>OY728133.1:1988886736-1991386736 GCA_963277665.1 Viscum album | reverse complement strand
TGGGAAATTCAGCAAGTGTGAGTTTTTGTTGCAACAAATTTCTTTCCTTGGTCACATTGTTTCTAAAGATGGAATAACTGTTGATCCTGAAAAAACAAAAGTTGTGGAAGAATGGCCAAGACCCACAAATGTAACCGAGATTCGTAGCTTCCTTGGTTTGGCGGGCTATTAACAAAGGTTTGTTCGAAATTTTTCATGGTTATCTAGTCCAATGACTAAGCTAACTCGGAAGGGTGTTACGTTTATCTGGACAAAAGAATGTGATGATTGTTTTCAGGAATTGAAAAGAAGATTGGTGAATGCTCCAGTTTTGGCACTACCTTCCAGGAATGGTGAGTTTGTTATATACATTGATGCTTCATTTAAAGGACTTGGTTGCGTCCTAATGCAGAATGATCAGGTAATTGCTTATGCTTCACGACAGTTGAAAACTCATGAGGTAAATTACCCTACACATGATTTGAAATTATCTACTATTGTTTTTGCTTTAAAAATTTGGAGGCATCATTTGTATGGAGTAAAGTGTGAAATATATACCGATCACAAAATTTTAAAGTATATATTCACTCAGAAAGAGTTAAACATGAGACAGAGGAGATGGAAGGAATTAATCAAGGATTATGATTGTACAATTCATTACCATCCGGGGAAAGCAAATAAAGTGGCTGATGCTTTGAGTCGAAAAAGTAATGCTTCATTAACAATGTTGCGTTTGGAACGTGATCCTTTGGTTAAGGATTTGATGAACTTTGGCATAGAAGTTGTTGGTGCAGGAAGTCCTTCTGTTTTGTTTCTGGTATCAGTGAGATCTTCTCTACCAGATAGAATCAAGCAAGCACAGAAGAAAGAGGGTGAGTTGCAGAAAAAGGTAGAGCTGGTTCAGAATGGTAAGTTGCCTGAATTCAACATTGATAATGAATGTGTTTTGAGATTTGGGAAGAGATTGTGTGTGCCTTGTGATTCACAGTTGAAGAGAGAGTTGTTATGTGAAGCTCATAGTTCTCTGTTTTCAGTTAATCCGGGCAGTACTAAGATGTATAGAGATCTGCGGGAGTATTACTGCTGGGATGGAATGAAAAGAGATATTTCTGATTTTACTGTGAAGTGTTTGACTTGTCAGCAGGTTAAAGCATAGCGGCAGTTATCAAAAGGGATGCTTCAGCCTTTACCAATGCCATAGTGGAAATGAGAAAATATATCCATGGACTTTGTTGTTGGATTACTGAAGACATCTCGAGGTAATAATGCAATCTGGGTTATTGTTGATCGCTTGACCAAATCTGCTCATTTCCTTGCTATACGAGATACTTTATCTCTTGATCAAATTTCCCGTTTGTATCTTCAAGAGATAGTCAGGTTACATGGAGTTCCTCTCTCATTTGTATCGGATCGTGATCCCAGGTTTACTTCTAACTTTTGGAAAGGCCATCAGAAGTCGTTGGGTACTGAATTAAATTTTAGTACAGCTTTTCATCCTCAATCAGATAGGCAGTTAGAACGAACAATTCAGACATTAGAGGAAATGCTACGTTCTTGTTCTATGGATTATCAGGGAAGTTGGGACCAACATCTTTCTTTGGTTGAATTTTCATATAATAACAGTTTTCATTCCAGTATACAGATGACACCATTTCAGGCATTATATGGGAAGCGGTGTCGAACTCCAGCTTTCTAGGATGAAGTGGGTGAAAGGAAGTTGATGGGACCAGAATTGGTAGAAGAGATGGCAGAAAAAGTTCAGCTAATTCAGAAACACATGAGAACAGCTCAGAGCAGGCAGAACAGTTATGCAGATAACTGGAGGAAGGATCTGTCTTTCGAGGTAGGTGATCATGTTTTTCTCAAGGTTTATCCTTGGAAAAGTGTGATGAGATTTGGTATGAAAGGAAAGTTGAGTCCAAGGTTCATTGGACCATATGAAATTCTGGAGAGAGCTGGATCAGTTGCATACCGAGTGGCTTTACCTCGGAGTTTATCTTAGGTACACAATGTTTTTCACGTTTCGATGTTGAGAAAAAATATGCCAGATCCATCTCATGTTTTGAGTCCAGAGGTAGTTTAGCTAGAAGAGAACCTATCTTATGAGGAACAAACGGTCCAGATTCTTGACCCCATAGAGCAAATGTTACGGAATAAGGTGATTAACCAGGTAATGGTTTTGTGGAAAAACCACATGATTGAAGAGGCAACATGGGAATCTGAAAATGCAATGAGGGATAAGTACCCCCATTTATTCAATAAGTAAATAAATTGCGAGGACGCGATTTTCTAAAGGGGGGAAGGATGTAACATCCCATGTAAGTAATGAATAATAGATATTTTTATCTATGTCTATTAATGAATTATATAGTGATTTAGAGGCTTAAAATGAAAATAAATCCAATCTTAAGCATGGAATACACTAATATTCTTAAAAGATTGATTTACTGCCTTATGATGGAAAACCTTTTTTAAATCTATATTTTGACAATTTTATAAACTATGTCTGTCAAAATAAACTTATTCTTTATGATTGAGACATCAAAATTTACATTGTGTGAATTTTTTGTATTTTTCTGACAATGATCATTTTTTAATGAATAGTGAAAAATACTGCATTTTACATCAAAACTGCTTTTTAATCTAATTAATTTATATGAATATATTATCTTTTGAAATGGTATTAATGTGTAATATGAATATATTTTTACCATTTAATCCAATGGTGGTCATTGGAATCAATTTCACTTTGAAATTGGACATAAACTAGTGTCAATCTTTTGATACTTATTGTTTCATAAAAACACGATATTTGCTCTGACAGCGGGAATTAATTATTAAATTAATTAATGTGACTTATATGTTTTGAATTTTTTAAAATAGACTTCATTTTTGAATTCGTAATATCAAATATAGCTTAGGGTGAATTTTTGGTAATTTCTTGAAAAACTTCAATTTTTGATGAATAGTGAAACCACTAAGTGGTACTTATAAAGACTGATTTTCCATTTAAATGAAATTTTTCCATAATTGTGTTTTAAATTTCAAAAATCCGACATACATGGTTGTCATTAAGAAGTAAAATGTGGTTCAATGAGATTATAATAATTTTTTGGTGAATAGTAACTTATTAAGTTCTTAATCGCGATAAGTGGTAATTAGTGTAGTTTAAGGTAAAAATAATGCTTTAATAAAAGAAGATGAGCTCGAAACATGTCCTACCCTCATTGGTTGTGTCATGGCCGACCAAGACAAGCCATGGGTCAACTTGGGGACCCCATGGATCCACATTGGTTGGGAAATGACATAAACAACTTTTTATTTAATGTAAAAGTAAAAATGACACAAACATAATATGTTTTACAAAAACAATTTTTACATGGGAATATAAATATAATATTTTTGATTATAAATAGTAATTAGAAAGCTAAAAATATTTCCTACATCATAGTATTTGTTTTATAATTTTTAGACATTAAATAAATTAAATTATTTATGACATAATAATGATGCAGCGATGACATCATTATTTGACGATTTAAATAAAATGGAAAGATAATGTAAAATATATGAACTACACATGTCCAAAACCAATTGGATGTGTGGATTTCGAACCCTTTTCACATTATCCACGAATTATATCAATGTGGGACCTTTTAAAACCGAAACACATTTTCAAATAAGGTAATATTTCTTTACTTTCCAAAAGTGCCCCTCCTCTCCTCTTATAAAAGGCCCCCACCTCTACCTCATTTCACACACTCCTCAAGCCTTTATCTCGGCCAACCCCTGCTCATTTACTCTCTCAACATCCCTCTCTCATCCTATTGGAATCCCTTTGGGCAGAATCCTTTCAAAGGAAGCCGTTAGGCTCAAATCAAAAGGAGTTACACTTTTAAAGTTATTCATTCTCTCATGTTCATTTGTTTTGTTTTGTTTCTCCAACCCCCTAAACTCTTTTTATTTACTTCTTTTGAAACAACACCAGTATCTTCAATATAATAGGATGTTGTTATAAGATTTATTTGAGCTAAAATCTCACACAACTACATCAAATGGTTAAATAACATACGGTTTCCGTGGATGGCGAAATTCTGCCTCCTGAAACGATGATTGTTCAATACTCATTTTACACCTTCAAATGTGGCCATTATGATGTCACTATTTTTATATATGATATATAATATGTTTATGTTTTCCTTATGCTTCGGTTTTTTTCATTTTGGTCATACCTTTATGGTTTCCATTATGGTTAAACACGATATCTTCATTTTAGGAAGTGCGGACTACCGCCCCCTGAAAGTGATTTGATTCGTTAATACCATATGTGGGATGTGTAAAGGATAAAGTTAATGATATTATATATGTCATTATACTGGAATTATAATATACTCTTATATCATTATGATTCCATTCCATAAAATATGAAATAGAAATGGAAGTAGCGTTCATGCATACGTACGGCTTACCGTCTCCATGAACTGTGCATTTCATTTCTTACCTCTGAATGTGATGTAATATTATAAATACATGTATATGATTAATATATATGACATATATGTTATCCAAATAATTAATACAATTCTGGATATAATGAACCTTTGACCAAATTAAAAACATGTAAGTGGAAGAAGTCTATTTTTGACTTAAGAACCAAATACCGACAAAATGAACACAATTAACTTAAATGATTACATGATGTTCATAACATGGTATAAAAGGAATAATGAACTTGAAAAAGGTTCATAAGCAGGTAGAGATTAAATCAAGTTTATTATTTAGGAGATTAAGGAACGGTCGGGTCAAGTCTGATACGAGGTATGGGACATCGTCTCAATCTCCTTTCATTGAGGCATATTTTATTTTATACACAACTTTCTTTTATACGGTGTATAAACCCCTTTGACTTTTACATTTACCCAAGAGGAATATTTTTTATATGAAGCGTTTTACAAAACGACAAAAGGGAATGTTTTTGTCGTACGTATGCGGCGACAATGACTTTTCTGCCGCCATGACCATTATTTGAGTTTCGACTTCCTCTACAAGCCATAACTTTTTTTAAAAGAAAAATACATACCATGTTTTACTTTTCTTTTATTTTGGTATTGAAAATGGTTTTCATGATGTTTTTATATCAATGTGTTGTATTGATATCTTGTGATTGAATGGTGGAAATGTTATGCTTCCTTTATGCATGTTTTATGTCATATGATTATGTTGAGGTTCTTGGGCATTATTATGAAGACGGGTGGTTCCGTGATAAACTAAGGGCGGGTGAGCCCGATATAGCTCTTCAATGCATTGGGTAACGTGAAGGAGTGAAATGTTAAGGTTTCTCCGAAGAGACTTAGGGAATATACTATGATGGGTATTCCAAATGTAACTAAGAGGGTTACTCCCTACGTAATAATGTTATGAATGCCTCAAGTTACCTTTATGTCTTATGATTTCTATGATTTATTAATGATTTGATGAGGTATGTTAATGTACTTATGTTTTATGGGTAAAGTATGATTTCATTCTTATGTATATGTGTACCCATGTTTCCTTTCAATGTTTTTATAACCCATACTGAGCTTTTTATGCTCATCCCATGTTTTTTTGAAATGTTTTTCACAGGTCAAGGGAAAGGTACATGATATGATGATAGTGTCAAAGAAGTGTCAAGAAAGAATCCATGTTATATTTTAAATATGTTTCCATTGATGTGAATTAAGAATACTATCTTTATGTAACCACATTGTTTATATGTGGAATGTAATGCAAGTTTTATGATCTAATTCTCTAAAACTCTAAACCCGAAAAGATCCACAATGTGTAATCTTGTAATAACTCAAGATTAAGTAAGGTTTAAGGTTGGGGCCTTATATATATGGGGTAAATTCCAGTAATTATAAAATTAAAAAATTTAAAATCTATAAAATTTTATGATATAATATTTTTCTAAAAAAAGATAAATTTATAAAATAATTAAAACACTAATGAATGTGTCATATTTTTTATATTAATAACTTAAAATAAGTAAATTTATAAAACCAATGAACAAAATTAGATAATACATAATATCCTTGATCATTTTATTTCATAATATTAATTAAGTATAATTCCCCAAAAATCTAAAGTAGGAACATTATATTTCATAGCATGTATGGCACACAACACTAACTGTGTAAAAGAAATTAATATACCAAGAATATATAATATTTTCACTATTTTTAAAAAATAAATTAATAAATTTTCATGCATGAAATTCATGATAAACTAAGTTAGTGTATGTTGCCCAAAACAAAAAATTTCACCAATGTCTTGCATTACATAGAATAACATGTTTTACCGAACAATGATATATTATTAAAATATTATTATTTATTATAATAATAATTAACCTAAAAGTTAAATTAGTTGTAATGAAAATTATTAATTAAAATTTAAAAATATATTGTTTATACAAATATAAAAGATATTTGTTGGTTTAAAATTAATTATAAATGAATCTAAGAACTTTTTGTATATAAAGAGAATATTTTTATAAAAAACTATTTTAATTTTTACATTGATGTTTTATCACAATAAATTAATTTAATTAAAATTATCTAGAGATATTAATTTAATATCTATTTTTTATATTTAATAAAATGTTTTATATATTCATCTAATCGATTAGATAATCATAATATAAGAACAAATCCATGATTACACATTAAAATCAATATTTCAATAAAGGCATTATTACCACCTTTTAATAAAGAACAAATTTTAAATCAAAATTTTTCCCTTTTATAGATCTTATATGTTATAATGAACATTATATTGGAAATAGAAACATAAAAATTATTTTCTGGTGAATGTTTGTTTTTAATGCGATGTTTCATTTTTGATGAATAGTGAACAATATCGAATTTAAATACAAATTTTATTTTTTTACTACTTTATTTATAGGGACAAATAATATTTTTCATCAGTTTGAAATATTAATTAGATAAATTATATATAATTTATTCATATTTAGGTAATTATAATTAATTTCACTTTGAAATGAAATATAAAACTTAAAAAACTTTTTAAAATTTTTACATTAAAAATTGCCATTGTCATATTGTCTATGAGATTATATTTATGTTAATTTATACCACATAAATAATTTGAATTTGAAAAAATTGATTCCATATTTTCTATCAAAATAATTTTTATTTTATAATATGATCAAATTATTTTTTGACAAAAAATATTACTGAAAGTAATTAATATTAATTACAATGACTTAGAGAAACGTTATCTTAACAATATACTATAACATAAAATTATGTTAAAAATAAATTAGAAAAATTTCCAAAATCAGATGGAGGTATATATTTACACAATATTATCCATTTTATCATCTTTTATACATCATTGGTTGTATATTAAAAGGAAAAAATCTTGGTGGAAATCTATTTCAAAAATTTACTACAGTACAACTTGTCCTCCACTATAAAAAGGATCTAAGCCATCTCACTTACTCAAATATCTCTATCCACCATGGCTTGGCCAAGAACTGCCCAAATGTTGAATAAAAATATCTACCCTCATTGTATAAGCCAGACCATTTTCAGGAATTTATCCAACTAATCCCTTCGATGTAAATCGAAAGGAGTTACCCGATTAAAAGGTAACATCCCTCTTCAAGCTCTTTAGTTTTATTTATTAATGCACACTTTATATAATTATAATAATATTTTTACATAAAAAATAGTATAATAAAAATTATTATAATTTTATTGTTAATTTTTATACCTACACTTACACACACTTCCATTAAATTGGCAATGAACATACTGTTCTTGTGTACGACGAACTACTGACTAACAAAAGGATGTTGCTCGTTTTTACTTTACCACCTCTCATGGTTGGGAATTATGATTGAAAATATATTTAGAAATGTTATATATGATATTGGTAATGTATATATAATTTTTTAATTCTTTTATAACACTTAAAATTATGCACTCCATTTTCTGGGAATACAATGACAACCTGTATGGATGTACGGAATAATGCCCCCTAAAAGTGATGGGATTCATTCACAATGTACATGGAATGTATAAAGGATTGTTTTAATATATATATATATATAATATGACAGATATATTATAATTTATGTATAATATAATTGTTTTCTTTAATAATTTTAATACAATGTTGAAATGAGAGTAGCGTTCATACATACGCACGGACTACCGTCTCCATGAATGTTGCATTTCATTTCTAATATCCAAACATTATCTATTATTATAAACACATATTTATCAAATATATATGATAATTAAATCTTAATTTACATTATTGATATATTGAAAGAATGATCTATTTATGCGTGACAATAAGTAACAATTAAAAACAAACTCGAAAGACTTTGTAATTAATCCAAAAAATAGGTAAAATAATGAAATATTGTTATGAAAACAGGAAATAAGTTATTATTATAAGATAATATATTATATCATAAAACATAATACGGCCATATAATATGATAGTAAAACTATTTAAACCCTTATATTTTAATTTAATGGATTTTAACCCAAAAAGAAACACATGGTAAGGTATTTTCATCTCACTTTTTACATTCGTGAGTTAAATGTTATATTCACCAATTACTTTTTTGTGGTGTATCTAGTACCATTTGAGGTATATTATATAATTAACTCTTTTAAATTAATGTTATTTAAAATTTTAGTTTTTCAACTATAATTTTAGGGTTTTCAAAATGAAAAGATACCAAATATGAAGGTATTTTATCTCAATTTACATTCCCTTATGACTTATTTTTTGTTATTAACCTTGTTTCTTAGATATGGTGTATATACTACCTCATGAAATGTTATATCAGGAATCTATTTATTCTCATGATATTATATGTTTCATTTATTGTTATTTTTTTCTAGATATTATGATTTAAATGTTCCAACGTGTTGTGGGAATCATTGATTTGTTCGATGATTATTCTCCTCAACAAAGTTTTTGTTGAATATATTTGCAATATCACTTCATTTACTGATTGATAACTATCTATTAAAATAATAACATTAGTGTTATGCACCTGATTTATTATATATAGTGTACATACTTCCACTATTTCATATAATTTCATGATTCATTCCATCTTCATGATATGTTGAGTTTTAATATGATTTATTTCATATGAGGGTGTTTGAGTTAAATGTTACCATGTTTAAAAGAATTACTTGACCCAATTTGTTTTCATTAGGTTATATTACTTCCAAATTTTCCTTAATATTTTTTGATTATGTATATAATGAATTTGACTAAATATTATTGTATTTACCCTTATTTATGTGGATTTACATACAATACACATAATATACTCATTGATTGATTATCACTCTAACAGTATAACATTATCTACGGTTTATATTAAATTCCCATTTTTTCGGGATTTTTTACAATAGAATTTCTATTAGATTAAATTACATAACCATTTTCTAAAAAATTATTCCTTCTCTTATCATCTTATTATTCATGACATTTTTGAGTATTATTAACATTGTCTCAATACTTGGTACTCAAAATGTTTTATAAAATGTTTTTAAGAAATCCCTAATTCATTGTTCTCTTTAGTTGTATAACATGTTTTATTATAAAAAGCTGATTTTCCAAACAATATTTTAAATTTTTTTCACCCAATACAAAAGGATTTATTGAAGATATTTTTACCTTTATTTATTTTACCAATTCTTTCAAAGGAATATTCATGTCACTTTTTTAATAAGAAAATTTTCTAACCTTTTTACCATGAAAAGGAATGCTCTTTCTTCCCTTTATGCCATATATGAATTTAACCTTTGTCATTTATTTTAAGTATCCATTAAATTTTTGAAAAGTAACATTTTAATTAAAATGTTTTAAAAAGTGATTTGCAATGAAAAACTTTTTCATTTTTTTTTCAAAATCAAAATGATATTTTCCTCAAGAATGTTTTTGAAACGTCTTTTTATAATACTTCTTTTCATAAGTGACAAAAAGAATTTATTATTACACCACCAGTGATATTTTTTGTTGTTACCATCATTAATCATCATTTATATATTTTATGATTTCATTGAATGATGATTGTATTGAAATTCACTACCTTGATTACTTTTCTAGTCCCCTTGAAAAATTCAAATTTCCACTTTTCATAAAATAAAACATTTCCCCTAATTGTCCATATCATTTTTCATGGATATTACTATTTATTAAACTCTATACCCTATTACATATAGCTTATAAAATCAGAATTAATTGATTATACGGTAAAATATTGATAAATCTGTATTCTTTATTCTCGACATATATTTGATAAGGCCTGTTATTTATTTGGATTATTTGATATGAGGAATGATTTTGATTATCCGTATTATATTTTCAATGACTGGTAGGGACAATAATTTATATATCCCCTCACTACGTCGACCAGATCTGATTAGACAAATTAGTTACACAAATTAAATGGTTTTCTACGTGTAGTTTTAGGCCATCTTGTGAAATATATTCATAGTATATGTTATCTTGTGCCTCAATCATGCTGTCCAATAATTAATAATTTCAATAATTTATATATATTTTTTATTTATCCATGATATTTTTCCCTGAAATATCTATGTATGAGTTTCAATTTTCAGTTCATTGATTCAAGGAAATTTGTTTTAGTTTCATATAATTCCATATTGATTTTCAATATCTAGTTATTTGAATGGATTGTGTTTCTAGTTATTACCTTTCCATATTGTTTATAAACAACCTTCTAAGTTTATTGATTATATGGAATATGTATTCATTAATTACCTTTTCATATTAATTATACACATTTATTCATTAGTAATGAAATTGTAGATACCATTACTGAGAATTTGAGATCTCTCTTACTATGTTTCATTTCACAACGATTCTCTAAAGAATACTACCAACGATATGATAGGATACAGTAAATGGAATAATGTTATTATCCTTGGAATAAAAAATTAATTTAAAATTACTGAATAAAATTTCAATGAGCTACTCTTGTATGTATCTAATTTATCAAGACAACTGAGTTTTTTTTCCTTTAGAAAATGATTTAATTTTATCTTAAGAAAATTCAATGGTAGTAGACATCAGATCTGGTCATTCTATGTCCAGTTTGATAATGTTGGTATCAGAAAAATCTTAGTATAATACTTTGGAACAAGATTTAGCCACACATTGATTATAGAATATAGAACTATTGAAAATTTTGATGAAATGTATATAAAAACATCCTAAAGTTTCAGTTAGATAGAGATTATGCCATTTTAATTGAAATAAATCCCTTTCTAGATAATAAAAGTGGAAATTGGTTTTGAATTGGTGTTCCTTGGAGTAACCACTCCAATTAGGTGTGTTGGGCCTGACATGGCGTATCCTGGTACATGATAATAAGCCATAATATGCACCTGGTTTTACACTATTGGGGGATATGGTTGGGATAAAATATATTTTCATTACAAACATTTACAAAGCATTTCAATAGATAATGAATAATAATAACCTAGTTTAAGTCTATCACAAATGGAGTCCCTATATAGAAATAAATGGAAGAAGTATTTTTGTATTGATGTTGTGTTGAAAACCGTAGTTAAATGTATTTTTAGTGAGTAAACTTATTTGAATTATGTATATAAAATTTATTTTTTAAAATATATTAATATATTTTTATTAAACGACAAAATTTATGTAGAGTGACAACCCATCAATTCTACAAGGGACATGAATCTTGAAATCATGACTAAAGGACAATAAGGATTAAATTCCAACCACTGGACTACATGATGTTTTGGTTAATATGTCATTATTTTTAGTACAACAATCGGATAAATAAATATTAATTATGATCCTGTAGTGTTTTTTTGGTTTAGTGGTTAATATATTAACGCTGTTGTATTTGTAGAATACATAGAGAATAATGGAAATATATTTTGATCCTTACGACCCATTAAGAGTTTGTTTTAGTGCTTTTTTAATAAGAAATAATTTTTGGATATTTATATCACTGAATATAAGGATGAATTAGAATTTGATTGAAGAAAAACTAAAAGATGAATTTTTTCATATGAAATAAAATCATATCATGTTTGTATATTTTTTAAATTTTTAGGTAGTAAATCAATGTCTCTACCTACAGAAAAAGATATTTAAAAAATGTTGTTCTAAGACCTTAATTTCATGTTAAACCTATCGTCTACTTAATCATAATAGATTAATGGGTTTGAGGCCCAGAACATTCAATTGATCATTCAATTTTTTTCAGGATTGATGACCTCAGTAACTCCTTATAAATATTTAGGATTTTTCTCCATGTACATATCTTTACATTCCCATTATATTCCCCTACATAGAGACCTAGTTACATCTTAGCCCATGTGACGTTCGTAATCCCTATTCACTCTTTTCTAAAGGATGTTTTGAAAACCCATATAATGATGTGGGATTTAGAACCTAAGAAATATAAGACAATATATCACTGAGGTCAATTTTAAATTTCAATGACAGAATTTAATTAAGGTGGAGAGAATGTAACACCCGAAAAACTAATGATGGAACATTATATTCATTAGTGTGTATGAAACGCAACACCATGTTCATTTGGGAATATAATATCATGAGAATTTTTCATATTTAATATTTTAAATAAATGAAATATATTTTAATGCTTCTAATGAACACAAAAATTAATTTGTGTACATTCAATCAAAAACGAGTGTCTCCAATGGCGTGTGTTACACACAATACCATGTATTACCAAATAACAACATATTTTTAAAATATTCTTATTTAATATTATAAGAATTATCCTAGATGTAAAATTAGAGATTGTTAATAGTATTAACTAACTTGTGAAATTATATCCTTCATGAATTTATAAAATTAATTCATTGGTTATAAATTAATTTGAAATGAATATAAAAACAAGTGGAATATAAATTGAATATTTATATAAAACAATAAATTGTTATTCACAAAAAGCTATTTTATCATAATAAATTAAATTATTTCAAATTATTGAGTGATAGTAATGTAATATATATATTATATTTTCAATAAAATAGTTTTTATTTTCAAAAAATTTAATTTTTAAGAATAAGATAAAAAACCCAATATTGCACATTAAACCCAATATTTTTATTGGGGCAGTTTTACCACATTTTAATTGAGAAACAATTATAATTAAAAAATTTGGAACTTTTATATATTTTATTTGTAAAAATAATATTCATGTTTTAAATATAAACATTTAAATTAGGTTAGGGTTAATTTTTTTTATTTTTCTATGAAGTTTCATTTGTAAATGAATAATGAAAAATGAAGAATTTTAATTCATAACAAATTTGTCATCAAATTTATTTATTGGGTTTAATTATATTTTAATTTTCTTGAAAACATAATTAGATAAATTTAGTTTCATTTAATTCAATTCTGGTCGTTTTAATCAATTTATCTTCGAAATTGGACATTAAAACCTAGATAACTTTTGAACATTTTTACATTAAAACCCTGCATTGTTGTCCAATCTGTCGGAATGAATTTAAATTAATTTTTTCTAATTATGTAATTATAATTTTGATAAATTTATTACATATTTATTATAATAATGATTTTTAATTTATTATAACATAAATTTAGTTATTTAACAAAAATATTAGTGAATGAAATTAAAATTAATTACCACGATTAAGAAAAAATGAGCTTAACAATAGACTAAACCATATGATTTCAAGTCAAAATAACCCAAAAAACTTGTCCAAAATCAATTGGATAGCTATATATAGACTCTATCATCAATTTTATATACTTTTCAATTATTTTAGGCTCTTTCAATGGAAAAATGTTGTTGGAATTCCCTTCCCAAAATTTAAAAGATTGTCACTCCTCCTCCACTATAAAAAGTCACTCAACTCTCCCACTTCATCCCACCAATAAAGACACTTTGGAAGATAAATTTACAAGATTTCACTCCTCCTCACCTAGTTCTTAATGTATTTTATGGAAGCTTTTAATTTCAAACCAAAAGGAGTTACACGATTAAGAGGTAACATCCTTCTACAAACTATTTGGTTTTATTTCTTTCTCCACTATTTCAACTATTATTGTTACTTGAATATATAGAAAAACAGTATAATTAATAAACTTACAAATTATTAGGTTATTTTTTATACCTAAAATTACAGACACTTAAATCTATTTGGAAACAAATTTACCATTGTGGGGTAGGGTGAACAACAGCTTTATGAAATAAAGCTGATTATTTTTTCCTTTACTGCTTCTCATGGTTGGTAATTACGAGGGAAAATATTTTTATATATGTTATATATGATATTTATAATTTCATTATTATTTTTAATTCTTTTATAACACATAACATTATGATATCCATTTTGTGGGGATGGGATAACATCATTTTTGAAAGTGTGGACTATCGCTCCCTCAAAGCAATATGATTCATTAAACCTATACATTGAATGTATAGATGCTGATTTTAATAAAACTATGATACATATATGACATATATAAGATACTGGATTTTTAATATTCATAATATTATTTTAATTCTTTTAAAATAATAATTAAATGTATGTTGCTTTCATGCACAAGTATGACCTACCATCTCCATGGACGACGCCTTTCATTTATTATATCCAAATATTATAGATTATTATAAATAAGCATACAATTAATATATAAGATACATTAATCATATGTTAATTTTTTTAGATAATAATAACTTTATTTTGATAATAATAAAAACAAGTAACAACTCAATGCAATCTAAAAAGACATTGCAATTAACACCAAAAATAGAGAAACAAATTAAATATTATTATCGGACAGGTAATAAAAAATTATAAGAAGATAATATATTATATTATAAACATTAATGTGTTTCAATAATAATTTATTAACACCATTAAAACCCTTATATAATAATTTAATGGTATTTAACATGAATGGAAACCCAATGTAAGAGATTTTCAACTCACTTTTTACATTCTTGAGATAAATGTCATAGTCACCACTTACTTTGTTTGTGTAGTTTGTCTACTGAACCTTGTGGTATATTATAAAATTATTTATTTTATATTTTTTATATATTTGATTTTCATATGGTGACTAATATTTTTGGGGTTTCTAATTCAAAATTTACCTTGTAGTAAAGGATTTTCTCTCAATTTACATTCCATTGAGAATGATTTGTTATTATAACCATAGTTTCTACTATATGGTGTATATATTTCCATTTAACATGTTATATAATGAATATATTTATAATCATGATATTATAAGTTTCATTTAGTTTTATTACTCCATTGATATTATTAGTCAAATGTTTGAAGTTGTACATGACACTTTGAAATGTTGAGATTTTATTCTCCTCAAGAACATTTTTAATGATTATATTTTAAATCTCACTTACTTTAGTGATTCATAAGAATAACTAAAAATAATCACACTAGTTTTTTGCAACTAATTACTATTATATCCTGTAGAGACTACAATATTGTCATATAATATATTGATTAATTTATTCTTCATGATATTTTGAGTTTCAATTTGAATTATTTCATCTAAGGACATTTGAGTTAAAAGTTACAAAGTGGAAAAGAATTTCCCAAAACAATTTATTTTTAATTGGTTATATTACTTCCTTTTTATTTTAAAAATTATAGGATTATGTGTATCATTATGTTGAATATATATATTGATTTAAATAAACTTTTAAATGTTGAATTACATTTGATATACAAAATCTACTCCTTTATGGATTCTCAATCCAACTTGATATTATTTCCGAAGGATTACTTTACAATCTCATTTTGATACAGATTGTTAAAACAATAATTGAAATACTATGAATATAGTTTATCATTGGATATTACAACATTTAATTTTTTTCTAATCATGTTATTAATTATTATTTTCATGTATTATTACCATTTTCCATTCAAGGGCAGTCAAAATGATTTAGAATTTTGTTAATAAATCCCGACATCATTTCTCTCTTTTGTAGGAGAACCTAATTTGTTATAAAACATTCCTTTATAAAAAGGTTTTGATTATTTTTAACTATACTAAAATGATTTATTAAATAAATTATTATGATTTTTTAATTTACTAATTTTTTCAAAAGAATATTTTTGGTTCTTTCGAAATATGTAAATTTTCTAACCTTTTTACTGTGGAAAAAGAATTTTATTTTTCAAGTTGTAAGGAATGTGTCAATTTACGCTCAAATATTTTGTTGAAGAATCATTTTCCTATTTTAATGCTTAATTTTTAGAGAAATATTTTGAGTGTAATTTTCAATGGAAGGTAGTTTCATAATGATTTTCAAAATAAAATGGAAATTTTACACAAAAATATTTTCAAATGTTATTTTTATAATACATCCATTCATCAACAACATAAACCCTTTATTTTTACTACCCATGGAATATATTTTATTGATACCATCTTTATTATTTCTCAAGGTGGTTTATTATTTCATTCACTGAGGATATTATTCTCATTCATTACCTAGATTACTTTGTTAGTCCCCTTCAAATATTCATATTTTTTTATGATCATTAAACATTGAATTTCTTATATATATCAATATCATTCAACAGGGATATAACTATTTACTAAACCATAAAACCCTTTACATGTAGTTCATACATTGATAATTATTTCATTATTTAGGGAATTATTGATAAATTTTTATTATTTATTCAATATATGTATATTTGATAAGGAACATTATTTATTTTCATTATTCGATATGTGGAATGAATTAGAATGGAAATTATATAGGGGGAAGACAATACATATTTCATTGATTCATCAACATTATCTCCTGAGAAAATTAGTTGTTAAATTTTAATGGGATTCTACCTGCATTTTTAAATCGTATTGTGAAATGTCATGATATTATAGGTTTTCATGTGCCACAGACATGATGCACAATAATTAAGCATTTCATTAATTTATATTCCTTGTTTTTTTATCCATGATATTTTCAATCAATATATATATTGATGAATTCAATTTTTAGTTCATTGATTAATTGGAATGTGTTAATGTTTTTTACCTTGCCATATTTATTTTCCTTATCCAGTTATTTAAATGGAATGTGTTTCCAGTTATTACCTTGCCATATTTTTTAGGTACTTCGCTATTAGTTTATTGATTATATGTAATGTTTTGTCAGTTACTACCTTTTTATATTTATTGTTATCAATGATTCATTTTTTTTCTTATAATGAAATCACCCTTGCAGTGTATTTGTTCTAACCGAAATTATGATCCATTTCCCGAAGAATCCATAAAGTGAACATAGAATGATATGAAATGATATTCTAGATGGAATAAATTTAGTATCATTAAAAGAATAAAAATTCATGTTGTAACTTGTGTATCAATTTGTAAAACAAGACTCATATATATATCTAGTTTACTAGGACTATTAAACTATTTGGATGTTTGAGATGTGATTTACATTAATCTTATGCCAATGTAATTATAGTAGAAACCGACTCCTGGCTTGATGGGGGCCGGTTACTAAATATAGTCTAAGAAAAATGGATAATCTTAGATGCAGTATATATGAATGGAGGGTTCATTTATCATTATGTTGATATTGGATATTGAAATATGAAAAAGGGATGAGAAATCTTAATAATAGTAAGAGTAATCATTAATTATTTTAAGGGTCATATTATGATTTTAAAGACTAATTTTAAAAATTCATAATGTTCATGATATGATTTTTTTAGAGAATAGGTAAATCCATGAGAACCATCATGGTTAATAAAAGATTCCATTGAGATCATAAAAATACAAATCATTTTCAAATTTTGATATTTTTAAAAATTAAAAGATATGGTTTGAATTTATACTTTAAGAAAAATAAATAAAATCCGCAGAATCTTTTTTCCCTTTAGTGTTTGAAATATCATGATTATGGTTACTATCATAGTTCAGGGTACATGTTTTGGTGTAAATAAGGAAAATGAATTGAATTTTTTATATAAATAAGAAATTCAAGATTTATATGTAACTTTTGATAGAAATAAAAATCCATTCCAGGTTCAATAGATTGTTATGTGGTTATTCCAAATGGTTTGTGGAATATTGTAGTGTGTGATGAGTAGATTGTTTCAGGGGAGATTTAGACCAAAATAATAATACCACGGCATGTATTTTATGTTATATTTGTTTTCATATAGATTTATAATTATAATAACTTAGGTTTTTGTAATATTTTTTTTTAAAATCAATCTTGAGTATCATATATAATTACTAATTATTTAAATAAAATCATTGTTTATTAAGTGGATGAGAATTGAAAAGAAAAAAGGGTTTCCATGTATATTGGTAGATTATTTTTTTAAGATATATAAATATATTTTAATTTCATTTTTTAAATAAAAAATGAATATGAAGAAGAGGGGTGTGACACTCAGTATTACTATAATTAGAAGAAACCCTTATTTTAGAATAGATGAGAATCTTTATATATAATATTCTACAAAAACACATATGTATTAAATATAAAAATAATTTTCGTAAGATAATATTTTTTTTATATAATATTAAATAATCTCCATCAAACAAATCACCTTGAATATAATATGATTTTCAGACAAATACAGTTTCATCATTATCCAAAGAGTTTATCTTTTTTCATTGAAGAACATGAAGAAGAGATACACTATATTTTTTCTTGTTGTTTACTATTTAGAATGATAAATAGGGATTGAGATGGTAGAATTATAATATCATCATATTAATTAATCTTATTCATAAACTACATGCTTTGATAATCTTTTATTATATGTTTTGAAGATTTTTTAGGCAGTCCATGTGAACGATGTAGTTTCAGGAAGAAGACAACATCCACATTTTTTTGGAGGGATATAAGTAAATGATATTTATATTACGTGTGGGAGGTATACTTATTTTTTTGTTTTAAAAAAAACAATGTTTCCAAAATAGTGTGTCATTGGATCTAGGATTAAGGGTCCAATGATATTCCCTTTATCAATAATTTCTTGATAATAAAATAGGATTTATTTTTTCTTGGGATAACAACCACTATTCAGTAGGGGCATAATCATCTATCTTAGAAGTGAACCTCATTAACATGTACTGATGTCAATTGATGTTTGTATTTCAAATTCATACTATATTAATCCTATATAATTGTGGAAAAATAGATAGAAATCCATTTATTAAATATTTATAGAGGTAAAAGGGAATTGTTTTGTTAGTAATAATTTATACAATTTAAATTCACCCCCTCTATTAGTTTTGGACATATCTCAGGTGATCCAAAAAAGGTTGAACATGGTTTCAATAAATTTCAATGCATACCATATAATAAAAACTTTTACCAACTTCAATGATAAAATTCAATAAATAATAGTTGACATAAAAGAATTAGGTTATCATTATGGTGCCCAAGACAATCATACATAAATAATTCATTTATTTCATGGGATAAATAATTCATTCCAAAAATAGTTTCACAAAGTCATGATTTAATGGATTTGTTTCATGGGGACGAGCTATGTAAAGATCATATATTACAACACTTATGAATATTTATCCATAACTATTATCTTCCAGACCCTCTTCTACAAATCAGATATCAATTAATCGTCTTCAAAACATGGGGGTAGAAACATTAAAAGGGGTAAGTCTAAATTATCAATAATGGAAACATATAAACTACTCATAATAGATATGTATTAAATATGAGAAAAATCATAAGTAAAAGAGAAATATTGGATAAATATATCTAGAGATCAAGAGTGACAAAAAAAAGTTATCGATCATTAGGGATCTTGACATAGGAATATAAGGCCAAAGAGAAGTCATAAAAAATGGCGTAAAATCATATAATGACACTCAAATCAATATATAAAAATAGATAATAAATTTATATTCTGTAATAACAAAAAATTAAAATTAGTTGAAAAAAGGGAAATTTTAGATTATTAATCATAGAAACATAATCATAATAAAATACTACAAACAAATCCTAGTTTTTAAAACGATTAATTTTGTGAAAAAATATATGTATATCAACTATTTATTTTTTAAAAAGTAATTCTGTACACACATCGTTATCTCAAGACATGATAAACCATAACTAATATATTGGATGCTGATATAGGACTTGAACCATAATTATCTATAAATATGAGTTCCACTTAAATTCAAATTATTTATCATTTTATAAAAACCCAATTGGAGATAAAAGGGGTTTAATTGTTTTTACAAATATTATTAAATAATAAAACAATGATCATTTTATATGAAAAATTTAGAACCATCGTTTTGAGTTATGTAAAAAAAATTATGTATTTATCTATATATAATTTTCTTGGGTAGAGTTTGGTAGAGTTTGGGAGAGTTCTTATGGGTTTTAGAAATGTTTGGAAGCCTTTTAGAGGGAACACTGTTTGAGAACGATTAGGTGAAACCATGTAGAATAGCCATGTAACTATGTGGAATGAGAATATTGGCCAATGCACTGATTAAGCACAACTTTTTGAATAATTGGAGTAGGCCATGTGGAGTTCCCTTTGAGGAAGTAGCATGCAAACGGTTAGTGCACAGTTTTCCGAACAGTAAGAAATAATAAAAATTGGGCTTTTAAATCCAGAGTTGATATGGATTTTCTATAAACCCTCCATTCTTACTCCCACTAATGCCTGACATAGTATTATTTCTTCTAAAGTGTTATATGGGCTTTCAATTTATTTTTTAAGAATATAAAATGGTTTTCAAGGATCAATGAAGATGATTCTTCTCTAGTAAGTCTCATCTGTTAGTGTTTTGTGGTTTACCAAAGATCTAATGTTCTCTATCTCTTGGTTTTATAGTTATACATCCATCAGATGTATATCTATGGTTAATCGTTCCTAAGATGATGATATTTGGGTATTTGGATGTTTTTTAATGAGAGTGAGATTGATTTAGTGGAAATTTAACCACTATATGTGGTGTGGTTGGGCATTGGTCGATTTCATTGAAACCGTAAGGTAGGTGGATTCTCCATTGACTCCATTGAGAAAGAACTAATATATTTATTTTAAATTAATTGTTTTTTCATGAAATTAATTGTGATTATGTTTTCCAAGGTTTTTTAAAATTCATTTTGTGATGATTTGGGCATTTTTGGAAAAATGGGATATTGGTGAAAAAGGTAGTTTGTTGTGTTATTTTAAAATGTTTATTTTAAAATAGATAATGGTTTGAATTATGGAAAATGTTTTATGAATGATGAATTTCAATTAATATATTGTTATATTGAAATGCGATTTGGCATGGAAAATGATTAAAAAGTTTTTTCCAAAAATGGGCGATTTGTTAAAGAGTTTTGGAATGTGTTAGAAATGGTGGCATGCATAATGTTTAGCATTGGTGTGATATATTCATGTTGTTTGGTAAATTATTATTTCTTGTGATCATTATGTGAGAATAATTAAAGAATTATCACCTTAAAAGTTGATATATAGATGATGAAAGGGTCACCATTATCGATACGTGTTTGGGAAGTACTGCTAGAATTGGAATGTAGTGAACGACTTTGGATGGGATGTTCCACCATTTTTAGTTTCCTTGTGTGTGTTGTCATGAAAGATAGAAATGGTTGTTCTAATTTGTGGTGTTGAAATGTCTTATGTCATTGTTGTTTGTATTTTCCTTATTAAGTGTAGATATGGGTAATGGTGTCTTGGTATGGATGTGGCTGGATTATGGTAATTGTTGCACTATTTAATTATTTGTATAAATTGTTTTACATCAATGTGCTAATTGTTTTAACCTAGTATCATATTTAGGGATATCATTTGGGTAAAACCTACTACGAATTTGTACTCACCCCTTTTGTTGACATATTTTTTATTTTATATAAGACATTTTATGAGACACAAGTAAGGGTAAAACATCACATTTTGATAGCAGTTCTTCATGATGTTGGGATGGTGTTGTGGTTCTTGGATCATGGATCATGGCATGAAACTATAGAGTTCAATCATGGATATATTTTTTCTTATTTTATAGTCTTCATCTTCGTACTCTGATAATAGATTCTTGTGGCTTGGTTGTATTGGTCTTTTGGTTTTCTGAGTTTTAAAACCTATTGATATGATTCATGAAATCGTGTTTGGTTGTGACTTGTTTGGTCCAATGGATTATCTCTAATGGTAAATAGTTCCCCATCTTTTCTTAAAGAACTAAAAAATTATTTCCATCCTTTGGCACCTTGGGACCATCAATGAAGGCCATGTACAATCCCACCACCATCTCAAGACAATGAGGAAGTGGTGGGGTGTTACAAGTGCTATCAGTTTGTTCATTCCTTGAATTTCAGGTGAAAGAAGTTGCTCGGTCCTTTGGTGTTGATTGTTGGTCTTGGTGTTAACATTCATTCTTCATCTATTATTTTAGTTTTGATGGTAGGAAGGAAAATTATTTTCCGAACTAGAAATCTAAATCATAAAAGATTATAGCTAACCATTTTGTTCTGAACATTATGTTACCCGAGAGTTGGTATATATGTGATTTGAAGAAACTTATAGGCATGTTAAATCTCATCTTAATGGTCGTATTCAATGAGATGATCATGTCATTCTTTGTATAAATTACATCGCACTATCATTCATATTTCATGAGGTTAAAATGATTTATAATGTGAAATGAATGTGTGGGTTTTCAAAAATGTGATTTGGGTTTCAATGAAGGTGGATTTGAATCATGAATTATTGTGGTATTTTGAAAATGGGTCAATTTTCAAAACGTGGGGGAATTTTTAAACCAAATGGTACAAAATGGGAATGTGAAATTGTGTAAATCATAGTTTTTATAGTTTCAATGTAATAGAATTCTAAATTGTAAACCTTTTCATTGTAAAAGATTAAGACTTTTGGTTGTTTTTGACTTGTTATAAATGTCACGGGGTTGATGTTGTAGAGACAAACCAAAGGAGTTTCCTGAAAATGTGGTTGCACCTGATCTCCAGGTGAAGTAGTATCATGTCTATAGTATATTTCATGCTTTCCATGCTATGGAATGTGGGAAAAAATGGTTGATCCAAATCATTTGGATCATGCAGAACAGTATCAATAGAAGAATCCACCTATCGTTAGGGGTGATTCAGAGCTGGGAAGGGAAGAAAGATGGTTAAACAAAATGAGTATGATATTTGAATTCATTAGAACACCAGTGGAGCTAAAATTGAAGATATAATCTTACTTGTTAGAAGATCGTTCCCTTCAGCAGTATGAGTTGGTATTCTATGCTAGAACGGACCAAGGGATGACATTGGATGGTTTTGAGGAAGTGTTCAACAAAAAATTCTACCCTATTATGACCAAAATTCAGTACACAATGGATTTCATCTATTTATTGAATGAGAAGCCCTCTGTAACAGAATTGGATGTTATGTTTATGAACATAGTGTTGTCTTCACCTATTGTGATGGGTTGTACATCATTGACAAGGATTAATTTTTAAGATGGTTTGAGGAAATAAATTCATTTAAAAATAGTGATTCTTTGTATAAGGTATTAAATAGAAATGGTGAATAGTGAAACAGTAGCTGAACATGATATATGTTTGGATACTGGTTGTTGATGTATGATGGTACCCATGAGGAATAGTTGGATCTCTGACATGGGGTTTTATAGGAATCAGGACACATATTTCAAGGAAGGAAGTATGGTTTAGAATCTGATGACAAGATAGGTGAAAATTCTTCCCAATCCTCAATGTAAGTAGGGATGTTTTCTATGTGGATCTACGGGCCACATCAATAGCGATTGTGAAACAAAAATGTGATAATCTCATATCTATAAGTAGAGGGGGCATATTCAGTGTTATTGTCGAAATGATCTGTGGTCTAGTGTTCTTAACACTTATCATGGGATGCATGCATCTTATGCCTTGATAGGATGGAAGTAGAAGCATACCCCTTATCGGAAGAATAAGGTTATACATGGTGATTCAAGGAACACCAAGACTCCTCAACAGAGCAATAAAGAGAAGAGTGGGGAAGCCAATTGTTGTTTGGAGCTGAGCAGGTTATAATTGATTATCATTATTGACCATCCATGGTGAAAGATAAGATTACAAAAATACTACTTTTATGCAATTATTTTTTGATACAATTTTTCCCATTCTTTTATTTCATCTCATGTTCATAGATTGATTGGTTTAAATATGGAAATGATGCCCTCTATTTTAAAACTTCAAACTCCTCTAGGTCAAAGAGAGTTTTGAACCTTCATGTGTAGAGCCTTATATTTAGTTATGGATTGGGTTGAGTTGATCTGGGATTTCTTAGTGATTGATATGGATGCGTATTATTTAATCCTTGGAATGGATTATATTGAAATGATTAAGGTTGACATCCACTATTATGTAGAAATGGTTAGTTACACGATGGATGATTGCATCAAACATCTCTTTGTAGTGAATAAGAATGAAAAGTTTTTCACAATAGGCTTTGTGGCACCAGGTATTTTCATGGTAAAATACCAATTAGAAGCATTTTAATTGGAATAAATAGAATTAATTAAATGGAGAGAATTTCAAGAGGTTGTTGATCAGTTTCTAGATGTTTTTCTTGAATAATTCTTCAGAGTTTCTACCCATGAGAGAGGAAGAGTTTATGATTGATCTCCTTTTAGGGACTAGTCCTATCTCACTTATATCTTAGAAAATGGAACCAACAAAATTGAGGGAATTGAATGTGCGGTTGGAGGATCTAAAGAAACAAGCGTTCATCCGGCCTAGCATGTCTCTTCAGGAAACACCAATTTTGTTTGTTAAAAATGAATATGGATGCTTATAGTAGTGTTTATTATCATAGGTTAAATAAAAATATGATAATGAACTGGTACCCACTTCAATGCATTGATTACTTTTTCAATCAATTGAGCAGTGTTCAGAGGTTCTCCAATATTGATATCTAGATAGGATATCATCAATTGTGAGTTTGGAATGATTATATTCTAAATAAAACCATTGGGAGTAGATATGGCCATTATGATTATGTTTTTATTCCCATTGGTCTGACGAATACAACAACGGTGTTCATGGAATTGATGAATCAGATATTTTAGAGATATTTTGATTCTTTTTTGTTGGTATTCATTGATGATATATTAGTGTATTCTAGGACTTGGGGAAACATGAGATGCACTTGGTTGTAGTGCTGGGGAAATTGAGTGATCATCAACTATATGCTAAGCTTTCAGGGTGTGACTTTTGGATATTAGAGGTACATTTTCCCAGCCATGTTATTTTGGATAATGGTGTTTTTGTAAATCTACAAAATATAGAGGATTTTATTTTGTGGCAACCGAAAAATAATGTTTTTGGGGTATAGTGCTTTCATGGTCTATCTGGTTACTATCAGCATTATTTTATGATTCTCATGATTTTCCTCTCCAATGAAAGCTTTAAAAAGGAATAATCTTTCTTTTCAATTGGATGAGAAATGTCCAAAATAATATGAAGAGCTTATGGGCCATCTTACATCAGCACCAATCATGATTTATCTATAACAAGGGAATGCTAATATTGTATATTGTGATGCATCGTGATTAGGGTTGTTTTGTGATCTCATGAAATGGTATCATGTGGTTATGTATGGCTTACAGAAGACGGGTGTTCATGAGAAGAACTTCCCAGCTCATTTTTTAGAGTTGGTTGTAGTAGTTCATAACTTAAAAAATGTGGCCTCATTCTATCATAAGTGGGAAATTCATTTTATTTACCGATCAAAAGAATTTATAGAATATTATCTCACAAAGGTATTTAAACATCAAGAAATGGTTATGAATGGTGTATCTCTAGATGTTTGACTTATACTTGATGTATAGAATAGGTAAAAGAAATTTGGTAGTGAATGAAATAAGTGGGATGTCTTATGCTCAAAGGTATAACATGAATTAGACCAGTGGTAGTTGATGTCAGCCATAGTTGGTATGTAGTTGGAATGTGGGACCGAGGTGATAGAGATCTTTTTGTACAAGTTTTTTTGATTCTTGACTTATTTGGATTTTTTATAGAGGCACATGTCTCTGATTCCATGTTTTTGGAGAGGAGGATGAAAATCAATGATCGGAAGTCTTTTGAGGGTAGGAAAGTTAAGGGGAATTCAGTTTCATGTTTTTAGAATCATATAGTTGTACCTATTGCTTCTTAAGAATAAATTATTTGGTCTTATAATCATTTTATGTGGGTTGTATATCCCAGAATCTAGAAAATATATAATGAGTTGAAAGAACAATGTTGTTGGGCCAGAATGAAAAGAAAAGTGGCCAAATTTGTTTTGAGATTCTTGACTAGTCCGCAAGTTTAGGAAGAGAATTAGTGGCTGGTATGCATTTTTTTATCTTTACCTATCTCTGTATGGATGTTGGAATGGATAAAAATGGATTTTTTTTCCTGTTTCCCATGAATGGTTAGAAATAACGATTCCATGTTGGTGGTAGTAGATCAGCTCACAAAGTCGACCTACTTCCTTATAATTCGTGAGGATCATATGGTGGAGGATCAATCCAAATTATATAAACATGAAGTGGTAGAGCGGCATGGAGTTATAGTTTCCATTGTATCAGATATTGATCTGTTTTTCACATATCATTTTTGGAAATCCTTATAGCAATCCATTAGGACTAAGTTGATGATGAGTATGACATATCATCCTCAAATGGATGGGAAATCAGACAGAATGATATAAATGTCTGAAGATATATTATGGGATTCTGTGATAAATTTTGGCAGCTCTTTGGAGTGGAACTTTGTAATCGTAGAATTATTTTATAATAACAGTTACCAGGCCTCGAAACATATGGCTCCATATAAAGCATTGTATGGGCCTCCTTATCGTTCTCCACATTATAGGGATGAAATGGGTGAGGCACAGAATGATAGGAAAGGACTTTCCCAATATACCATAGAGAATATCATGTTGAATGGGAAAATAATGGAGATGGATTAGAGTCATTACAAATCGTATGTGGACCATCGTCGAAGACCGTTGTCATTGGAGGTGGGTAATCATGTGTTCTTGAGAATATCTATAAGGTTGGGACATCGTTGGTATCAGAAGTAGGGTATGTTTTCTCTAATGTTTATTGGGCCTATAAGGATACATTTTATGGTTATATAGGTGGAATATATGTTGTCTTTTCCACCACGTCTTAGTACGATTCACATTGTCTTCCATGTTTCTTAGTAGAAGAAGTATCAAATGAAAAGTGAACATGTGATTCGATGAAATCATGTTGAGTTGGATCCAGATGATTCCTTGGCACACGTTCTAGTGTAGATTGTAGATAAGAAAGAGAAATTATTTCATGGTAAAAATGTTGTTTTATTTTTGTTTTTGTGGTGTCATTGTCAGATCTCTGAGGAGACTTGGGAATTGAAAAAATAGATGGTCGAGCAATGCCCCAAACACTTTCAAAAAAAGGAATGGTTCTCTACTTTATAGGGAAGGAATGTCCAATGGTGTAGACAATATAGTACCCCTTTTTGATTTATTTGATTCTTTTTATAATTTTTTCTATAGATAATGTGTTTTGTTGATTTTGGTAGTGTTTGGGAGAGTTCGGATGGGTTATGAAAATTTTTCAAATAATTTTGAGGTGAACACGGTTTGAGTATGTTTTTGGGAAACCATGAAGAATCCCAATGTAATCATGTGTAATGAGATAGTAGACATGTGTATGGATTGTCTAAACATGGATGGAGGCCATGAGATGTTCACATCGAGGTAGAAGCACGCACACAGTTAGTTCACATTTTTCTTAACCGTATGAGTTAACTATAGTGGAAATAAAAAATGTTTTTTAAATTTGTTTTTGGTCATAATTTTCCTTAAAACATACATTATTCCTCTCACTCGATCCTCACATGGGATTTTTGGTTCTCAATGGTTATAGGGGATCTATCACTCATTTTGTACGGTAATCGAAGGGGTTTCAGTGTGAGGTGAATGTGATTCTTCTCTGATAAGTCTCCTATCTTGGTGTTTTGTGGTTTTATTTAGATCAAATATATTCTCTCAATCGGTTTTAAAGATTTACATATGTTACATAGTTCATGGGTTTTTTCTTACCCATTAGGATGAATTTTTGTCAATTGGATGTTAGTAAAATAGATTGAGAGTGATTTTGTGGGCATTTCAACCAGATTCATGCGGCGGTTGGGCATTGGTCGATTTCACCAAAACCCTACTATAAGAGGCTTCTCTCTCGAATCTATTTTAATTTAAGTAGAAGCCTTGTTTATAATTAATTTTGGATTTTTGAAATTAATTTGGAATATGATGTGAGATTCTTATTGTAAAATTAGTTTTTGCTGATTTAGGGATTTTGGGTAAAATAGGATATTTTTAAAAAAATTTGTTTTGTTGTGTTATTTTAAAATTTTGATTTTAAAATTGATAATGGATTAAATTTTTTAAAATATTTTCTTATATATGAATTTAACTAAATATTTTTTTATTGATATGTGATTTGGCATGTAAAATGGGTAAAGGGTGTTTTCAATGAATGTGTGATATATTGAAGCAATTTTTTATGTGTTGGAAATGGTTGTGTGCATAATGTATAGACTTGGTGTGATATACAATTGTTTTTTGGTTATGTATTATGTATTTTCATGTTTATGTGGGAACTATGTGGGAAGTCTCGCTATAAAAGGTGATGACAAGTGGATGTGAGGGCCACCATTGTGGACTAGTGGTTGGGAAGTACCAAAAGAATGGGAATGTAGTGAATGACCTTTGATGGAAAGTTCAATCATGTTAAGTTACATTTTCTATGTTTTTATACAGGATGTGATTTGTTTTGAAAATGTGTGATGGTGAAATGGAATATGGAATAATTTTTTCTCTTTCCCCTGTTTTGTGTGGATATGGGTAAAGGTGTCTTGGTAAAGGTATGTTTGTATTCTGGAAATAGTTTCACTATTTAATGATTTTTTAAACTATTCTATATAAATGTGATAATGGTTTTATCCTAGTGACATGTGTAGAGATTTAATTTAGGTATAACCTACTGTGTATTTATAATCACCCCCTGCATTAGCACTTTTCTGATTTTGCAGATGTCATTTTCTCGGACATAGGTAATAGTAAAAAATAAACTTTTGAGAGCAGTTCGTAATGATAATGTGATGGTGTTGTCGTTCTTGGAACATGGAGTATTTATGTGAACAACTAGAGTTATGTTAAGGATTTTTGGGTCTTGTATTTTAGTCTTCCGGTTGTTACTTTGGTTATGGATTCTTGTGGCTTGGTTTTAACGTTCTTTTGGTTTGTTGAGTTGTAAACCATTTTGGTATGAATCATGTAGGTTTTTTGATTATGAATTGTGTTTTTGGGGGATTATCACAAAGGGAAAATCAATCCCCAATTTTTCATGTATCCCCCTACATTTATTTCTATCCATTGGGGCCTTAGGAACATCGCCTGAAACGAAGTAGCATATCATAACCTTCTCAAGCCAATGAGAAAGAAGATGGGAGTTACAAAAAAACAAGATCACCCCAAAAATAAAATATATCTATTTATTTATAATATATTACATTTTTTGGATGAATCCATTAAAAATGAGATATAAATCATAAAAATAAATTTTATTGAGAAACATTCCAAAAAACATTCATAAAATGGCATAATTTTTGAGTAACAGTCCAGAACCATTTTTTTGAAAATGAGGAGGAAAATATTTTAAAATTTCATTAAAAACATTTATGGTAAATATATGATGTAAAATAACAAATCATATGTCAATTCACTATGTAGAAGTGAGGAATATATGATCTTTTAAATAAAATGCCTTTGAAATATATAAAAACACCCTTATTGACAATCCACATTATTCTATGAAATGGAATCATTGGATCAAAAATTCAATATAAATATAAGTATAATTAGATATAAAAACAATTTCATTTTACACTTGGGAAATTATACAATTATTTTGAAGTATAAATGTGAATACAAAGGGAAAATCCATTAAAATAAATGGGAATTATTATTAACAAAATTTCATTTCCAAAAAAATTGATTCAAACTGGATGAATTAATTAGTGTGAAATATTATTTACTAGTAAATTAATAATTAAATATTACATAGCAATATATTATGTTACATATAATTTTAATTGATTTTTTAATCAAATAAAAGTTATTATGTCCTAAGGGAAATATTTGATTCAGGAATTCCCCTTTCTTTTTATCATACATTGTCGAATGTTCTCAAATGATATGTAACACAAAATAAAATATATTAATCAACCATTTAAATATGCTTTTAATTTTTCTATCCCTTTATAAATTCCATTATTAATAATGAATAAATTATATCAGTTAGTTGTCATATACATTCTAAATCAAGTGTCTAGAAACCTGATCATTTTCAAATAGATTTGCAATGGAGGTGTTGTTATTAATTTTTATCAAAAATTTCATCATTATATTTCATAATAATTATCTTATTATTTCATTAAAAATAATTTATAACTTTTTATTTTTCTTTATTTTGTGGTTTCACAACGTTTCGTGATGATGTCATTGAAAATAGTAACATTGTAATTAGAATAATGAATAAAATGTTATATATTAATAACATCATTATATTTTGATATTATGATTCTAGAATACTCATATAATTATGAATTTATAATTAATTGATATATATACTAGAATATTATATACATTATTTATCTATGACATAAATATTACAAATCACTCATGCTGTTATTAAAATCATCTTAAACAAGAGTGTGTTATAATGATTTACGAATAAGATGACATTATTATATAATGATAATATGACATGTACATAATAATGAACATATAATAAGTATAATAAATATTTATTAAAATCATTATTTGAATGATAAAATATGTTTGGTTATGAAAAATGATATTCATTTCTTATGGAAATGGTATTCTTCATATATGCACGACTAACGATCCTGTTTCCCAATGAATTGATAAAATGATGGTATATGAAAAATGATCACTTAAGAATTGCATTCCTGATATGTAAAACCTATTTATTCTTTAAATCCATCATTGATACTATCCTTGTGAGGTGGTGATGAAAAAAACTATATAATGTCTTGAAGGTGGTAATCAACATGTACATATCATTGATGTTATATTTTTTCCATATGGATATAAAGTGGAATGAATATTTATAGTCTAGTTAATACAAATAAAAAATTATTATATTAATTAATATAATTTAAATATATTATGAAATAGAAAAATTATTTTTTGAAGGATTATAATAAAATAATATGCTTATATAAAGTAATACATATGTTGGAAGCTTGAGTCTTCTATTAGAAAATTCCAAGGAAGTGAAGCCATTACGAAAAATTATGGTGACGAGAATGTTAGGTAGGAATGAGAGGGATTTATTAGGATAAAGTTTTATATTTTGATGGAATAATTTTAAAGTGATTTTTTAGTTGAAAGGATGGATGTGGTATCATTTTATAGTAGAAAAATATAACTTTTTTCGAAGAATCGTCATTTTTAATAATTCCTTGAAACTATTCAAGTGTAAATGGATCAAATGTTAAAAAATATGGTTTTTGGTACTAGATAATGTCTAATATGCTATCATCCTTTTATTTTAATACAATTTAAGAGTGGTATAGGGGTTTTTATTTTTTTACTTTTTACCTTTTACCCAAATTAAATTTTCATTGTGAATTAATTTATATCCATAATAATTAATAGTAAAGAAAAAATTATGATTGGATCCATTTAAAAAAATTGATCATTTTTTGTTAAAATTAAAAAATAATTTTGTCACAGAAAATTTATAACGATGTGAAATATTAATTAAAAAAACACCAATAATAAGGTAAAAACAATTTTTTGAATAATGGTGTGTTTAAGCATTTAAATGTATATATATGATAAATTTCTCTTAGATAATTATTTTAATAACATACTTTTATTTATTATAAAATAAGTAAAATGTAACTGTAAGTAAGCGTAAAAAAAGAATTACAAAATCTAAACACCTAATTAGAGGAAAAGACCGAAACATTTTTTTAAGGAAACATAAAAAATTACTTTTCAAAATATTGAATATAGGACTGTAAGATAAAAGGATATACAAAAATTCATAATTTTATTCCATAATTAATTTTTCTAAATAAAGGGTTTTGTAATCTTCTAGGATAATAGTACAAAATTTTAATTTCATAAAAATTATACTTTTCCAAAATACTATATTTTTCGATTGAAAATCAACATTTTTAGAAAAAACTATAAAATAATACTATGTACATTTTAATAAGAGAAATTAAAAAATTGATTTTATTTTATAAAAGTAATATTATAATTTTTTAAAATTTTTCTTTTGAAAAAATTAATAATATAAATTAAAAGAAATTTATTGAAAACAATGCGGTTTAATTATTTACTATATTATTTTCTATTATATATATTTTTTATAATTTTTCAGGAATATGTTTGTAATTTATTGTCATTATATGTAGTGTGTAGTTTAAGTTGTCGAATATGACATCAATTTTACAAAGTATATAATTTAATTTCATAACATTCTACCCACCTTAGAAGAATATTATCCACGAAAGTTTATTACAATGAGAAAACCAAGTTTGAAATTTTCTTTCTTCACATCATCATTTTACAATATAGATTTTTTGAAATTATGATTCCACTATGGAACATTGTCTAGATGATTGGTCTTGTTTTGAATCACATTATCTCTACTGTCATGAATTTTTATTGGTCATTCCACATATGAGAGATCATTATAAAATAGAATATCTTATGAACTCATTCCATGATATGGATCATGGAATGTAATTATTAAAAAATGATACCCATAACAAATCATGTACTTGGAAGAGTGAAAGTGGTATTTCTAATTGACAAGCTATGACCTAAACATGTTCAAGGATCTCAAAGGGATTTGTGTACCTACGGAACAACATCATGTTCCTGAAAAATCTCATAAACTACTTAAAAGTAGATATCTCTAATGTCCCACCATTTATTATTGGATTTAGAGTGCAACGAGTCCTTACTAGGCCTTAAGCAACATCCCCAAGAGGCCAAAGGCTGGAAATTAATGATTAAGGGTCTCAAGTATATGTGGGGGACGATTTACCCTTTAAGAAATAAACTCATCAATTAACCATTCATTATATGATGCTTGAACAATGAAAGGTCAACCAATAACTTCATTTATATTAAACCACATCAGAGTACACAAAAGCGGAAGAACAAACCAAACAACAAGGTTCACAGTGGAAGAACAACAAGAGATTCTCAAAAGACACTAAAACATTGTGGTCCACAAGCTCCATGCTCCACAAGATCTCCCAAACATTACCACGATCCATTAGTAATGAGATACTTTACCTTTATCTGTGTATCGGAATACAACATATGAAAAATCACCAAAGTGAAAATGTAGGGTTGAGTATAAAACATAGTAGGTTTTCCTAAATGACTTCACTACTCACACCACTAGGATAGAAGAGTTAGCCACATTTATATAAAAACGATTCATATAAAACATTTTCACCAAAGCAGTTTATAACTAAATATAAACAAGTTTTCCAAAACCATACATGCTTAAAAGCATCCCTATGAAATTTAAACCAGCTTTTCCAACACATTATTTTTCCAGAAAAATAACCAAACAAATTTCCAACCAATTTCACAAACATCCCATTTTGGAATTCCGAACCATTTAAAAAACCCGTAAAATATACCATGCATACACCGTTATGACATTTGCATTCTCATGAGGGGTTTCTCATTAATCTACCAAGTTGTCACGAGGTAATTACTTCCCATGTGCCAATACACCTTTTTCATCGAGCACAAGGTCATATTTCAACCAAGCCTCATACATATAGTTACCACGTTCCATTATACGTTTGGCACCGAGAACAATGTCCTATTTCAACCAAAGCATATACAATATAAAATCACACAACACATTCCCAACAACCTTGCAAACCACATTTGTACACTCCCTTGTGCCTTCGTATACGAATACTATGTATCAAGTCATGTCCTTCAATACCATCATTCCCCATTTTAACCTAATGTTTTAGATCACATAAGTCTACCTTGAACCTATGTGGAGCTAAAAAATATAATTTACCCCATCATCTCTCTCAATCCAATCTACATGGAACAATTATCATCTTATCATGCCCCCCATTGAGGGCTACTGAGCCATGATAGTTACACCAATAACATTGGTACCGTGAACATAACAACACAATATAAAATATACAATTTACGTTATATTGAAACATAGAATATCACATAGAGGAAAACCTAAATTATTAATAATAACTTATAACATAGAAACACACAAATGTGATCATACTCAAAAATGGGTATCTTGGGCGATTCAAGAACACACATGTGGTCCAACATCAACCATTTTATCATAGGATTCACACACACACACACACAAAAATGTGATAAACTCAAGAATGGTATAAGTAAAATAACAACACAACTTCACATCAATCTAGTTATCATATACATGGAATCTACATTGTATGTAACTTCCAACCTCATTTAACGCGTGATATCTTCTCATACACACATTATCAACACACATTACTTCATAATTCCTCATGCACACAAGCCCCTATTCACCTAAACATCTATTTCCACACATTTTATTCACACAAAATATTTATATAACCTTCAAGAATGACATAATTTTGTTGTAAATTTCTCAAAATTAAAACCCTAAAAATTAATTTAGGTCATAAATAATAATGTGAAAAATCTGGAAGGGAGGTGATCCGGAGGTTGTTCTTCAATAGGGATGAGGGACAACCGAGGGGATCCGGAGTTGATGGTAGTGTCTCTAGAGAGGGGATGGACGGTGAAGGTGGTGGGGAGATGATATAGGAGGCCGTGAGGTGGTAGTGGTGATGCGAGGGAGGGTACGAGATGTGCTAAGGGGGACTGGATGGGCGTCGGCGCCAACGATTCGGCGTCACTGCTGCAGTGAGGTATGTGTTGGGAGACAGCGGCGGGGTGATCGGGGAGGGGGTTGGTAGCTGTGGGGGGTTACAATTTGGGATCAGACGTGAGGGTGGGGTGGGGGTGACGATGTTATTTTTTAGAAGCCTTGCGACTGCCAATGGCGGTCTCCCATGAAAGCAGTCTACAAAACATCTTTTTCTATTATAGAATCCTTCAATAATATCTTATCACTGATTCATTAACAATTTTTCATTATAATAATTTATTGAGTGTTAACAACATTTTTTATCATGTTTGTATTATCACAAAAGTTCAATTCATTATTATTTGAATATGGTTATATAATATATATTTTTTCAATAATTCAATATATGTATTATATATTCCTTATATATATATATACTCATCTATAATAGGTATATCTAGAAATATGAATTACATTGTTCATTTAGATGGTAAATTTTACGTATTCATGAACAAAATTTTCACTTTTGAATGGATGGGATGAATGAAATATAAATAAAAATTGACCATTTAAAAATCATCATATATATTTGTTAAATATTCCCTCATTAACATCCTTTTGAATCAAAAATTAAAAACATATTGCATCGTTTCATGAAGGTGGTAGACCACAAATATGCATGGGGAATGTTATTATTTTCCAACAGATTGGAATGTGAGAATATTGATATGCTATTATAATTATTGAAACATAATTATTTAATTAATATAATATATATTAACTATTTACATATTTATAACCATCCATGTAAAAGGATGATGAAAATAGAATTTCATCGTTATATGAAAACAACATGTCATATGAACACACGAGCGTCGTATTCAATTTTAGTATAATAAAAAAGTGATGGGAATTGGTTATTAAATAATCATAATACCATATTAATTTATTTATGATACATGGTTTATTTTTTTAGGATTATTAAAATAGATTTAGAGTAAGTAGAAGAATAAAGAAATTTGAATGAGTCAGTAAAGATGAATACCACATATTCAATACAGTTTCATTAGATTTATATTAATGTCCCATAGAATCTTCATTTAATAATAAAATAACTGATAATTTGTCAATAGGGTACTGTTTAATAGAATAAGGTATGTTTTGGTTGATCTATATGGCTCAATGGTTTGTAAAGAAAATAGATAAGGGGTGTCCTTGTATATGTGAGGGGAGGGAAACTCTGGTAATTTTCTAAGATATTAAAATATAATAAAGTCACAATATTTTAAAAATGATTAAAAATTATATATATTATAATAAAAGGATTATATGGTCTTAATATAATCATCCAATCAAATTTATATAATTATATATATAATTTTAGAACGTATCATTTGGATTACCCACTTCGTTAACAAATTTCAACTGTAACCACGATAATGCAATTTTAAAATTTACAAGGAAACAATCTAACTTATAAGTTGAAAATTTTCAAATAAATCAATAATATATTAAATTTTAGAACACTTTTATTCCTAATTTTCCAATTTCAATACTTTTATAATTATTAAATATTTTCATAATGTATTTTTTATCATGAAATATTATTAATGTCGTTTTTAATACAACTCATTTTGTTTCATAGTAATTCCTAGAAGATTATAATGGATTTGAAATATAATCCTCTAAAAGAACCTGTAATATGATATTTTTATTTGTAAAACTATTGGGACACTATAATTAATCTATAAAATATGTATTTTACAATTTTTAAAATAATTTAATATTTTTTTCTATTTCTTCCACAAGCTCATTATTAATATTGTCTTATAATTAAATGTCATTATTTCATTACAAAAAAATTTAAAATAATAACATGATGAAATATTTCATTAATTTATAAAATAGCAATTTAAATACTAAAATAATTTGTTTTTATCGCTATCACAAAATATTAAATATATTAAAATAAAGAGAGTGAAATTTTTGTCGTTATTTATAAATAAAGTAATATAAATTTTATAATCAATGGAATGTAGAAATAAATTTCCCTAGATTTCATGTTTTGATGATTATGGATAATATATTACCATAAAATGAAAGATATTAATGTTTCGGGTTGATTTTGAGACCTTTTGAAAATTTTTTAAACATTAATTAACCTATTTTACCTTTATCAAGGTAAAAAAGGTGGATACAGTTGCTATTCATAATCAACAAAAATAAATGGGACCTAATTATAAAATATTAGAAACATGACTATAAATGAGTGATCTAATTTTGATGAAACAATTCCCATTAGTCTTTTAAATTAATTTAAGATAATAAAGAGAAACACAATGACAAGCATTTTTTTAGAAAACATTATTTTTAAGCCTCAAAATGCAATTCTGCTAAAATAAAATATAATTATAATTCAATTGAAATTAATTATAAAATTTATAACTTAAATATAATTGTATTAATTTTATGTCAAATCTAAATCATTTTAAATAATATTAAACTAAAATAAAATACCCTTAAATATTATTTTCCAATATTCATTGAAAAGTAAATCATTTCATAAAAATATAAAATATTCACCCTCACATATATTTTATATTATGATTTATATAATATTTCATTTTAAAAAAAAAATATTTTATTAAAATTATTTAATTTAACTACAATACTCTCTCAAAAAATCCATAAAAATCATTTCTGAATAAAATGATTTTTTAAAAAATTTAGTACATATTTATTATGGATTAATCCACACATTTGGATTATATAAAAACTTTTGATATATTTTTTACATTTTTTATTTCTAATACTACCATTAATTTGAAATTATAGGTTATAATGGTCACAGTAAATGATAATATTTTAATATCATATCCTAGTTTTTTTAAAATCACTATCTCATGTAATGCATGAAATTAATGAAATTAAATTTATTTAAAGGGTTATATTTTCCAAAAATATCAATTTGTTACATTATACCCTCTAAAATAAATTATTTCTCTATAAATTATCTTGATCGTAAATGGTTCTACCATTTTTGAAAACCCACATCGTATAGTTGAATAATAAAGCATCTTTTGAAAAGGGGAAGTTGGAAACATAACAATTACTTGTAATAACATACAAAAGGGTTCCTAAATAAGGATAAAATTTATGTGAACTTAAATTATAGACATGTAAGAGAATGTTACCATGAAAGGACTAAAATAAAATGACATAGAACATGATCACAATAATTTTAATGACCACAAACCATAAATCTATGAGGTGTGAAAATACCATAGATTAAATATAAATGAAGGTAAGAGAATTAATTTTTTTTTCTAAATATCATTTTCTTAAATATAATGAATTCTTTTAATATCAATATAGGGAACATGTCTAAATTTATTATCTTTTTATAAGAACTATTTCATCATTGTATGTGCTTTCATAAATTTACACTTTTTATCTTATTCCATGAAATGAGTAATCCAGATGATTTTTTCATTCCTATTGCACTGAAAGTAACATTTAACCGATCATAAGATATATAAATGAATGAAAATTTATTCTTTAATACTCTAAATACGTAAGAAAATCAAAATGTTATGAAAATTTTATCCAATAGGGATAAATATTATTAAGTAATCCTTAAAACCTTAATTATAATGCAAAATGTTCAGCTTATTTGATTCAAAAAATAATTAACCTTAATACTCCACCTAAACATGTCATTCCAAATTAAAATAAAAAAAATAAAAAATATTTTTTCATATCATGAACTCCCCAAAAAATTATAATCATTTTTCTATATTTCCAAAATGAAAATAAAACCAAAATAAAATCATATATATTACCATATATTAATTGAAAATTCATTCGATTAAATTATGTTTTTCTTAACATATAATATAAACAATATAGTGTATTTAATATTAATCACTTAGTCACTAAAACACTTTTCCATCCCATGATTCGGTATATCATATATTCCAAATATATACAAGTTACTTTATTCAAATTACAAATAATTACATCAAATCAGTTATCATATTAAACTAGAAGGTTATCAGTATCTTTAAACATTTATAAAAAAAATATAAAAGTATTATTCCTCAAATAACATTTTAAAAAAATATTCTAAACCAAATGGTTGTATTCCCAAAATAATTAACACAAAATAATAGTAATCTTGTTAAACATACAAATCCTAAAACCTCAAAAGGGGTATCTATGAATCTATTATTTAAATTAACAATAGACATATCAATACATTGCCCCTTAGGTTTATCCCATATTACTATAAAATATCATATTTTTTAAAGGTTTTAATCTCTCATCATCATAATATTTCATAAAGAAAATTTGAATTAATCGAATAATATCATCGGGAGGACCAGACTAGGTGTCTTCTAAGGGAACACTCATTGTGAAAAAGAATTATGGATAAAATATATTAAACTAATTCATTTTTGGGTTATTACCCTTAAATGACTCTATACAAAAACCGTACTAACTATTTGTATCTATACATGGATTTATTTCATGTAAAACCACATAATATAGACCTTAACAAAACTATTATGATATTATCCAATAATTGGGTATATCCTCAAACACTATCATAGGTTTATGTTCCCTAATCTAGGTTTTACAAAATTTTGTTCCCATTGGTTCTTCTAAAGTAGGCTCTGAGAAAATATATAAAAAACCCCAAAATTTTAATTTAAAGTTGTATTATACTCTATTAAATTGGTATTATATACATGGGATCTTATACCATTAGAAAAGTTTGTTTACTAGTATTTAAGAACTCAATACATAATTGATTTTCATATTAGATTGTGAAAATAAATTAAATAGCATTAGAAACACTCTTATATCATTGATATCGATAATAATACCATTCTCATATACTAGGGAAGGGAAAAAATAAAGGGTGAAGTCTAATAGTTAGAAAGAGAGATGTATAATAGAATAAATCATTAATAAATAATTCATAATCAATATGTCAGGGGAAATAAATTTCAATACCTAAAATTTGATCAATAAATTTACCACAAAATGAATAAATGAATAATATCAATTTTTTATTCTCATGGTTAAATATAATTAAATTCTCGAGGAAATAAATGATTAATATTGGACATCAAGAACATAGACATAATGATAACTTTACCATCATGTCCTTCTTATATGAAAATTTAAATGAGGGGTATGTATATTTAAAAAATACATTCTATAATGTTTTCCCACTAATTATTATCATGAGACCTCTCGATGTATTGAGTGGATATCAATGATCAAACCGAACCCATAAATTAATTTCTGATACATTCCTCATATATTTAATAGTCAATTTAATTCATAAAAAATATTACTTATAAACAATTGTATGTTCTATGTAAGGAATAATATTTATAAAGGTTTACCTAGTTAATCAAATAATTCACATATTAAAACAATATAATTATAAATGATATATGGGTTAGGAAATAAACTATTCCCTAATATAAATATTATATATGTTTAAGAGAAATATATTTTCTAATTATCACAAGAAAGATAATGTTTTTATAGAATGTTTGTTACTAAAAAATTAATTAGAGAAAAAATATAACAAAAAAATCATTAAATATTTAGGTATTTTAATAAACTGGTTTTCATTAGAAAAATATTGAAATAAAATAAACATAAAAATAATGTTTAATTAAGTAATTTTAATTTTAAAATCACTTGTTTTTTAGGAAAGTATATTGTAATAAATGTTTATGGCAGCTAGAAAATTAGTTGACCCTGTATATGTGAAAAGAAGCATTGATTTTGATATGTTATAAAAGAAATATGAAAATGATCAAATAAAAAACTACAAATACTCCTTTTAAACATTTAAATATTTAAGGCTAACATAATATGATCTTAATAAATAACATTATAAAATAAAAAAACTTTTGTAATACATGATTTAGCAATATGGATATGAGGAAAAAATATACCCGACCAAAAAGTTAAATATGATCATTTTTTATTATAAAAATATCATCTCTTGATTCAAATTCCAATGAGTGGGAAATATTAATAAATCATGTCATAACATTAAATACATACCTTTTGCTGAAATGTATTTATTTAATGAAGGATTTAATATAATATTCCTCCAAAGAAATTAAAGGCAGTCCATGAAAATAATAGAATTTAAAATCAATTCTTACATCTTGGCCCGATTTTGAATAGTAATCACATGAGAGCTTAAACATGGATTTAAAATTTAATCATAATTAATAATTATATATGAAATTTATATACATAAATTGTTCATTATATACACCAAATAAAGATAAATTGGAAGATAATAGAAAATATATCTCAATGGGGTTGAAACTGATACAAAATCCCTTATAATGATAGTAACATTGATGTGATAATTTATCAATTGTTTATAATGTGTAAACACATAAATCAAAAAAAACATGTGTGAATTAAACATAATAAAATAATATTTCATTTCACACATAATCATGGAATAATATTGTCAATGTAGTAGCAGTATAACCAAATAAATGAATATTGAATTAAGAACCCCTGAACCTCAAACTTCTAATCAATTGAACGTGCTTTAACATCCAAAATAATTTTATTAACAATTTTAATACTATATAATATGACCATATTTATATTTCTAATATTATATATGATCTTATTATATCTTATTTTAACTCCTTCATTAATAATAATTCATTATTATCATTTTTTTGAGTGTTAATTGCATTATTTTTTGAATAATGTATTATAAAGGATGATTCAGTCCACCTACATTTATAATGGGTCCATAGTCTCTAAAATGTTAATAATGATATAAATATCATATATATTCATTTTATATATATATATACTTATAATCATCCATAAAATCTACATATTGAAAAATTAATTTCACTACTAATGGCGACAGTTAGTCATACATTAGTATAAATAATCTTTTAACTTTTCAAATGATTGAATGAACAAAATATAAATAATAATAAAACTATATAGATTCATTTTCATATCATATATATATCGTATATATTAATTAAATATATTCTTATTACCTTCCATGTTAATTGGAAATGAGAAAATGATCGCATCGCTTTGTTGAGGAGGTACTCCACATGTACACGTGAATGAAATTATTATTTTACAATAGGTTAAAAGATAACAAGATTGTTATGAAATTATAATTATAAAAGAATAATTAATTGGTAAATATTATATATATTCATTAGATCCATATTTATATACATCCATGTAACGTGGTGATGAAAAATTAATTACACCACTATGTTGAGATGGTAAGATGTACATACACACGAGTGATATTTTTCATTTTGATATGATGAAAAATAGATAAAAATTGTTGAATAGTAATCATAATAAAGAATAAATTTATTAATTATAAAAGATTTTTTATTTTAGTATGGGTAAATGTTTCTACCCTATAGGCATTTAATTCTTCGAAACCAGTTGGATTGTTTCATTTTCCTACACCATTTTAGTGTGTTCACTTCTTCCCCACACTTACCTCCCATACCCAAAGTAGCGACTAATTTTCATTCAATCTCAATACTATGACAATCATCATAAGAGTGTTAATTTATTGTTTTTTGTGTTATACTATGTTTTTTTGTTTTAATATAAATTACAGTGTATTTAATTTTATTAGATCTTTTTTTATAATCCCATTAATGTTTAAAACCCCAATATTACCAGTTGTTTCATATCAAGAAAAGAATCCAGCAACTAGGGAAAAATGAAGGTGATTTACTAGGATAAACCATAACCATTATGATATCATTATTCTACTTTTTAAAATAATTTATATAATTTGTTTTTCATAAATCCATTAGAAAACCAAAGTATTGATGATTAAAATACACAATTGTTTGTTATGAAACCAACAAAAAACAATATAATTGAATCTCTATTGAAAAATATTTTTATCAATGATTTAAACAGTAAAGATTTTTTTTTAAAAAAACTTAATATATTTGAATCGAAAAAATTTATATTTTCTTATTGTTATTTCTTTTCATATATTTTATTTTTTTCTGAATCACATCACAATTTTTTCTCTTATTCTCTATGATTGATTTTTCAATATAATTTATTTATTAAATAAAATTGGAACCTTCTATTTATTATCTATAAATTTAATATGTGATGAAACCCTATCACCACTAGCTACACAGTTATTAAGTTTATAAGTGAATTAAATTTTATTTTCCTCATGTGGAGCGCGATCAAATTCTTGCAATGTTGCAAGGGAACTGAACAAAAGTGGAAGATTGAGTTTTGGGTTAAGGTTGGTTGTTTCAGATATTTTATTTTAACTTCATAATTATTTTAATTTGAACCTAATCCCCACATTTTGATGGATATTAATTCAACTATAGGTTGTTATACATTTCAAATAGAGGATTTATATCCATATTATTCAATGATGTTTAACTCTTATATAGATGAGTATTATACACACATGGTTGGTGAATTATAGTACTAGGGATACCCAAGAAAATTTTTCAATCCCAAAATTCTTTTTATTTTTCAGAATTATTATTGGGTAATAACTAAGAATTAATATTGATGATGGAAACCTTTATCTAATTTCTGTTGGAACTAACCAAAAGGATCCGGCGATATAAAAATATGGTATAGAAACATTCCAAGATAATTTCTAATCTGGATTATTTGGTTATATATAGAGTTGGGTGTTCTTAATCTATTTTAATAGAGGAATAATGTTATGAAATGATCACAAATGTTTTTGAATTAAAAATTTATGCAAATTATTTTTGAAACACAATCATTGAATATTATCATGCGTCATTTTAGGTAAATTGTGAGTTTAAACAAATATCTAGTTTTGAACCCTCGTTTGACTTCTCAACTACTCTAAAGAAGTATTGTGATTCTTATATAGTTTATATATTTAGGGAGTAAGGATCCACAGTGGTGGAGGACATACTTGATCAAAACAAGGTAAAATTCCACATTTTGAATTTATAGGCCCTGGAGAAAGGGAACTATAATCCATCACCAAAACCACATGAATGTAATGTAAAACTAAATAACTGGATGAAATCTTGAATATGTGGTAATTAAAAGTCAGGAATATATAAACTAATTTAGATTATGGGTTGGTACTATAACTCATGTTGATAATAAGATATAAAATAAAAATTCATTTTGGGATGTAAATTGGACATTCAATCCCCCTCTCCCTCTCTCACTTCACATTTTAAAAACATCATGTCATGAACTTATTATTAACGCACAGTGTGATATCAATTTCCCCTCCCATCATCAATACACTTTTGTAACCTGATTAAAATATTAATAAATTCCATGTAGTCATACATAAATAGCGTGTACTTCCCAGTTTAGTATAAATTACTATAGTACACATAATTAAATCAAATTATAGTTTTGTAAAAAAATGATTCATGTGCTGATGGTCAGTCACTTAATTGTATTCATGATTTCTCCAGTTTGAATCCCACCAAGCCCTCCATTATTACAACTCCATATTTTTTTAATCTTATTTACATTTTAAAAACATATTTGGTATTTTAAAAACTAATTAAAATTGTTTCAATATAAAATAAAACCAATGGTAGGGGTGAATCTAATGGTAGGTTCATTTCCCATGATTCACAAGACCCAGGTTCATCTCTTTCTAGACAAATCAATTGCATCATTTTCCACTAAAATAAAACCACCCAAATAGTATTTCTATATACATAGTGTTTATTTATCATATTAAGGTCATTAAATATTATAAATCTATTTTTTATAATAATAATTCACCCAATTTAGATGTGGGATTATTGGCATAATCGTGAACCATAATGAAAAATATCTCTTTTTGAATTTAGATAATCTCCCTACATCATCACAATCATAGAAAAAAAAAACCAACCCATGTATTCTTCATTTCAACAAGAAGTGCTTAATATATTTATAAAATATTAATCAATAATAAAAAAATCTATACTAAAATCATCCCTCTAATGGTGGAGGGTGCACAGTCACATTGAACCAATCAACAGATCGAATCCTACCTCAAGCCGTGAATTTAATTTTATTATTTAGTTTTTCAATGTTTAGAACACACAACATGTGTTTTCCGATAGACAATGTGTACATAATTATTTTCATATTTTTATACATATAATATTATTCAATAGGAAAATAAATATTTAATACTTAAAATATATTTTAGTTATAAAAAATAAGATAAAAGAAAAAAAAATTAAAACCACTTACTCTGTATGTTTCCATTAATTATTCTTCATGTGTCATGAATTTAAATTCTAGAAGGCCAAAATCAGGTAGTACACATGTCAACCCCACAACCTCATTTTCTGTGTTCCCAACAAAGAAACCACCATCCAACCTTTAATCCTTTGATCCAATGATTTTTAACCTTGTGTTTCATCTCTATTTCCACGTTAGATCAGGCTATGTGCTTTTATGTCATTTATTTTAGTTAATTAAAATTTTTAATCATTTTTAGGATCTATATAGAATTCATCATAAACCCCACAAGTAAATTATCACACATAGAGAATATACATTGTCTAGAAATTGTAAACAGTCAGATCACTTCTTCACCAAATTTGGAAAGACAAAGATTGTGTGGTCGGCACATGCCACGTAACTTTGGATCTTCCAAGATGACCCATATACCATTGAACACACATGGATGGCCAACCCATGTATATATACATGAAATTTTTATTTGGTACAGATCATGTACAACAACCATTTATAGGACGCCAAGTTCTGGGATGCTCACAGACATTATACCTTATACACACATGAACAGTATAACATGTGTCCACACACACAGTCGTGTTTCCCTTGTCCAGCTAAATAGTGTGTGTGTGTGTGTAAACTATATTCCATGTATTATTACCAGATTTTATAGATTTTTTTAGGGAAAATACAAGGCCTCTATTCAAATATGTCAATACATGAAATATTTTTTTCATGTCATATACTCTAATATCATCCAAAATTTTCATAGTAAATGACATTTTTTGTCCAACACCAGAAATATCTCTTGTTGACACACATAGTTTGTGTGTGTGAGTGTGTGTGTGTGTGTTTTATACATGTCATGTACACATTTATGCAAGAACACAGGTCCTACTAGTCATGTATTACAGGGAACCTAGGGATCCACTGGAGCACATAACATTCAATGTACTTAAGAAATACATGTAGTGTACTTTTTGAAAATTCATCATCTTTTTTTTATTGTTTACTTTTAATTCAATAATTTTGTAATATTTTGCTCTTTTAGATCATGATTGATATGGGTTATAAAATATAGAGGAATCCCATGGATTCTACTCATTTGGGTCATGCTTCACCACGTCATGTCTAGGTCAGGACACTGTGAGGGAACATCACAACAGATCTACCGATTTCCCATCCCCAAGAATTGAAAATACTACCTCTATATTAATGACCACAAAATATTATATGAAAACAACATGTGTTTACATAGTTGAGGTGCCTCTTCAACCATTCAACAAAAATTCAGGGTCGTCGACTCTAGCTGCTGACGTAGGACCACAACAAGTGGCACCAGTTGCATGACCGCAACCCCACCAGTGCCTATTTCTAGACGAGTTTCATTACGAACACCATGATCATGGTCACAAGATGATGATTTTATCATGTTGGGGTTATAATAATGTAATGAGTCTATTGAAATAGAATTTATAGTTTATTTAATTTTGTTATGATCTTTTTATATAATCACTTTAATGATTAACTCCCCAATCTTACTAGTTGGTACATATCATAACAAGAATGAAACAACACTAGAAGACAAAATGGGATTCAATAGGAAACCCCATGAAAATTCATAAATCAAATTTCAACTATTTTTGGACCCCTGTTATAATGTAATTTTTATATATTAGTAATTGGACCGATGTATTGATGTTTAAAATAAAAAAAAATATATTAACAAACTAAGAATACATAATATAATTGAATCCACATGGAAAACCATTGAATTAATTAATTTTTAAAATAAATAAATTATCCTTCAATAAAGAAAAATAAAGTCTTAATACAAACATGTATTTTTGTTTTTTTCATTCATTTCATCTGTTTTAGGCTATTTTTCCAAAATCATTTCATATGTATCCAACATTATTCACTATGATTGTTTATTTGGATTGTCATATGATTCTCAATAACTTTTCATCATTCATTTCATTTCTAATATTTCCCTATATAATCAAACCTAAATTCTTGTATATACCTAGTCATTTAGTTTAAAAGGTAAATAGATTTTCCACAACTCATAATGGGTGTAGTAATATTATGATGTACACAACGTGTATACTGGTCAAACATAAAATTCTTTTTTTCTCTTTCTGTATATGGAATTTCTTCACACCAATTAAATTTTGGGAATCATAGGTCTATTTGTGGTAGTACACTATGTATGGAACCGCCATATATGTTGTGTAGCCTTTCAATTATCCACCAAATGATTCTTAAAAGGCATTAATTTTTTGTATCTTTAATACATTGCATATAACATCCCTGCTCTTTATTATACACTAAAATATGTTTTATTATATAAAATATTTCATTGATAAAACATGGAAGATTGAGAGGTCCAGTCTCTTTTAAGATTAGGAACATTAAATAATATCTTAGAACATAAAACATATAAGATCTTTATTGAAAACATCCTTCACATGACCGCTACATTCACTCGTACTTAGAATTTCAGGGGATAACCTGAGGACATGCATTAGAAAAGGGTGAGCTATAAATCCCAGTAAGGGAATAAACATGGAATAACATGAGGAATACAAAACATGTTAGAAAATAGGAATATTAATGGAGAACAAGAGAAACATAAACATAAATTCATGATAAAGAATGATAATCATAACAAAGAAATGTGGCAAAATCACATAACATGGAATTATCATGAGCCAAGCCTCATTTCACATGATGCATGAGTAAACCCCCATTGTACAAGAAGCACGAGTCAACCCTAGTCGCACTTGAATTATCATGAGTAAACACTCATTATACTTTACATATCATGATACTAATCTTTACCCCAATGCATTGGAGTGCTATCAGGGCGCAACCTTCTTAAACATTTCAATTCATGCATAAGTGTTCCTCATAGATCATATAAAATGGAATCAATCAACATTATAAGTTATCACTAAATTTAGTAAAGTGGAATAAATATATGAAATTACCATTTAATATTTATATATGCATAATGGTGAATACCCTTGATAGATACATGGGTATGGAATTCACTACAAAATGATCATGACTTGGAAAAACGTGGTGGAATTTCGACAGCATAACACTGTGACATAAGGATTCATGAAAATGGTTGATGAGTGATAAAAGTGTATCTCATCGTATGTACATGAATTGGACAGTAATTTGGTTATATAGATATATTTTCCAATTAATTTAATGTAATTTAGATTCATAATACAAAAACATTTCTAGGATGTAAAAGAGGAGAAAGAAATCCCTCATAGAATTATGGCAAGGTAACGGGTGTACATGGGAGGCATTAATGAGAGATAAAGGGGTATAACATCATCCGATAATAAATAAGTATGTATGGGGGAGTTTAAAAATTATACCCCCATCATTTTTAATTGAAAACCAATGGGCAGAATAACTTAAAGAAAATTGGACAAAAATGAGAGAAGATGAAATACCTTACATGGAAGTGTGATTCCAAAATCTTGGGAGAGGCTTTAGAGTGTAACACCCGAGACTTTTATGTTATATAAATCATCAAAGGAATCTTTTTCTACACAACACTTGCTTGGCTTGCTTTACACGCAATCGCAACCTTCCTCGATAGTTGCGTCGTACGCAATACCGAGTTTCACTAAACAACAATATACTATTAAAACTAGCCGTTATGAATAGTAATAACCACTTTTTGAAATTATATAAATTTTATTTTTCAAAATGGACTTCATTTTTGGACTCAGAATATCGAAATTAGCCTAGGGTGAAATTTTGGTATTTTTCTGAAAACTTTCAATTTTTGATGAATAGTGAAACCACTAAGTGGTAGGTTAAAAACTGAATTTTGCATAAAACATAATTTTACCGCTTCTGTGAATGGAATTTTGAAAATCCGAGAGACATGGTTAATATCAAGGACTAAAATGTGGTTCAATGAGATGAAAATAATTTTTTGGTGAATAGTAACTTTTTACTTTTTTTACCGTGGTTAATAGTAAATAGGGTAACTAAGGGTAAATATGATATTAATATTACCCTAACACATGTCCTAATTCTATTGGACAAGTGTAATTAGACCAAAAACACACTTAGCAATAAAAGAAGACCATTTAGGCACACTTGGATTAGATTAGGACATTTATTATTAATTTATTTAAAGAAGGGTTAAAATAGTTAAAATCAAAGTTTAATAAGTAAATGATTTTTAATATGGGGTTATACATAATATAAATTCAATTGTAAATATTAATTGGAAAGCTAAAAAGATTTCCTACATGATGATATTTTATTTGTAATTTTTAGACATCAAATAAGTTAATTTAATTATGACCCAAAGATGATGCAGTAATTATCTTATTAATGAAATATTGACATAATTGATAATATAAATACCAAAATAAATGTAATTTAAGACTTTTTATGAATTACACTAATTTTCTAGGTTACTATGATATATTAGTGTTGATTTAAAATACTTGGTTTGAACATATAATTCTGTTATGACTTTCACAAAAATCATATATCAAATAGTGTCAAAATTGACACAAAATAGTTTTTAAATAAAATAAAATATTATTAATTGTTATTTTATTCCTAAAAATCTACGGTTCGGCCAAATGACTTAGATAAGGATATATATATTAATAATAAACAATTTGGGGTTCGTTTGGCATGTTATAGTAAGTGTATTAACCATATAGTGAAAGAAAACAAAACGACATGGTAAAAGTTAAATTATTTAACTTAGAGTTAAATCTAACTGATAAGGTTAAAATAATACCCTAAACTTGTCTAAATCCTATTGGTTGATAGGATTTCGACCCATCCCCACTTTAGCTTCTAAATAAGACCCTTTGGAACCATTATAAACCGATTTTGACTTTAATATAAAATAATATTTTGAGATATTCCTAAGGTGCCCCTCTCCTCCCTTATAAAAGGGCACCTCCTCCCCCTCCTCCTCACACCAATTTTGAGCACTCATGCTCGGCCAACCCCTGCCATTTTCTCCTCTCCACTTCCCTAGAATAATCCTAGAGGTCCTGGTCTTCTCCAAAGACCAATCATAGTTCCCTAAGTGGAGGATTCAAAGAGGCGTTCCAAAGAAGAGTTAATATCCATTACCGACCTTTTCAATTTCTTTCTTCTTCAACTTCTTCTTCTTTAGTTGTTTCATGATAAAGTAATAACATCAGTATTACATACATACTGATATGTTATTATAAATATGAAACAACCCTAATTCACCTTCTATCCATCCTACGGAAAAATGAAATCACCGCGCGTGCGTACGTACGGAATACCGTCTCCACGCCGTGGTGTAATCTATTTTCCACCATCACCTTACAAGGATGGGTATAATGGTGTAATGAGTGACTATATATGATTATTATAAAGTAATATTGTTACTGAAATAATATATATATACTCCAATACAGTTCCACGATCATAGGAACGATATCATCACTTGTGCGTACATACGGAATACCGTCTCCACGATGTGATGCGACTCGTTCTACACGATCTTCATTTCATAATGATTATATAAATGAATTGAATGAATGAATATGGTATATACTACACTAATACCATTATGTAAATGAATTATCTATAACCTAAAGATAAGAATAAGAATTTATTCGACAAAACACGCATAAGAACAAAAAGTTATAAAGACCCGAGTAACAAGTAACAATGAAATATTACTAACAAGAAGCTAATAATATGACCATATATGATATCATATCAATATGTATGATTCTGGAATAAGTCAATAACATTATTTAAACCATTATACAGGAGCTTCGGACACGAACAAAGCAAATCGGACCTAAGGTAAGGGAAATATCACAATCTCATTTTTATCGGAGATTGTTTATTCGTAAGTATTTACTGGGGTGTATTTTATCATCCACATCCATGTTTCATCAATATGTAATATTATTTCCATCCACCTACAATTTTTTAAATCCATTTTTACCCTTCGGGAAGTTTTTAGTAAAAGAAATGAAAGGAATATTTTGTCGTTTTTCGTACGAGGTACTTTTTGACTTTTCCGACAAAAGTACGAAGAATGTTTTTTTTAACTTATACGGCATGAATGGATTTTTAAAACATTATTTCCAAGGGACTTCCTTTACAAGTTTTCAAGTTTATTTTTAATCAACTTATTTTATTTTAAAGTTGTATGACATGTTATGAAAGGAAAAATGTTTTTGAAGAAGAAAGGATATTTTCCTCAAGAATGGAGTTCAAGTGTTTTGTCAAAATTATTTTCCATCTAAGATAATAAAGGGTTATGTTTTTATCCATATTATTACATGGATTTGATTATGTTGTGATGGAAACATTTTTATGAATTCCTTTATCTTATATGAATTTTTTTATGATGTCATGTTGTTTAAGAATCCCATTTTTATTACATGGGTTACGCTATGATGTATGGTTTATGATTATGTGGCACACATAAGAAAAGATTCATTATAAGATGGGTGGGACCTATATCTCCCTCCAATGCATTGGGTAAAGATTTTATATCTCATGAGATAGACATGGCTGGAACGGAAGGTTATTTCGGTTCAGTGATACAGGACTGAAACGAGGAGTGAACTCGGTTCAGAAAGGGACATTGTCCACTAAGATAGTCTTGGCAATGAGTCATGACTAACAAGAAATGATTTTCCATGATTATGTGTGCATGCCACAAAGTTTCAAGTCTGATGTTATGATTATGGGGATCTCATTTTCACTTCTATGATTTATTCCATGTTAAGATATTATGATCTCTTTTGCAGGTTATGATTTTAAAAAAGATATGATATGATTTTTATTTCCTTTATTTGCCCTTGCTGAGCATTTGAGCTCACCCTTTTATGTTTTCTTTTCCCCAGGTCAGGAAGATGGATATTGAGTAGAATATGCTAAAAGGGACCCTAGATATGATGAAATAAATGGGAGACACTGTAGAAGATTTATGAACCAGTTGTTTATGTTTCCCAGTTTCTAAAGACACTATACCTATACGGTCCTTTGTGGTTTTGTCATATGTTGTAATAAGTGTGCTTCAATTTCGAAGTATTAACAATGTATGTAAAGTATGGGTCGTTATAGTTGGTATCAGAGGAAAGGTATAGTCAACCATTGGAAACTAGGATGTGAATGCCTTAGAAAGAACCCTAAGGATAAGTCTAAGCATAGAACACAATCTTAGTGTTTTATAAATGGCCTTGAATAACCTAGGATAAGACCTTAAGCATGAAAATTTTATTCTTGAATTATGTGGTTTCCTATTATAATTAGTGTTTCTCACACTATTCTTCTTGGTTTTAGTCAATGGCTGGAACCCGAAGGAACCGTGTTAATGCGGAATGTGATGGGCAATGCAATGATTGTCCCCATGAGCAACCAAACGATATGGGAGCTGGAATGCAAAATCTTGTAGCCATGCTCACACAACTTTCTCAAGCTATGAAACATGCAGGATTTCCAAACGAACAAAGGAGGGAGTAACATTATGCTGAATCCTTCATGAGGCAGCGTCCACCTTCTTTCAGCGGGTCTACTGATCCATTAGTTGCTGAACAATGGATTAGTACTACTGAAAAGATATTTTCAGTTCTTCAATGTTCTGAATATGATAAAGTCATCCTAGCAGTGTATCGTTTGGAAGGAGATGTTGATCAATGGTGGAATCTTGTTAAGAATACGAGGCAAAGGGATGAAATTGAGTCTATGGAATGGGACGAGTTCAAGAACTTATTTTTCAATAAGTACATCCCTCGTATTCTCCGAACAAAGATGGAGAAAGAGTTTCTTGAACTGAAGCAAAGGGATGATGAATCTGTTGGTACCTATGAAGCAAATTTTACAAGACTTGCAAGGTACGCTTCTGGTATTATTATCCAACCTGAGAGTAAGATCGATCGATTCTTTAGTGGCTTAAAACCAAGTCTTCGAAGGGCGTTAGCCATAAGGGACTATAATAGCTACGAGGAAATCGTTCGATGTTCTCTCAAAGTCGAGATGGAGATTGGAGTAACCCATCAGTCACATGGGTTTGATAAGAATAGGAAGATGGAATTCAAAGAAAAATCTAAAGAGCACACGGAAAAGAAGATGAGCTTTTCCTTATGCTCAAAGTGTGGAAAGAAACATGGAGGGAGTTGTATTAAAGGGACAAGTAAATGTTTTAAATGTGGAAAAGAAGGTCATCGGGCATTTGAATGCCGTGATAATGGGAAGAAGATGTCTAATGACGCAAACAAATGAAGGGATACACAGAATGAACCTACAGCACTTCAATGTTTCAAGTGCAAGGAGATGGTGCATTATGCCAATCAATGCCCAAATCCAAGGGTTGATGATGATGGTCGACGTTAACAAACTCTTAAGGCTAAAGACAAAGGAAAGTCACATGCAATTTCTATCAGCGATGTGGAGTACGATAACGATGTGGTGAAAGGTACACTTACCATCCACCCTAAACTAGAAAATGTTTTATTTGATTCTGGATCCACCCACTCTTTTATTTCTGAAGACATTTCTAAGGGTATCACCGTATTACCTCAACAATTAGATGTTGAGTTAGCTGTGACAACACCTAATGGCACATCAATCGCATCAAAAGTTTATAATTATTCTCCGATCGAAGTTTGTGGGAAAGTGCTTCCTGCAAATCTTGTGATCCTTCCTTTAGTGGAATTTGATGTGATTCTTGGAATGGATTGGCTTTCTCTACATGGAGCTCATATCAATTGCCAAAGAAGGGAAGTCACATTTCATATTCCAGATCAATCTACGATCGTATATCAATTCAAGGATGAACATAACCTTCCAGTGGAAATTTCTTCCATCTTATGGGTATTGATTCCACTAAATGAAGGTTATTTATCTCAAATGGTTGGTGAGAAACTCACGATTAAGAATATTCCCATTGTACGGGAGTTTGATGATGTCTTTCCAGAGGAATTACCGGGTCTTCCACCAAATCGTGAGTTTGTGTTTTCAATAGAACTCGTACCGGGTGCTTTGCCTATTTCAAAGACACCTTATAGAATGGCCCCAACTGAGTTGCAGGAATTGAAGAAGCAACTCCAAGAGAATCTTGATAAGGGATTCATACGCCCTAGTGCATCACCTTGGGGAGCACCTGTTCTATTTGTTAAGAAGAAAGATGGATCAATGAGACTTTGCATTGATTATCGAGAACTTAACAAGATCACTATCAAGAACAAATATCCTCTCCCACGCATTGATGACTTATTTGACCAACTACGCGGAGCTCAATACTTTTCCAAGATTGATCTTCGTTCAGGGTATCATCAATTAAGGGTCAAAAGGGAGGATATACCAAAGACGACTTTCCGTACAAGGTATGGACACTATGAATTTATAGTGATGCCATTTGGTCTTACTAATGCCCCTGCTATCTTCATGGATCTAATGAATAGAGTCTTTAGAGACTATCTTGACCAATTTGTGGTAGTCTTTATAGACGATATTCTTGTCTATTCAAAGAGCAAGGAAGAGCATGAAGATCACTTGAGAATTATATTGAAGACCCTGAGAAAGGAGAAGCTTTATGCCAAATTTACCAAGTGTGAATTTTGGCTTCAAAAAGTTGCATTTTTGGGTCATATAATCTCAAAAGAGGGGATATCTGTGGATCCAGCAAAAACAGAGGTTATTGAAAGATGGTCGAGACCAACCACAGTAACTGAGATCCGAAGTTTTCTTGGTTTGGCTGGATATTATCGACATTTTGTAAAAGATTTTTCACGATTATGTAATCCACTCACCAAGTTGACTTGGAAAGGAGTTTTGTTTGTCTGGACAGAGGAATGTGAAGAGAATTTCAAGGAGTTGAAAAGAAGGTTATCCAGTGCACCTATGCTCACACTGCCTTGTAGTGGATAAAGGTTTGTGATCTACAGTGATGCATCCAAGAAGGGATTGGGGTGTGTTCTTATGAAAAATTATATGGTGATAGCTTATGCCTCACGACAGTTGAAAATCCTTGAGCAAAATTACCCAACACATGATTTGGAGTTGGCTGTGGTAATCTTTGCATTAAAGATTTGGAGGCATTACCTTTATGGTGAAAGGTGTGATATTTATACTGATCATAAAAGTTTAAAGTATATTTTCACACAAAAGGAGTTGAATATGCGTCAAAGAAGATGGTTGGAGCTGATTAAGGATTATGACTGCTCAATCCATTACCACCCTGGGAAAGCAAACAAGGTGGCAGATGCATTAAGTCGACAAGACCATGCTAGTTTATCCATGATGAGGATCACAAAAGATCCAATATTTATGGATTTACAAAGGATGGATCTTGGAATTATAATGGAAGGGGAAAATTCTTATCTTTCTCAAATGAATGTTCAACCATCTATACATGTGAAGATTAAAGAGGCACAGAAAGAAGATGTCGAGTTACAAAAGAAGGTGAGAAATGTTCCTGAATTCAACCTTGATTGTGATGGGATAATAAAGTACAGGAATCGGGTTTGCGTTCCTCCCATCCCCGAATAAAAGAATGAGCTGCTGGATGAGGCTCATAGTTCATCATTCTCTATTCATCCTGGAAGCACGAAGATGTATAGGGACCTGAAAGAGTACTTCTGCTGGGATGGCATGAAAAGAGATGTTGCTGAATATGTCTCTCGATGCTTGGTTTGTCAACAAGTTAAAGCTGAGAGACAAAAGTCTAAGGGGATGTTACAACCATTACCCATACCCGAATGGAAATGGGAAAACATCACTATGGACTTTGTCACAGGACTTCCTAAAACATCCAAAGGCAATAATGCTATCTGGGTCATAGTTGATCGTCTTACAAAGTCTGCACACTTCATTGCTATTAGAGAGGATTTCTATCTAGATCAGATTTCCAGGATATATGTAAAGGAAGTGGTAAGATTGCATGGAGTACCACTTTCTATTATATCTGATCGAGATCCGAGATTTATCTCGAAGTTCTGGCGAAGTCTTCAGCATACTCTGGATACAGAGTTGAGTTTCAGCACTGCTTATCATCCCCAGACAGACGGTCAGTCTGAGAGAACAATTCAAACCCTAGAAGATATGTTGAGAGCTTGCTCTATGGATTTCAAAGGAGGTTGGGATCAACACCTACCTTTTGTGGAATTTTCTTATAATAATAGCTTTCACTCCAGTATTCAGATGGCTCCTTATGAAGCTCTCTATGGAAAGAAATGCAGGACTCCAACTTGCTGGGATGAAGTTGGGGAAAGAAAGCTATTAGGACCTGATCTCATTGATGAAATGGCAGAAAAGGTCAGATCTATTCAACAACACATAAGAGCAGCTCAGAGTCGACAGAAAAGTTATGCCGACAACCGATGAAAAGACCTAGAGTTTGAAGTGGACGATAAAGTGTTCTTACGAATATCTCCCTGGAAGAGGGTTATGAGATTTGGAAAGAAGGGGAAGTTGAGCCCTAGATATATCGGTCCTTTCGAAATACTGGATCGTGTTGGGAAGGTAGCATACCGATTGGCGCTTCCACCGAATCTCTCTCAAGTTCACGATGTGTTCCATGTATCTCTCCTGAGAAAGTACATACCAGATCCTTCACATGTACTCAGCTCAGAAGTTGTACCGCTGGAGCAAGATCTTTCTTATGAAGAACAGCCGATAGAGATTCTGGATCGTAGCGAAAAATTCATACGAAACAAGACCACTCGCTTGGTGAAAGTTTTATGGAGGAACCACCAACTTGAAGAAGCTTCATGGGAGCTTGAGGATATGATGAGGGAGAAGTATCCTCATCTGTTTGTTACAATGTGATGAATTTCGAGGGCGAAATTCTTTTAAGGGGGGTAGAATGTAACACCCGAGACTTTTATGTTATATAAATCATCAAAGGAATCTTTTTCTACACAACACTTGCTTGGCTTGCTTTACAGGCAATCGCGACCTTCCTCGATAGCTGCGTCGTACGCAATACCGAGTTTCCCTAAACAACAATATACTATTAAAACTAGCCGTTATGAATAGTAATAACCACTTTTTGAAATTTTATAAATTTTATTTTTCAAAATGGACTTCATTTTTGGACTCAGAATATCGAAATTAGCCTAGGGTGAAATTTTGGTATTTTTCTGAGAACTTTCAATTTTTGATGAATAGTGAAACCACTAAGTGGTAGGTTAAAAACTGAATTTTGCATAAAACATAATTTTACCGCTTCTGTGAATGGAATTTTGAAAATCCGAGAGACACGGTTAATATCAAGGACTAAAATGTGGTTCAATGAGATGAAAATAATTTTTTGGTGAATAGTAACTTTTTACTTTTTTTACCGCGGTTAATAGTAAATAGGGTAACTAAGGGTAAATATGATATTAATATTACCCTAACACATGTCCTAATTCTATTGGACAAGTGTAATTCGACCAAAAACAAACTTAGTAATAAAATATGACCATTTAGGCCCACTTGGATTAGATTAGGACATTTATTATTAATTTATTTAAAGAATGGTTAAAATAGTTAAAATCAAAGTTTAATAAGTAAATCATTTTTAATATGGGGTTATACATAAGATAAATTCAATTGTAAATATTCATTAGAAAGCTAAAACGATTTCCTACATGATGATATTTTAATTGTAATTTGTAGACATCAAATAATTTAATTTATTTATGACACAAAGATGATGCAGTAATTATCTTATTAATGAAATATTGACATAATTGATAATATAAATACCAAAATAAATGTAATTTAATACTTTTTATGAATTACACTAATTTTCTAGGTTACTATGATATATTAGTGTTGATTTAATCAACTTGGTTCGAACATATAATTCTGTTATGACTTTCACAAAAATCATATATCAAATAGTGTCAAAATTGACACAAAATAGTTTTTAAATCAAATATTATATTATTAATTGTTATTTTATTCTTAAAAATCTAAGGTTCGGACAAATGACTTAGATAAGGATATATATATTAATAATAAACAATTTGGGGTTCGTTTGGCATGTTATAGTAAGTGTATTAACCATATAGTGAAAGAAGACAAAAAGACATGGTAAAAGTTAAATTATTTAACTTAGAGTTAAATCTAATTGATAAGGTTAAAATAATACCCTAAACTTGTCTAAATCCTATTGGTTGATAGGATTTCGACCCATCCCCACTTTAGCTTCGAAATAAGACCCTTTAGAACCATTATAAACCGATTTTGACTTTAATATAAAATAATATTTTGAGATATTCCTAAGGTGCCCCTCTCCTCCCTTATAAAAGGGCACCTCCTCCCCCTCCTCCTCACACCAATTTTGAGCACTCAAGCTCGGCCAACCCCTGCCATTTTCTTCTCTCCACTTCCCTAGAATAATCCTAGAGGTCCTGGTATTCTCCAAAGACCAATCTTAGTTCCCTAAGTGGAGGATTCAAAGAGGCGTTCCAAAGAAGAGGTAATATCCATTACCGACCTTTTCAATTTCTTTCTTCTTCAACTTCTTCTTCTTTAGTTGTTTCATGATAAAGTAATAACATCAGTATTACTTACATACTGATATGTTATTATAAATATGAAACAACCATAATTCACCTTCTATCCATCCTACGGAAAAATGAAATCACCGGGCGTGCGTATGTACGGAATACCGTCTCCACGCCGTGGTGTAATCTATTTTCCACCATCACCTTACAAGGATGGGTATAATGGTGTAATGAGTAACTATATATGATTATTATAAAGTAATATTTTTACTAAAATAATATATATATACTCCAATACAGTTCCACGATCATAGGAACGATATCATCACATGTGCGTACGTACGGAATACCGTCTCTACGATGTGATGCGACTCGTTCTACATGATCTTCATTTCATAATGATTATATAAATGAATTGAATGAATGAATATGGTATATACTACACTAATAACATTCTATAAATGAATTATCTATAACCTAAAGATAAGAATAAGAATTTATTCGACAAAACACGCATAAGAACAAAAAGTTATAAAGACCCGAGTAACAAGTAACAATGAAATATTACTAACAAGAAGCTAATAATATGACCGTATATGATATCATATCAATATGTATGATTCTGGAATAAGTCAATAACATTATTTAAACCATTATACAGGAGCTTCGGACACGAACAAAGCAAATCGGACCTAAGGTAAGGAAAATATCACAATCTCATTTTTATCCGAGATTGTTTATTCGTAAGTATTTACTGGGGTGTATTTTATCATCCACATCCATGTTTCATCAATATGTAATATTATTTCCATCCACCTACAACTGTTTAAATCCATTTTTACCCTTCGGGAAGGTTTTAGTAAAAGAAATGAAAGGAATATTTTGTCGTTTTTCGTACGAGGTACTTTTTGACTTTTCCGACAAAAGTACGAAGAATGTTTTTTTTAACTTATACGGCATGAATGGATTTTTAAAACATTATTTCCAAGAAACTTCCTTTACAAGTTTTCAAGTTTATTTTTAATCAACTTCTTTTATTTTAAAGTTGTATGACATGTTTTGAAAGGAAAATTGTTTTTGAAGAAGAAAGGATATTTTCCTCAAGAATGGAGTTCAAGTGTTTTGTCAAAATTATTTTCCATCTAAGATAATAAAGGGTTCTGTTTTTATCCCTATTATTACATGGATTTGATTATGTTGTGATGGAAACATTTTTATGAATTCCTTTATCTTATATGAATTGTTTTATGATGTCATGTTGTTTAAGAATCCCATTTCTATTACATGGTTTACGCTATGATGTGTGGTTTATGATTATGTGGCACACATAAGAAAGGATTCATTATAAGATGGGTGGGACCTATATCTCCCTCCAATGCATTGGGTAATGATTTTATATCTCATGAGATAGACATGTCTGGAACGGAAGGTTATTTCGGTTTAGTGATACAGGACTGATACGAGGAGTGAACTCGGTTCAGAAAGGGACTTTGTCCACTAAGATATTCTTGGCAATGAGTCATGACTAACAAGAAATGATTTTCCATGATTATGTGTGCATGCCACAAAGTTTCAAGTCTTATTTTATGATTATGGGGATCTCATTTTCACTTCTATGATTTATTCCATGTTAAGATATTATGATCTCTTTTGCAGGTTTTGATTTTCAAAAAGATGTGATATGATTTTTATTTCCTTTATTTGCCCTTGCTGAGCATTTGAGCTCACCCTTTTATGTTTTCTTTTCCCCAGGTCAGGAAGATGGATATTAAGTAGAATATGCTAAAAGGGACCCTAGATATGATGAAATAAATGGGAGACACTGTAGAAGATTTATGAACCAGTTTTTTATGTTTCCCAGTTTCTAAAGACACTATACCTATACGGTCCTTTGTGGTTTTGTCATACGTTGTAATAAGTGTGCTTCAATTTCGAAGTATTAACAATGTATGTAAAGTATGGGTCGTTATATAGAGAGTATTCATGGGAGCATGGGGCACCTTGGGATTATTCTATAAATGGGCTTTTATTAGTTGGAAAAACTCCAAAGGCTTTGAGTGAAGAGAACGTGGGAGCTTGGGTGGGTTTAAATAGGAAAGGAGAGTAAATTATTTATTATTTAGGTTTTGCTCACCACACATTAAACTAATAAAAAACCCAAATCATCCCATGGTTTTTGGCCATTGTTTTTTCCAAAAGGGTTTGTAAAACAATATTTTATGAGCCAATGGATGAACTTTTTTAAATAATAGGGTTGCTTATGTGGAGGTGAGTCACACTCTCCCGGAAAACAATTTAAAAAGACAAAATGTTTTATATGCCTTGAAGGGTACACTAAATCTTTCTAAAATATATAAAAAATTTTAAAATCACATTATTTTAATGTTAAATCATATATTGGCCGAAAAACGTTTTCATAATATTTTATTACATCACTATCGGGTCATTATGATGTCATAAAACACAATATATATTTAAACTGTATTTAATTTTTTACCAATAAATTTGATTTTCTCAAAAAATAAATCAAAATTTACCGTTGGATAATTTTGACATACTGAATCCAAAAATAATATTTATTTTATCTAAATAATGATATAAATATGGTAATTTTTACTTTTAAAATATAAACAAATATTTACCGAAAATTCATTTGTTTTGACAAAATCATCTTTCAAACCTGAATAAAAATTACAATTGAATTCATAAAAAAATGTTTTTTATATTTAATTAAAAATAATTTAATTATATTAACTTTTTATTAAAATATTATTTAATTCCAAAATCCATTAATTCATTCAAATATATTTCAAAGTTGATTATTTACTAAAAATACTATTTTTGCTTTAAAAACTATTTATAGAGTAACAATAATAAAATGAATGCACATTATTTAAACAAAAACAATTTACGTAGACAAAGTGTTGGGGTATTGTTACATAACCCATTATATCACCCACATATGTCTAAAGGGTATGGTGTGCGATGGTGACAGACTCTTGGGGTGGCTCAGATAACATTACTAGGGTGGTAATCTCTATTAACTTCCACTTCTCCCGTAGTCGATTCTGTTGAAGCATAACAGGTTCAAGATCGACTTGGGCTAGGTCAAGATAGAAGTCCAACGATGACACCACCTTTTTGAGCTCTGATAAATGGTCTTTGTAGGGGGAAATCTTATTGGATGAGTCCATCACTTCCTTTCTCTGAGTAAATTGTATTTGTTAAAGCCCTATATTTATACTAATCATTTGATCAATATTAAATTACTATATTATCCACAGTTAGAATTAATAATGGAATTTTAAAATCCATAAATATTAAAACAATTATGTTCACCTTTTATATAACCATAATAAACATTCAATTAAGTCAAGAGTAATTTCCATTAATGAACGTTTGGTCGTTAATATCTTCCCCCCTTATGAAATTTCGCCCACGAAATTTACTTTTCCCACTATAAAAAATGTGGGTAACTTTGCTTCATCCATTCCTCCGATTCCCACTTCACTTCTTCAAACATGGGGATTTTACAGAACACCATAATTAGGGGAATTGTATAATTTTGTAGTTCATTTTCTCTACAATCTAAGATCTTCAGTGGATGCTTCTCATAAGAAAGATCATTGTCTACCTGTACTTCCTCTGAATAGAGTACATGTGAAGGGTCTGGTATGTACTTCCATGAAAGGTATACATGAAATATATAATGTACATTGGCCATGGAAGGTGAAAGTGCTAGTCGATAGGCCACAACCCCAACACGATCATGAATCTCAAAGGGGTTGATGTACCTAGTAATTAACATCTTTTTCTTTCCAAACCTCTTGAACTTCTTCCATGGGGATATGTGTAGAAATACAATATCTCCAACTTTAAACTTAATGTCTCATCATCATTTATCTACAAAACACTTCTATCGACTCTGGACTGCCTTGATATGTCACTGAGTGGTTTTCAACTTCTCCACCATTTCATCGACAATTTCTTGTCCTAGTATCTTACATTCACCAACTTCATCCCAACATGTCGGTGTTCTGCACCTGTTCCCATATAGGGATTTATAAGGTCTCATCTGGATGCCTGAGTGGAAACTGTTGTTGTATTTGAATTAAACCAGTGAAATTTGTTGGTCCCACCCTCCTTTGAAGTCCATAGAATATGATATTAATATATCCTCCATTGTATGGATCGTTATCTCAGATTGGCCATCAGTTTGAGGATGATAGGTCGTGCTGAAGTTCAATTCATTTTCCAGAACATGTTTAAGACTCTTCCAAATCATAGAGGTGAATCATGGATCTCAATCGGATGCAACAGATAGTGGTACTCCTAGTAGCCACACTTCCTTGATGTATATCTTTTCCAGTTGATCCAATGAGAAATCCTCTTGAATTGCAATGAAGTTTGTAGACTTTGTAAGACAATCCACAACAACCCATATAGAGTTGTTGCCATTGGATGTCTTCTGAAGTTTAGTGACAAAGTCCATGGTGATGTTCTCCCATTACCATACTGGTATGGGAAATGGTTGCATCATCCCCTTAGAATTCTATCTCTTAGCCTTCACTTACTAACACACTAGGAACTTTGATTTAAATTCCGTGATATCCTTCTCCATATTATCCAACCAATAATTCTCTTGGAGATCTCAAAACATATTTGTGTTTCCTGCATGAATTGAAAAATATAAACTATGTGCATCATCCAAAAGTTCCTTATTTATCTCCTAATTTGATGGAACATATAGTCTTTTCCCAAATATCACTATCTCTTATTCATTAAAATTGAACTCTGTGGATTTCCCACTTCGGATAGCTTCCTATTTCTTTAGATTTCCTGCATCATCCTTTTGAATGTCCTTTATGTTTTCCAAAAGAGACGGTTGAGAAATCATTTGGGAATTGATTTATGATGTTCCCTTCTTTATGATTCCCATGTCCATCTTCATCAAATCTAGGATGATTGGATCCATTTTGATTCTAATCAATGATAGAATTGCTGGGTCATTTCTACATATAGAACCTTCCACCTTGTTCTCTTTCCCAGGGTGGTATTGGATTGATTAGTCATAGTCATTGATCAGCTCTAACCATCATTATTGGTGCATGTTCAAAACTTTCTATAGGAATATATACTTGGGGCTTTTGTGTTCCATATATATTTCACACTTCTCCCCAAAGAGATAATTCTCCCAAATTTTAATGTGAAGACCACCGCAGCCAACTCCAAATCATGTGTTGGATATTTCTGCTCATGAACATTCAGTTTCCTTGAAGCATAGGCAATGAAATTTTCATTTTTCATCAACACACAACCCAGGCCCTTCTTCAAAGCATCACAAAATACCACAAAAATTTCTCCACTTGTGGGTAAAGTGAACACAGGGACAGTGACAATACTCCTTTTTAACTCCTTGATGCATTCATCGCATTCATCACCCCATGAAAACATTAACCCCTTCTGAGTTACCTTTGTAAGAATGGTGTACAATCGTGTGAAATTTCTAAAAAATCTTATATAATATCTATCTCAACCAAAGAAGATATGGATTTCCATTTCCGATGTTATCCTCAGTCATCCCTTAATTGCATCTTTTTTGGAGGGATCTAGAGATATCCCATTGCTTGTGTTGATATGGCCCAAGAATGAGACCTCCTTCAACAAGAACTCACACTTGTAATACTTTTCATATTGAATCCCCTTCTACAAGGTATCTAGTACAGTTCATAGATACTTCTCATGATCCTCCTTTATTTTGGAGTATATCAGAATATCATCTATAAATAATACCACAAATTTGTCAAGGTAATCCCTATATATTCAATTAATCATGTCCATGAAGATTGTTGGAACATTAGTGAGTCTGAAAGTCATTACAATGAATTCATAGCGCCTTTATCTTATTTTAAAGTCAATCTTGGAGATATCTTCATTTCTCACCATTACATGATAATATCCCGACCACAAATCCACCTTTGATAAGTAGTCTGCACCACATAACCAATCGAATAGGTCATCGTTTCATGGTAAATGATACTTGTTCTTTGTCGTGATTTTGTTAAGCTCACAATAATCGATTCAAAAGTGCATTGACCCATATTTCTGTATTATGAATAGGAATGGTGCACTTTGTGGGTGTATAAACCCTTTATCCAGATTCTCATGTAGTTTTTTTCATTAGAAATTCATTCTCCACAATAGCCATTCTATACGGAGTCTTGGTTGTTTCCAATGCCCTAGGTATAAGGTCAATTGAGAATTCAACCTCTCTTCTAGGAAGAAGACCATGAAATTTATCGGGAAACACTTCAACATATTCCCTCAAAATTGGAATGACTTCAAGGATGGTTGCTTCCTTAGTCTCAATCTTCTGACCCAGATATGCGTGCTCATAGGGAAGTAATATCCATGCTTGAGATGATAGTGATAAAGAAGATTAATATTCCTCCTTAACTTGTACCGAATCAGGTGTTGATTCTCTAAATGAAGAGTGATTTTCCTCTCATGGTAATTTATTATGGCTCTATATAAGGAAATCCAATCCATTCCAAAAATTGCATCAAATTACACTAGAGGGAGTATTATGAGGTTCACTAAGAAATTTAATCCATTTATTATGAGAAGGGAGGAGTTATATTCATGGGATGTAATGATTTCCCGATTTTCTAAACTCACGGATTTCATAATTTCCATGATTATGGATGTGTTGAGATTTTTCTACTAATCTTTTGAGATATAAAAGAATGTGTTCAACTATGGTCGATGACCCTACCTTCCACTTTTTGATTCCTGTTCTACTTATTTACTATATCCATAAAAAGTAAGGAAAAATAACTATTAAACACATAAAGGGGAATCAAAATACAAATAGGGATGAATTATAAGTTACTTTTAGCACATTAACGTATGAATTTATAGGTTTCAATCGATTCTATTCTTGATCTACATTCTAACATATATTCTTAGGGGCATTATTTTAATTCCCTTAATAAGGGTTAATAGTAAGCTTGTGAATTTACCAATACATATCCCCCTGGGAGTGTCATAACCAAGATTTCTGTAAGGCCCGATGTCAAGCACCAGTTCTCATTTGAGTCTATCTCTGAGTGGTGTTTTCAGGTTTTACCCCTGGGATACATCTGTTCCATAGCCACCTCCACCTACTAGTATCTAGACAAGGATGTATTTTTGTAATAAACCACTTAATCAATACTCTCCAATATATAGGGATGTTTTTATTATACTTATTATTATCTCTAAGTCTTCACTAGTTTTTCTAATCCTAATCCAAAAAATAACTAAACATATCCTCTAATACTAACTATAACAACCATGCTCTTTATTACACACTAAAACATGATTTATTACATAAACTATTCAGTAGATACAACATGGAAGATTGATAGGTCTAGTGTCATTATGGCATAGAAACATTACATAATAGATTAGGACATAAAACATAAAATATCTTTATTGAAAACATCATTTAAACAAAAACGGCATTCCCTCATACTTAGTATTGAATGGGATAACCAGAGGACATGCATGCGAAAAGGGTGAGCTATAAAGCCCGGTAAGGGAATAAACATGGAATAACCTGAGGTATGCAATACATGTTTGAAAATAGGCATTTCAATGGGGAATAAGAGTAAAATAAACATTAAGTCATGATAAAGCATGATAGTCATAACAAGGAAATGTGGCAACAACACTTAACATGGAATTTGTTAATCCAAGGCTCGTTGCACATAGTGCATGAGTACACCCTCATTGCACATGAAGCATGAGTCAACCATCATTTCACATGAATTATCATGAGAAAACCCTCATTGCACATTATGTATCATGATAAAAAAATTTACCCAATGCCTTAGAGCTATATCTGGTCGCACCCTTCTTAAACAATTTATTTAATGCATAAGTGTGCCACATGGATCATATAACATGGAATAAATCAACAGCATAAATTATTATATGATTAAGTAATGTGGAATAAATACATAAAAATACCATTTAATATTTATATGTTCATAAAGACGAATAACCTTGATAGATACAGGGGTCTAATATTCACTACACAATGACCTATTCTTGGAAAAACATGGTTCAATTTCGGCAACATAACAACTTAACATAATGATTCCTTAAAATAGTTGATGAGAGAGAAAAGGGTGTGTAATCATATATACATGAAATGGAAATTAAGGGGTTCATATATATATATATATCTCCCAACTAATGTAATGGAATTTAGAATCATAATACAAAGGAATTACTTGGATGTAAAAGAGGATAGAGAAATACCTCACTGAATTTTGGCATGCTAATCGGTGTACATGGGTGGAATTAATGGGAGATAAATGGTTATACCATCATCCAAACCTAAATAGGAATGTATTGGGGAGGTATTAATTCAATCACCCAAAATTTTTAATTGAAAAAAAATGTTCATAACAACTGAATGAAAATTGGACAAAAATGAGAAGGGAAGGAATCCCTTACATGGAAGTGAGATCCCAAAAGATTGGGAGAGGCTTGAAAGAGTATTCCTGGGAGATCACGACACCATGTGAGGATTCTAGTGAAAAGAAAAAAGGGGTTAGATGAACTCAAAAGGCTTTTAGTGGAGATCAAGTGGGATATTTGGTGGGTTTATATAGGAAAGGAGAGGGAATTTTTATTGTTTAAGTTTGGGTCACCACACATTAAACTAATCAAAACTAGAAAGCAGCCCATGGTTTTTTCCATGGTTTTTTACAAAGGGGAGTGGAAAAAAATATTTTATGATGCCAGTGGCCGAACGTCTTAAAATAATATGGTTTATTATGTGGAAGCGAGTCACACTCTCAAGGAAAACAATTTATAATGAAAAAATGTTTTATAAGACTTCAAGGGTCCTCTAATGATTTTTAAAATAAATAAAACAAATCTAAAATCACATAATTTTAAAGGTAAAAAATATATTGTCCAAAAATAATGTGTATTGTAGTTTCTTACATCCATATTGGGTCATTATGATGTCATAAAACACATAATTTATTTAAACGGTATGTAATTTTTATCCAAATATTCGATCGTCTCAAAAAATTCTGAAAAATTCACAATTGGGTAACTGTGACATCTGGATTCCACAAATAATATTAATTTTTTATAAATAATTTTATAAATATGAAAATTTTTACCTTTACAATAAAAAGAGACATTTATCATAAATTCATGGATTTTGACAAAAATAGCCTTCAAACCATAATAACAATTAAAATTTCATTTATAAAATTATATAATCATTTATATTTAATAAAAAGAAATTTATTTATAATAATATTTTTTAAAAATAATATTTAATTAAAATCCATTAAATCATCAAAATTGATTTCATAGTAGAATATTAACTAAAACTACTATTTGTGATTTAAAAACTATTTACAAAGTAACAATAATAAAATGAATGGTAATTCTTTATAGAAAAATAATGTACATTATTATAGTGATAGGGTCTTGTTACATAACCCCTTATTACTCTAGCATATAATCGAAGGATAAGTTGTTCGATGGTGAAAAATTCTTCGGGTGGCTCAGATAACATTTCTCGCCTGGTAATATCGATTAACATCCACTTCTCTCGTAGTCGGTTACACTCAAGATTAATATGTTTAAACTCGTATTGGGATTGGTTGAGAGCGAGGCACAATGAAGCCACCTCCTTTCTGAGAATCGAGAAACGGGCTTTGTACTATGAATGACTACTGGATGAGGCCATCACTTCCTTTTTCTGAGTAAATTGGATTTGCTAAAGCCCTATATTTATACTAATCATGTAGTCATTGTTCAACTACTATATTAGAAACTATCACAATTCATAACGGTATTTTATAATCTAGAAACATAAAACAAATGATGTTAAAAGTTTATAAAACCATAATAACCATTTAATTAGATCAAGAGGAATTTCAATTAATGGATGTTTGGGTGGTTTAATGACATGTGGTTTATGGTTTGCTATATGAGTGTGTACACAGGCTGGATGAGCTGTGCACCATGAAGTTGTACATGATTTGTCTTTATAAATTACATGCCTTGTATTTCCCGCCTTTTCTATGATTTATCCTAATAGTTTTCTTCCACTATATACTCTTAAAAATCAATGTGAACACCAAAATAAATAAATGGATCCTTAAAAAACATGTATCTCTTGAAAAATAGTTTTTCAAACTCAATAAAATGTAAGAATTAGTATGCATAATTTTGGAACATAATTATAAAAGATTTATTCAAAATAATAGAAGAATGAAATTTAAAGGTGTTAGTAAATTTGACATCCTCTTCTTCAGTATAAATCATTTATATCCATTATTAGGGTGCCTTGGAATAGACATTTAAGGGGACCAGAACCTCCAATTTGAGTCATGGGAAGTTAAAAAGATAATTGGTCATAGATTGTTCAAGTTATACTCTACAATGTGGTTTAAGGAAAATAGAGATGAGGAATCCTTTTATATGTGCGAGGATGCAAACTCTTGTGATATTTCAAAATATTAAATTATAATAAAGTCACATTAATGTAAATTTTCTTCCAAAATGACATAGATTTGATGATTACATGGATATACTATTAATATAACCATTAAATATGAAATGGATTTTTTTAGATATTATTTTAAACCATATCTTTTATATTAACCCATTAGTTAAACTATTTCAACTATAAATATAGGGATAATTTTAAAATATTAATGGTTTATAATTTTACATATAAGGTAAAAATGGCTCAGGAATGCCCAAGTGATGACATTTTTACCATTTCTCATCAGAATTTTCTTATTGATATTTTTTTATCTCTTTTAATTAATTTAATAAAATATTATTTTCAACTAAATGAAAATTATTAATTTATAATAAAATTCAAAAAACTATGGGGATTAATTAGGTAAAATAAATTATTGGTTAAAAAAATTATGTATTTCACTATGCAATAAAAAACAATATTTTTATTAAATTCCCAAAATTACACCCTAAGTTAATTTTGTTATAATAATTTTTAAATTAATTTTATTTTTATCGAATCCAATTTTTAAATGTTCCAGGAATTTAATATAATTTTTTTAATTAAAATCTATAAAAAGAATTTTGAAATGAATCAGTTTATGAAAAACATGCTACAAATTTATTATGAATTAATCAATAAAAGTATATTATATTAAATAATTATTCATTTTTCTTTAATGTGGTTATTACTATTCAAACCTCAAATTTTAATGGCTAGGTTATATTTTTGGTAGTTAAATAATAGTATTTTAATAATATATTATTGTTCGAATAAACTTGATGTAGCATGTAACATGAGATAAAAAAGAAACTATATTTATTTAATGGAAAATATATTCTAAATTCTAAGGGTGTTACATGGGATAATGAGTAAAATTGAACAAAAAACAACTTCTTAAACCATCGATCCAAGGAAAAGCCTAAAGAACGTGTTTTATTGTAGAAAAAGTTACTCTTCCATATTGATTTTTATATCTCTTATATTGCGTAAGTTTAATCCAATTGGATAATGAATTATTAATTATATAATTATGTGGTGTAATTATTATATCCATAGTATTAAAATATTCATCAACTTTAGTGAAATGTTGCTTCTTTTGAATCTATATCTTCTTCAATTATTAGGATTACATTAGGAATGGATAATATTTTATTGATAATGGGTAATATAATATTAAATAAAGGGAAATATAGATTAATATTATAAATCAATCCATAATTAAATAAAACATTATATATAACTAGGATATCTCTATGAAAATTACATCCATCATATGAGTTTTAAAATTTTGAAGACGTAGTTTATTTAGGCGGGGGATGTAATGAATTGAAATTTCATATTATGTTTCCCATAAATAAATATTATGTTAATTTATAATAAAAATTTAAAAAATTAACTACAAATAGTTATAAGTTAAATTTAAATTTTAATGTTATAATATACCAATTAAATGAGAATTTATGAAAGGAAATATACATATTATGAAATTTAGGATGGAAATGGTGGATTCAAATAGTAAAAATCACTCTTTCAATTTTCACTTATCTATGATTAGTATGGATGTATCTTTGAAAGGGTTTTATCTAGACCAAAACCAAGTTTAACTCAAACAATATTGGTATGAGTGAAATCATACATTAGTGAAATTCATGATTACACAAATTACTAGAAAATATATACAAGAATGATAATCACCCTTGACTGTCACCAGAGTATACCATATGCTTCAATATTAAATGGAGATATTAAGGGGATATGTAAGAAAATATAATGATATAAATATTTAATTATTAATATAATAAGTTATTCATCACATGAATGTAAATACCCGTAAATTCCAAGGAAATTTTTTTATTAATTTTCTTTGGAATTTTACAAGAACGCAGTTTCTGACGGCGCCTGATTCCGAGGCCCAATGTGCCCGGAATCAATTTCCGAAGTTTGGCTCGGGTACGTTCAGTGAACGGACAAGTGGGTTTTTCTAACTTTTGAACCGGTGCTCGGAATCGAATTCTGAGGGCACCGATGAAATCGCAACACCGGTAATTGCTTAGAAATGCATCTTCCAGAGTTGCGTTTGCTCGGGTGTGGTTTTTAATTTTTGGGCGTAAAATTATGAAATAAAATAAATTGTGCGAAAAACATTATTTTATTTCACTTAAGCCTCTTGGAAGCCACATGAAGCTACTTAAAGCAGCTTAAGCTGAGTTGTTGCGGATAGGGTGCTATCCAAAAATATCCTACTCTCTTGGTAGGATATTTATGAGGTGGGACCCACACGAGCCCCACCGTTTCTTTTCCGCTAAGTAATGCACCCGTAACAACCCGTCATTATGGAAGTCAACAGACACGTTTTCTTAGTTTCTTAACGTACCAAATAATTAGGCAGTTTTCTTCGTTGAATTAATTGGGCAGTTTTCTTCGTTGAATTAATTGGGTAGTTTATTTCGTTGAATTAATTCTACGAATTAATGGGTCGTTATTTATCTCTTTATTCGTTTCATAAACGGTTTGAAATCTGTTGGCGTAGTAATAAAAGAAGGCTCACACAACCCTCCTTTTTTTTAATGATGTGTCAAACCTTGAAGAACCTCTGAGAATTCTTCATCCTCCATCGCGAAGGACGCGAAGAACGCGAAGAACGCGAAGAACGCCGAAACCACGGAAATCGACGATGCAACGCCGTGTGCCGTGACGCCGACGTTTCCTCTTCTGCGACGTTCCTCCCTTCGCAATGAAACCTTCAATCATCTGTTGGAGGTAAGAGATTTCTGGTTCCTTTTTGAACTCCCTTGTGGTTTTTTATCAACGCACGGATTTAATTTTCATTAATTAAATCATTTTATTCTTGGACCTTGGAGTTCGACGAACAAGCTCGGAAGCGGAATCGGGTATCAAGCGACGACCGCTTCGCCTTCCCTCGAGTCAGACGAACGCCGATGTCCCCCTTCAACATCGTCTTCCTCGCGACGTCATACCGCGAAAACCTCGAACAATGATTCCTCTTTCCGATCGACTTATACCCAAGGTAGGGGTTTTATTTGAATGTTCTATACTCTGTGATTGTTTCCGTTCAAAGTGAAGAACCCGGATAATAAGAATAATTTTAATTCATTAAAATTGTTTTTGGTTATGTATTCATGTGTTGAATAAACTTCTACCGTTGTTATAATCCAACGCGGAGGGTGCGGGCCAAACGAACACGGCCCGACAACCCTCCGCAGATTGTTTTTTTTATGTGTGGATTGACGGGCGACGACGAAGAAGGCCGTTTGGGCGTTTGAATCCCTTCGCAGTAAAGATGGGGTCCCGGGGGGACCATAGGCGAAGACGGTAGGAAGAACGGACCACCGAAGTGCGTCCGGTGGTCCGCGGAAGGCGCTGGCGGCGCGCCGCGCCGGTGCGGCGGCGCCGTCGAGCGGCGGCGGCGGCATGCCGTCGGAAAAGGGGCGGCCGACGAACCGCCAGCCTCAATCAGCGGCGAAGGGCGGTGGATCCGCGTGCCCCACCCGTGTGTCAGCTCGGCCATGTTGGCCGAGCCGTGGCTAGCCAGTCGGGCAGGACCGAACCGGACCGCGCCGGGCCAGGTTGGGCCGGGCTGGGCCCAGTCGGGTCGGACCCGGTTCGGGTCGGCCCGAGCCCAGACCCTCGTTTTGGGGCCACTTTCGGTCAAATGCCTGTAACATGAGCTACAGGCCTCCAAACGACTCTCGGTCAGCGGAAACGCGATCCTTGGATCGAGACGGTCATTTCGGTATATCGCACTCAAGGTTTCGGATTACTTTGGGTTCGGACGGGTTGGTTCGGATACGAAGCCAACCGGGCCCTCAGTGCGGAAACGCTCATAACTCGAGTTCTGGACGTCCGAATGACGTGCCGTCAACTTTGTTGTTTTCCTATAAATGAGACGGATCTTTTGGCTTACTCCGCTCGAGGTTTGGATGCCGTCGGAGTGTGGTTGGGTTGGTTCGCTCACGAAACCAACCGGGCCCCTAGGACGAAAAAGCCAATAACTCACAGACCGGGCGTCCGATTGACGCATAGTCTGTCTCGTTGTTTTCCTCTTGTTGAGACGGAACTTTTGGCATCCTTCGCCTGATTGTTGGATGTCGTTGGATAGAGGGCGGGTTGGATAGCACCGAAATCCAACCGGGCCCCTAGAACGGATAAGATGATACCTTTCTGACAGAACGTCCGTTTGACGAACCATCAGCGGCCTTGGTGATCTCGTTGAGAAACGGTCCCTATGAGTATACCCTATGAGAGTTCAGGGTATAATTGAGTTTTGGCCGGATTGGTTCGCACACAAAACCAACCGGGCCCCTGGGACGAAAAGGCTAGCAACTCACAGACCGGGCGTCCGATTGACGCGCCGTCTGTTGCGTTGAGACCCCTATGACGAGGCGGTCCTTTGAGATACTTCTTCGTGGGACTTTGAGATACATGGAGTATCGACTTGTAGCTCGTGGAGCGGACCCTCCCAGAGACGAGCGTATGGAGTACGGAGACCGTGTAGCCGACAGAGACCTGAAGACTATTTGTCCGATTTGATTCGGAGTGACTTACGTAGCCTAGTGGGGAGCACTACTTTGTGAGGTGGAAGACCCACAACGGAGGAGAACTACTATGTGAGGAGGCAGACCCACGGTACTTGACAGGAGAAGTACCTATGTAGGCTATGAGGGGGGAGCACTACTGTGTTTGAGTGGCAGACCCCAGTGGGAAGCACTACTGTGTGAGGTTGCAGGCCCGTGGTACTCGACAGGAGGAGTACCTCAGCAGTCTTAGGTTAGTGAGAAGTATCTCGGAGTCGTGACAGGACCACTCTACACTCTAGAGACGGAGCTCTCCAGCAGTTACGGTGTCGATAATGAAAATCCTGGTTTGAGCTGAGACTTTTGACCTTTGTGTTTACATAATGATTGAGATGGTTCATTTGATAACTTACGTATATGTATGGGCATATACCTGGGTAGTGGTTATCTGTTGATTTCACAATCCTTGTGTTTCCTCATGATTGAGATGGGTTACTTGATAACTTAGGTGTATGTATGGGTATATATCTAAGTAGAGGTTATCTATTGAGATCTTCTTGTGGTTATCCTTGTTGGTTTAGTGAGACCTTGAGGGTCTCGGGGTCCCTACTGAGTATAGTTATACTCACCCCTGCACGGGCTATGCCCGCACATCATTGTGTTGGTTGCAGACGATGGGCAGTGCTGATGGAGTACGAGTGTTCGAGGACTGGACGATACCCGGAGGTGGACTACATGACGAGTCAGTACCCAGAGGTGGACTACACGACGTGACGACTCACAGAGGAGGTTGACGGACAGGAGCGTGGAGGAGGCTATATGTACCTACCCTTCAGATAGGATCCGAGGAGGACGACCCAGGAGCTGCTTCCTACTTCCAGCTGTTGTCTTTTTGATGTTGTACCTTGTTCAGTTTTAGTCGTACTTTCTTTTGGGTTTGTATTCTGGACCATTTACTTTTCAGAATTTCTTTTTTACTTAGTGATTTGCTTCCGCTTGTACTCTGTGGTGCTTGTTTTCTTTTATAAAGGTAATGCCTTCCCATTTATCGGGATTTTACGCCTTTGGTGCTAGTCGCCAACCCCTGGCCTATGGAAGGCGGGCTTGGGGTAGTCACGACATGGGCCTCGAGGATGGGTCGTGACAAATTGGTATCAGAGGAGTTTGGTTCTACCGCAGAAATTATAACTCTGATGTTTCTTTCTATGAAGAAATATTGTTAAGAGTACCGAGTGTGGTTTTCAGTTCAGGGAGTCCAGTGTTGGTGTGGGCGGCCGACGTATCCATACACCAGGACCCTGACAACTGATTTCTGACTTTGTGCACGAAAACACTGATTACGTGTGTGTTTTCCAGAAGTTTTATTAAAATGTCAGCTCAAACCAGGTCAGCTCACCAAGTATAATCTTTTTACCGTGTCACGTTGTTTCTTTCAGGATGCCTCCCCGTGGACGACCAGCTAGAGCCCCGAGAGTGGTGCGTACTGACAGCCCGCCGAGCGACGAGGCCTCCGTATAGGGCCCTATCCTAGTTGAGGCACCAGCGGAGGCACCAGTGTTACTACTACCCGTTGGGCCCCCGATGCCACCAGCCCCAACAACAGAGGATGCACGTCGCTTGAGCGCACTGCATGAGTTCCAGCGCCAGAGGCCACCCAGGTTTTAGGGAGGGACGGACCCGTAGGCGGCTGAGGATTGGATGGAGGCTATGGTGAGAGTCTTCAGGCTAGTGGGGACGCCGACAAATTTCATGGTGATCCTTGCTGCTAGCCTTTTTCAGGCAGCAGCAGGCAGATGGTGGAGCCTGATGCTTCAGATGCATGACGAGGCGACACATCTATGGGAAGACTTTGAGAGCCTGTTCCAGGCAGGGTTTGTACCAGCCACCCTTCGAGCGGTGCGTAAAAAGGAGTAACTTGAACTGCGACAGGGCAGCATGTCAGTGGCGCAGTACTCAGCGAGATTCACAGACCACTCGCGCTACTCCACAGATATGGTACGAGACCTGTTCTTCAGGGCCCGAACCTTAGAGCAGGGGCTCAGGTGGGAGATCAGAGCTTCGGTTGTATCACACGACATTCCGACGCAGACATGAGTGTTGGAGAGAGCCCTCTTAGTGGAGAGTTTCCTTGCTGATCAGTCTCCAGCAGCAGGACCCAACACTAGCCGGAAAGTGGCAGTGTCTTCTGTAGAGGGCAGTAGACAGATGATGCAGGGGTCCAAGAGGACCAGACCTACATGTGGTCAACCGCGTGACTCAGGGTCGGTAGTGCGAGGCACCAAAGGAAGTGATAGAGCCAGACCTGCCATGAAGTGTTACTCCTGCGGCGGAATTGGTCACATAGCACGTGACTGTCTGACCCGCCATGCAGATGACCAGCAGTTAAATGAAGAACTTCCAAGGCAGAGGCAGAGGTTCGATCAGGGCGGACTACAAGGAGCAGGCGGTCATGGAAGAGGAGCTGGCCATGCAGCTGGAGGTGGAAAACGCTTCAGGATGTTGCCAACACCACCACCAGGAGGCCCACCCCGACCAAAGGGGACATGATGAAATGGGAGAGCTTAGCTTCTGGCAGCTGAGGCCTATGGTCTTAGAGCTCCGGAAGCAGATGGACAGGAGCGGGACTAGCTTCCGACCTGGAGGCTATTGATCATGTTGCTTCTGGTTTTGTTGATTTCTGTCTGTAGTTGTTTTGTGTCTTGTACTATGAGCTACAATAATAAAAATACACTTATATATGTTTGCTTTCCTATCCTTTTGTTTGGTTGATACTAAGTGGTCCCGGTTAAGACTGTTGACTTGACCCTCACTTTCGAGTTTTCTACTGAAGGAGACCTAGTGGCCACACACCGATGCTGACAGTGTGACTCGACCCTTGGAGGTGAGAGTGACAGTTGGATCTCTTGGTAGTTATGTCGAGGCCTTACGACATCATCCATGGCATGAATACATCATTCATGTCAGGATTGACTGTATTAGGAAATGAATGTGTTTCATCCAGGGGATGAGACCGGATTTCTCTTATCGACAAAGAAGAATTAATAGCAGCTCTTGTGAGACTAGAGAATGTCCAGGTCATCCAAGAGCGGATGAGGACAACAAAGGGCCGACAGAAGCCTTATGCTGACAGGGCTTGGAGGCCTCTAGAGTTCGAGGATGACCATCACGTCCTTATACAAGTCTCACCTCGACGAGGTTTACGGAGATGTGTCTAGGGAGGCAAGTTATCTGCAAGGTTCAAAGGACCTTTCTAGGTCCTCAGCTGGGTAGGCTTGGTGGTTTACCGCTTGACCCATCCACTTCAGTTGCACTAGATGCACGGCATTTTCCAAGTATCCCAACTGAGGAGATACGTGCTCGACCCTCCTCATATCATCGACCATGGGGAGCATGACAATGGTGATGAGGTGACTTCTACGGAGGTTCCGGTGGGGATCAAGGATCGACAGGAGCAGATCCTAGGAGTATGGTCGATTCCTCTTGTGCACTTTCTCTGGCAGCACCGGAACCTCCAGGTGAGCACATGGGAGTGGAAGGCTCAGATGTGTGCTCAGTACCGCCTTTGTTTCCCTATGTTTATGGTGAAGCATTACAGGGACGTAAAGCCCTGTGGTGGGAGTAATGTAAATACCCATAAATTCCAAGGAAATTTTTTTCTTAATTTTCATTGGAATTTTACAAGAACGTAGTTTCTGACGGCACCTGATTCCGAGGCCCGGTGTGCCTGGAATCAATTTCCGAAGTTTGGCTCGGGTATGTTCAGTGAACAGACGAGCGGGTTTTTCTAACTTTTGAACCGGTGCTCGGAATCAAATTCTGAGGGCACCGATGGAATCGCAGCAATGGTAATTGCTTAGAAATTCCTCTTCTAGAGTTGCGTTTTCTCGGGTGTGGTTTTTAATTTTTGGGCTTAATGTTACGAAATATAATAAATTGTGCGACAAACTTTATTTTATTTCAGTTAAGCCACCTGGAAGCCACTTGAAGCCACTTAAAGCAGCTTAAGCTGAGTTGTTGCGGATAGGGTACTATCCAAAAATATCCTACCCTCTTGGTAGGATGTTTGTGAGGTGGGACCCGCATGAGCACCACCATTTCTTTTCCGCTAAGTAACGCACCTGCGAAAACCCGTTATTACGAAAGTCAACTGATGTGTTTTCTTATTTTCTTAACGCATCAATTAATTTGTCGGTTTTCTTTGTTGAATTAATTGGGCGGTTTTATTCGTTTAATTAATTGGGAAGTTTATTTCGTTGAATTAATTCTACGAATTAATGGGTCGTTATTTATCTCTTTATTCGTTTCTTAGCCGGTTTGAAATCCGTTGGCGTAGTGATAAAATAAGGCCAACACAACCCTCCTTTTTGTAATGTTGTGTTAAACCATGAAGAACCTCTGAGAATTATTCATCCTCCTTCGCGATGGACGCGAAGAACGCGAAGAACGCCGGCCTCCAACAAAGAACGCCAAAACCGTGGAAATCGACGATGCAACGCCGTGTGCCGCGACGCCGACATTTCCTCTTCTCCGACGTTCCTCCCTCCGCAACGAAACCTTCAATCATCTGTTGGAGGTAAGAGATTTCAGGTTCCTTTTTGAGCTCCCTTGTGGTTTTTTATCAACGCACAGATTTAATTTTCATTAATTAAATCTTTTTATTCATGGACCTCGGAGTTCGACGAACAAGCTCGGAAGCGGAATCGGGTAGCAAGCGATGACGGCTTCGCCTTCCCTCGAGTCGGACAAACACCGACGTCCCCCTTCAACATCGTCATCCTCGCGACGCCATACTATGAAGAACCTCGAATGACAACGCCTCCTTCTGATCGACTTATACCCAAGGTAGGGGTTTTATTTGAATGTTATATAGTCCGTGATTGTTTCCATTCAAAGTGAAGAAACCGGATAATAAGAACAATTTTAATTCATTAATATTGTTTTTGGTTATGTATTCATGTGTCGAATAAACTTATCCCGTTGTTATAATCTAACGTGGAGGGTGCGGGCCAAACGAACATGGCCCGACAACCCTCCGCAGATTGTTTTTTAATGTGTGGATTGACGGGCGACGACGAAGCAGGCCGTTTGGGCGTTTAAATCCCTTCGCAGTGAAGATGGGGTCCCGGGGGGACCATAGGCGAAGACGGCAGGAAGAACAGACCACCGGAGCATGTCCGGTGGTCCGCGGAAGGCGGCGGCGGTGCGCCACGTTGGCGCGACGACACCGTCGACCGGCGGCGGTGGCGCGCCGCCGGAAAAGGTGTGGTCGGCGAACCGCATGCCTCAATCAGCGGCGAAGGGCGGGGGATCCGTGTGCCCCACCCGCGTGTCGACTCGGCCACGCTGGCCGAGCCGGGGCCGGCCGGTCGAGCCGGGCCGGGCCCCGCCGGGTCAGACCCGGGTCAGGTCGACTCGGTTCAGGCCGACCCTGGGGGGGCGGGCCGGGTCGGCCCGGGCCCAGACCCCCATTTTCAGGCCACTTTCGGTCAAATGCCTGTAACTTGAGCTATGTGCCTCTAAACGACTCGCCGTCAGCAGCAACATGATCCTTGGATCAAGACGGTCGTTTCGCTATATCGCACTCAAGGTTTCAAATTACTTTGGGTTCGTCCGGGTTGTTTTGGATACGAAACCAACCGGGCCCTCGGAGCGGAAATGCTTGTAACTCGAGTTCCGGACGTCCAAATGATGTGCCGTCGACATTGTTGTTTTCCTCTAAGTGAGACAGATATTTTGGCTTACTCCGCTCGGGGTTTGGATGCAGTCGGAGTGCGGTCAGGTTGGTTCACTCATGAAACCAACCGGGCCCCTGGGACGAAAAAGGCAATAACTCACAGACCGGGTGTCCGATTAACGCACCATCTGTCTCGTTGTTTTCCTCTTGTTGAGATGGAACTTTTGGCATCCTCCACCCGAGTTTTGGATGCAGTTGGATAGTGGCCGGGTTGGATCGCACAGAAATCCAACCGGGCCCCTGGAACGGAAAAGCTGATACCTTTCTGACAGAACATCCGTTTGAAGAACCATCAGCGGCGATGGTGATCTCGTTGAGAAACGGTCCCTATGAGTATACCCTATGAGTGTTCGGGGTATAGTTGAGTAATGGCCGGATTGGTTCGCACACGAAACCAACCGGGCCCCAGGGATGAAAAGGCTAGCAACTCACAGACCGGGCATCCGATTGACGCGCCGTCTGTTGCGTTGAGACCCCTATGAAGAGGCAGTCCTTTGAGATACTTCTTCGTGGGACTTTGAGATACTTGGAGTATCGAATTTTAGCTTGTGGAGCGGACCCTCCCGGAGACGAGAGTACGAAGTATGGAGACCGTGTAGCCGGCAGAGACCTGAAGACTGCTTGTCCGATTCGATTCAGAGTGACTTACATAGCCCAGTGGGGAGCACTACTTTGTGAGGTGGCAGACCCACAGCAGAGAAGCACTACTATGTGAGGCGGCAGACCTGTGGTACTTGACAGGAGGAGTACCTCTGTAGGCTATCAGGGGGGAGCACTACTGTGTTTGAGTGGCAGACCTCGGCGGGAAGCACTACTGTGTGAGGTGGCAGGCCTGCGGTACTCGACAGGAGGAGTACCTCAGCAGTCTTAGGTTAGTGAGCAGTACCTCGGTGTCATGACAGGACCACTGTACACACTAGAGCCGGAGCTCTCCAGCAGTTACAGTTTCGATAATGAAAATCCTGGTTTGAGATGAGACTTTTGACCTTTGTGTTTACCTCATTATTGAGATGGGTCACTTGATTACTTAGGTATATGTATGGGCATATACCTGGGTAGTGGTTATCCGTTGATTTCACAATCCTTGTGTTTCCTCATGATTGAGATGGGTTATATGATAACATAGGTATATGTATGGGCATATATCTAAGTAGAGGTTATCTGTTGAGATCTTCTTGTGGTTAACCTTGTTGGTTTAGTGAGACCTTGAGGGTCTCGGGGTCCCTACTGAGTATCGTTATACTCACCGCTGCATGAGTTATGCCCGCACCTCGTTGTGTTGGTTGCAGACGACGGGAAGTGCTGATGGAGGCCGAGTGTTCGAGGACTGAACGATACCCGGAGGTGGACTACACGACGAGTCAGTACCCGGAGGTGGACTAAACGACGTGACGACTCACAGATGAGGTTGACGGACGAGATCGTGGAGGAGGCTATCTATACCTACCCTTCAGGTAGGATCCGAGGAGGACAACCCAAGAGATGCTTCCTACTTCCAGCTGTTGTCTTTTTGCTGTTGTACCTTGTTCAGTTGTAGTCGTACTTTCTTTTGGGTTTGTATTCTGACCCATTTACTTTTCATCATTTCTTTTGTACTTAGTGTTTTTCTTCCGCTTGTACTCTGTGGTGCTTGTTTTCTTTTATAAAGGCAATGTCTTCCCAGTTATCAGGATTTTACGCCTTTGGTGCTAGTCGCCAGCACCTGGCCTATGGAATGAGGGCTTGGGGTAGTCACGAAACGGGCCCCGAGGATGGGTCGTGACAATGAATTTTATATATTTTTCATTTTTACATTTAAATAAAAAGGAATTTTTTTTCAACGAAAATATATTTCTGATATATTTTATATCGAGAACATAATTTTATGAATTTTAGAATTATATTTTTATGAATCTAAATTCATTTAAATATTATTTATCTCAGTTTACCTTTACGATGAATTTTAGTAATTTCATAAATAATGGATTTTTTAGGTGAAGAGTAAAAATATAATTTTTACCCAAAGTAATTTTTTTTGACATTATAAGTATGACCTAGATATGTATATTTCCTTTTAACTAGTAAATTTTGTTTGTTTAATAAAATATTCATAATAAGTATAGTATATAGAATTTATAAATTGTATGAATAAAAGTTTACGAATTTGTGTAAAATCTAATAATTTTTTTTGTTTTGTGGATATAAAATAATATGAAATAATATGGATTTGATTAATTTTAAAAACACATAATGTTTTATTAATTTATAATATACCAATATAAATAATGAAAAAAATATTAAATGGATAATTCTAACCAGTAGAGAAATTTTATGCTTAAAACACAACTTTTTCATAAAAATGTTCATATACTTGATAAGTACTCTAATTTTAAAAATTAATTTCCCCAAAAATTGAGATATATTTATATAAAATGAATTTAAAAATTTCAATCACTAGCTAGTAAATATTCAAAAATTTCTATGTAATATTTATACATTAAAATCAATTTACTTTTGTAAAACATAGATACCATAGTAAAATAAAAAATTGTAAAAGAGAACATTTAATAAAAAAGAACATGAAAACATGAATTTTTTAAAAAAAATTAAATTTTCATCAATTATTGACCTTATATAAACCCCTAAATCATTATTGTAAATTTTTTGAGTCACATTAAATATGAAACATGTCCTATTTTTATTTTAAGTTGAAATATTTAGATATATTTCATTCCCAGCACTTATAAAATGGGCCTCTCATTACACCTTTGAAAACACTCAGATAATTCATTTTCCATTTCAAAATATACCCATTATTATTATATTATAATAATTTTCATTTTAAATTATTTTATTTCATCAACATACTTTGGTAGCATTTATATTCTCAGGGGAATCCTCCAAAGAAAATGATACAATTTCAACATGATTACTAATTTTTCCTAACTTATTTTCCATTGCCTCTTAAAGTATTAATTATAAAATTATAATTAATATTTAATTACATAATTAGATATTCTATAATTAATGTTATTATTATAATATAATAATCTTAACCACATTTCCCATTTTCTATTGAGAAAAATAAAAATTCCATTCCTGCATTTTGTGGACTACCAGCTCTATAAAGAGATGACTTCTATTTCTTCCACCACCTATACTCAAAACCTATAAGGTACAAATTGATGAGTAAAAATGAAATATTTAAAATAATTATTATTATGAATTGAAAATTTAAAATTCACATACTTTCCATCTCAATCATTTAGAAATGAAAATGTTCACCATTCGTTGTCGAGACTACCACCTCCACGATGTAAAATATCTCATTTGTCATCAATTTTATGACTTCTTTATTAAAGTATATTCAAATATTATTCACTACCATAAAATTATATATATATATATATATTATTATTATATTATACAATGATATTATTCTAAACAAAAATTTCTTTCATAATAATAATTGTCAATAAATTATGGTATGTTATTGTTTGGGATAGTCAGACCTCTCAGGTAAAGAATCATATAAAATAATATCATGGATGAATATGAGAACATTAACAATGATAAAATATGATATAAATTGTTATTTTATTTCAGTTTTTAATGGTATTATTTATATTAAACTCATTAATTAAGATACCACTATTTATTTGTTAAAAATCACTAAAACAAACTTATCATCGATTTAATCATGAATGATCTTCACTTAAACTCCCCCATAAAAAAATTATATACTAATATGTAGTCAAAAATAATTAATTCCAAAACCTTGAAATATCTCATATTGATGATATTTTGGAGAAGGGTGAATACCAACAATGTCATCATGAAACTTGTTCAAAATGACCAAGATTACTCACACCTGATATTAAAAATAAATCATTTCTTAATAACAAACACAAAATATTATTATAAATTATTATTTTAAATATTAAAAGTTATAAATAATTTTATGAAATTTTTATTTTAATAATTATATATATATATAGTATGATAGAATGGTTTTGAAAAAAATACATATAAAAGGTAATGGTTTTTGTCTCACTCACCATTCATAGTGATGCAATGATATTATGCACCAAATATAAATTTGTATTGTGTAACTACTACCACTTAAATTATAATATTATAAATTATAATTGATATTAGAAACATTAATTCCATTTATTCTATTCGTTAATTTGGACTATGATTGTTATCTCCCCTAAAATGCAATGATTATTCATAACTAAATAATTTTTCTTGAGGTATAATGTTTATCTATGATATTCTTCTTTCATCCAATTTGTTATAACCCATTTAAATCATAGAAGAAAACATTAAATACAAATAATCATTATTTATGAATTGTATTACTTATTGAAAATTATAAAATTTCTAATAATAATTCTAATCCTCTAAAATGATGAACTATTACTCATATCCATGTTTTTATCTTCTTTAAAATGATCACCAATCATATTTTGTAACCCTATTATGTATTAAATCTATTAAAAACATATTTCCCATTAACTATGTTCGAAATGAGGTTATATTATCAATTTTTAGGATATGATATTTCAACTAATGTATTTTTAAAAATATCAAATGTTTTTTTCCATAATCAAATATTTTATCTTCAACCCCACATTTCCATTAGATAAATTTTTATATTTTTATATGATCCATTACCATATATTTTATTTAAATTTAAAATTTTCAATATATTCACATCATCATTTTGTCATGTAATTTTAAAAGTGTACCACAATATTTTTTCTATGAAACTATTAATTTTGATTCAAAAGCTCTTCTATTATTTTTCATTCATTTTAATTTTTATTTACAATGTTTTTTTTCCTGGGATTCATTTCCATGATTTAGAAACTATATACCCTTATACACGGTTGTATTATAGTCTTGGTTTCAAAAAATACTATTCAAGATCCATTTCTATGAGGTACCATTTGAATAATTATTTTTGCAAGGGTTTTTTCAGTTATATTAAAATATAATATTTTTTTATTAACTTGAGAGATGTTAATTTTTTAATAATATACATTACTTTTTATTGATATTTTATGGTCATTTTTTTGGAAATAATATTGAAAACAATTTATTCCTCTAGGATCTATTATTTTACAACTATCCCCCAGTTATTCAAGTTTTAGATGAAATTATCATCTATACGATAAACTCTATCAGATAAGTCACCAAAATTGAACCAAAACTAAATGTTGAACATGATTTGCAATTTACTAAAAATTATAAACTGATATTTCAAAGAGAAAAGGGTCAATGATTTTCTGATGAATTTGTTGAAACATTTTATAAGAATATTAACCTTTTTTAAAATCCAAATTAATCCATGTTTATATTCTCTACATACATGCACAAAGAGACTATGAGAAATTGGATTGAATTTATCACGCAAGAAAAATATCTCAGAGGTCTCACATGAAATATGTTTAAGAAATTTCTCAACCAACGATTATAACTAGAGTCGCAAAGGGAAATGAAGCATCATGATTTTGAATCATTGAATAGGTGGTATCATTATAAAATGGGGTATTATACTCAATTTATGAATTTGTTTCATATTTATCTATAGATTTTCTCCAATTGTTATCTCAGGGGATAGAGGTTTGAAATGGGTTTATGGAAAAATAATTTATCTTTGATAATTCTATATGACAACCCAAATATTTATAGGGTGACGTTATATAAGATATAGAAAAATATGATATGGTAGGTAAAAAATAACTCTATGGAATGTAACTTATAGTAGATAGTTTCAATAGACATCTTCTCAAAAAGAAAAAGATTTGGGATGACGCACATCGAGGTGAAAGTAGGAGTGTGTAAAAAACAAAAGGGATGAGTCAGTTGGTTAGTTACTGATGTGGGGAAAGGGACACATCATAAATTATTTTCATGATGCACCCTATGACACTCAATAAATTAGTTCAAATAACAATACGTTCAATATCTTTAATAACACACAACTATATACTTTAATTTAATTTAGATCTATTATAAAAATATTATTATTAAAAGTGACCCAGTTATTGAATTGATATGTTTTAATATTGTTTACTAAATTAACAATTTCAGATATATTAATCCTACTGAATACATATATATTTTTTAATTCGTAGTAAATATGTAGTCAATTTTTTGAGAAGTCATTTTATCCATAATAATTTATTTCCTTCAAAAATATATATTTAATTTTGTGCTTGGTAATTACAATTAATTTCATCCAAATTTTGAAAATTAAGGTTACAGTGAAATATTTATTTTTACATAATCATGTTAAATTAATCATAAATTCAATTTTTTATGATTTTATGAAAGGATTTAATTTTCGATGAATTATGAAATCTAATTATTTTTAACTAAAAAATGTATTTTCATTTAAAGCATCATAAAAGATAAATTTATTTTTAAAATGGTTTTAAAATTAAAATTAGTTATTTTATAAATTAATAATAAAATTATGGATTTTTTTATTAATTTTATGTTTTTTTGGCATGAAAACATTGTATACTTCAGAAAATAACTTTTTAATAAATAAAATTCATGTTGTATAGGATTAATATATAAGGAAACTCTGCCAATTTTTAAATTGAAATTTAAAAACACAATGTAATATTTGGAATTAGGATTATCCTATTAGGAAAAAAATTTCCTCTTATTTTTGGTCATTATGAAATGTAATCTCATTTAAGATATGCAACTGTGGTAACAGTAAAATAGGTAAAATAGGGTTAAAACATAATATAATTATTGAAAATGTTTCTAAAGAATTCCATCATCATAGAAGATGATTATATTTTATTGATAATCATGCATTATTCTAAAATATGGATGCATGGTTCTATTTGTCTTTTATTAAGACATTAATACTATTTTATGAAATTAATAAATACACATTATCACTCTCTTAACCATAATATCTATAGAATACTTAAATAATGATAAAAAGGGATTTGTTTTGTTCTAAATCAATATTTTCAATTTGAATTAATTTAATTTATCATTTTATTTTATTTTTAATTTTTATTAATGAATAATTATCTTAAATTCGTTCACAACACCACCTAATATGTATTCAATTAATATAAAAATAAAATAAATGATTTTAATTTTTTAAAAAATTAAGACAATTTTTTTGAATTATCCTTTTTTAAGAATTTTATTGATAAATATAACATATTTTGTATTTTATAATTGATTATAATATAATTACATAATTATATTGATAAAATTAAATTCAAATTAAATAAATAGTATTAAAATGATGTTAATGATATTTTATAAAAAATAATTTTATTAAATAATTTTATATTAAAAAAATATCCCATATTCTTACACGTTAAGGCTATATGATTTAAAATAAATACCACAGTATATTTTTTTCATCAATTTTCGTTTTATGATAGAATTATTGATTCTTAAAGAGTTAAAATCATTGATATAGTGGTAATAGTCAAAAGGGGAAATGTGGGGTTAAAACAAAGAGATAAGAGTGAAATAATTTCCTAAACATGACCCAATTTCATTTCATGAGATTAGATTAACCAAATATGATGATTTATTATAAATATTAAAAATTTTAGGCACTTTATCATCAAAAATTAATTTATATTGATTTAGTAATTTATGTTAATAAAAGTGTGCCCTATCCTCACTTATAAAAGGGAACATCTTCTCCTTTATTCTTCACAGACAAAGAGCCATCTAGATCAAAATATCATGCAAAATTATCTTTTAATATTACCTATAATTGTATTTTAGGTTCTAATAAAATCAAAAAAAAAAAATTATAAGGGTTCTTAAGAAATATCTAAAGGAGGCCTACCGAAGAAGATTTAAACCTCTTACTCATACACATTTAATTTTTTAATTATTCTAACTCACATAATTTCGTGGTATTTAACATTAAATAAAATAATTTTTAATAAAAAAAATATTTAAATGTATTCTTAATTTTTTTAATAAAAATATCATCCCTCTATTCGATTAAATCGGTAGTTAAATTATCGCTTGTTCATACGTGTGGAATACTACCTCCACGTAGAAATACAATTAATTTTCAATCACTACCATTCATGGATAGATATTATGTTTAGTTTATGGTTTATAAATTATATTTATGACATAATATTATTATATATTTATAATATATTTTAAACATTCTAAGCTTCCAATCCGTTGTAAGATGATAACATTGCTCGGTCATACGTGAAGACTACCATCACCATGAAGTGGCCTGATTGTTTTTTTCTTATACATTAAATGGAATGTAATAAGGAAATGTTTTATAAATATATACAATATATATTATATATTAGTTAATTTATAGTGTTTATTTATTATTTAACTTTACTTTTTTAAATCCATTGAGAATTGAAAATAATGTTCAAGAGTATTACGAGCTACCATCTCCATGAATTATTGAATTCATTTTTCTATCTCTGAAATTTAAGAATTAATCTTAAAATATAATATATATATATATATATAATATTAATGTAATTATTATGATATTGGAGATGATGGGGTATGATGAAATTATATTTACGAAAACAGCATAACTGAAATTCTCATAAAAATTTAACCGTGAACAAATAAAAATGAGGATTTTAATAAGGAAGTATTAATAAATAGGACTTTGAATATTATAAATGGATCTTATAGGATATTATATTCATTTAAAATAACGATTTAATATAATTATAATAACATTTACGTTATTATAAAAGATAGTTGAGTTTTTTTTAAATAGACATTGAGGAATGATATTTTCATCTATCATTTATTTCTATAAGACACATTCCATATCCACCACTTTCTTCATTTATATGGTTTATATAATACCCATGAACTAATTTTATGATTATTTTCATGAAAATAATGGGTATTTACAAATCTATATAATCTAATCTCATTCATTCAGTTTTTAATCAATGATTTCCAATGTTATAAGAGTTCATTATTTCAATTTAATTTTTCTAAGTCGTGATTTAAGTTATACAACTATTTATGTTTTTGAGATAAATATAATAAATGTCCTTAACTAACATGAGATTCCATCTTATCAGACACCTGACCCGGAGCAAGACATGGCCTAAAGGGAATTCTCGATCCCCACTATCTTGCAACTAGTTTCAGGCATCAAAATAGTCCCAAAGGGGATGATTTTATCCTAATGATCTATGATCAAATAAACAAACAAGACATCCCGATGAACCAATGATACTTAATTATAAAATAAATAATATACAAATAATTAAAAAATAATAAATACTAAAAAACCCATAAATAAAAATAAAACTGAGACAAAACATGTGGAACAATCTCCACATGTCATCTTGGTCACCAACCACTAACCAAACTTCTCTAATGGGGAGTGAAAAAATTCTAAAACCTGTACTTATAAAACAAATCAGTTCTACCAATGCCTAATAGAACAAGTATAGTGTGAGCATATAACATCTTAGTAGGAAACCACCCTATAATCCTCACATTTTGTTTCCATAAATATTCTGCAAACATTGTTTTAGTACATATATAGAAATAATTTTATCACATTTTAATAAATATTCATATCTTTCACTTTTTCAAAATAAGAAAAACCAAATCACTTTTTTCAACACAGTTTACCATTTTAACGTGAAAACCCTAACCAAAATACAAGAAGAATAAAACCAAGCTATGTTGAAAATATACACGTAGTATAAATTAGAAACAAAGTGTAAATATAACATAAACATTAAGATATAATTATTATCCATGGTAATTTCTTCAACATCCCATGACTGATCCCTAAACATACTCAAGTCGGAATCTCCTACCATCACATGGTGTAGTTATATAGTTAATAAATCACTTATCATTTCTAATTCCAATCCAAAAGCACAATCACACCAAGATATATAATGATATGGTGGTACCAACCCATCTAATCAGGGTTAGAAAGAAACCATCACTCAATCGTCTAAAGGATGGGAGAAAAACCCACGAAAATAGTACAATGTGTAAGTAGGAGGCCCTAGCATGCATGACTCATCATACATTCAAACAATGCACATTCCTATCCCGAAAACTAACACTACTCATGTGATATCCCACATGTGAAAATCTTCCATTGGTGTATCCAACTACCGAAAATCCCTTCATACGTTCAAATAGGGTCATCACATCACATGATCTTTCAAACCAATTCCCAAAACATGTTGTGATATCAATCATGTATTGATACTTTCAAAACCACAATTCATTTTACACACAACGTAAAAGATCAACTAGGACTTTACCATTTAAAACTCGATCCGTTCCCAAAACTAGTTACAACCCCTCTCCTAAATCCATGGAAAAACATTCCATATACTCGTAATGTTCCAAATGGGTCTTTATAAAAAACCTTCATCAAAATATAACAAAAGATGTCAAGAAATTCATTTTTTAGCAAAAACATTAAAGTCGCAATATTATGACATTTGAAGCAATACATTACCATTTTGAATTCAAAGAACCAATTTAGGGAGAAGGGCGAGACGATAGAAGTGATGAACCATTTGAAAAACCAAAGTTCAAGGAAAACATCACTTTTATAAGTCCTTTTTATTGGAGTTACCATATATGGGTACAAGACATACACCCATGGATGTGACCGCAACCTATGACACCTTTTAGTATCCCTGAAAACACCCAAAACCATATGTTAGAATCATTACATTCTTTAAAATAAAAAGCAATAATTTCACATAATTTCAAAGGAGTACTAAAACATTTTTAAACTGAGAGAACCTTTCCAAAAATTTCACCATAAAAATAAATCCATAAATATTCATCTAAATCTCACATCATTCCCACTATATCAACTCATCAAAGCCACTAAAATACAATAGAGGTAAAATATCACAACAATATATTAATTCCATTTGAAGAAAATAATGGAATTTTTTTCAAACACATTGCACACATGAACAAATTATAATAATTACAAAAATACTTTAATAAAAATTCACACTAATTAAACAACAAAAATACACCAAATAAATGTATACTAACTCATTAACAGTATGATTATATTACATTGGATAAAAATACAAAATATCAAGGTTTCAATGGAATGGAACGAAAATGAAAATAATAGAGACACATATTTCAATGGAGTGTGAATCCGATGAAACTACCTGGGAGGGAGGGATATGGCCCAAGGGAAAATAATCACAACATTAATCTAATGGAACACAAGAAAACACATTAATCCTTGACATGAGTGTTCAAAAAAGGGAGAACACCCACTATGAAAATATTATAAATCCATTGATGAGAAGAAGATGAGAAAATATGGGAAAATACTAAGAAACATAACTTATGAACCTTCAAGGATTATCAATGGAGGTTGGGGAGAAAGGTATAGGTTCTTGGTGAAGCCCCTCGGTTTTCCAAGGATGGAGGAGGGGATAAAAACCTTATTTAGGGTAAAAAAAAGAGGGGGAAATAGCGAATTTCTAAATTTTATGAAACTAGGCCATTCACATTATTAGTCCACGCATTTTAATTAACCATGTGAAAACCACTAGTTATCCACATTCCAAATGGATAGAATCTCATACATTGTTTCTTCATAGTTTCCCAATCCTTGTGAAATTCATGTGCCATACTCTTAGACCCAAAAGGGTAAACATTTACTAGGGAAACTGATCATGGTTTACCTAAATCATGCACAAACCCTTCATAGGAAAAAAACTCACCTAAAAGTTCAAAAATTTGAAAAATTAAAGTATGGATCAACCGAGTCTTTAATAAAAAATATTCAATGATGAAAAAATATTGTAAAAATAAAAATTTAAGGGTGTGACACTGAACATTTGAATTTATATTTATTAATAGATAGTATGTTAATTATATTAAATTTTTTCTTTTTATGTAATTAATTAATTGAGAATATGATTCAATAGTTACCAAAGTGTAAGGTATTTATGTTGCAATCTCATTATTTATCATGATATTTTATGATTATGATTTCAATTATAATATTTTGAGATTTACCTCCCAATAAAAACATTGCCATTATTATATTCTAATTTTTAAAAAAAAATTAAATTATTAGTACCATTTTACTCTATTTTTTACATAATTTGATCATAAACAAAGTTTTTATGAAAAATATACATTATTATAGCTTTGGCTGGGAATATTTTTATATCATTCCCATGTTTTTATTAAAATGTTTTAAAGAATGTATTTTATTATTCTATTATGATTTTTTAAATTTGTTTTTACCCCTTATTAAATTTTTAATGAATTATTGAAAGGGAAACTTCTTGTGGTTTTAGAACTAACTACTATTATTTTTTAGCAAAAATATGTATATACTCTTTATTTTAATTTTTATTGAATGAAATGAATTTTCCACCATCATGATCGATCAATTCATTATAGGTTACTTTAAAATATTACATGGTTCATTTCAAACAAAACATGTTCCATAATTTTTTTGTAAATGTTTAGATATTAAATATGAAATTTCATAATAAAAATGGTAATTTATCCAAAATGGTTTCTGTGATATTTTAAGACATTTTTAATCAATGATAATATCCTTTGACGATACTTCTGATTCACTAAAGGTAAGATTCCATAATACCATCCTTAATCTTTCTATATATAGTTTTTGACTATGATGAGGAAATTTTTATGTAATCTATTTATTTTTCATGGGATATAATATAATGACTCATCGAATATTTTAGAAAACCCATTTCATATCCATATCTAATGAAATAATGATTGTTTTATATTATTGTGTTTGGAATATATATTATTTTCATTTTTTAATGTGTGGGTGTGGAATTAAATGTCCCTCCAATGCGTTGTGTAATGATTGATATTTCATTTGATAATAATGACAAAAGTGTGGAGTGATCCCAATTCTACAATGGATTTCAATAATACTATAGTCATTGTAGTGAACTTTGAATAATTATATAATTGAATTTGGAGTGATCCCAATAAAATATGATAGTCCTGGCAGTGAAACATGACTATAGAAAATATTTTCCATTCTTTTTCTCATGGTACAAACTTATGTCTTATGAAAATTTTATTCTCCCATAGATCTTATTCTTTATTTATTTTATGATTCATGTCATATGAACTGCCAGTATTTATTTCATGATTCCTTCTTTTGATCTATGATATACTATGAATGTATTTTCATATATTAAGATCATTTTCTCACACCCTTTTCTTCATGATATGTTTAGTTCATCGACGATATTTCCTATTTTCCCTTACTGGGTATTGAATCCTACCACTTATTTTGTTTCCTTTTCACCATGATATGAAGAAACGTTTTATTAATGATATTTCTAAAAAAGTGATATTTGTGAAGAAAGGCGGGTGAGATGATGTTAATACTTTATGATATTTTGGTTTATATATCGGAGTATCTTAAGAAATTAACCCATTATAGTTATTTTAGGGATTGTAATTTTATATAATGTATATTAATCTATTATGATTGAATATCTCTGAAAGAAATTCTTGGTTCACTATAGCTATTATTAGAGTATATCGTAGCCAATATTTGGAGAATAGGATTCTAATTAGTAAAAAAATTATGGGTAATCCAATGTATATGTAAACATCCTAACATTAGTAAGGGGGGATGTTTTGGTTTTCTTATTAATACTACCCTGTATTGAAACAAAAAGTTGATTTGGTTTTATAATAGATCAACATATGGACAATAACTGTTAACAGTGCAGATAATGTATTCCTCGACCATTATACTAGTGTATGGAGAGAGTGACCTTACAATACACCTATTCTGAAACACCTGGGAGAATTATTATAATAATTCATATATTCATTATACCCCATTATATTGTATCATAACAAAAAATGGACATGGATAACCTCGGGTAAAAATAAGGTTTCATATAGTGAAAATAAGGTTACATGATTTCGATATACTAAGAATTATTTTTCCTGATTTCTTAGTACAAATAATTATATTCACAGTATAATTTTTTTTTCAACGATTGAAACAAAAAGGAATTATTTTGATGTTTAATTTGGTGGAAAATTCAATGATTATACACATGAGAAAATATGTAAAAAAATTATCTAGAAGGTTAAACCTTATGATTATGAATAATCAGCTATATAGTAATATGATTAACACAATCAACTTGAATGAGATTCCTGGCACACCTAATGGGAGAAACATTGGGTTTCATGAAGACCATGGAGGGAAAAAGATTCAATATTTCACATATAAAGTATGTTGGAAGAAAAACTAAGGAAAATGTATTTGGGTGAGAAAAAGTTTTGGGTGAAAAAAATAATGAAAGTGGTTTCCAAGGAAAAAAGTAAGAGTTTGATTGAGAAAAATTAAGTTCATATTAAGGTACAATTTAGGAACCACTGTGTTATGTGTGGGGAACATGGGAAATATATTAGTTAATTCCATAATACAATGTTTTTTACCTAGACCATTGTAGGAAATATGTTAGGTTGAATTGTTTTAGTGTTATTATTGAAGTGTTTAGGTATTGGGGATCTAGAATTATGATATTCTAGTTATAAGAATAATGAATTATATAAGTATTTATCTATAGATGATTATCTATAAGTATTTCAATACATATATTGAATTGGGAAAATAACAAATAGAAGTAATTTAGCTATAATTTGATATTTTTTATAGAATACATAGTTAAGGGATATATAAAGCCAAAGATGTTCCTGGTGTTGAATAAATTTTTTAATGATAAAGAGATAATTGAAATTAATTAAAAAAATGGGAATGTATTTATAACCTTGAAATTGGTTTCTAATTTTAGGTCATGGTGATTTAGGTCACATTTTATGATGATTATATCATTTATAAATTTATGGAATATATTCAATAGTCTATGATTTCATTGAGGTTTTATGCTCATTCAAGATATTAGTATATTTTAAGAGAATGTATGATAAAGGTATTAACATGTTTGGTATGTGACAATATGATCTACTTTTTCTTGTATGGGGTTTAATATTTGTTCAAGTATTTATAATATTTGGTTTTTTATTTTGTCCAAACTTATTTTTGAGGATTATTTAGATTAAAATTTTTTGGAATAGATTATGTTGAACTTTATAGGTTATTTTAGAAGTTTTGGAGATTAATTTATTATATTTATCCACACTGAATAACTTATGATTACATTTTGGTTTTGATAATATTTATTGAAATAAGGAGGAATTTTCCATCATTTATGGATCTTCAAATCTTGTAAAATATATGTTTAGTGTTTTAGGAGTGAAAAATTAATTTTTAATATTCATTTATTGGAATTAGAGAGTGTATGGAAATTTTTAAAAGAACAACTAAATGATGAAATTGTGCATATTAAATGAAGTTAAATAATGTAAATTTTCTCACAGTATCAGTATTGATAGTAAAATAGTCCAAACAATTTAGGAAAATGATCGTGAAATTAAAATTTTAACATTTTAACGTAATTTTTCGATGAATTGATGGGTTTTCACCCCTCCCTGATTTGTAGTTTTATGATATTTAACTATATTTTTATTTGTTACCTATCACTGTATATAATTGCTTGGATATTATTTTTCTACTAAATATATATATTTGAACCTCCCATTAATGTTCTTATTTTTTGGGAACCTAATTATGTGTTATTTCAATTAACCTTTATCCTTTCCACTCCCCCTTTTCAAAAGATGTTTTATTTTTATTCTATATGTTATGGGTTTTGATTAAAGATATTTTAGAATACTGAACAATTGATTAATGATATAAAATTTAAAGGGAATTTTTTTTATGTTGGGATAATTTAACACTGCATAAATTTATTTTAATATAATAGTAATCGTGATATCTCTCTTAACATACAATATCAAGATTTAAGCTAATTGAGATATACTATAAAAAAATAATAACATTAATTTGACCTATAATTTTAAATGGTGGGTATGAATAAGATTAACCAAATTATAAAATATATCTATTTTAGTCACCCAAAATGCAAATTTATTGATTAATACTTAGGGTATAATCATTTTGTTGTTAGTGAAGTAATTATTTGTTCTTCAGAAATGCATTTTCTACAAAAATTATTTTGTTTCATTTTTGTGAGTAAAAAGTATAACTAAATAATACCAATTTTAAAATTTTAATTCGAAAAATTTTAATTTAATTTTTTAAAAAATAATGTCAAAATTATATTACATATGGTTTTTGATGTTTTTTGACAATAAATAATTTCCAATGAATAGTGAAAATTAAATGCTTTTATAGAAAACTATATTTTCATTTAATTATTTTAAAAGGATCCAATTTAGTTTAATTTTTATAAAAAAGGTAAAACTAGTTCATCTGTATTATTTATTTTAAAATTAGGTTAATTAGATGTAATTTTTTTGGATTTTTATATAAAAACATTACTTCAGAAATCATTTTTTTTTGGAAAAATATTTCTCTTCATGTTTTATTGGGTTAATTATAAATTTTAATATTCCAATATATTGATATAATTATTGAAAATTGGAATCCATATATTAAATAAGAGGGAAAAAATTTGGTTAATAGGACCCTTTTATTTTTCTGTTTCATTATGAATATTGACATAGGTAAATATGTTTCACCGAGATAAGGGTAAAACCAGGGTAAAGATTTTGGATTTTGCTTCATATTTTTTATAATTTTTTCCATTATCATTTTGGATTTTCATATTTCTAACATAATTAAAAATGTTTTTTAAAATATGGGCACTTTATTTAATTTTTCTTTAATTATGACATTTATATGGTTTTCGGAAAATAATAAATATAAAATGTTAGTCTCTGGAGCTTAGTATCTATAAATTTTTTAAATAAATTTAAATATATGATATATTCACCTATAAAACTTTTACATAAAATACAAATTAATTTTATTTATTAAATTACTACATTTTAATTAGTTTATTTATTAATTATCTTACCTTTTTATGCAACGTTTACACAATATATTAGTAATTAATAGACAAATAAAATTAATAAATTTTTAAAATTAAAATTTCTTAATTTTTTTTTGATTTATTGTTTTACCAGATTTATTTTGATAAATATAACATATTATGTATTTTATTAATGTTTATATTTAAATTACATAACAATATTGACGCATTAAGTTTAATGTAAGTAAATAGTTCCAAAACTGATATTATTGATTTTTTAAAATAAAAAATATTTTATAAAATGATTTAAATATCGAAAAAATTATTATATTATACCAACTAAGTGGGATATTAATGAAAATATTATCCGTGATCTAATTAGGGGTCATTTGTCATTTTATCAAAGCATTATTGACCCATAAAGAGTAAAACTCCTCGATATTGTTATGATTATAAAAATGAATAACGATGGATTAAGACACAGATATAAGTGTGAAAAAATCCCATATACTTATCCAAATTTAAAAATATAATATTATTTATATATATTGAAACCATATATTATAAAAATATATATTTGTATGCACATGAACCAGAAAGTAAATTTATATTAATTTAATACTTTAAGTAATTCCAAGAGTGCACCTCTCCTCGCTAATAAATGAGAAACTATTCTCCTCCATGAAATAAACACTCCATGCATTATATGTTCTAAAAACTAGAGTTAATTATATTTTAAACTTCAACATACCTTATTTCATGGTTCTGATCTACCTTAAATGGTCCTTACTAAAGGATTTAAATTTAAACTATCGAAGAAGAGGTCATCATCTTACCTGAAGTCTTTCCATTTACTTCATATTATCCCTATTATAAATATATGGTATTCATAATAGAATATTTAATTTAGAATAATAAATAAAACCAATTTTTTTATAATTTTTTAACAATTATTAATTATCCTTTATTCCATAAAACGGGATGTAAAAGTTCACTCGTGCGTATGTGTGGACTGTCGCCTCCACATTGAGATGAATTCATTTTTAATTATAATCATTAACGAATGGTTATTATTATGTATTCAATATTTATTCATGATATTTACTTTATAGTTATGATACTGTAATTTTAATAACATATCTACCTTCTTACATTACACTATGTTGTAAAATGATAATATCTCTCATACGTATGTGTGGACTACCACCTCCACAAAGTATGTGATTTGTATATCCATTCAAAATTACATTTATTGAAATATGGAAACAATTGATTAATATATATTACATATCTGATATAAAAAATATTTTATAAATTCGAATTATTTTTGAGCTTTTTTTCATTCTATCCATTGAAATGTGATAACATTGTTTATGTGTACAGGCAACCAACCAAATCCATGAACTGTGTAATTCATTTTTTTTCTATTTATTTTATATAGGACTATATATATAGTGAGTATATATTATATTTATATAATAAATAATATTTTTCAAATTATGAAACCTCGATCAAAGTACCATGACTTGAATTACTGAACTGAAATTCTCATGAAAAATGAAACTGTTAACTACTAGAAATGATGATTTTATTAATTAATTATTAATAATTGGGTGTTTTGATCTTATAGATAGATCATATTAGATAAAATAAGCTGTAAGATTATTATTTTATATATTAATAATAAATTAAAATGTTTTAAATAGATTTTTTTTGCACTGTCGAATATCGTCATACATGATGTGATGGAATTTCATCTCAATTTTTTCAATGAGAAATATAGCATATACGCCAATTATTTATTTTATGTGGCATATATATTACTAGTTAATTATTTTAATGTTTATTTTCAATAATGTTATGGGTATATACGAATCCATATATGGTTTCCTCTTTCATTATTTTTTTATTCACATATTTCTAAAGCATAAGGGGTTCATCATCTCACTATTGTTTAACTGGGACTTATTTGATGTTATGGAGTTATTAATGTTTATATAGTATATATTATAACATCCTAATTATTTTTATTATATCATTATTTTAAATAAATGTTATGTTAATATGTTTTCATAATTAAAATAAACTAAAATATGATTCAATATAAAAATATTTGTCTTTATATAGTAAATTTCAATTGAGTATAAATTACGCTAAAAATTAAAAGTATATAAATATTGGGTTTTAAATATTTTTCAAAGATAATATATTTTCAATAAAAAATATAAATTTTATTTTAATATAAATATATAAATTTATCGATATTTATATTCTTTATATATATGCTATAAATTGGACAAGATGAAATTTATGTTAACAAATATTTTTTAAAAAATATCATTTATTATGTTTATTTTTCATAATAAGCCCTTTTGAGAATTATTAATTATTGTGTAAGACTTTTTGATAAAAAAATGAATGTGATTTTGAAATTTATATAGAACTTTTGTATAAAAATATATTTCTTTCAAAGTACTATTTGAAAAATTTTGAATGACATATTTTCAATTTGAAATAATACTTAGTTTATTAAAATATCAATTTAATATTTACAATATATTATATTATTACACTAGTAATAATGGAAAATATTAATAATTAGAATTAATAAATTATATTAAAAATGTAATTATAAATATATATGTAACTTAATACAATGAGAATAAAAATATTAATTATAAATTATATATTTATACTAAAAAGTGTATTCGAATTTTTTTGTGGAAAAATAGTTTTAAATTATCATAGTATAAATTTATTTTTACAACCCATGCCTTGAAATGACCACCTCAACCACACACTAGTGAAAAAATATGGGCCTAACATATGTGGGATAAAGTTTACTTGGTTATCCATGTGTGGTACGTGAATTTTAGAGAATACGTAATTCCCATATATCACACGAAGGTAGTGTATAACACATGTCGGGTGCCTAAAGTGGGTCTTGGAGGGGAGGAATTTTCAGTGTAGGGTGTGTGAGTGGTGTTTCCTGTTTTTAATCCCTTGGTGCATTGGAAAGACTGTATATCAAGAATGTTAATCATATATATATGTTATTGAACACACGTTATTTTGATGTGGTAAATACAATGTGGGCCATTGTTCACTCAACTTAAAATGTTTTATTTATATCATGGTAGTTTGATAACACGAATCTAAATCATCTAATTGCATCAAGGGTTTTCTTCAACAACATTCCTGAGCTAGTTGACCATGATCACCATCTTTTATTCTCTTACAGAAACTCATACAAACTTTACAAAACTTATTCACTAGCTTGATGCAAACTTAAAATCCCCAATGCCATCCTCTTCTGACGACATGACCTAAATCCTTTGAAATACCATACAATGAAGTTTTATTCCAAAAATATATATTCAAACTATATTATTACACTTATTGTGTCATGAAATACATTTCTTTGCAACATTTCAACATATTAATGTTTTTAAAGAGGGTTATTTTAAGGAAGAAGACCCAAAAAACCAACCACCCATTAATTTCAATTGAATAATTGAATGTATAAAATTATATTTTAACTTTAAAATATCATCTACAGTAATGTCTATGATTTCATATATTTTGGGATTCACCCATTATGGCAATGAAGTATATATAATTAAATATATTCCCTACAATTTTTCATATATAAAATATCCACAAGAATATTTTTTTGGCATCTCTTAAATACTTGGGTACCCATTAATATATATAAAATTCTTATCAAACCATGATTCAACTAAAATTAGAATCATCATTTTTATCCTATAACTATCAAATCAAGAGGTTGTGTAAATATGAATCTCTATAGATATTAGAGTTTCTATTTTCCAAACAAGATAAGGATTTTCAATATCAACATGTATGAGATTAGATATGTAGTGTCAATCGCATTTAATATGAGTGGAAATTTAATATACAGTTACACACAGAACTACTATATATAAGACACTCACTTCACCGACCATAAAACAAACTCATATTCCGGAAAATCCCACTCTTTTCATGTTCCATGTTTTTGAGAAAATAATAAACACTATTTAATATTGTACTGATTGATAACATTTTGTGAGGTGAAAAATATATTTTTATCAAGCCTACATATTTATTTTAAACTTATTTATATCTAATGAAAATTATGTTTTCAAAAAAAATTATGCTATTTTTTCATAAAAGTTTTCGAAGGGTAATTATATTTTCAAAACAAATATTCCATTTTTGTTTTCAAAATAATTCCGTGGAAGGAATTATTTTATATTAATAGTTTTGAATCCCCTTATTTAAGGGAAATGTTTTATTTATTTATAAAAACCTTCATTTCTAGAAGAGTGTTCTTGTTTAATTTTTCAAAACCATTTTTTTGAAATTTCTATTTTAAAAAATATATTTTTAGATTCCAAGTGATTTTAAATGTAAATATTTTATTCATGAAATATTATGGTAAAAAATTTATGGATTTTAGATATAATTATATGAATTTCCATATACTATAGGTCTTATTAACATTTGACCCGTGATTACAAATACGTTTTTGGGGATAAATCATTATGTAGAGTGTATAAATGTTTCCTATGAATATATAGATTCTTTTAATATTATTTTTCCTTAAGGAACACTATGATAATGTTTATTTATTTTGTTTTTGAAAATAAATAATGTGTATGATTTTTTTTTTGATTTTTTTTAATGGACTAAAATTTGAATGGTAGAGAATTCAAGAATGTTTTATTAAAAATTAGTCATATGGTTGTTCTGATGTCCTGAACTGGGTGTCACATGTTGGTGCCCTAATCCAATTGACCACATGTACTTCTGCACACCACCCTATATATCAGAGGCTACTAGAGAAAATTTAGGTTCTAATTTATATCATGGGGATACAATAACCCCTTTTATCAATGAAACACAACAATAGAAATAAATAAAAAATAGCTAATATATACCAGTATAAAATGATAAACCAAACTGGTAAATAACTTCCAAACTAATGTAATTGATATATCATGCCATACATGTGTCAAGATTGAAATGAAAAACTAAAATAAAGACTCACTAACACTCTTATGTGATTCCAAACCTCAACACCATTTACCTCATCCATTCTCCACCAGAACATGTCCATCTAAGAGAGGTATCTTGCCCTTATATTGTCTGGTGGAAAAGATGTCTATTCGAGTACCTATCAAGAATCCAAAGTAGAGTGTTAGTATTACTCATTAGGACACAACCAACAATGTATAAAACAACATCCAGTCAACCAAAATATACTAAGTTGTATAAATAATAATTTGTAGGTGATAAATTAAAATTTTTTTGATATCCAATTATTCGTTATTTAACAACATAAACACGCGAGATCATGATGACACCAGAAACATCAATACCTTCTTCATACCATATTGGAGTTTGAATAAAATAACATATTAAAAACCCAATTCCCTTTACTCATGATTTTTCTTTAATCATTTTATTTAAATTTCATATTACATCTACTTGGAACCATAGTCCAATGCCAAAATTTCTGGCCTATAATGCCATGTATAACATCTCGTGGAATTTTGAAGCCTCAATTCATATCCCACAATTATTTTTCAGTTAATCACATTTGGTATTTTGAAGCATCATTCCATGTCCCATGCTCTAATATCAATTAAACACATATGATATTTTCAGGCATCAGCCTTTGTCCCACACTGGAATATCAGTCAATCACATGTGGGATTTGGAAGCATCGGTCTATATCCCACATTTGAAAGTCAATCAATCACACATTTATCACATATATATCACATTACTCATGGTTAATCATCATTGATTCACATATCAATTATTAGAATCATGTTATACCATTTTAATTATCAAATAAATCATAATTCATTTCTTTAAACACATGTATTAATATGAATTATTCACCATTAAACCATAAAAATCATTTATTTGTATAAACTGTTAACTATTAAAGGATAAAAAAACCACCCATTAATTCCCATTATAAATAAAATACATATCCCATCAATTAAAAAAATACAAAATCACAACAATTTACAAATTTTATACTCCCTATATCCCATCAATTTCATAATCACATCATTCAATTAATTATTATACAAATTTATTAATCCAGTTAATGATACAATTTCAAAACATGGAAATTTTTATTTTACCACTTCTTACACAAAATAATAATCAAGACTACGGTATTTGATATTTTGACCACTTAAATCTTAATCATTGGTGATTATTTTCCAAACCAAAAATCCCCAAATTGAAGGAGAACATTTAATTTTACAATAAATAAAGAGATCCATAACCAATAGCTAGATACATGGTCAACCATATTAACATCAAGGAATAAAAAATACAATTTCCAATGGAGAATAAAACATAACTCATCATACCAAAGTGGGATGATAGAAATAAAAATCCAAAAATATAAATAATCAATTTACGTAGAGGTAAAAATAGTTCAATCAGATCTTCGATTTTTCAAGAATGATGTTACGAGTGCCTTAAAATCCATATCAGACAATATAAAACCATAGGAAATTTTTTGAGGTAAAATTGTGGTGAAATAGGGTAAAATATAGGGGATTGAAATTATGAAATAATTTTTTGAGTGATTAAATCCCAAGAGCTTGGTTTCCTTGGTGGGGTTACACAATTGTATCTAAAAAGACACGTGGTTTGAGAAATAGTGTGCCAAAATTGAACCCCATTTTCTATAGGGTTTCATGATTTATTAGGGGAATGAACATGGTTTGGGAAAACAAGGAACCAATTGTTCACTATCTGATACTCCTCAAAATATATTTAATTTCAACAAAACATCCCCAATGTAAAACCTAAAAAAGATATACTCAAAAGAAGGAAAAATATTACATGAAAATGTGCTTGATTAATCTCCAGAGATGGTTAGGATCTTACAATATCCCCAACCTATAACAATTATTCCTTGAGATGTACTATCAAACATCTCAAATATTATGAGGTAAAACTATTGGGAAACTGAGCCTATATATATCCTTTTTATCTCCAATGTTTCCTCCTGAACAAGACTATTCTGCATTAATACTCTTTCTATCTGCAAAACCATTCCCCCCAACATCATCTCATTGTGATCCAAAACACGTATCAGATGCTCCCCAGAAGGTGAATCAATTTGAAAATCTACAACCTCAACATGGATCACATGATAAGGGCTGTGGTCATGCTTCCAAGGTTATGAAATAGGAAATACATCATGAATATAACTATACCTATGTGGAAGAACCAATCAATAGGCCATCGGCCTGATTATCTCCATAATATGAAATGTTCCAAAAAAATATGGGAGAAAACATACCCTATATAATAATCTTATGGTGATCAAATATAGGAGAAAACCATTAAATTACACGATCACCCACTGAAAACTCAAGGGGTCATCGACATCTATCTGCATACAACTTCTTCCCACTATAAGTCGTTGCCATATTATTTAGAACCAATTGATCATGCTCTGACATCTTGTGTAAAATATTGAATCCAAATAGCTCTAACTCACCCACCTCTTTCTAGTATAGAGTTGGTCTTTGTGGACAACAATAAAGATCTTTATAGGGTGTCATCTTAATAGACACTTAATAACAATTGTTATAGGATAACTCCATAATTGTCTTGTGCTTTTCCCAAGGCCCATCAAAGTCTATGACAGATTCCCATTTCATATCCACTAATACATGTATTTTATGTTCAAACTGCCCATATTTATATGAGTGGAAATATATACTCAAAACAACAAATATACGAAGACCCTACTACTAGGCGATCTATAAGTGAGATATAAAATGTTAGTCCGGGTCTGAAACTATACACTATGTGACCCCATGTAGATGAAATATCATGGAAACTTATATGTCACCCACATGATCCACTAAAAAAGTCTCCCATATATCAAATAAATGAGGAAATTTTGTTAATTGATCCACAACCACCCAAATAGCATCATTATTCCAAGGATTCTTTGGTAAACCGACCACGAAATCTAGGGAAACATCTTCCAACGTCCATTCCAAAATGGGATTTAGCTATAGTAAACCACCAAAGAATTTATTCATAGCCTTCACCAGTTGATAGATGAAACAATATTTCACAAACCCTATTACATTTTTTCATTGCGGACAACCAATACTTGTGATGTATTTCATAGTACATTATGGTCAATCCCAGATGTACTATCAACATCGAGGAATGAAACTCATCCATCAACTCATATCGTATACTCTTAGTCAGTAAAATTCAGTTCCTGACACAGATGGTATCATTCTCACATATGGTCTAATGTGAAGGTGACACCGTACTGTCCAAGCATTACCCCATGGACAAACTGTTATGATCTATATATTGTCTATATATGATCTGTCTCACATGTTTAGACTCCATTGATAAAATTACGAGGGTCATCTTCTCCTAGTCCTCTCAAACCACAACATGCATGTTAGCATGTAAGGTCATCATCTTCCACTCAAAGCTAGACTCATAACCTGCATGAGTTTGCGTTTTCTTACTCAAAGAGTCAACAATATGGTTTCCCTTCCCATTTGTATATACCTACTAAAAATACAAAGACTATATATACTCAACCCATATCACGTTCCACATATACCAATATATAGGTTAAAAAATATATTTTAAATTCTTATGATCGGTAACCACAGTAAAATTGTCACCCATGAAATAATGTCTACAACATTTCAAAGCATAAATCACTATAGTTAACTTGAGGTCATTCGTAGGGTCATTCTATTTGTGTTGACATAAATTTCATGACCCTTATTCCACATCTTGATCTCTCGGAATCAATATTTAACAAAGTTTGATCCTAAACACATCATAAAACAGAGTATACTCCTCCCATAGGTTTGGTAAGATCGAGACAGTTTTGGTTTTCAAGTTCATTTTCAACTCCTAGAAATAATTATCAAATACCCCATAACACTCAAACCAAAACCTTGTTTTTTAAGCTTGAATATGGTGTTGTAAAAATAGAAATGAGCTATATGGCCCTCAAATTATGCCCCACAAGGTCCAATATTATATGAATATAAAAGTTATTCATGGGATGATCCCATGAAACAACTACTGGAACCATTTTGGTTCTTCTAACACACATTCTTCTAAGATTATATGAACCATGAAATATACCCTATTAATTAAGAATTGACCCATAGATATATTTGTGTATAGATGATACTCTCTTAGTCAAACCAGGATGATTTTCATATGTTGAGAATGATAGTCATGTGACTTGGAGTACAAAAAATTTTAAATAAAAAAACAACCATACACTAATATAGGAATGGATGTATGATACTATTAATTATGGACACAAAAATAACAAGATAATTCTTCAACAAAAACGACATCTCGACGAACTCATAATGTTCATACCTACATTTTAATGGAACATATGCTATATCATATATTCTAACTCTAAACTAATTATACCACAATCTAAAGAAAATCATTCTAAAAACATAACATCCACTCAAATGGTTAAATATGTTATTGATTGGTAGTGGAGGATATCGATTCTTCCATGTAATCCAGTTAAACCTCTAGTAATACACACATAAATGTAAGGTTCCTTCAGCATTCATTACGAAAATTTTTGGAGATCCTAAAAGAGACGTATATGGATTGAAAAATAACTTATTTATAAACTCTCCTAGTAGGTCTTTAATCTCTTGATGTTTTGTTGGTTTTATTCTGTATGGTGAAATATAGACTGGATTTTCCCTCAACCTGAGCTCAATTGTAAATTCAAAATCTCTCTCATGTGGCATTCAGGTGATTTACATGGGAAACATATCATTAAACTGCTCCACTAAATGTAGAATGCTATAATGATTTTGACCCTACCACCAAAAAATTGCCTTTCATCCTGAGTTGTGAGCTCCCCAGGTTGTTGACGAAGAAGACCTATATGGACTTTCTGGATATCCCCTACCACGATACAGAAAATTTTCACCCTAAATAAATGTAAAATTCACTCTTTGATTGTTATAATATATAGAGTACTAGTATGGTGCTATCCAGTCCAATCAGAAAATTAATTCGATGTCGAACATATCAAGAATGAAAATATCACAAGAGAAATGATACACCACAACCATGAGAGAACAACCCTTGCAAAAATAGATGTCACTCGACCGTACCCACTATGGTGTATCGATTAACACAACACCCCTCAAAAACATGTATATCATACTAAAATCATTCAAAATTTATAAATATATCTAAAATAATAAGAAACACCACTATAAAATAATTTTATCGAATGCATAGAAGATACATGAATAGTACCTCTTACCATCAATGGTCCAACCTCACTATCTGCAAGTGCATGCTGAAGTACATGGAACAATACTTCCCCACTTCCTTATGCTGAAGTATGAGTCTCCTAAAATAAACAATTATGTTGATATGGGTTCACTTTCCAATAATTACCTCATCCACTACCTCAACTTTCATTGTTCTCAGAACTCAAACATCATAAATTATAAGGGTTTGAAGAAACAATTCTAGATATCTAATTCAACCCACCTCCCCTATAATTAACCATCTATCATGTTTTCCTGAAGAAGCGCTATAGATTTCTCATCCTTACACATGATCAACACTCTATAAATGGTTAGGGGAACCATCTACAAATGTGACCTGAACTATTACACTTGTTAAATATCACTTGGGTAATGTCATGTGTAACTGGCCCTTCTCTAGGGACACTCATCTAAAAATCTCCTGGGTTAACATTTTCAAATTGAAACTTACTACTCTCCAAATATTTTTCACTTAGTCATCATGTATATACAAAATTTCATCCACTATACTTCTATATCAGATTCCTCTTAGATATGATATCTCGATTCACCACTTATGAGAACTTCATTATCCAAAATATATTATCATGGGACTTAATTTCACATTTAATCCCATTTTGAACCACATAAATTTAGTGGAATAATCTCATTAAAACACTATTAAAATTTTCTGAAAATTTTTAAAGGGACAACCATATTCCATCATAGACATACTCCCCTGGGTTAGCTATAAGAAATCTACGGCTATCTCTTTCTTGGGCGTCTTAGGGTAAAATTCCTCCAAAAACATCTCTTAAAAGTCCTTACATTCTATATTCTCCATATTTATATCTTGAGACTAGATTTCCTAAAAATTCTCCACATGACCACATAATATATATATATATATATATATATAGTTTGACTATCTTTTCATCTCTAGTATCCATGTGGTCATGTATCTTATAGATAGGCTCAACATAGAACCCACTTTCTATAATCCCACCCTCTCTGGTAAATATGAGAGGGTTATACAACTAGAACTCTTATTTCATGATATACATGATCAATATATCCTTCATAAGTCCCCTCTTTATAAACACGATAAATAGAGTAATTTTCTCAGGGAACTATTCTCCATCTACCTCACCCGGACCTATCAGAGCCATAGGTTACACTAATAGATGCACATTTACATCCACATCCTTAGGTTTATTTTACAACAAGTGTCATCGTGGATTCATATTTATACAACTCTAAATACATGTCTTAGTAAAAATACAAAAAAATTATCAAATCTATTTGGATTCACATAAAACTATAATAATTCATCCCCCATATCCCACCATAGAGTCAAAACCAAAGCACTCCTACTACTTTTAACAGAATGTTGTCTGGGTCATGGATAACATAGTGTAAGACCTTTTTCAAATCATGATTCCCATTATTCACACATTTTTTATTTTATTCATTTTTCATATTTATAAATAAATAAATTTCTCATTAGGAAATTTTTTTATTTCAATTATGTAAGAAAAGAAATGTAGTTCAATTTTAGCAATTATCTAGAACGTGTGTTTTTGTGCATGATTATAAATGATGCATGTCATGATAAATCATTATTGAAATGAACAATGCATGTATACACAAATATAATTCCATAATAGGCTAGGATTCAGTCCCTTGAAAATTTTAATAATAATAACACTGCACAATAATTTCATCACTCGAGGTGATATAATATCCTACTATAATAGCACATATCTATAACAACAATCCCACATTTGGTACATGGTTTTTTCTACATAGATGTGATAGCTACTCCCATGCACATATTCGAGAAAAAATCCCAACTCATCCTATTCTTTTATCAACCTTTCATAAAATGTTAAGGAAACAGAAAGAAAATAAAATAGCCTTTCATAGAACATTATGACGTCCCAACCTATGTTCCACATGTCGGTGCCTTGTAGTAGTTGGCCACTTGAACTGAGTTACTCCTATTTATACTCTATAGGATGCCCACTAGTAGAAATAGTTTAATATAAATCATTGGAAGAAGATAAAAAAATTTATCAAATCATCACAAGAACAAAAATAAGTAACAAATTGCCAACACGTACTAATATTAAAAGGTAAACCAAATAAGGAAACAATATAAAAACCAATCAAGTATATAATTCATTCCATATATGTTTCAATTGAATTATGAAAAAAATAAAGATACTATGACACTCCAAATAGGGCCTTGATATAATTTCTAGTCCTCTTCTTCATTATATATCCCAACTCATCTATCTAACATTGAGATATTTCCCTTATTCTATCATAAAAACATGAATTCTATTAGGGTAACGATCCAGATGCCAGAGTTGGGTTCAAGTATAACTCATGAGGACACCACCAATAATGTAAAAAAAATTCTAAAAAGTAAATGTGTTTGTAGTTTTATGAATATTAAATTCACAGATATAAAATAAATAGTTTAAATATTCAATTATTCTTTATTTAACCACACAAAAACTCATGTTGATGATTATACCCAATCCATCAATATCAACTTCAACCCTTGTTGGATTCATATCACATAAGGAAACACAATTCACATAACTCATGGGTATTAATTTATCATATCGTTTCAATTTCATATTATTTCTACTTGAAACCATAGTAAAATAACAACATTTGAGGCCTATAATTCCATGTCTAGAACCCCGTGGGATTCCGAAATATTATTTCATGTTCACACCCAATTTATCATTCAATCACATATGGTCATTGATGAATCATTACATGTCACACACTCAAATATCAATCTATCATATAAAATCTAATAAAACATCAACAAGTCTTTGAAACAATAATATCAGTCAATCACAAATGAGATTTTGAAGCATCAGTCCAATTACACAATCTAATAACAATAAATCACACAAATATCACATTTATCAAGTTTATTCATCATTAACCCCTTATTAATTTTTTTACATCATTGTATACCATCTCATTTGACAAATAATTCATAATTATTTACATTAATCACATGGAGTAATATGAAAAATTCATTATTAAACCATCAATCAACATTTTCTCATATAAACAATTAACCATTCTAGGTTAATCCAACAAAACCTTTTTTCCTATTTTTATTAATTCTATATCACATAAATTAACCAATTAAAAAATCCATCATTTGACCAATTTCATGAACCGAATATCACTTCAAATTCATAATCACATCATTCCATTAATTAATTAACCAATTGATTAATCAAATTCATGTTGCGATTTTCAAACAATGAAATTTAAATATAAAAAATTCATACACTAAATTATAATATAGATTGTGGGATATATAATTCAGACCGCATAACTTACGATTGTTGATGAGAATTATCTTAAAAGAAAATCTCCAAATTGAAGCAGAATGCTCAATAGCAAAATGAGGAATGGGATCTAGAACCAAAACCTAGATCCAAGAACAAACATATTAACATACTATAATTCCTAGATCCATACCCTTTCAAATTAATAATAAAACATTCCACATCATCTAGAAAGAGGAATTGTAGCGATATAAATCTAAATGGAGAAGGAATCACAAACTAGATTGGTGATATTCCTTCAATCAGGTCTCCAGTTCAACAAGAATAAAGTTCATCGGGCCTTTAAGTATAACTAATAGCCTCTAAAACATTAATAAATTGTATTTTTATCATATGGTTGAATATTGGTGAAATACATATGGTTCTGAAATTTTAAAATTATTTTTCAGAGGATTGAAACCTACGAACAGAGTTTCCTAGGCTGGAGTGCATGGTTTCCCAAACTGTACACCTTAACAGTGTGCCTCATCCTAAGGGTGATTGTTTTTTTCATAGATGGTACATGATTTAAAATACTGTATTCAACCCAATAAATATATCTATCGTTGGGGTGGAATGGTTTTATGGGGGTTGGTGCACAGTTTGAGTAAATAGCACACCAACCGTGTTCTTCCCAAAGCCCCTCAAAAAACAATCAATTTCCCATGAATGATCTGCAATGTAAAAAAACATGATATTCTTATAAAAATAAAAAATAATACATTAATATAAACTTGATAAATATACAATAAAGGTTGAGATCTTACAAGTATTGAATGAGATGATGCTGAAAAGAGTGTGAACCCCTGACCTCAAAGAAATATTTACTTACAAGTGGTACTTATTTTGGCCTCAGGGATGTCCTATGTTTTCCAAATATAATAATATTCTAGATAATTTATTCTTTTAATGGTATATTTTTAATTTTTTCAAGTATAAATCCATGAATTTTCAATGATTATTAAATTTTGAAAGGAAATGGGTTATCAAAATGATATGTATTTATAATTTTCTATGAAAATTATATCTTATGGATGTTTCCTAAAAACTGTTGATATGTATTTTTTAAAAATTTATTTATTATATCAAATGTATTGTTTCTGATATAAAGAGAAGGGTTTCGAAAAGAAATTTTTTGAAAGGAATGCATTCAAAGTAATGTTTTTAATGGAAATTTTCATTGTTTTTAGAAAATGTTTTTAACCATGTTTGTAAAACTTGTCACAGGAATGTTTTATTATCACCCTCTATTTTGAAATTATTTATCATAGGTTCATTAGAATCTCCAATTTTGTTTTTTATTTGGGTTATAGCTTGAGTGAATCTATATAGTTATTTATCATTTTTTTTAAAATTAAAATATATTGTACAGTTTTTTCAATTCCTCTAAAACCAGGAGTAGGAAAGATCCTTATGAATGTAAAGGAGTGTATAATATTTAGTTGCTTTTTTAAAAAATAATTTTATTAGAGATGAATCCAATCATGTGATTCTTAGGAATTAAAATTTGTTATCAAAGGAATGTTATATGAATCTTTGTGGTTTTGATTTTTGTAGGGTAATAAAAAAATAGATTTTTTCATTTTAGGTTATACATAATTAAATTTAAGTTTACTCCTAAGAATAAAAAAATTATAAAAAAATCTATTTTTGGAAATTATGAAAATGGAATGTCCAATGTTCTTTAATTATAATGAAATAATTGTATTGGTGTAATTTTTTAGGGGGAAAATGTAACATCCCATAAATTTTAAGAATGTTTTTATTTTTAATTAATTTTAATTTAATATTTTATTCATAATTAAAAAAAAGTAATGAATTATTTAATATAAATTTTTATGATTTTCTATTTTCAATTTTAATTCAATATAAATTCTGTTAAAATATTCAAATTATAAAAATATTAATTTTATAATGTTTTGTGAAGGATAATATTTTTTTAAAATTTTATAAATTAAATTTTAAAGATAAAAATTATTAATTTCTATTTTTTATATTATCTAAATATATATTATATTTTAAATAATTTTAAATTCAATTAAACTAAATATTTTTGAAAACATATTTTTTATTATGTTACTTTTTCATAATAATCCCTTCTGAAACTTATTTAATAATATATAAGAATTTTTTTAAAAAAAATAAAAGAAATTGTCAATTATTCAAAAGAACTATTTTATAAAAAGTTATAGTTTTCAATATATTATCCTCTTACATTTACTATATAGAAACCCTCACTTATCATACATAAAAATTTCCTAACCTTTGTTGGAAGACATAAAACATTATACAAATAGAAGCCTAAAGACCATAATAGTATAATACTTTTGGAAACAGGGAAACAGAAACACAGATATATAAGTGATCTACATTATCTCCCACAAGGTTCTTCTTGAATATAACCCTTCTCAGACACATGAAACATAATACATATATTCATAACATAAGGAAGGAAACATTAAATTGGGTGATATGAAATTCTCAGTAAGGGTAAACAATGGAGATATGTATGCATAATCTTGAGAATAAGGGTATAAAAACATGATCATGAAAATATAAGATCAACCATGCATATCAATGATCAAAAACATGAATCATGGAATATAGCTTGACATTTCATAAGATATGAAACAAATGAAAATAAAGAAAATATTCCAAGGATGTATAACTTAGTAATAAAAAATGTAACTGTGGCATATATAAAAATCAATACATAATCATTTATATATTAGTCAAGGAACTAGTATTGAGACAATAATAGTGTGAATAATCTTTTATTGAACAGGACTCACACCCTATTCCATCCCTTTATTATTGAACTGAGTCTACTCCACCTTCCTTCCCTCTAATAATAAATCGAGTTCATTTCTTGTTCTAGCCCTATAATGCTGAACCAAGTTCATTTCCCATTCCATACCTACAATATTGATCTGATTTCAATTCCCATTCTTGTCATTTCTATCTCATGATGTATAAATCATTTCCCATTGAATTAGAGGTAGATATATGTACCACCAATCTCATATTGATATCATTCGTACATGAGACAGAAAATCATAAACATTCATTTCTTAACCCGTTAAATGAATTCTTTATCATAAATATATAAATATATCATTACTTGTGGAAAATGATACATGTCTCATAATAATTTCATCAAAATCCTAACCCATGAAAGAAAAATGGATTTAAAAAATGTATAACCCATTAAAGACAATGGATTTCATAAAAATATAACCCATGATAGAGACACTAGTTTCAAAATGACCATGACATTAATCATAACACATTAATAGAAAGAATATGAATGGATCCTTTAGTTAATTTCCAAGAAGGGAATGAGTGACATCAATAGATGTCATCTTAGATGTAAAATAATTTTGAAACATCCTAAAAAATTCATGATGAAAATATCCTTTATTTTTTAAAAATGGAATTTTAATAAATAATAACCAATTCAAAATCATTTTATTATAATTTACTTTGAAAATTTATAAATAATACATGAACTCCTTTTGAAAACCATTTCTTGAAAACTTGTAAAAATAATATTCAAAAAACATTAAAAATCCATTTCTTTCAAATCACATTGAAAACATATAAATAAATCATTAAAATGTTTTGAAAACATTTGAACAAGAACTTTTCTAATTAAAAATGAAGATGTTTCAAAAATCATCTATTTAAAATTACATTAAAAAAATTAAATAAGGTTTGAAAAACATTTTAAAAACAATTTTCATTGAATTAATATAAAATAATCTTAAAAAAAATTAAAATAATTTTCTTATAAAATTCCATTAAAAATATTTTCTTAAAAAGAATCTATTAAAAAATAGAATAGAATATTCAAATAATGGACGTCGGTTAAATCCTTACATGTCGTATGTGGTAAAACCAACATTGCTTTTACATGGTAAAAAGGTTAAAAAATGGAATTTTATGAAATAGACAAGAATGTTAATTTGTAGATATCGGTAAAATATAAAAATGTAAAAAATTTCATTTAAATATTACTGGATAATGGTACAATATTTCTGGAATCCCTTTTTAGAAAGTATAGATTTGAAAAAACCCTGATTTTTAACTAATGAGAGGGTATTGTCAGGATTTATTAAAAACACATTAATAACTATATTATAAAAAAATAGTGTTAAAATGATACCAATGATTTATTATTTCACAAATAACCATATGATAATAAATTTCATGAATGGTTTTGGGATATTTTTAATAATATTTCATCAAAGGACTCTTAAACATAAAAAATCTTTAAAAGCGATGAGATTGTTCAATAATGTCTTATCACTTGGTAACATGGGATCATAGTCTCCATGTAAGAAAATTAAATTACATGAATCTTCAAATATCCTTAAAATAATGATATTCATTATGTATCAGGTAAAATGGAAGTACATACCCCATAAAACGAATTTAGCTGCATAACCAAACATGAGTTTTAAAGAAGGTAAATTGGGACAAAACTATATTACTGATTTGGTAACATTTCAAATTTTAAACCCATGGAATAATGGTCATAGAATGAATATTTTAATAATGATAAATTTATTTATAAGAATAATTGAATATATATATATTGGATGTATACACACCACACAAAATTAATGGATGGTGAATAAAGTATCTATCTCACGAAAATAAAACGTGAGATGAAATCCCCATACCTTGTGTTTTAAAAATTGTTGTACCTGTTCAAAACAAATTTTATAATAAATATAAATTCATTGTAAATTTTGTATAGAACCATATTATTATATCTAATTCCATATATGGTTTTATCAAGACCTTATATTACCCTCTAGCTAACAATCCAAACGTTAATGTAACACTTTGGGTAATATTCACTTTTTTAATCAATAGTGTCTTAATTTTTCATTTCATTGGTCCTTATAATTATATCATGATTTAGGAATGTAAAAATTGTTATAAATAAAATTTATATTTATTATATTTTAATTATAATAATATATAAAATATATAATTATGAAAAGGAAAACACTGTTCTTGAAGACGGTAAGTCGTACGTACGCATGAACGTTGTTTCTCTTTTTATTATCATCTGTAAAGAAAGAATGAAAATGAAATATATCTATATATGTATATAATATCATTACAGTAGAATTATAATATTATGTATATCATATAATTTAACTGACACATCCTCAATACATAAAATTTTGTGTTTTAACGATTCACATCGCTTTAAGGGGGCAGTAGTCCAGACTTCTCAACCAGAATTATCATATTTAAACCAAATGGAAGGTAACAAAGATATGTATTTTAAATTGAATAATAAAGGTCATATAAATAATAAATAAATCACATGACATATATAATCATATTTTCCATCATAAATTCATCCATAAGAAGGCGTAAATGAATAATCAACAATAATCATTTGGGGTGGTGATAGTTCATCATACATGTAAATAAAATGTCTTTTTTTCCATTATATGAATGTGTTTTTATATGTAGTTTGAAAAAAATTAATAAAAACGTCCTAGTATATTTATTATAAATATTTTTTTACCATAATGTAATAAATTTATTGGATGGGTGGAGAAAGAAAAAAAGGAAAGAATATTAAGAGAAGAAGTTACCTCTTAATTAGGTTACTCCTTTTGGTTTGAACCAAAAGGATTCATTGAGTTGATTTGTTTCCAAAATTATGATTCAAGTAAAAATTTAGTGATGTTTAGAAGTTTATTTATCATATCGTGGCAGATACTAATTTGTTTGAGAGGAGTGATGAAGAGAGAGATGTGGTGGCCATTTATTGGGTAGCGAAAGGAATCACAAGGTATTTTTTAAAACCAGTTATGCGTAACCATGTTTATACCTACAAATCATAAAAAACCAAAAAACTCAATAATATATAAGTAATTTAAGAATATTTTCCATAAAATGGGTTTTTTAAATGTGTATAGGTTGGTTTTGGTTTTCATTTAAGGTTTAGTACTTTATTAACCAAATTTGTTTCTTTACCATTGTAATTAATTTTAATCATTTTCACTAATATTTTTGGTCAATTTTTCTAACTTTTAGAAATTTATAAATTATTCATTTTTTAAATATTAAATCCATTTATATAAATTTCATTAAACGAAGTGGTAGAAATTAATTTTAAATTATTCTAGTAGTTGGGTTGTAACACCACGACCCCATTTACCCATATCCGGGGCATTCTTATAGAACATTGGAATGATCACAAAGAAATCACGTCTTGAAAGACCGATCAGTTTAGTATTATTGGAAAAAAGATACATACGTAAGTTCATCATTACTGGTTGAAGAGAAATACAACACTAATATATTTCATTTGAAACATCCAAGCCTTCTAGATTATGCCTACCAGTAACTCATAACTAACTTCATCATATCCTGGGAAAATTAAACATAAGAAAGGGGTGAGCTCAAATGCTCAGTAAGGGTTAGAAATACTGTGAAAGATAACATAAATATTATACATGTTGAATAATTAAAACCACATTCTTTTACCAAAAATAAACATGAAAACTTTTATAGAAGGAATATGAGCTGATTAAATAGTCCAACAATAAAACATAATCATGTGTATTCTACTACATTAATGACCACATGAACCATCAATATTATTTTCATAATGAAAAAAATTATAATTCCGGACATTCTAAATCATTTTTCAAGGCCTCAGCCAAGACGTATGAAAATGATTAAGGCCTCGGCCAAAACCATATATCAAAATTTGGAAGGGGCCTCGGCCAATTCCACGTCTAATTGTCTCATGAGAACTACTGATGCATCGAGGAGCTATAGAGGGCTCCAACCATCACTCACTATGTCCAATAAATTCCTCATATGAAAAGGATTAAACATATCATAAAAATTCATATTAAAACTAGAATTCGAAATGTCAATACATTAACCATAAACCATGAATTTTATAAATATAGAACATACATAGTCAAATATATCACAAAACATTCAACACAATATGGATGATTTTTATCATAATAAATCAACATCAATTAAACATAAAATCCATCAAAGGATGTTGACATAGATGTAGTCAAAACCCTTTTTAGAGAAATATATCTTTCTATTTTGAAATAATTTAAGAGTCACATATTTATTACGATAATATTTATTTTGAAAATATTTTTATAAGCTTATAAGGGAATCGTGATGGTGTTATAATGGTGGAAAATTTCCACACTCACCGTATAAGTTAAAAAAACATTCTTACCTTAAATTTATGGAAATTTCAAAAAGTACCTTGTTTGGAAAATGATAGAATGATTCGTTTAAAAAAACATAAGGGTATAAATTACATTAACCAATTGTCTAGTAAATAGTAAAAATGTTTTGAAATACATTTTTAGGAAACATGGATGTGGTTGATAATGAGGTCCTAGTAGATAATTACGTATAAACAACCTTAGAAAATGAAGAGATTTTAGATTTTACCATTTCCTTGTACTTTTCCTTGTTCAACGGTAGGTTATCCTCATGTATAATGGTGAAATAATTTATATTAAATAATAAAAGAATCATATACATTAATATGATATCATATATGATCTTTTAACATTTCTTTGTTAATAATATCTTAGTATTATTGTCGTTTCAGGTGTTAACAGATTCGTTTTCCTTTATATTATTGGTTATGTGATTCATATTTGTTATGGATGGGATTCATATTATTCATATCAATAATGATATCGAGTATTTAAACATTATTTTTATTCATCAAATGAAAATTAGTCTTGAATGGATACGAAGGGGAATGAATCTCATCGCGGTCGTGGAGACGGTAATCTGTACGTACGTACGAGCGACAATATCATTATTTTGATATTAAAATAATATATAATTGGATGTTATATCATATTTAAAGAATAATTTTCATTTTATATTCATTATTTACATCAATCACACATCATAATTATAACAATCCATATAATAATTTATTGAATAACAATTACACCACAGCGTGCAGATGGTAAGTCGTACGTACGCACGTATGGAGACATGTCATTCAAAGGATGGATAGAATAATGAATATGGTTATACCATATTTATAATAAAATCACTGTATATATAAGATACTAGAGTTATTATTTTAGAATGGAAATAACAAAGAAAGAATAAGTGGAAGAAGAAAATAACCTGAAAGAGGGTGGTGAAATTATTACCACTTATTCGGGTTCTTCATTTTGATTTGATCAAAAGAGCACCTTAAGATGGATTTATGACTAAAGTAATTCCACTATGATTAATTGATATAAGTTTGGAGGATATTTTGGCATGTTTTGAATGAGCCAAAATGCTTTTAAGTTGTGAATTAGAGAGAAGGAAGAGTGCCCTTTTATAAGAGGGGAGAGGGGAACCATAAGAAAAGCTTGAAATATTATTTTATAATAAACACATTTTCGGATTGTAATGGCTCAAATATAGATTTTTTAGTGGAAAAGATGGGGATGGGTTGAAAACCACTCAACCAATATGTTTTAGACATTTTTTGGTCACTATATTTACTTTATTATTTACATTTAACTCTTAGTTAAATAGTTTGATATTTATCATGTCTCTTTGTATATTTATATTATGTTGTTAATAAACATACAATATACATCCAAGAGAACCCCAAGTGGTTCATTAATGATACACCTATTATTATATAAGTCATTTTTCTAAACCTTGTATTTTTAGGAAGAGTATATCAATTAATATAATAATATTTGTTCTAAAAACTCTTTTATGTCAATTTTGACACAATTTGGTATTTTGTTTTTGATAAATTCATAACCGCATTATTGCTTCGAAAAAAATTCATCCAACCAACCCTATTAGGTCATATTAACCTATAAAATTAGTGTAATTCATAAAAAGTATCAAATAACAATTAGTTGGATATTTATAATATCAATTATTTTAATATTTCATTAATTAGGTAATTACTACATCACCATTGTGTCATACATAAATTAAAATATATAATGTCTAAAAACTATAAATAAAATACCATAATGGATTAAATATTTTTATCTTTATAATTCATATTTATAATCTAATTTGAATTATGTATAACCCTATATTAAAATGTTTTTGTTATAAATCTTTGATTTTATATCTTTTAACTCTTCTATGAATTAAATAATAATAAATGTCATAATCTAATCCAAGTGGACCAAAGAGGTTCATATTTTATTAGCATGGTTTTTATTGGATGAATTATACTTATCCAATAGATTTAGGACATAACTTAGGGTAATAATAATATCATTTTAACCTTTAATTACCCTATTTACTTTTAACCGTGCTAAATAAAAGTAAAAGTTACTATTCACCAAAAAATAGTTTTATCTCATTAAACCTCATTTTACTCCTTGATATTAACAGTGACTCTCGTATTTATGAAATTCAACTAAAAGAAGTGGTAAAATTATGTTTTATGTGAATTTTCAAATTCTCCTGGGAGATGGGTAAAATACGGTGAAAAGTTCAATGAAATTTTTATATATCTAAAATTATTATAATCTGACTCTAATGAATTGCATTGATCATATATAGGTATTATGTATCTATTTTGACCTCAAATAAATTTAAATAAAATAATTAATTATTTCAATAAAAATTCAGTTTTAAAATATAACTCAGTGTTTTTCACTATTCATGAAAAATTGAAAGTTTTCAGAAAAATACCAAAAATTCACCCAAAGCTAATTTCGATATTCCGAAGCAAAAAATGAAGTACATTTTGAATGATAAATTTTTTAATATTTTAGAAAGTGGGTATTACTATTTATAATAGCTATTTTGATTGGTCACGGTGTGTTGGAATCTTGATGTTCTGTACAATGCAAGCTATTGCATTATTCAAAGGGAAACGTACCGTGGAAGCTTGGGGTGTTACATGGGTCAATAATGTATGTTTTTAGGGTAAAAACATTCAATGGTTTCATATTTTTTATACTCAATGATAAATTGATCTCATGTTCCTAAATTATATTAATTGATAAAAAATTTATCTAATTAAACTTTTTAAATAGTTTAAATTATAATGCAACCTTATAAATAAATTAAAAGAAAAATAAGTTTTGAACAAAAATTTATTATATTAAACTATTCATTAAAAAATGAATCTATACTAAAAAATACCAAAAAATTATACAAACATAATATTTATATTTAAATTATAAATATAGAGTATAATATTATATTTTATGTCTATAAAATTTAAAAAAAATTAAAATCGGTTTCCCATTAAAAGGCGGTAGAACAAAATTTATTAAAATATATATTTTTAAGCATACAATTGTCTTTGTTTTTATATTATTCCTATAATATATATTGAATGAATATAATATTTTTCATATATAAGATAAATATTAAATTAATATAACCCTCTAATTGTATTTAATTTATTTTTCAGTGTAAAATAGCTTTGTGGATATAAAAATAATCATATTTACTTTTATATTAAATCATTTTTCATTCTCATTTATAATTAATTGGTAACCTATGGGTTCATAATATATTATGAAAAAACATATATTTTAATAAATTATTTTATAATATTCATCACCTCTAATTTAATATTTATGTTATAACTTATTTTATTAAATAATTATATTATAATAATATAATATAGTTCAGTAACCCTTGGTTTTCTTTGTTGTGCAAACCATTGAGAAAATTCATTGTTGTGTGTAACACAAGATAAACAAAATGTTTTTTATGGAAAATGATAATGTTTACGTAGTGTTTTTTTCACGATCAACTTGGTGTTGCGTATAATGCAAACCAAACATAATGATTTAATATAAAATAAATTATCTTCAGTGTTTCATAAAATTCAAAATATCTAAAAGGATAAATTAATATAAATAATAATAATTCAGAAAAACTAGGATGTTACATTCCTCCACACTTAAAATGAATTTCATCCTTGAAATTCAATTCGGTTATCAAAGGATTAATACTTGAAATAATCATTCATATAAACCGACATCCCAAAAATTAATACTAAAAATTCCATTAAAAAGAGAATCCTAGAACAATATTAGTCACCTAATGTGACATGTAAATCAGTTTCCATATAAAATAACATTGGTTGATAGTGAATATGCGTCCTAGAGAAATGGAATAAGTATTTATAGTCAGTGATTGAGGTCATCAATCACAAACATGTGAATAATCAAATAAAAGTTAAGGGCCTTAATGTCATCAATCTATGGTGATTTCAATGTCCGTCAGTTCAAAAAATTAATGTATTGGGATAACAACTTTTAATTATTCATTATCCTAACATTGTTTAATTATTTTATTAACCAAGAATGTATGGAAATATAATTACATTATGTATTAATTTAAACAAAATTTCATTCATTAGTTGTTCTTTTGTTAGTTACTAATTTAACAATTATGTTATGTAATAGACATCGAGAAGTTATCTTCGATGCCTGATGTTCTAAAATGCATATTTAATTGATCATAAGTACTATAAAATAATGAAAAGTATAAATATTGTCCTCTATGTATTCTTAAAATCTATATGGTTAAGAAAATATTCCATAAACATAAAAAGTTTCTCTACTGGTTCATCATTAATAAATATACAGAAAAAATAATTACACATTAACAAAGATATCATGTAGGCTAGTGGTAGTCGTGAAACCCTTATCATCATTTGGTCATGGATTTAAGACTCGTATCCTTTCCTAACATGATTTATTTCTACCCATTATACATTAGGTAGTTTTATAAATCCATTCTAATATAATATCAAAAATATGATGGACAAACTTGAAATAAGGCTAATCCATAAATAGAATTTTAACTAAGGTTTTTTATACAAACTTAGGGAAGAAATACTTCCTCCTATGTTTAACAATAACTTTTCAAGAATGGTTAATCTTATATGACTTTTGAAATATGAAAATCCAAAACATTAGAAGGAGATTCTCAAAATCATCTTAACATTGATTCCCCCATATATCACAAAGTATCTCTTGGTTATAAAATTAAAAACATGTATATAGTATCATCATATATTCTCTTCAAATATGGAAAAACCATGAATTACCATAAATACTTATTAAAATAATGCATGATTCCTTATTCAAAGTATATGTGATTTATTTTATAAATCCAATATTGTTGTAAACATCATCAATGATAGCATAAACTATAGCAACCATAGCCTTTTCTTACCTTACTACTACATCATTTTAAAGATAAAAAACATAATAGTATTACACATAGAGGATCCAAAGGTTTAGTGTCTTGGGAAAACTAAGATCACACATAACAAATATAACATCAAGAATAAACATTTATTTAATTTCTTCTTCTATGGCTTCTTATTGGCACTTGTTCTCTTCTTAGTTCACGTAGCCACCTGAGGATATACATCAATAAGGGGTGTTCTATAAACCTAGTAAGAAGATAGATAATAATAATATTTCATGTGGTGATCATAATCATAACATGGGGAAAAGATCATGAACATGAGAGGAAGCATATATAAGACTTTAAATATGGCAATGCATAAAAATGAAACATCACGCCTTATTGGTTAACAACCACACATACTTGTTAAACAATATAGAATCTTGTTCACACATCATTTCATAATTACTAATGAGGTTAATCACTTTACCCATTGCATTGGAGCGGTGTATAATTTCGGGCGCACCCGTGACATTTAAATATTCATATTGCATTATGTAATTCAGGGCGCACCCGTGACATCAAAAAATTATCATTTATCATTCATGTCACAATGAACATATAACATAAATGAACATAATAAACCCATTAAATGGAATCAGTTTCATCTCATAATAACACATTCATAAACATGGGGATCTCAAAATAATGAGGGAATAACATACTTATTATAAGAACCGTAAAAGGTGTGTTCTTGAGAGAAGAGTTCTTTTGGAAAAAAATTTAGTTTTTCATAAATACCAATGAAAACCATGTATATCCCAGAAAATTAATTATAATGATGAAAAAAATATTTGTAACAACTAACCATATCAAAAGTGGAGTGAAAAAGGAATAACCCAAAGGATGAAAGTTGGGTTCGAGAATTTCCCCTTACATTGTATCTGAATTCTTCATTCTCTTTAATGTCCAGTATAATGACATTATATTCATTAATTATAAATCTCGAACCTTATTTACATTATTATTGTTCATTATGGTTTCATTACGTGATTTATGTGACTTTGCATGAGTTATATAGTTTAAAAACATTGTTCAAGAATGTTCACTTTTATGGTTTTTCTTGAGCGTTTCACAAATATTCATGAATTGAAGTTTGTTTAGAAAATGGGTAAACAAATAGAACATACATTACATGTTATTAATGATATTATAGAAGTTAAAATGATAATACTATGAATTATATTTTATACCATGTGGATGAATCATTAGATAGGAATTTAATGAAAATCGTTTGGGTTAATTTGGGCGGTTTTTCGACCACAACAAACTTGTTTTGTTTACTCATCAAGTACTATGTACATAAGTTTTTATAGAACTTAAAATATGACATAATACATATATAATATTCTAGTTCAACAATAAAAATGGTTTGATGTCCAGATCTGTAGGTAGAAATGGAAAAAGAAAACATGTCATTCGTGAAGGTGATAGATTAACACCTTACGAACAACGTTTTCTTTTATAAAAAGGGAAGAGGAGAAGGGGGTTGGATGGTATAATATCATTTTACTATTATAAAATTATATTATATGTGTGATAATGGATTCAAAATACCATTTGGATAAATATATTTTAGGAGAGAATATGAAAATAACTTGAAATTGAAAATGAATTAAAGGATAGAGGAAGATAAATTACCTCTTGAATCCTCCTCTTGAGATTCTCATTTAGTGGCCTAAGATTAGACTTTTAATGAGATAAGAAGCTCTTGAACGTGGGGGAGGGGCTATGAAATATGATTGGGTAGAGTTTAGATGATTATTGATGCTTGAGAGGTGTGGTTTGGTAAGGGGAGGGGGTGTGCTTATTTATACAAGAGGAGGGAGGTGTCTTAGTATAATATATTAAATAAAATAATATATAAAAAGTTAGAATTGTAATAGTAGTTTTTTAACATCATAAATCATATATTAATATAATATAATTCGTTTTAGGCTTTAATTGATATTTATATTTCTAATTCAATAATTTATTAAAAGGAAAGTGAAAGAAAGAGAAAAAGACCCTTTAAGAAATCACCATTAGACTTTAGACATTGGAATGTTCATTCTAGGATTAAAAATTGAATATATTGTATTTTAGAAACCATTTATGAAATTTAATATAATTTGGTAGATCCTAATGTTCTAGAATGTTTATGTCATCAATACATCGTTAATGATGGAATTTTGGATACACCGATTATGAGAAAAAAATTGTATTTTTTACTATTCACTCGAAAAATGAAGTATTTCAGAAAAATCCCAAATTTTTACCCTACCTAGTTTTCAACGTGTAGAATCCAAAAATGAAGACCATTTTTCAAAAAAAATTATCTAAATGTTATTAATTTAATTTTTAATTAAAATCATAATTTAGGTAAAAAAGGGTTTTAAGGTTAAAACTGATTTTATAGTTCTTTCAAAAATTACGCATGGTTTTTAAATTATCTAAATACTATAAGAAATTAATTTGATAATTAATTAACACATTTCAAGAAATTACTATTTCTTTTAAATTAATTTATTAATTATAATTAATTATTTATAACTTACAAAATACTAAAACGTTTAGTAAGGTCAAATTGTCACTCTCTAAGATGTCTAACTTTTATTTAATTACTTATGGTTAAGGTAACTATTATGTTGGACGATTTACTATTCATAAGGTTCATATTACTATTCATATGGGTAGGTTACTATTCACAATAGTACATTACTATTCTCCGAAAATTATTGATGTTTCATTAGACTCCAAAAGTCATCTTGAACACAATCGTGTATGTCAGATTTTCAAAATTTCAAACATAGAAGTCACAAAATTATGTTTGAAGGTCACTTATCACTTATTAGTTCATTATGTTGTGTTTTCATGTTATTTTATGATATGATTTCCATTGAAAAACTTTGGGTCGTTACTATCTTCCCCCCTTAATAAATTTCGCCATCGAAATTTCACATTACATAAAGAGATGAAGTTACTTCTCCTTCATAACCTCTTCTAGTTCCCATGTTGCTTCCTCAAACATATGTTTCATCCACAACACTATTACAATATGTGATGTCTTGTTGTGTAGAACCTTATCTCTCTGATCTAGAATCATTATTGGCTGCTCCTCGTAGGAGAGATCATCTTCCAGATGCACCACCTATGAGTTTAGTACATGTGAGGGGTCTGGTATGTACTTCCTCAGTAGTGATAAATGAAACACATCATGAACTTGAGACATATTTTGTGGAAGTGAAAGTCAATAGGCCACTGCTCCTATGTGGTCATGGATCTCAAAGGGGATAATACACATTGGGCTTAGATTCCATTTCTTCCCGAATAGCATAACTCTCTTCCATGGAGATATTCTAAGGAAGACTTTATCTCCGACGTCAAACTCCAAGACCCTTTGATGGTTGTCAGTATAGCTCTTTTTCCTCCTTTGTTCAGCTTTTCTATGTTTCTGGATGACTTGAACCTTCTTTGTCATCTCTTGCACAAGATCAGGTCCAAGCAGCTTTCTTTCTCCAACATCATCCCAACAGATTGGAGTTCTACATCGCTTTGCATACATAGCTTCATACATATCCATCTGAATACTCGAGTGGAAGATATTATTGTATGAGAACTCAAATAGTGGGAGATGTGGATCCCATCCACTGTTGAATTCTAGAGTGTATCCTCTTAGCGTATCTTCATGTGTCTGAATAGTTATTTCAGTTTGGCCCTCAGTTTGGGGTTGATAGGTCGTGCAGAAATTTAATTCAGTACTCAAACAATGTTTGAAGGCTCTTACAGAATTTAGATGTGATCCTTGGATCAATGTTAAGACAATTGAGATTGGAAAACTGGGCAGTCTCACCACTTCCTTCACATATATATTAGAATGTTGTTCAAGTGAGAGGCCTTCTCGAATAGCGATAAAATGGGAAGTATTGGTGAGTCGGTCAACCAAAGCTCATAACTCATTATTTCCCTTTGACGTCTTCGAGAGACCCTTGATAAAGTCCATAGTAACATTTCTCCATTTCCACATGGGTATAGGCAATGGCCACATCATACCTTTGGACTTTTGTCGCTCAGCTTTATCTTGCTGACATACCAAGCACCTTGATATATATTCTGCAATCTTCTTCTTCATGTTATCCCACCAGAAGTGTTCTCAGAGATCACCGTACATCTTGGTACTCCCAAGATGGATATAGAATGTTGAGCTATGTGCATTATAGAATAGCTCCTTCTTTATCCAGGGTGATGAGTTCACACAAATTCGTGTTGCAAACCGAATCACACCATTATCATCGATATGGAACTCTTGCAGGTTCCCTTCCATTATTAAATTCATCATCTTTTGTATCTCCACATCATCCCTTTGTGGTTCCTTCATCTTCTCCTGGATGGATAGTTGTGCAATCATTTGATAAAGGTAGGATGTATCCCTTGACCTTATGATTTCCAAATCCATTCTTTGCATATCCCAGAAGATAGGGTCTTTATTAATCTGCATCTTCATAGAGCATCAGCTACCTTGTTCTCCTTTCCAGGATGATAGTGAATATAGAAATCGTAATCCATGATTATCTCTAACCACCTCCTTTGATGCACGTTGAGATCCTTTTGTGTGAATATATACATCAGGCTCTTGTGGTCGATGTATATGTCACACTTCCCACCATAAAGTAAGTGATGCTAGATTTTCAAAGAAAAAATCACGGCTGCCAGCTCTAGATCATGCGTCAGGGTAGTTATGATGATGGATCTTCAACTGTCGTGAGGCGTAGGCTATCACATTATCATTTTTCATTAGTACACAACCCAATACTTTCTTTGAAGCATCACTGTATATCTCAAAACATTCTCCACTTTTCGGTAGTGTGAGTACAGGTGTAGTGATCAGCCTTCTCTTTATCTCCTTAAAGCTTCCCTCACATTCATCCATCCAAACATACTTTACCCCTTTCCTTGTTAACATAGTTATCGGTCTTGAAAATCGTGAGATGTTTCTCAAAAACCATCCATAGTACCATGCTAATCCCAGAGAACTATGGATTTGTGTGACATTAGAGGACTTGGGCCATTCCTCAATTGCCTTTGTCTTTGAAGGATCCACAGAAATTACCTCTCTTGTGATCACATGTCCCAAAAACGCGACTTGATTTATCCAAAAGTCACACTTTCTAATCATGGAGTATAACTTCTATTTTCTTAATACCGCCAACACAAGCCTTAGATGTTATTCTTGTTCCTACTTACTCTCGGATTAGATGATAATATCATCGATAAACACTACCACAAACTTTTTGAGATATTTACTAAATAATCTATTCATCAAATCCATGAATATTGCAGTGGAATTTGTAAGTCTGAAGGGTATCACCAAAAACTCATAGTGCCCATACCTTGTACAGAAGGAAGTCTTCTGAATATCTTCTTTCATCACATTTACCTGATGATATCCAGAATGAAGATCCACCTTGGAGATGTATTGATCTCCTCTTAACTGATCGAATAAGTCATCAATCCTAGGGAAAGGATACTTGGTCTTTATGGTGATCTTGTTGAGTTCCTGATAGTCGATACACAGTCATAGTGTTCCTTCCTTCTTCTTCACAAAGAGCACTGGTGCACCCCAAGGTGATGCACTAGGGCATATGATCCCTTTTTCCAGATGCTCTTGAAGATGCTTCTTTAAATCCTCCAGTTTGATAGGAGCCATCCTATAGGGAAACATTGAGATAAGAGTAACTCCAAGTATGAGTTAAATTGAGAACTCTACCTCACAATCTGGGGAAATTCCGGGTAACTCTTCGGGAAATACATCGACGTATTCCCTCACGATGGGAAATTACTCAAGGTTAGCACTTTCCTTTAACTCAACCACTTGGGAGAGAAATGCTTCTTAGTAGTTAATCAACACCCACACCATCGATGTATTTTTCAAAGGAGATTCATGATCTCCCTTTCATTTGTAGAGGAGCATGGGATGGTTCGGAAAATGAAAATATATTTCATTTTCCAGAAATGTGATATGTGATCTATATAACGAGAGCCATTCCATTCCCATTATAACGTCAAATTCCACCAAGTGATGTATTACAAGATATTCTGGATGAATCGTCCCACATACGGTAATAGGAGAAAAGTCAAACACTTGTATAGTAATGATTGCACCACTTGGTGTTTTTACAGATATCTCTACTTCAATGTTTCGAGGCTTTGAGTCTATAGTTCTAGAAATCTTTCAAGATATAAAGGAATGTTTAGAACCAGAATCAAATAAGACTTTTTCCGTTCTTGAGTGAATAGAAAGTTTACCTTGTACGACTTCATTATCATGCTCCACCTCCGCAGTAGTGATGGAATTATACTTCCTTTGTTCCTTCGGCTTTGGTGGATACTGACGTTGATTACCTTCAAGAGCTCGATGTTTAGTGCACTGATTTTCATAGTTCCCTAGCTCCCTACTATTGTAGCATTGAACCATGAGTGCTTCTGTCCTTTCTTCAGCTACAGTCTCCTTGATTTTTGTGTCTTTTCAATACTCTTGAGCTTGATTTCCATCTTCCCCACACTTAAATAACATCCCCATCCATTTGAGGCAGTTCCCATGGTGCATCTTTCCACATTATTGGCTTGTGGGTCGTTTAGTTTTATTCCTACCTATATCATTAGAGCCTTTGGATTGAAACTCCATCTTTTGTTTCTTATCCCCATAGCCACGGGACCAATCTCCAAACACCATATCCACTTTGAGGGCACGTTGAACAACTTCTTCATTGTAGATACCCTAAGCGTGACGTACATGGACATTACATTACTTTTGCGGAATACTTAGTACATAACAAAAACACACACACAAGGATCGTAATAGTTTAGTGTCTTTGGAAACTCGAAATATAATCATCTAATCGTGGTGAAAGATCTTTAACATATCCCATAATGATCTTCCTTTTTTTTTTACCTAAAACCATTCTTTATATCCTGGGGAAAAGGAAACATAAAAGGGTGAGCTCAAATGCTCAGTAAGGGTAAAAAAAAGAAATATCAATCACATCATTTTCATAAGAACATAAAATTTTGGAAATCATAACCTGTAAAAGAGAGCATCATTTCATAACATGTGATAAATCATAGTAGTGAAATGAAATCCCAATAATCATAACGTAAAACATGAAACTTTTTGGCATACACACATAATCATAGAGAATCATATCTTATTAGTCAAGACTCATTGCCAAGACTATCTTAGTGGACAAAGTCCATTTCTGAACCGAGTCACCCTCATTTCAGTCTTGTTTCACTGAACCGGTATAACCAACCATTCCAGCCATGTCTATCTCATGAGAAATAAAATATTTACCCAATGCATTGGAGGGAGATATAGGTCCCACCCATCTCATAACGATACCATTCTTATGTGTGCCACAAAATCATAAATCATACATCATTGCATAACCCATGTAGTAAAAATGGGATTCGTAAACATCATGACATCATAAAACAATTCATATAAGATAAAGGAATTCATAAAAATAATTCCATCCCAACATAACCAAATCAATTTAATAATAGGGATTGAAACGGAACCCTATGTAATCTTAGGTGGAAAATAATTTTGATAAAACTCTTGAAATGAATTCTTGAGGAAAATATCATTTCTTCTTCAAAATCAATTTCTTTTCACAAAACGTCATGCAATTTTAAAAGAAAGTAATTTTATTGAAAATAGTCATGAAATATTTTTGAGGAAGATTCATGAAAATATGGCTTTATAAAACTGTAAAAATCCGTTCGTGCCGTATAAGTTAAAAAACATTCTTCGTACTTTTCTCGAAAAAGTCAAAAAGTATCTCGTACGAAAAACGACAAAAGATTCCTTTCATATATTTTACTAAAAACTCACCAAAGGGTAAAATTGGGTTTAAAAAATTTCAGGTGGATGGAAATAACATTAAATATTGTGGAAACATAGATGTGGATGATAAAATACACCCCAGTAAATACCAACGTATAAATAATCTTGGATAAAAATGAGGTTGTGATATTTCCCTTACCTTATGTCCAATTTTCTTTGTATGTGTCTGAACCTCCTTTATAATGATTTAAATTATGTCATTGACTTATTCAAGAATGATAATCATTGTTATGATATCATATATGGTTCACTTATGGATTTATATTACCAGTTCTTTTGTAAATTCCATGTTAAAGAGTGTTTTGGGTAAAATCGTTTCATTTGTCGTCCGTGTTTTGACTTGTAATTATTCATATGATTACATAGATCATGATTACATAATTCCAGAATATAAAACATGATTTATATATAATATATATTCAGAATATACATATATATAATAGATCATTAAATTGAATGAAATACACCGTTCATGGAGATGGTAGACCGTTCGTACGCATGAACGATGTTTTCTTTTCCTTATTGAGTTGAATGACATTAAGTAGATGACATACATATATATACACATAAATCCAGTATCATTATTATGTCATATATTTCATTATTACTTATTATATATACTTTATAATCATTCATGAATGGTTAACGTGGAGAATGAATCTCATCGTGTCGTGGAGACGGTAGTCCATACGTACGCACGAGCGATGATATCGTTCTCATGATCGTGGAATTTTATTTGACTGTATGTATACTATTTCAGAATCAATATCACTTTATAATAGTCAAATATAGTTATTATTTACACCATTATACCCATCCAAGTAAGGTGGTGGTGGAAAATAGATTACACCACGGCGTGGAGACGATATTCCGTACGTACGCACGCGCGGTGATTTCTTTTTCCGTAGAATGGATAGATGGTGAAATAGGGTTGTTTCATACATATAATAACATATCAGTATATGAGTGATACCGATGTTATTACTTCATAATGAAACAACTAAAGAAGAAGAAGTGGAAGAAGAAATAAAGATGAAATAATCGGTAACGGACATTACCTCTTCTTTGAAGTGCTTCTTCGAGACCTTCTTTTAGGGCACTAAAATTGGTCTTTGAAGAAGACCAGGACCTCTAGGATGTCTATAGGGAAGTGTAGAGGAGAAATTGGCAGGGGTTGGCCGAGCTTGGAGGCTCAATGTGTTGTGAGGAAGAGGGGGAGGAGGTGGCCTTTTATAAGGGAGGAGAGGGGTACCTTTGGAATAACTAAAACTATTGTTTTATTATAAAGTCAAATTCGGTTTTAAATAGCTCCAAATTGATTTATTTAGAAGCTACGGTGGGAAGGGGTCTAACTCCTCTCATCCTATAGAATTTAGACAAGTTTAGGTTCCTATATTAACCTTATCTTTTAGTTTTAACTCTTAGTTAATTAGATTGAAATTTACCATGTCACATTGTATTTTTATATTATATAGTTAATAAACCTACCATATACATCCAAGAGACCCTAAATTTGTGTTTTATAAATATATATAATCTTATCTATGTCAGTTGGCCGAACCTTAGATTTTTAGGAATAAAATAACAATTAATAATATAATATTTGTTTTAAGAACTATTTAATGTCAATTTAGACACTATTCAATAGTTGATTTTTTGGAAACTCATAACAGAATGATTACTTCGAAAAAAGTTAATGAAATTTATCCTAACATGTCATATTAACCTATAAAATTAGTTTAATTCATAAAAAGTTTCAAATTATACTTATTTAGGTATTTATAATATCAATTATTCTAATTTGTCACTATTATGGTAATTACTCCATCATCATTGTGTCATAAATAAATTAAATTATTTAAAGTTTAAAAATTACAAATAAAATATAATTATGTAGGAAATATTTTTACCTTTCTAATGAATATTTATAGTATAATTTATCTTATGTATAAACTTATATTAAAAATGTTTTAGTAAATGAACTTTGATTTTAACTCTTTTAACTCTTCTTTGAATTAAATAATAATAAATGTCCTAATCTTATCCATGTGGGCCTAAATAGTCATATTTTATTTATAAGGTTCTTTTTGTCGAATTAAACTTGTCCAATAGAATTAGGACATGTTTTAGGGTAATAATAATATCATTTTTACCCTTATTTACCCTATTTACTTTTAACCGTGGTAAAAAAAAGTAAAAAGTTACTATTCACCAAAAACTTATTTTCATCTCATTGAACCACATTTTACTTACTGACATTAACCGTGTCTCTCGGATTTTCGAAATTCCAATCATAGAAGCCGTAATATTATGTTTTATGAAAAATTTAGTTTTTTAACTAACACTTAGTGGTTTCACAATTCATCAAAAAATGAAAGTTTCCAGAAAAATACCAAAAATTAGATCAAAGCTATATTTGATATTATGAATTTAAAAATGATGTCTATTTTATCAAATAAAAAACATATTAGTTGCATTAATTAATTTAAAAATTAATTCCCGTCGTCAAAACAAATAGTGTGTTCTTAAGAGATAATAACTATCAAAAGATTGACACTTGTTTATGACTAGTTTAAATGTGAAATTACATCCAATGACCAACATTGTATTAAATTGTAAAAATATATTCTAAATATACTTTAAAACCACTCAAATTAATAATTTATCACTATTAACTATTTCAATTAAAAAAGATGTTTTTAATTATAATTTAGTAATTTTCATTATTCATCAGAATATGAAAGTTATCCGAAAAAGTACCAAAATTTCACCCTAAGCTAATTCTGATATTATGAATCCAAAAATGATGTCCATTTTGAAAAAAAATTACAAAATTTCAAAAAGTGGTTATTACTATTCATAACGGCTAGTTTTAATAATATTTTAATAGCATATTGTTGATTAGTGAAACTCGGTATTGCGTACAACGCAAGCTATCGAGGAAGGTCGTGATTTCGTGTAATGCAAGGCAAGTCAAGGATACATGTTGTGAAATCTCTTTTTGGTGTAGCATACAACACAAGACATTAATGAAAAGAATATTTTTCATAAAATCTCGGGGTGTTACATTCTACCCCCCTTAAAATGAATTTCGCCCCCGAAATTCGTTGGGGTTATAAATGGTTTACTAATTGAAAGTTTATTTAATAGAAACCCACATCGTAAAAAGGAATACCAAAACCAATCATTAAAAACAAAAGTATGAAACGTAACAGTTACCCAGATAAAATAATCATTAGGTTTCCATATAGGGGATAATATGGATATGGAAGAGAAATCTAACCATCATGTTCTGATGGAGAGTGGTAGAAAACATGGCTATGGAAAATCCAGCAATCACAAAGCCATAAATTTGTGATAATCTAAGGTACCATCTGATTCATTAGATATAAGAGCACTAGGACAACATTTTTGGTTTTCAAGATCATTTCCCTAAAGTTGATGAAATTGGAATTAGAAGAAATACTTTCGTGGTTTTGGTATAGTCTCACTGTTTATCGTTCTATGGACAATTTCCACTTCATCTCTTAAAGAAATGAAGTTGAATTTGTCATTCGTGTTGTGTTAGCAGATCATGTGATAGAATGATGGGTCATTCCATCTGTCTCAAACAAAAGGTTAGAAAAGTTATCAAATTATACATAAGTCCATATATAGTGAGATTAATCATATATGGTTCCTAAAATGGACATATACTTCATAAATCATACTACGTAATATAATAAAACTAGTTTCTACTAAACAGGGACATCCTGTAGGCCAGTGGTAGGCGATAAAGTCTAGTCGCACTTCGATTGTGGGTTTTATTCCCACAGCCTTGTCCGACGCGATGGGCTATCGCCCATCCTGCAGTATGTCCTTTTTCTAAAGCTATATTACTATAACATCCCATCAACAATATCAAAAAAAATTATCCTTAAAGAATAATAACTTATGTCCAACATAATCCATTCCAATATTTAGGCTTATCTAAAATACTTCGGTCCAGGCTCATAGTATAAAGATAATGATCACATTAATTCCATCATTTATCCCCCATATATCATAAGATATTTCATTTTGGTCACATTCCAAACATTCAAAGGCCTTAATCATGTATTCTCTTGAATACCCATTGAACCTTAGTGAAAACATGAATGCAGTTAAAAGTTAACACTTTCCAAATACCAAAATTCTCAAAAAATATATATACTCAAACCATGATATCACTTAGTGCTTATATCAATCATGGGCTTATGAATACTGTCAAACATTTCATTTTCTCCTTATCCCTTCATTATGCGCAGATCATCTTCTTTCCAAAAATATCTGAATAATCTTTCATGGTTACTGGTACCATTAATCATACAATTTCAAAACTTAAGGAATGACAACAGTGTAACAGTCCTTAGATGTCTCTTTATTCCATAGTACCATGAGATTAGTTATAAAACATTACACATGATAAACATGTAATCATTCCACTACATTCTTAATCCATTGACCGAGCATCAACAATTCTTTCATCTCAAATATTATTTGTAGTCTCTTCATCATCATCCACATAAATACTAACCATACGACCATACTAATTCTCTTCATGAGACTTTCCCTTTGGGAATTGGTTTGCATAATTCCCGTACATTCCACATTTAAAACATTTAACCATTGTTGATGTCATAGCAATAACATTATCCTCATCCCTGGTGTTAACTGAACCTTTTCCTTTGCACTTACTGGCTTTGTGTCCTTCTTTTCCACACCCAAAGAATCTTCCAGTTCCTTTGAAACATTCTCCTTGATGCCTCTTCCCACATGATATACATAGGGGAAATTGAACTTTCTTTCCTCTATGATCATCATGAAACTCCATCTTTCTCTTATTAGCAGAGTCAGGAAACTTACCAAATTTTATTTTATTGATCATATTATGAGATTGCTGATTCGGCATAATAATGATGATTGGGCTTCCAAATCCCATTTCATTTGGTTGCTCATGAATAATATCATTCCATTATCCATCATATCCTCCATTATCGTGAATCATCTTGTTTCCTGCCATTTTCTAAAACCAAAAAAATATTGTGAGAGGGAAAAAATCATAATAAAGGGGGAGTAACATCAATATCTAACATCTTTGGTTTAATCTAATTTCGTTACCATAGTTCTAGGACTATATCCTATACATATACTTATCCTTAGGGACATCCCTAGACATACCTTAGAAATATCTCTAGGGATCTCACTAAAGTTTTCGCATCCTAGTTTCCAAAGGTTGACTAAACTTTTCCTCTGATAAAAACTGTAGAGACCCAAAGCGTGGCGTACGTGGACATTACATTACTTTTTCGGAATACTTATTACATAACAAAAACACACACACAAGGATCGTAATAGATTAGTGTCTTTGGAAACTCGGAATATAATCTTATAATTGTGGTGAAAGATCTTCCACATCTCCCATAAAGATCATCCTTTTTTTACCTAAAACCTTTCTTTATATCCTGGGGAAAAGAAAACAGAAAAGGGTGAGCTCAAATGCTCAGTAAGGGCAAACAAAAGAAATATCAATCACATCATTTTCATAATAACATAAAATTTTGGAAATCTTAACCTGCAAAAGAGAGCAAAATTTCCTAACATGGGATAAATCATAGTAGTGAAATGAAATCCCAATAATCATAACATAAAACATGAAACTTTGTGGAATACACACATAATCACAGATAATCATATCTTATTATTCAAAACTCATTCCCAAGACTATCTTAGTGGACAAAGTCCATTTTTGAACTGAGTCACCCTCCTTTCAATCCTGTTTCACTGAACTGGTATAACCTACCATTCCAGCCATGTCCATCTCATGAGATATAAAATCTTTACCCAATGCATTGGAGGTAGATATAGGTCCCACCCATATCATAATGATACCATTCTTATGTGTGCTACAAAATCATAAATCATACATCATTGCATAACCCATGTAGTAAAAATGGGATTCGTAAACATCGTGACGTCATAAAACAATTAATATAAGATAAAGAAATTAATAAAAATAATTACATCCCAACATAACCAAATCAATGTCATAATAGTGATATAAATAGAACACTATGTTATCTTAGATGGAAAATAATTTTGATAAAACACTTGAAATGAATTCTTGAGGAAAATATCCTTTCTTCTTCAAAATAAATTTCTTTTCACAAAATGTCATGAAATTTTAAAAGAAAGAGATTTTATTGAAAATAGTCATGAAATATTTTGGAGGAAGATTCATGAAAATAAGTCTTTATAAAACCGTAAAAATCCGTTCGTGCCATACAAGTTAAAAAACATTTTTCGTACTTTTGTCAAAAAAGTTAAAAAGTACCTCATACGAAAAACGACAAAAGATTCCTTTGATATCTTTTACTAAAAACTCACCAAAGGGTAAAATTGGATTTAAACAATTTCAAGTGGATGTAAATAACATTACATATTGAGGAAACATAGATGTGGATGATAAAATACACCCCAGTAAATACCAACGTATAAATAAATCTCGGATAAAAATGAGATTGTGATATTTCCCTTACCTTAGGTCCGGTTTGCTTTATATGTGTCCGAACCTCCTGTATAATGATTTAAATAATGTCATTGACTTATTCTAGAATCATACTCATTGTTATGATATCATATATGGTTCACTTATGGCTTTATATTACCCGTTCTTTTGTAAATTCCATGTTAAAGAGCGTTTTGGGTAAAATCGTTTCATTTGTCGTCTGTGTTTTGACGTGTAATTATTCATATGATTACTTAGATCATGATTACATAATTCCAAAATATAAAACATGATTTATATATAATATATATTCTGAATATACATATATATAATAGATCAGTAAATGGAAAGAAATACACCGTTCCTGGAGACGGTAGACTGTTCATACGCATGAACGCTGTTTTCTTTTCCTTATTGAGTTTAATTACATTAAGTATATGACATACATATATGTAAATATAAATCCAGTATCATTATTATTTCATATATTTAATTATTACATATTATATATACTTTATAATCATTCATGAATGGTTAAGGTGGAGAATGAATCTCATCGCGTCGTGGAGACGGTAGTCCGTACGTACGCACGAGCGATGATATCGTTTTCATGATCGTGGAATTGTATTGGAGTGTTTTTATACTATTTCAGAATCAATATCACTTTATAATAGTCCTATATAGTCATTATTTACAACATTATACCCAACAAAGTAAGGTGGTGGTGTAAAATAGATTACACTACGGCGTGGAGACGGTATTCCGTACGTACGCACGCGCGGTGATTTCTTTTTCCGTATAATGGATAGATGGTGAAATAGGTTTGTTTCATACTTATAATAAAATATCATAATATGAGTGATAATGGTGTTATTACTTCATAATGAAACAACTAAAGAAGATGAAGTGGAAGAAGAAATAAATATGAAAGAATCGGTAACGGACATTACCTCTTCTTTGAATTGCTTCTTCGAGACCTTCTTTTAGGGCACTAAAATTGTTCTTTGAAGAATACCAGGACCTCTAGGATGTCTCTAGGGAAGTGTAAAGGAGAAATTGGCAGGGGTTGGCCGAGCTGGAAGGGTCATAGTGGTGTGAGGAAGAGGGGGAGGAGGTTCCCTTTTATAAGGGAGGAGAGGGGTACCTTTGGAATAACTAAAACTATTATTTTATTATAAAGTCAAATTCGGTTATAAATAGCTCCAAATTGTTTTATTTCGAAGCTAAGGTGGGGATGGGTCGAAATCCTCTCATCCAATATAATTTATACAAGATTAGGTTCCTATATAAACCTTATCTTTTAGTTTTAACTCTTAGTTAATTAGATTGGCATTTACCATGTCACTTTGTATTTTTATATTATATAGTTAATAAACTTACCATATACATCCAAGAGACCCTCAAGTTGTGTTTTATTAATATATATAACCTTATCTAAGTCATTTGGCCGACCCTTAGATTTTTAGGAATAAAATAACAATTAATAATATAATATTTGTTTTAAAAACTATTTTATGTCAATTTAGACACTATTCAATAGTTGATTTTTTGGATACTCATAACAGAATTATTACTTCGACCAAAGTTAATTAAACTAATCCTAACATGTCTATTAAACTAGAAAATTAGTTTAATTCATAAAAAGTCTCAAATTATACTTATTTAGGTATTTATAATATCAATTATTCTAATTTTTCACTATTATGGTAATTAATGCATCATCATTGTGTCATAAATAAATTAAATTATTTAAAGTCTAAAAATTAAAAATAAAATATCATGTTTTAGGAAATCGTTTTAGCTTTCTAATGAATATTTATAGTAGAATTTATCTTATGCATAACCTTATATTAAATTTTTGTTAGTAAATAAACATTGATTTTAACTCTTTTAACTTTTCTTTGAATTAAATAATAATACATTCCTAATATAATCCAAGTGGGACAAAATGGTCATATTTTATTCCTAAGGTTGTTTTTGGTCTAATTATACTTGTCCAATAGAATTAGAACATGTGTTAGGGTAATAATAATATCATTTTTACCTTTAATTACCCTATTTACTTTTAACCGTGGTAAAAAAAGTAAAAAGTTACTATTCACCAAAAAATTATTTTTACCTCATTGAACCACATTTTACTTACTGACATCAACTGTGTCTCTCAGATTTTTGAAATTCCACTCACAGAAGCTGTAAAATTATGTTTTATGAAAAATTCAGTTTTTTAACTACAACAATAGTGGTTTCACTATTCATCAAAAAATGAAAGTTTCCAGAAAAATACCAAAAATTACATCTAAGCTATATTTGATATTATGAATTCAAAAATGATGTCTATTTTATCAAATTCAAAACATATTAGTTTCATTAATTAATTTAAAAATTAATTCCCGTCGTCAAAACAAATTGCGTGTTCTTAAGAGATAATAACTATCAAAAGATTGACAATTGTTTATGACTGATTTAAATGTGAAATTACATCCAATGACCAACATTGTATTAAATTGTAAAAATATATTCAAAATATACTTTAAAACCACTAAAATTAATAATTTATCACTATTAATTATTTCAATTAAAATAGTTGTTTTTAATTATAATTTAGTAATTTTCACTATTCATCAGAATATGAATGTTATCCGAAAAGTACCAAAATTTCACCCTAAGATAATTTCGATATTCCGAATCCAAAAATGAAGTCCATTTTGAAAAATATAATTTTCAAAATTTCAAAAAGTGGTTATTAATATTCATAACGGCTAGTTTTAATAATATTTTAATAGTATATCGTTGTTTAGTGAAACTCGGTATTGCGTACGCCGCAAGCTATCGAGGAAAGTCGTGATTCCGTGTAATTCAAGGCAAGTAAAGGATGCGTGTTGTGAAAGAGCCTTTTGGTGTAGCGTACAACACAAGACATTAATGAAAAGAATATTTTTCATAAAATCTCGGGGTGTTACATTCATAACACCCATAGTCTCTACATGTAAGATCCTTTCGAAGTTGTGGTTTTAATCCACTAATTAATATATCAATTTTTCTATCATTGTTGATTAAAAAACCCAAAACATCAAATGCAAGACTTCTGAAATTTTCTTCCTAGGTTGTGACAGATTCTCTATCTTTTTTTGTGAGTTCTATGAATGCTCTCCCCATCTTCATACAAAGAGTTAGTGGGAAATACTTATTAAGAAACATTATCTTATAGTCTTCCCGTTCCATCTCTTCAATTTCCCCCCTTGGGGTGGTGTTCTTAATCAAGGCCTAAAATTGATCGGCTTCTCCATTTAGATGATAAATGGCCAGAGACACCTTCTCCATCTCATAACAGTGAAGAACAGAAAAGATTTTCTCCCTAGAGTTGACCCATTGTTCCGCAACTACTGGATCGGAAGATCCACTAAATGTCGGTGGTTGTTTCCGCATAAAAAATTCGATATAAATTTTCTCCCTCTTCAGTAGAGGATGAAGTTCCCCATTATTATGGTTATTGTTCATATCCTGAGATAATTGACTTTGCAACGCCATTATGTTTTGAACTCCTCCTCCCAAATCATTGGGGACGTCGTTTAGGCAATTTTTGCATCGGCCCGTGCACGAGTTGTTGGCCTGATTTCTCCTGGTTCCCAATATTTTATGAAATTGGAAATGTTAGAACAAAACAAAAGTAAACAAGTCAAGAATACATAATTATTCATGTGAAAAATTTATACTAGAATAATAACATATGGGATCCCTATGTTAATATTCTTATGTGCATTTTTATACTTAGTCTCATGCTAGAGGTTTTTTTTTGGGTTCATTATTACTAATTCCAAAATTTACTAAACATTTCCTATGATACCTACTATAGAGACCCAAGACTTTTCTTACATTAATATTACATTATTTTAATGATAAACAACATAATAGTATAAAACATAGAGGATCCAAATGTTTAGCGTCTTAGGAAAACTAGGATCACACATAACAAATACAACATCAAGCATAAGCATTTATTTAATTTCTTCTTCTATAGATTCTTATTATAACTTGACCTCTCCTTAGTACATATAGACACATGAAGATATACATCAAAAAAGGGTGACCTTGAAGCCCAGTAAGAGGATAGATAAGAACAATATATACTGGGGTGATCATTATCATAACATGGCGAAAAGAACTTGAACATGAGAGGAAGCGTATATAAGGCTTGAAATGTGGAAATGCATAAAAATGAAACATCACGTCTTAATGGTTAACTACCATAAAAACTAGTGATCCAAGGTAGCATATTATTCACATATCATTTCATATTTACTCATGAGATTCTTCACTTTACCCAATGCATAGAGCATTGTATAATTCTAGGCATACGCATCACATTTAAACAATCATATTGCGCTATATAATTCTAGGCGCACCCGTCACATCATAACATTACCATTTATCATGAATTACACAATGACCATATAACATAAATGAAAATAATTAACCCATGAAAGGGAATGGGATTCATCTCATACGAACACATTCATAACCATTTGGTTCCCAATAGAATGAGTGAATAACATACATGTTTCAAGAACCGTGAAAGGTGTGTTCTTGAGGGAAGAGTTAGTTTGGAAAACAGTTTGGTTTTTCCTAAATACCAGTGACAACCATTTATATCCCAGAAAAGTAAATATAATGATGTAAAAAATATTTTTAAGGATTAACCATATCAAAAGTGGAGTGAATGAGGAAGAACACGAAGGATGAATGTTGGGTTCGAGAATTTCCCCTTACATTGTATTTGAATTCTTCCTTCTCTTTAGTGTCCTGTATAATAACATTATATTATTTAATTTGAAATAAAGAAACATGTGTAAATTAATATGGTTCATTACGGTTTCATTATGTTATTTTATGTGCATTTGGATGAGTTATAGAGTTTAAAAACATTATTCTGGAATGTTCAATTTTATGGTTTTTCTTGAGCGTTTCACATGTATTCATGAATTGAAGTTTGTGTAGAGCATGGGTAAACATAAAAGAAATACATTACATGATATTAATTATACTCAATAATTTAAATTTGTCTTACTATGAATAAAATTTTATACCATGTGGATTAATCCTTATATAGGAATTTAATGATGATCGTTTGGGTTAATTTGGGCGGTTTTTCGAACACAACGAACTTGTTTTGTTTACTCATCTAGTAATATGCAGATAAGATAGTTCCAGAACATAAAATAGGACATAATACATATATAAAATTCTAGTTAAACCATAAAATTGGCTTCATACCTATATCTGTAGGTTGAAATGGAAAAATAAAACATGTCGTTCTTGAAGATAAAAGATTAACACCTTACGAACAACGTTTTCTTTTATAAAAAAAAGGAAGAGGAAAAGGTGTTTGGATTGTATAATATCCTATTATTATCATAATATTCAAGTATAGGTGTGATACTAGAGTCCATATAACATTTGGATAAATATATGTTGGGATAGAATAAGAAAATGACATGAAATTAAAATGGAATTAAAAGAAAGAGGAAGATAAATTACCTCTTGAATCCTCCTCTTGAGATCCTCCTTAAGGGGCCTATGTTTAGTATTTTGATGAGACCAGAAGATCTTGGACATGGGGGAGGGGAAAGGGGAGATTACTGGGCTGCTTTTTCACTATTATTGAAGCTTGAGATATGTGATTTGGTAAGTGGGGGGTGTTTATTTATACTTGAAGAGGGGGTGTTTTTAGTATAAAATATTAAATAAAATAATATATCAAAAGTTAGACTTGTAATAATAGTTTTTTGACATTCGAAATAAAATATTAATATAATATAATTATTTCTAGGCTTTTATTAATCTTTATATTTGTAATTAATTAATTTATTAAATGGAAATTGAAAGAAAGAGAAAAAGACACTTTAAGAAATCACCTTTAGATTTTACACTTTGGAAAGCTCTTTTTAGGTTTGAAAATGGAATTTATTGTATTTTAAGGAACCATTTTTGAAATTTAATATACTTTGGCAGAATCTAATGTACTAGAATGTTTATTTCATTATTACATCATTAATGATGCAATTTAGGATACACCGATTGTGCGAAATACAGCATTTTTTACTATTCACCTGAAAATTGACGTATTTCAGAAAAATCACAAACATTCACCCTGACCATTTTTTGACTTGTAGAATCCAAAAATTAAGTCCATTTTACAAAACTAATTTTCTATATGTTATTAATTTATTATTTATTGAAAATCATAATTTACATAAAAAAGGATTTTAAAAATAAAACTGATTTTATAGTGCTTTCAAAAATTATGTAGGTCTTATAAAATTATCTAAAAACTATAAGACATTAATTTTATAATTAATGAACACATTTTAAGAAATTTCTATTTCTTTTAAATTAACTAATTATTTATAATTATTTTTTTATAAAGTTAAAAATACCAAAACATTTACTAAGGTCAAATTTTCACTTTATATGATGTATAAATTTAATTTAATTATTTGTGGTTAAGGTTACTATTATGTTGGATGTTTTACTATTCATAATGGTCATATTACTATTCATAAGGGTAGATTATTATTCACAATGGTATGTTACTATTCACAAAAAATTATTATCTTTCATTAGACTCCAAAAATCATCTTGAATACAACTGTGTATGTCAGAATATTAAAATTCCAAACACAGAATTGACAAACCTTTGTTTAAAGGTCACTTATCACTTAGTAGTTCATTATGTTGTGTTTTCATGTTATTTTATGACATAATTTCCATTGAAAAACATTTTTTCATTACATAAACCACCTGTAAATAAGTCCTTAATTAGTTAAAATATAATCAGTACCTTCCAATTTACTTATTCATATCCCACATATATTTATCCAAATAAATATATCATAACATAAGGAACATATGATGTTTTATCTTTCCCATACTCATGTGTTTTTAATGAACATCATCATGCCATTATATCACACTTATATTCCATCAGAACCATTCAATGTGTTCTTATATATCCATATATAAATTAAATAAATTGAACAATCCATATATATTTCACCTTTTATATAACATAATTCTTGAATCCCAATATAAAAAACCTTATATTATTCTACTTTATCTTTATTCCATTAGTAAGGCTTTCTCCTCTTATTACATAATACCGATTCCCATTCACAATCCATTTGTAGTCTCTTCATCATCAGAAATGTTACCATTACTCATACCACCTTTCTAAACCACTTCAAGAGATTTACTCATATGACATTGAGATTCATAATATATTTTTATTCCACACTTAAAACCCTTAACCTCTAATGATTTCTTAGGGAGTCTAATATTTTCATTCTTTTCATTAACTCAACTCACCATTGTTTCACTATAATCACAAACTTTGTGTCCCTATTTTCTACATTCAAAACATCTTATTGTTCTTATAAGATGTTCACTTATATGTGTCTTTCCAAATTCCTGACACAAATGTAACAAAATATTCATTCCTCTATGGTCTCCATTACCTGAACTCTCAATGAACTCATTCTTTCTCTCCCTTGGTGAGTCTGAGAGTTGGTCAAGGTATATGTTATTAATCGTGTTCCTTGAAAAATTATTAGGCATGATCACAACATATTTCACCCCAGTAATAAACCCACTTGACTTCTTATCACCAAAACATCCATCACATTAAACATTAATCCATTTCCTTATGGTTCCCACAATTGATAAAAACATTATCATAGTGTTTTAATTACTTATCATAGTAGAATACCATATAGTTATGAAAATATTTACTTATAAGTGTCTAAATCTGAAAAAATTCCATAATATATGAAACCCTAGGTTCATCCTAGTTTATTTATAAACAAATTATATTTAATCACATCATGATGTTTCATGAAGAGTTTTTGAATCCCAAAATTAAGTCCATTGATTTTGTCAAACTAGGTGTGCATCAACACTAATTGTCATGTACCATATAACCCTGCGATAGGCCCAAAAAATATTTTCATTTTTATTACACCAAGTTACATATGTTCTATTGCCACATACACTTGTAATATCCATACAAGGATCTATTTCTTGGAAACCACTCTCTCTATCCATTTCAAAATTACATGACATTTTCCTAAACTTTTACTCATCCATAAACTTTTTTTAGGGACTTGTCTAGACATGAACTTAGAAATATACCTTGGGATCTCAATAAAGTTTTCTCATCCTAGTTTCCAAAGGGTTGCTAATCAATTTCTATGATACCAATAATAGTGAACCTTTCTTATCATACATTAATATTACATATCTTTTTAGGAATACGTAAAACATTATACAAACAGATTCAAAAATATCATACTATATTATTTCCTTTTAAATCATGGAAATATAAAAACTTATACATAGGTGAGATAAGTTATATCCCAATTGTATTTTGTTAACTAGAAACCTTATTAGACACATCGATGATAATACATATCTTTGTAACCTGGGGACAAAACATAACATGTGGTGACCTAAAATGATTAGTAAGGGTAAAAAAGGGAGATATGTAAGTATAATCTTGACCATAAATTTGAGATAACATGACCATGAAAATTGAATATCATACCCTACATCACAAACATCATATGCATTAATTATTGCATAAATTTTGACAGTTCAAAAAACATGAATCATAAGGATATAAAGAACATAATCCATGACATAATAACATATGAATAAAACATTGAAATGTGGATGACACGTAAGAATATATAATTATCCATATAGTAGTAAAGGAATTTTTTTAGTGACCATATTAGTAGTCAAATTTCATTATCGAACTGGGTTCACACCCTATTCTAGCCTTGTATTACATAACCAAATTCACTCCATGTTCCGTTACTACAACAATGAATCAAGTTCATTTTTTATTCAATCCCTATAAAACAGAAATGAGTTTCTTCCTATCCCAGACCTTTGGTTCTAAACTATGTTTATATCCCATTCATTTAAACTCTACATCATGAGATATGAATCATTAAACAATGCATTGGAGGGAGATATAGGTCCCACATACTCATAGTGAAAATATATATACATGTGGAACAAAATAATAAACAACCATATAATAACCCATGAAATGAAATGGGTATGGTAAACATTTAAACATATCATAAACTATAGAAAAAAGATACAGGTTTCTTAAGTATTTCATCAAAATAATCACCTGTGAAAGAGAAACAGATTTCATTAATATACAACTAGTGAATGTGAAATAGATTTCATAACATATAACTCGTGAAAGAGAAATGAGTATAATAAATATAGTTACTTTAAAAATAACCCATTCATATAAATAATATGAATTTAATCTTTAGATAATTTCTTATAATGGAGTGACAAACATCAATACATTCCATCTTAGATTGAATTTTTTTTTGAAATAACATCTAAAAACATTCAGGAGGAAAGAATCATCTTCTTTATTGAAATTTTATTTTTAATTCATAAAAAACATTTTAAAATAATTTTAATTGAAACTAATTTTAAAACATGTATGGAATGCATGAAATGAGTCTAAAAATTATTTTCCTTGAAAACTTATAAAACAAGCTTTAAATTTTTTTTAAAACCATTGTATTTGAAAACATTTTGAAATATTAAAAAGAAATATTGAAATTGTTTTCAATACAATTTGTTTTAAAATACATTGAAAGTTTCTAAATTAGTCATGAAAAAATTTTGAAATTAATTTTCTTTGAAAACCTATAAATTAATCTTGAAAAATATTTGATATATTGTTTTCGTGAAAACATACAATAAAATTATTATTACATATTTATAACAGTTTCCTTAAAAATTATAAAATAATATTGAAACAAAATTAAAACAAATTTCCTTTAAAATTTAATTTAAAAATATTTTTGTTAAAAATATTATTTTAAAAATTAAAATTAATTTTCAGTGAAATGATTATCGATAAATCCTTATAAGAAATAGTAGGTAAAAACATTCATTTTCAAAGAAAAAATGACTGAAAATTCTCTATTCAGAATGTGATTAGATGATTACATTGAAGTTATTGGTAAAAGGAAAAAATTGAAAATTTATTTTAAATATTAAATTTTAATGGTACAATATACTTGGAAACACATTTTAGAAAACATGGTTTTGAAGGAACATAGATTTCTTACCGAAGAGAGGGTAAAGTAGAGCTTTCTTAAAAACCCATTTTTAACTATCTTATGTAAAAAACTGTATAAAAATGGTACCAATAAAATAATATATCATGAATAACTAGATGAGAATAAAATTCAAGAATTTTCATGGGACATGGTTTATAATATTTAATCGAATTAAGCATAAACATAAAAAATATTGAGAAGCGATGATATTGGTTCACAAAATCTTATCAAATGGTATCATGGGATCCTATAATTTATAAAAGAAAATAAAATTACTTGAAGCTTAAAATTTATTTAAAAAAATGTATTCATGATATATCATGTAAAATGGATTTATATACGCATAAAAATGAATTTAGGAACATAACAAATCTTGACTCTCAATGAAGAAAAATTGAGACAAAAATATTTTTCTAATTTAGTTACTATTGAATCATAAAACTGACGAAATAAAGTTCATACAATGGATAATTAAATACCCAAAAAACTATGTATAAGAATCATTCAATAAACCTATGGCTAGTATACACACCACACAAAATTAATGGGCGGGGAAAAAATAATTTTTTTCATAAAAAGAAAAATTGAGATGAAATCCCCTTGCATTATGTATTGAGTCTCTCCATACTCGTTCAAAAGACCTATATAATAAATATAGTTTGATTATAAATATTTAAAAGAATAAAATTATTAAATATAATTCCATATAATGTTTTATAATGATTATATATTACATTCCTGTTAACAATCACATATTATGGTTTCATTTCAGATAATATTAATTTTTTTTCATCGCATGTTTCTTAATTTGTTATATATTTGGTCCTTATACTCATATCATGATTATAAAAAGTATAAAATGATATAAATATCATTTATATTTAGTATATTTGTATTATAATATTCTATATAATATAAATCTATGAAATTGAATGTACCATTCATGGAGATGGTAATTTATACATATGTATGAAAGTTGTTTCTATTTTTATTATCGTATTAAAAGAATATATGACAATGAAAAATATTTCTATATAAATATAGTATAATTAAATTATAATTAAAATATTATATATATATTATAATTTCACTGATCATATCATTAATACTTTCTATGTAGTGTGTGAACGAATCACATCACTTTGAGGGTGCGATGTGCCTCATTTCCTAAAACCAAATTATAGTATTTACGCAAAATGGATGTAAAGAAGATATGTTTTTTTAAAATAATATATAATATTAAAGAAATAATAAATATTAAATTTAACCTATAAAAATATATTTTCAATCAGAATATAATTCATGAGTTGAGGTAATGGAAAAATGAACGAGCATCGTTAGGTGAGGTGGTATTTCGTCATACACAAAATGTGTATGTTCATTACCCATTAGATAGTGGTGTGTGTAATTTTTGGAAAAACCATTAAAATAAATGAATCCTAGTATATTTAATATACCAGTGATAATATACCATAATGGAATAATTAAATTGGAGGAGTGTAGGAAGAATATAAAAGAAAGATATTTGAGAGAAGAAGTTAAATCTCAATCGGAGAACACCTTTTGGTTTGTACCGAATTGATTAATTTGGATGCTTTATTCACAATGAGAGGCTTTGAGGAATATGGTAGGAATGTTGGTATGTGTTTTTTATATCTTATTAGAACCAACGTGGTTTGATACGGGTGGAGAAGAGGGAGAAATGGTGGACTTTATAGGGAAGGGCAATGTCTCTCTTGGTATTTTTGAAAACAAGTATGTTCTCCCCACTTTTTTACTAAAATAAATGATAATAAAATTTTAATTAAAGTTTTATCTCTGAATAATTTCCAAACAATGGGTTTTGGACAAGTTTCTAGGTTGTTTTGGTTCTAAAATTTATAGTTTAGTACTTTATTAACCTAATTTTTCTCATAACTTTTGTAATTAATTTTAATCACTTTAACTAATCAATTAGTTAAAAAATTGACAATATTAGACAATATAAATTATTTTAATTCCAAATATTTAATCATTTTATAAATATTCCAATCACATAAGTTATAGAAATTTATTTTAAATTAATTCCACAGTCGGGTCAACAATGTGGTTTCTTAAAGTAAGAACATTCAAAATTTTGCTCAGTTTTTATACCCAAATTATAATTGAAACTGATCTAAATTTATTCAATTATAATAGGTATTATTTATATTATCTATTTAAAATTTGATACAAATTTAATTTATAAATTATCCTAAAAAATATATTAGATGAAAAATTAGTTTTGACCTAAAATTCTGTATTTTTAACTATTGATCAAAAAATGAATCCTTGCAGAAAGATACTAAAAAATTATGCCAAGTTAATTTTTATGTCTCAATTTATTAGGGGATATTTATTTTTATGTATTAAATATATAAATGTTTTAATATTTGGATTTATAATGGGTTCATAATTAAAATAGGAAAAACAACATTTAAAAAAATATATGTTTTTAAGTATAAAATTGGGTTTGTTCTAATATTATGTAAATAAAATATATTGAAGTAATATAATTTTTTTACTGAATATATATGATATATTTTAAATTAATATCGCTCAATAATTGTATTTAAATTTATTTACTACGGTAAAAAATCTTTTTGACCATAAAATTATAAGATTTCCTATTATATTCAATTGGTTTTCATATTTATTTATAACTAATTTGTAACCAAATAATTCATAATATATCATGTGAACCAACTATTTTCCTAAATTATTTAATATTATTCATAACCACTAATTAAACTTCTATGTAATCTCTTATTAAATAAAAAATTCATATTTTAATAAAATATTATTATTTGGAAAACCTTGCTCTTGTGAGTTATACAAACCATTGAGGAAAGTCAATGTACCATGTAACACAAGTTAACCTCAGTGTCCTGTGTAGAGGATGCTTTTTTTATGTTTCGCATTGTGCGTGATTATCTTGGATGTCCATATAAATAAACCAATCTTATATTTTTAATATAAAATAATCTTTCCTCATTTTTGTTTATGATAAAAAATATTAAAAATATTAAATTAATTCGAAAAAATCAAGAACATATTGGTGTGTTACATAAATGAGTTATTTTCAATTTGAAATAAGTCTTAGTTAATTTTATTTTTTATTTAATATAAAAAAATGTAAATAATAGAAAATATTTCTAATTAGTATTAATTATTTATGTTAATACATATATATATATATATATATATATTTGTCTAACTTAATTTTTTGTGTATAAAATAGTTAAGAGTAATGTATAAACTTATAATAAAAAGAGTACAGTAAACAATTTAGATGAAAAATATTTTCAAATTAAATTTTTATAAAAACAAATGGTCGAAACACCACTACACAATGACCACCTCAACAATGTTTGGACTAAGATGATCCTATTCAAGGTATTGACTTCTATTGTCATGTATGATTAAGAAGAAAGGAATATCCCATTAATTTTTATAATGTTGAAATTCGGGATGACCAATGTATTTGGAGATTCTGACCCATAATGTTTGAAAAGGTTAATGATATTCCGGAGATTCTGGCAGAAATGTCATCAGATTCATAGTGAATCTGGAATGAAAATATAGATCTTATTGAAGAAGAAGCATTCCAAAATTAAATGGTCATCAATTTCACTTTGTATGTGGTATTAATGAATCGATCGTAATGGGACAATCATAGTCTGCATGACTATGATAAAATAAATGAAACTATGCATTGTTGATCATGGATTTCCCATAAATCATAAATTAATAATAAAACAAGGGATTCAAGATTGATGAAAGGAATGAGGAAAAGAATCTCTGGTGATTATGAATTTTTTGAAAAGAAATAATAGAGATAATGAAAATCGTATTCAGTTTGATTGGATCTTAATACGAAAGATAAAGGGTGACAGAGATCATATTCAACCGGATCTTATTCAAGATTAGATAAAAATAAATAAAGGAATTGTATAAAATGATCGATAACAAATTCACTAGAGGAATATTTTTTCAACGAGAAGCTAGTGGATTCAAATTCAGAAGGGAACAATGTAGCTGACCAGACTCAATATTCAATCATATTTAGAGGAATAATTAATTGAGACTAATGAATGTAAATATAAAAAAGTGATAAAAATTGTATTCATCCTTTTAAAAAGGGTTAAATTAATTATTTACTAATCAAGTTGGTTAAGGGAATTAAATGAAGAAAAAGATGTGTATTACCAGTGGATCTAGAGAATAGTTTATTAAAGTAAACATATGTATAATTGAGATGGAACATGAAATTCAGATAATTTTTCTCTTCTATATAAACAGAGCATTATATTTTTAAATTTGAATAATGAAACAACATCAAACTGAGGTATGTGATGAAGTCTATTTCTTCATTTATACATTTAAATGGTTTAGAGCACCATATTGAGACAATCATATTAGGAAATTGGATCCAGAATGATGTTCTAAAAGAGAGTCAAAGGAAGATTTGATGTTGATATAAGATTTTAGAAGTATCAGGATGTGTTGGGAAGAGTTGATGAATTCAAGATTCATCATAAATTCCAGGAAGCATTCAAAATCATGAAATTTGGTTGAGTTGGATTTTTTTTGGGATTCTCACCAAAACCATCCATGGGTCTCATATAAAAAGGGATGTAAATTATACATTCATATATCACTAACACAGATTTAAAATTAATAGAATATAGTTGATATCTGAATTTCAAGGTAGTGAAATATTTTTCTATATTGAGCCTTTGTTGAAGATGTTTTGATAGAGATAAGTAAAAGGAGAAGAGAAAATATCACAATGTTACTCAGTTGATCATTTTATTCAACTATGTACCATATTTGGTATGTCATCATATTTGAACTGTCAGCATATCACTTTGGATTAATCAGATTTGGGATCAATTTAATGGGATTTCCATAAAAAAGATGCAATTGTTCATAATTTTCATGATTGTATTCTAATATAGATACATCAATCGGATTGGGAAATCATATGGGTAGAATTAATTTAATGAATTAGAGTGGAATGATCATAGAAAGAAATAGAACATAGTTTTTATTACGAATTCTAGGAAGATCATACCATCTTATGGGTAAGAAAGTGATTTTTGTTCAATTGAATACAATTGTGAAAATTGAATTGAAGAATAGGTAACATGAGTTGTTACACAAACATTGTTTTACCCTATTTTTGTTAATAGGTTTCACATAGACATTTGTATTTTCTTTAATGTGCTACATGTGTGAAAGAGCATATCCTACTTGGTGTAATCCAAGGATTTTTTTCTTGTAGACATTATGGTATTGGATCATTACCAAACCATAACAAGGATGTATCTATTATTTTTAAATTTTAAACCTATTCAATACTTGTGTTATTATGGATGTGTGTTTGAATTATTTTCACTAGGAAAGAAAATCATTAATAGGAGGAAATGTATGTTTCAAGGAAATATAAAATAAAAGTATCATTGATTGACTACCTCCCCCTCTTAGTGACACAATTATCCTAATTAGGTAATTTCAACATGTATCTAAGCGTATGTTCCCTGTCACTTATACAATATTGATGGAGAATTTAAATTGTGTGAACATTAAAGGTATTTCTATTTTCAATTAAAATAATTATCATATCTGGAAGGATATAGTAATACTATATCTTATTTATATTTTATATGACGTTCTTGAAGATGGAATGGTTGGGTATCATCCCATTGATGATAAAGTTCCTCTAATATCTATTGATAAGAAGAAACATAAAAATGATGGATGTTTAGAGAACGATTTTCTGTCATCACTTGTTGAAAGTTCATTATTAATGGTGAATGGTGTTTCCAAAACCAAATTTATATGAGATAAATTGAAAAACATATACAATGTAAATAAAAAGGTGATGAAGGAGAAGATACAAATATGGAGACAGAATTATAAATATTTGAAGAAGGGTGAACTTGAATCCATTGGGGACTTCTTTAGTTGGGTGGATGATATTGTTCACACTATCAGATGTCTGGATGAAATATTAAATTATTCTATAGTTGTTTACAAGATCACGTGAACCCTTCCCGATATTTTTAAGGAAAAAATAACATCATTAGATGGTATAGATCATGAAAAATTATATCATTATGGTTTACATAGCAAACTCATAACTTTTGAAATGAGAATGGATAGATCTATTAATATCAAAATAAAAGTTGAAAGAAATTTTTCTTTCAAGGACATGACAAAGAAAATTATAAGAAGATTCTAATTGAAGAAAATTCAGATGAATATGATTTCGAAAATGAGTTATCTAAAAATCATGATTGTATTTTATCTATGTTTTTTAAAAATGTGAAAAGTGTTACTAAAAAATAATATTTAAACTTCCCTTGAAATGATTTGAATGTGGAATCATTGGTCAATCTGCATCTAATTTACATTGAATAAAAAATGGAGAGGATATCAATGAAAAATAAATAAATCTATGAATATCATTGAATAAATATAGAGATAAGATAAAATCTTATTCTCTTTAAAAAAATAGAAAATTATTAATAACTAAAAGTAAATGTTTCTTTTCTAATGATGAAGAAGAAAAAGGCAGTGATGCTGAATCTGAAAATTCTGTTGACTATGGAGTTGAAAATAATTTTATTATAATAATTAATGATTATGAATAAAAAATAAGCTATTATAAAGAAGAAGAAACTCATCCTTAATTTCATTTGAATGAATTTTTCATAGAATGTATGAGAAATATTAGAAGACATGAAAATCAGAAACCAAAATATGGAAGTTGAATTTTCCCCAACTACACATCTAGAATGTTTTGATAATTAAAAATTGACCCTAGTGAAATTAATTGATGATTTGAATAAATCTATCAAGGACAATAAGTACTATAATGAGCATCGGGAAAGAAAGTTAAAATAAAAATAAGAATACATGGAACTTGTACATCCAAAAAATTATAAATCCAATGAGAAAGGTACATGTTTCAAAAATTATATTACTAAAGTTGGATAAATTTTTCATAATGATAAACCTAATAGGATCCAACATAATTTTTCTTCATTGGTTGAGTTGAAATATAAAAATATTTCGTAAAGGTATGAAGCTTAGAATGGTATAAATATATGGCCAAGGCCAACAATGTTCGGAATTTAAAAGTATTAAAATACCCTAAATTCAAAAAGTTTTCTAATTCCTCAATATCACATAAAATGAAAATAAAAGGAAGACTCTGATTGATAACAAAAATGTTGGTGACTCCAGCAATAATGACATTAATTTTTCTAAGAATCTAATTCACAATTCCAGTTATTATGGATGTTTCAATAGAAAATACACTTTCAATGTCTATTACTTGTATTGTGGTGGATTTAGACATACCAAAAATATTTGTTAGATTATCCAACAACATTACTTTTATACCATATATAATTAATGTCATGGTTTTAGGTAGAGTTAATTCCCTCAAAAAAAGAAATCATATAATAATTGTTCAAAAGAAATTGAAGAAGGTTGGTGTAAAAATTAAAAATATGTTCCAAATGTTGGAAATTATTTGTGAAAGATGTGAATAACCGGGACACCTTGAAAATGGATGTCTTGTTTGGTTACTGGCTAAAAAAATGTTTCTTAACTATCAAAATCTAAAGGTGAATAAAGGAATGGAAGAATAAACGGATAATAGTATTGAAATATCATTTAAATCTACAAAATGTGAATGTCTATGGATTATTAATAATGAGTGTTCTTCTCATATGATAAGATATTATAAATTTTTAAGAATTTTAAATATTTTAAAGACGTCATGGTGACATTTTGAAATGATGAATCCCTAAAATTAAAAGGTGTTGGATGATCCATTATTGGAAATGAAATGATGAAATCTAAGAAATATTTGTATGTTGATGGGCTAAAACATAGTTATCTATGTGAATTACAATTTTGTGATGAGGATAACAAATTTATCTTTAATAAACATGTGTTTTTTTGTGAAAAGTGAAGAATATGGAAATATTGTTACAATAGGACAACATAAGAATGTAAATTTAATTTAGGTTGGTGAAATAAAAAACTATTGTTACATGAGTATAATGGAAGAGAATCAAGTGTGACATAAATGGGAGGGACACATGTGTCAAAGAAACATGAGTGACATATCAAATTTAGATATTGTATGCGGAATTCCTAATTTTCAAAGAAGAAGAGATTAATGTTGCACAGTTTTCTAGAAAGGAAACATTACAAAGTCAGTACATAAGAAAGATAAGATTAGTTCAAGATAACCCATGTAGTTGATTCATGCTGGTTTTTTTGTGCCAAAGAAAAAAAATAAACCAATATAGATAAGTAATTAATTACTGTTATTGATGGTTTTACTTGAATTACTTGAGGTATGTATATGATAAATAATTCAGAACCATTGAAAATGTTTAAAATTCTCAGAAACTAATTTGAGAAGGAAAGTGACTATTCAGTAAATTAGTTGAGAACCGATAATGGTAGTGAATACAAAAAGTAAAGTATTGAAAATTATCTTTATAATCATGTAATTTTTAATGAGTTCATTTCTCCATATAATCTTCACAAAATGTTATTTCATAATGAAATAAAATATGTTTGGTAGAAATGGGAAGAACTATGTTACTTGAACATGGCCTTTGTCATTACATTTGGAGGCAAGACATGAGTACTACTGTTTATATAAATAATAAATGTTTATATAGAACTAATTCAGAAATGACTCCATTTTATTTTTATTTTAGAAAAAATCCAATTTTAAAAATCATTAGATTATTCAAGTGTACATATATTATAATGAATAAAGGTGGAAACTACAGAATTTTTGAGTTCAAAGATGAAGATGGAATATTTTTGTTTATGATCCTAAAGGAGCAGGGTATAGATGTTTTTAAAAATAAATATGATGAATTATTGATTCTATTGATGTGAAGGTACTTGAATGATCTGAGAAAGACAAGTGTATCATATATGATAAAATTGTTGAGAAGGATAATGAATGTTTTGAAAACAATTCATGATAAGGATACATATAATTATAATCCACCTCAAGGTAAAGAATCAGACATATCTATTTCCAATGATGAGGAAGATACTTTAAAATAACATTCAAGGCTAAGGAAACTAGTTAAAGGTCATATTATCATTGTGGATCCCCATCAAACAGATTAAAAAATAAAAAAACAATTATATTACACTTATTCATTGTATTAAAAAGTTGATTATGGTGATGTGAAAGAATATTTTTGGTATCTAGAATGAGTTTAGGCCATGAATGAAGTGCTAGACCAGATTGAAAAAGAATGAAACATGGGAACTCATACCAAATCTATAAATCAAAAACAACATTGGCACAATGTGGGTTTTCCAAAACAAGATGAGTAAAGAAGGTTAAGTGATAAGAAACATTGAACGATTAGTGTAGAATGAGTATTCTCAATTTGAATGTATTGATTTCGATGAATAATTTTCTCTAGTGGAATTATTATAAACAATATTATTTTTTCTCAATATTGTTGCATAATGTGGTTAAAGGATATTTTTTATGTATGTTAAACCCGTATTCTTCAATGGTGATCTTGATGAGGAAGTTTACATTAGTCATCCTTGGAGATCTGTTGTTGGGAAAGATAAATGTAATTTTTGTAGACTGAAGAGGGCATTGGATGGAAAAAATTAATCTCTGAGATCAAGTTATTCGAAATTGGATACCTTCTTAAGGAAGACGAGTTTCATGAAAGGAATAATTAGTAGCATTATTTATGTCTGATAAATTCAAGAGTATTCCTTCATTGTAATTATTAATGTGGATGACATTATCCTTGTTTGGAATGATGGAATGAGTAGAGAATTATTTGATGAATAGATAAAAAAGGCTTTTAAAATGCCCATATTAGGGGGAACAAAATACATACATAGGTTACAAATTTTACAAAAGAAGAAAAATGTATTTCATTCCCAATAAAATTATATAAATAAATTCTGATGAGGTTCAACATGGAAAAAACAAAACCATTTTCCTCTCCAAACTGAGTGGGAATGAAGTCGTTAAATGATAGAGAAGGAAAAAATGTTGATCAGAAATAATTTCGAATGATGATTGGATATTTATTATATATAAAATTTTCAAGACATGAAATAGTTTATAATGTCAACTTATTTGAAATATTTCAATGCAATATAAAGAATCAAATTTACTTATGGGAAATGTAAATCCTAGATACATCGAAGGAACAATAGATTTAAGAATCAGGATTGAAATCATGAATGTATTTATTTGATTGTGTATTCAAATACTATTTGAGTATGAAATGTCGATGTTACAAGATACACATCCAGGGGAGTATTCTTTCTGGGAAAGAATTATGTTAGATGTAAACAAAACAGATGGGAAGCACAATAAACCAAAATAAATCCCACTAGGATACCAACTCAACATTATCATTCAAAACACATTAACATTAAATATCTTTTCATTAATGATAGTGTAAATAAGAATGAATTGATGACAGAGTATGTTCCAACACCAGATCATGTTGCTGAAATTTCCCAAAACCATCACCAAACGAATCATTTTTTAAATTGAGGATGAACATGGGGATTCAATATCTCTCTCATTATCATTGATGTATGTGTTTCTGTACCCCATCACATCGTAACGTTGGATAGTATTATAAAGGGGGGAATTGAATTTTTTTTCATAAATCTCCCTTTAAAAGTCTTGTAAAATGATGGAGTTGTGGTCAATCTTTCAATTCAACATTATATTTTGCATGAACTATTCTAACTACTTGTTGGTGTTTTTGTAGTAAACAACCTATTTTTAATTAATGAAAGGTGAAGAAGATGAGAAGGAAAGGTAGAAAGTATTAATACATTTCAATAAATATTTCTTTTGGATATCACGGTGTTGATAATCAATTATTCTTGTTTCCAGCATTGAGATAGCTCACATATGCTTAGAATTTTTTATAGGTGATCTATTAATTGATGATATATAGTTTAGTGATTTATGAAACTTTGATGAAAACAAAATCCAATGGGGGATATTACTAGGACCAAGATGATCATATTTGAGTTGTTTTCTTTTATTGTCATGTATGTTTACGAAGAAAGGAAAATCTCCTCACATCATAATTTTTTTAATTTCAGGTAGAACATCATATTTAGAGAATGAAACTCATAGTTATTTAAAATTTCAATCATATTTAAGAGATGATGGAAGAAAATTCTCGTTAGATTCACACTGAATATAGAATTAAAAGATTGATCATATTGAGGAATAATCTTGTTGTTTTTAAATGGTTATCGGGTTCACTCTAAATCTAGTATAGATTTTTTGATAATAATGGGATAATCATATGCTATATGACTATGAAAAAATAAATGAAATGTTTCTTTTCTTATCCTTCAGATATCATAAATCATATGTTAATGGTAAAGCAAATGATGAAACATGATGAAAATAAGGAGGAGAATAAGCCCTGCTAAGTGAGAATATGTTCGAAAGTGAGAAAAGATATCCCGCCAATCATATTCGGATTGATTGGATCTGAATGGGATAAAAATTTGTGATATAAGTCAAATTTAGTAGGATCATATTCAAGATATGATGGAAAGAAAGAAAGGAACTATAGTATACGACTGATTATGTATTAAAGGGAGGTATATTTGTATGATGAGAAGCCAGTGGCATCCTATTCATATGAGAAAGAAGCTAATAATCAGACTCAGTATGATATCATATTCAGAAGAATAATTACTTAAAACATATGAATGGATCGAAACTATTGAGATCAATAATGTATTCCACAATTTAAAAACTGTTTAATAATATTATTTAATTGTCAAATCAGTCTAGGGAATGAAATTAATTGCAATATCTGTATTACTAGTGGATTAAGAGAAGAGATGAAGGGAAAAGATCGATTTATTAATTAAGGTGATCATGAAGTTCAAAGAATGTATCTTTTCCATTCCAAAATGTAATCATATTCAATAATAAAAATTAAGAAACAAAACTAGACTGGGGTGTGTGATGAAATATATTTGTTAATTTATACATTTAACATATACATAACATTGTATTTAGATAATCTGATTAAAAAATATGATCATGATTGATATTTGAAATGAGATTCAAAGTAACAGATGAATTTAACTGAGTATTCGATAAGGATCAAAAAGAGTTGAGAAGAGTTGATGAAGTCGTGCTACGAAATTCAAGAAATTGTGGTGGTGGGAATGTTTTTGAGATTCCCACCAAAATCATCCATGGGTCACCAATAAAATGGAGATGTATATTGTAATTTATCTTAACACTGACATAGATGTACTATTAATATAAAATGGATAAGCTTCGATATTCTAAGAAAAGGATATGTTTTTTGTATTGAGACTTTATTGAAGAAGTCTCTTTGTAGTGAAGTGAAAATAGTAGAGACCATATCGTAATTTTACTCAGCTGATCATTGTATTCAGTTATCAGCCAAGGTAGAGCCGCGACTTCAGTCATTGCTCTCCTGCTGTGGCATCTCCCTTTCCAGGGTTTCGAGCATCGCGGTTCAGATGGCAGCCGACTTCATTTGCGGAGGCGAGGGATTGAATCCGGTTCTTCTTTAGCTTCGCACATCATTCTATTCACCATCAGCTTCCCTATGCGAAATCGTTTGTATATGGTTTATTAGGAGACTTGATTCGGACATCTTCAATGGATGGTTTTTCTTTGGGCAACGGGGATTTTCTAAGACGTCCTTCAGCTTCTCTGGGGTGGGTTTCATTCTTGGTGTTGGCAGGATGATGCAAATCTCATGAGAATCGCATCTGAGGCTGGTCGAATTGGAAAGCCTATTTTTGTGGGGGCTTATGATAGGAGACAGAGATGTGGAACTTTCGACCTTTGGCTTCTGCAGCGGAAGGGTTTCGTTCTAGTTATAGATTGGAATATGTAGATCCGATGGGAAATGTGTCTTAGGCAGGTCAATCAGTTAGCCAGTTTTGTTTATGGATTCCCTATTTTTGTTCGAGCAATGTTGTTCCTGCTCGGATGACCTTCATTTTGAAGCTATGAGGAGTGGAATGTTGGATCCCAATATTGTTTGAATTGTTGTGTGATATGTTCATGGTTGTATGTGTTGAATTTGTTTTTTTGGATTTCCTTTGACTTTGGTGGTCATTTTTGGAGTTCGGGGTCCATGGAGACTAGATCCATTGAGGGAACCGTCTGTTTGCTCCACTGCTCTGGCTCTAGGACTCCACTGCTCTCCCCGATGTGGATCAGAAGGGTGGTCTTCATGGTGTTTTTGGATGTGAGGGTGAGCGTCTGTAGGAAACTTGTGATGGTTCTCTCTCTGTTAGCTCCTGGAGGATGACGACGTTGGGGATGTGATGTTCTTGATGGATTTTGATTCTGGTGATCCTTGTCGTTGTTCTGATCGGCAATTGCCCATTTTTTTCTCTACTCTGGATCAGGGATCCCCCCCCCAATATCTCTAAGGTGGAGTTGTGTGGTGGGATTCAAGGATCTTTGGGATTTGAGTTTATTCGGGTGATTTCGGGGGGAAGATGGTGCTAACAGCTTGATCTGCATCGGCAATGAGTTGTTCGGCTCCAGAAATGATGATGACAGTGGTTGGTAGTGACACGATAGATGGTGAAGTGTGATGCAGCTTGGCTTGTGGTTCGAGTGTGGTGATGTTGATCCTTATGAATTTTGAATCTTGAAAATTCATTAGGGGTCTTTTTATTTTTGCATTTTTAATGGGTGTAATCTTGCAATGGTTGGATTTGTAACCAAGTGGAGTTGTTTTGGTTCACACTTACCCATTAAAAGTTTCATTTTAAAATACAAATATTGATTGGGAGGATCTTATTCTGTTATAATATTATTCAATTGTTTTTCGTATTCACCTAGTCATCATATTTGGATAATAATTGTATTATGCGATATGAATCAAATTTTGAATTTTTGAATTGGGATTTATGGACTGATAAAGGATGTGTTCTTAATTTTCTTTATCATATTCGGATGGAGTTATATCCATCAGGTTGGGAAATTATATTTGAACATCATATTTCAAGAATCAGGGAGGGAAGATCATATTAAAAAAACCAAAATTAGTTTTTATTATTATCTTTAGAAGGATCTTACCATCTTCTGGGTAAGAAAATAAAGAATTGTTTTCTATTAAATACCATTGTGAAAATTAAAAATAATCACTGGAAACATGAATTGTTACACAAATATTGTATTACCATATTTTTTCTAAGAGGGTTCACTGGCACTTTTGGTTTATCTTCCACGTTCTACCCAAGTGAAATTGAATATCCTACTTAGTGTAATTTGGGGATTGTTCTCAAGTGGATTATTTGGTATTGGGTCATTTTCAAACTATACGGGTGATGTAGCTATTCTAATTAAATAGTGAAACATGTAAATACTTGTGTTTCGATGGTTCTGTGTTGGAATTGTTTTTAGTAGTGAATGAAATCTTTGGCAGGAAGTTAAGGATATTTCAAGGAAACATAAAAAAAGTATCACTGATTCACCCCTCCCCATCTTAGTGATATACTTATCTAGATAGGTCACTATTAATCCAAAAATATGTTGGACCCTATGGTTCAACCATGTGTGGGAAGAAGTCTACCTAGCCATCCATGGGAGGTAGGTGGAAGGTTTGGCATGCATAGCACCCCAAAATCATGCCCAGGGTATACATAGCACATGATGTGTTCTCAATGTGGGCCACATATGTGAGGTGAGATCGGTGAGGGGCATGTGTGAGTGCTTATTTCAAGTTCAACTTTCTCCATTCCTGGAATCAACCATGTACATGTACTTTTTATCATATATAGGAGTGTCGATGCATCAATTCAATTGATGTGGGATGCATTGTATAGGAAAATATTCATATGACATAAAAATTAGTTTTTATATCATGGTCATTTGATATGATAATTATCATCCATCTAATCACTTCACAGGGCTTTCTTCAACCTTGCCCTTAACCTAACTGATCGTTTACACTATATTTTCTTATCCTCCCGACACTACTACAAACCTAAATGAGTTTATGATCTATCTTGATGCCACCCTAAGACCACAACTATCATCCTCATCCAACAATAGGGCTGTAATCCTTTTAACTACAATACAATGAGTTATCATTGTAAATAAATTTATTGAACTACAATTTTATACTACTGATGTTAAGAAATGTATTCCGTTGTCATATTTTATTATTTTAATGTAGTGATAAGTGTGATTTTTTCATTTGGAGTCCAAACTAAAATTGTCCCCCCATTAATTTCTATTGAATTATTGAAGGTATAATATTATATTGTAACTACAAAAGGCCACTTAGAGTAAAGTATTAGATTAATAGGTTTTTCATGACACAACCCTTTAAAAAATGAATTGTATATAAAAGTTTATAAAATCTCTATCAATGTTAATGTATATAATCTCTATGAGCATATTATATGGTTTATCATAAATACTTATACATGTGATTATATAAATCTATTTCTTATAATCATTAATTCAACCAATATTAGAATCAGTAGTTTTATCCTTTAATTGTAAAATAAAGAGGGTGTCTAAATTATAATATTATAAAGATATTTGAGTTTCCATTTTTCCAAACCAATAATGGATTTCTAGGATAACAATAACAGATATAATATATTTATTTTCAACTATATTTATTTTGAGTAAATTTTATATAATAACATATGCACAAAAAACTATATGTAAATCTGTCAATTCCCCCACTGAAAACCCACCTCTTATTCACCAAACTCTATCTATTCTCTTGTTTCACATTTTCATGAAAAAGAACACAAATTCCCTATGTTCATAGTTATTATCATACTGAATTAAGGGGAAATTTTTTTAATGAAAAATATTCTCTATTTTTTCTCTGGTTAGTAATGTTTATATATATGTCCTTGTATTAATTAGAATATTTTCAGTAGAGTTTTTAACATTTTAACATTAATGTTTAAATTAATCTTTAGAAAACTTTTAATTTTTTAAAAAATTTAAAAAACGAATCTTCTTGTAATTTTATAAATGGAGAACTTTTTACATTTCACAAAATAATGTGAAATTAATCATTATTTTAACATTTAAAACATAAATGAAATTTCCAATTTCCATGACCACTCAAAGCCTTCAATATTTATTTACAAGTTTTGAATATTTTTTGAAAGAATCTTTTTTCTATAATATTTATCAAATTTTTAGATTTTTATTAATTTATTTCAAAATAAAAAAGGGTGTTTCCATTAAGAAATGGTTCCATGATATTTTAATTAATTTTTTCTATAAGAGAATATAATTTGTTTTTACTTCTGATTCAGTGGGGATTCGATTCTATGATGTTATAATTATTCTTTGTCTATTTTATTTATGAAAATGAGGATGATATTTTTGTGAAATATTATTACTTTTTAATAGTTTTTAATGATTAAATGTTGAAATGTTTTTAAAACCTATTTCTTTTTCACATGTTATGTTGTTACGAATGTTTTATGATCTCGTGGTTCACATGTGTAATATTTTAATTAGCTGAAATTTTGGTCCAAAATAAATATTCCCAATATATAATGGGTAAATGTGGATATATCGTGCGATATTATAGATTTTAATTAGAGGTTATCCAAGTTCAATAAGGGACAATTCCCCTACAACATCCTTTAGTGTAAACATTGGTCAATGATATAATGGAATGTAGTGTGAACCAAATCCTCTATGATAGTCTTGGTAAATATGATTGTCTAAATAAATAATTTTCTATACTTATTTGTATACCAATAAACTATGTATTATTCCAATTTTATCCTCTCATGTGTCATATCCATTTATTCCTTTATGACTCATATCATATCAATTGACATGATTTATTCCATGTTGTATATATTATGGTAATTAACATGTATAGTATTTAGTTTCAAATGTTAATAAAATGTTTTCATTCTATTAATATCATGTTATTTTTAAGAGAACCTTTATATCTACCTTGTTCACTCTTACTATGAATCTGATATTTTATTATATTATGTTTACATTTCCTCAAGATATGAAGAATGGGTTTTAGTGTGATTTGTATAACAAGGGTGTTTGTTTTGATGAACTATGTGGGAGATGTTGTTGATATTATTGGAATAAGTTATTTTTGTATCCAAGATTCCAAAGACACTAAACCTTTACATTTTTGGCATGGATCATAGTGTTATTTAATGAATATTAATCTATTACGATGTAATATTTATGTACAAAAATCATTAGCCTCTATAGTCACACATATAGAAATTGTTTTTATATTAAACAGTTCTATGATATAGCATCCTTAGGAAGTAAATACAGATCCACCATCACTAAGTGATTTTAGATTATAACTAACACATAAAAAATGGTGGGATCACAACCTCATTCTAATGGAGATGATCATGTGGAAAAGAATTGTAAAGACGAGGTTCTCCATCTTTATGTAGCAGAGTGTGAACTAGAGAGAATTGAGTAAAGACCAGATAATGTGATATGTTTGGTTATTATAGAATCATCCATGTTTATGAATTTTTTATATATGTAAAAATAAGAATATTTTATTATCAAAAAGTATTGATCATTTAAGATTAATTTTGAATATATTTCATATCATTATGACCCTTTAAACGCCATAGGGAAAGTAGATAGAGTATGGATTTAAATTTTCTTCGAGTCAATTAAAGATTATTGATTACAAAACTATTTGTACCTTTTTATTCCATGACCTTAAAAATTTTTACCTTATCATTGGCATGGGATGGGTGATTATCTATAGAGATTATATCAATTATTATTATCTTCTGGTATTATTTCTCTCTCCTAAGGAAGTCACTCATGTTGTCTATGCTGAGTAAGATCTATGATTAGGAAGTGTAAGTAATGTTTCTCTAGAGATAATATTTTCTCATTCTGATTGTCAGTGTTGTTTCTTCATACTTTTTATCCACGTCTTAGTCACCCTTTTCTAATGGTGTTCTGTGGGAATCATAATGTTTTTCTAAATTATTTCTCTTGTATACCAACCCATAGTTAAGTCGAGTTTTGTGTAGTCTTACTTCTTGGGATGAGACCCATTTTAATTCCGATATACCATATGAAACCCACTGAATTGAAATAATTAAATGCTCAGTTTTAGTGTATTGAGGCTAAGGGGTTTATCTCTATATTGTTTTACCATAGGAATCACTAGTACCTTTGGTACAAAATTTGTATGGCAGCATTTGGATTTACGTTTAATACCAAAAACTCAACTAGGTGATAGTAAAAAATGAATATCCCATAGATAGGATTTATAACCCTTTTTCCAACTAAACGGGGCTTGGTGGTTTATGATAATTAATATAGGATCAATGAAACATTGGATGAAGTTTATGGGGGGTTAAATTCCTAAAAATGTGTTATTGATATGGTATTTGAACTATGATTATTTTTTCATGCAATTGGGTTTTAATAATTCTATTCTACAATTTATGGAATTAATGAATTTAATCATTCATCTGTTCATGGATTCTTTTATGGTTTTATTTTTGGTGATAGACATTTTTGTTCAAAATTATAGAAGGATCACGATGAGCATCTAAATAAAATCCTTTGAATCTTGATATAAAAATTCCTTTATGGAATGTTGACCTAATTTCAGTTTTGGAATCCAGAATTGAGATTTTGGTGCATGTAAATTCTGAGATGAGTACTTAGTTGATCCTAAAAGTATTCAAGAAGTGATGCCTGGGTAGTATCCTAGAAACAAGTTTGAGGTATATAGTTTATTATTATTTAATTATTATTATAAGATAATTTTTTTACTTATCAAGGATTAGATCCCCTTTAATAGATTTGAATTTTATTGTTTTATTTTTTTAGATCGAGTTGTTCTTGAGCTATTTTGAGGAGTTTAAAGGGATATTCACTTCATTGAAAGCCTTGGTTCATACCAAGATGAGTGTCGGTTATAATATCTATTGTGATGCATCATGTATGGGATTCAGAATTGTTCTAAGTGATGGGGTATATGTAGTAAATTTTGTATCAAAAAAATTATTCTCACATGATAAGAAAAATACCACTCTTGACCTTGAGTTAGTAGTAATGATGCATGTAATTAAAAAAATTAATCCACCACCTCTTTGGTGATTGGTTTATAGTGTGTTCAGTACATAAGAGTTTAATGTACATTTTCACAAGAGAGATTACAACATATGATAGATACGTTTAGTGGATTATATTCATAACATTGATATAGGAATTTATTTTACCCTTGGTAGCGGAAATGTGGTCATAGAGGATTTGAAGAGGAAATTACATACTTTAGTAGTGAATGAATATATTGAATAGTGGTGCTTGATGATCTTAGTAACTAAGATTCACAAGGATGAAGGGACATATAACTATTGAGTATTTCTAGACTGACTCTGGGTGGATCACATATGGATGATGAGATTTGACATGGACATGCTCAGGATACATAGTGATATCATTTTAGTGGGAATCATCATGGTAGAGATACATCATCTTTGTAGGGTCAACCTCTTAATGTTGTTATATTCTTTTGGGGAAGAATTTTTTTTCCATGACTCTCAATGAAATTTTTTTATGGATATTGGACACAAATAATGTTGGTCTATGAACCTTATAGATATAGATATGTACAATTATTTGAGATTCCATTATTGGTGGAATGTTTTTGGGCATTCAATTTTAGATTTTGTATATATGGGACTTACGCGTTAGAAAATAAATAATATCAATGAACATCTGGGTTTTTGAAACTATTAACCATTCCTGTATGAAAATGGAATGTGATATCCATGGAATAAGTGATTTTGAAACCTTGGACTCATATAGTTAACAATGTGATATGGACTATTATTAATCAAATCAATAAATCAAAATATTTACTATATAAAATAATGTCAAAAGAGGATAGGGGTCTAGGGGAATTATACAAGTGGGAGTTATTTAGATATTATGGTGATCTATATACTATAATTTTTGATAGATACCCTTGATTTACATCCTACTTACAGAGTAGATTATAGTCTGTGATATGTAATCTATTATAATTCAGCATCAATTATCACCCATATACAGAGTTACAAAATATGTGATCCAACCATATTATAAATTAAATTCTCTATAAAATTATTCTTGACATTTGTGTATCATGGGAGAAACATCTTCACTTATTAGATTATTCTTATTACAATATTTAATAATATTTGATACTGATGGAACTATTTGAGGCATTGTATGTGAGGCCTTGAATGTATCATATTTATTACGTTGAGGATGGATCAATGAAAATGGTTTGATATAGTATCATTTATTAGATGAAAACTACGATTTATTTAATTAAGAGCAGGTTAGCGATAGCTTAGAGTGTTCACAAATGTTTTATCGATAATCTTCATCGTCTATTAGACTTTGAGTTAAGAGATCTAATTTTACCCTATTTGTGTTAATAGGTTTCACATAGAAATTTGTATTTTCATTAATGTGCTACATGAGTGAAAGAGCATATCCAACTTGGTGTAATCCAAGGATTTTTTTTTCTTGTAGACATTGTGGTATTGGATCATTACCAAACCATAACAAGGATGTATCTATTATTTTTGAATTGGAAACCTATTAAATACTTCTGTTCTTATGGATGTGGGTTTCAATTATTTTCACTAGTAAAACAAATCATTAATAGGAGGAAAAGTATGTTTCAAGGAAATATAAAAGAAAAGTATCATTGATTGACTACCTCCCACTCTCAGTGACACACTTATCCTGATTAGGTAATTTCAACATGTATCTAAGAATAAGTTCCCTGTCACTTATACATTATTGATGGAGAATTTAAATTGTGTGAACATTAAAGGTATTTCTATTTCAATTAAAATAATTATCATATCTGGAAGGATATAGTAATACTATATATTATTTCTATTTTATATGACGTTCTTGAAGATGCAATGGTTGGGTATCATCCCATTGATGATAAAGTTCCTCTAATATCTGTTGATAAGAAGAAACATAAAAATGATGGATGTTTATAGAATGATTTATTGTCATCACTTGGTGAAAGTTCATTATTAATGGTGAAATGTGTTTCCAAAACCAAAATTATATGAGATAAATTGAAAAACATATACGATGTAAATAAAAAGGTGATGAGAGAGAAGATACAAATATGGAGACTGAAGTATAACTATTTGAAGAAGGGTGAACTTGAATCCATTGGGGACTTCTTTAGTTGGGTGGATGATATTGTTCACACTATCAGATGTCTGGATGAAATATTAAATTATTCTATAGTTGTTTACAAGATCATGTGAACCCTTCCCGATATGTTTAAAGAAAAAATATCTTCATTAGACAGCAAAAATCATGAAACATTATCTCATTATGGTTTACATAGCAAACTCATAACTTCCGAAATGAGAAGGGACAGAGCTATGAATATCAAAATAAAAGTTGAATGAAATTTGTCTTTCAAGGATGTGATAAAGAAAAATATAAGAAGATTCTTATTGAAGAAAATTCCGATGAATACGATTTTGAAAATTAGTTATCTAAAAATCATGATTGTATTTTATCCATGTTTTTTAAAAATGTGAAAATAGTTACTAAAAAATAATGATTTAAACTTCCCTTGAAATGATTTGAATGTGGAATCATTGGTCAATCTGCATCTAATTTACATTGAATAAAAAATGGAGAAGATATCAATGAAAACTAAATAAATCTAAGAATATCATGGAATAAATATAGAGATATGATAAAATCTTATTCGCTATAGAAAAATAGAAAATTATTCACACCGATAAGTAAATGTTTCTTTTTTGATGATGAAGAAGAAAAAGGTAGTGATGATGAATTTGAAACTTCTGTTGACTATGGAGTTTAAAATACTTTCATTATAATAATGAATGATAAAGAATAAAAAATAATCTATTATGAAGAAGAATAAACTCATCCTTAATTTCATTTGAATGAATTTTTGACAGAATGTATAATAAATATTAGAAGACATGAAAATCAAAAACAAAATTATGGAAGTTGAATTTTCCCCAACTACATATCTAGAATGTTTTAATAATTAAAAAGTGACCCTAGTCAAATTAATTGATGATTTGAATAAATCTATCAAGGAAAATAAGTACTATAATGATCATCGGGAATGAAAGTTGAAATAAAAATAAGAATACATGGAACTTGTACATTAAAAACATTCTAAATCCAATGAGAAAGGTACATGTTTCAAATATTATATTACTAAAGTTGGATAAATTTATCATAATGATAAACCTAATAGGATCCAACATAATTTTTCTTCATTGGTTGAGTTGAAATATAGAAATATTTCATAAAGGTAGGAAGCTTGGAATGGTATAAATATATGGCCAAGACCAACAATGTTCAGAATTTAAAAGTATTAAAATACCCTAAATTCAAAAAAAATTCTAATACCTAGATATCACATAAGATGAAAATAAAAGGAAGACTCTTATTGATAACTTAAAAGTTGGTGACTCCAGCAATAATGACAAGAATGTTTCTAAGAAACAAATTCACAATTCCAGTTATTATGGATTTTTCAAAAGAAAATACACATTCAATGTCTATTACGGGTATTGTGGTGGATTTAGACATACCAAAAATATTTGTTGGATTATCCAAAAACATTACTATTATACTATATATAATTAATGTAAAGGTTTGAGGTAGAGTTAATTCCCTAAAAAAAAGAAATCATATAATAATTGTTCAAAATAAATTGAATAAGGTTGGTGTAAAAATTAAAAATATGGTCCAAATGTTGGAATTTTTTTGTGAAAGATGTGAATAAGCTGGACACCTTCAAAATGGATGTCGTGTTTGGTTACTAGCTAAAAAAATGTTTCTTAACTATCAAAATCTAAAGGTGAAGAATGAAAAAGAAGAATAAAAGGATAATAGTATTTAAACATCATTGAAATCTACAAAATGTGAATGTCTATGGATTATTAATAATGAGTGTTATTCTCATATGATAAGATATTATAAATTATTATGAATTTTAAATATTTTAAAGACGTCATGGTGACATTTTGAAATCATGAGTCCCTAAGATTTAAAAGGTGTTGGATGATCCATTATTGGAAATGAAATGATGAAATCTAATAAATATTTGTATGTTGATGGGCTAAAACACAGTTATCTATGTGAATTGCAATTTTTTGATGAGGATAACAAAGTTATCTTTAATAAACATGTGTTTTTTGGAAAATTGGAGAATATGGAAATATTTTTACAATAGGAAAACATAAGAAAATAAATTTAATTCAGGTTGGTGAAATAAAAAACTATTGTTACATGACTATACTGGAAGAGAATCAAGTGTGACATAAATGGGAGGGACACATGTGTCAAAGAAACATGAGGTACTTATCAAATTTTGATATTGTATGTGGTATTCCTAATTTTCAAAGAAGAAGAGATTAGTGTTGCACAATTTTCTAGAAAGGAGACATTACAAAATCAGTACATAAGAAAGATAAGATTAGTTCAAGATAACCCATGTAGTTGATTCATGATGGTTTTTTTGTGCCAAAGGAAAAAAATAAACCAATATAGATAAGTAATTAATTACTATTATTTGTGGTTTTACTCGAATTACATGAGGTATGTATATGAAAAATAATTCAGAACCTTCGACAATGTTTAAAAGTCTCAGAAATAAATTTGAGAAGGAAAGTGAGTATTCAGTAAATTAGTTAAGAACCGATAATGGTAGTGAATACAAAAAGTAAAGTATTCAAAATTATCTTTATAATCATTTAATTGTTAATGAGTTCATTTCTCCATATAATCTTCAAAAAATGTTATTTCATAATGAAATAAAATATGTTTTGTAGAAATGGGAAGAACTATGTTACTTGAACATGGTCTTTGTCATTACTTTTGGAGGCAAGCCATGAGTACTACTGTTTATATAAAGAATAAATGTTTTTATAGAACTAATTTAGATATGACTCCATTTTATTTTTATTTTAGAAAAAATCCAATTTTAAAAATCATTATATTATTCAACTGTACATATATCGTAATGAATAAAGGTGGAAACTAAAGAATGTTTGAGTTCAAAGATGAAGATGGAATATTTTTGTTTATGATCTTGACGGAGGAGGGTATAAATGTTTTTAAAAATAAATATAATGAATTATTGATTCTATTGATGTGAAGGTATTTGAATGATCTGAGAAAGACAAGTGATCATGTAAGATAAAGTTGTTGAGGAGGATAATGAATGTTTTGAAAACAATTCATGATAAGGATACATATAATTATAATCCTACTCAAGGTGAAGAATCCGACATAGCTATTTCCTATGATGAGGAAGATACTTGAAAATATCATTCTAGGCTAAGGAAACTAGTCAAAGGTCATATTATCATTGTGGATCCCCATTAAAAGGATTAAAAAATAGAAAAACAATTATATTACACTTACTTCATTGTATTCAAAAGTGGATTCTGATGATGTGAAAGAATATTTTTGGTATCTAGAATGAGTTTAGGACATGAATGAAGTGCAAGACTAGATTGAAAAAGAATGAAACATGGGAACTCTTACCAAATCTATAAATCAAAAACAACATTGGCACAATGTGGGTTTTCCAAAACAAGATGAGTAAAGTAGGTTATGTGATAAGAAACATTGAAAGATTAGTGTAGAATGAGTATTCACAATTTGAAGGTATTGATTTCGATGAATCATTTTCTCTAGTGGAATGATTATAAACAATATTATTTTTTCATAATATTGTTTCATAATGTGGTTAAAGGATATTTTTTATGTATGTTAAACCCGTATTCTTCAATGGTGATCTTGATGAGGAAGTTTAAATTAGTCATCCTTGGAGATCTATTGTTGGGAAAGATAAATGTAATATTTGTAGACTGAGGAGGGCATTGAATGAGAAAAAATAATCTCTGAGATCAAGTTATTCCAAATTGGATACCTTCTTAAGGAAGACGAGTTTCATGAAAGGAATAGTTATTATCATTATTTATGTCTGAGAAATTCAAGAGTATTCCTTCATCATAATTATTAATGTGGATGACATTATCCTTGTTTTGAATGATGTAAGAAGTAGTGAATTATTTGATGAATAGATAAAAAAAGGCTTTTAAAATGCCCATATTGGGGGAAATAAAATACATACTTAGGTTACAAATTTTACAAAAGAAGAAAAATGTATTTCCCAATAAAATTACATAAATAAATTCTGATGAGGTTCGACATGGAAAAAACAAAACCATTTTCCTCTCCAAACTGAGTGGGAATGAAGTCGTTAAAAGATAGAGAAGGAAAAAATGTTGATCAAAAATAATTTCAAATGATGATTGGATATTTATTATATTTAAAATTATCAAGACATGAAATTGTTTATAATGTCAACTTATTTGAAATATTTCAGTGCAATATAAAGAATCAAATTTACTTATGGGAAAAGTAATTCCTAGATACATCCAAGGATCAATAGATTTAAGAATCAGGATTGAAATCATGAATGTATTGATTTGATTGTGTATTCAAATACTATTTGAGTATGAAATGTCGATGTTACAAGATACACATCCAAGGGAGTATTCTTTCTGGGAAAAATTGTTTTAGATGGAAACAAAACAGATGGGAAGCACAATAAATCAAAATAAATCTCACTAGGATACCAACTCAACATTATCATTCAAAACACATTGACATGAAATATCTTTTCATTAATGATAGTGTAAATAAGAATGAATTGATGACAGAGTATGTTCCAACACCAGATCATGTTGCTGAAATTTTCACAAAACCATCACCAAACGAATCATTTTTTAAATTGAGGATGAACATGGGAATTCAATATCTCTCTCATTATCATTGATGTATGTGTTTTTGTACCTCATCACATCGTAACATTGGATAGTATTATAAAGGGGGAGAATTGAATTTTTTTCATTTATCTACCATTAAAAGTCTTGTAAAATGATGGAGTTGTGGTCAATCATTCAATTCAACATTATATTGTGCATGAACTATTCTAACTACTTATTTGAGTTTTTGTAGTAAACAAACTATTTTTAATTAATGAGAGGTGAAGAAGATGAGAAGGAAAGGTATAAAAAATGAATATGATTCAATAAATATTTCTTTTTGATATCATGGTTTTATAATCAATTATTCTTGTTTCCAGCATTGAGATAGCTCTCATAGGCTTAGAATTGTTTATAGGTGATCTATTAATTGATGATATATAGTTTAGTGATTTATGAAACTTTGATGAAAACAAAATCCAAAGGGGGATATTACTAGGACCAAGATGATCATATTCGAGTTGTTTTCTTTTATTGTCATGTATGTTTATAAAGAAAGGAAAATCACCTCACATCATAACTTTTTTAATTTCAGGTAGACCATCATATTTAGAGAATGAAACTCATAGTTAGTTAAAATTTCAATCATATTTAAGAGATGTTGGAAGAAAAGTCTCGTTAGATTCAAACTGAATATAGAATTAAAAGGTTGTTCATATTGAGGAATAATATTGTTGTTTTTAAATGGTTATCGGGTTCACACTAAATCTGGTATAGAATTTTTGATAATAATTGTATAATCATATGCTATATGAGTATGACAAAATAAATGAGATGTTTCTTTTCTTATCCTTGAGATATCATAAATCATATGTTAATGGTAAAACATATGATGAAACATGATGAAAATAATGAGGAGAATAAGCCCTGCTAAGTGAGAATATATTTGAAAGAGAGAAAAGATATCCTGCCAATCATATTCCGATTGATTGGATCTGAATGGGATAAAAATGTGTGATATAAGTCATATTTAGTAGGATCATATTCAAGATATGATGGAAAGAAAGAAAGGAACTATAGTATATGACTGATAATGTATTAAAGGGAGGTTTATTGGTTTGATGAGAAGCCAGTGGTATCCTATTCAGGTGAGAAAGAAGCTAATGATCATACTTAGTATGATATCATATTCAGAAGAATAATTACTTAAAACATATGAATGGATCGAAACTATTGATTTCAATGATGTATTCCACAATTTAAAAAGTGTTTAATAATATTATTTATTTAGAAAATCATTCTAGGGAATGAAATTAATAACAATATCTTTATTACTGGTGGATTAAGAGAAGAGATAAAGGAAAAAGATCGATTTATTATTGAAGGGGATCATGAAGTTCAAAGATTGTATCTTTTCCATTCCAAAATGTAATCATATTCAATAATCAAAATTAAGAAACAAAACTAGACTGAGTTGTGTGATGAAATATATTTGTTAATTTATACATTTAACAAGTTTATAACATTGTATTTAGATAATCTGATTAAAAAAATTGGATCACGATAGATATTTGAAAAGAGATTCTAAGTAATAGATGACATTAACAGAGTATTCGATAAGGATCTAAAAGAGTTGAGAGGAGTTGATGAAGTCGTGATCTGAAATTCAAGAAATTGTGGTGGTGGGAATGTTTTTGGGATTCCCACCAAAATCATCCATGGGTCACTAATAAAATAGAGATGTACATTGTAATTTATCTTAACACTGACAGAGATGTACTATTAATATAAAATGGATAAGCTTCAACATTCTAAGAAAAGGCTGTGTTTTTTGTATTGAGGCTTTATTGAAGAAGTCTCTTTGTAGTGAAGTGAAAATAGTAGAGATAATATCGTAATGTTACTCAGCTGATCATTGTATTCAGTTATCAGCCAAGGCAGAGCCGCGACTTTAGTGATGGCTCTCCTGCTGCGGCGTATCCCTTTCTAGGGTTTTGAGCATCACAGTTCAGATGGCAGCCGACTTCATTTGCGGAGGCGAGGGATTGAATCTGGTTATTCTTCAGCTTCGCACATCATTCTATTCACCATCGGCTTCCCAATGCGATAGAGTTCATATAGGGTTCATTAGGAGACTTGATTCGGACATCTTCAGTGGATGGGTTTTCTTTGGGCAACGGGGATCTGCTAAGATGTCCTTCAGCTTCTCTGGGGTGGGATTCATTCTTGGTGTTGGCAGGAAGATGCAAATCTCATGAGAATCGCATCTGAGGCTGGTCAAATTGGAAAGCCTATTTTTGTGGGGTCTTCTGATAGGAGACAGAGATGTGGAACTATCGACCATTGGCTTCTGCAGTGGAAGGGTTTTGTTCTAGTTATAAGTTGGAATATGTAGATCCGATGAGAAATGTGACTTAGGCAGGTCAATCGGTAAGCCAGGTTTGTTTATGGATTCCTTATTTCTGTTCGAGCTGTGTTGTTCCTGCTCGGATGACCTTCATTTTGAAGCTTTGAGGAGTGGAATTTTGGATCCCAACATTGTTTGAATTGTTGTGTGATCTGTTCATGGTTGTATGTGTTGCATTTGTTTTTTTGTATTTCCTTTGACTTTGGTGGTCGTTTTTGGCGTTCGGGGTCCATGGAGACTAGATCCATTGAGGGAACCGTCCGTTTGCTCCACTGCTCTGGCTCCAGGACTCCACGGCTCTCCCCGATGTGGATCTGAAGGGTGGTCTTTATGGTGTTTTTGGATGTGAGGGTGAGCATCCGTAGGAAACTTGTGATGGTTATGTCTCTGTTAGCTCCTGGAGGATGACGATGTTAGGGATGTGATGTTCTTGATGGCTTTTGATTCTGGTGATCCTTGTCATTGTTCTGATCGGCAATTGCCCGTTTTTTCTCTACTCTGGATCAGGGATCCCCCCCCCCAATATCTCTAAGGTGGAGCTGTGCGGTGGGATTCAAGGATCTTTGGGATTTGAGTTTATGCGGGTGATTTCGGGGTGAAGATGGTGCTAACAGCTTGATCTGCATCGGCAATGAGTTGTTCGGCTCCAGAAATGATGATGACAGTGGTTGGTAGTGACACGACAGATGGTGAAGGGTGATACGGCTTGGCTCGTGGTTCGAGTGTGGTGATGTTGATCCTTTTGAATTTTTAATCTTGAAAATTCATTAAGGGTCTTTTTATTTTTTCATTTTTAATGGGTGTAATCTTGCAATGGTTGAATTTGTATCCAAGTGGAGTTGTTTTGGTTCAAACTTACCCGTTAAAAGTGTCATTTGAAAATAAAAATATTGATTTGGAGGATCGTATTCAGTTATCATCTTATTCAATTTTTTCGTATTCACATGGTCATCATATTTGGATAATCATTGTATTATGCGATATTAATCAAATTTTGAATTTTTGAATTGGGATTTATGGACTGATAAAGGATGTGTTCTAAATTTTCATTATCATATTCGGATGGAGTTATATCCATCAGGTTGGGAAATTATATTTGAACATCAGATTTCAAGAATCAGGGAGGGAAGATCATATTAAAAAATCAAAATTAGTTTTTATTATTATCTTTTTAAGGTTCTTACCATCTTATGGGTAAGAAAATGAAAAATTGTTTTCTATTAAATAAAATGGTGAAAATTAGAAAGAATCACGGGTAACATGAATTGTTACACAAAAATTGTATTACCATATTTATTTCTAAGAGGGTTCACTGGCACTTTTGGTTTGTCTTCCACATTCTACCCGAGTGAAATTGAATATCCTACTTAGTGTAATTCAGGGATTGTTCTCAAGTGGATTATTTGGTATTGGGTGATTTTCAAACTATACTGATGATGTAGCTATTCTAATTAAATAGTGAACCATGTAAATACTTGTGTTTCGATGGTTCTGTGTTGGAATTGTTTTTAGTAGTGAATGAAATCTTTGGCAGGAAGTTAAGGATATTTCAAGGAAACATGAAAAAAGTATCACTGATTCACCCCTCCCCATATTAGTGATATACTTATCTTGATAGGTCACTATTAATCCAAAAACTTGTTGGACCCTATGGTTCAACCATGTGTAGGAAGAAGTCTACCTAGCCATCCATTGGGGGTAGGTGAAAGGTTTTTCATGCATAGCACCCCAAAATCATGCCCAGGGTATACATAGCACATGATGTGTTCTCAATGTGGGCCACATATGTGCGGTGAGATTGGTGAGGGACCTGTGCGAGTGCTTATTTCAAGTGCTAATTTCCCCATGCCTAGAATCAACCATGTACCTGTACTTTTTATCATATATAGGAGTGTTGATGCATCAATTCAATTGATGTGGGATGCATTTTATAGTAAAATATTCATATGACATAAAAATTAATTTTTATATCATGGTCATTTGATATTATAATTATCATCCATCTAATCACTTCACAGGGTTTTCTTCAACCTTGCCCTTAACTTAACCGAACGTTTAAACTATATTTTCTTATCCTACAGACACTAATACAAACCTCAATGAGTTTATGATCTATCTTGATGCCACCATAAGACCACAACTATCCTCCTCCTCCAACAATAGGGCTGGAATCCTTTTAACTACAATACAATGAGTTATCATTGTAAATAAATTTATTGAACTACAATTTTATACTACTCATGTCAAGAAATGTATACCACTGTAATATTTTATTATTTTAATGTAGTGATAAGTGTGATTTTTTCATTTAAAGTCCAAACTAAAATTGTCCCCCCATTAATTTCTATTGAATTATTGATGGTATAATATGATATTGTAACTACAAAAGACCACTTAGAGAAAATTATTAGATTAATAGTTTTTTCATGAGACAACCCTTTCAAAAATGAATTTTGTATAAAAGTATATTAAATCTCTATCACTGTTAATGTATATAATCTCTATGATCATCTTATATGATTTATCATAAATACTTCTGTATGTGATTACACAAATCTATTTATTATAATAATTAATTCAACCAATATTAGAATCAATAGTTTAATCCTTTCATTGTAAAATAAAGAGGGTGTCTAAATTATAATATTATAAAGATATTTGGGTTTCCATTTTTCGAAACCAATAATGGATTTCTAGGGTAACAATAATATATATAATATATTTATTTTCAACTATATTTATTTTGAGTAAAATATATATAATAACATATGCACAAAAAACTATATGTAAGACTGTCAATTCCCTCACTGAAAACCCACCTCTTATTCACCAAACTCTCTCTATTCTCTGGTTTCACATTTTCATGAAATATAACATAAATGCCCTATGTTCATAGTTATTATCATACTGAATTAAGGGGAACAATTTTTTAATGAAAAATATTCTGTATTTTGTCTATGGTTAGTAATGTTTATTTATATGTCCTTGTATTCATTAGAATATTTTCACTAGAGTTTTTAACATTTTAACATTAATGTTTAAATTAATCTTTAGAAACCTTTTAATTTTTTAAAAAATTTAAAAAATGAATCTTCTTATAATTTTATAAATGGGGAAATTTTTACATTTCACAAAAAAATGTGAAATTAATCATTATTTTAACATTTAAAACATATATGAAATTTCCAATTTCCATGACCACTCAAAGCCTTCAATATTTATTTACAGGTTTGGAATATTTTTTTTGAAAGAAGCATTTTTCTATAATATTTATCAAATTTTTAGATTTCAATTAATTTATTTCAAAATAAAAAAGGGTGTTTCCTCAAGAAATGGTTCCATGGTATTTTAAGTAATTTTTTATATAAGAGAATATCATTTGTTTTTACTTCTGATTCAGTGGGGATACGATTCTATGATGTTATAATTATTCTTTATCTATTTTATTTATGAAAATAAGGATGATATTTTTGTGAAATATTATTACTTTTTATTAGTTATTTTATGATTAAATGTTGAAATGTTTTTAAAACCAATTTCTTTTTCACATGTTATGTTGTTACGAATGTTTTATGATCTCGTGGTTCACATGTGTAATATTTTAATTAGCTGAAATTTTGGTCCAAAATAAATATTCCCAATATGTAATGGGTAAATGTGGATATATCATGGGATATTATAGATTTTAATTAGAGGTGATCCTTGTTCAATAAGGGAATTTTCCCCTACAACATCCTTTAGTGTAAACATTGGTCAATGATATAATGGAATGTAGTGTGAACCAAATCCACTATGATAGTCTGGGTAAATATGATTGTCTAAATAAATGATTTTCTATACTTATGTGTATACCAATAAACTATGTATTATTCCAATTTTATCCTCTCATGTGTCATATCCTTTGATTCCTTTATGACTCATATCATATCAACTGACATGATTTATTCCATTATGTATATATTATGGTAATTAACATGTATAGTATTTAGTTTCAAATGTTAGTAAAATATTTTCATTCTATTAATATCATGTTATTTTTAAGAGATCCTTTATATCTACCTTTTTATCTCTTACTATGAATCTGATATTTTATTGTATTATGTTTACTTTTCCTCAAGATATGAAGAATGGGTTTTTGTGTGATTTGTATAATAAGGGTGTTAGTTTTGATGAATTATGTGGGAGATGTTGTTTATATTATAGGAACAAGTTATTTTTGTATCCAAGATTCCAAAGACACTAAACCTTTACATTTTTGGCATGGATCATAGTGTTATTTAATGAATATTCATCTATTACGATGTAATATTTATGTACAAAAATCATTAGCCTCTGTAGTCACACTTATATAAATTGTTTTTATATTCAACAGTTCTATGATAGAGCATCCTTAGGAAGTTAATACGGATCCACCATCACTAAGTGATTTCAGATTATAACTAACACATAAAAAATGGTGGGATCACAACCTCATTCTAGTGGGGGTGCATGGTTTGACCAACTGTGTACCATCCATTCAAAAACCATCTATAAAATGTTGCATGTTTTTCAAGGCTTGGGCGCCCAGTTAGGGAAAACTGTGTTCCAACCATGCTCTACCCTCTTTATTCATTGTTTCTCAAATGTTCACCCAAACACACCCCAATGAAAAACCCAAATGAAAATTACTCAACCAGAGAAAAAAATACTCTAAATCAAGCTCAAGATGTCTCCAAAAATTGTTGGGGTTTTACAATCTCCAGACCTTATGAAAACTCATCCTCTACATGTACTACCAATCCTCTCTAAGATTCTGATTAAATTTGATTATGACACTGAGTGCTTTTATATGATTCTTTGTCACATGATTCCTCAAGAACACTACCATGTTTCCACAATAAATGAACTATTAGCATGGTCTTTCCCTATAACACTTTATCACTATGTTTGAACATGAATATAGGATTATCCTCTATAGATACATCTATCTCAATCCCAATATCACAAAAATTGATTTAAAAAGTGGGTTTAGGGTGATACCACTGATGTTGTTAACAATGAAAAATATCATGTATTGAATTGTAAATATATGGGAGAACTAATCGGTACCCCATCAGCCAGATTCTTTCCACAACCTCAAATTGTCTAATAATCCCAGTTGGCATCTTTCCCATTCTCCATATCCTATGGATACACAACCTTTCTAAAAATTGAGAGAATATATGATCACCTTTTACAAAATATAGGGGTTTCCTATATTTATTATCATACTATTTATCTCTACTTTGATGCATATCCATATACATTTGTATAAGCTCAACCTACCTTGACATCTCCTCCATGTGACTCAGTCACAACAACTCTAACTCACCTACCACCATCCAAAATATAGGGGATTTCTTTAACAAAAGGATCATTATAGGGATTATTTTGTATAGTAACCTAATAAATGTTGTTATACTAGAGCTCCACCAAATGTTAGTTTCATCTATTAGGATCCACATATGTCTATAAACCATGTTTTCCACATATCCTCAAGAACCTCTATAGTATCCTCTGACAAACTATCAAATTTGTTTGTGTAAATTCATACATAGGAGAAACAATATACCAATAAACTTATATAATTTCTTCTGGAAGCATGAAGTAAACCTCGTGATATGGTATGAAACAATAGTCTATAGTACCCCATGAAGAGGATATATCTCCCGAAGATACATGTATCCCAACTGTACTACTGAGAATGTCCCCCTTTATATGAAATATATGAAATTATTTTATGAATTTATTCACAATAATTAAAATATATTCATCCTTATGAGGTATCCTTTGGAGAACCAACTCTAATTTCATGGAAACATCATATCACATTCACTTCGGAATGGACAACAACTACAAAAAACCACTAGATCCTGGATTTTCTACCATCAACTACTAATATTAGTAGCATCATTTCACAAACTCTACTATCTCATTTTTCATCCCCGTCTACCAAAAATATCATCATATATCGTTGTACATTTTGGTCATTACAGGATATACCATCCACTTCGAGGTAAGAAGTTTTGCATCAAATCCTTCTATGCACTCGAAGGAACACTAAACAAATTCATAAAATAGATTATCTCATTCTCAAATATCGACATGTATGATGGTGTATCCCCACCTTCCATGAATTCCCACAATGATATAAATTATGTATCTTCTAACTGACTCTCTTGAATCCTTTAAAAAAATCATAGAATCTAAAGAATATGATACCAGATCCATCTTTTCCTGACTCTCCTGAACCACAACATGGATATTAACATGTAGTTTCATCATCATCCATATATAAATATACTCCTAAACATCATGAGAATGATTTTTTCTACTAAAATTATCCACAGAAGTATTTCATTTCATGGTCATATATGATACTTAAAAATTGAATAATTGCATATAATTAAACCATATATACTACTGAATATTTAAATCATTATTTTAGAAAATATTCCTTAATTTATTACAATCTATAAACAAAGTAATCTTCTCACGCTATAGATAATGCTAGAACACATCGAAGCATCAACCATTACTACCAACTTTTGGTCATACATAATGCAATTCTATAAATATGGCCACAACTACTAAGACTCATATGGTACAACATGATATCCCTCCATCAATACTACTCCTACACATATACTAGAATCACCACAAAACACCATGTTCTCCTCCCTTGGCTCATGTAGGATCAAGATTGGTGCTGCTGTCAATCGCTTCTTTAACTCCTGTAAATTGTACTCAAAGAGTATAGACTGTTCGAACATATTCTCAATATTTTTCAATTCTGAAATTGGTTCATCCAATATAGAAAAGTCATTTATAATCCTTTTATAATATCTATGTAATTCTAGAATAATATGTATTTTTCAAATATTCATGGGCAACTTCCATGAAGAAACTACTTGAACCTTCTCTATGTCAAATGATACACCTTCGTTCGAGTTGATGTGCCAAAAAAAGAGTACAGAGTCAATCTAAAACTAATACATATATATTTTGGAATATATTTTATGCTCTCTTAGTGTACTCCATATGTTTTCAAGATGTTGGGAATGATTGTCTTGAGTCTTAGAGTATAATTAGATTCCATTTGTCAAAAATATCACAAATTGATCCTGGTATTGATGAATTGTTTTGTTCATCTGGGCCATATACACTATTGGTGCATTCATCATCTAAAATTGTATTAAGATGAACTCATATATGACATGAATTTTTCTAAAACATGTCCACTATATATTAGAAGTTATAACTCTAAACTAATGATACCCTAATGTCATGTCAATTTTTTAAAAGGAAAAATCTCCTCTAAAATGGCCAACAATATCAACTATATGTGGATGAGGATAATATTTCTTCACTATCATCTGGTACAACATCATTTAATCAAAACACAATAACATATCCCCATAAACCATTTTAGAAAACAGGAATAGAGAACCCCAAAGCGACATACTCAATCAGATAAACCCCTTATCCTAACTCTTCCAACTATGTCTTCATCTCTTGAATCCTTATTGGCACCATTATTTATGGTGGAATAGAAAATGATTCATATAATATAATGATATCAATAGTACATTACATATTTCTCTTAGGTGGGAACCATAAAATGATTTCCAAAAAAAGTCCTAAAACTCTTCAAATAATAGTGGATAAACATCATGTTTCAGACCCCCTTCATCCAGCATTATACTAGAAACCTAGGCTATGAGATATCCAAGTCAGTGAGTAATTGGAACTCCTCACCCATTCTAGATATCCCACTCCACATGACGAATATATTTATCACCCTTAAGAGATGTAAAAGTCACTCTCTAGTGGTAACATCTTATAAGGTATTAGTTTGATACTAACTATTCAATACCCAAAATTTTGTTGAAGCCTGCTATTTTGTGTATTTGGAGATCCCATAGGAAATGATACATTCCTACATCAAGAGAACATCCCATTAACAAATCGATATACATAGACCGTACTCCCAATGGTGTATCTATTGTTAAATCCCCACTCATGAACTCAACTGTTTGGATCAAACCATTAAAAACACACAAAATTAATCGAATGAAAGGAACCAGTATCTAATTAAGAACCACTTAATGTAGAAGCTACATGAATTTTACATATCACTATCATTGGTCTGGCATCGCTATCCACTAGTGTTGGGTGAATTGTATGCTACTGTACTACACCTATTCCTCTGGATGTGGTCTGAGAATGAAATGCTACACCACTCTACTGATATGGGTGCTCATTCCAAGAAGTATGGAGTCCATTTCCTCTACTTACATGGTTAGTATAACTCCCACTTCTAATGAGATAAGGTATTGAAGATTTCATTCCTATGCGCTGATTCTATTTAGCAACCCCATCAATACACATCTATCGTAAGTTCCTATAGAACTTTTTTAGATGTCCCATCTTAAAGCAGGATCAACAATCCACCAGTGGTCAATGATAGTGTATATTATAGTAGAATAGCCTACCGAACTGGTGTAAAATAAATAGATAAATTTCATGTGTAACTGACATCTCCCCATGGCCACTCTATTTTCCATTTCTCCATGTAAATTTCTCATAATCATGCTTCCGTTTCTCAGAAGATATGCCTTCTGATCATCCAGATGTATTAATATGTCCTTTACTGGAAGCCTCATTCAGGTTCCTCTCAACTACGAGAGCCTAATACACCACTTCTAAAAACCACTTCAGTATAAAGATTTTCATCGGGGACTTAATTTCACACTAATTCCATTGCTCAAATTGTTTTCATGAAGTATCCTCAACTTCTGCTAATGTTGTAGAAAATCACTACAAATGTGTAAAGAATCCCAGATAGTCCACTACATAATTACGTCCATATATCAATTATTGAACTCAACTACTCATTCATTACTTAGTATCTTAGGAAATAAGTTATCCAAGAGCCTCTCTAAGAAGTCATTCCATAACATACCATCCACATGTTCAGTCAGATCTTGAATGTCCCACCGGTGATTTTTCGATCCTCATATAATATAAGTATCCAGGTTGACCCCATTCTAACCAAGTGCCTCGAAGTGGTCATGTAGAGTCTAGATAGACTAGTCTATAACTAATATCCCTCAGCTCCACCCTCTCTATAATATTCAGAGGATATTGCAACTAAAAAACCCTCATAATGTAATACATTGCCTTTACAACCCATCATGAGTATCTTTCCATGAATTACATGAACTAAGGAATGTTCTCCCTGAACTTCTCTACAACTCACTAACTCAACACAATCAGTGCCTCATGTTCTACCACTGGAGGATCATCTCTAATCATGTTCACTTATTTTACTATCAACAGGTTTCATCATGGAGGCATAATTATAAAATCCTAAAAGAAAAATTAGGATACTTTTCCTAAAATTAACACAAATACATGAAATCACAATAAGTAACAATATTTTCCCCCTAACACCACTTCATGGTCACATATAAGGTTCTAAGCCTACCATTATCCATCATACATCTTAGTTCAGGTTAAAAAATTGTAACTCATTTTAATCATTAAATTTCCTCATTAGAAACCCATTTATTCTCATCTTGCATCATTTTTAAATTCTAAATTTCATATTAGGCACCAATTTTAGTTCTATTTCAAAATAAAAGATAAATAGTTCAATTTCAACAAATTACCCATAACCCGATTTCTTATATGATCCTAAAATGACGCATGTCACAAAAGAATAATGAGCACCTAGTACGATGCATGAAAACTCAACTTTCATTCCATATTGTCCTAGAAGTAAAATTTCAACAATATAGAAAATAATAATAACATCATCAAATAAGTAATATGGATAAGGTGAAATAATATTCAACTGCAACAGCGAACACCAATAACAACAATCCCACCCTCCTTACTCGGGTTCTCCTCCATACATGGGTTAGCTAATCACCTGAAAGACCTCATAACCAAGGCTCGAATCTTCCTAATCTCATGTATGCCTTTCCCAAATTGTAATACAAATAAAAATGATAAAAACTAGGCTCTGATACAACTTTCTGACATCCCGACCTAGGTACCACACATTAGTGCCACATGCAAGTCGGTCACATTCCCTAAAGTGCACATCCTTGTATTATAGATGATTCCGACTAGTATAGAGGTCTATTATTGATCATGGGGAGATTATAACCTATTTTTTATGACAATAATGTAGGAGTAGAGAAAAATAATCAATAATAATTGAATAACCAAATGATATCATAACTCAAACAATACCACTACAACAAGATAACCAAAACTGGAAATAAAATATGAAAAACAAAATTTTAGATACTTTATTCCAAAACGTTTATCCAGTATCAAAATGAAAACTAAAAAGTAATGAAACTTATAACTACCAAGTGGGTATTGACCCATTTTTGGTTCCCTCACCCATGATCCATCCGCAACTAATCCATATAACATGAGTATTTTTACATAACATCTCCTAAAACAAGGAAATATATTCAGGTATTGACCAGGATACCAGAGTAGTGTGTTATTGCAACTTAGTAGGCCACCACAAATGACATCTAAATTAGTATCCAGCCAATAACATTGTATTCAGTTGTATAAATAAATAAACATGACGAATATGTAAACAATTATCACATTATAAATTATTCTTTATTTAACAACATACTCCCCCATGTTCTCGGCGACACCAGAACCTCAATACCTACATCATCCCACACCAAAGTCTAAATAATCCAAAAGGGATATCATGCCCTAAATTTACATGGTTACCATTCTATATCCCATTTTATATCTCTGAATTACATTTTTACCATTTCATATTCCTTGTCATATCTTACATTTTCATTTTCAACGTTCTAGATTTTAATTCTCATATGAATTCCGTTATTACCATTCATCATTTTAATATCATTCTAGTTATTAATTCAATAATTAATTAATCACCTCATTCCTATTAATTTACTCGATATTCAATTAATCATCTCAACCCCATTAATTAACTCAACAATTAATTAATCATCTCAATCACATTGGTATACTCTATAATTAATTAATCATCTCAATCCCATTAGTTAACTCAACAATTAATTAGTCATCCCAATTTAATTGATTAAATCATTAATTAAACAATCATCTATTTTTCATTAATTAGCTCAATAATTAATTAATCATATCAATCATCTTAATTAAATCAATGATTAACTAATCATCTCAATTATATTAATTAACTAATTAATTAGTTATTTATCTCAATCCAATTAATTAACTCCAAAAATGATTATTCATATCAATTTCATTAATTAAACAATTAATTAATTAATCATAATACACAATTCCAATAATCCAACATTCAAATAATATTAGAAATAGATCTAATCAAAGAATGAAGACAATAATTTTCTATAATGGGTGAAGAAAGGGAGGCAATGGGAAACCATTCGAGATAGGATTCACATATAGGGAGGGGTACATATCTTCGATTTGGGATTTTAATTGTGAAAAACAGAGGTATAACAACCTGGGAATCCCTCTGGGAGGTTCTATAATTGATGGAAATAAGTTATGGGTTGAGCTTGGGTGTTCATAGATATAATATGGGGGTTCAAGAAATATTTCATTAATTTTAGGTGGAGTAAAATCTCATATGCACATTTTTCTAATCAGATTGAACTATAACACCAAAAAATATCCATGGTATACTTCTTATTAATAATTTAAAAGCATTCAATGTATGCAACACTGAGTTCAAGCACACCATGACCTTTCAGACTAGCTCAATGAAAAGTGGTTTTAAAAAGTATAACCACATTTTGTTTTTTATATATAAGAGATTTTAAAGTATAATTAGATTATATTTTTCCATTTAATATTATTTAGGTCATTATAATTATTTTTATACATAATGTGGACATAAACACATGTCAATCATTTCATAGTCTTTACTTATTTAAAACCTTCTTTTTAGTTTTGACAACATGAATTAATTTTAAATTAATTTCCACAATTTTCTTGTTTGTCATTTGTAAAAATTTATTCCTGATTTGGAATCAGAAGGTCGATAATTGTGTAAATAGGTTCCTTTTATTTTTTGACATTATGAAAAGTAACTTTAGTAATTATTATATTTATCTTGGTTAAAGGGTAAATATGGTAAATCAGTTTAAAAAAATAAAATTATTATAATATTAAACTACCCTAAAACATTTCATAATTCTATTATATGATATAGATCTGATCATGGTCTTCCTTGAGTCTATTTTTGGACCCCATAGACCCACATTGGTGTGAAAATGACATTTTATAAGAATTAATTTAATATATAGAAAAATATAACATAAACATGTATCTTTTAGTAAAATAATTATTATATAGGGTTATATAATTGAATGCTATAACTATAAATACTAATTAGAAAAATAAAAATATTTCATACATTTTGATATTCTATTTACAATTTTTAGACAAAAAATATATAATTTAATTATTCCACAACGATGATACAGTGATTTCTTAATTTACAAAGGATTCAAATAAATTATATTATAAATGATAAACTAAAAGTAATATAGTTATTTTGATGTCATGCACGAATTTTATAGATTATATTGACATATTATCTTTGATTTAATGTCATGTTATTTATGTAATAACGTTTTTATAAATTTGAAAAAATATCAAGTATGAATAGTGTCCAAAATTAACATAATTCATAACTTAAGACATAAAATAGTTTATTAAATGATATTAAATTATTAAAACAACTAATATTAGTCAAAATTAATTAAAAAATTTTACAAATGTAATTTATGGTACACTTATGGTTCCTTTGGGGTTTTATAGTAATTAAATCAATCTTATAGTATAAAAATATAAGAAGATTTGGTAAGAGTTAAAATGTTTATCAAATGGTTAAACAAAAAAATTAGGATACCAAAATAATAAAAAAATGTCTAAAAAATATTTTATGATAGGTATTAAAACCAACACTATCATACATTTGAATTAAATGAGTTTTGGACCATTTATAATCAAAATTAAGTTTATAATAAATTAATATTTCTATACTTTCCTAAAGTGACCCTCCTCCGTCATATAAAAGGGAACCACCGATACACACTTATTCACACCTCCAAAGCTCTTTGGCTCAGCCATACTCTTCCTAAATATCCTAAATTCTTCACTTAATTCATCCAAGATGAAAAATATTTTTCAAAAAGTAAACTGAAGGAGTCTGTTTGGGAAAATCAAAAGAAGACTCTCAACTAAAATGTAATCATTTAATCCCTTCTTTCAAAGTTCATTTTTTATTCTACTAAATCATACTAAGTTGATACATTTATAAAATCATAAATATAGCATATAATATATACTGAAATGTTTTCAAGATTATGGGGCAACCATATTCCCTTCTCTACCCATCATATGACAAACAATACCACCATACATGCGTACGTACGACTTACCGTCTCCATGTCGTGGTGTAAATTTTTCTTCATGTACAATTTATATATATGTTTATAATGATGAATATAATGGAATTAAACAATAAATATAAAAGTATATGTTCTGTTTAATATTCATATTCCATACAATTCCCTACCATTTAACCATTAAGGAAATGATATTGTCACTTTTGCGTACGTACAGCTTACTGTGTCCATGACACGATGAGACTCATATACCATGTTCACCATCCAAGAATGATTATTAGAATACATATTATGAATAATTATGAAATATATGACATAATAATGCAGTTGGGATGATATATATAAATATATATATATGTCATTCACTTACTTCCATATGATAGAAAACGGAAGCAACGTTCATGCGTACATACAGACTACTGTCACCCTGAACGGTGTATTCTATTTCATATATACTTATATATATATGGTATATAAAACATATCATACATTCTAAAAGTATTTAAATTAGGTTCTATGTAATATGATCAATAATAACAAGTAAAAACACCTATATCAAATAAAGCTATTATTACAAGAAATGTGTCATAACCTAGGAATTGTAAATAAATGGGTAATAAAAAGTCTTTAAATAATCATATATGTTATCATAAATATTATTATTGTTATTTAATAAGTCAATAATGTGATTAAAAACATTATACAATAAATTTAGACATGTAAAAAGAGTATCATATCTATGGTAAGTGTTAATTCTCAGTCTTATTATAATCCAAGATTTTATATGTGTATGGATTTATTAGGTGATATTTATCATACATGTCCATGTTTTATAAAAGAGTTTTTAAAATGATTGTTTTTAATGGAAAATGTAACTAATAAATCATTTGAAATGTTTTAAATATTTATTCTTATAATCCTTTATCACTAATGTTCATGTTTTTAAAATGGTTTAATGGATTTATTTATATGGACATGAATGTTTGAAAATGATAGTTTCTTTCAAAGGTTTAAAAGTTTTATGAGACACTTTGACTCAAAAATAACTTTAAAATGTATTTATTTTTAAATTTTGTGACTTTCAAATAATTTATTAAAAAAAATATTTCCCTATAAGAGTTTTATAGTGCATTTACAACCATGTAAACATTCTTTACATGAAATTATTATTGATTGAGATTGATTTATTATAATAAAATATTCTATAATGTATTGAATTAGTTATGATATGTTTGAGTATAGATGTACTATTTTTATACAATTCAAGGTTTATGGTTAAAGTATTTACATTTCGCATGCTAGTTTTAATGGGAATGCTAATGTTATGTTTCACCCTTTTCATATGAGGAATACATTGGACTTAGTAAGTGACAGGAGGGGACTTCTATAGCCCATCGATGCGTAGGATGGTCTGATGAGACAAAATATTGTCTTTTCATAATGCTATCACAAAATATTTGTGAATATTCTTGGCACAAGGCCATGACGTATTCGTTGTTATGTCCAGCATTATGCATTCCCTCGTTATGAAATTTGTAATTACAAGTGATTATTTTATTAGTATAATATCCATGTTCATGTTTATATGGTAATGTTCGATTTATTTTTTCCATATTATTCTCATGTATATATTTAAAATGATTTCATTTTTATTATACATATTTCCCTAAAAGTTTATTGATTATGGTGAATCATTAACCCTTACTAAGCATATGAGCTCACCCCTTTCATATGTTTTATTTTTCCAGGATTACATGAAGTGTAATATGATTTATATAAATGATTAATCATGGAGAATATTAGAGTTTTAAAAGTATTATTGATGTTGTGATCTTTGTTGGAAATTGTTATGCATTGTTCAATTACATAATCTGGTTTCCAAGACTGCTAAACTAATCAGTCCATTGGGACATGATTAGTTGTAATCATGCCAATTTTTTAAAATAATGCACCTGCTCTGGGTAACTATGGCTATGGAATTACATCTGGTATTATAGTATGTTTAGAAACAACTTTGGAATTGGATTTAGAAAGCACAGATTAGGGATCATAACCCTGAGATAGACTTTGAGGATAAGTTTAGAATAACCCCCTATAATTTGGTTAAATTTGGGATTACATGGATATTATAAATAGTACACCCATTAATAGATACTAAAAGTGGACATGGTTCTAGAACAAATCTACCTAGGGGTGAAAACTCTGACAATGTGTTTTGATCTGGACTCGAGGTAACCTGGTACAGGACAATAGCCTTAATGCACATCGGGTTTGACAATCTTGGGGGTTATGCTTAGGATAATTCATTTTTTCATTAAAAAATCATTATGAATGGTTTATGAGTAAATATGTCCTCAAGAGAACCATATTTATTTTTATAGATTAGATATGCATTTGTTTTTCAATTTATGATATGTATTTTGGTACTTTTAATTATGAATCATTATTCATAAACCAATATAGTGTATGCCATTATTTAAAAATGGAACCTAGTTGGAGAAAGGAAAATCATATAACCCAATATAATCCATGTAGATATTTCACTTCTATAAAAGATAATGATAGTGGAGCTGGTGAAACAACTGGTACTGAAATACTTGTAACCATACTAGGATAGATGACTCATGTTATTAATAATAACCTTACCCATATGGAGCATCCAGATCCACAACGTGGTGGATCAATGTAAGACTGCTTCCTGAGATAGTAACCTCCAATAATAAATGGCACTATAAATCCTTTTCTATCAGGGCAATGGATAATTTCCTTAAAAAATATTTATTTGTTTCGGATGTAATGATAGGGAAAAAGTTGTCATGGGAGTTTATCATCTCTCAGAAGATGCGAAGATATGATGGTTTTTTATTCAAAACACAGTTGAGGATAAAGAAGTGGGAAATTTAGAATGGAGGGATTTTAAATAAATATTTCGATAGAAATAATTTCTTCATGAACAACAAGCTAATATGGAAGGAAAATTTATATACCTTTGGAAAAAGGAGGGTGAGAATTTTGTAAAGTATGAGGCTAACACCACAAGGTTATCATGCAATTCTATAGACTACATATGTAACCAAATAATTACAATTGTTCGATTCTTTGATGGGTTAAAACATTTCCTCTGATTGGCATTGGTTTCACAATCATTCTCATCATACGAAGATATAGTCTCATGTTCTATTAAGATAGAAAAGTAATTCTCTATGTCTTGTGACATTAAATAAAAACAATATTAGAAGAGAATAACGGAGAAAGAGACAAATAAAGGGAAAAGATAAAGAAGGATTCTCCCTTCTATGATAATTGTGGGAAGAAATACCCTAGTACATGCCTATAAAGAGTGGGAAAATGTTACAAATTTGGAGAAAATGGTCACTAGGCTTGTGATTGTAAGGCGAGAAATGAATCTATGCACTTTTATAATATTATAGATATGTGACATTATGCAAATGATTTTACAAAGAGTTAAAGAAACATATCTCAGAAAAATCTAATACATCAAGGTCAAGTTTATGTTGTTACTACAGTCGAATTGGAATAATTAATGTATTTGTGTTTTTGGATTGAAGAATTGTATTTTGGTTATGAGAAAAATGTGATATGTATAAGGATTTTAATGAAGTTATATAGGTTTTCATTAAGGTTTTAAAATGATGAAGTGATTCATAAATTCATTATGTGACAATGAGAGTTACATTACATTGTTTAGAGATATTGATGTTACAATTGAATTTAGAAATTTAGAGAACTTTTAGACATATATTGGACATAAGTATTTCGGATAAATCTAAAGGTTGGAGTGGATTAAAATGAACATTAGATATTGTTTTTTAGGTTAAAACATTTCATAAAAGTATTTTTGGAATTTTATAATACTGTAGTTTTAGAAAAAACACAACTTGTAGGTTAGGTGGACAAACCTATGGGAATCAAACCCACTATCGACGTGTGAAAAGGATTTATTTCCTACCACTATCCTGCATGAATTCCATAGTTATTATAAAATATTATTCATCATTTAAATGATATATTTTTTTATTTGGAACCGTATATGATTGAGATAAATAGAATATTTTTGAGTTATATCTTTTGAATTGAAAGATGAGATTATGGGAGGAAATAGATAAAAGAAGAAACTATAATGTCCCGGACCTCTCTGGTTTATTCCTTTGTGGAAATCTAGTGTTTGAGGTGTTATGGGAGGTCAAGGTGACTCATCCCCAACACTTTTCCAAATTTCCAATTCAATGAACAATGATTCCAGTTTCCGGAATAATATCAAGGTGAGTGAGAAATGGTGAGACAGAAACGGTTTCACATAAACGGTGAGTCAAAAATGGTGAGACAAAAATGGTGAGCTAGAAACTATGAGATAGAAACAGTGAGACGGAAATGTTGAGACAGAAATAGTGAGTCAGAAATTGTGATTCAAAAAAAGTTTCATAAAAATGGTGAGATAGAAATGTTGTGACAGAAATGGTGAGATAGAAATGGTGTGTCAAAAATGGTGAGAGAGAAATGATGAGACCGAAATGGTGAGATAGAAATGGTGAGTCAGACACTGTGTCACAACTCATGAATAGTGTTTCTAGAACTGTTTCATATTTCCTTTTCCAAATTTCCAGATTTTTTCTATTTAAAAAATTTAACGTTTTCATTGAAGTAAAAAATCATTTATGGCCTTATTTTAAGATATTTAAGGCAAAATAAAATTCCATAACTCCTATGTTAATTTTCTTTAGCATAGTGATGCATTTACTTGGTCAAACCGATTGGTTTAATGCGATCAAGTTATAATGGAAAATACACTATATCTTAAATCATAGCTCTGTTAAATCTTATAAGGGACAAGATATCTTCCTCCCTTGTTCTTTTTCCTTGTTCTATAGTGAAAGATGATTGAACCATTCCTTTCATCCTATAGGAATCTTGAGATTAAAATTTTCTCACTGGACTGGTTTCCCTCGACATTCTCCTTGCTGCAAGTGCACCCCCTATTTTAGTGCAACCAAGCAGTATCCATCAATCGTTGATATAAGGTCTGATTTATCATTATTCTTTTGGGTTCACCTTCCCTTGTTTCTACTTTTCATTTTCTGGCACGTGATCTCTATGCTTCTAATAGAGTTTTGTGAGTTTCGGTTATTATAGTCGTGCCGTGAAATACTCAGGTGGATGCAGTTGTCACGGGAGGAGGCAATTATGATCCGTTGTGTGGATAATTCTCGTATAAAGATCCTTAAGAACCTTTTTATGTATGTGGATTCATTTCTTATCTTTTATTTTTGCATACATCTATAGAGTTAGTATGTTTTATCCACTAGATAAAAATTTAATTGGCATAATAAATATTTGAATTAGATAAATAAATTGATATAAATCGTATGGTATTGCCTCATGTTTTTTCTATACAGTGTGATCCCTCAGGGGTGTTTTCCCCAAAATTTCTGTGGGAGGATGGATGGTTGACTACCCCCTTTGGCCCCGCTCTCTTCTCTTAGTAGTTACTTATTTTGGCAGGCACAATGGTCTGTTTACCCCATATATGTGTGTAGAGGGAAGTAATAGCTTGTGGTTATTCACACATATATATTCAAGATATTGTTTTCTATGGACTATTATTGGTGTAACGTGTATAGGTTGTGATGGTTTGAGGATCCTTAATCAGTGTATGTGTTGTATTGGCTTGAAGTATAATCCCCGAGGTATGATACATGTTATGAAAGCTATGGTGGCTCCCAGAAACTACCTGGTTACTTTTCTTACGTGGACGTGGTGGTTTTGTTGCACATGGTTCATGTTGTGGTTCTTCTTCTATGTGTCAGTGGGAAAGCCTTTTTAGAGAGATATGCTTTGGATGTGCGATGTTGTTGAAAAGCGGAAAACCAGTGGGGAAGTAGAAGTAGGGTAACCATGATATTATTTGTTATATTATATACTCTTATACGCATTACTTGGTGAGAGTATCCATGGTGAGGCTGGGAACATAGTATAACTTTTTAGGTGATGAGTAAGTGTCACTTCATATTCCTTGTGCATTAGCATGATTTCAATACTTTTTCTTGAGAGGATTATAGATGGATCCTACTGAATATACTGTTATACTCACCATATATATATATATACACTACTTTTTAGGTCCCTTAGATTAGGATGGTGATTAGGCTGGTAACTACTAGCTTGCAGTTGTAGGAGTTGTTTGGGCTTTTGGTTGCAGCTTTTTTTACTTTCTTTTGGGAATATGTAGTTTTTCCCCTTTCAGTTGTAGTAGTTTTTCATGACATTTCATATGTGTACTTGGGAATTCATTTATCTTACTAGTTGAGTTATAGTTGGTTGTTTTCTATCTTATCTCTCTCTTTTGCATGTGTTCTCCTATAGGGTAATGCCTTTCATTTGTGTGTTCTCTATATTCTCACTGCTTGTTGCCAACTTGGGGCCGACTATATGTGGGATTCGGGGGGTCATTATCTCCCTTGTCATATTTATATCCCATAAAGGATATATTTTGTGGGGAGGGGGTCATTATAGAGTGGTATCAGAGGCTTTGGATGAGAGAAAGGAAGGTGTTTGGAGTTTGGAACTGGTGAGGTTTCATGGGTTGATAGGGAAAAGATTTCATTCATGTTTAGATAGTGATGTAAACACTGGAGGCATGTTGATACATAGGCCTTTAGGGACCCCTATGATCTTATGTACAGACCTATATGTCTATAGTTGCTACTAAAGAAGGTGATACTAGTTGCAGGGTAGAGTCCAAGGAAAGTATCATGAATCATTCTTCTTTGTGACTGGGTTTGAAAGGGTAGACCTTGGGACCGGTTAACCTAAAATGTATAAAAGAAAACAATTAAATAATTAATTAATAGCTAATCTCCCATATTTCAGTTTTAGGAAATCTAACTGTTTGTTATTTTTTAGGCATGGCTCTCGGTCAACACCCTCTTCAAGATCACATAGAAGATGTCCAGCCACTTGTGCCAGCAGATCGCCACCTGGTAGAGGTAGACGATGATGACACTAGGAGGAGGATAGTCTGAGAGGTTCAGCGCCAGAGTCTGCAGAAGTACGAGGGCTCCATTTCAGATGCAGTTATAGAATACTGGTTGGAGGAGATCAAGATAGGATTAATTTAGATCTGTTCTTGTATGTACCCTTGGGTGTCCATGGTTGTGACGATGTTGTGTGGAGAATCGAGGTACTGGTGGTTCTTGTTCCTCAAGGATCGCAGGGATTCAGTGATCTCATGAGAGGATTTTTGAGACAGGTTTAGAGTTTATTTTCATTCTTCGACCACGAAAACCTCTAGTCACTAGGACCTTCTTACCATTAAATAGGGGAGGTCCAGTGTGTGAGAGTTTGGAATCCATTTTAGGAAGCTTTTGCGATATGCTTCAAACCTATTTCCAGACGGGGAAGCCAGTACAAGGTATTTCTTGGAGGCTTGGCATCCAGATATCTAGCACCCAGTCACCCCATTTATGCTAAACACATATCATTAGCTGTTGGGAAATGAATAGGCCATCGAGAGAAATTTTCCTTGAACCAGATCATCATGAGAGGGGAGTCGTCATGATTCCTCATGAAGTAAATCTATGATCCAGAATTCCAAGTTTTCAGGGAAGAAAAGTATTCGTTCAGCCGGGGATAGGTCCCAGCCCTCAGCATCTCGTTTCTCCTTGGGAATCATCTCTCAACCTTATGCAAAGGGATCAAGGGATTCTTTTTCTTGTGGTGGTTGAGGTCATCAGAAGTTAGAGTGCTCAACCATTCAGATTAGTCATCGTGTTTCAGGGTTTCCGCTCAAGGTCCACCATTGAGGCAGTTGTAACTAAGGATGTAACAGCAGGTTGCACCATCATTAGATTAGCAGAGGGTAGATTGGGAAGGAAAAAGACAGTTTCGGGATGCTCCCCATCCTCAAGGAGTAGTGTGAGGGCATAGTGGTGGTCGTCATTATGGTGAGAGAGGTCGTGGAGGAGGTCCTGGTGAGCTTAATGCTTTATCTTTTCCAGCACTAGGTGAGCCAGGCGTAGTTCGATGTAACTTTTGCTTGTTTTCTACCTTAGTGTATGCCTTGTTTTATTCATGAGTGACACACTCTTTCATATCACCTACCCATATCCATGTTTTGGGACATGAGGTTGAGAGGCATCCAGTTCCCTTGGAATTGACTACACTAGTTGGACGTCGAGTTGACTTTTTTGAGGTATGTAGAAACTGTGAGCAAGTGTTGGGGTAGAATTACTCTTGGGGAGATTTCATAGATTTAAAAATATAAACATATGATGTCATCCTTGACATGGATGGGTTTTATTCAGTGCAGGCTATTCGGGATTTCTTCATGAGGTAGTTTGTGTTTGTCGATGCAGATGGAAAGTCAGGGGTGTTCGTTGACGAGTGAGACCCTCGGAAGCGTCATAGGCATGTTTCATCCTTATCATCCATGATGGCTATGAAAATGCTGAGTTCTTAAAAGGTACAACTATTGGTATATTCTAGGGTCATAGAAGAGTATACTTAGTTCTTCAATGGTTCAATTATTGGTATATTCTAGGGTCATAGAAGAGTACCCTGAAGCCTTTCCCGAAGAGTTTATTGCATTACCCCCTCAACGAGAGATTGATTTTGAGATCGAGCTACAACTAGGAGTGTCTCCTATCTCAATGTCCCCATATATTATTGCCCCTTATGTGTTACGAGATTTATGTATACAGCTTGATGGTCTGTTACAGCGTGGTTTTGTTTCAGCTGAGTGTGTCACCGTGGGGAGCACCAGTTTTTTTCGTGAAGAAGGATGAAAACAGCTTTCAGTTTTGTGTCTATTTTCATCACTTATTCAAAGTGACAATAAAGAATCACTATAATCTTCCACAGATTGAGGATTTAATCGATCAACTACGGGGTGAATGTTGGTTCTAAAATATTTTTTTTCTATCAGGATGTCATCGAATGCCTGTGAATGATGAGGATATCCTAAATACTGATTTCCATTGTCGAAATGGTCATTATGAGTTTTTCGTAATGTTTTTTGGTGTGATGAATGCGCCAGGTGTGTTCATGGGATTGATGAATGCTGTGTTTCGTAAGTTCCTAGAAAGGTTTTTGGTGGTTTTCATCAACGACATACTTTTGTACTCCATGTCTAAAGAGGAGCATGCATAGAATATACACACAGTTTTGGGTGTTATTCATCAACATTATCTATAGGGGAAGTTGGAAATGTTTGAGTTTTGGGATCAAGAAGATCGTTTCTTTGGGCGTATTGTGTCCCAATAGGGGTAGTTTTGGATCCATCGAAGATAGAAGCAGTTGTGTCTTGGGTAGCCCCCAAGAAAGTGTTAGAGGTAAAAATATTCCTTGGCCTCATAGGATTTTATAGGAGGTTTGTAGCCTATTTCTCTCAAGTTGCGACACCTATGATATCATTGACATGGAATTATCAACCGTTATTATGGACTAATCAGTGTCAAGAATCATTCGAGTATCTAATGGAGAAGTTAGTATGTGCTCCAGTTCTTTGTCTCCTAGTAGAGGGTGTTCTGTTTGATGTTTTCTATGATGCTTTGCATCTAGGGTTAGGCAGTGATCTGATGCTGAAAATATCAATTTTTTCTTATGGGTCTCATTAGTTTCATCCTCATGAACGTAACTATGCCACCCATGATCTTAAGTAGGCAGTCGTGGTTTTTTCTCTAAAGTTATGGAGACATTACCTCATTACTGAGCGCTTTGTGGTTTTCACCGATCATAAGAGCATGAGGTATATTTTCTCCCAGCGTGACTTGAACTTACGACAGCATTAGTGGATGGATTTATTATAGGAATATGACATTGAAATATCATGTACACCTAAAAAGTGGAATGCTTTAGATGATGTGTAGAGTTTAATGTCATGTTCTGATGCCGTGCGTGAATTCAATGATTCTTGGAGTGTAATGGAAGAAATGTATGCATTACATCCTGATATGGGAGAATTTGGTGGTAGAGGTTGTCTTTTCTAGATGATGGAGTAGACATACCTCTTGAGGTAGTTGGAAGAGTCCTAGTTGAGAGATCTTGAGGTGGAGGTCTTGAGAGACCGAGTTGTTTGTGGTAAGACCCTAGATGGGTGGATATTGGATGAACAAAACTGAGTGTTGTATCATGTAATGATTTTTGTTCCATTACAGATGCACGAGATGGTTCTCAAAGAGTCCCATAGTTCTCCTTCAGCGGTGCATCCTGTCATGATAAAGATCTATCGATCCTTGAGGAGTCAGTTTTTGTGGCCAATGATTAAGAATGTGTTTATAGATTTTATGTCTTGGGTATTTGTATTCCAGATGGTCAAGGCTGAGCATTGAGTCCCCTGTGGTTTTCTACAACCATTAGATATTCCTCTATGGAAGCGGGAGGATATCATAATGGAAATTATTACTGGTTTACCTCTAGATCTAGTAGTACATTATGATATTTGGGTGGTAGTGGATCTTTTAACAAAACGGTCTCACTTCAGAGCAATCAAGGAGTTGAGCTCAATGGATGTTTTATCGAGGTCGTATCTAGAAGAGCTGGTGAGACTTCTTGGAGTCCCAAGGATGATCATTTCTGATCGCGATCCTCACTTTACATTAAGGGAATGGAGAGGTCTCAAACATGATTTTGGTTCTCAGCTATGCCTTATCACTTCTTTGCATCCTCAAATGGATGGACAGACAGAACAAACCATCTAGACCCTTGATGACATGTTATTCTCTTTTATTCTTAATTTTGGAGGTTTGTGGTTGAGGAACTTACCCTTTGTGGAGTTCGCATACACTAATAATTTCCAATAAACCATTGGTATGGTTCCATTTAAATCCATATATGTTCGGCATTTCAATTCTCGTTTGTGATGGATTGGGGTCAGAGAGTCATCAATTCTCAGACAAGAACTAGTGAAAAATGCAACAGAGATGGATCATGTGATTCTTGAGAGGATGAATACATCACAAGATCATCAAAAATCATATGCTAATCAAGGGAGGAGACACTTAGAGTTTGATGTTAGGGATCACATGTTTCTGAAGGTGACTCCCTGTCATTGAAAGTGAAGGTTTAGTCGTGCGAGTATTATTTCTCCCTAGTTTGTTGGGATTTTTTAGGTGTTTTCTCATGTTGGAGTGGTGCCGTATTGAGTAAAAGTTCCCCTAAAAATGAGCCATATACATAATTTTTTTCATGTGTCATGACTTTTTAGTTACATTCATGATGAATTTCACATCATTGATTTGGGAGAGATCGATGTTGATGACAATATGACCTTCGAGGATCGACCTGTGGAGATCCACGACCGCAATGAGAAGGTGTTTCATGGGCATCCTATTCCATTGCTTCGTGTCTTGTGGCGACACGGTGGCCTGGAAGAGTGTACCTATCATTGCGAGTCACTGACACGTGCTCAGTACCCAGAGTTGTTTGACATTTAAACTCCTTTCATGTAATGGTGTCCCCTTTGTGGTTATAGGCCATTAATTTTTATAAGATGAAATTCTTTTGTTGCTTCTCATGGATTGCTCTCTTTTGAGAGGTATCTTTAGGAGTGGTTGTTTAGACCCCTTTTCATTTTCATTTTGATATGGTTTTGGATTCTCGAGGATAAGAATGTTTTGAGAGGTATCAGATGTAGTGGACCAGACCACTCTAGTCTATTCCTTTGTTGAAATTTTGGGTTTGAGGTGTTCTGGGAGGTCAAGGTGACTCATCCCCAAAACATTGCCAAATTTTCAGTTCTGTAAATAGTGCTTCCAATTTTTTGAATAGTGTCATGATGAGTCAGAAACATTGAGATGGAAATGGTGTCACAGAAATAGTGAGTCAGAAATGGTTGGAAAAAATGGTGAGTCAGAAACAATGTCATAGAAAAGGTGAGACAGAAATGGTGAGATAGAAACTGTGAGTCATAAATGATGAGATAGAAATGGTGAGATAGAAACGGTGAGACAGAAATGGTGAGATAGAAATGTTGTGTCAGACATGGTGTCACAGATAATGAACAATGTTTCCAGAAACCTTTCATATCTCCTTTGCCAAATTTCTAGATTTTTCTAGTTTCTCTGATTTTACATTTTCTTTGACGTAAAATGAATTTATAAACTTTTTTAAGGGATTTAAGGCTGAATAAAATCCCATATCTCTGATATTAATATTCCAAAGGCCTGGGATGCATTTACATGGTTTGATGCGATCATATTTTAATGAAAAATTGATTGTATCTTAAACTGTTGCTCCATTAAATATTCTAAAGGAACAAGGTAACTACCTCCCTTTTTCTTTCTCTTAGTTATTTAGTGAGATATTCTCAATCATTTCCTTCCTTCCTGTAGTAATTGTGAGATTAAGCTTTTCCCAGTGGATTGGATTCCCTCGATTTTCTCCTTGTAACACGTTCACCCCCAGTTTTGGTGCAACTAAGTAGTATCCATCAATATTTGATATAAGGTATGACCTATCATCGTTATTTTCAGTTCACCTTCTCCAATTTATCCTTTCCATTTTATGTCATTGATCTCCATGCTTCGTATGGTGTTTCTTGGGTTTCTTTAGGTGCAGTCATGTCGTGACATCCTCGGGTAGATGCAGTTGTCAAGAGAGGAGGTGATAATGATCCATTGTGCTGTTAGTTCTCATATAAAGGTCCTTAAAAACATTTTTATGTAAGGTTATTCATGTCTTCTCTATTATTTTTATGTGCAACTATAGAGTTTTCAGGTTTTAGCAACTGGATCACAATAGAATTTACATAATAAATATTTTAACTAGATAAATAAATTGATATCAATCGTAAGGTATTGCCTCTTGTTTTTTCAAGATAGTGGGATATCTATGATCTCATTGTTTATTTGTTTATTCTTGATGAAAATTGGTAAATAACATAAACCAGAATTAATTGATAATTGTTTGGGTAAGGATAAAGAGGTAGATAAATTAATCTGGTTCTCATTATTGTATTTTTTTGATGTTACTCAAATTGGTGCAGTAAGCATGTTTAATTTATTTGTGATAGCTTACTATTAAGGTTTCTTGAATATGGAACCTACGATTAATAAATCAATTAATTAAATATGGATTAAAGAATTGATTGTTTAATAATTTTTTGATGTGTTCTTAGTTACCCCTTTGCTTGTTCAAAGGCCAAGATCCCAACCAATATGATTGTTGTTTTCCAACTAATTATGTTGTGGCGTGAGATCAGATGGATTTTATGATACGTGGGGAAATAGAGGCCTACTATTTGTTGTAGCAGTTGACGCCTAGAGTGGAGGGATGCATTGGTTTATGCATGTCTATGTCAGGGGGATACCGGTGTTGTTGAAATCGGTTGTATGTGAATGTTTGGATTTATGCTGGTTATTCTTGGTTGTTTATCTGCCTTACTTTCCCCACTACTCAAGATAGATGGTCTAGATTACCCTTCTCTGAAAGGGGCAATGATGTGTATGGTATTCCATGTACATTCCATGTTTTTCTTCTCATGAGAGGATGGATTTATGCCCTTGATATTGGTGGAAAATAATCGACGCGTAGTTCATCTAATCACCTTATTGAGCCCCCTATGTTTAGAAGCATAAATTTTTATTCTAGAATGCCTAGGAATATGGGAATGTAATGATGTAAATAAATAATTGAAAAAATGATGTTAACTCATGGGGTTTGGATCTTGCTGGGGTGCAATGCTGAGGTTGTGATTTGAAGGAACAGTGTACTTTGTCTGTGATGCTAATGAAATTTAATGTGGAATTATAATTGGTTAATAAATTTTTAAAAAATTAATTAACATACAGTGATACTGAAAAAAAGGGAATGAAGTAATCTATTAATGGTCTTTAAATGTTTGTGTGCTTATAGGATACCTAGTCTTACAAGTAGCAGCCCGAAGTCCGAGAGACGTTAGTTGCAGTTGACTCAAAGACATGTTTATGCCCATAGTTTTGTTGTGATCTATAGTATATTATGTACTTTTTTTGTTTCTATATGCTACTCCACTGTGTCTGTAATGTCATTTGACACCCACGGGATTCTGATCCCCTGGGGTGTTTTCCCCATCATTGTTGTGGGAGGATGGATGGCTGAATACCCCATTTGACCAACCTCTCTTATCTTGGTACTTAATTTTACTACCAGTCACAATGGTTAGTTTTCCCCATATATGTGTGTAGAGGGATATAGTGGAATGTGGTTATTCACAAACATATATTCTGGATACATTCATCTATGGAGTACTATAGGTGTAACGTGTATAGGCTTTGATGGCTTGAAGATCCTTACTTGGTGTTTGGGATGTAATGGCTTGAGGTATAATACCTTATGTATGATACTTGTAAAGCGAGCTATGGTGGATCCCAGAAACTACCTTGTTACTTTTCTTATATAGACATGGTCATTTTTCATCATGTGGTGATTGTTTTGGTGCTTCACCCAGGTGTCTGTGGGAATGTCTCTTTGAAGATAGATTCTTGGGAAGTTCGACGTTGTGGAAAAGCAGAAAAACAGTGGGGTAGTAGCTGGGTGACATTGATATAATTTTTTATATTATATACTCTTGAATTTGTAACTTTGTGAGAGTAGAAATGTTGAGACTGGGAACATAGTATACCAGTTTAGGTGACGAGTTAGATTTACTTGATGTTCACTATGCTTTAGCATGCTTTCTTTACTTCTGCACAAGAGGCTTCGTGGAGGATCCTACTGAGTATACTATTATACTCAACCTATGTATATATAAAATACTTTTCATGTCACATGGAGTAGGTTGGAGATCAGGATGGTTACTACAAGCTTGCGGTTGTAAGAGCTGTTTGGGCTTGTGATTGTTTCTATTTTACTTTCCTTTGGGTACGTGCATTTTTTCCCTTTCAGTTGTAGTAGTTTTTCATGACATTTCATATGTGTACTTTGGATTTCCTTTATCTTTATGGTTGAGTTGTAGTTTGTTGGTTCCTATCTTATCTCTATCTTTCACATGTGTTCTATTAGAGGATAATGCCTCCCAATTTTTTGTTTGCTATACCCGCAGTGTGAGTCACAAAATCAGGGCCTACTGGAGGTGGGAATCGGTGGGGTCATTATCTCCATTCCCACATTGCCGGCCCAGAAGGGGTACACTTTGTGAAGAGGGGGTCATGAAAGAAAGATTACATTTCAATTAATAATTATTCTTTGTGTTCTTAGTATATGAATTAAATTAATTCTGTAACACTAAGGGAAGTATCGTAAGACCAAAAATGTTTTCATAGTACTTTCATTTGTGTTGAATCAATTAGTCCCTTAGATCATCATAGATTTATACAATTATTTTTGTTAAATTTATCCTAATAATATTATATATCACTCTCCATCCAAACATGATGGTTATTTTTTTCTTCTATATCGATTTTTTCTTACATGTAACCCTCGTATGTGTTATTTTTGATAACCATCATATGTAGTTGTCTTTATTTTAAAATATATCTCTAATTAATCCATTTTATGATGTAGGATTTCCAATAAGATATATTGAAATGTCAAACCCCTCATTTTTTTGTTTAAATTTTGAGGAATAATTTTATTGATGGTTGGGAATACATAATACCCCAAGCTTCTACGGTATGCTTCTTCTTTATAATTCAATGGCGTGCGATGTATGCAACACCAAGTTCAAGCGCACTACGACCAGTTAAAATAGTAGTATAAAAAGTATTTATAAATAGTATTAACTAAATTTTGAGTATCATATATCCAATATAATTTTAACATTCAACATTAAATTTTTTTAGATATAATATAAATACAAATTCAATTTTCCATATAAAAGAATTAATTTAAAAAAAGTAGTTTTCAAACTTTTAATGGAGAAAACTTTTCTAATAAAATATATGACACTTTTATATATTAAATTTGCTTGAATTAAATTCTTATTTATAATAGGGATATAAAAATTTACATTGGATAAACTTTTGGTTCTTTTCAAATAACATTCATATTTTGATAAATAGTTAAAAATACTAAACTTCAATTGAAAACATCCTTTTTAATAAAAATAAACTATAGTGTTTAGTTAAACATATTAATGGTTTTAAAGTATAATTAGATTATATTTTTACCATTTAATATAATTTACATCATCATATGTATTTTTACATTTAAATTGGAAATAAATACATTTCAATATTTTGATAGGTTTTACTTCTTTAAAACCTACTTATTTGTTTTTGACAACGATAAATAATATTAAATTAATTTCATCAAACTAAGTGTTTTGAATATAAATATATGAATTCCATATTTGGAATCATATATTTCAAATTTTGTAAATATGTTCCTTTTAATTTTTTATAATATGAATAGTGTCATCAGAAATTATTTTCTTTACCATGGTTAAAAGGTAAATCTAGTAAATAATGGAAACAAAATAAAATTATAATAATATTAAACAACACTTACACATGTACTAATAAAATATTTTTTTATATTTATGATCATTAACTTCCTTGAGTAGAATTTGGGACCCATTGAGCCACGTGGGTGTGAAAATGACCTTTTATAAAAATTATTTTTAAGTGTAGAAAAATATGAAATAAACATGTATTTTTCCCAAAAAAATTTTAATATTGGGTAATATAATTGATCTATTATACTATATATAGTAATTAAAATTATAAAAATATTTACTAAATCCATATATTTTATTTATAATTTTTAGACATAAATAAAATAATTTTAATTATGACACATTAATGATGTTGTGATTGCTTAATTGATAAAATATTCAAATAAATGATATGATAAATGATATAATAAATTTAATTTAGTAATTTTTATGTCATCCAAGAATTTTCTAGATTATATTGACATATTATATTTGTGTTAATTAATATTTTTAGATTTAATTTGTTTTTTTTATTTTTAAGAAAATTCAAGTATGGATAGTGTCAAAAATTGACTTAATTCATAACTTAAAAATTAAAATAGTTTATTAAATGATTTTAAATTATTAAACATATGATATTCATAAAAATGACTTATATAATGTTAAAAACATCATTAGTGGTCCACTTGGAGTTCCCTTGTCATTTTATAGTAACTAAATTTATCCTATACTATAAAAATATAAGAAGACATGATAACAGATAAACTGTTTAACTAAGGGTTGATCCAAAAAGATAATGATATAAAAAAACTATTCAAAAAATTAATGGATGATGGGTATTATAACAAAGGCATCATATATTTGAATTAAATTATTTTTGGACCATTTTTAATCGAAATTGAATTTATAAAAAATTAACAATACTAGACTTCTCTAAATTTCCATCCTCCCTCTTATAAAAGAGAACCACCTCTACCAACTTATTCACTAATTAAAACCCTTTTTTCTTTCCCAAAATCATCCCAAATATACACCCAACTTCCCTTATTTCATCATATAGGATGAAATTTAATAATATCGACAACGTATGGAGTTATTTTGTGAAAATCAAAAGGAGACACTCGATGAAGAGGTAATCATTTTATCCCTTCCTTCAAAGTTAATTTATTCTTATACTTCTACATACTATGTTTTTTAAATAATAAAATAATAACTCTAAAATATATTATATTTGGAGATTTTTTTAGTATTATGGAGAAACCATTTTCTTCTTTCTACTAATCCATGGTAAACCAATACCACCATGAGTTCGTGCATATGACTTACCATCTTCATGACCTGGTGTAAATTGTTTTTCATTAACACTTTATTTCTATGGGAATAATGATGAATTTAATGGATTTAAATAATTAATATAAAATTTTATTGTTTTTTTAAAATTCATATTCCATACAATTCCCTACCATTTTACCATTAAAGAAATGATATTGTCGCTCATGCATATGTACGACTTACCGTCTCCATGACACGATGAGACTCTTCTTCCATATTCTCCATCAATGAATGATTATAAGATTGAATATTAATAATAATTATGAAATATGTCACATAATAATTCTACTTGGAATATATATATATATACATATATTTCATTAACTTACTTCCATATGATACAAAAATGGAAACAACGTTGATACGTATGTATAGCATACCTTCTCCATGAATGATGAAATCCATTTCATATATATATAAATATACATATATGCTATATAAGTCATATTATACATTCATGAAGTATTTAAATCATGATATAAGTAATATGATCAAGAATAACAAGTCAAAACATGTACACCAAAAAAAGTGATTATTAACCAAAATGATTCATTATCTTGGGATTTTTAATAAACGGGAAATTTAAATTCATAAAATAACAATATATGCTATCAAAAATATTATTATGATTCATATATAGGTTAATGATAAGTTTAAAAACATTATAAATGAATTTATGAATGTACATTGAGTATCAGATCTATGGTTAGGGTTAATTCCTCAATCTCATTATTATCTGAGGTTATTTATGTGTAAGTATTTACTGGGACATATTTATCATCCATTTCCATTTTTCATAAAAGTGTTTTAAAAAGGATTAAATTTAAGTTAATATTGAACTAATGTATAATTTTAAATGTTTTAAATATTTATTCTTCTAAACCATTATTACTAATGTCCAGGTTTTTAAAGTGGTTTTAAGGATTTATTTATTTGGACATGAATGTTGGAAAATCATAATTATTTACAAAGGTTTCAAAGTGGTATGGGACACATTTATTCAAAAAATATATTTTAAATTTCTTGATTTATAAATTCTATGAATTTTAAATTATTTCATGAAAAATGGTTATTTCTCTCAAAGATTTTTACTGATCATTTTCAACTATGTATGCATCCATTACTGATGTTATTCTTGATTGAGTTAGGTTTATTATAATACAATCTTCCATATTGTATTGAATGAGTTATGATATGTTTGACTATGGATGTGATTTATTTATACCATTCAGGGTTTATGGTTAAAGTATTGACAATTTGTATTCTTTTGTTAATATGAATTGTTATATTATATTTCTCCACGTTCATATGAGGAACGCATTGTTCATAGAAGGTGATGTGTAGGGAATATTATACCCCCTCGATGCATTTTTATGCCTCATGAGACAATATATAGTATTTGTATAAGGCCTTGATAGAATATTTGTCAATGGTCTTGGCACAAGGCCTTGACATAGTAGTAAATCTGTCTAGCATTATACATTCCCTCGTTACGAAATTAGTTATTACTTATGATTATTTGATTAGTTGAATATCCCCCTACATGTTTATATGGTAATATTCGATTTATTTTATCCATATAATGTTCAATTATATCTTTATAAGGCTGTTTTTTTATTATATTTCCTTAAATGTTTATAGCTTCTACTGAATTATTTACCCTTACTGAGCATCTGAGCTCACCCATTTCCTATGTTTTATTTTACCAGGATAACAAGAAGTGTATTGTGATTTATATGGAGTGATAAGATAGTTTAATAATTGAATTATATAAACATTATTTAATTTGTGGTTTATTTTTTAATGTGTTACGTAATGTTCAAGTATGTATTCTATGTTCCTAAACTGCTAAATTGATCATTCCATCGGTACTTGATTCCTAGTAATCATGCCAATTTATTAAAATAATTCACCGGATCTGGGTAACTAGGGTAACTGCATTACACACATAGTTTCTCATAACCATGTGCCTTAATTATGCTTCTCTTGGGGGGGGGGAGGGTAGGAGTGCATAGTTTATCATTTTAGAGAACATGGTTTGGCACACCATGCACCCTAATTATACACCTATTATGGGGGGAATATTTTCTCTTTTTAGGAAAAATGTTTTGAAAAACCATGCTCTATATATGAAAAAACTCATATGTCTATAGTTTCATGATTTTATAGGTTAGGGTGCATAGTTAGGGAAAACAATCTGCAAACTGTGCACTACCCTCTTTATTCAATTTTTATCAAATTTTCACCCAAACCCACCCCAAAGTAAAACCCAAATGGAAATTAATCTATACAACATAAAAATAGTTCATAAAATTAATCTAGGAAAATCTCAAAAATAATGGTTGTGGTTTGACAATATTTTTATCTTTTGGAAGATTACAAGTATGTCGTCTCCCCCACATTTGAATGGATACATTCTATACTCTACCGTTTACAATTTTAGAGACATTAGTTTCAACCAAATCCTTCCCAAATAAATTACTTGCATCACTTCCCTCATAATATACACATTTCTTATCATAAAATCATAACCGGATGGCTGCAGTTATAAACCTAAATTGATTGTCTGAAGAAGTTGTATATTTCATAACACAGAATGTTTTTTCATTTCTTCTTCTACCTCCCTCAAAAAAATTATCCAACATGATGAAGTCATAGCACTAAATACCTCCATAATCATATCTTTTATTATGTTAACTGAATAAACTATACCAATCTCTTTATGTTATCAAATTAAAAATGTGTCCATCATTTTTGTGTACCGCATAGAAGAGCCTCACGATCTAATGTAATATGGTGTCAGTCACCAGCTCTTATAGTTAGTTATAATTATATAATTAATGTATTAATATGATATCCATGAAATATTTTTTATTCTATAAATATAATATATCATATAATTATTTACTATCCTATCCATTGTAAAAAGATAAAGTGTTTTGTGTGAATGTGTGGATCATAAACTCCATGAAGCGATGTGCTTCCTTTCTCATGACCAAATCATAATGGAAGATATATATATGTGTGTATTTAAAGAAATAATATTGTATTTTGGAGAGAATAATATTTATTTCAAGAATAACTAATTCTAACCTTCATTTTAACTATTAAAATTAAAAATAGAAATGTTACTAAAGTGTATACATGACCAATTGCCTCCAGGATTGTAATATATTTCAATTTTAATAACCATATTTCATTATGGGAATTAAAAGTATAATTTATTTATAAAAAACTTATTTGTTTCATTATTATAAGTATTTATAAGATTTAATAATTAAAATTTTAATCATAATAAACTAACCAAAATCATTTTATTTATACTAACAAAATATCTTCAAAACATACGACGTGAAATTACTTATTGAAGTAATTTCCTATAACATTGTAATCAATAATTTAGAAGGAATTAGAATTTATTAAAAGGTTTTTAATAAAGTTAATATTTTATATAAATCTACTATATTAGAAGATAGTGAACATACCTGACATGTGAGACTCAATTTAAGGGACACTTTACCATAGAAACATGTTTTAAATATTATTAAGGATTTGTTTTTTAAATATTTTTAAACTATGTACATCATCTGAAAATGATTTTATATATGTATTAATATCGTAATAAATGAATTATAAAGAAAATTTTATGTTTCAATTAATATTTATTTAAAATTATTTCCAAAGAAATATTTTTACATAATTCATACAGAATATTTTGACTTTCATTATGAAAGGAAAAAATAAATGCTCTATATTACTATTTACAATATTAACAGATTTTCCCACTATTTCAATCATTGTTTGATTTATTGGATTCATCTATAATCTTACTTGTTTTTTTCAAATAATAAACCTCCTTCCTTTAATTCATGTAATTTTATTTTTGAAAAATGGTATTAAAGGAAAGGGATATATCAACATCCAAAAAATATGTTCATATTGGTTAAAAAGAAATTTTTTATTGAGTTAGAGGATGAAATTGACTTATTTTAGGTGTTTTATTAATGTTATAGTCCGTGGAATGTTTTTTGATGACAAATGATCCTTATAAATCTCTTTATGAGGGATGATCCTAATATAAATGATGAATATTTGTGAGGTTGATATAACTCTTCACTATATTGGGTAGTTATTATGTTCTCTAGATAATTATGTTTTATGTTCACTATATTTGTCATTCCAATTATGATGTTTTCTAAAGGAGTTCTATAAAGATTATGTAAAAAGAAACTTGTATGAATTTTAAATTCATTTGAATATGTTTTGATGGAAATAATTTCATTTTAAAGGTTATGTTAATTTTGTTTTGTTTTGAAGGATGGAATGTAACCTTTCAGGGTAAAAAGTTATGCTTATAAGCAATCTTTTTCATGGGTTTCATTTTTTCTAATAAACCATCAGAGTTATGATTTATTCTTTTTTTATTCTTATAAAATTTTTTAAGAAACATTTTGGGTAGTAAATCTATTTTCTTGTGTTGTTAAATGATTATTTGATATCAAATTTTATTATGTTAATGGAAATAAATATTCTATGATCTCATGGTTTTAAAATTAAATAACAAGATTCATTCCTAAAATTTTTATGTCCCTTAATAAGATTTTTCATCTCATTAAAAAATTTGAAGGACAATATATAGGTTATAATAATGTGTATAAAAAATAAGAATTCAAGTTGAAAATCATAAATATTTTTCATGAAATTAAAACATATTTTATTATAAATGTCTTATATTTGGGAGAAAATGACTACTAAGAGGATGATTCCAAATTATAATGTTTGTGTTTGTTACATAAGAGATAAGACCTAGTTCACTAAAACTATAAATATAAAAATATCATTAATATTGTAGGAAAATGAGTTTTTTTATAAAAATGAAATTATGGATTGAATAAGGGTTCAATATTTAGACATTGGGAATCTGGGTAGGTTGGTACCTTTTTATGTTGTTTATGTTGAGATATTAGAGGGACTCATAAAGGTGGATGATTTTATGAACGTTTTAACTAATTTTATATATATCTTTGATGTTTTCCAATTTTCCCATATGAATAGGTATCATATAGACTTCTCCCATGTGATTGGGTGAGAGGATGATGATATTGAACATGAACTTCAATGGTTGAATGATATATTCCGATTGTGGACTGAACAGATAAATTGTTTCATGGAAATATGGTCACATTAGTTTCAGTGTTATTGAAATTTTTAATGAAATACACAACACTATGGAGTGAGATACATTTATGACGAAACAAGGAACATATCTTTTATCAAGTTTTTAACCACTCTTTTCTTCGTGTTATAATGATTTTAAGGTGGGGAGAATTATCACACTCGATAATGACGAACCATCTATAATTATATGTTTTACATTAATTATTTTTATGTTCTAATCTATTTTTGTGTTGGGAGTTTGTTTTTGGATAGATGGTGGCTATATATAACCCTCTTCTAGCCTGTTATAGTTTGAAGAACAACTATAGGTTTGTAGGTTACACTGATTAGAGAGTTCAGTTCCTGGAGGTGTAGACATTCTACATGAACCCACATTTATTCTAGTGGAACTCCTCCAGCTTGTAAGTCGATTTCCTATAGGTGTAGGCATTGTACATATACCCATCATCTGGGATATGTGGCCCAGTGTCTAGCTAGTAGCAAAGCTAGGAAAAAGCATTAGTTGGGGCCTAATTTTATTTTTACCCTAAATGTTTATCTTAATATCTCATAATATGGCCTTTAAACCATAACATGGTTTTTCTCAATTCAGATGATCAAATGGTTTATTCTTTGGATCTTCTCATGTCCCTGGTGTTTATTCTTCTTATTGATTGATTCATGGCACACTGTTATTTGTAATATGCTAATAAGAAAACTTCTAATCTTAGTATACCTCTCTTTTTATATAATTTTTATGTATCATAAGACTTCATCAATTGATATAGAATATATATGGATAATTATCAACAGTTTCATTTGAAAAGATTCATTTGAATTTAATCTCTGTATTTCCCAACCCCAGTATTAAATGGGAAATGTCATTTCAAAATTTCATGGTAGGTGTTTCTATCCTATCGGCTAATCCATATAATTCCATATCTGTTTATGATGAAATTATATAGTATTATTTATAAAATTTATTTTTAAAATTTTATTAGATCATTGGGGGCTTTGAAATTAATTCTTAAAAAGGGTTTTATTTGGAAAAAAATATTTTATAATATTTATGTATTTTACCAAATGACTGAAATATTATTTTAAAATGGAAGTGGTTTTTGGACAATTGGGTTAGTTTGGTATCACAATAGAAGAAAATTATGATAATGTGGGATTAGATTTGAAGTGGATTATGACATAGAATATCTTTATGAAAAATAGTTTCAGCTTGTTCCTTGTAAAAATATTTAAGAAAAATTGTTTTGTTTTCCTTGAACAAAATGATGATATATTAAATAATTGGGGGTCCTTGATGACCTAGAAAATATGGGGTAGCACTTCTAAGGGACTTAGGATTGTTGACACTAAGAGTCACTATAGTTTTTTTGTGTCTTAATAGTTTGGTTGTGAATGACCTCGTGGGGAAAATTTTCCTCTTTCGATGGATTTCAATTATATTATATGAATTATATATTTGATATTATAATATACCACTTGATTATGATATAGATATTTATTCCTAAAAATTGTTTATTTATCTATTTATTCTTTTATTATTTCAATGGAAAATCACACACACACACTCACATATATATATATATATATTATATTTCATATCGCATGAGTCTTTTGATATTCATGTGAATAAGTGTATATAATTTTATATAATTTGTGATAATAGAAAAATGATAAATTTTTATCATTTTGTTAACACACAATCAATCCTAAAATAAAATATATTTATATTTATTTTAGAAATAAAGGGAGTGAATGTGTATGATACATTTACTAGATTTACATTTATGTTGTCATTATAAAAGCTTACATTATCGAGGAAATTCCTTAATGGAATTATAAATAATAATTCCATATGATAGATTGATGTGGGAGTGGTTATTCTAATGCAACACCCAAATCCCCTATACCTGATGTGCTCTATCTTATTCATCCTTTGCACTATGAGGTTCTAGAACATATAAAAGAAGATATAAACCAACTTGAATGTCAAGAAATTAAGATCAACTCATGGATAAAAATGGATTTTGGATTCATATGTTTTCAAATTTTGTGATCTTAATCTAACACATATAGTGATGAAGAAGTTGTAAATGATTCAGTGGTGTATAATGTACACTTTTATAAAAGTTATTTATTTCAATATATTCACCTAGTTGGATAATTAACTTGCATAGACATCCTCATAGAAGAGATTAAATAAAATTATTACTTCTAGTAATTATTACTAGAATCCATTAAAACCATTTAGTGGTACTAGAGTAAATAATACTTGTGTTTTTTAAATATTATATGGAAATAAAGTAGATTAATTGAAAATGAGAAACATTGTGTATGTTTTACATAAACCAAAAAAAAGAATTTACCCATACGTAAATGGTCTATGTAAAAGTAATGATAGAATTTATCATATATGTCTATGTTTCATAAGGGTAACCAAGGAGTTAAACTTACAAAGAGTGGCCTTTATAAAGTTCATCATTCCTTACCCTTAAATAGACTAGTATACATGATGTTCACCACACATACCAATATGAAATAAGGATTAAGAATGGGAATGATACTATTTACCCTTACACTACACACAAGTACATAAGCGTATTAATCGTTTTCATAACATTGTGTATGGGTAATTTTTTTTTCATAATTTTCTGTAATGGTAACTACTATCATACCCTTACATGAGATATGACTAATTATATGTACCTGACGCATTACCCTTACAATAAGTAGTTCATGTAAAGGTATTATTGAGTTTTGAAAGATTTCAAAATGGTATCATATAGGAAACCAATTTGATGGCCTTCCAAAATGGAGGTACCCAATTGAGGAGTGTTTGTTTAAGAGCATGCATGATTATGAAAAGTGTCTGGGTAAGTGTAGGCGAGCATACCATTACACATGAATTGGTTCCTATGTAAGGGTAAATGGAATTTTTTTATTATTCCATTTAATATGTTATAGGATTATAATGATTAAATAATGTTTAAAAATTATTATAAAATGTATTTTTGGCTATCTTAATATATATTCGGTTTATAAATTTATTAATTATAAATTTTTTTTAATTCATAAATGTTTATGAAACATTTTATTATAAATTTTTAATTGTTAATATTTAAATAAATTTCACACAAATTATAATATATGAGTTACGATATAGAAGTAAAATTGTTTATTTATAAATCAGAATTGATATTTTAAAATGAGTTATAAATTATTAAATATGGCCATAATATATATATTATATATAAAATATTAATTATTCATATTTAATTAGTTTGAAATTGTTCAAAATTAAATTAGCTTCATTTGGGAATATTTTTAGCTACATCAAAAGGATTTTTGATTATTGATATGATCTAGGATAAAATAATAATTAAGTATGTTACATTTATATTCTATAAAATTATATCAAAGTCGAAATTATATTATAAATTGTTTATAATTCAATTATATCATATATTTAAAATGGAAAAACTATAAAATTATTAATATGAAAGGGTTCATATTGAATTGAATATAAAATTTTTGTATTCAAAATAATGGATTTCCCATAATGTTAAACATGAAAACAATAAAAGGGTTTATAATAAGTTTTTATTTATGATTTTTTCAAAAATATTTATCTCATGTTTAAATATATTTTTTATTCATTTATTTAAGTTTATTCCCCAAAATATTTATTTTTAGTAAATTATTTAAAAAACATTAATATTGTGTATGATTTAGTTTAATTTTATAAATGGATTCTTGGATACAACCTTATATGATAGGATTGAATTTATAATGAATAATTATTTTTATCTACCTTGACCTCACATTATAATTAAAGTTAATAATTTATATTTATTTTTGTATATAGGATGTACATATTAGTAGTTATTGTTATGTTGAATATGATTCTCTCTTGAAAAAAGTGTCCTAGGATACAGGGACTTGGGGTCAAACTACATACCTTCCTTGAGGCTTATACCTTATCCATGTTGGTCAATAAGGACGTCTATCTTTCATTGTAGGAATAGTAATGTGGATATTTTATGAATTATATAATTCTAAAACAGTACATGAAGTGTCAATAAATCTTATGAATATTCTGTATTTGGAAATTTTTGAATATTTTTAACTTCTATTTTTGTATAATTTACACAAACTTGTAGGTTCAATAATGTGTTAGACAAGAATTTGAATTGGAAATATTCATTTTGATGATGAAATATGATCCAAAATTATAATTACTATATTCGTTCATATATAATAGTGAATAACATGGGATAAGACAATTATAATAAAATAACCCTTCAAATACAAAGTGTGATATTTTTTTCTAAATGATCACTTTTCCATTCCATTCTCATAAAATATGGTATTTTCATGCTCAAAATGAGTAACCCTGAATTATCTTGTGTAAGAAAAGTATGTTATAGTTAAATTTAAAATATTTATTCAGTATATTGATGCTTATCACATAAATCCTATGATTTTCCAATTCTATCATATTCATATAACTTTTATTGGGTGACACAATTTGGGATGCCCTAATGTGTAGGATACTAGTGGATTAGAGATGATTTTATCCCTTTAATGAATTGGATATAGGGTTTTCTCTCATCTATCATTGAATAATATAGGATATTATGGGGATTATGCCCTAATTGAATAATCATTGGTTATTTAGATGATAACTAGTTTAATTCATTGTGATATATGGGAATTATCCCACTAATGGATAGAAAAAATTCTAATAAGGGGTCATAATTTTAGTAAGAACACATTTTATGAAGTACATTATTAAATTGATTATAATAAATGATACTCATATGATAAAATAATTGTTTTTAGATAATTTCATCATCATCGTCATCATAATAAATATAATAATTTTAATTAATTCTTACGAATAAAATCATAATGTATGTAACCCATAAAATTTTTAACCTTATAAAATTTATTAATCCATATTGGGGATCTAAGAAAATATTAATAAGGAAATATTCTATGTTCCAAAATAGTTCCTTCTGGAATAACCATGTGTTGATGTTACTCAACATGAGAATTTTGATTTTTTTTGAATCGTTGAGTGATTCATTCAGGTTGTAAAAGATTTTTCTAATTATTGGATATCCTATTTTCATTTGTATAATTGTTCCCACAATGGGATAGAATTTATAGTCTCATGGTTTTAATATTAACTAACAAGTTTTATTCCTTTGATTTTGTATGTCCCTTAATAATATGTTTCTTCTCATCCAAAAGTTTCTTATGTTTTTATAGGTTAAAAAACTGAGTATAAAAAATAAGAAATCAAGTTCAAAATTACTAATATTTTTCAATAAATTTAAATCGATTTTATTTAAAAACTATTATATTAGGGAAAAAATTACACTATAAGGATGTTTCAAACATGTATTGTATGCTTTTATTTTGTAATATATATAACCCAGTTCATTAAAATTATAAATATGAAAATATTGATAGGATTGAAAGAAAATGAGTTTTATTATAAAAATGAAATTATGGATTGAATAAGGGCTGAGTATTTATACAAGGGGAATCAAGGTATATTGGAACCATTTTATTTCATTTTTTCTGGTATTATAGAGGTACTCATAATAGTAGATTATTGTTTGAACATTCCATATCATTTGATGTAGATGTATTATGTTTTCTAATTTTCACATCTGACGTAGTTTCATATTTTCATATCTCAAGTGATTGAGTGGGAGGATGTTGATTTTTAACATGTCCTTCAGTATTAGAAAGAAATATTCAAACAATGGATTGACTAGATACAACTTTTTCTGTAAAGATGATTACATTTGTTTTAATGGTATAGAAATGTTGTAGGAAAAAACACAATACATTGGAGTGAGATACATTAATGACCAAACATTGAACATCTATTTTATCAGGTTTTTGACCACACTTTTTTTTTGTAATTATAATAATTTTATTGTTTATATTATTATCACACTTGAGTACGGGGATCCAAGTATACAAATATATTTTACTTTATTTATCTTCATGTTCTAGAATATTTTTTTGAGAGTTTGTTTTTGGGTAGATGGTGGCTATATATAGCCCTTCGCTAACTTGTTATTTCTTGATGAACAGATGTAGGCCTCCAGGTTCCACTTACCATATGGATAACTACCTGGAGGTGTAGAAATTATACTTGAACCCACATACTTTCTAGTGGGACTCCACAGGCTATTCATTCGATTGCCTATAGGTGATGGAATTCTACTTATACCCATAATCTAGCTAATCTGCCCTAGTGTCTAGATAGTGGAACTACTAGGTATAGGACATAGTAGTGGACTAATTGTATTTTTACCCTAGATTTTAATCTTAATTACTCATAATATTACACTTCCACATTAACATTGATTTTCTCAATCCAGAAGATCCAAACTGTCATTTTTGGCTCTCTTCCTATCTATGGTGTTCATTATTCATATTAATTGAATCTTGGCTCTATTTTCATTATAATATTGTAATAAGAATACTTATGATCTTATTATACCTCCCATTATATACACTTTTTATGGAACTCGAGACTCTATCATTGAATCTATAATAGATATGGATAATTTTCCATAGTTTCATCAGACTTAGATTCTTTATAATTAAATCATCTTATGTCCCATCACCAGTATTAACGGGGAAATGTTGTTTCATAAATATAATCGTTGGTGTCTCTATTATATAGGCTAATACATGGCATACCATATGACCTTATGATTAAATCCTCTAGTTTAAATTATAAATGTTATTTTTAAAATTTGATTTGATCTTTGGGGGCTATGATATAGGTTTTCAGAATGAGTTTTCTTTGGAAAATATATATTATACTATTGATGTGTTTTATAAAATGCATCAATGTTTATTTTAAAAGGGAATTGGTTTTTCAAGAATTGGATTACTTTGGTATCATAATAGAAAACAAGATATGAAAACTTGGGATTGGATTTGACGTAGATTATGCCATGGAAAGTGTTTATGAAAAATGGTTTTATATTATTCCATATAAAAATATTTAATAAATTTTTTTTTACTTGAACATAATGATGATGTATTAAATAATTGAGAGTCCCTGATGAACTAGAAAATATTGTGTAGCTGTTTCAAGGGACAGATGATCATAGACTCTAGGAATCACTATTTTTCATTCGGGTATCTTAATAGTTTGGTTGTGTACGGCCATGTGTCAGGGATTTTTCTATTTATATTATTTTCAATTTTGTTAAATGATTTATATTTTTGATATTATTACTATTACACCTGATTATGACGTGGATATTGATTCTTGAACGCTTTTTATTTATCTATGTATTCTATTTTTTAGGGAAAATCGCCTATGTATATAGTAAATTTTGTATTACATGAATTTTAGTTTAGTTTTTTATATAAGTTGTGCATATTATCTATTAGAGTTATGAGGAATTGGATTATCACTTTATAAAATTTTCATAGGATAGAGGGACATGGGGTAATATTACATACCTTCCTAGGGGATTATACCGTATCTGAGTTGGTGAATAAGGAAAAATATATGTCATTTAAGGCTTAATAATGTGGGGATTTTATATCTTATATAATTCTAAACCATTACATGAAGTGTAAATGAACCGTATGAATAAATTTTATTTGGAAATGTTTGAATCTGTTTAGCTTCTTTTTTTAGGTATGTTACAGAAACATGTGGGTTCGATAAATTGTTAGGCATGAGTATAAAATGAAAATATTAATTTAGTTAGTGAAATATGATACTAATTTAAAATTAATAAAATAATTCCTACATAAAAGTGAATAATGTGAGATAATACTATGTGAACAAAACTCCCATTAAAATAAGAGTTTTGAAATTCCTTCCAAATGAGAACTTTTCAAGGCCATGATCATTCAATATGGTATTTTCATGCTGAACATGAGTACCCATGAATTATCATGTGTAAGGAAGGAAAGTTATAATTAAATATAAATTATTTTGTGGGTATTTTGAATCATATCACAAGTATGAATTGATTTTTTCTATTTTTTGCTTATTCATTGAATTTTCATTAGGTGACACAATCTAATAATCCCTAATGGGTAGGATACCAGAGGAATAGAGCTGATTTCATCCATTTGATGGATTTGATAAAGTGTTTTCCACTCATATATCATTGAATAATATTGGATATGATTATGATGAAAATTGAATAATCATGTATTATTTACATGATATCTGGATTAAGTCATTATTATATATAGAATTTGGCCCACTAATGGATATAATGGATTTTAGAAAGGGGTCATAATTTTAGTGAGAACCCATTATATAAAGGACCTTATTAAATTGTTAATAATAGATGATACTCAAATGATACAATCATTCACGGTAGATAATTTCATCATCAACATCATAAGTCAAGTAATTGTAATAAATCCTTACTATGAAATTATTAAAGTATGTTAATCATAATATTTTTATCCTAATAATGTTTCTTAAGCAACATTGTTGTTTTAAGAAAAATTCTTAATAAAATATTCTATGTATTAGAATAGTTATTTCCTGTATAAAGAATGTGTTGGAGATATTAAAAATGAGAATATAGATTCATATAGAAACATAGAGTGATTCATTTAGGTTTCAAAGGCTTGTCCTAATAAATGGATGTATCTTATTTTCATATATAGAATTGTTCACACGTTATTATTGATTTTTAAAAAAATTACCCATATTTTCAAATTCTTTGGAATTTATAATAACATTGTATATGATTTCATGGTACCAATGTACAATATAGGCAATATATGTAGGTAAAAGGTAAAACCAATGAAGAAAAGTTGGACTAAAATGATCAAAAATGTTTCCTCTAGATTCTATTCAAGATCATTGAAATGCAGGATTGTCAAGAAGGAGAAAATAATAATTCAATATGAATCAATTTTATTAGAAATAAATTAATGAGTTTAAGAAACACCAATGAATGTCCATATCAGGTATGAATGTTATTGAAATTAAATATTCAATTATGAAAGGTATATGATAACGAATGTATATTTTTTAAGGTGTTGTGAACATATAGGAGTTAAAAATTAAAGTATGGAATGATATATAGTGTAGTCTATTTTAATAAGATGTTGTAAATTTTTTCTAAATCAATGAAATAAATTAAATGTTTTTTATCAGTAACAAATGAATATAAATAATGTATGTGTTTTTTAAATCATTTATCTTCTTTCATAAGTGATTATTTTTATAATAAGATATTTTTAACATGAATGATATGATCAAATATATATAAATTTTCTATCAATAAATAATTTATATAAAATACTTTGAGAATAAGATTTAGATAGAAGTGATTATCCCAGGTAAATGAGTTTATCAATGAATTTTTTGGAATATGTTAGAGTTTTTTATTGATACAAATCATTGGATTATTTTAATAATTTATTTTCATATGAAAATCATCCAAACATATAGAATACCATGTATGATAGGAAAATAATATTTAATTTTTAGAATGATCATATTAAATGGAAATACTTTTTTTCTAATACAAATGTGTTTCTTTTCATTGAAATATATTTTGAAAAGAATATAGTCTTTAGTAGGCTACTGTTAGTACAAATGGACTATGGGATGTTAAAAACTAAACAATAAAGGGTAGAAAATCTAATAAAAATGTTTTTTTATTTAATTTCCAAACAAATTGGATATTTTATGGCAACTAATAAAAGTGATAAATTTTGTTAACATTTCAATTGTGGATATGCATATTATATTATTATATGATAAAAATATTTCCCACTCAATTTTTTAAAAGGTGCTTAGGATATGTGATGATAATGTACAAAATTTAATGTGTTATAGTTAGTTATTATGATAAGAGAAATACACTTTTTCTTAAAATATTATACAAGTAAAAATAAAAATGGAATTTCACTTGATATCCTAGGAGTTTTTAGGTTGTTGATTTAAATAGAAATGTAAATAGTTCTATTAGTTATAATGACATTTTATTTTCGCATTATCTTAAATAAGTTTTAGAGTATTTTTTAACAGTAATGTATGAATTTTATTTCTTTTCAGAAAAGAATTGAAGTAATAGTGTTCCATGGATGATGATGTTGAACATAGAAATAGATACATGTAGAAAAAAACAAGATGAAATAATATCTTTAGATTCTATTAATGTAATGAGTTTTAATATGTTCAATAAGTTGAATAGTTAGGAATATGAATCTAAAATATTATCATTATTCAACTGGTTTACTTTATTGATATTTTACTCTAAATAGTTTTTGAGAGTTTTCTATTAGATTTTCACATAGATATGTGATCATAATAAAATATAATTTAATGTTCTAAAAAATTCATAACATGTATAAAACATAAGGATGGTCTGGAATATTATTATGTATGTTATGAAAAACTGGTACTTAAGTTGTTCTTATTAAATATTCATAAAGTGTTTAGGAATATTTAAATTAATCACATTAATATTCATAAAGTGTTTAAGAATATTAAAATGTAATATATTAAAAGGAAACCTACATTATATATTTATTTCATTTCAGATACATAAATTTATATAGTGATATATTTTTCAGTAAGTGAAATGATAATTGACCTCTCAAAGTATGACTTTTAGTTATCACTGAAATAATTTTTTCATGGCGTATAATAGGATTTCGTAGAATGTTAATATTAGCAACAATATTATTCTTGTATAGAGATAAAAAAACTATCATCATCATAAAAATAGATAACATGATATTATTTGTGTGCACCAGATGGTCAAATAAATATACCACATGAAGTTTAATACATATTTCATTGGTAAATCAGGGGTTTGAGGATCCTATTTGAGTGCCCAATACCTGATATTTTCAAGATATTAATCATGGGTGTCACACCCCGACCGCGGACGTCCGTAATTTTCCTTCTTTCTTGGTCTCGGTTTAAATTTTTCGAAGATTAATTGTGATTGGTGGTTTCACGTCGGTGCGCGGTCATCACACCGCTAGCGGTGATCGTGCATTCGGCCCGGGTGACGATGTGTCCACCCGACTTTTTAAATATTAAAGTTTTTACGTTGTCTTTTTGTTATTATTACTATTTGAGTTGCGTTATTATTATTGTAGTTTTTTTTCTTCCGTGTATAAGTGTGTATATATATATATATATGTCTATATATGTGTATATATCTGCTTTTATATGTTTAAATATATGTATATATGTCTATATATATATATATATATGTGCGTACGTGCGCGCGCGCGCGCACGCGCGCGCACTTTTATTTTCAAATGGTTTTAATACTTTAAATTTTTGATTTAAAAATAATTATTATTATAAATTTTCTAATTATTATTATTATTATTATTATTTCTATGAAGTGTTATTCCATTGATGTTTTATTATTATTATTAAGATTTCACTATTTATTTAATTATTCTATTATTGTTATTATTATTGTTATTATTATAAAGTTTTAATACTAATATTGTTATCATCAGTTTTGTTATTATTTTATTATTATTATTATTATAAGGTATTATTAATATTATTGTTAGAAATTTTTATTATTATTATGATTTGATTTCATTATTTTATTTAGTCTTTTATTATTATGTTTATCAATTATGTGTATATATATACATTTTGACCCTAACCTAACCCTACCCCTATTCTCCCGCAGCCGCCACCCCCCTTTCTATCTTTCTTTCTCCCCTTTCATCTTCCTCCGCACGCACCGCCCTGCCTCCTGCATCCGAAGCCGCACCGCCGGCCTCACCCATGCTGAACCCTGCCACCGGCGTCCCTCCGCGGTTCCGGCCTCCTCCTGGTTCGACCGACCCGCGCCACACCTTCTCCGTCGCCGGCTCCCGCTCCCCCCAGCGCCTCAGCGCTCATCCCGACTCCACTGCGCGCTGCGCCGTTCCGGTGACCCCTGGTCCGGCGCCGCCCTGCTCCTCTGCCTTGCGCCGACCCCGTGCCGAGCCACTCCTTCCCGGCTTCCCCTTGCGCAGCCCTCTCCACCTCGCCCCGCCGCGCCCTGGCCTTCCTCCTTCAGCCCGCGCCCGACCGCCGTCCCGATCCCCTGCTCCCCGTCCCGGTGTCGCCACCCCGCTCCGGCGCGCTCCCGCCTCCGCCTTGCGCCGAGCCCGCACCCAGCCTGCTTCCGCCTTCGCCCCCCCTGTCCCGGCCTCCGCCTCCCTGCCGCGTCGCCGTCCCGGCCGCCCTGCTCCGCCGCCTCCCGCGCGAACTCCCCTCCAGGCTGTGAGTCTTAGTTCTTTTTTTATTTATTTATTTTATTTTCATTCTTTTGTTTGTTTGTTAAATTTAATTTTATAACGTTAATTATTTTTATCATATTGATAATATTATAATTTCTTTATTATTATTATGTCATTAATATTATTTTATTATTATTATTATTATGTTAATATTACTTTATTATTATTATTATTATATTATTATTATTATTTTTATTGTTATTATTATTGATATTAACATTTCATATTATTATTATTATTATTGTTATGATTACTAACATATTATTAATATTAATATTATTATTATTATTACTAATATATTATTTTTATTATTATTATTATGTTAAGATTATTATTATTAAATTATTATTATTATTATGCTATTGTCATTATATTATTATTATTAATATTATCATGTTAACATTATTTTATATTATTATCATTATTATATTATTAATATATTATGATTATGTTAAATTGGCATTGTTCCTATTATTATTATTGTATTAATATTATGATATTACTATTATTGTTATTATTGATATATTATAATTATGCTAATTATATTATTATTGTTATTATTATAACATCATTATTATTATTATTATGTTGTGTTATAATTATTATTGTGATTATTGTTATCACCGCGATTATTTTCACTTTGTTAATATTATTAATATTATTCTGTTATTAATATCGTTGAGACCGTTTAACGGTCTACTGTTTTAGGACCCGCGCAGGGCGTTTCCGAGAAAGCGCCATCGCTGCGCCTTGTTTCTGAGGTTCTGCCATCTCCGCGCCTCAGTTTCGAGAGTTTTGGACTTTATCACGTGGCTTCGGACACACGTCGTGTCATCGCGCCTTGGTTCCAAGGTCGTTTTACCGCCACGCTTGGATCTTGAGGTAGGTCTCCCTTTGCACTCGCCTTTAAATTTAGAATTTATTTATTCCTTGACTTCTTATTAAGTTTCAGCAAATTCAAAAGTATTACTAAGTATTTATCTATAGTTTGGTGATCTGCTGATGATAAAAGTTGTTTTAATTCTAGCGTTTCATTAAAAGCGTTTTCTTGGATTTAATTGTGTGCTTCCATGGTTGTTTTGCTGGACGGTTCTTCCTGATTAACGAAAGATCATGTTGAATTGGGTTCTGAAGCGGTTTTGGTGTGTGTAAAATGGTAGGTGTATTGGTTATGGAAAATGGTGTTTTTATTTGAACCTTGATTAGAGGAAGTGTCGTGTGACCTTTAAACTCGATTTTTGGAAACATTAAGCGTGGTTCTTGGTAGTTGAAAAAGAAAAATGTTTTCCTTTGATGCGTGATTAAAATTCTGGATTTCATTTGAGAAATATTATTCATTCAAAAGGTGTTTAAAGGCCCGTTTGGCTCTTGATAAAAGTGGGGTGCGTTTGGAACTGGGAAAATGATTTCTTACTTGTGATACCAACGTCTTTCAGGTTTGAGATGCTGATTTGAGTTTCTTAAATAATGTTCTAAGTGCGTTTCTGGTTTTCAATCGTGTGGCGTATGTCATGTCCCTTGGAAATGTTTTAGTGTTAGATGTTCAAAGTGTAAATGATATGACGGCCCGGTTGGCACTTTAATAAATGTGAAGTGATTATACTTATATTTATATATATATATGTACGTACTTGTGAGGGCATTTCTACAGGGGAACTTCCCTTCGAGGGTTGTCGTGTAGCGATGTCCATGTAAGGGGTTGGCAAGTGCGGTGAGATGAGTCACGCGTGCGCGGGTCTCCCACTTACACAGTGTTACAAAAACTACTATGGGTTCCTGGGCGTCTTGTAGATTATCGAGTGACGGTTGCTTGCTAACCCTGATTAGACGGGTTAGTACCCCCTGGAGTTACAGACATGCCAGGAGGGATGTGACACTGGTTGGCTGTTAGGGCGTCCAGTTGGTTATTGACTATGGAGTACCATGCCGGCAGGTAGTCTGAACCCGAGTACGTCCAGGGGTTTTCTAGGGATGTTCAGGATCGCCCATGGTTATTGCTGATAACTTCTGGTTTGATTCTACTTGCACTTGGTTTTCCTTGTCTGTTTACCTTTACTTGCACTTGTTTTCCCTGCTTGTTTTCCTTCAGACATATTTCACAGCCTATACTGTTAGACTTTGAGAAAAATGGTTTTCAAATGAAAATGCTTTATTCGCTTTGGGTTTGACTTGAAAATGTAACACTTTCCTTTTCAGAATGAGCTTAAAACTAATGAAATGGAACTATCTTTCGAAAAAGAATAAGTGAAATGTCTCGTGTTTGATTTTCAAGTAAAACATTGTGAAAAATTACTTTTACACATTATAGTTCAAACCTGGATTATGTAGATTCTATTTTTACTGGCAGTGCTTTGGGATTTGTTGTGGGGCTCACCTATTGAGTACTTTTGTGCTCACGCCTATCTTTTACCATTTCGGTCGCAGGTCTTCTGTTTTGAGTCGCTCAGTGTTGGAGTGAGGTTGCTCTCTAGTTGGGTGGTGACCTGAGAGGTCACATGGAGGTACGTGGTTGTGTGATTTTTATTTCTTTTCCGCTGTTAGTGTTTATTTATTCTGTTCTATTTACTTTTGTTTTGGGCTGAAATCGTTCCCAACGATCAAGTCTTAATGCCCGGCACTGGTTGCCATCCCGGGGGGATCGGGAACGCCCCTCGGGACTTGCCGCGGAACGGCTCGGGTGACCGGTTCAGGGTCGACCCGGGTTGGTTTGTGACAATGGGAACCATTATACCTTGATACCATACTTATGAAAGTCAACATTTGAACTTAACTAATCTGGGGGTGGTTGTGTATGTTTCAAATCATGTCTTTAGATAGACCATTGACTATATTGGATATTTCATCTTATATAGAAACTATAAAATATAAGTATGTGAATATAAAAACCTAGATATTATATACATATAAGGGACATGTGATTTAGTCATCTAGAAGGATAAATGAAATGTTATTAGTTCATTGATCTATGTATACTCTAATAATAAAAGAGTAGGATATTTGGAACTGAGATCCTTCATGTTCCGGGTCACTCGATGTCTTAAAAAATGGAAAATATGATAATTCACATTTACATATGATACAGGATGGTAAAATCTATTATAGAGATATAGGTATTTGATGGAGATCATGCCAGATCACTTTATATCTTGAGTATCTCCCAAAAAATGTTAGAATATTTTATTGATTGGGAAAATGACCAAAAATATCATGGGGCCTACAATAATGGAGCCCGAGAGCATCAGCTCACAAAATATTCACACATTTTGGGGGAAAGGAATTTATGGCATTAAGGATGATACATGAGTTCAAATGGGTTTCCTAGGAGGCGCGGAATTCTACTACCATATTACCCTCTCTTCATGTATGTGTAATATCCCCGCGACTAGAAATGATATTTCTACATCTTAATACAAGGTGGGTTCTTGCTTGAGTATCATTGATTCCATGTTAGAGGCCACACATTTTAACATATATGGGTCAATATATTAATTTTTGTATTCAATGTATAAAGTCATGTCATGTCACACATTGTTGTTGGTTAACTAGGGATTGAATTTATATAAAAAACATACTATAAATGTGTATAATATTTAATCCAATTTTGTTTTGGATGTTTGTTCATAGGGTATTTAAAATGATATTATACATGATAAAGTTAATTAAATATATCCAAAAGTTTTTTGAAAGATATTCAAAATGATTTTTGGATAGGGTTTGAAAAGTTTGTAACACCATGAGATTTTGTGAAATATGTTTTACAAATGACTTTATATTTTTTGTTATTTTCTGTTACATGTAACACTGATTTTAGATTTCATTACCCACAACACTATTTTTATGTTACATTATATAAAACAATAAGTTTATCATGTGTTACATGCAAAAATGAGTTTTAATGAATCATCACAGATTACTAAAATAATATTTTATTTATATTGTAGTTATCACAATGATATTAGAATGGTAGGTATGAATAATATTAACTAATGTATGAAAATATATGTTTTACACATGTATATTAAATGAATTATTTTGTGTGTAATTTAAAAAATGAAAATAATAACTATTTGAAAATTTAGGAAATCTTTCTCTAAAAAAATATTTTTATGTAAAAAATCTTGTTCTACATTAATAATTGAAGAATCCAGTTTTTTGAATGATTTTAAATAAATATACATAGTATATATATTAAATCCACATTTTATCATTTATCTCACATGATTTCTAGACATGGGATAATAATAAATACAATTGTTTTCTTAAAAAAAATATTTTTATGATATGGAACTTTGTAGAATTTTTTCAAACCAATTTTAACATGATTTTTTTAAAAAATTTTGAAACATTATTTAAAAAATAATAATTTTCAAATGATTATATCAAAATTATATTATGGTTACATTTTTAGAATTTTCTGAAAATATTTTTTTTTATGATTAGGGAAAAACACTAAATTTTAACTGAAAATTACCTTATTAATTTAAATATTTATAATGTTCAGTTTTATTTTAAATTTGTTTAAAAAAATTATTTTAATTAAGTATCAATTAATCAAATTTAGTTTATTTTAATCACTTTAATTTTTATTTTTGATATAAAAACGTTGACAGCATTTGAACATTTTCTCTTTTACAATCTGATTTATCATCGCCTTTGAATGATTAATTTTTAATTAAAATTTTCCTCTTTCATTGAATGAATTTTTAAAAATGGTTTTTATATTATTATTAAGAATAATATAAGTTATTTAACAGTTCAACTAAATTTTTTAACAAAATTAATAGCAAATAAATAGAAAATAATTTCTGTGGTTAAGAAAAAAATGGGATTACCAAATTGTTAAACTAAAAACATAATGGTTAAAAACGACCTAAAACTTTTACTATACCAATTTTTGTGTAATATGTTGACATTATCACTTCTAGGATCTATAAGAGTCTATTTTTGTTCTTTCTGGGATCAGAAAAACATGTTTAAACCTTTTTCTTTTCAAATAATTACATGTGTTGCCCTCACCCCACATATAAAGGGTCACCCACTATTATCTCTTCTTCAAACCTTAAATACCATTTTTTCATCCAATAATATGAAAAATAACTTCACAACATGCATTATCTAATATTATATTCTTTATGACCCAAAACGTTATTTTAACAAATAATTGTTAACAAAAAGATGATAAGTAAATTATATATGGTATGATATATATAATTATGGTTTTATAATATATTTATAATTAACTCATATTTATTATAAAGGAGGTTTGAATGTGTATAATGTAATTTGAGACTTAAGGTAATGGATTTCCATCTCAATTTTATTTTTCTATGAGACAAATAACACATTCACCACATGATTATTTTATGTGGTATATATACTTCCCATAAATGTATTTTATGATTATTATCCTTTTATTTTTTAGTGTTTAAATATTTGTTTTAGGTTATCTATTTCATGCGGTTTTTATTCAAATTCTACCAATGAAGTAAGATATTTTTTTCTCAAATTGGATTCATTGGGAAATGAGTTATATTACACACCATTCATTTTATATAAGCGTTATATAATTCCCATTTGAAATTATATATATTGAATATACTTGATTTAATGAGATATTATTTTTACTTTAGTTTTATTATTTCATAGGTCTTACAATTAAATGTTACCAAGGTGTTAAATATTTTATGTTACAATCTCATTATTTATCGATACTATTTGTGATATTGTTTCTAATTATGAAAAATTATGGTCCATTTCTCAAAAAACTAAATAATTATATTTTGCTTTATAAATTTCAGGAAATTACATATTTTCCCTTCATTTTCCTCTCACTATATACCTAGGAGTTCAAAATAATGTTTTCTTAAAATCTATCCTTATTTATCTCATTGTTAGAAATCTATTTTGTTTCTTAAAAAAAATTTCTATAAATTCATTCCGACTTTTTTTAACATTTTTATAATTATTTATTAAACAAAATATGAACCATCTATTAATTATACAAAAACAATATAAAAGGAATCTTCATTTTATTATACAAAAAATGTTCATTGGGATTTTATTAAAAATGTGAATGGAAATATTATTTTATACATGTACAGAATGAATTGAAATTTCATCTATTACGAACACTCAGTGTTTAAAAGCAAGCCTTTTAGTTTTTTATGGTGGATTTAAATGAAACTTATTTTCCAAATTATTTATGTTGAAAGGATATTTTTTCATAGTGGAAATGATATTTTCCTATGAAATTTTCTTAAATGGTTTTTAACTCTTCACTTATATGTTTTCAAAGTTTATCTTCAATTAAAGGATATCAAAAATGACTAATAAATTTTATATAGTTTAAATTAATTTTAAAATAAAATTAATTTTTTTAGGAAATGTTACAATTTTTTTTAAAATAAATTTCAATCTAATATGAAATCCTTTTATGTAACTTTTTCATTAGTGGGGTTATAATATAATCATACCATTATTAGTACTTCTCTAAATAGTTTATGTTTACGATACCATGATATTGATAAAACCATTTTCTAATCCATGCGCTAAAACATGAAAAAATGATTATGAAAACAGCTTCTTTTTTCTTGGGTAATTCTATGTTGAATTAATTAAATTATTATTAAACTTGTATCTTTTCCACAAGTTATGATATAATGAATTTTTTTGAAAATGATTTAATTTCTTGGGTTTCGACATGATGAATGTTTTTTAATCTTATGGAAGACATATTTGTGAATTTCATTACAAGATGGGTCGTACCTATATGACCCACAAAATCATTAGGTAAGGATTTATATCTCATGATATTGATATGACTAGAATGGGGAGTGAACCTGCTTCAATAAGGGATCTTTTTCTCTATGGTGGTTTTTGGTGTAACACCTACAGTTTTATGGGTCTTTTTTGAATAAATTAACTTTTCATTTATGTCTTTCAATGATCTAATTCAAATATTCATCTCACATTGAATGGAAAAGGAGTATGTTAGTTGGAACATATAATTTGTGTATGATTCACATAACATCGACTTGGAATATGTTACATTGAACATCGATATGGCTTAAGTTACAAGCAACACTAATGTTTCTATGAAGCATTATTTTACTATAATAATTTTTTAAATTATATATCTATAACCTAAACATTTTACATAGTAATATGAATATTAATTACTACTTTTCAAATATTTTTTTAATGGTTTTATTTAAATAAAAAATATAGATAATGAAATATTTTATTTTTGGAAAAATTACTTATATGTTTAAAAATATTGTCTTCTTGAATGAATTTCTTTTAATTTCTTTCTGTGGAAAATAAAAAAACAATTTTAAACAAATTAAAAAATTTAATTTTAAATAATAATGTTTAATTATTATTTTATAATATTAAAATATATTAGGGTAAATTTTTGGAATTTTTCATAGAAACATCATTTCTTAATGAATAGTGAAAAATAAGATTTTATTTCAATACTTGTTTTATATAATTTTTTTATATTGATAAAAATATATTTTAAATTGGTTTCAATGTTATATTAAATACTATGTTTATAATTTATTTCATCTTATCTCCATGAGATCAATTTCACTTTGAACATGGGTATAAAAGGTTTGCAAAATTTTTAATATTTTTTACTTTAAATAACTGCATTGTCTACCCTACAACGAGAAAAAAATTTAATTAATTTTTTTTATTATGTGATTATAATTTTAAAAAATGGATTCCATATATGTAATAATCATAATTTATAATGTCTAATAAGTCCAAATTAGTTCTTTTACAAATTTATTTGTTACAGTTAATAAAATTATTTACAATGATTAAGGTTAAATTATGCTTAATAATTGACTAAACCATAGCCATAAGGGCCAAAATGAACTATACATTTCTCAGATATACATTATATGAAATTATTAAGACCCTATGCTCAATTTCTTTTACTTGGTATCATTATTGGATACACATGCAACCTAAAAACGTGGGTGTAATTCTCTCTTCAAATATTTACAAGAGTGTCACTCCTCTTTAATTATAAAAGTCCACCAAATCTCCTGATTTCTCACACCTCATTAAAAAACATATATTCAAAAAATATCATACCAATACTCATTCCCAAATACCACTGTTCCCACTTGAATTTTCCCTTTTTGTAGAATCAATCCAAGGAATCCTTTTAGCACATACCCGAAGAAGTTACCTGATTAACAGGTAACGTCTTCTCTCAAGCTCCTTTCTTTTATTTTTTTATCCAGTCCCTCTAATCTAATTATAATATTATTTAATTAGGAAAATATTATCCTCAGTATATAAATATGTTTTTATGCAATGGTTTGTTTCTAAACAGACACACACCTCCATCAAATGGGTAACGAACATACTTCTTACATATAGGATGAACTACCACCACTCTAAATGACGATTGATCATTTCTCATTTACCGCCTATCATTTCTGAAATTATGATAAAACATAACATTATTTATGTTATATATTATATATATTTTATATTTATTCTTATTTATTCATTTTAAAAAACAAATATTTTTACTTTCCATTTTGTGTAAATACAGTATTTTCGTTTGAGGAAGTGTGGACTGCTACCTCATAAAAGTGGTGTGATTCATTCAAAAACTAAATGGAATGTATTAAGGACAGGTTTAGTGAAATTATATGATATATATAAAATTATAATTCTAATTACATGATATTATATACATACATAAATATATTTCTTTTTTTATTTCTTTTATTATGTTAGTAAAAACCAAAACAATTGTCATACGTACACACGATGTACCGTCTCGTGGAACGATGTATTCCATTACATAGTTATATATTATATATAATTTTATAATAAAAATATACTGAATATAAAATATATTTAAATCATTTTTTATATTATTTAGTCATGATATATGTATAAGGACCGAATATATATCAATTAAGACATATGCGAAGAACAAAGGAGATAATACCCGAAGTGAAACTATAACATAGGATAACAATAGGGAAAAATATGGTCATAATAAAACCATATATGTTAATAGATATTATAATATGGTTTTGTGAAATAATGTTTTATAAATTTATATTTATTATATAAGTGGTTTTAATGAGTATGATGAGAGTCAAGACATAAGGTAAAGTGATTTCATTTCACTTTTTATTTCCATCAGATACATGTTTTGCTGGGCACTCTATCCTTTTATTATGTGGTATATTCTAACGTATATTTTTTAATATTTATCATATAATTAAATTTATGAGTATTAACATATCATTTTTATGATCATTCTTTCATGGGGTCTTTGTTAAGAATGTTACCAAATCGTTAAGAAATTATTGTCTCAATTTTCCATCTATGCGACTCATGTTTTTTTTACACATAAATTTTTTTAGGTGTATATAATTCCATTTGAAATTTTATATCATGAATCTAATTCATTCCAAGATATTTTAAGATTTATTTAATTTCATTTGATTATATAGAGATTATTATCCAAAGCTACAAAGTTATAAGAGTTTATTAAAATAATTTCATCTCTTTTCAAGATCGTTTATATCTGTGATTCATTTGATGAAATATTATGATCCATATCTCAATAAAACTCATGATTTTCCATAGGATCAATTTATTCATGATATACCCATTTATTATTACAATCTCCCCACTATTTTGTACATAAGATAATAATTTTATGTTAAATCTAACAGTATCTTTCTGGTTAGATATCTATTGTATGGCAAAACAATATTAAAAAACCATCTTTTCAAAAATATATTCATTTTTTTCAAAATATATCTGAAGATATTTTTCAAGTTAAAATTAATTTAAATTTTGTTATGGTATTCAATGTTTCATTTATATGTTTTCGAATATATTTTAAATGGAATATTTTTTCAAAAAGGTTTTATGTTTTAAAAATATTTTTCAATATAGAATGTTTATTTTCCTCAAAAACAAATTTTAATGGATCATTCAAAAAAATTTCTAATATTATATTATATACATTGGTGTTAGTCATACCTTTTTGGAAAGTTATACAACGATTCTATTCATATTCACTCTCTAAATGGATTATGTTTTGATGGAATGATATTGATAAAACATGTTTATCCTTCATGGGTCATATGGTTTTTAAACCCTCTTCTTTTAATGGGTTATTTTTTTGATGAAATGATCATGATACCAATATTTTTAATCTGGTTATGATATGGTTACATAATTATAATAAACATTTCGTTTCATGTTTTGTGATATGATTATTTATGATCTTGTGGAGTATGTATGTATGATTTCAATGTGAGATGGGTAATACCTATATCTTCATTTAATGTAGTGGGAAAAAATATATATCTCATGAGATAGACTAATATAGTCCTGGGAATGAACCTTGACTACTAAGATAGATATTGGAGTGAACTATGACTACCAGGATATTATGAGGAGTTAACTCAATCTTTTAATATGACTATAGGACTAAAACATTACTACCAAAATTGTATTGGGATTTAACCCATTCTACCAACATAGTCTTGGTATAGATGACTTCGATACTTTTGAAATAACATTATATGCTTATGCGTATACCAAAATGCCATGTTTTATTCACATGTTATGCTTTCAGGGATTATGTTCATTGTTTTTGTATGATTCATATCTAATAAACTACTAGGATATATGCCATGTTTCATGAATCTGATATTTGATATACAGGGTATGGTCTTATATTTTCATGTTCAAGTTCTCATACAATTATTATCCAGATTATTCTTAGAAATCTCCATTTTTATCATGCAGAGCATCTGATATCACTCCCTATCATATTTCATTCTCCATGACATGAAGATATGTATTATGCATTATGTGACTAAGAAGGGTTATGGTCATAAAAATTCTAGGGGGAGATAATGTTAGTCACATATGTATTAGTGTATATGTTTCTATATTTCTAAAGGCACTAGACTAGTATAGTATTTTTGTGTCTATTTGTATAATGTTTTATGTATTCCATGAATTTTATGTAATGTAAATGTATGAAATTTGAGGGTCTGTATAGTTGGTATTATAGAAAATATTGAGAGATCATTTGGAAGTTGGGATGCAAAAACCTTACTAAAACCCCTATGGAAATGACCTAAAATAAGTCTATGGAAAGAGAAAAGCATTGAAAAATGTCCGGGAATTTTGGTAAAGGATTGAGTGAGTGGTTTCAAATAAATATATACCTCTTGAGATTCAATAAGGGGATATGGATCTAGAAAAAATTTACATAGATTTATCAAATACGAAATGATATTCTGGTTTTGACTCAGGGTAATATGGAACATGATAATGAGCCTTATTCCACATGTGGTTTGACACTCCTAGGGGATATGGTTTGAAAATTCAATAAATATTCACGAACTATCATACAGGATTTAAATAAAACTCATCTTTGAATAACCTAAGTTAAACCTAAGGTTTCATATATTAAAGATGGTTTTATAATCTATACATCATATAAGTGAATTTTCATGGTTTTTTGGTTACTCAATATTATAAATATTTCTTACTCTATGATTTTGATTTTATTCCATGGATGGAACTCGAAGGAACTTCATTAATGTTGATTGAAATGTATAATGGAATGGTTTTCCTATTGAGTAACCAAATGCTATGAGAGAAGGAATAAAAATTCTCACTACGTTGCTCACCAAAATTTCTCAATCTATGAATCATGGTGGAATATCATATTATAAAATAATAGAACAACATTCTGTTTAGTCATTCATTATTCAACATTCACCTTATTTCAGAGGGTTTTATGATCCTGTTGTTGCTGAAGGATGGATCATAACTACATAAAAGATATTCTTTGTTCTCCATTATTTAGAGCATGATAATTTCATTCTGGATATATATTAGTTATAAGGGAAAATAGACTAGGGTTGGACTCTAATAAATAATATAATGTTGTAATATGAGATTGAATCAATGGATTGGGATGTGTTCAAGAACATATTTTTCAAAATGAAAATTCCTCGAATTCTTAATACCAGTATATAGAAAGCGTACCTTTAGTTTAATAAAAGGGATGATCAATCTTTTGGTACCTATGAGGATAATTTCATGAGAAATGTGACATACACTTTAGGAAATAATATCTAACCCAAATGTAGTGATGATAGGTTCTTTAGTTGCTTAAATAAAATTCTCATATGGTTTTTAGCTATAAGTGACATTAGTAGCTATGATGATATCTTGTATTGTTCAATCAAGGTTGAAATAGAGGTTGAATTCATGTATCAATCTAATGATTTTTATAGTAATAATAATATGTAGTTTAAAGGAAAATATAATAAAATGAAAAGAACAAAATAAGATTCCCTTTATTCTCTATTTGTGAGAAAATCCATGGACAAAATTTCTTTAACAGTTATAATCATTGTTTTTATTATGTAATGGAATTTCAATATGCATTTCATTATCATTTTTATTGGATAAAATTAGCTAATATAGATATTGGTGAAAAAGTATCCCAGAATGCACCTCCCACAATTCAGTTCTACAAGTGTAATGGGAACAAGCATTATGATAACCACATCCCAAACCCATGGGTTGGTGATGGAGATCAACATCAATAACCTCTTAATCTGAGGTACAAGGGGAAATCTCATTAAATCAGTATTTATGATGAGGGGTGTGACAAATTTGTGATTAAAAGTACGCTTACCATCCAATATATAACATTTGATATCATATTTTATTCAGGATATACCCACTATTTTATATCTAAATAATTTTCAATGAGTGTTAATATTCCTCTAAAATAATTTGATTTGAAATTAGGATTGGAAACTCATATTGGTATGATGACTGAATCTCAAGTAAATGATTCCTCTCAAGTTGATTTTTGAGGGAACATGCTTCCTTTAAATCATTTCATTCTTCATTTAGTTGAATTTAATTTCATATTATGCATGGATTAGATTAATCTACATAAAGACCACATCAATTGTTGAGGATGGGAAGGTAGATTTTATATTTTAATCCCTATTATGATTATTCATCCATTTGATGATAAGCATGAACTTCCAATGGATATTATATCCACTTTATGAGTTTTAATTCCCATTAAAAATGGTTGTTATATAATATGGGTTGGAAGACAATTTTCATCAATGATAGGCTTATTTTTTTTTAGATTTTTTTTATGTCTTTCAAAAATAGTATTCTACATTTACACAAAAATGAGAAGTTGAGTTATCAATAGAACTCATACCCCATTCCGCATTAATTTAAAACACTCTTCATATTATAGATCTGATTGAGTTGAAAGCCTTGAAGGAGAAACTCCTTGAAATCCATGATAAGGGATTCATTTATCCTTGTGTGTCACGTTGGGGGTCACCAATTATTTATTTGTAAAAGAATGATTGATCGATGTGACCCTCCATTTATTAACGATAGTTGAACAATATCATAATCAACAGAAAGAATCATCTTTCCTATATTGATGACTTGTTTGATCAACTACATGGATCTCAATAATTTTCCAAGATTTACCTTCATTCTCGAAATCATAAATTGATGTTCTGGAAGGTAGATATACCCATGAAAACATTATTTACTAGGTATGGAATCTATGAATATTTAGTGATGCCTTTAAGTCTTATTAATTCCCCTACTATATTCATGGATTTAATGAGTAGAGTCTTTAGAGATTACCTCAACTTGTTTGTGGAAGTCCTTATAGATGATATTCATATGTTTTAAAAGAGAATGGAACAACATGAAGTTCACTTGAGAATTGTACTAAATACCCTAAAAAAGGAGAATCTATGTGAAAATTTTACAAAATGTGAATTTTGGCTACATAAGGCTTTATTTTGGGGTCACATAATCTTAATAGATGGCATAACATTACATCCAACATTAAAAAAAAGGCTATTTGATGTTTGCATATACCAACCTAGGTGATTGCGATCTGAATATTTCTTGGCTTAGTTGGATATTCTCAGTGGTTTTTGAATAATTTCACAGAACTCTATATACACTTACCATGTTTACTCATAATTGTGTCAACGTCCTATGGATAGACGAATGTGATGAAAATTTATTTAAATGAAGAGATGTTTAGTCAGTTCACCAGTGCTTTCATTTCCCATTTGTGGATACAGGTCTATAATCTAAATTTATGTATTCTAGAATGTATTGTGAAGAGATATTATATAAAATAACATGGATATAGCTTATGACTCATAGTAGTTGAACATTCAAAGAAACAATTACCCAATTCGTGATTTCGATCTAGTAGTGTTAACTTTTGAATTAATGATATGAAAGAATTATCTTTATATATAATATTGTTATATATATATATATAGATCATAAATGTCTAAAATATATATTCATAATAAAGGAGTTGATTATGTGCCATAGATTAAGGTTAGAATTGATAATTGATTATGACTGCTCGGTACATTACCACCATGGGAAAGCAAACATGGTGACTGATGATTTCAGCTGGAAGGATCATGCTAAATTATTCATGATGAAGTTCAAAAAAAATTTATTATTTTAATATTTTCAAAGGATATATCTATAAATCCTGATGGAATGGGGAAAATATTTTCTTTCTAAATTGACTTTTCAACCCTTAATACATGTGATGATTTAAGGAGGAACACAAATATTTTATATAACTATAATATAAATTTAGATATGTCTATGAGCTGAACCACAATCAGGATGGAATAATATTGTTTAGGAATCATATGTGTGTTCCTTCCAAACCATTTTTGAAGAAGTACCTATTTGAGGATGATCATCAGTCCTCATTCTCTATTCATACTAGAAGTACGAAGATGTATAAGGACATGAAAATATGCTTTTGGTGGGATGGAATGAAGAAAGATATCACATATTTTGTGTCTAGATTAGTGGTATGCCAAAAATTTAAGTATAAAATTAAAATTCTTAAGGGGATGTGGAATCCAGTCCCATACCCGAATGGGATTTGGATAACATTATTTTTGATTTTTTCATTCGACTACCAAAAAACTATAATGTGTTTAATGATATATGGTTAGTAATCGATCACCTTATTTTGACATCCCACCTCATCACTATCAGAGAATACTCTAGATCTGCGTTCCAGGATATACATTATGTAAGTGGTAAGGTTTCATTGGATCACCGTATTATATTGTATCTGGTCGAGAAATGAGGTTAAAATAAATGTTTTTCCAAAGACATCAACAATTACTTGATGAAAAAATGAATGTCAACATTTCTTATCATCTATAGAGAGATGGAAAGTTGAATATAATAATTCAAACTCTATAGGATATGTTGATATCCTGTTACCTAGATTTAAAAGGTAGTTGCGATCAACACCTTACTCTAGTTGAGTTTTCCTACAACAATAGAATTCATCAAGCATACTGATGGTGTCATACGAATCCCTATATGGGAAGAATTTTAGAGTTCTTATTTGTTGAGAAGAAGAAGGAGAATGAAAGCAAATGAGACCTGGGATTACTGAACATATGGTCAAGAAGGTCAGAATTATTCAACAAAATATCAAGTAATCACAAATTCAATAGAAAAGTTATGATGATAACCACATACATGACCTAGAATTTAGTGTTGGTGAAATGATTCTACAAATAATTTCACCCTGGAATAATGTTATTAGTTTTGGGAATGAAGGGAAACTAAGACCTAGGTAAATTAGTCCCATTGAGATTCTTGCTCAAATTGGGACGATAGCTTATCAAAAAGAACTTCCTCCAAATCTCTCTTAAATACATGATTTGTTTCATATATCACTCCTAATGAAGTACATAATTAACCATTTATAATTTACTAAACTCAGAGGTCATACCACTATAGCAAGAACCTTTTTATAAGGAGAAACCTATTGAAATATGGATCATATTGAGAAATTTAATTGAAACAAGACCACTCACCTGGTTATGTTTACTGGAGAATTAACCTATAGTAGAACATACATGATAACAAGGGGATATGAATAAGTAGAATAATCATCATTTGTTTTTACCTTAGTGATGAATTTTAAGGGATTCTTTTTAAGGGGGTATAATATAACACCTTGAGTGATTATTGCCCTTTTCTCTTAAAATAAATTAAATATTCATTTATGTCTTTCAATGCACTATGTGAAAACCCCATTTCACATGAAACATATTTGGTGTAAATTACATGGAACATGAACTTGATTTATGTTACATGGAACATCAAATTGGCATAAGTTACATGGAACAATGACTTGGCGTATGTTACACGCAACACAAATGATTATAAGAAACATTAATTTATTTTTACACTTATTTGAATGAGATAACTATTACCTAGATGTAAAACATAATATTGTGAATTGTAATAAAATCTCTTCCAATATTTTTATAATGCTTTTACATATATAAAAAATATTTATAATGGATGATATGATTTTTGGAAAAGTGCTTATATGTATGAAAATGTCATTTTCTCGAATGGACTAATTTTAATGTCCTTATAGTAAAAATAATAAAATTAATTTTATACACATTTAGATATTTAATTTGATAAAACTAACATAATTTTTGAATTTATAATTTCCAAATTATCTTAGGGTGGTTTTTTTATTTCTCGGAGCGACTTCATTTTTGTATGAATAGTGAAAAATACAGAATTTTAATTCAAAGCTTGTTTCTCATATAATATATTTATAATGTAAAATTGTATTTTAAATAGTTTAAAAGAATAATTATGTAATATTCATATCAAATATACAAATTTAGGTCATTTAATATAATTTCACTTTTAACTGGGGTAAAATAACATAGCCAACATTTGAATGTTTTTACTTGGAAGCACAACATTGTCAAACCGACACTGGGATTAATAATTAATTATTTTTTTCCACTTATGTTATTATAATTTGGATAAATGTATTACATATTTGTAATCATAATGATATATAATTTCGTAAAAGTTCAACTTATTTTTATTAAGAAAAATATTAGTGATTCTGATTAATATTAATTGCAATGATTAAGGTTACATTATACTTAATAAGGAATTAATCTATAATATAAAATACCAAATTACCTATACACTTGTCCTAATGACATTTTATGGCCATCTTTCGACCCTATAATCCATTTTATATAATTTGGATCCTTATTGGATCAACTTCCAACATGAAGAACGTAGATGTAATTCTCTCTTAAAATATTTAAAAGAGTGTCATCCCTCCTACATTATAAAATACCACCAACACTCCCTCATATTTACACCACCCAAACATCATAGGATCTTAAAATATATTCCCAATACACTTCTCAATATCCCTACCTTACACCATGAAACCTTCCATTGTTCATAATGCAATCCAAGGATGCCTTTTCGCCCAAACCAAAAAGAGTTACCCAATTAAGAGGCAACATCTTCTCTCAAGCTCCTTTATGTTATTTTCATTCTCCATCCCATACACTATCTTTATTATATTATTTTATAAAGCCCCGTTATACTAAATATAAATGTATTTTTTATGCTAATGTTTCATCCTACACTTACACTCACCTCCATCTGATTGGTAACAAACAAACTTCTTACATGTATGACGAACTACCACTACACTAAATGAAGATTGTTCCTTTTTTACATTATAGAATATCATGGTGGAAAATATGATTTAATGTACATTTATAAATTTCATATATTATATTTTTTTTATTAATATTATTTATTAATTTTACAACACATGTCTTTTTACACCCAAATTGTTGTAAATACTCTAATTTTATTTGAGAAATTGTGGACTACTCTCTCTTTATTGCTATGAGATTCTTTCACACACTAAATGGAATGTATTAAGGACGTGATTTTTGCAATTATATGATATTCCTAAAATTATAATGCTAATATAATTATATTATATACATAAATACATATATGTAATTTTATTTCTTTCTTTCAATACAATAATAAAAAATGAAAGATCATTCATGTGTATGTGCGACATGTCGTCTCCAGGAATTGTGTATTCCTTTCCATAATTATATATTATATAGTCTTTTATATTACACATATATTGAATATAAATTATATTTATGCAATTTGTTACATTCTGGAATCATTATATAAGTATATAGACCAAAGATATAACATATTAAGACGCATGATAAGTAGCTAGCTGATATTACCTGAAGTGAAACGTTAATATAGGATTTTTAAAAAGATGGTACAATAAGGTCAAAATTAAAAATTATATGATATTATATATAATAAAAAATATATATAAAATATATATAATAAATTTATATTTATTATACAGGTGGTGTTAGCAATTAAAATGAGAGTTAAGACATAATTTTAGAGGATTTCATCTCACATTTTATTTTTGTGAGATACATTCCTTGTTCTCCACTCATTCTTTTTTCGTGGTGTATGTACTTACTGTGATTGTATTATATTTATCTTATTATTAAATTTATTGGTATTCAGAAATCCATTTTATAATCTTTCATTCATGAGTTTTAATTTTTAATACCTACCAAATTGTTACGACAATTTTGTCTCAATTTTCATTATTTGAGACACATGTTTGGTAATACACGTACATTTTCTGAGCTATATATTCTCTAATTTTATATGTTATAAAATGAAAATAATTAATTTCATGATATTTTAATCTTCATAAAATTTAATTTTCTTACATGGAGTGTATGATCCCTTGTTTCTATGTTACAAGTGTTTTTTAAAACAATCTCATTGCATTTCAAGATTGTTATTGTTTATGATTCCTTTGATGAAATATTATGATCCATCTCTCAAGAACACTCATTTGTTTCCTTTTCATATATTTATTCAATATATATCCACTTATTGGTACTATTTTTTCACTCATTGGTATATAAGATAATGTTTTTATATAAAATATGATTGTCTCTCTCTTCGGTCGGAAATCTATTGTATTCAAAAACCATGTTTTCAATATTGTCTTCCAAAATACTTTCAAAAGACATTTGCAGAACATTTTCATTTGAAAAGAGATTGTAAAAACGTTTTACAGTTATCAATGCTTCCTTTATAAGATTACAAATCTACTTTCAAAGAAAAAGGTTTTGAAAAAATTTTTATGTTTTAAAAATAAATTTCAATACAGAAATGATAATTTCATCATGAAATGTTTTTAAAATATATTTCAAATTTATCTCCCATATAAGATATAATATATTTGTTTTAATCATACATTAATGTGATAAATATTAAAAGTTTGTGTATATATTCTTTTTCTAAATTGATTCTATTTTCATGGTATGATGTTTATGAAACTCATTTCTATTTCAGGGGTTATATGATTTTGCAACCCACTTCTATTAACAGGATAAATTTAGGATTAAATGATTATCAAACCATCCTTATCCAAAAGATATTATATGATTAGAAGATTATAATACCCATTTAATTTCATTGATTATGATATGATTTTTTATGATATTTTGGAATATATATGTATGATTTCTTTATGAGATGGGTGGGACCTCTATCTCTCCCTAATGAATTTGGTTAAGATTTATATCTCACAAGATAGGGTATGATTGCCTTTGGAATGAACTTTCACTACTAAGATACCCATGAGAGTGAACCATTACAATGAAGATAGTATGAGGAGTGAACTCATGATACTGAGATAGCCATGGCAGTGAACCATGACTACCAATATGTTATGTGGATGGAACCCGTACTACTAAGATGGTCATGTAATTGATTTCTTTACTACTATGGAAATCATATTTCATGTCTCTTTTTCTTCCACAATTCCATGTTTTATTCATGTTTTATGCTTTCATGCATTATGTTCATTATGTCTATATGATTAATTTCTTATGAACTACAAATATTTTTTCCATGTAAATGAAAATGATCTTTAATATTCAGGGTGTGAACTTATATTTTCATATTCATGTTCTCATACTGTTATACTCATGATTTTTCTAACATATATCTGTTGATTGCCCTTACTCAGAATATGAGATCACACTTTTTATGTTTCCTTTCCCATGTTCTAAAGATATGTATTATGGTTTATGTGTATAATAAGGGGTCTAGTAAAGAAAAACATCATGGGAGATAATTTATCTCTTATATATATCAATTTTTTATTTTCTAGGTTTCTAAATGAACAAGACTACTATGGTCTTTTCATGTCTATATGTGTAATGTTTTTTGTATTTCAAAAATGTTATGTAACGATAACAAATGAAAAATGTGGGTTACTATATTGGTAGTGAACCTTATCTAATATTACAATTTGGGGATCAAAACCATTCCACTATGATAGCCTTATAAAAATTCCTTGACAATTATTGAAATGATTTTATGTGATTATGTGTGAAGCAATTCCATTTCTTATGCTAATGTTATACTCTCTTGGATCATGATTATTGATTTTGTTATTATTTTGGCCTTATTAACTACCAATCATTATAATGTGAAAAATTATTATGATCCTTGATGTGTGTCATATTATTTTTATATGTTATGATCATGTTATCATACACTTATGTTCCTATTGTGCTTACGACTCTCCCTTGAATAGCAATTTTAATAATCTAAGTTCACGGTTTATTGTGTGTCCTTTATTTAAGTTATTATGAATGGATTTATGTTGGTTAGGTTTATAATTATTACTCAAGGGTAATATCATTATGGGATATGTTGATGTTATATTAATTAATTAGAATATTTTGTATCTAGTTTTCAAAGATACTAAACTATTTCAGTCTATATGTATTTTCTGTGTAATATATTGAATATTCATATAAAAATATGTAATATACATGTTTGAAAATATGCGTTTGTTATAGTTATTATCATAGGAAATTGAATTAATATTATCCATGGGAAGACTCATATGTTAGCGTTGGATGAAGCATGGATCTCCACTAAAGGGCTTCATGGGGAAAGTGATTCCACTGGGGATGGGGGTGTGTCCCACCATGGAGGTGTAGTATCCCATGTATTTCTCTAACATGTATCAATTATAGTCAATTGGAAATAATTCCAGAACACTATATTTGGTATCAATGGAATGGTTTGATTAACCATTATAAACTAGGACGATAAAACATTAGTGGTATCCATAGGTGTATTTATAATTACATGTCAAGGGATATGTCTATGGAAAATTATAAGTATGATCCAATGTACATAAAAATATCATGTAATTTTAATGAAGGATAAAAAACTTTTTTTCAATGAAATTACACCCTTTTATAGACACTAAATATTGATGTTGATTTGGAACAGTGTTGCCTAGGGATAATTACTCTAAAAAGGCAGTATTGAGATGGACTCGATCATTACATGGTGAATAAAAATATGACTTACATCACAATAGGTTTTAAAATAAAGCAGGATAAGATTTTTAAATTCACAATATCATTATAAAACATTATGATGTATTTAAATAGATTATGACTATGAATGTCCTAGAAAAAACTATGGTTTCATTGATTACAAAGAATGTGTCATCATTTACTCATCCTTTTTTGTGATTTCCATGATTTTTTGATTTCCCATTATGATTACCATTTCTCACCATTTAATTGTAGGTTTTTTTGTAAATGGTGGGAACCTAAAATAACTGGGTTAACATTAAATGTAACATATAATTTACCAATGAGAATCCATGTGGGATGATTATTTGAGTGAAGGATATTAATATTATTTCTAATAAGTTATCATAGAACATGATTTACAACATAAACTATAACCAATTCAATGAATTACAAAATAATAAAAAATATAAGGTTTTCTAAAAATTTGGGAAGTTGAAAACTTGGGGAAATAAAGATTAAAATTTTGGTATATTGAGAATGTGGAACAAAACACTCAAGGGAAATTCACCAAGGGATTAGAAGATGTTTTGGGTGTTGAAAAGAAATACATAAGCCAAGTCACTTCAAAATAAAAATGAAATGTTTGGTTAATGAAATAGATTAAAATAACAGTCTTCCTATGGTATCATCGATTGATGAATGTTTAAAATTTGGAATGCATGGGAATTTTTCAAATTGATAAACTATGAGAAAATAACATGAGGAGATTTAGGAAGGATGTATGAGTAATGGTCATATCATTAATGATTAGGATACTATAATGGAAATAAGGAAGGAAATAAGTATTAAGGAATAAAACATTGAATCCTAGTTAATGGTTTGAGAAGTAAGTGGGTTGATTTAAGTAAATATGTATTGTAATTGGAGAGGTATGATATTTGTATTATATGATTATTTATTATTTATTTAGCATTTTTGGTTTTCAAAAATATGTTGAATTATGTTGATGACCTATAAAAGTGATTTAATGGTAAGGTGATATCTTGATTAAGGAAAGGTAAACCTTAATATATTTATGATTTTGTGAAAATTGTGTTTAGTTTAGATAATGATATTATTCATATGAATAAATTAAATTAGATCGTATTAATGTCCCTAAAATTGATAAATGATTTGATGAAAAGTGAATTACGTTATCATTGATTTAATTTATAGCATGATTGGATTTATGCAATATGTTAAATAATTTCTGGTTTTATTCATGGAATATGGAATAATGCATGTTTTCATTATGGTTTTATTGTAATTATCGCCATTAACAAGAATAAATATAATATATGATATTGTTATTCACATATTTGGCATGTGGCCATTAATAGATCAAAATGATATCTAGAGGATTTATATTAAGTTGTTTCTAATAAATATAGTGACCTTATTTATAAATTATAAAACTTTTAAGAGATATAAAGTCAAAAATTAATGGAATGCTTTATGATTACTTTTGGATGTGGTTTAAGAGATTAATTAACTTTCTCATCATATAAATATTTACACATAACTAGTGATAACTAATTTATTTATAATAACTAGAGATCGAAGGAATGAAATATCATTATTTTAGTATCAAATTTTTTTATTCTAAATAGAAAAATGTATATCATATAGTAATATATGAAGTGGAATTTTATCCACACACAACCATATAATGAGATTTTTTTTATGAAATGGAATTAATAAATTAAGAACATATTCTAATGTAAAATTCCCTAACATTAGGAAAATGATATAAAAATAAAATATAGCCTTGTTTTCATCATATTTGGGTAATATCATATACTTTTTCATTCCAATTTGGTTTATGTTTTTTCTATTAACCATATATGGATTCGTTACTTTCTTATGATCAATAATCCTTATGAATACCTATAATTATTTACCTTTTTATTCCATGTTCATATCATCACTTCCTGCATTAATTATACTGTTTGGAATCCAAATATCTGTTATAAAAGATGAAATTTTCACATCTGTTTCTCTTTTTATAGATAATATTTTATTTAACCATTTTATGAAGCGTGTTTCTATAAAGGAATTTTCAATTGTTATCCTTTTATGATGGAGATGAATTTTTTGGGAGAAGTTAATTTTTAGGGGTGTAGAATCTAACACCTAGATATTTTGTAAAATATTATATGAAAATGAATTTATTAGTTTAAATATTTTCTATTATATATAACAATAATTTTTGATTACATTATAAGAAACATTGAGTATAGCCTATGTTATACCCAACACTGAGTTTAAACAAAATGTGACATATTATTAAAATATTATTACTTAATATAGTAGTTATCAACCAGTAATTAGAATGGAATGTATGAAAAGATTTAAATAAATTATTAAAATATTTAGTTTTCACGTGTATATAAAATTAATTATTTTATTACTAAATAAATAAAAATAAAAATAAAAACTATTTGAAAATAAATGAAATGTTTTTCTAGAAAATTATTTTTATATAAAAAAATGGGTTCTACCATAATTATTAAAAAAACGTTGTTGGTGAATGATTTTAATGAAATGATTATTTTATATATTCAATAAACTTTTAAACATTCATCTTATTTTTTTTCTTAATATGAGATATAAATAATTCCAATTTTATGTTTAGAATGTATGTTTTTTAAACAGGATTGGCACCTTTTTTATAAACATATTTTAAAACATTTTCATTGGAAATTTAGAAACATTATTTGGAAAAAAAATATTACTATTTTTTAATAATAATATTAATACTATATTTTATTTATTTTTTGAGAATTTTTTGAAAAGATGAATTTTTTGATGAATAGTGAGAAATAGAAAATTTTAATTGACAAAAGATTTTTTGTTTTAATTAATATAAATTTAAATTATATTTTAATGGTTTAAAAGTAAAATTATTTTAACTATATATCTATTGATCCTATGTAGGTTTATGAAATCAATTTTCTATTTATTTTTTATATAAATCCATTTTAAAATTTTGAACATTTTCTGTTTGAAAATCCGCTTTGTAGTCTCTTTAGGAAAATTAATTATAATTTACAATTTTCACATAATAAAATTGAACTTGTAAAAATACATTCTAGATTTTAAATAAAAATAGTTTATATTACCTAATAATTTAAACTTACTTTTTTAATAAAATAAATAATAAATTAAAATTAAAATTAGTTAATGTTGTTAAGGTAAAAATAGGATTACAAGGGAGTTAAACTAAAATGATACGGGTCAAAAATGACCCAAACATAAAAACACTATTTTTGAGAAATATTTTGACCCAATATATTCTATCATTTAGCAATATCAAATTTGTATCATTTTGAAATGAGAAAAACATTGGTGAGCCTTTTTCTTTTCAAAAAATTATTAGTGTTCCATTCACCTCACTTAAAAAAGGCCATCAAATATTCTATTTTCCTAACTTTTTAAAACCCTTTTCAATAAACCAATACCAGACAATATAACTTCCCAAATGACATTATATCATCTTATAATCCTTATGTTTTGTAGAAATTCAACATAGGAAGGATTTTGGTGCAAACCTAATGAGGTTACCCATGAAGAAGAGGTCACATTCATCAACGAGTGTTTTGGGATTATTTCATCCTCCACCTCATTAAATTATTATTAAATTGTGATTACATAATAAAATAAATATATATTATATATATTTTTAAATTTAATTGCTTAGAAACCACATCGCTTACATCGAATGGGTTATGAATTCATCATCATGTGTATTGAGGACTACCACATCATGAACTAATGGCATTCATTTTTCAATTTCCTCCTACCATGGTTGGGTATAAAAATTTATTTAATGTATATATAAGAAATTTATTAAATAATTATTCTCCAATATTAATTATCTCAAATATATATTTTTAAAATTGGATTCAGTAGGTGATATGATAACGTCGTTCATTTGTTTGGAAGACTACCACCTTGTAAAGAGATATGATTCATTTTCACTAACACATTACGTGGAAAATACATAGGATACATTTAATTTATATATGTGATATGGAAGACATAATTTTTGTATTTATGAAATTTTTATCATTCTAAAATTATAATATGTAATTTTATACTCACAATTTCACCCACTAAAAGATGATAATGTCATTCTGGTACGTGCAGAAAACTACCTTCAAAAGTGATGTGAATATCAATTTTCATCAAAACAATTGATGATATGTATAATTGTATTTTGAGAAATTTTATTCTATTTAGTATATATTTATATTTATTTAAATTGAAATCATTACCCACATCCTTTCCAAGATTTCCCTTAAGAAATGGAAAGGTTACTCATGCATACGTACAACCTACTGTCTTCATGGTTGTAACATAATTTTTTTCTTAAATCCATCATTCATGATTGGTATTAAAAGTATAATTGATTTATAATTTGATTATTAATTTTTTTTATTATTTAGATAACATAACCATGATCAATGAAACATGATAAAATATATAAAATCAAAACATATATGGAAAACAAAGAGGTTATTACACAAAACAAGATATTATTATGAAATAGTTAATTAAATGGTAATAAATGGTTATAATTATCTAATAACATGAATGAAATTTATAATTATGTTTTCTAATATTCTAATAAAAAATGAATTGTTATTATATAGTAGTTTTTAAAGTTTACAAATGAATTTGAGTCGTAAGGTAAGGTATTTCTGAATCACTTTAAATTTTATGTCAGTCACATTCTATATTACCTATGTGTTTCTTTTATGTGGTTTATATAGTTTCCATGAATATATTTTATTATTATTATAATTAATTTCTTTTCGATTTACATATCCAGTTGGTGATTTATCTTTTTTGGGGTTTACTATTTAAACGTTACTCAAGCTGTAAGGGGTTTTTTTGTCACAAATTGCCTTCTTTAGAATAAATGTAATGTTGTTTACCTTTATTACACTATGAGGTGTATATAATAAAAATTTTAACTAGATGTATCCCAAATATACTTATTTTAGTTATATTATAATTTTTATTTACTGTTTTTATTTCATGATTCTTATGAATCAATGTTAGAAAAGTGGTAAATATTTTATGTTGTAAAATCAGTGTTTATCATAATTATTTGTGAGCATATTTTCAATGATTAAATATTATGATCCATCTCTCAATAAAAATATGAATTTTATTCTTCTATGGTTATGTCATGAAAGTACTTTTTTCATTTATTTTCTAATTATGTACCTTCGAGTTCAAAATAATTTTTTTAAAAATATTCAACCTTATTTATCTTATTAGTTCAAAACCAATTTTATTCCAAAAATATGTTTTCTAAAAATATATATTTTTTATAACATTATAGAAATTATTTTTTAATGAAATTTTTAACCATGTTTAATTTTTTACAAAATTTTTTAAATGTAATCTTCAATTTGATTTAAATAAAATTATCAATTGGATTTTTCAAAAAAATGTGGAAGGAATCGCTATTTTAGAATTGTACAACACGAATAGAATTTTACTCTATCATAGATATTCAATATTTAAAAGATTATTTTATAATATTTCAATTATAATTTCAAATAAAATTAATTTAAAAATATTTTTAGTTTTAATAAAAAAATTCAAATTGGAATGGATACATTAAATAATAATTGTTTGATATTATTTTTACAGATTAATATTTTTTGGATGTTTATTATCGAAGAAAAGATTTTAAAACAATTTATGATTTTTTATATAATATTTTTAAAATAAATTTATTTTCTTCATGATATTTTATATGTTTTTTAAAAATTATTTCCAATCTATGTTGGAATCCTTGAATGACACTTTTTCATTACTCAGTACATTGTTCAAGGATTCCATTCTTATTCTTTCTCTGAATGGATTCTGTTTATGATGAAAATATTTTTATGAAACCCATTTCTCTACTATGGGTTATATCATGTTCAAAATTTTATAAAACCAGATTTTTTCCTTAGTTTTTGATATAATGAAATGATGACATGATTATGAATCCAATATCATTTCCCCATGTTACTATATGATGAATTTTTTATAAAACCCCTTTAATTTAATGGATTGTGATGTTATGAATTTTATATGATCTTTTGGAACACATATAATATATTTTCATTATGTGAAATTTTGGACCTATATCCCCATCCAACGCATTGGGTAATGAATTATATCAGAACAGATATACAAGAATGTAATGGGGATTGAACACTATTTAGTAAAGGAAGTTTTCTTCTATGATGGTTTTAGGATTAAACCTACACTATTAAATTAATATGTTGAGTAAACCCACTACACTATGATAGGATTAGTTGTGATCATTTAACACCATGAAAATGATTTTCTATGCTTATTTGTATGAAACAATTAGACAACATATGCCATAGTAATGCTCTGCTAGCTCATATTCATTGGTTTACTTATTATCCATGTATTATGAAATGATAATATTTATATCATCATTCAATATAATGATCCTTGATATTAATGTTTTGGTTTCTAAATTTTATTCTCTTGTACTATACCATTGTGATTATTATATTCTTATGTACCTCCCTTGTTTACCCTTACTGAGAAACTGATAAAACCTTTTATTATGTTTCCTTTCCCTAGGTTATGTTGAATAGTTTTAAGTGCATTGTGTTTGTTATGCGTATTATAGGAGAATATATTTATGTGTGATGTATCTTCCACTAAATTAGAATATTGTGTGCCTAGTATCCAAACACACTAATCTATCACTTTCCTCAGGCATGTGTTGGTGTAATATTTTGTATATTCATCTAAAAATATGTAATATCCATGTATAAATATCATTGGCCACTATAAAGTTATTATAAATGATAAAATATAATTGTAAGTGACGTAATGTCTACTAGAATTTTATTCAAGTGGGATATTTAAGGATACATCCCCAAGAGAAATACTTATATACACATAGTAAAAATAATGTACTATGAAAATTATGATTTTCATGAACATAAATGTGTATTATTTTATAAAATATATCATTACAGCAAAATGAAAAATTTTATGATTTGATTTTTTTCCCATAATCTATCGTTAAATGAAAAAAAATTATACTTATATGTGTCATTCATGGTGAAAATTTATGTGATATACTAACCCGCCTTTTCATTTCATTATGCATTAAAAATTATTTCACTATAGAGGGGAGTCCTAAATGGATTTATAAATACTATTTCTATAGAATTTATTAGTTTCAGTGTTATTATTATTAATATTGGTTATAATTCCATATACCATTATCTCTCTTCCTTTATTATCAATTTTATTGTGTTCGTATATAACATAGAAGAGGAGGATAGAATTTCACTCGAATGTCAAGTGATTTATATTATCCAAAAAATATTGCTGGAGCTTGGATGCTTATGTTTCTCACATTAGTGATAATTATAAAAATCATGTAGTGATCATGATGTTGAAGATTATTCCTATGTGTATGGTACACATGTTTATAATATTTGATTCACTTTAGTATATTTACATAGCTTCACAAAAAACCTCAGATAAGGGATAAAATCATTTCAACTCATTATAATAATTTTTATTATAATTATTTAAAACAAATTTGGTTTTCAATATATAATATTTCTCTGTTTAATTGAATGTGACATTATTTTAAGAGTAGTGACATTATTTTTAAAGGAAATCAAGAGGATAATTTATAAATAGAAAATTAATTCTTCTTAATTGTTTTAGAAATCTATTTTATTAAAGAATTTATGGATCCAAATAGCTAGTTTGTGTATAGATTACTTGGGGGTAACCTGATGGGTATTGGTACTCACCTATGAGATTTATTATTACTAGATTGAATCCTTATTTGTATAGGATACATATTAATGGAGGAGAATCATATAGATGATAAATCTCCTTGATCATGTTTCCTTCTAGTTGATTGGGGTAGATGTGACATATGGTCATGTGGAGATGGATCCATTGGTGTTTCAAAATCCATTTTGTTATTGGTATTCTTTTTTATATTTTGAGAACCTGTTATTAAGATGTTGGTTGTCACCATTATAAATTTTGTTTGGTTATATGATATATTTTGGTTATCCACTATTTTACTCTATTTGTTTCTTTTATATCATATGTATGTTAAGAGTGAAATCATTCCCATATTTCTTTGTATGAAAACTGGTGTCTTTTCAATAGCCCATAGAGATTGGGAATACATTTTTGGTCTTTTGAATGGTTAATTAGAGTTATGTTTTTTTTCACTTAGGATGGTCAAATAAAATATTTTTTAGATATCTATCCAATCAGATATACATGAAATTATTGAGTTATACCACTATACATGATATGATGGATAAGTTAGAAAATATCTATAAAGGGGAAAACATGGTCAAAGAAGAATATATTCATTTTTTAAATAATAAATTTGATGAAAAAATGTCTATATAATAACAAAAATGTGTTATTCAACAACATTACTGTGGAATTTAATAATTTATATTTTGAAATAAATTCCCTTATTGAAATGGATAAACCAAATCATGATGGACACATTATTTTACAAGAAATATATATCTCCCTTAATATTGTCGAAATTGGATTCTAATTTTCTTGTTAACTTCCTTCTAAATCTTCAGGCTTCCATATAGTTTGTTTCTTATATCATTGATAAAATAAAAAACATTTCTCAAAATGTTAGAAAACAACACACATGATGTGAAGACAATAAAATAGTGGATAGTTTATCATTATTTAGTAGTATTTCTCAACACCACTATATGTTTACTTCTTATGGATCTCTGAACCATGTTTGGAAAGATATTATTGTCAAATAATCCCTTGTACTACATCATAATAGGCCTCATTGGTCCCCTATCTCATATTGGATCATTATATTTTTATAAAAATAAAAATTTTGTCAAAATTTTATAACGAATATATATTAGAATTTTCCACCACTATAAATTAGAAAGATATCTACTCTTGAATATATAAATATATTATATCATTAATTTGATGAATTGAATATAATTTTGTTGGATTGTGAAATGAAATTCAAGATATTACAAACATAAAATCACAACATTAAAGAAATGGTATTTTAATCCGTAAAAAGAATAACATCGCTAATGATTAACGTAAAGAATAAAATTTATATAATGATTTTATTACTCATGTTATATGAAACACAAAAGGGGAAATGGAAGATTTGGGAGCAAGATACCCTAGGTTTTTTCTCACAATTGAATGTTTTTATTTTCTTCAACATTGTTTACAATGAAATTTTATGGATAATTTTATGATATTAGAAACATTTAAAATTCATGAAGAGCATTTCATACTAAGGAAGACTAAAATCTAGTGATTTATTCCATGTAATTTCAAAAATCATGTTGTGATAAAGGAAGATAATATTTAAGAATATAATCTATATGAAAAAGAAACAGAATTCAAATCATATAAAGAGGATTCCATGATATCCATTATTGAGAAATAAATGTATATAATAGATGATTACAAGAAGCATGATGTAAATGGAATCCAAAATATCCAAATATTGGAAACATTAAAAGATATTTATATTTATTGAATGTGGTATATGAAATTTTGATCATTATTAAAATAATCCTCATAATATATGGATTAGATTAAGGACGACATAGACCGATTATAGATAGAGTTATAATATTTACCATCATGTAAATAAATAATAGGTGATGTAATGAAATTTAAAATAAATATTCAATATCTATATAATGATATTGATTGCCATAGTAAAAACATGAAGGAAATTGAAAATAAGTTTGAAACCCTTGAATAATAATTTGTTACTTTAAGAATAATATTTGAGATAAATATTTATATAGAGGTCTAACAAAGGAATTGTAATTTGGATACATATTTGAAAAATTAACAGGGAAGGATAGCAGTAATTTGTAGAAAGTATCTAGAAATGTTTTGTGGACCAATGTTCTAAGAATATTCCCGAAGGAGTTGTTTTTCCTCATAGTACCTCAAAATATGGATCATCAACATTACAAAATAAATAAAAGATGAAGATACATGAAATTATAATTCCTCTTAAAATTTTCATCAATTAAAGAATTAATCATTGTCACATAAATATAATTAGGTAGTGGGGAAATTTTTTTTCCCACTCATAATTTTTCATTCTATGATATGTAATGACCTAATTCACTAAAGATAAAAGCTACATGAAGGTAGAAGAACATGGTTTTTGAAGATAACTATAGAAACATATAATTCATAACATCCGAGAAAATATTATAATGAATACTCTTTTTATTTTACAATATTTGGACATAAATCAATTTAGCACATGAAACGTAGAATAAAAAATTGAAATAATGGAAATATAAAGCAGTTCAATACAAAGAAATAAAATATAATTCCATACAGAAATTAATACTATCCATTAGAAGGGTAAGGTGAATATGATAGTACTTACTATATTCAACAATGAAAGGAGGTTCCATATTTTACGTAAAATCAATCAAGTCACTCTATGAATGAAAATATTTTGAGATATGTAGAAAAAAATAGGGATGAAGATGTATTTAACGATACCCAGAACAATACGAAATAAATTCACAATATTTTTTGTGGATCACACAGTATTGTTTAGATGAATATTCTAAAAAAATTTATGGTAAAATTCAGTGGAGGTATTTTTTTAGAAACTATAAGGCCTTAAAAATATAAATATGTGGAATGATTCAACTGATATGATCTAAACACAAGGAAAAATAATTATGTTTGTTAAATAGATTATGGAATAACCTCTTAATCATGTTTCATCATTAGAACTCTAGATTTTATGTTATATCACAGTAAAAAGTTTACTTGATTAAAAATATATTATTAATCTCCTTCATGATATTTTTCTAAAAAAATAGTATAATCTTTCAAGAAGATAGTAAAGAGAAGAATTGTTTTCTTACTATTAAAGAAAAAAAATTTATATTTATGTGTGTGACATATTCATCAGAAAATTTTATATAATTTTTCTATGTTGAAGGAATTAGAAGAAATAAATATCCTAAAATATAACAGTGAGATGAAATTTGAATTATTTTTTTAAGAAAAAAATATTACATGGACCTTACCATAAAAAGAATAAGGGATAATTTAATATACTTATCCTAGTGAACAATTATGTGTCTATTCTGATTAGTATAATTTAAATTCCTGAAGAAACATTAATAATTATATTAAATTATGGTGATAGTAGAATAGTTTGTTAAATGTTCTTACAAATAAATTGTGTGGTTATGGATTTCAATAAGAGATATGGAGGGACAAAAAATAAAGAAATAATACATAACATTTAGACTTCTAGATCATATAATGGAACTAAATATACATACATTGAAATAGATAATTTTATATTGAGACTTGGTATCCAACATAAGATTTTATCAGTTAGTACCCCCACAATTAAATGGTCTTATATAATTTTTGAATTGAATAGTGAATAACATGGATAAGATGTTTCTTATTGAGAGTGTTGTTACACTTTAATTTTGGAATGAGTTAATTTAGGTCATAGTATACAATCAAAATTGGTCATGGTTAAGACCTATAAGAAAACAACACTCTCTGAGAGTTTTCACTGGATGATTCCAACATTGAAACACTTTTAGCTTTTTATAAGTAAGTGTTATATTCAAAATAAATAAGTTAATTAATGGACGTATGGTGATTCTACTGATGAAATAAATTTTCTAGGAAATTATATGAAGATTAAGGTGTACATGTTGTTAAACAAATGGATGAGAATTTTTTTAATAGAAATAATATAAAAATTCATGAATAAAATGGTGTATGGAATTTTAGGATCTCATTATAAGATGAGCTATATAGGGAAGATGAGAAATATAGTGTATTTTTTGAAATCACACAAATATCCTCAAAATATGATCATTCTCTTTTGGTGTAAGAGAATATAGATTATAAATATTGTCATTTAAAACCTCTATAAAGAAATAAGAAAAGGGAATCTAGTCTATATAATATTATAGGTGATATGTTTTCACTAAAATTAATGAACAAATTGAATGTGTAAAATTCTTATCTCTTACCAATTGTGTATTTTACATCCTTTGAAATGGATTATATGCATAAATCATGGGAAATGTAAATGAAGGTGGAGAAATAGTCTATTGGTTGGAACTGGGCATGGGAACTCATAGAAATACCTAAGAACCATATTGCTATCAGAACTAAACTAGTCAATAGAAATGTGTATAAAAAATATGGAAGTTTAGTCCTAAATAGGGCTCATATATTGTTTAGATTAAATGATCAAATAAAAGGCATAGATATTTGGGATAACATCATAGCAGTAGCCCTACTTGCGTCTATTATACATTTCTTTCTAGAGGTCATTCAAAGAGGGTTATAAATGTTTTTAATGGGTGGAAAGATTTCATGAATGGTTAACTTATGGAAGAATAATCTATATAATAGCCATTTGATTGTATTATTTTTTATTATTAAAATAAATCGAGAAGGTTTAATATTTCATAACATAACTTAAATAAGGCTTGATGTTCATGGTACACCCTATTTGACTCATACCTAATGAACCCAAAGTTTAAAAAAGAATGTGTTGACCATAATATTTATGTGAAGACAACCAATGGATAATAATTTATGTTTTTGGCCTATATAAATTATTTTATTTTAGAGGAGGTAAATAAAATATAATAGACATGTTTTCTAAATGGAAAATTTTATAGTTTTCGAAGAAAATTATTAGTGATAATACATATCTTTTAGGGATACCAGTGTTTTAAAAAGAAAGAGACACCATTATTTCATATGGTAATTATTAAACTTTTACACTTAATAAGTTAAACGTGCATGAATTGAATCCCAATTCAACTCCCATTGAAATTAAAACCATATTTGGGAAATATACAAATTGAAAACGAATTGATCCTATAACATATAAAATAATTTTTGAATGTCTACAATATTTGAAAGAAACTCATTATGATATTTAATATGCGAGTAGATTGGTGCAAATTTTACAAATCAATAAAAAGGAAGAATATTTAGTTGCAGTGAAAATAATAAAAAGTTATGTTAACAGTACCCTTAATTAAGGATTACACATTAATGAAAAAATAGAACTAACTATCAATTTAATTTGATATTTAATTTTTTTAGATGTGGTGGTTAAAAATTCCAAAAGTGATTATGACTTGTCAAATTGGTTCCAAGTGTATTTAATTCCAAATTAATAGATATAATATCACAAAAAATAACCCAAAAATAGAAAATACATAGCAGTAACAAAAGCATGGAAACAACATCAGTGGATGAAAAAACAATTGAATGAACTAGGTAAAGAGGTGCCTCCTCGAATTGCTCTCTTCTGTGGGAAACATTTTTTATTAAACATGTATAGAATCCATTATATCCCTCCTAGGAGAATAATATTGATATTGATATTCACTTTATTAATGAAAATATTGATTAAGGAACTATTTAGATAGTGTTTTTGGGGATTGATCAACAAGTGGCAGATATCCTGACCAAAATTTTGGCTAAACTAAAATTTAAGATATATAGGTTAATCCATTGTGATTATCAACAAAACTCTTCCTATGGAGGTTATGAGAATCCACTATTCCCGTTATATTTATTATTATTTTAAATGTTTTATATTTTAGTGTAGGCTTTTTATATTATATGAATATGATCTAAAAGGAGGATATTATTTCATTATGGAATACTTATAGTATCTTTAAAGATGGATCTAAATTTATTTGATTATATTGTAGGACATAATAATATTTCATATTTCCAATATAAATATTTTACCTACAAAGACTAAGAAACTTGGTTGATGGATAGGTGATTATTTTGTTATCTATTTTTTTAGAAGTTTTACTGAGATTTTATTTAATGTTGTAAAACCTTATTGAATTTTATTATTAAAGGGGTGAATATAAATAGGTTGATAATACATGTATATTTGAAGTAATAATGTATTTATTATAATATAATGTAATTGAAAAAAATCTAGAAGAATTATTAGAGCAATGATTTATATTTGTTGGATTTTTTAACTGGAATGTGTTGTGTTTTTAGATTTATAGAATTTATAATGGTTTACTATGATGGTTTGAGAAGTTTTAATTTTTTTCTAGAGTATTTCAGATTTAATATGGGTTTTTAGTAAAATTTGATAAATTTATCTAATTACGACAATGAATAGGTATTATGATCATTTAAAGAATAATTATAAATTCAAAATGATAATCTATTAGTTTTTATGAGTTATATGTAATATCATAAAGATGTTTCATATTTTTAATTGGGAACCCTGTTTTTGTAAGGGTACATTAAATTTTAATGGGTATTTTGAATTCATAAGTGTAGTTTTATTTCATAAGGGTAGATTGATTTCTCAATAGTACATTGATTTCAAAATGGTACATCATAAGAGTAATCTAATATTACATAAGGGTATTATATATTTTATAAGAAAATTATTCCTCTTTAAGGGTTCCATATGGGTAAGGCACATTTTTTATGGGAATTTTTTTCCATAAGAGTTGGTTTATATAAAAATTAATATATATATATATATACATATATAATGGCACATTGAATCCATAAGTGTACTGTAAGCTTGAGGTGGTTTCTATTTGCGTAATAGAATTCTAGCAGAGTTATTTTCTTTGAAATTCATTATTATGCCTCGGTTCAAATATAAGAACAAGGGGTTATTCCTTGTGAAATATTATTTTGTTTCTGACCTTGATTTTATTGATTATTCCATTATTAAGTGATTGAATCATGGTCAAATAAGCACTGGTTTGTGAATATTTAGGTTACTTGTAATGTTATGGTTATATTGATAGGTATTCAAACTAACATCACACTATACCTCAATATCTTCATAGTTAATGTAATATTGTATAGTAATTCATAACAATAATACAAAATTAATTATTCTATCAATACGGAGAAGGAACCTCAATCTTTTTATAGATATAATGACTAGGATATTAAAAATTATCTTCAATGTCATAGACATTTTTATAAGTTAATGGGATTAATAGTATTTTTTAGGGGAATTTCAAAAATAAAAATATAAAAATCCGCATGTGTAGAATTTGAGAGATAATATTCATGAGTGTTTTATAGAAATTAACATATAAAAAATTCAGTAAAGTCTTAGGCTTTAGAAAATAATGTAGAAGAAAAATTGGGAAACTATTAATACAATTAATAAATATAATAGTGGACTACCAATAAAAAGAATAAAACTATGGATGATCTAATTTTAGAGAAAATGGAATTAGAGGGAAAACCCCCTCTTTTATTTTGTGTTCATATAATATTCTTGAACCATGTTATACGTAACATTTTGGTTGAATTATTTACCAGTAATCCCTAACCCAATGTAGTACACATTATGTTCATAAGAGGACTTTCTCTTGTATTTCTAGAGAACCCTCCCAAAACTCTAATAACAACAAATGTAATAGTTTTACCAATTATTAAATAGATACATGGTTTATATATGCTCCTTGGATTATCCCTTAATGGTTAACCAACTAAAATAATATTTTTTCCATTACTTTTCAATATTTTAATATGTTGTGGTTCTGTAATACTTTAATAGATTGGTCTCGTTATTTATAATAAGAGAACACGATCATATATATAAAAATTAAACATAACAACTTAATTCACTCCCCCAATTTTTTTATTACAATCCTAGATGAAATAATAATATTAGGATAACTCGAGCTGAATGTGTAAATTTTTGGATGTAATCTGGTGGAGTTAATGTCAGAACTGTAATATAAGGAAGTTTGTTGAAAAATAGAATATGTTGATTCTACACTATTAAAATCATGAAAAAAACAACATAGTAGTCATATATTATATGTGATTCAATATGAGTTGACCAAAAGGATGAAAATGGGAAAAATAAGATCATGCATGAAAAATATCATGTGTGGTATTAGAATATTAAGGGTTTTCATGAAAAATATTGAACCGACATATTTTGATAATTTAATATCATTATAATTGAAAGAAGCATGTGCATGCTATGTGGGTTTGGTGTTTTTTTCAAAAGGGTGAAACTAAGATTATCAATTCCATATTGAATTGAGTTGTTATCCTTATTTTTAAGGGAACATAGGGGTTATCACTATTTCAATTATTGATAGTAAATATCCCTTCAAAATATGACTAGTTATGTTATCAATATCCATTTTTTAGAATATATAATCATAAATTAAGTTTATAGGCGTCATTATCACTTAATATTTATAAATTATAAGTTCTTAAATGAATACATATATTCATATAGATTTAGTAAACCCCATCATATGTGATATTTTAATATACACAACCAATGCAGTGATGTGTCAATTCATGGATGAAATTCAAAATACTAGTGGTTTGACCAATAAAGTAAAGAACATAAAATAAAATACTTTGGATATATTATTGTATATTGGTGTTATGTAAAATTTATATTGTAGTTATGTTAACATTAGATTTTTTGAGACGTTTGAAGAATACAAAACATGGTTGTTCTAGATGAAATAGTATAGTTGACTGAAGAACGTAACATGAATTGAGATTTGTAGGAAAACTATCCCATGTGAAATTATTTCATGTGAAATCCATTTAATGATATACATTTTCATTATGATGGTACCCAGAACTAAGAGTTCTGTGTAGATTAAGATTCATGTATATAAAGGTTTCTAAAGATAGAAATTTGAGAACATCGGTAGTGAATTCACAGGAAATTAAGAACAAATTAAAACCAATATTTCAGGATAGTTTGATTATATTATGAATTTTTAATATTTATTAAATTTAGATAACTCCATAATATCAATATACATACAACAGAAACCAAGTCAAAATTTTTACAAAATAGTGTATTTTTGAAAAGTTATGTTACTTCAATAGAGAAGAATATTCATTTATATTTTATGTTTACTTAGTGATAAAAATTAGAAGTTATATTGTTTGATTATTGAAAAAATATATGAACTATTTCTTTGTAGATAAATGTGTTTATTTATAGGTAGACATAGATTTATTTGGGAATAATTTAGGAAAATACATTTAATTAGGAATAAAACTTTTATAAGGGATGATGAATAACTTTTATCCTATGTAGTACTGTAAAGAATTGGAATTTCAATGATAATTTCCCTTGGTTATAGGATGATGCTTGTCCAGCCAACCTTTAATTAATTATTTATACTACTGAGTGATCAGTGTCCCTCCCATTATATAAACATGGTAAAGATGTATTCAACAACCTTAGGGGAAAACCTTGAAATAATATAATGTGTTGTGATTTCTTAACTTTACAGCTTGCATGTGGTGTGAATTTATTTGATAATATATGAGTTAATTTTATCCTAACAAGTTCCTAGGATAAAATATGAAAATGGTTAAATCAAGTGAGAAAATAATTCTGCAAAAATAGTCACACGTGTTCCCCTTTAACTTCAGTGTCACTATATAATCCATTGGGCATAAAAAAATATACAAGGAGTAATAATTCAAGAGTTTGTTTTTGAAAATGTCACGTAGAATGAAATATCTATATGATGATATGTTATAGAATAAGGTGATATTATTATAATCAATAGAAGTTTATATTCTTAAGTGTTTGATTCTATCACATATTCTATCATATCTACCAATATTGGATATTTTATATATATATAAAACAATGCGAAAATATCTAATAGAACGAGTAGAACTACATAAGATATCATTAATAACTCTATAATAGTACGTGAGAACGTATGATAGATGAGTACTTTATAATTACAGAAATGATAATTTTATTTATTAAGGGTATACCAAACTACTTTTATTATTGATAAATTTTATCTTATATATTATAGTAAAGTGATGTAAATAAGTAAGAGAATATTATTAAATACGATGGAAACCATATCTAGATAGATGAAGAAAATAATTAATTCTTAATTATCCTAATAAGTAGTTTTTAAAATTATTTTTCTACATTTTGTAATTATAAAATGGAATTAAATTATGATCAAAATATATATTATGGTAAACTTATGAAATATGTTTTTAAAAAAGAATTATAGTTTATAAGAGATGAGAAAAGGGTAAAAATTCGGTGATATCACCAGTTATGTGTTTTTCATGGACTATGGAAGTTGAAGAATGAAAATTATCCACACCAGAATGTTGAAGGCCTAATATATATAGTCATGTGTCAATATAAAAATGTTTTTATTATGATAGATAATAAGTTTTTTGTTAGCTATTGAATCTTGTGATAGTGGAAGTTCATTTGAATTAGTGTAATATAGATAACTACCTTTATACATTCAATTAAATAATATTACTATATATCTTATTAGATGGTGTTTTTTAACAACTTTAATGTGACAATATCCTTTGGGAATTTTTCATATCAAAATGTTTTAGCAGTTGCATTCTATAAAGAGAAACTAAAAATTCTATGTAAATTTTCTTAATTTTCTTGTAATGGTCTAAATAACATATGTTCAAAGATATGAAAATGATGTTTACAAATATGGTACTAGGGGAACCTTTGTTACTGATACTTCTTCTCAGGATTTTTTCACCTGGAAATCTCCAATAATATAGTTTATGAGAATAAAACTTCCTATTTTAATTCCAAAAGTTCTATGTGCCTTTGGATATTCTTATTTTTGATTGTCTATATTGGTTCTTGGACTACTCATTTTTTTTGATATATATCATTAGTCACGTACATTGATTCATGGATGACAACTATAAAAACATATAACCACGGAGAGGTAGCATACCCAGGATGCCCAGCCAGAAGCGATGTTTCTCACTATTTATTAATAAAGGAATAGAGTATAGAGGAAACAGATGGGGTCAAAACAAGGGACTTGCCCTCATCCGTCATAGCATAAAATTAAAGACAATAATAATAAATATCATTCCCATAATCTGATTCATTGGCAGTTTCTCATTCAGATTATGACATAACCTAAATATAGGTCTTTAGAATATCAGATTTAAACATGCCTAATAGCTTAGAAGATCGAGTACACAAAGTGCGAGGTGTGTCATAATAGTCCTTCCTCGGCCAAGGCCTTGTGGTATTAGGAGTGTAATCTACCTACCTTTTACCAGACATGAGTTCGTCTTTGAATGAATTAGGCCCACCGCTACCTGCTACAACCCATTCCACCATCGATACGTCACCCCACTTCTGAGACATCCTAGAGGAATTTAAGAGATTCTTAATCTCCTGATGACAGTAAACCTATTGACTAGTGATAGAATTCATCTCAGCAGTCTCATAACATAGAAAACCTGCACCAGGTCTATCATTCATGCATGTATTTGATGGTTCAGTGCAAGAAACATACCCTACAATAGAGAGAATAGTATTTTTTCCTGTCCCAACTAATCCAGTGGAAGTAACTGCACAACCATATGTCGGTGTAATCCCCTTGGAAACACCAACCCACACAATAGAAGAACCACTCATCAGTGATATAGAGTTTTTCCAAATATTATAAGGGTTGTTGTTTGATTTCAATGGTGAAGAGTCCACCATCAGACCCTTATTTTACGAAGCCAACTGCTGTTCTTCTGCAAGAGCCAACACATCATCCTTATTGGAAGAGGTCTTGATGTTATGATCAAGAGATTTTCACACATCCACAATGTTCCACTTTTATTTCTATCTACAAATATTGGATGGATGACCATTTATCCTACAGTTCGCATAGGAAAAATGTCTCCGACATAGTTCCAATTAATTCCCAACTTCAATAAATTCATTAAAAAAAGTGTCATTATTTCATACTTAACATCAATTTTAATGTCATCTATCGAAGTGGAAATAGTTACCTTGTCAATCAGTGTGGAGCTAAGATCAATCTGCACTTGCATCCTAGCGAAGTGTCCAAATTGAACGTTCTCATTCTCCTTGTCAAGTCATATAGGAGTCCCAATTTCCATGCCAATATCACGTAGAATCTTTGGGTTCCAACGTACCCAATTAAGACCATGAAGATGAAGCCATAATTTGGAAAAAGCATTCCTTGCATGAGAAACATTGAAGTTCAGGTATCATTCATGTAGGTGGAGCCAACCAGGCTTCAAGGAAAGAGATCTAGTGCTTCATGCATGAATTTTAGAAGAATATGAAGGAAAAATGCAATGAATGAAACCAAGTCCAAGAGATACACACCACCAATCAAAAAAACCCCACAAAAATGAGATCCGTCAGACCAATTCATCGAACCACCAGGATTTCTGACCCTTGTTAAAACCAAGATGTGCAATCAGGGAGGTTTTCCTGATAGAAATACTTTCATCAAATACATTAGGACTGGCCTCAACATGTTCTGATGACCCTTTTCAAAGAATTCTTCCAGAACATGATTCATTGGAAGACCCAGATGCAAACTTCATCACATCATTTGGATTTATCCTCCGAAAAGTATGAAAAATGGTTCGGAAGGCAACATTACAACATCCAATTTTTTGGAGCCATCACAAACATCCTAAGAAAAAGCTTTATTCGGTGTAATCCTTGGATCAGACATGACATCCCAACCCTGAGTGCCTCCATCACCCAAAACAACGTGATCCAAATTCTGGGATCTGACGTCAACGCCGACAACCTACAAAATAGCATCATGACCCCTCAATCCACCTTCAAGCTGACCGTGTACAACACGCTCTTGTACTACGCCATCCTCCGAGTGTGTGTAGTCACCAAGATTCGTCACTCCATCCTTACGGGAAACAGACCGGACATCAATATATTGAACAAAATCAGGCAGAGATGGCAGAAGATTCACCGTAGATGTCGAACCACCGAGCCACTACAGACCTTCCACCCCGACAGATCCAACCTCACCAGCTACAAGCACGGAGTCTAGAAAGTGGAGAACTGACATCAGAAACCCTATGAAACTGAATCTCTATTGATGCGGAGCTCCCGCAACCAACAACACACCATCATCACGGAGAGGTAACATACATTGGGAGGTCCATATGTTAAATTACATTAATTAAATAAGTCATGAAATCATTTTTCATATCTATATTCGTATCAGAAGATAAATTTAGACCATTGATTGAAATGGAACTATATGATTGAATTCTTGTTCATCATAGTCAAATAATGATAAATCAAGCATATATGTTGATTACACAAGTATGTATCTTTCCTGATAAGATATCCTGAAAAAGGGTTCATATTACATAGTATTATCTATATGAAGGATTTTTCATTATTAAATTAGGTTCATTCTCTTTGGGTGTTTCTGCATATTTATGGACACTGATATTGGTTGTTATATATAATCACATAATTCTATTAAGAAATATTCCTAGAGGGTAACAAACTACCTGTATCCAAAATAAAGTAAAATAATATTGATTTTATAATTATGTAAAAATATTTTTCTCATCCAGTAGAATAATCATTATTCATGTATTTTTAATTGAAAAAAATCAATTATGAGATATTGAGGATTTGTAAATGTGTCTTTAATTTTATCCCTTGTTTATTATTTAAAAGATAATAAATAATTAAATATTTTCCCACTAGTTTATTGAATATATTGAAATAAATATTTATTCAATTACATGAAAATTAAAATAAATATTTAATCATGATTTTTTCTAATATAATATTTATTTATTTATTAGTCAAATAATATATATTTCATTATTATATTATTTTTCAATGCTTCTATAAATCCTATAGAGGATTGAAGAGTTTAGTTAATGTCATGGTGGAAATGATATATTTTAATTAATATATTTAAATAAATATTAATTCATTAATTTAAAAATGATATTAAAATAAATAAATTTCATGGAATATAATAGTATTATTACTATTATTTGACATGGGGATTATGAAGAATAAAATTTTTTATAAATGGTCATTGTATAATTTTAAATTGTTTATCCCGATGAATAAAATCCCAGTAATATTAGTTTAGAGGGTCAGACCTATTGTAATTAGTGAAAATATCCCCAGAATTCTCTCAATACCATGATATGATTATCCTCTCAATCTCCCTCATACGATCCTTGGGATCACCCAAGAATAACAAATTGTGATGAATGAAAAATGATATAAAAAATTAAGTTCATTCTCTCTATAACTTTGAATACTAATAATAATGTTTTTAGATTTATATAGCACCTGTGAAACAAACCAAAGGAGTTATCATTTGGATTCTCAATTGCATCACCAATGAAAAAAATTGAAATCGATATTGATTGAAAATGAACTCCTAGTTTGAGGTAATTCTAGTTTTAAATTAAACATAAATTAATTGTGAAATATCCTTCCTAGTTAAATCCATTTTCATCTGTAATAATCTTGCTCAGGCCCTCTGGTCCACTCCCATTGGTCTTTATTTTTTGGATTTTGTTCTGATCTTGTTTTTGAAACAGGATTTTTATAACTGTGATGAATTTGATATCGTGTTTAATGTTCTCTCTTTGAGTTTCCCACTCAACCTAATGTGAGTTATTACAATTCTATAAATATGAATATCATGATTAAATAAGATACTTTTATATTTATTTTGGGGTTTTATTTCATTAATTAATTCATATTTTTAAACTTAAGCTTATAAAAAACATAAATTGGGAACCCAGAAACTACTTCGACATACCCTAGATCCTAAAAAATATGAGATTTTTTTAATTATATTATATCCACCAATATGGTAAACTATGTCTCATAATATCTCTTAAATCAGGGACAAAGATAATTTTAATGGGATAAATCAATTCATTCCTACGAAAATAAATAAAAACACTCAATCCAAAACCATTAAATGAATGATATAGAATTCCTATGTTCGGATTTGTAAGAGATAAAAATAAAAAAAAATATAGATTCAAAGTAAATCTATGGTTTACCTATGATCCATCATCCAATCCAATTAACATTGTCTTCGATCCCATAAGGATAATTTGTGGAGATTGCAAAATTTTTTCTAAAATCACCTAGATAATTACAAAATGGATTTTGGGATAATGAATAGGTTTGTTCTAAAAATTATAAGGTTCTAAATAATCAAAATTCTTTACTATAACCTGATTAAATGGTTCCCATGAATAATACCCCAAAAACTATTTATACCTCACTTTCTCAAAATTCAATGATTGGGTAGTTTTATGGACAAAGAAATGATTTTTTAGAATTTCTTTCCCTAAAATCCACATAATACATGACATACTAGGAAATTATTGGACACAACATGTGATAGATCATCCTAGTAAAACGTATATCAACATATACTTGAAATCCCAATTCACACAAGACTTGTACCCAAACGTAAAATACTATCTATATGTCCAATAGTGCAAAAAAACTCACATCAAAGATAATAAAGGTACACATTTCAAAAAATAAATAATGATCAAATGTTGATCACTGTTTAAGAATAAATATTATATCAAATTTTCAGAAATAAAAGAATCTCAGAAATTTGTTCATTTCTATTTTCTCTACAATAAGAGTTTTCATTATAAAAATTTAGTAGAATCACCTATCAATAAATAAATCAAACTTTTAATTCCAAATATTAGCATATCTCTCCATATTAAGCTATTATATTATCACATAAAAAACATACTAATGAAATATTATACCCATTGATAATCTAATCTCCATGATCCAAAATTTTAATTGGACTCTCTAAATAACATGCACTTGGTTTCAACTCATGACACTCCAATACCCAAATATATAATGGGTCCAATTGATACTCTATATATTGGGAAACATGTAAAAGCTTATCAAGAACTGCAAAAATGCTGCATTAAAGACTACATATAATCTATTTAATATATCTACATTATGATTTAAAATTATACCATATATCCTGGAATCAACTTTTCTTCTTTCCAAATTCATGTTCAGCCCAATCTGGGAGTCAATTTAAACAATAATGAATCCAAAAAATCAAATAAAAATGGTCGTAATCAATTATCAATATAATATATCTACTAATTATGAGATTCAATCATATGATTTCAAGTGAACATAATTTTTTCATCATCTCCAATACCAAACTGGGTACTATAAGAGTCTTGTAATCTAACTTCTCCTAACACAAGGTAAATGGACACAATTGGCCATACAATTACTCAAATGGTTCCATATAAATTTTTGGTTGGTATTTTTTTATAAAGAGGTTTTATGGATGGCATTTTTTATCACAAGAACATATAAATTAAGCACCTTGGATCTTAGAATATCCTCCAACATAAGAATAAAACTCCCCATATGCATATCCATATATGGGTAACACGCTATGATCATCCAAAATGTTTCCCCCAAAGAATTTGAGACCCCTCCCATGAATAATTTTTAATTAAAGCACATATATATATCTAAGATAATTAAATTAAAGACTCAAAGATGTTTTGAAACCATCTTACAAAAATAATACTCAAGAAGTTTAAAATACATCTCGTATGTGAATGTATGAGGTCCACTATCATCACTAGATAACACGAATAGACAATAAATTAACTAAAAACGGATTGTAAGTCACATATTTTATAATAAATTTCATATATAACATTTTTATTTGATAAAAATCCATTCATTTGACCCATTATTGAAAAATCACACTTCCATATGTAATCACCGAATACTGATTTTAGAAAAAAAAATCCAATATTAATTCCACCTCACCAAACATTAATGCGGGATAAAAGTACCCAAAATTATATCACAACAAAATTTTATTTTGGATTCACCCTATCCTACTCAGTGAAATAATATATATTCCATCATGGACATGATATTTTATTTTAGTGGCATCATAAAACCACCAAACTATTTCACCTCTATTAAACATGGACTCACAATGTGATAAACTAAACTACTATATAGTACCAAAATCTCATCAACATACTCATACCAAGGATACCAATATTCTAGTGATCTAATCCATACCAGAATAATTTCATGAATTTTAACTCAAGTTATTTATTAGAGACACTGAATCTATATCAACACCACATATTAATTCCCTATATTGTATATACTAAAGAACTAAATATAATAAATCTATGTTCACCATAATATGTTTTGGTTAATACCAAAATAATCTATCTATTGGTTTTACTAGACACATAAACCATCCGAAACAAGGTTCATTACACTAAGAAATATATAAGAAACTACCACCATATGATTATCTACAACATATTCCTACAAAAATAATATATCAAACCTTTGATATCCCATATAGACCTCTACTCATGATCCTAGATTTAAAACACTAACAAAACTATCTCTTTAGTCCTACTCTTTTATTTAATAAACTAATGATTCTCTATATATCCACTTCCCAATAAAAACTGATCATCTAATGTTAAAACAATATACTATCTTAGTTCAGGAAAAATCCTTATTCATTAGATGAAACAAAATTGACATTTTTGAGTTATTCGGTTAAATGACAAACATATTTCTGAAATTCATATCCACTATGTTACTTAACATACTCCATGGGAATAACTCAACATCTCACACCCAAGTGCTACCTGCTAGCCTCAAATCCCACTAGTTCATGTCATAATGACACAAACCCCTCAACATAAAAATATCCTCTAAATTTGTGTTTTATAACCTTAGATAACCAATATTGTTCTCCCCATGATATGAATTCCCTTACCATTTTTCTATGAGAACAACTACTCCTGATCCATGCTAATTTAATTCTAATAAACTAACACATATCTCATATGTATGCAAAAAGAAACTACATTTTTCTAATTTACCATTATCCAGAAGCAAAAAATGAACTTTCATATAAACACCTTGTGCTTGATGGACAATATAACACCATCAGTGTGAGGTATATTTTATTAGGTTTTTGAAAATTATATAATATTTATGTTCAATTACAGAGGTTTTTTTTATTATTTTAGTGTTTTTCAAAAGGTTTTTGATGGTACACTATTTAATCATGGCAAGGGGAAACCCTGGAACATCTCCATGAAACTATGAAATGGAATTTTGGATTCACTAGGAAGGTCAATTTCCTTGTGAAAATCAGTTCAAATTATGAACATTGGGATAGAGTAATTTCATGCTTTCGTGCATAATTTTTTCTAAACATGAATCAAAAACATGTTTTCCATGTTGTTTTCCATAAAAACAAAAATTATTGACCCATATTTTGATAAATAATGAATCTTAATCATTTAAAAACATTAATAACATCCAAAATGTGTATTTTTATTATATTTAATTTATGAAAAATCTAATTATTATACTGTTGGAATAGGATCTCAAAATAGAGGGAAACCCTAAGGAATTATGGAAACTCCCCTCTATCCATATCATGATTTTAATGAACAGATGTGTGTTTCTCTAAGAGATTAATATAAAGTGTATTATATTTTCATGGTTTTATCATAATTTAAGTACCACACTATTTTCATTGAATATATTCATTGATTATGGATTCAATTCCTTGATCTGTATGATCAATCATGTGTTTATTTTTTTGGAATTTGTTGAAGAATTGTTAAGGGATCCTGGATTAGTTGGATTGAATCATGATACATCATGGTCCATGACATCGATGTGTTACGACTCAAGATTAATTTTTTCTATCATGGAAGGCATGTGGGAGTATATGTGAAATATAGTTTGGGTATAAAAAGTGGAATAAATGGATAAACAAATTATTCGTTTAATTTCAATTATTTCAAATTAGTAAATTATTTTTTATGTTCATCTCATTAATTTAAACTATATTTAAATCTATGTGTCAATGTGTTCTTGTCCTAGTGATGTGATTTTGGGAATATCTTATGGATTTTATATTTGGGATTATTACTCATCCATTGAATATGAACATTTGTATTTATGAAACCATTATTATTCAAAACATTGGTTAATGAAAGGACTCTTATTTTTCTTGTTGATAATTAAGATACTGGTTTTATAAGATATTGGTTAGATCGTGTAGTTTTCTATTTGAGTGATTGTAGTGAATCCACCAGAGTGTTACTATATAAAAATGTATTTTAGTTATATTATTTAACCATGCTATACATTTTGTATACCACTACGATTTTTTTATGATATTTCATGTCAGTTATATTGTTTATAGTTCATGAATCATATATTTTGGTTTTATTATATTTATTTCATTGAGAGAGGATCTATTTGGATAAAGATATATCATCCCACAACATTATAGTATTATTTTGGAATTTATTTCCATTCCTTAGTTTCTTGGGTACAACACCTATGATTAATGGAACATCACTATTTTCTAAGACAATAATCATCCGAATCCATTTTTCCATTTTCTGAATAAACCACTTTTTTGATTAGTGGTAACCTTAAATATTACTAGATACAAATTCAAAATACAGAAAAATACCATAAGTAGGAAAAAAACCCAATCCAAAAATTCATAATTCAAAAAGAAAAAAGGAGATATCATTACCATTCACAATAATCCACTTGGGCTACACACTATAATGTACTAAATCACCAATCATCATCATCATCACCCACCCCTAGTGCTAGTTAGGACCTGACTAAAGATCGTTGAATTCACTGTAATGATTCATTAGAGCATATAAATTTAGAAATTTGAAATTAACCACATCCTCTGGAAACCACTGTGGCCATAGTGGAGAAATTAATGAGCTTAGAAGATCCCATATAATAAGGATTACAATCACATGAACACCAAATATATGACCTAATCCAATAATCTAGGACTAACACAAACAACGACTTAATGTTACGCCTCCTAAAATTCCGACTACCACACAAACAACATAATCCCAAATCCACCACAAGAACCATCACACCAGGATGACCTTCCTTAGGATGAAAGGATAGGAGCCCAAAGTAGAGTTTGAAGTGGAGAAGCCTTAACAATGTTCTTCAACCATCGACTCATCACCATCACCAGATGCATCAAAACTTATCCCACTTTGAATTAACACAGAAAAAGGAAATGAACCATCTGAAGATGATGTTGAAGATGATAAAACACCCTTGAACTACAAATATGCTATAAGAACCCTAGGAATCATCCTCTGTCATAGACCCAATCCAGTGAAGACCCTTCGAGTTTGGCCAAGATGGTGCCTCGCGCAATGGGGACAATTGAATGGGAGGCATATGAGGGATAACAGGCCTCAAATCAATGAAAAGAATAGGAATGGGGAACGACCAACAAGGGATCCTATATGACACAAGAAGGGAAGGCCAATACAGTGGAATCAGTAAAGATTTAGGGGTGAAGTTGAGTGTCATCGTGCCGAGGAAGGAAATTGGAAGAGAACCCTAATCGTTGAGAGAGAGAGAATCTCCTGGGAGAAACATAGTTGAAAAATTATCATGGGGAAAACAAAGAGAGAAGGGGATGAATTCCATATAAGGACCTTCACTATGCGGGGGTAATGATAGGGAGGGAGTAGAGGTAGAGACGATTGGGATATTACAAATTGTATTAGTTTTGTTCATTGAATCATATTAGTATGGTAGAATAGATGTATGAGATATTGGAATATAAAACGTATATAATAAAAATACCAAGGTAACCCTATTTAGATATATAATAATGTTAATATGGTGGTATAGGTATAAAAGATATTTTTAGACACCTATGAGACTATTTTAATCTCATTTTTGTTGTTTTAGACGATTGGTGAAGAATATAATGAATTATTAATGTTATTTCTCAATAAGACTAAATTATACATACTATATTTTAGGATTCTTGGATATTAGTTATATTGGTTTACAATTTTTATAATTTTTATAATACTATGACTTCAGTTTACATGTAATTATTGTCTAAGTGGTGGTATGTTCTATCTATATAAAAATGAAATTAGTTGGATGACCTAGAAACCATAATAAGATTAAATATATAATGTGGTTTCACCAGAACCCTAGCTGATCCAACAGATTATATAGAGAATTATAAAACATTTTCATGTTGTTAATAGAGGAAGTCCAAATGATGAACAAGAACATGAATATAATTAAATCTGGTTTTAGAAACAAAATAAACTAATCTTTCAAGGATATTCATGACATGAAAATGTAAAATAATGGCTTAACAAAATTAATTGAATATTAAATTTCCATGGAAATCTAGATGATATAAAGATCATGTTTTCATTCCACCTATTGGATAATTAGGCGCATTAATAGTGGGATTTATCTATCAAATCTAAATTCTACCAAGGCCTTATATTGGGGGAATTATAAGGATATTTCAGCAGAAAATTATACCCACACACCTTCTAGATAGAAAAATTACATATTTCTTCAGTCTTAGAAAGAGAATATATCAGTTAAAGAATATTGAACGGTGTTTATAAATATGTTTCTTTTTTCCCCATAGATGGATATGGGATTTTCCTTAAAGACACATATATTCAGGTTTCGACTACGGACATATATTATTTCTAAGATAGTTTTTCTTTTTGTTATTAATTATATAGACATGGATATATTTGAATTATTAATATGAATGGATAAATTAGTTAATTTCATGGATCAAATCATTTTTTAGGTAAGATGAGTAAAGATTGCATCTCTTGATGTGGTAGTACATCTCTTTAAATGATATTAGAATGTAGATACAAGAAATGTAGGAAATTAGAACAATTTATTAGAATTATTTATTATAATTTAATAGTGGTCACTATGGGGGATAAGTATATAATCGAGACATTATATTTTTTACTACCGTTGTGGATTAGTATCAAGACATATTTTTTAAAAATTTTAGATGTTTTCCACATAAATGTGAATAAAAATTTTCTATTGATATTTTTCTAGGAACAAATAGTTTTTCACATTCATTTTATAGAATAGACTAAATAAAATTGAATAAAATAAAGTTCTCAATTTAAAAAATAGAAATTAAAATTTTCATAAGACCAAGTGCATCACCTTGGGATACATCACTCTTTTTATAAAATTTCATATGATTGGCTACCACATTGTATTGATTGTCAAATTCTAAATAATGATTTGATAAATAATAGATCTATTTATTAAAGAATTAGTAATAATTTTAATAAATTTAATAGATCCCAATGGTCTAATAAAACTGATATATGATCTGTGTATAACCTTAATTGGTTTAGAAAGAGGACATTACAAAGAAAACATTCAATAGTAATTATGGTATTTATGAATATATGTTTGTACACTTTTTTCTTTCAAATCCATGTTTATTTTCATGCAATTATAAAATTGTGTCTTTCAAGTGTAGCTAGACTCTTGGATTTTATTATTTTTCGATGATTGTTTTTTTATTCTCAAACTCAAATAAAATATAAATAAAATTTAAATATTGTATGCATTTTTTGTGAGATCATAGGGTATATGAAAAATTATACAAATTCTATTTCATGATATATCTAATTTTCTTCCATGTCCATCTCTTTTTTTAGAAATCAGTGTCATTAAACCCATAGAAGAAAGAATTTATCAACTCTTGGAACCCTCTGAATAAATTCATTTACATATTATTCTTTTTATTTTTAACATGTTACCACCATATCATTATTTAATACTTCTCAAATATCACATCTCCACTGACAGTGCTTATATGAAATGATACTTTATTCCACCAAAGTAATGATTATCACTAATCCATTTTTTATTTTAAGAAAAGTAATACATTAACTCTCAATCGTTTATTTAAAGAACCAGTGGGTGTTTATATGGAATATTATATTAAATTTTTATTTGGACTCATGTATATTCCTATACGATGAGATAATTTGTAACATATGGATCTTTATAGTTATTAATTATTAAATGAATTATCCAACCCATGAAAATGAATTGGTTATAGTGGACTTTGATTTGAATTCCTAGTTTAATTGTCTCTTAGGGGAGAAGTTCATTTTGTTTTCAAACCATAAAATCAGCAAACAAATATTCCCATAATTGTATTTCAAACTCAAAAAAGGGGTTGGATAAAATATATCGATGTGATTAAATTTTAAGTTTTTTATACAATAAGAAAATGGAATTCCATAGTTGATTATTTATTCCAAAATTTTCATAAGTAATTGGACTGATAATATCATGGATAATGGAAATAATTAATTGTGATTTTCGATATGAATTTGGATTTTACTGAGTATAAAAAAGTCTCAAAATTATTTTTGGTGACACTCATACTTAATTAGGCTGAGGAAAATAAGTATTATAAAATATTAGATTATGTATACATTAAAACTAAATTGAAATATAACTTTGGGTATCCCATGGATAACTAGAAAAAATATATGGACTTGGCCTTTTATTTTTAGGGGTTGAGGGTAGTTTCTCCCTTTTTTCATGAACAAGTTGTTTCTATCAATCACAATTCAATGTGGAAAATTCTTATAGGATTCTAAAATATATACAACGATCCAATGACCATTTTATTGTGATTAACTATAAAATAGAATTTCATTAATTATTTTATGAAATCCATACCCTGTTTTTAGAACGTAAATGAGGGTCAATCACCAACTAGAGTGTTGAAGTATTTACATATACCCATATTAAAATTAGAGTATAAAGCTATATATTATTCCATATATTTAATAAAATATATTTATAAAATAGATTAAATAATTTATTTTATATAAAAAAAATTAATCCCACATAATTATTATTTTTGAATATAATATAGTAGAATACTTGGTAATGATCTACATTCAGGATGTGGTAAAATTTCATGGAATGCCTTGTTTTGTAATTTCCAGATGATATCCTTGATTTACCACTTAGAGTTTGAAATAAATTAAAAAATAATTGGTTAAAAAAAATGGGAACAAAATATCATCCAAACACTGTTGAGATGTCAGAATAAATGATTCCAACCATGTAAGACATGCATTGAAATTTTGTTATATACTTTCATAGTTGAGGGTGTAATTTTTTCCCTTAGTAGAGTTTTCATATAAAAGAAGTTACCATATTGGGATATATAATAATAAATTTTAGGAACTGTACCATATTCCATGTGGATCTCCACTTTATTAGGTAGAGACTAGAGAAACTGCACTATTGGGCTTTATCCTTGTTTAGGGAAAAAATGAAAAGATTTATATAAATATTAAAAGGATAGTTTCAGATCAAATACATCAAAATTTTTACATTGATCAATGATTTCACCCTTTATCCATTCTAGTGGGAGACCATGTATTCTTGAATGTCCCTACAAGTCTATTGAATCATCAATTAGATAGGAACTGAATGTTGTCTTCCAGGTATATTGGTCCTTTTGAGAAACATAATAGAATTGGTTATCTTTCATATCGATTGGATTTACCACCATAGTTATATTTTGTTCTTATTGTATTTAATTTATATCAACAAAATTAAAACCACCCAAATCCTAGCCATCCATGAAACACACTGTTATTTTATTATATATTTCTTATCAAATAAGTTTTACTTCATTGACTGCTTTTGAAACACGCAATAGTGGGTCTAAATTAACCATAATATAGTATACCATTAAATCCATGATCATAAATTGTTGAATAAATAATAATAACCACATTTCATAAAAATTATAATGGATTTATATAAAGAATGTATATTTTTATTAAATTCAATATATTCATTAAAAATAAATTTTTCCTCAAAAATTATTTTTATTGATTTTTTTGAATCATAATTATAATTATGTTCATCAAAATTTATAAACATTCTTTGAAAACATTAACCTAATTTTTTTATATAATAATATCATAATTATCTTATACTTAAATTTTTGTAATTTTTTGAAAGGATTGAATTTTCGATGAATAGTAAAAATATTTTTTTTATTGGCAAATGAATTTTTTTAATGAATTTAGAAATATTAATTTTTTAAAATTGTTTTAGAAGAAAATTATTTCATTTCTATTTTTTAATATTGTAGTTATGTTAATTAAGAATTAATTTTATGTTGGATTTTGGTATGAGAACATTAATATTTTAGAAAACATTTTTTTTCTAGAAAAGTGATTTTCCTCTCACTCTGTAGGTTTACTATAAATTAAATTATATTACTTATATTAATTGAATTTTGGAAAGTGGATTATTTTCATTGAATTTTGAGGATAATAGTTTTTAAGTATTTCCCTTTTATTTCTGTTAGTTTTGAATAATAAACTTGGTAAATATTTATCGCCTAAATATGGGTAAAACAGGTTAAATAAGGTTACATATTTCAGATAGGGATTTAAAATTTCTCTAACACCATACATTATCATATTGGATGACTGAAGTTCATATATTTACATCCATGTCCCAAATATATGACCAATTTGTTCCTTTTTCATAGATTGTTAACTTTATATTATTTTTTGAGTAATATAAATACAAAATATCACCCTCTTCACATTGATGTCAGTAACTTTATTATAGAATATTTAAATGAGGTTTTGTTATAAATATTTACTTCATAAATAAATGGATTTATGTTTTTTGATCAATTTTTTTTAATTTGTTGAATAATTACCTAAATACTTAATCAACATTGACAGAATAACTGATCAATAGAAAGAAAAATCAAATAAACGATTTCAAAAATAATAAAAGTATTTCAATTTGAATTAATTTTATGATTCTTGAATTTTTTAGATAAATATTACTTATTATGGATGTTTGAAATTTTTATATTCTAATTCCATATCCATATTTATCACATTAAAGTTAATGTAAATGATTAATTCCCAAAATGAAATTAATGATATTTTATAATAAATAATAATTTATTAAATGACTTATAATAAATAAAAATACTATACTTCGACATGATGATGGGTTATAGTTAAAATATCAATCATAGTCTATTTTTGGCCTCTTAATTTTATGGTATCATTATTTCCCCTGAAACATTTATAAAACATTGATATTGGCATAATTATCAAAAAGACTAGCATGGATTAAAACTGACAAATATATGTTAAAACAAAAAATAAAAATGTGCAAGTTTTATTGAATTAGTTTATTCTGATATATCCTCATCCTATATGAGAAATAGGTCAATTTAAAGCCTTGTTAGTATAAAATAAATTTATATTAATTTAATAATATATGTAATTCCACGTGTTCTCATCCCCATACTTATAAAGGTCATCCCCTTATAATATCTTTATCAAAACTATATGGAATTATATCTCGTTAAATATATATAATAATACACTAATATTAGTCTTCATCACATACTAGATACTACGGTATTTCTAAAATACCCACCCTTCATTTCTGAATGTTTAAACTAAAATATATATCTCAATGAAGAGGTATAACTCTTAAACAAGTGTTTTCAATTTAATTTATCATAATACCTCCAAAAAATAAATTATATCCCTTATAAATTATTTATTTTATTATATTACCAAAATCTAGTCGGTATCATAATGTTTTAAAAATCATTATTTAAATTTTTGCCATTTTATGGAAATTGAAAACATCATTTGTGCTTACATATGGATTACCATGTCCATGAAGTGGTGTATGTTGTTTTTTTGTCACTAATTTTCATGGAAGGTAATAATTATTTATATAATAAATATATATTTTTTATGATATTATTGTTATTCAATAAAGGTGGTTTATTTTTTACCTTTCTTTCATTCCATCCATTCAAAAAGAAAACATCATTCATGTGTATGTATGACCTACCATCTCAATGAAAGATGCAATTTATTTTTATATATTAAATTTTGATGGATAACTATAAATTTATATATAATGAATATATATTGTATGTATATAATTTTTAATATTTTAGATATAATGTAATCATGAAAAAATTAAATGTATCAGAACTAAATATCTAAAATTTCCAAGAAAAATGAAACAATTGTCACCTTGAAACGATGATTTTAATAATTATTTAGTACTAAATCTATCTTTGAATAAAATATTTATTCCATATTTTATTTTAAAATTATGTCAATTATTATATTATAAAATTAAATTAAATTTAAATATTTATACATGAGGTTACAGTGCTTTTGAGGAAATTCAATCTTTAGGTAATAGTTAATTTCACAATTTTATCATTATTTTGGATTGTTTATGTTTATGAATCCATTATATGAATTATAAGATCATTATATATTAAAAAATTCTATTATCTTCTCTTAGTTCTATTTTTATAGATTATAATTTTTACTTTCATTTTCCTCTATCAAGTACTCAAGATACAAAAATTACAGTTTTAATAATATTCATCCTTATTTTCCTTTGGTTAGGAATATTTTTCTTCCATGATAATTTATTATTTCTATTGTTTTTAATTTTTTTTAATATTTTCAAATAGTATACCAAATTTATTTTGACCCATTCATAACTTTTTATATTAATTTCAAAAAGAATATTCTTTTCATATTCAAAATTATACAACATTTACTGAATGATTAAAACAAATCTTTGTTTTAAGATTCACCACAAGAATATATTTTCATACAATTATAAATAATATTTTATTAGAATCTCACATATATATTTCCAATATTATTTTAAAATAAAATTTTTTTCTTAGTATTTTTGTAATTTTATATTTTAAATAGGTGATTACAAAATGAAAATAGAGTTTTTATCAAGATATATTTCAGTGATATATTAATATTAAATTCATCTATGAAAATATAAATTGATAAATATTATTAGTTAATGAGGTTATAATATAATGATACCATCCACCATATTTCTGTACATAGTTTGTGATCAGTTTGACTAGGGAATGTATTGAAATTATATTATTTGTTTTCCCAATATGTAATGTTATTAATCATACAGAATGTTGATTAAGTTTTAATGTTTATCCATGTAATTATTTCATTGAACTTAATATGTGATGGGTGGGGACTAGAATTATATATCCCCATAAATCACTAATAGGTCTCATGTGACAAAATAGATTGTTGATTTTTTGAGTCCATACACATTTATGTAAGATTTCATGGAAGGAGCCCTAGATGGTATGTTTATAATGTGTTGTATTATAAATTCGATTATTATGACATGATTTAATAATAGTCGTGTTATTTTTAAATAGTTATTTATTCCATGGATAAATTTCATGATCATTTGTTTATTTATATGGTGTTATTTTATCATCATATATTACATCAATATTATTCTTGCATTAGTATTTATAAGATTTATTTAGCTATATTAATTCTATTATAGAGTATCTAAGACCGCATATTTCTTTTTTTCCTTTCCAAAGGAATCTCTTATGTGTATTATTATAGATATTTTTGGATTTTATAAAGGTAAAAATGATGTTCTCAAATAAAATATTTTTTTATGTTTTCAAATATAATGTGATATTTATGTATGTATATATGATACCAATACTAAAACACTATTTGGTCCTTTGGAATGAGATTTATATGAATATGTACCAATATAAAAATATAACCAGAGACATTGGGATTCTAGTTTCATGTTCTTTTCTTTTGGTATCCTAACAAGCTACTTATAACATTTGAAAAATATATTTAAGAAAACATAGATTAAAGAACATAACCCATTGATAGACACTGAAGATATTCCTAATAATATAATAATATCCTAAATTTTTAACAGGTTCAGATTATATGGTCTAAATAGACCTAAATCTCTATCTAGATACTACAGTTCAATGTGGTTTTATCAATTAATAATTTTCGGATAAAATCCCTAAAATGAGTTAGGTGATCATATCCATACCATCATTCTAGTGAATGGTGAGTGGTCCCATACTACGCACATTGTTTGACACTCTTATGAGAAATTATTAGGTTAAATCACATTTTCATGACAATACATAATGAATTATTTGAATAAAATTTATGATTTAAATATATTCCCAATGATACTATGATTATGATTCTAATATTAGTTATGCATAAATTTCAATTTATGTTAAGTGTTTCAATAGTTTTAGAATTACATATAATAATTCATAATGTTATTATTTAATCTAATATATGAATTTATTTAAAAATGGATCATACAAGAAGAAATGCAATCCATATCAATGCACATAATCCATGTTGGGGTTTACCACAACGAAAAGATAAAAAATATGGAGCTCGAGTTAAGGCTGGAAATGAAGAAATTATAGCCATATAATGGAACATGACTCTAGTCATAGATAATAACATTTTCCATATAAATAATCCTACTAATCCTCAACATGGATTGATAGTGTTAACAAATTTCATGGGATAATATCCTCTATTATTCAATAGAACCCAAAATAAGTTTTTAACTATGCAATGAATTTTTTTTATAAAATATATCTCTCACTTTGGGATGTAAGTAAAGGGAGAACAATTTAATAGTAGTTTAACATACCACGGGATATGAACAATAATTTTGGACATTGACTCAAAACACAAATGATGTAAAAAAATATTGAGCATGTATTGGTGGTATTTTACGGAATTTTGGTATAAAAATATTATCCTAAAAATGAATTGATTTGCAAAGAAAATTCCTGAGACATCAAAAAAGGAAAAGATAAAGTTTCTAATAATAAAAAAAACATTATAATGAAATAATTTTGTTATTAAGATAACATATATAATCCAAATAATAAGGTTGATCATTTCATTGATAGGCTAATGCTAATCATTTCAAGGGCACTAGTAGCCAAAACATTCTCAGCATATGATGATATAATATCTTCTGCTCTCAATATATAGAAATAATTTTTACATGTTTTGTGTATTATAATGAAATAATTATTAGAAGATTATGAATAAAAATATGGACAAGAGAAATAATAGAATATAGCATTTACTAACATTTGATACTTTTGAAAGGAAACAACATGGAACTTAGATAGAGAGAAAAGTATATTACTAAAAATATTCAAAAGATTCTCATAATTCTCATGAATTCCATGATGTGGGAGAAACCATAAAAATATTGTGATTATCTATAATTATATGGGACACTCTACTAACGAATTATATAAACATAAGGTGAAATTTTAATTTTAATAAATCATGTAAAGAAGGCCATGATTATTCAATTACTTTAGTCAAATTGTATGTTTCTAAATACATTGTGAAATGTTTACTTATCATCCACTATGGAATTGTAAATTTTTTATTTGATTTATTATCTACCAATTATATTATATATATATATATAATTTTTTAATGGTATAAAAGTTCCACCTTAATGACTAGATATAGAGTTGAATGTAAAACCTTATAATGGAAGGATGAATATATCATAAGACTACCTCTTATCTAATATAAATTCAGGGAAATATTCTTCCCAAAAATATTGATATTATTCCTCTAGTGGAATTTTAGGTTATTTTGGGACCAGATTAGCTCTCTCAGAAAAAGTCCTTGTTATTGTCCATGTAAGGGAAGTTACATACAATATTCCAAATCAAACTACGACAATCTATTTGGGTGAGGGTAATCCAAAACATCATATAGAAATTAATTCCTTCATATGAGTTTTACTAATTTTTCATGGTGGATAATATTCTCAAATAGTTGAAGATAAACTCAAATAATAAAATTTTCTTATTATTTCTGCATATAATGATGTGTTTCATGAGGACATTCCAAGTCTTCCACTAAAATGAGTATTTTATTTTTCAATTGAACTCATACCAAGTGATATTACTATTTAAATAATTCAATATATAATTTCATTAAAAAAGATGAATAAATGGAAGGATAAACTCCATGAGAATCATAATAGGGGTTAATTCATCCAAATATCTCACCAATGGATGATCCTATTATTTTTGTCATGAAGAAAGATGTATCAATGACAATATTAATTGATTATCAAGAAATAAATAAGATTAAAATCAAGAATAATTATCTATTTCTCTCTGTTAGTGATTTATTAGATAAATTATAAAGAGATATATATTTTTTCAAGATTTATCATTGATCTAGATACTATAATTTTGTGGTTACAAATGAAGACAAACATAATATAGTCTTCTGTACATGGTGTATAAATTTTGAATTTACATTAATGCCACTTGGAATTACTAATGCTCATATTATCGTCATGGATTTGATGAATAGATTCTTTATAATTTACTATGATTAATTTTTGGTTGTATTTATATTTGGTATTCATATATATTTTGAGAGAAGAAATACCATTTGGGAATTTGTATGAATACCTCGAGGTTTGGTAATTTTTGTGCTAATTTTTTCAAGTGTAAATTTGTCCTTCATAATGTTTCATTTTTTGGAAATGTAGTCTTTATGGATGATATATTGACACAAACATAAAAATGGATTTCATAGAGAAAAGTACTAGACTAACCATGGTAAATGAGATCGTTAAATATCATGGGTTATATGGATACTATTGATTATTTGTGTTATATTTATCATAACAATCTATTAAACTCTCATAACTAAATTAGAAGGGTTTTATGTTCTTTTGTACATATGAATTTGAATATAATATCAATGAAATGAAGAGAAGGCCAGTCAGTGAAATTATTCTTACACTACCCTGTAGTGGATAATTGATTGGGATTGTTAGTGTTGCGTAAAATTAGGTAATAGGATGCATCCTCATATAGAATAACATGGTATAACATATACCGATAACTAATTAAAAATTCCTTATAAAAATTACTCAATTATTGATTTGGATCCATAAGCAATAATTTTTTAGGTTGAGGATATTGAGGAATTTTTTATAGTGAAAGGTGTTATATATATACTCATAATAAAATTTTAAAATATATATTTAAAATAAAAGAGTTGAATATGCACTGTAAAATAAGGTTTTTGTTGATCAAATATTATTTATACTAAATCATTAACAACCTCGGAAAGTATACAAGGTGTCTAATTCTCTCATTCATAAATAGAATGCCTGATTTTCAATTTTGGAGGTTATAAAGAGACCCAATAATTATAGATTTTCAAATGAATGATCTTGAAATCATGAGGAAAGGGGAAATATATTAACATTAACTAGTGAATTTTAAATAATCCATCCATGAGAGGATTAAGAAGTTTAAATGGGAAGATGTGTAATTATAGAAGAAGGTGTGGAATGATCACGAGTTTAACCATAATAATGATGGAATGATATGGTTCAGGATATTAGTATGCGTCAAATGGATACAATAACTGAAGAAGAAGTTATTATATGAAGTTCATAGTTCATTATTCTTTATTCATCTTGGTTATAGAAATATATATAGATATATATATAAGGATATTTATAGTAGGATAACATGAAAATGGATATTAAATATTTTTTATCCCAATTCATAGTATGCTATTAATTTAAGGTTGAGAGATATAATTCTATGGGGATATTACAACCATTACCCATACCAGAATGGAAATGGAAAAACATTTACAAGGATATCATCATTAGAATCCAAATAAACATATAATGGGAACACATTTATATGTGTTGTTATTGACCAGAATATCTAATATGTGAATTATATTAACAATTGATACTTTTTATATCTTGATCGACATGAAAATTTATATATTATGTGGTAATATCCCACAGATAACCACTCTCAATTGTATTTTATATGAATATACGGTTCACTAGGATGTTATGGAGAATTATATAGTAGTTGTGGTAATAGTTATGAGTTCCATCATTGTATATCATCATAATATAGATGGTTAGTCTAAATGGACCATTAAAACTCTATAATAAATGTTAAGAGCACACCCTATTGATTTCAAAAGCGGATGGGGTAAACATATTCCATTGGTGGAATTCCAATATAACGTAGGCTTCCAATCAAGTATTGAAATCGAGCATTATGAATAACTCTATGGAAAAAAGTGAATAACTATGAATTGATGGAATAAAGTTGTGTAATTAAATCTATTAGGACCTAATCAAGTTTAGGAATGTTTAGATAAGGTTAGAGTCCATCAATAGAACTTACCAGAATCTCATAGTTGATAAAAAGGTGGTGTTTACAATTTTCAACAAGATATTGATTTCAAACATAGTGAAAATGTATTCCTATGGATATATGAATGAAATAAAGTATGATATTTTGAAATAAGTGCATTATAAGATCTAGGGATATTCATCCCTTCAAAGTTCTTGATTGTATCCGGATAATATCTTATCGACTGGTACTTCTATTGATTATTTCTCAAGTTAACAATATGTTCTATGTATCTCTCCTGAGAAATTACATATATTATTCTGCTTATTTACTAAAATCATATGACATAACACTGGAGAACTATCTCTCATATGATGAACATCTATTATATATTATCTATCATAATGTGAATGTTCTACAAAACATAACTATTATCCTGGTAAATGGTTTATAATGAAAACATAAATTTCATGAAGCAGCATGGAAATCCTAGGATGTGATGAAACATAGATATAATCATTTACATTAACATATTAATAGAAATAAAAAAGCAAAATTTATTTTAATTTTTTATAATCCAACACCAAGATATTTTATGAAATCATTCTCATCAAATAAATTTATCTTTATTAATAGCTTACAATACCAACGCTGATTCCAAGTAAATCATAATATAGTATATCTTTGAATCCTAGCTATTAAATTTGTGGGATAAATAGGTAACACTATAATTTTTGAAAAAATTAATGTTTTTAGATGTATTAGGTTTATTTTTAGTAAATTTTGTATATGCTTAACAAATAGTTTTTCCCCAAAAAATGGGTTTTATTTTTATTTTAATAAATATTATATTTAGTTACTACCACATTAAGAAAACATATTTGAAAAAATAAACTAAATTTTTAAAATTACCATTTCATAATTACCTTAGAGTAATGTTTTGTTAACATTATGAAATGATCGATTTTTTGAAGAATAATGACATATACTTATTTGTTTTTTGAAATTTACATTTTCTTTATGTATATACAATGTAACATTTAAAAAAAAATTATATTTTAGGTAAAATATGTTTATCTATATAATCAATAATAAAATTATATCCATTATTAATTCATTTCAGGTGTATTTTGGAATAAAAACTTATAGACATTAGAAAACATTTTTTTCTTGAAATCTAATTTTTGTCATGTTTTCTACTGTTATTTTAAATTAACTTCTACCACTTATATTAATTAAATAAGGAAAAATTAATTGAATATTAGGAGTCATTAGGGTAAATTTTTTAAAATAGTTTTATTTTATTTTAGATTATTATGAATAAAAACCTAAGAAAATATTTTTCACATTTGTGAGACTGAAACTAGCAAAATGTGGATAAAACATTGGGATAAATATATATATATAATTTAAATTACACATTCTTTCTTCCAATATTATGATTCTTATATGATCTCTTGTCACTTGAGTCTTAAATATATGGCCATATTGTTCCAATTTTCATTGATTATAACCTTTTAATTATCTTAAGAAAATAAAAAATAAAAAATATGACTCTCATTACATTAATAACTATAAATTTTGTACATAATTATAAAAAGATGATCAATTAAATTATAAATATATATTTGGGACAATATAAAATAATTTTATCATGTTAATTTATTCATAATTTAAAATTATTTAATAATTTCCATAAATGAATATGGAACACCGAAATAATATTTGTTTAATTAATTGAAAAATAAATTAAATGACTTTAAATATAATTAATGTAATAAAAATTCAATAAATAAATTTCTTACATGAATTTTCTATACATTTAAAAAATTAGTGGTGTTTTGAGTATCTATATTCTAATTTCATTATTATATTAATGAATTTAATGTAAACGTGATTTAATTGTTCCAAAAAATAAATTAATGATATTTTAAAGTAAAAATTATCTTATTAAATGATAAAAATTAATAGAAAACATATCTTCATCCAATTAAATGGGATATGGTTAAAATTTTCTACCATGGTCTAATTATTTATCATTTTTTCATTTATTATAACAATAATGGACCTTAAATAATAGAATATTTTGATAATGTGGTAATTATAAAAAGTATTAATGGGCCCTAAATATAGAGATTAAGGATTGCATCCCCGTCTTCATTACCTGATGGTGGATCAATTTATCACATATGGATATTTTGATGCTTATAGGACCCTCAATAGTGAATCGTCTTTCAGTAAGCTTCTTTACGTGGTGATTACCGAATTTGATGAATTTTTGGAAAAGTCTTCCATTTCTCTTTATAAAGTATCGATTTCCATCAATATCTGTTAAAAGGGTTCTATTTCCCATGTAAAAGTGGATCAATATGTATTGTATGAAAGTCTCAAATCTAGTAACAATTCCTTTTTTTTCTTATTATATTTCAATGTGGTTCTACTCCATTGATAGTCGATGAGTTGTTTGATCACCTATCAGGGATTTAGGGGTTTCTTGACTAGAATTGGGTCTCTCCGTTGAATGGATTCTAGAATTTTATTTTTCCTTATGATGTGATTTAATATCAGTCATGGGGATTCAGATCTATCTCCTTAAACCCTATATTTATTCACAGAAATTAATAGGATGGGATGTTTGATATGTTGAATGCATGATGTTCTTATGCACAAGTTTGGGTTAATGTGTACAGTCTTTATTGGATGAACAATAATCTCGAAATTTTATATGACATTGATTTGATGCTTGGACTTCCCATCAATATGGAAAAGAAAACAAAATATTCTAGGTAGGGAACTTACCCCGGTTCCTTATTGAAACTGAGTTGATATCAACACTTGGTGACTGTGTGTTCCCCTCTACCGATGATTAGTAATTTGAGTTAAACATTTATTATGAAAGGATTCCTACAGTTTTTTGTTGAATTCGATGTTATCAGGCACAAATTTGGTAATTTTAGGAGCATGATTTTTTTGTGAGAATTTATCTATCCATTTTCACGAAAAAAACTCATGGTTGAAGAGATGTAAGAAATTAAATCACTCTTATATATTCAATCATACTACTGGTGATAGTGCTAGGTCGAGGGATGTTTCACGTAATTTAGGGAAGGATCAAATAGTGAATGTTTTGGTAGGACATGAGGTCTGTGGACAGATAAATAGTGGAATGTCAGTGTATAGTGTTATAGGTGATGCATCAGGTCAGATGGGCAATGATCCTGTTGCCAATTCTGGGAATCTGGAGATAGTCTATGTTGAAACTATTTTAAGTGTATGGAACTATTAACCATTTTGTAAAGGTAAATTTGGGCTTTTTTATTCTCTAAGTCTTGATATCGATGGATAGAATGATAGTAAAATGCCAGTGTAGGGTGTTGAAGGTAATGATTCAGGTAAGATGGATTTTCATCCTAATATAAGGAATGTTTTTATTGATTTTCATGATTATTCTAGGAATATAAAGACTGATCATGTTACTGATTTTGAAGGGCCTTATAATGATCTTTCTAATGGATATTTTTCTAGTGGAATGCATGTGAAGATAGATTATGCACCTTTAATATAGTGTTGTGATAATAAGAAGGTATTTTCAGATATTATTGGTGATGATGAACTAAATAAAGATAAGGGTAGAGTGGGATGATGTATTTATGAATCCCATAAACACAGGCTAATTATTAATGACACTACATTGGTCTAACCTTTGGTAGAATGATTGGGGTTCATTGAGAAGATAAATATTAGGGAGCAAAAAAATACTAATGATGTGAAATTGGACTCAAGAAATGGTAATGAAAAAGAAAAACTAACCATAGATTTCAAATTATATAAAGGAAAATTCTGTTTTCTAGAAAACAATTTCATCAACATATAAATATATAATCTGTTAATAGCTTTTAGCCACTTTATAATGAGTTTTTTTAGAAAAAAAAACATGGTGATGAGGTAGAATTCCAAAAACTCATGGTCATGGATGTGGCTGGGAAGATAAGGAAGCAGTCTCAGGGAATGGCTAATCTAGGACACAGCTTAACCCGAAGCAATAGAATATTTAGGAGAAATACATTGGGCTTTTTAGTCAATAGAATTTGCAGTCAAAATGAAAATCTGCCATTGATGATGGTGATGTTAATCCTAATTCTTATCATTATTAAGGTGATTTTTGATACGATGTTGCTTTTTATGAATGATTTATATCCCATTGTTTGACCCAATCCATATGCTTTTCTTCTTTTCTTATCTTTTACATTTATATATAAATTTTGGTAAGAGAATGCTTGCCTACCTCCTAAAGTATTTTATTAAATGTGTTAATGGGGTTTAAAAAATTAGATTAGGGATGAAAGATCCCACGAATTTGTATAAATTTAATTTTATGATATAGTGTACACATATAGTGATATTATATTAAAAATACTTAAATTGTAATTCAATTAATAGTAAAAACTATTCAAATTAACTTAATACTTTAAGTAATTCTAAAAGTGGCCATCTTAAACCTTATAAAAGGGAACCTAAGGCCTTATATTACTCATGATTTACGAAATTTATAGATAATATAATAATAACCATAATAACTATAATTATTCTATCACCATATACTATATCATTTTTTCATTCTAAAAGACCAATCCTTCTGGGATTTATGTATAAGCCAAAAGTATTTTCTAAATGAAGGTGTATACAGAATAACAAAAAATATTCAATTTAATTTCGACTACTAGATTTTATAAATACATGATATACATTATAATAATATTAATTGTATATCTTTCATAAACTTATTTTTTATTATCTTTATTGAAAATCTATTTTTAACCTTCCTTCTATCCCATAAAAAGTAAAAACATCGCAAATTCATATGTACGGATGACCATCCTTATCTAGTGTTGTAGTTCATTTTTCATTTCCACTTTACTTGGATTGATATAATGATGGATTTCATAAATATTTGTGTTATTTATGAATTTTTTTTATTCTGGAATGGTCTATTAGAATTTTTTCATCGTTCAAAATACACAAACAACGCTCATTCAACATATGACATGTCGTCTCAATGAACTGCGTAATTAATTTTCATATATCTAACTTTTATGGATTAATATATATATATATATATATAATTAATAGATATGAAATTTATATCATTTTTAACATTTTTCAGATGATGGAACCATGATCAATGTAAATGGATCAGAACTACAATGTATAAACTTCAATTAAAAATGAAAGAGTTAACACCTTCGAATGATGATTTTAATAAATAATTATCAACATATTTATGTGGAAATGTTATTAGTAGATAATAAATGATATTAAAACTATAAAAAATATTTTTATATATAATTATAAAACTGAATATTTGTTATAACGGATTTTAGAGTCCATTCAAATCAAGTTGACCTTGAGGTAATAGTTTGTTGCGCAATCTCATCATTATTAAGGAATTTTAATGTTTAATCCCCATAATGTGAATTTTTTTATAACTATATCAAAAAAACTATTTATTTATCCTCTAGTAATTTCTAGAAATTATAATTCTTCCTGTCATTTTCCTCCCTTGAGTTCTCATGATACCATAAAACTGATTTTAAGAAAAACTATACTATTTCGTTTTTTTCAGGAATCATTTTTCATACAAGTCCATATTTTCATTAAAATATTTTCAAAAATGTATCTACTATTCTTTAATTAGTAAATAAATTTATTTTTAACCATTTTTTTATATTTAAGAAAAATAATTTAAATATAATATTTCTATCATTTTCCAAATTTGGGACATTTTACTAATGGTTTGAATAGAAATATTATTTTAACACACATTGAATGATAATTTTTTTGACCTTCAGAACTATATTTTTATTGAAATATTACTTTAGAAGATTTTATGATTATTTTGAATGAGAATTTTTTCGTTAAATATTTTTATATTTTCCAATTTTAAATAAGTTATTTAAAATAAAAAATGTAATTTAAATCAAGAAATATTATAGTGATACTTGAAATTTATATTCGTCTTTGAAACAATCATGTGATAAATATTATAATTTAATGAGGTAATAAACTAGTGATACAATCCATAATATTTATCAAGATTTTTTATGGTTAGTTTGATTGGGGAAACCATTGAAATTACGTAATATTTTATAATTGGGGTATTTGTTTATTATTAGGATTATTGATTATTTTTTCTTATTTATTCATATAATGAATCAATTAGATTTATTAACTAACTAGGGCGGATCACAATTAGGTATCCCCATAATGCATCGATTCACCTCAAGAGAAAAAAAGTTTTGGTACTTTTATAAGGCCTTACCCATTTTTGTATGATTTCACGGAATTGGGCCTCAACAAAATGTTTATGATGTCTAAAAATATGAATTCCCTAATTATGAAGTCATTAATTGATTTACATGTGATAATTTCAATATTTAGGTCATACAAAGATAATTTTCAATATTATTGGATTATTTATACTGACTTCATTGATCATTATTTATTCCTCCCATATTATTCATGTGTTATTTATTCTATGATAACTTCCATTGTATGAATTCCCTCACTGAGCATCTATGAAAACAATGTTCTTATGTTTCTTTTCCCTAAGAATATAGGTATTTTATTTTGATGGATATGCATGAATGTTCTATAAGAAATAAAATATATATCAATGAAAATATGTTTTTTTGTTTTACGTTTCTAAATGTAATGTGATTTTTATGAATATATCTAGTTTACCAAGCCAATTTAACTATTCTGTCCATTTGGATGTGATTGGTTGTATCTAGTTCCAATATAATAAATTAGCTACTTATTTTGGGTTTCTAGGTTTGATATATTTAAAAAAAATTGATGGTATCATATTATTCTTGATCTAGATGTTATATTTTTCATTCTGTAATTTATATCTAGGATAGAAATGAAAAATCCTTTCCTGAAAAAAAATCCATTGGTTCAATTTTTATGAAAAAATAGTGAAATTGAAGGGTAATATTGGAAAAAATGGAAATAGATTCTAGAATAATGTACCATTTTATTCAAAGTATAAAAAATATCCAACTTCTCTGGGAAAGAAAGACTAATAGATGATAGAATTTAACGCCCCCATTTTCAGGTAATTCACGTATTTAGTTTTTATTTTGATGTTATATTCTATTTGGGAATTCTTATATGAGTTTTTTATGGTTAAGGTTGTTTATAAATTGTGTTTATGGTTTTCTTCTCTGAGAACAGTTAGGGAAAACTATGTAGCCTCTCAGAGAAACCATGTTAATGAAATTTGGAGTTATTTGATAGGGGAATTGTTTGTCCATAATTTGGATAAACCCTGGAGAAAAAAAATTTAATTAAAAGATATTATATAAAAAATTCACATGGATGGTGAAAAAGTTATAAAACCATATTCCACAACTATTCCACAGTAACTATTTTCCCATAGAACATTCATAGTTGGATCACAGTTTTTTTAATCATGGACCCTAACCATGTAAAAATATTAATAGCATCCTAAAATTGGAGTTTTATTACATTTTATTATTGAAAACACAATTTATTCTCATGTTCTCCTAGTATCAAGAAATTGAGGACTGCTCTATGTGAGTTGGGAAAATATTCTCCCTCCAGAACATGGTGTTAATGGATCATTGTATGTTTGATCTAGTACCGTAATGGTAGGACGAATAATATATCTATGTTTTTATCTTCCTTATATATTAACTCATTTTTCATTGGATATAAACTCATTTTGGGGTATTTATTCCCATATCTTTTGTTGTGGTCATGTATTGAAATTTCTAATTTGGAATTTACTAAAGGAATGAGAAAGGAGAATAGATTGAATAGATCATGTCTTGATTCGTCATGTTCCTTAATCTCCATTATGAGGTGAGTGGTTTATATCATTCTTGAACTCGTTATAAATTTTGAAGAATTAGTTTTCTGTAAGGATATTATTATATTTTAAAATTAATAATGGAATGATTTATTTATGGAAAACTGTTTTGATTAATGATTTGGAAAACATAAGAATTTGAATGGTTTTGGGAAAACCCATTTGATTTTTGGTTTTAAATTATGGTATTGGTTTATTATAAGAATAAATATTGATTAATTGTTTAAAAATAATGAATTGATTTATATGAACATAAATTATGGGAGAAATCGATATAAATAGAAATGTGTATCTCTAGTTTCATTTGATCTGGTAATTTAATTGTTCATGTTGACTAATTAGAGGCACTTATAGAATTATCACTAATGACCAACTTGGTGAATGGACAAGCTACCACCAATGTGTAATAATACTTCCATGGAATGAAAGTATTTGTGTGTTTTCATGGGTGAAACATGTAAATGGTATTCCTCATGGAATAAAAGGATTAATTATTATTTCTTTAAATTTATATTTTTTTATATTGGTAAATGGTTTTTTTCTTTTTTTACGTATATTTAATATTGTTCTCTAACATGTTCTTGTCCTTGGGAAATCAGTTGGGATGACTCTTGGGGATTTCCTAATAGGTATGATTAATCTCCACCTGTATATGAACTTTTATTGTATATGAAAACATTTTTATTAATCTCCATGGTAAGGGAATGTTATAGAATTTCTCTTCTAAAGTATCATGATAATACTATTATAGGATGGTAGTTTCATATTATAGTTTCTTGATGGAGTGGATTGAGTGATTCTTCCTCAATATTTTTGCATCATAATATTGTTTAATTTTATAAGGTATCCTTATTATCCCTTTTATCCATAATCAATTATTTTCTGTTATGATGGAATTTCATTTTCATTTTCTTATGCTTCATTCACTGTATTGTTTGGTTTGGTTGTTTTATTGTTTCATGAATGGTTATGTTTTTAGAGGGAAAATCATCTTCCAATCCTTTAATAATCCCTATGTATTTTTTCTAGTTTTTAAATTTTTGGGGCATATCCGAAAGACAGTGGAACCCCATATCATTACAATTAAATAGTTATGTTTTGTATGTTACAGACATTCGAGAAAAGTTCTGAGTTTACTCAATATAATGCTACTCTAAAACTCTCTTCCATTATGAAATCTAACTTATCTCATAAGAAGTTCTAGAATCCCTTCAATATCCCATTTTATAATAATTGAATATATCAATTATCTCACTCTATTTTTATAACCATATTATATTTCACATTATTATTCCAAACATGCCAATAATCTCAACTCAAACAAATTTTTCATGAATCTTCAGTCATTTCTTAGTAATACCATCGAGAATTCATCTCTTATACCGATTAAATTTCTGAATGTGACTATCTATTAAAATTAACTGAAATTTTATGAAATATCTCATGGATATCTCTGATCTATAAATTCCTTTAATCAATTAAAATCAAACAGCCACACCATAGTTCTAGTAACACCACATACAAATAAGAAGTTATACGAAAGTAACATATACATCCACTAATATATTTCCATAGACCTAACTATCACATAATTTTTTGATTTATATAAAATATGTATTTAAATATTTTCCCATGACCTATTATGGTTATTACTTTATTTAATTATGAAAAATAATTTACTAATAAATCCCTTGAATCATTCAACAAATGGAAATTTTTATAACTATATGGGAAACTTCATAATACATAATTGGTCCTTAACATCACACATAATATATCCATAGATGTTATTATTATATACATATCTTGTGTAGTACTATTCTATATAGAATATGTAAATGGATAAATAATAAAGTTAATCATAAACACTAAATTAGAGAAATTATATATGTATCATAGATTAAAAACACATGAATAATATAGAAGGAAGTAAATTTTAATCAAATATTTCAAAACAAATCATCACCTGCGCAATAAATAAATCCATAGATTTCCTGCAAAAAATAAATAATCACATTGATAATACAATCTATTTTAAATATAATATATTAAAGGATATTAGACTTGGCAGGACCTTTTTTTAATCAATTACTTTTCTGAAAGGCCCTATGCTAATACATCTTCTAGTTTTCATGACCTTAGCTATTACAAGTAAATAAATGGGAATGAATACATCAAACACCCAGTCTACCTTGTCTCATGAGGCCTACCAATACATTGAAGGATTATTACGGGCCCCAAAAATTACTAATTAATTCCTATATATTCATTATTCAAGGGATTTAATAAACTGTAAAATACAGAACCAACATTATTTTTTATCAATAAACAAAATTATAGAAACATATACTATATAGATTTTAAATATTTACCCATTAAATAAAAGGAATATATTTCTATGTAATCATTTCTTAAATTAACAGATTATAGATTAATGTGTATATGGTAATTTCAATAATTTCATCCATTAATAAATTTAATAAAACACTATATAAGCATCCCTAAAACAATGATCATATAGATAAATTGGGGTAAATTTATGTAAATAATTTCCACATTAAAAAAGTAAAATAACACGGTCATAATCAATCCATAGATAAAAGGTGGATGGTATTATTATGAAATATCTAGAGCATAAAAAAAAATTTAAGGATTTTTGACATAGATGACAACACCCTCCTAAGAAAAATACTTTAAATGATATCACATTAGAAGGGTTCATTAATTTTCAATGAGGGAAAAGGAAAACACACTTTTCATAACAATTCTTATTGAAATTACAATAATAGATACATGAAAATAAAATATAATAATTATCTAGAGAAATATGGAGTGTAAAAAAACTCAAATGAGAAAGAAAATCCATTTTTTATATTTTGAAAATTACATTTTTTTAAACCCACATCATTAAAATTATAACAAAATTGATTTTTCTAAAGAGGAAAATGAAAATATGAAGGCCACAAAACATAACACATTAAATGGTTTCCAAAAAGGATAATATTGGTTGGAAGACAAAGTATGTACATGGAAGTGAAGATTTAATCAATGTGGACTTGAATTATTCTTAAAAAATATATTATTTTTGATAAATAATTTCATCACGTTAAAGGAAGTATATTAAAAATACGTCATTCCCTAGAAATAGAAGGAATAATAGAATTATTTTAATAAATGATGTTGGATTTCACTTTAACATTGGGACCCAACCTTATCCACTACATACCTAAAGGTTGTTCCCATTCCCTATGGATTGGTGACTGGGACATAGGTATCGAACACAGATCGAGTGGAATTATATCACCCAAAATGAAACTAAATACATGGAATATATATAATGTTAATGAAAAAAAATTAATATATTCCACGAAAATAGAGAAACAATGGTAGTGATACAACTTGACATCCCTATAAAACACAAATGTATAAGTCCAATAGTAAAATAGGAAAACAAAAAAATTAAACCAATACTCCTTGTGATGTATGAGAAATATCCCAACATTTAAACAGCATTTATTCATACCTATATTTAATAAACCTAGCTACCAAATTTTGGTTCGATTAAATTTCATGCATAGAAAGAAAAATCAAGGTATACACACCATTAAATGGGTATGTAGGCTATTAGGTAAATATGATTAGTAAGAAACCACATAGTTATTCTATATGTAGTTTATGTACAATAATATAAACATTATAATTATTAAATAACCTAAGGAAAGATGATCAACTAAAGTATAATTATATCAAAATCCTAAAAAACATTTTAAATATTTAATTGTTATATATAATCTAGGTAAAATAATTTTATAGAATATCACAATTATCTAAGTTACTAATAAAATACATACCAGTAAAAGCCCAAATCATAGTTAAATAATTCTATGGAAGGATATTAGTCATTCTGAAATTAGAAATCATATCATAACCTAGGAAAATGGGAGTATCAAGCCCTTATACAAATGAAATCAAATCTAAGGATCATAGATTTAGCCTATAATGTGAACCCCTTTCTCCCACAAACAGTATATTACAAGTTCCTAGTATATATTCCATAATGAGGATTAGAAAACCCCCTGAATGACACCCCCACCACAATGTAATAAATGGATAAGGAATATTTCTACATCATTAACAAAAGTACCCAGTGATTACCTTGTTATAAATTTCATATACCATCCCATAAAAACATTTATTTGAAAAAAATGACATAATTACATTTCAAAATTCTTTCAAAATACCTTTTCTGTTATGAAAACAATAGGAATAATATTTTATCTCTTAAAACTAATTTATAAACACAAATCAATAAATCATATAAATTCATTTAAAACATTATTAAATAAGATCATTCAATTATCACCCAACATAGGCTAGAGACATAAAAACCTACCTCAAACATAGGTCACAGACCAAATGTGATGGGTTCCACAAACACTAGAATGGGCATAAAATAACATATTTTGACCTTATCAATGATTCCCATTCCTTATAATCATATTCTTTGAAAACAAGGGTCAATGTGGAGGTTTGGACATACATACATCAAAAACCACGAATGTTTCACCACTGCTAACATCATGAATGGCCTCTAGAATAAGATCACATAATAGATCAAGAGGGTCTAACTGATTCATCATTAAATGATAATTAGTTTTATTAATTCATCTGAATTGTTCTATTGCAATAAAGGAAATGAAGAATCATAAAGTTCGAACTCATATGAGGTGGAGAGACACATCCAATACTAATATCTACTGTTAAACAATGTGAACTGGAAGAGAAAGAGACACACAAAATCTCTAGGAATAGAGGTATGTTTTTAGAGAGAGGTTTAATATAAAAAGGTTGAAGGAACTATGTGAGATGAAAATAAATTCTTTGGGTTGAAAGTATTTACATCTTAATTACCATATTTATGGCATAAATCTCCCATGAAACATGAATTCTAAAAAACACATCTACTCAAGTTAATATTTTGTAGTGATATATTTATTACATAAAAAGTGGATTTATGTGGTAAATGGATTTATGCCACATACCACCTTTAGGGCTTGTTCTTAGTGGTATTTTTTTCATCGTAATTTACACATTTAAACCATTATTGTACCCTATATACTAAAACCAACCTATGTTCTTCATAAACACAAAAAATCATACCCAAAACCATATCATGCAATGAAACAAACCCTTAAACCTTAAGATAACGTGTACCTTTTAATCCATGACTTTACGATCATTGTATAATATAATAAAACAATTTTTTTAGACATAGTCAATATGGAATCATTATAAATCAAGAAACAAAATTGATCCAAAGAAATATTACAAATATAATAATAATTGAATTACAAATCTTATATAATGGAATTCATTTGAATAAATTATAAATAAATAAAAAATAAAGTGGAATTACAATTTAATTCAATCAAATTAAAAAATAAATCATCTTAAAATAATGGTTTTCATGAATAATAATAATATCTCATTGAAATGTAATTGAGTTATGAAAAACCCTTAAAATACATAATTTTAAAGTAAGAATCATTTTAAATATATTTTACTAGAAATAAATATCAAAAACTAGTAATATATCATACTAAATTCATATTGTATAATATACACAACATATAAGATTAAATTTCAAAAATAAAAATCATTACCGAATGATTGAAAATTGTGTTATCAAAAAACCATATCATTAATCTTGCATATCCGAACATACTAAAAAAAGTTAAAACAAAAATAAACATCTTAATAAAGTATTTAGGAAACTAATTCATTTGTATTTTAATTTATTGAAAATATATTTTTTATTTATATTTTATTTTCATTATTTGATGTTATTATCATAGGTTGATTTTTTAGTACTTATTTCATATTGGCGATGTCAATTATTGATTAAATATTATAATTTCATCATTATAAGATAATTGAAGGTAAAAAAATTGATTTATAATTATTAATATTTTTCTAATATCATTTCAAAATTTTATTAGTTTATATTTGTCATGATGAAGTTGGTGGTGAGCTTATTTTAGTATTTTTAATCGAAAATAAGGAGGTACAATAATAATAAGTTAAATATTAGTATAATCATTACAAGAGAATATAAAAATAATTATTTTAACATTAATCTCAAAAAAAATTACTTAATTTTCTAATCTCATCCCTGATATAAAGTTATAACATTTCTCATGTAGGTTATTAAACTCACCAAAACAAGAACAAGAAATAATATATCAATGAGTATAGTTAATGGATTAAATATATTGTAATAAAATAATTTTAAGATAATAATAATGATTTTATTTTGTAACAATATTAAAAAGGATTTTATTAAATAATAAATTATTAAATGAAAAATTAAATATGTCACTTTCATGGAGGGAGTAATTATTATGTTTACAGGGGCGCTAGTTAATTTCTAATTGAACGTGAGAAATATTACTAATGGTTTCTAAGTTAAGAGTATTAATAATTTTATGAATATAATATTAATCCATTAAACACCCATTTTAACTAACCATGCACAGAGATGCTGAAAAATCAAACAAGTCATTAACATATGTGGTAGTCTCCACATACACATGATTATGTTTTTTCTGTGTAAAAAAATAAAACTGTATTTAGTGATTGTTCATTGATCATATTAATAGTTATATATATTAATATTAATTATTTAAATAGTATATAACTTATATAGTTGATCATATGAATATTATTGAAGAAGGAAAATAATTCAAATTGAAATTGGGTAATTATGAAATTTTACCATACTCCATAGAAAAATCCTTTGCCAAAAAGATTTAAGCCATTGAGGGATGGTGTTTTAAGAATATTAGAACCAATATTATGTGTATAGTAATGTTTTGTATGGATTTGTGTAATTTTACATCTAAATTAGTGTATTTGGTAATTAGGATACGTAGAATGGTGAATGATTGTTTTTTAAGTGGAAAAAGTTATATTTTTTAAAATATAAAAGGTAATGAAATTATTCAAGGGTAAAATGGATATAATAATGGAAAGAAATTGAGTGGGGTAATGGATAATATCTATAAATACTCGTAAATATATGTTTACACATGTTTTAACATTATTTTAAGACTTTTACTCTTTGAGTTTTCACATTTACATTTTCTTGTTTTTGTCTTCGTAACTAATTTATACGAAAGTAATTTACTTTTAATACATAAACGTAAAATGATAATTTTTATAAAATAGGGATATAATTATTTAAAATATAAAATATATGTCATCAGACAAAATTTATAATGTAAAGAAAAAATAATTTTAGCATAAGTTCATGTAATGTGTAAAAATATGTTTTCAAACAAAAAAGGTATTCTTAAGAATAAATTGTATGCTTCAGGAACAAATTAGTTATGTTTGTGAATTAAATGATACCAATTAGTTAATTATTATCCAAAATATATTTTTTTACTTTTAATGATATAAATAACCAGATTTCTCCTAGTGAAAATTTAACTAAAAAAAGAGTAAAAATAAATTTTATTAAAATTAATATGACATAAGATTAAAAATGTAAATCATGGGTTTTAAAAATTCTTTATTGTTTTTTCAAATGAAGAGTATTAATTAATAAATATTTTTTCTACTTATAATGTTATATATGTTTTTTAGTTATATTTATCTTATTATATAGCCATAAACTCTACATTAATTGTAAAAATAGTATTTTTCACTATTCACATAAATATAAACAATTTCAGAAAAAACAAAATATTATTTGTAAGATAATATTGATATATTGAATCCAAATTTAGTTAATTTTTTATATTTGAAATCTGAAAATTAGGATTTTATCTTTTAAAATGAAATGTAAAATTTAATACAAAACTGTTTTTATATGATAATGTGTCTTAAATATTATTTATTCTTCTTCTTATTTAAATTAAATTAATTAATAAATTAGTGCTAATTTATTATTCATATAAATATTATTTTTACTAAAAAACCATAATTTATTTATTTCATTAAAAAAATACATGGTTCCTATAAGGTAGTTTTCAAGAGATATATTTTTATCATAAAATGATATTATTATTTATTTAGCTATGCTAATTGATTTTACCATTGGTTTAGTTTTGAGGTAATAATTTTTGTTTCTTTATTTATGAATTTTAAATTTAATTGACTTTTATTATAAACTAAAATTAAATGGATTCATTATAATGGTCTCAATTAATAATTATAATATTATCATTAGAAAAATTATCGATGTTTCATTTTTGTTTAGTTTTAGGTGTGAAATATGATCTTCTACATAGTATTTCTTTAAAATAGAATTACATATTTGAATCTTGGGTGTTACATTATCTCCCTTTAAATAAAGTTTTTCGTCACAATTTCAATTATCATTTACTAATAAAAAGAGAGAATTATCCATAAGATTAAAAAAATCAATATATAATTACTAAGGAGATGTGTGCTTCACTAACTTGGGTAAGACAAGCATATTAATTTATTAGTTATTAATATATATATATATATATTTCAAATATTGATTTTATTTAAAACTATTCGATCAAATATTCCATACATATTTGGTATTAGGACCCATATAACAGACTTTTCTTCAAAAGATGGTTTATAATAATCCTGGGATTGATAGATTATCATATATTTATATGAAATATAATTTCTTTATTTTGAAAATTAAATTATCATTTGTCTATAAATAACCAATCAATGTCAAAAATAAAATCAAATTTATCATAGGAAAAATAATAATATTTTCATAAGGTGACTTCCCATAAACATTAGATTGGGATATAATAATCATATAACAAAATGTTTTTATGATAATTCATTAATAAATAATTTTGTTGAGGATTCAATACTATTATAAAAATACTATATATACTACAGTTCCATGAATAAAACTCCAGCAAGACATATCGAACTCTATATTAGAGGATTTTTGTACTCTATTTACCATTATCCACTACAATATAAGTCACTACTCAATCTCTATATTAATCCAATTCTCAAGAATGTTTATGAGTTTAATTATCCTTCTCATTTTGGGGTTAACGTAATGAAATTGATAATTACAAATTATATTTCATGTTCCTAACTCCACTATTCATTTTCATAAAGAAAATAATGGATTTATTTCCTTATTTTCCACACCTAAACCATATTACAATTCCTTCAATACATTTATAATGATTGTTCTCCCCAAGTTCTTAACACATAAGAAATTAAATATTAATTCCTTCATCATGTTTTCCCAAAACATTCCATGAAACTTCATCCTTCTCTTCATTGAGGTGTTTGTAAATTAAAAAATGTTCACATTTTTAGTAATAATTCATGATATGTAGTTTAAAATTATCATAATATTACTCTATTTGGATATTTACTCTTTTATTTTATCAATGGAAAAATAACAACATCACCCATTTCATCTATTGTTTAATTGGTTTTTCTACCCACTAGCTATTAATTTAATAATGGAAATTTGAGGTGTAATAAAATATACAATTTCATACGAGGAAAAAATAATAATATAAAAATTGATTCAAAAAAATCATAAATAACCAAACTTATAACTCTATATTTATCAAACTATTTTATCCATGGTCATTCTATATTTGGTTATACCCAATAATTATATCCAAATCCCTCATAATGGTTGACAGAGAGAATGTAAATTTCAAAATAAAATATCATGAGAATATCTATCTTGGTGTTCATTCATAGGCTCAATCATTAGTAAATGAGTGAAGAGAAATTTAATCCCAAACCAAAAAATTCTTGGCTAATATCCCCCAATGTTTATCAATTCCATATATGCCTCCACTTCTCAGGATTCAGAAAGGGTAATAAATTCTATGAGGGCATCACACAATTTTGACATTAAGATATTTTTATGAATTTTTCCTATACATAGAATTATTCCAAGAATTTTAAATAAATTTATCTCTTCATAATTACCAAAAAAACATAAAATATACAATATTACCTCAAAAATTAAAATGGATATCTTTATAATTAAAATTATTATCCATCGTAACTTATCAAAACATAAAGACATATATAATTTTAAATTATCCAAAATCAAAAACATGATAATATCAAAATTAATATAAATTGTGTTATAATACCAAATGTAATACCCCCAACATAGCTATCAAATAATTAAGTTATTTATATATAATATTATATAATATACATTCCCAAGAAAATTAGGATTATATTTTTAAATAATTAGTAAAAACATTGAAAAATAAATCTCAAGAATGTTAAAAAAATAGACATTATTCTCAATATATAAAAAACTTCTTAATCAATAATAAGACTTCAAGATCTCCCATAAATTCTCTACACAAGTTATTTCTGTAGATATATAATTTTTAATAATTTTTATCATAACCTGGGAAAATATTAAAACTTGATAAGGTTGTGATCAAATGCATGTTAAGGGAAACCATATTCTAGAATCTATCATAGAAAAAACGGAATGAATAATATTGTGGGATATAAATGTTTTTTAAATAGTACCAGATAAATAATCATTTGAGCTTGAAATAAATCCATGTATAACATACCAATATAAATAATCACGTGGATTTTAATAACATGTTTCTTAATAATATTATATATAATAACAAACTTGTCATGGAATTGAGGTAAACATTTTATATCTTCAAGGCCTTGTGCTGCGACATATATTTATTTTAAGGTTGTAGTGAATACATATAAATAAATAAGATGGTATACAATAAATCCCTAGTCTATTTTAACTCATGAGACCTATGAATACATCAAATTTATATTGTGGCAGTCACCCATTAAAAATTAATTATATTGAATTTATCAAACAAAGAAAAAACTACAACACATAACCAAAATTGCTTGACAATCAATAAATATCCCTATTGAAATAAAAATTATCTGGATTTTGAAAATTTCTCAAATCAATAAACCGAATTTATTTATAGTTTAATCAATAATTTCCATAAACAATAAATGGAATTTATCACCATATAATCAAACATACAAAAAACACTGTATATAGTTAAGGGTAATAATTTTAATCAATAATTAATTAAATTAATAAATGGAATTACATAATCATAATGTATCCATATATATAATTTCAATTCTGGTGTTAAGAAATATCCTTAGTGTAACGTAATAACTTTGAAGGATGTTGGAATAGTAGACAAAACCTTCCTATTAATGACACATAAAATAGTTTCTCAGTAGAAAGGATCATGAATTATATTATTTGATACCAATAGTGTAATCACCAAAATGAAAACAATATAAGATTATTTAGAAGGTAATAAGAAAATATGACTAAATATGAGGTAAAAAATATTAATATAAGGTAGAAAATTGATGTAAAATGGTATGTTTTTTTATAAAATATTTTTAATGGTACTATAAAAAGAAGATGTTTTGAGTAACCTTAAAAAAAATTCATATATTTTACATGAAATAAAAATAAAATAATATAAATCCCAATAATATAGATTTTATAATTAGACAAATTTATTTTTATAGAAAATGTGAAGTGTAAGAAAAAACAATTGAACAAGAAAGAGAAAATATATTTAACATTTAGAAATAATAAATTATTTTGAAACCCAAATCCTAAATAGGATTAATAAATATCTAATTTAGAATATGAAACATAAAATTATAGGGCGACATGATATAATATATAATTTTTTTTCCAAAAAACAGAACATTAGTGGGAAGAGAATATATGTACATGGAATAAAAGGCAATGTTATAGAGGATGATAATAATTATTAAAAAAGATATATTTTTGAGAAATAAATACAGAAAGGTAAAATATTTTAATTTATAAGTTCACTTTTCACGAAATGGAAAGGAATTATATAGCCCTAATTGAATAGAAAAAAATACTTTGAAACCATAATTATAAACAAATCAGTATGACTCAAGAATTGAAGTTGAGTTAAAAAAACCCCTTATGAATATCATATTTATTTATCTTATAGTACCATGGTAATTAATTCATTATAAAACATTATAAATACATAAATATTAAATATTAATTAAAATGTTATAAAAAATATATTAAAATGAATCAAATTATAAGAATAGGTTTCATTAATATTTATTACAACTCAAAAAAAGAAATTTAGTTATGAAAACCCATACAAACATTCTATTTGGATATAAGAAAAATTGTAAAGGGATTTTCTATGAAAAAAATTGAAACACCCATAAAAAATAACTATTAAATAATATAAAAATAATACCTCACCACATTCCCATCTTAAAAAAATAATGTTTTAAAAGAACAATTATAACTTAGTGAACAAAAATTATGTTATAAAAAACTCTTAACTTTAATCATTCCTATATTAACATACTATGTACACCTAAAAATAATAATAATAAAGTATTTAAAAATCATATTAATACCTATAACGTTTTGAATAATTCTTTTTTAAAAATTTATTAAAAATATATTAATTTTTTATACTAAATTATCATCATCATATGTTATTAGCTTCACTTTTTTTTGTTCTGGTTTTGTAATGAATGTGTAAATTATTTTTTATAGAATCGAATTTCAATATAATGAGATAATTGTAGTTAAGTTAATAGTTTTTATTCTAATTTAATTTTATAAGTATTTTAGTTATGATTCCTGATGATAAATTTGGTGGAGATCTTTTTTCGGTAAATTTTTATGAAAAGGGTGGTATAGTAATAATAAGTTAAATATTAATATATCCTTTATAATATAATAATAAAAACGTTATTTTATTTTTATCATATAATAATTAAATTATTTATTTTTATGTAGTAATCTATGATAGAAATTTATATCATTGTTCATGTTGGTGTTTAAACCAACCCAAACGTGAATATGTTATAATCTATGGGTGAGTATGATTAAGGGAATGATTCTTTTTGAAAAATATCATTATTACGGATGAATAATGATAAATTTTGTTTTTATAAGGTTTTACAAAAAAAATTTAAAAAATTTAAATAAACATTAAAGGATTGGATGAAAAATTAGATACGTCACTTTTGTGGAGGTGGTAGTCCTCACGTACGCATTGGTGACATGTTCACATTCCATAAAGAAGAGGAAGATAAGGAATGGATTATAATTAATTAATATTAATATGTATATAAATATCATATGTGTGATCCAAATATCCATTTTTAATCATGTATGAAATGCGGTTAGGAAATACCAATCTTTGTTTTCACGGATGAAGTAGTTCTCATGTAAAAAAGATGATTTTTTTGATTTTATAAGTATAAATGGGAAGATTAGTTAATGATTATTTCATCGCTATAAAAAAATTTAGTATATGAATAATAATTAGATTATTATATTATAAAACAAAATATATCTTATGGAGGTGAAATATGAAAAAATTATTATTGAAATATAAAAGGTGTAATTAAGAATTTTAAACTTACTCATAGGAAAACTCCTTTGAAAAAAATAATACCTTTAAAGGGTGGTTTTTTAAGAACATCATAACCAATAGGATATTTATTGGAATTATAGTTATGGATTTTAATAGTGTTATGGAAGAACTAATTAAATTTTCGTGTGAGGGTAAGCATGGTGGTGAAGTCTCCTTTCCTAAGGGGATAGTGTGACATTTCACTAATAATATAAATGGTAATGTAACTATTCAAGGTTAAAATGGATTCAATAATGTAAAATAAGATATTTTTGTAAATTTTATGGTCCATAAATCATCAAGAATACATTTTCAAACATTATTTAAACATGTTTTTATGTCTTTTAATCCTAAAATGAATATTAATTTTTTTGATATTAACAATTTTTTCTATTTTATTTATCAATTCCAAAATCAATTATTGTTAATAAATTAATAATATAAAAAATAAATTAAAAAAACTGTTAAATAATATATTAACATTCAATAAATAAAACATCATAGTTCCTAAAAATTAATGCGTCAATAAAAATAAACATTTAAGCATAAAATTATAATATTATTTATTCAACAATAATAATTGAATTTATTATTGGGTTGTTTTCAAATTGTACATGTCATTTTAATTATACATAGAATGTAAATTTTAATTAATTTTATTTATATCATCTTATTCAACAGATCAATTAATCCATTAACATTTAATAATTACAATATTATCTTCAAAAAGGTATCATTTTTTTGTTTGATTTTTTTGTTGTATGTGAAAAAAACTATCTAACGTAAAAAAATTTAAAGGAGAATTGGAAATTGGAATCGTGGCGTGTTATAACTAATATCAAAAATTTCCTTATATATCACATGAAAACCCGCTCACTTTCTCATATTCAAATATAAAACTCATAGAAACGTCTTCTTAATAGTCTTCCATAATTAATGATTCTCATCACATTCAATTCCCAAGAACGTATACACTATAGACCACATTTCCATGGATTTTGAATGATATCTCTATATGGAATATCCTATCAAACCTAGAATTCCATCCCAAATAAAAAGTCTATATGACTAATGTGTTTCTAAAATAATTTCAATTATTTAAAAAAAATTAATACATTCCTAACACAGCGAAGGTATTGATATTCTTAAAACAGTAGTTGATTTCCTTTTACTCATGTATCATTTTACTCCCTATTGAATATGCACATTCACTACTCAACCTAATTCATACCATTTGACTTTGCTCTTAAATTTTATGATATTCACTCTCCTACCCTAAAAAAAATGGGAAAATCCTTTCCCAAAAATTATTAAATCATAAAAATCACCTCTGTGTTGTACATTCAAATATCATCTCCATATCCAAACAGTGTCACTATCAACCTCCCATGTTATATCCAGAACAGAACCCTTTATATATCCAATAGAGTATCACCCACCAGATAAGTATCCAAATGGGATTATCTTGATAAAAATACATGTAACACCATAATATTTTATGGAATATTTCACTTTAGATTAATTTGGTTTATTTGATACATTATTTTTTATGAAATACCAAATTTAAATAAACTAAAATATAAATATTACGATTTATGAATGATAGTGATAACCTAATATTAAAAATTTGAAGTTTTAATATGAATAAAAATATTATAAACAATATATTTAGAGTATTTATATAATTTATATTTTTTTGTAAATAAGTTTTCATTATTCAGTAATATCATTATATTCTTCAAAAATACATTTTTTTTCAAAAATAGACATTATCATTTTTATGAGAAAATATTATTATTATTTTATACTAATTTTAGAATTTTTATTCAATAAAATATTATATCATTTTTTAAATCATCATATCAAAATTATATTATAGTGAAATTTTGGGATTTTTCGGAAAAGACTGGTTTTACACTAAATAGTGAAAATATTGATTTTTATCAAAAACTCTTTTTTATTTCAAAAATTGAAAATGGTCCAATATATTTGAAATCAATTTAAATGTAATATTACTGATTGGATATTATATATATTTTAATTATATTTAATTTAATCTATTTTATGTTTGTTTTCAAATAATAGTTTTGTATACATCAGAATTAATTTTTTTGGAATAAAACTATTCATCACATTTTTCAGGACTAATTTTAAATTAAATTTTCAATCTTATATGGTTTTAATTTATTAAAATTGATTTCATATTTCGAACCATCCCCATTAATATAATTTAATGAGGTCAACTCAATTATTTTCATTATGACTAGTAACCATTGTAAATATTTATCATCTCACTGAAAAAGATAACATTGGGTATGAACCATCTAGTAAATAATTAAATTAAAAATATCACATTTATTTATATAATTTTATGGTGGTTTTGGACCAAATATATTTTATGGAGTAAATAATTTATTATGAAATTATTTTCAATTTAGGAACCAAATCAAGACATTTGTGGAGATATGTTATATTTTATTGAAATAAAAAACTAGGTTTGGGATCTTTGAATTTAATGTAATGGTTGGAATATTCCTTTTGTTTAAGATTTATCCAAATGTATAAAAACATTAATTTATTTATTTAAAAAATAAAAGAAAAAAAATCATTAATTTATTTCTATGTGAAATTATTTTTACTCTTCAATCATGTATTTCACTAAGAAATGGTTTCCAATCATTTTTTATTATTATATGAAATGTAATTTCAACCAGATGATAAATTATTATCTATAAAAACATTTTAAAATTTTAAATAAACTAAATAAAAATTTCCTAAGAAGTAACCGTTTATTTTTCATCATATAATAACTTAATCAGGTAAAAAATTATGAGTTATCAGAGTTATAGTTATAATGGGTTGAAAGTGGTTTAACAAGGATAAAATGAAGCAAATGTATCAAAAAATCTTCAAATGTTGCTGTATTAGTTTAATTTGACCTTATATTATGTTATATTTTATTTTTTGGTTTTTTGGTTATATCTTACAAGATTATTGTATATATATTCAATATTTAATATTTTATGTAATTCCGAGTGTGTCCTTTCCATCTTATATAAATGGCTACAAATTCTCCTATTTTTTATAGAATTTATTAGCCTTATGTATGAGAAAATCCATACCATAATAAATTCAAATATTCCATTCCGATTTTATAAGGCTTATTTTCTTTTCAGAGAACCATCCTTTTTAGGATTAAGGTGTAAAGAAAGTGTTTTCTACGCAATGTGGCATAACTCTTAATTGAGTAATTTTAAATTTATTTATTATTATAACACTTATAGATCTATGTTATAAAAAATAAAATTATTTAATAAATATAATAAAAATAATTAATTATTATTATATTGATGAAAAAACCATTACCACCTCTTTTACATCCTATTGATAATAAAAAAACACATGTAAATACACCCAATTTATTATCTTCACATAGCTATGTAATTCAGTCTTCATTACCATCATATATTGATGGTTATAAATATGGAAATAATTATTATATATGATATTTATGATATTATTATGCTTCTGTAAGGATACAATATTATTTATCATTCTTTCCATGTTTTAAATAAGAAATTTAAAATATCATTCATTTGCACGTATGACCGACAGTTTCGATGGATCGTCTAAATTATTTCTCTACATATACCTTTTATGGATGATAAAAATTATGTATATAATGAATATTTATATTATATTTATTTCATGATTAATATTCATTAGAATATCGAATTATGCTCTTAATATACGGTTTGGGACTGTGGAACCAAAACCTAAATGAAAAACTAAACAGTTATCACCAAAAATATTGATTTTAATAAATAATTAGTAATAAATGGGTGATAAGATATTATAAATAAATAATATTTGGTCTAATATACATATTTATATCTACATAATAAATTTATAATAAAACTATATTTATTATGAATGATGTTCAAACACATGTGGAGAAAGATGGTACATCAGGTAATGTGATTCCTCTTCTAACTTTCATTTCTCAGAGATATATTCTATATTCACCAATTGATTCTTTTTAGTCGCGTATATAAATACTATGAATTACTTTTATGATGTTTATCATAACAAATGGGGATTTAAAATCCATATATTGTTAACACTTTCAATAATATTTCATTTGATGATTACCAACATAGTAAGGGATGTTTTTTTTAATCCCATTTTAATCAAGATTACTTATACTTGAATTTATATTGATTAAATTATTTTTATTTTAATTGATAAATTGTCATAATTATTAATATATTGTTTTAGTTATTGGAATTTTAAATTACGAGATCATTTTACTCTCTTTGGTAGAAAAAATGTTTTTAAATGTTCTTCAATGAAAATTCGACCTTTATTATCTTCTTTTGATCATAAAAACATTTTCATCCATTTACATGCTTTATAAAATATTTTTAGTAATATATTATTATTACTATTTAATTATTTGTTTAATTAATTTTTTTTATTTTTAACTTTATGTAAAAACATTTAATAGAATATTTTTGTCGATTTTTGAACATGGTACTTTTTACTAAATGTGTAAACATTATCCTTGTTTTGATGACTATAGCATGAATGAAATCTTCCATTATCATAAAATCTCCTTGATTTGAGGTTTAGAGTAAAATATTTCAAAAAATTCAAATAAAATGGTTTCCTATATATTTTTAAATTATTGGTGTTTAAAATATGATATTTTAAAATTGATGGGTAGTTTCCTCATAAATTATTCCATATATATTTTAATGAAATTTATCAAATATGATAACAAAATTTTATTTTATTTTTGATTTACTATGTATATAATCATGTGATATAATCCTTGTTCATTATCTATATTTTATATTATTTTTATAATGTGATGTTTACGAAACCCATTTATTTTACTTTGGTTATGAAATTATTATATGATGAATGTTTTATGATCATTTGACAACTATGTTAATATATTATGAGTATGTAATGATTAGTTATTTTATATCCCTCTAATGAATTGGATAATTCTATATTGATATATCATGAGATGATGATGAAATTCATGGTAATTATTTTTAAATATATTTTTTCTCATATTGATTCTAGGGTGTTTTTTTTTCTATGTGTGATCATAGGAATTTTCATAGAATAGATTTGAAATAGATTTGTTCACATTTTGACGCATGAGTATGATATTTTTATATATATACTCTCAATATTATTATGTATAATTATTGATTTTATTTATTTTTATAATATTATGATTTCTTATGAATATGATGGAACATGCCTATGTTATTAATATTCAATGATGATTACTATTTTGACACCCATACTGATAATACTTCTAGAAATGGTTTCATTTTTCAGAATATGATAAAATATTTTAAGGGTTCGAATACTTTAAAATAAGAACAAATTTAGGAATATATTTGTATTACCTTATGATCATGTTATACTATAATGACTGATATCTCTCATGTTTACCATACTAATCTTCTGATCTCACACTTTATTATGTCATCCTTCCCTATGGATTAACGAAAGGTTCTATGTTTGATGAGTTAGTAAGAGTACCTTATGTAATGAAAGATGTTTGGGATTATGAAAATCATACATAAATATGATGTTTATGAATCCATCTTCTAAAGATGCTAAACCATTATGGTCCTCGTGCATGTATTATTGTGAAATGTATGGAATATTCATAAAAATTGATGTAATATTTATATATGTTTTTATCAGGTCTATTCATTTCATACCATAGGAATTTTTAGTTAATATTTGGATATTAGGGTTAGAAAACTTTGGAAAAAACACTTGTGATATGTATAATTATTGGATAAAATCCAAAATCTTTTTTAATGTTGATGTTTTGTGGTTTTCTAAAAAAATATGTCATTTTAAAGCCACCTTCGTGTGTATACTACTTTGGCATAGACATAATTATCATTAATAACTTTTAAATAACTAGATAGGGTATTAACATTATCATCATTGGTGCATCATGAGGGTGCATAAAAATAAAAATCATTTAGAACATTCTTTGGGGATACACTTGTTTTAATTCACATTTTATCAATAAACTATTATGGGGTATTTAAATAGATGATGACCTTGAACGACCATGACTAAACCAAACGGTTCATATATTGAAGAAAAGGTTTCATGGTCTATAGATCCTATGAATGATTTTTCATGATTTATCATTATGATGATTGGTTCTCAGTCAAAATATTTTGGTGTTAGTAATAAAACAGATATAGAATATTAAATTTAGGGTTTTTACAATAACACTCAAAAATTGAAATATCCTATTTGAACTTATTCATATAAATTCCATGATTTCAAGAAATTTATCTTGGGATATTCATTCAAATCTTGAATAATTAGATGTTGAGTTAGTAGTAAAAAAATTAAATGGTTCCATGAATAAACATAATTTTTATAGCTCTTATCTGATTAATTTTATTCATAATTCACATCAAATATATCTTACAATACTTCCCCTTGTTGAATTTTATTTGTTTTTGGGATGTATTGGCTTTCTCTATATAGAACCTATATCAATTCCCATGTAAAATAAGTCACATTAGATGTTTCAAACTAAACCATTATTAAATTTTGTTGTGTTGATGAATATGAACTTGTAATTTAAGTTATTATTTATAATTGTATTATATTTTAAATGAAAACAATATTTGATAGTGTCTGGAACACACAACTATGAGCTTAAATGGACTACACAATATTATTATTTAAATTTGATTATTATAATATATCCATTGAAATGGATTATAGGTACAATATTAATATAATTATGATATATATAAACTGCCTACCCAATAAAAATTCTTTTATTAATTAAAATGATATAATTACTAAATTTTCAGTAAATTTATTTATGCTTCAAAAATAGGACTTTTAGAAAAATATTGATATTACAATATGTGAGAAATTATTATAATTTATTTATATAACCCTAATAAGTATTATTTTATTTGAATAATATCATATTGAAATTATAATATCCAAATATTCTTATTGTTGAATTTTCAGATTTTTCTTATAAGATTTGTTTTTCAGTGAATATTGAAAAATAGTGATTTCCATTGAAAACTGTATTTATGTTTCCAAAATATTCAAATTTTATTTTTATTTAACAATTATTTCATTGTAAATTTTTTCTAATATATTATTAATTATTGAATTAATTTAATTATATCATTTTTTGGATTGAGTTTTTATTAAAAAAAATTTATACATAAAGTGGAATTTCTCTGAAAAAATTATTTTCATTGTGTTTTGAATTTTGATTTTAAATTAATTACAAAAAATTATTGAAATTTCATAGATCAAAATGGAATAAGAAATTTAATCTTGTAGTACAATTATTATTAATATTTCCATTTTATCTTTTTCGTAATGATTATTAAACATAGAAAATACTTTCCCTCATGCTAATGGTAAATTCTGTAGTTAATGTTGAAAATAAAATTATAAGGATAATAAATTACCATAAACCATTCCTATATTTAATTTTATGAACCTATTTCATCCATATTCATATAATATTCTAATACATGTGCTATTTTCCATTTTCCCATGATTTTGGACTTTATTTTATTTTTTTGAACAAAATTAAAAAATGTCATTTTCATTATTTTATTATCAATAAATTTGTTAAATAAGTACCTAAAGAAGATTTATTCAATTTTAATTAGTAATATTATGTATAAATTATTTTTTATCATTTTAGTGTATTAATAATTTATAGATCTGAAATAATTATCCTAAATTCTTACAGAACACATACATATTATTTATTATATTAAGAGAAAAATAAATTAACATATTGTTAAAATAATAAAACAAAAATATTTTGAAATAATAATTGTTGTATTCGTATTTTTTATATATATATAATTTTTTTAAATTTATTTTATTCTAATTTATTCTTTTTCATTATGTACATAAAGTCATATAAAATGAATAGTCTCAAAAATGACATTAATAATATTTTGTATTAAATATTATTTCATTAAATGAATAAAAATTCATAAAAAAATTATTATCGTCCATATTAATTCCCACTGGTTGTAAAACATAAACCATAGTTAATTTAGGGTTGATTGTTCTTATATAGTAACATTTGATTCCCTTAAATTTTAGATAACATTAATAATGTGGTAAATGTCAAAAGGGTTAACGAGGGGTTAAAATAATATATATGGGTGAAAAAAGAATTAAAAAAAAGGAAACTTTTATTACATGAGGTTATTTAAAAACATCCTCATATTATCCTTGAAATATATAATTTTTTATCCTTCAGGATATGTAATTTAATTTATATTGATTTAACACTTCATGAAATTCCACAAATACCTCTCAACATGCTTATAAATGGACACTCGTTCTCTCAATTATTCACACCACATTGATCCATATATTCTGACCAATAACTGGCCAAATAAATTAATAATATCCATGAAAAAATTCAATATCTCTTAGTTTTACCATAATAACAATATTATAAGGATTTAGGTGTAAAAAAATAGAGGTTGTCTCAAAAAGAGTTATAGTTCAAAAATGAGCATTTTTATTATTATTATAAATACATCAAATATTATAAAAAAATTATTAAACAATAACATACATATCTCAAATATAATATAATTTTATTATGTTAATTACAAAACCTATATACATGTCCTCTTCCATCAAATGGGATACTAAACTATCATTTGTTTGTATGGCGGACTACAACCTCGTGAAGTAATGTGATTAATTTTATAACACCACCTCTCAAAGATCGTTATAATGGTGTATTTGATATATATTTATGATAATTATGACATATTTTTCATTAGAAAAATACAATATAGTATATACTTCTTTAACATTAATCCATTAAAAATGATAATGTTGTTCATGCGTTTGTGTGGATTACCGCCTCCATGAAGTGTTGTGATTCATTTTTAATACATACATCTCATTTATTGTATATATAAGTGTATATAATAAAAATAATAAGATATCGGTGATGAAATATTGTTTCTAGATATTTAAAATAGTATTTACCTTTGTTCTATAATGATCATTGAAAAATAAAAATGTTACTGATGTGTTTGTAAGAAATATTATCTATATGATAGTATCATAGTTTATTTTTCCATTCCATTCCCCATCATTGGTTTATATTTATAATTAATGATAACAATTATGATTAAGTCATTATTATTATTATTTTGTGGATAAAATAATGACATTATTGACCTATTGTGACCCCACCGAAGTATTTCTTAACATGTGATCTGAATATCATCAAAATGTATTATCTTAACATAATTGATAAATTAGTTTTTTATAACATAGAATTATATAATATAAAAACATATAATAAACAATAAAATGTTTCTTATGATTCAAATAAATAAAAAAATTATATCATTTAGGATGATAAATTTTGTGTGTGGATATTTAGACCTACGATGAGGGATTTTATCTCAATTTCCACTCCATTAAGACATAATTGGTAATATACATCTATTGGTGTTTAGGAGGATTACCTACTATCTATTTTAGGTATTTATCATGAATATATATATATATATATATATATTATGATTAATTATTTAATTCATGTTATTATTTATATAGGTATGTTTAAAATAAAACCCGATCTTTTTTCCCTTTTTTATATTCTTCTTCCATGTGTATGTTTTATTTTTAATATTTTTAATAATTTTAAAACTATTATACAATGATTTATGAAATGAATTTTTTACCCAGGTTTGAATTTTTACAAAATTGATTAAACATAATCATTCTATCCTTTTCTAAATGAAAAAATTTCTTTAATAAAGTATGAATGTAATTTTATCTAACTTATATGACATGATCATAATTTTTTATCATCATGAGCACTCAATGTTTCAAATAATCCTTTAAATTTTTTTAAAAAATATTTTCAAATAAAACTTTTTTATTTGTATTAGGAAGTTTTTTTAATACATTATTTCAAAATGTAAGGGTTATTTACCTAAAAATTGTTTTAATTTTTTTATTTCATTTCTATTCATTAATGAAAACAACCCATTTTTAAAATTATATTCCACTAGAGATATGTTGAAATTATTGAATTGGTGAAACCATTAATTTCTTCTAATCGTTTTTCATTGGAAATTATATTTTAATTAAACATCCAAATTATTTTTATAATAGATATTTATAAAACCTAGGGTGTATACAATTTTTATTTACAAATATTTATTTTAAATTAATTTTCTAAACTATACAATTATAAGTAATATATATTTATTTACTCAATATTTAATTTTATTGATAAGGAATGTTTTTCAAGAATTAAATTGATCATTGGATATATGAAAAATGAACTGGGAATGAAGTATTGGGTATGGACCGGAAATATATAGCCCAAAGATACCTCAATAATTCTCATGAGAAAAGTCAACAAACTGTAATTAATTGTGTTATTGTTGTATAATTACCCATTTCATAAACTATAATATAACAAGGATTTGACTGTATATATACCAGAATATATGAATTCTTGTTGTCCAATATTAAGTATTCCCATAATTAATAATCTAGTTATTATTATCCATAATATTACTACATCGATATTATCTATTGATTCATTTTTTTCTCCCCTTATTAATTAAATGAAATTTGTTTCTAATTATTTACCTTTCTATATTTATTATTCATTATTTAATAATGATTGCTTTTATTGTATGCAACCCTTACTAAGCATCTGATGCCACCCTTTATTTTTTTCAGTTCCTTAGGATATGAAGAAAGAATCTTAAAATGATAACATAGATGAAAAATATTTTCTTTCAATATGTTCAAATTTACATTTTCAAATGTAATGTGACATTTATGTATGTATCTTGTTTTTTAATACTACTAAATTGACTGAACCTATGCGATTTGATACCCTATATCTATGCCAATGTAATAATGTATACACCATCTAGGGGTCATTATAGTTGGTTTTGTTATAGATGGTTGTAGATCCTATTTAGTAGTGACCATAGGAACTAGATTTTAAATAATCATATCTTACATGAGAATTATTATAATCTATTATAATATTTTAGAACATTTACTATTACATAAATTTTTTTTATGACTCAATATTAATGATAGTTATGAGCTAACTCAGTCTGTTACACTATTTAATGATCTCATATAATCGAGGAAGGGAATCTCAATATGTTATAATTTATGTTTTTAATTCTATATGAGGTTCAACAACGTATCATGTTTACCAAGACTAAAAAAATATTATGTTTTTTGGGATGTTGTTGCTTGTATATAAGTCCTATGTAATAATGCTACAATAAAATTTTTGTCACTATGTTCAGGGTTATCATAGTTCATATCAGTGAAATTTTAGTAGAATCCAGGAAAACTAGATTATTAGTTAATATTGCTAACATGATAACTATTACAATCCCTTATAATATTTTAAAAAATTTACCATTAGGGGTATTTTTTATGACTCAATATTCATGCTAATTGTGATTTAACTCTTTGTATGGTATTATTTAATGTAGGTCCATGATAGAATAAACGTATTAAATACTCATAGATAATGTTTTGATTTCCCTACTCATCCAAACAATTAATTTGGTCTTTGATATGGGCATATCATGGAAATATTATGAAATTGAATCAGTTAATAACAAATAAACATTCTTATATAGAACAACCTATTATTTCATTATATTATTAACCTATGATGGATCATGTCAAGTGAAAAATAATCAATATTTTAGTGTTCTTACAAGTCTGATGGTAGATGAGAAATGGATTAAATCTATTGAATGGATATTCGAAGCAATGGCATGTAATGAATGTTAAAAGCATATTTTGACATTTTTTTGAAAGGAGATGTCGGTCAACAGTGGTCATTGATCAAGAACACTAAATAGGTTAGTGAAACCAAAATCATAGAATAGAGAACTTTTAAAGTAATATACATCAATAAATACATTCCCCATGAGTTGCGCCATGATTTAGAATCGGAATTCCTTAATCTAGGATTGATGTAACAGGATAGTATTGTTGATTATCTAAAAAACATTACATGATTATAAAGGTAGGCTATAAACTATATATATATAATAAAAAATATAATATTGATCATTTATATGATGGAATTAATAAAAGAATTTGAAGGTTTCTAGTTCCTCGGATGTTTTCATCATATGAAGATACGGTGTCATGTTCCATCATGATAAAGAATGAATTCTCTCAGTCATATATATTATAAGGAAATAAATAGAATAAGAGGATTCATGAGAACTAAAGAAAAAAAATTATTTTAAAGAATATAATTTAATAATAGAACTTCCCTCATTTAATAATGAAAAGAAACACTCTGGTACTTTCTTCAAGGGAATATGATTTTCTTCAATTGTGGAGAGAAATGAAATAAGGTGTGTGAAGGAAATGGTTAGAATGAAACTTATAAAGTTTATTTTTTTAACTGTAAATATATGTGGAATTATTAAAACTATTGTCCCAAGAATCATGGGAACATACCATTAAAGAATCCAAGGGGGAAGACTAAACATATGCTACTACTATCACAGAAGTCGAATGATCAAGGTGATTTTATATTCAGATTATATAAATATATAAAAACCCACCACTTCTGAAGGATTAATGAGATGGTATTTTAACATGATTTAGGATATTTTGGGAGATTTATAATGGGATACAACAGATTGGTTTAGTATATGCTTTGTTGAATAGTATTTTTGGGAATAGTTCTTTTATATTTTATAGAAATAAGATTAAATTTATTATTAACATGTATGGTTACTTTTATTTTTGAGTTTGATTTATTTATGGTATATTTTTTTAAAAGAGTTAGTATTTATTGTGAATATATAATATAGAAAAAAATGAAGTTAAAAAATGAGGTTGGACGATTAATGATCCTTTTCAGTATATTCATCATATTTTTTGGAATATTTAAGGGATTATATTACTTTAATTTTAGAAAAAGGAAAACCTATTATTGTAGTGAAAACCCATCACATCAAGAAATTTTACGAGGCTTAAACCCACAACTGAATTGTCATAAGGATACATTGCATAACACTAATCTACATGATATCCTAGTCAGTATAAGATTATATTTATATAAATTAATTTTAAAAAATAATTTTGGTTTTGTGATGTTGATTTTAGGATCAAATATTTTAGTTTTCTTTGGTATTTTCATGAGATTAATGAAATTTGGGGAGTTTTTTTATTAGTATTGGTATATATAATCATAATTTTTAATGTAAATGATAATTATGAAAAAATATTATTACCCTTTTTAAGGCGTAATATAAAATGTATGAGATAAAATTTTAGGCTAAAACTTTTATTATTGTTGAAGAAATTTTTGTTATATTGGATGTAGGGTTATTTCATTGTGAGATAATTAAAGTTAAACATTTCGTATTATTATTGAAATTTTTAAGGAAATTTAATTGTTTCTCCATATAAAGGGTTATACATTTTTTATTATCATTCATGGTAGTAACCATTTCAATTTTTTTTAATTTCAAATGGTATAATGAATATGCATTTATAATTTTATGAATAATTTAAACTTATAGAAGTTTATTTTAGTTCTTTAAGGATAAAAAATTCATCTTGAATACAGGTGATTTGGATTAAATGGTGAGATTGTGGTAGAAATTTATAAAAGGGCAAAATTATAAATTTCAACTATTTTTATTTTCTTATATTATTAGTCGATATGGTTAAGTAATTCCTGAAATCATGAATATTATCCTGAAAGAAAAAAATTTAACCTATTACAATCATGTCTGATTAATTGGTGGTCTTTTAGACCATCACAGATATATGATTTTTTGGTTATTTATTTTTTCTAAACATGTTATATATCACTCTTTATTAATCCATGGAAATTATACTTATCTTCATTGCCCATATTTTCAATTCCAACTATTGTTTCATATTTTTAATTCTTTTTAAGTGTTATTTGATAATAACTTCATATTTTCCTTTCCAACTTATCAAGGGGACGTTTTATTAACCCTATTTATGATATGGATATTTGAGAATGGATTTCTAAAACTTCAACCCATTGATTTCCATGAAATAATTCATATTTAAAGGATTAAATTTATTTAACTGGGAATGTAACACTATGAGATTAAAAACACTAAATATTGTATACAAAATACAACATCGATCTTGAACTAACCCAGACATATTATTATTTAAATATGACAATTATAACCAAGCCATTGAATTGGTGGTTATTAATATCATTATTCAAATTAAAAAATATAAAAAAATTCCCTTCCCAATTCAAATTCATTGATTATTTATTACAAAATAATTATAAAATACATAGTAATGTTATATAATGTTTCAAAAATACATTTTCATAATTAGTTATTTTAATATTTTTTATGAGGAAATATTATTAATAATTTTTTTAAATTACATGAATTTTGTTTTATAATAAATATGATATTTTTTAAATCATAATATCCAAATATTTATAGAGGGATTTTTTTTCTAAAAGTAATGAGTTTTCAGTGAATATTGAAACTACTAATTTATAATGAAAATAGTGTTTTGTTTTAAGAAATTTGAATAATTATTTTTATTTTAAAGTTATATAAAACTAAAATTATTTCACTTATATTATGAATTATTTTTTCTAGTTCATTTTATTCAAATTTTTGATTGAATTTTGTATAAAACATATTTATACACAACATTGAATTTTTTTGAAAAATTTCTTTTCTTTTTGTTTTCTCTTTGGATTTTAAATTAATCACTAACACTTTTTGGAAATGAATATTAAAAAATAGATTCCATATTTGGACTCATAAGTTCCTAATTTAGTAAATAATCCCTATTAATATTTGGTTTTTATGAATATTAAACATAGTAAATAATTGTAATCACTATCAAGGAAAATTAGGTAATTAAGGTTAAAGTAATATTATAGGTACTATAAAAGTGGATTAAAATTTGTATTAATTTCATTGGATTATCCAATTTCATAAATACGCAACCAATATTACAATATATTATAATTTTTCCAACTTCTAAGTGATTGTTTCCTTTATATTATTTTATTTAATGAAAAGTTAAAGATATTATTCTATTTGTTTTATAATTTTTTTAATTCTTTACGAAATTATAAATAGATGAATTTTTCACCTTTAAAAATTTTTGTTAAAAATAATTAATAATTTTTATAATGGTAATTCATTTATGATTTTTAGGGATGAAAAAATTATATTAAATACTTACACAACGCAGACAAAATATTTAATTAATTAATAGAAAAATAAAATAAATGAGTTTAGATATACTAAAACTAATAATATTGGGAAAAATAACTGTGATAAAAGACTTTTATATATAACTATATATTTTTATTGATCATTTAAATGATTATATTCGATTTCCCCTGTTGAATAGATGTATTTAATATCATATTGAAAGAGTTGTGTCAAAAATTACATTAATAATATTTTATAATTAGTAACATTTTATTAAATGATTTTAAATTGATAAAAATATAAATTTCAATAAAATAAATATTATATGTTTTTAACAATCAATTAGGGTACATTTTGGGTCTATTCTCACATATAGTATCATCAATGATTGTTAAAATATGGAAAATAGTAATATTACTATAATTTCCAAAATAATTAATGAGGGTTAAAAATAAAGGATAAGGGTAAAAGCACAACTTAATATTAAAAATTTTATATTTTATGACACTATTTATAATTAAACTCTACATATATTCTATTTATAATTATTTGGTTCCATTATTACATGAAATTTATTTTATATTTTTTTAATAGTTAACCAAATTCTAAAACTTTACCTCCAATTTCTTATAAAAGGAAACCCATTCTCTCCATTATTCATGCCACATTCAGTGAAATAAATCAACCAATACCTACCCAAATATCTAATTAAATTTTCTAAAAACATTTTAGAGGTTTTTGTTTTCTAATAATACCAATTAGATAGGGATTACAGTGAAAAGAAAAGGACGCTGTCTGAAAAATAGGAATGGTTCTTAACTAAGAATTTATGTTTTGTTTCTCATTATCGCTCTTTACAACCATTTACAACCATGATTATATAAAAATATAATCATGATATATATATATATATATATTGATTTTATTATGTTAATTACGTTACCTTATTTATCTACTCTCCGATAAAATAGGAAACTCAAATTTTATTGGAGTGTGTGGAGGAGTACTCCCTCATGAACCCATGGGATTCATTTTCCACACCACTTATCATGAAAAGTTATATTGATGGATTTAAAATATATGTATTATAATAAAGATATATTTTTAATTAAGAAAATATAATATTTTATATATTTATTACCATTCATCCATTGAATATTGATAATGTAGTTCATACGTATCGGTGGATTTCTACCTCCATGAATCTGTGTGATTCATTTTTATCACTACATCACATTTATTTTATATATAGCTGTATTAAAATAAAATTTTATGATATTTATGCTATGATTAAAATTTATTAAATTTAATATAATATTTATCTTCTATCAATAATTATAGTTGAAAATTAGAAATGTTACTCTTGCATATGTACGACCTACTGTCTCCAAGATTGTAAATTACGTCATTTTTCATAACAATTTTTAATGGATGGTTTTAAAATTATAAGCTATGTATTATATTTATATATAGGTTATTATTATTATTATTTATATTATTCAATAATGGCCTTATTTACCATTGTTATCATACTAATTACCTTTTTGACATTTGAGTTGAATATCATCAAAACGTCAAACCTGAACACAACTCATTAAGTAATTGTATAAAACATAGAAATAAATAATAATAATAATAATAAAGTTAAAAATGGTTATTAATTATGTAAATAAATAATATAAATTAATTATTACATATGATAAGTATAATAATTGAAGATTTAGACATAAGGTAAAGGATTTCATCTCAATTTCTGCATCATTGAGAAATATTTTGTAAAATTCACCGATCTATTTTTATGAAGTGTATGTAATTACCACTTGATGTTTTTGACAGGGCTATAAATTTATTCATGATGATTAATTATTATATTCATGTCACTCATTCAAGAGGATTTTATATAAGAAAAACACATATTATTTCTCTTTTGATCAGGTATGTTATTCTTCAATGTACATATTTTTTTTAAAGTAATTTCTTGAATGTTTTAAATATTCTCTAATGATTTATAAAATGAATTGTTTACCCATGTTATGAATTTTACCAAACAAATTTAAAAGAAATATTCCTATAACTTTTTGACTAATTAACTTTTCTAATAATAGTGTGAATGAATTTTTTTATCTAATATGGAATAATTAGTATTTCTAAATGTCATTATATCTAATTGTTTTGAAGATTATTTACATATCTACATGGTTATTTTCAAAAATAAAAAATATTTCATAATATTAGAAAAGTTTTATGTTTTAATCAATTTATTTTAAAATGAAATGTTTATTTTCCTCAAAGACCTTTTAATGTTCTTTTGTGCTTTTTAATTTCATTAATCACATAGACCTTTTATTTTATTTTATACATTATTGGTTTTATTTTGATAATATACCATCCTTGAAAAATTAACACTCATATTTTTATTTTTTTACTTATAATTATATTTCCCTAAAATATTCATATACTTTTTATTATGGATATGTTTACTTGATAATCTGTATATCAATTATATATGCAGTATTTTATCAACAATTTTATTTTACTAACATTTGAATTATTCATAATATAAATTATTTACATTATATGGAAATTTATTAATAAATTATATTATACATGAATAAAATATATCATTCTATATATGAAGGATCAGTTGGATGTGTAGTGATAGGTTTTTATAGAAATTGTATTGACCCTTAACGCATCGATGAGTATTATGAGAAAAATAAGTAAGATAGAATTAAATGGGTAGCTAGTGTATACCAACCCATCAGTTAAACTATCTTGGAACAATGGTTTAACAATATAGGTATTATAATAATTGAAATCATGAAATCCAATATTATTAATTTCCATCATTGTGAATTTAGTTATAATTATCCATGAGATTACTCTCTTTATAATATACATTCATTCAATTTTTACTCTAATTGGTTATCAAAAATAATTTTTTTTCAATTATTTACAATTCCATATTTATTATTCCTTATTTACTAATGATAAATTCTATTATAAGTAACTGTTACTGTGAATATGAGATTACTTTTTATTTTTTCCCTTTCCCTAGGATATTAAGGAGGAATATTTAAATGTGTTCAAGGATGTATAACATTTACTTTATTTATGTTGTAATTTATGTTTTCACATATAATGTGATATTAAAATATATATCTTGTTTTCCAGGAATAGAAAACTATTTAGTCCATTGGGATGTGTACACTTGTATCTTATGAAAATGTAATAAATAGAGAAAAAATATGGATTAATATATTTAGTGTTGTTACACTTCCATTTTTTGGGTCTTAATTCATATTCATAATTGAATTTTATATCAAATAGATGAGGATATACTTAAAATTTCAAATATTTATATTATTTAGGTTTATGATAATGTTAAACCTGCCGGATTTCTTAATATTCCCATGAATCGTGATGTTGAGTCTTCAATAAAACTCATATATATTTATACACCTATTTCAAATACACCATATAAAATAGACCCAACTAAGTTGCAATAATTAATGAAGAAAATCCTAGAAAATCTTGATAAAGGATTCATATTCTTGAGTGTATCACCATGGGGTTCATATATTATTTTATTAATAATAATGATGGGTGGATGAATATTTTAATTGATTATTATGAATATTAGAATTTCAATATCAGGAAATGTATCATTTACCCCATATTGATGAATTATTTGTCAATTATAATCATCTAAATACATTTTTCTAATTGAGATTTGTTATAGATATTATAAATTGAGTGTAAATATAGATGATCTGCTGAAGAAATCATTCCATTCAAGGTATGGTCATTAGGAATTTATAGAGAGGCTATTTAGGCTTAACAATGCACCTATTATCCTCATGGATTTAATTGATAGAGTCTTTATAGATTACCCAAATCAATTTTTGGTAATCACTATATGATATATTAAAATATATTTAAATAGAAAGGAAGAGAATTATTAACATTTAAAAACTGTTCTACAGACCATAAGGAATGATATTTTGTATTCTAATTTTACTATGTGTGAATTTCGGATACACAAAGTCATATCCTTGGGTAATATAACCTAATGTGAGGGTATATTAGTGGATCCGTAAATGAATATAGTTATTGAATGGTGGACTAAAAAAACCATGGTAACCAGTTTACATATTTTTCATGGTTTGGGAGGAACATATTGATGCTTTTTTATATATTTATCCTGACTGTATAATCCCATATCCAAATTGAATCAGAAGGTAGAAATGTTCATTTGGTTAAATGAATGTGAGGAATACTTCAATGAGATAAAAAGGATGGTCAATGTAGGTAACACCACACCCCTTCCTCATTGGCTTGAGATGGTGGTGAGGAGTTACTTGGCATTAAGAAACATTCCCAAGGCACCAAAGGCAGGAAATAAATGTTTTGGGACTCAAAACTAAATTGGGGAATAATTTTCCCTTGAGATAAACCAACCAAACTACAATCCATGGAAAACATAACTGCATAATGCATGAATTATAGTAACCTCAATCCCAAAATAACACTAATCTATTACATAAAAATTCCAAAAAACCAATAAAGACGAACCAAAATTATATTACCAAGTAGAATCCTAAACAAAAAACCCCAAGAATCATGACACCATTTATATCAAAACGATGAGTTTTATGCTCCAAGAACCACACCTCCTCTAAAGCATCATGATAAACCCCTAGAAAATAAAATTCGTTATTCTTACATGTGTCCCAGAATACAACATCTAAAAAATCACTAAATTCCCAATAAAGGGGTGAGTAATAATACTCTGTAAGATTTCCCGAAATTAATTCCCTACACATTCCACTAGGATAAAATAGTTACCACGTTTATATAAAATAGTTTATATAAATCATCAAATAGTTTGACAATTACAGATAACCCAAACAGACCCTTACCAATCCACCTTACCCAAACCATGCAACACAAGAGATATCCAAACCACTATTCCATAAGCCATTTCACCATTTCAAATTCGAACAAAAAATTTCATCTTTTTATAGAAACAAACAACAAGTAAATCAACCATGGTGAAACTTCATATCCAAACATGTTTATTACTTTTCTAAACAAGTTGTACGTTTTAACCACTTATCCCACATAGTGGCCCTTTCATCCACTATCTATCAACTTTATGGTGATAATTCCCACTCACATTACACATAATCAACAAAATCCACAATACTTGACCTACCAGCATGCATAAAGCACACCAAGCCCAAACATAATGCCAATAACCATTTCCAACACATGACAGTAACATCAATAAATCACTCATTTATTGAAAACACCCTTTCAAAACATCCTTCCCAAACTATATTTCAATAATCCACATTATTATTGCAAACATTTCCCCTAACCATTTTCATAAACCAAATAAAGAAAAAAAATGAAAATCTACAATTTATAATCACACAACAAGACCCTTTTTGCAACAATATACCATTTCACCACAAATCCCCAAATCATAAAAAATGGGTTTTAAAAAATTTTCACACATCATATTAAAAATTAATTTCAAGAAAAACCAATTTATTTAAAACAATGTCTCAAGTTCTAGTAAAACATAGCTGAGATAGAAGTCACCTAACTTTAGGGTTCTGGTAAATTCGACCCATAAGTATCTGCACCACCAATCCAAGAAAACGACCCACAAAAACCACCCCATGTCACATTCTTTGTGATAAAAAAGACATAATATCATCACTTAAGGAATCAAAACCCCTATATATAAATGAAAAATATGTAGATTAAGAAAACAAAGAGAAGGAAGAAAGAATATATAGAGGAACCCCCAAAGAAACCAAAAGAGAAGACATACCCAAGATGAACCACCATCAAACCCTCTTGAGAACCCATCAAATCCATTCAAAAATTATCGGGAGACCACTGCTAGCCCTTGAGGTGAAAAAATACATCTTAGGGTTCATATGGGATAAGAAATGGGGGAGTTAGGGAACATCCTGACTAACCCTCATTTTAAAAAACCATTTTTAATTGGCCACATTGTTACCTCACACAATTTTACAAACCATGCATTAATTGTGATATTCTACTGTCTGAAAAGTAGAATAATTCATGGTTACCTGGGATTCTCTCATGATTTCCCTCTAATTGTTCTCAAATTGTGCCGACATAGAAAGGCCTCCAACTTTTCTAAAACCTTGTCAAACACTCCCAAACACTACCAAACCTTTCCCAACCACAATATATGTACAAAATTGTATCATCAAATGACACATACCTAAAACTGAGGGTGATATATTCTCCCTACCATTAGAATATCCATCAATAGAATTTAGAGAAATATCACTCTATCAAAAGAGATCAGGCCATTACTCAGCCATATATTTCTCCCACTCCATAGTCACCTCCTGAATCATACCTTGCTGAAACAAAACCTAAACTGAATTGATTCTCTTCCCATGTAAGGAATTATCTTTCCTATCCACAATCTTCATTGTCACATTCACCAAGGAAGCATCTGACTCCAAATTAATATGATCCCATCGAATCTCATAGTCACCATCCTACTAATACTTTTACAATTGTGAGAATGGAAAAACATTGGGCACCACACAAAACTTTGGTAGAAAATACTATAGATATGACACATCTCCTCTCTACTCAAGTGTCTCGAAAGTACCAATATTCCTAGATAAAAATACCCTTCTTTCAAATATGATGATGTCCCAACCTAGGAGAGATTCTCAAAAACACATGACCACCTTCCACGAATGACAACAGTCATCAATAATGGTCTGCATATGATTATTGAATACATTGAGTCATCTTTATCCTCTTTCTAATCAACATGATCTTCTCTATATTCTCTTTGAAAAGGATTGGTCCAACCATATAATTCTCACATATTTCTACCCAACGTAGTAGAGAATGACAAGATTTCCCACATAATACTTCAAACGGATCCATATGAATGAAATATTAATAATTTATTTATCAAAGAAATCTACCAATGGAATGTGATCATCCCATGAAAAACCAAAATCCATCACCCAAGACCTCAATATATATTACAATTTCTGTATCATCCACTCATGTTGTCCATTTTTCTGAGGATGATATGCCATTTTCATCATCAACTGTGTCCAAAGATATTTCTATAAGGATTTCCAAAAATGATATGTGAACCCTAGATCTCTATCAGATACAATCAAAAATGGAACATCATGCCTCTTTACCACTTCTCAGATATATATTTTGGATAGATCCTCTATCATATGGGATTAATGAATCAGGATTAAGTGGACCAACTTTGTGAGCTGATACACAATCACCCATGTGGCATCGTGTTTCTTGACCATTCTCAGGTGACCTATCAAAAAAAACCATTACTATTTTTTCCCAATTACAAACTTTAATATGCAATGATTGCAACATTCCTTCTGGCCATTGATGAATTTCCATGAATTTCTGAAAATTCAAGCATCTAAAAACAAACATATCCACATTCCTTTTCATAATAGACTACCAAAATAGTGGTTCTAATACCTTATAAATCTTTTAAATTCTAGGATGGACAGCCCACCTCGAATGATGATAATCTCTAAGAGTTTTTTCATGAGATGCCACTGGTACCACCATCTGATTTTGAAAACACAAAACCGAATTCCGATTTAGTTCCCATCCCTCAATGGTCTCACTATCATTGAGTTCCAACCTCATCTCTGTCGACATGGTATTCAATTGATGTTCCTCTTTAACAAAAAACAGCCAATAAAATTAGAAAAAATATTGCTATGTCACCCTAATCCAAAAATTAATACCGCAAGTTAGTTATGACTGACATCAACTTCCAATGATTTTATGCTTGTTTCACCACGAGAGAATGTGATTTTCCCCATAATGCATCCGCCATAGAATTTCCCTTGCCTGGTGTGTATAATACGTCAAAATCAAACATCTGTGGAATTTCCAACAATCTATTTTGCATCATGTTCAAATATATTTGTGAGAAAATAATTTTAAAACTCTTATGACTGGTAAACACCATTAATTACTCATTGAAAATATAATAACACCACATATTTAAATTATGAAACACTGCCACCAACTCCAAATCATGTGTTTGTCAGTTCTTCTCATGAAACATCTTCTACCATGAGCCATATACAGCCACATGATCCCACTCCATGAGAACACACCCCAACCCTAATACCAAATGTATTATAATGCACCACACTCCTTTTCCCTAGTTTTGGAAAAACCAATATTGTGGTTAATGTAATGCGACCCTTTATCTCTTCAAAATAATTTTTACACTACTTTTCCCATTGAAATGGAACATTCTTCCTTGTCAAATATGTTATTTGAGAGGCTAATAATGAAAAATCATGAATAAAATTTCAATAATATATAGCTAGAAAAAGAAATTTATATATCTCAAAAACATTCTTTGGAAGTTCCCTTGATATAAAAACATATATCATTACCAGATCAACTAAAACAACCTTCTCTATAATAACATGTTCAGGGAAATTAACCACTTTTATCAAAAAGTCACACTTTGAAAATTTGGTATACAACTGATGATCCATCAAGATCTCCAACACAGTCTCCTTGTGCAACTCATGTTCCATTATTGTTCTCTAATACAACTGTATATCATCAAAATATACAACCACAAAAGAATCTAGATATTTGTGATATATCTGATTCATCAATTAGATGAACACTTCTAAAGCATTCGTTGGACCAAATGTCATAACCACTTACTTGTAATGTCCATATCTACTTCTGAAAGTGGTTTTGGGAGTATAGACCTTCCTCATCGAAAATTGATGATATCCTGACCACAAGTCATTATTAGAGAACCAATGATCTCCCATCAACTGGTCAAACAAATTATCAATGCATGGAAGTGGATATCGGTTCATTATTATAAAATTATTTAGTCTACAACAATTAAAACATACCCATAGAGTTTAATCCTCTTTTTAAATAAACAAAACCAGTATTTCCCACAAAGATGTGCTTGGCTGGACTAACTCTTTGTTTTCGAACTCTTCCAACTACACTTTTAATTCCTGAAATTATTTTATGGACATTAAGTAAGATGGAGGTTAAATAGTACTTATTCCCAAATGGAGATCAATAATAAACACCACATTTATCATGGGTGGAAACCCTAAAAATTCTTTGGGAAAGACATCAATAAACTTATCAAAAACTGCTGTAAAAACTCTATTCTCAACCACTTCCAATGATGCCAATAAAAGCACTAGTAACTAATACATGATCCTTCCAACATCTAGTGTTTGCATGCCATTTTCACCCCTATTTTCATTCTTCTACCCTCAAAAGTGGTTTTCAACGCCATACTCCATCATAAAACTAACTGTTTGTGTATAACAATTAGTGTGACCCTTAAACATTTTCAACCAATCATTTCCCTAGATTATATGAAAATAATTGATATCGATCAACTAATATGTCCCACATAAATTCAAATTTATCCAAAACTATGAAATATACTATACATAGGAAGGATTGAAACACTTTTGAACCATATCAATTTGATGTTTTAAATCAGAAGGCATAATTTCTATAGTTTAAACTAGAAAACTAACAGCCCAAGAAGAAAGAAAATAATTGGATGCTCCTGTGTCAATCAAAGCTTCAATGAATGTATAATTCAAAATAACCATACATTAAACTGTGGATGGTCCCAAAAGATCACATATCACAACTTCTTCAGTTACGAACAACTACATTCATGGCACAGTGTTCTCTTTATTACCCTGCTCAGGTGTTATGGTAATTCAAGAATCACCATGACTAACTCGGAAAAGCTGACGATGAGTATGTTGCTTCCCTCATCCTGTTGTGGCATAAGATTCCTTTGACACCTGAGGAGTGTCACAGACATCCATCATTAGAGAATTATGGAAATACCACTAATGATTTTCCATTTACATACAGTAAAGATATGCTAGAGGTTGTTTCGTACAATCTCACCTGATGTGTCCCATAAAGCCACACTAAAAACATATCGTCTTACTCTGAGGCTTTAGAGGAAGATTCACCAATGTTGGTGTTGGATTCTGAGTCCTACTCCCACCCCGAAAATAAGTATCCCTCTTCCACTTGAACCCTATATTCTAGTTCCCACTATTTCTAATGGGTACAAAAAATTATTCCACCACATATAGCCCCCAAAATATCCCACCAATCCACCATATCTCTATTCATCATTTCTATGTAATCATATATACACTACACCACTATCTTCAACCAAATGTCTTACTTCAACACAGCTTCAAAAATTTGTGCCTTCAATGATGTGCTACCTGCCACATTAGGTGAAAACATCATTACGTTCTTAAACTTAGCGACACATTTTGTTATTGGCATGTTCCCTTCCTTCAAGATGATGAAATATTTTGTGCAATGAAATATATACATATGAGTATAGAATAGTTTATTAAACTACTACTCAAAACCTTCCCATGTCACACTTTGGTCCGTCCCAGCATGGACTACTAGCTCCGACCACTGAAGGGAACAATCTCCCAACATGTATGTGGTTAACTTCACTTTCATCTCTACCTGTGTTCCCAAGAATTCTAATATCCTATTCATTTGGTTCGGCTAAACTTCATCCCTTTCTAACTATGAATCACCACTAAAAATTTGTGGATTCAACTATAGAAATAGAACTACATGGTCCAAATGCATTCATTCTTATACTTTATTACCACATTACATACCTAGTAATTCTTACGCTATACTCAACACAAGCTTATGGTTCACCTGAGGCTAAAGTACAACCATATTTTTAGAAGCCTCTTTCGGTTGGACTCTAAAATTCCTACACATTGCAATTTCTATCAACAAAAAAACTACCATAAGTCCCACACCCATTGTAAGAGAAGGCATAATATTCTAATTCAATAACATAATAACAATCATATACATGCTTTCCACAATTTCATATTTCCCATATAATACTATTCTAAAAAATTCCACCATGTTGTGAAAATCGACCCATTTTCAAAAAACCACTACCATTCACATTTCAAATAGACATATTTGAATTAATTACTTGGTTTTCCACACCACCAAATATTCATACCTGAACAAAAGTCATTATACCAAAAGAAGTATGAATCATAAATAGAGTTCATTTCTACCATGCATGCCATGATAATCTCATTGGCTACACCCATGACTATGAGATATCCAATAACATTAAGGGCCTCCAAAACACTTGTGTAACTAAACCCCTAGTAACGTAATGTTTGGGATAAAATGGTTAGATACATATTTTTATGGTAAAAATTCCATGTTCTAACAATCCTATGCCTTTCTACCATCATAACACAATGAATTGGACATGAACGAATGGCAACACCCATATCAATAATTAATGTGAAATGACCAAACCAACATATACCACTTGTAAACCCCCCCCCCCCCTTCTTCATTGGCTTGAAAAGGTGGTGGGGAGTTACTTGGCCTTAAGTGACATTATTTAGGTGCCAAAAACTGTAAATAAATATCGAGGGCTTATAGAATAAATTGCGTAATGATTTTACCATGAGATAAACCATCCAAACAACAAGACATGACCTACACAACTACATGATGCATGTAACATAGTAACCTGAGTCCCAAAATACCACTAAGTTATTTCATAATAATTCTAAAAAACCAAAAAAACCAAACCAAAATCATTGTACCATGTGAAATTCTAAACAAAAAGACCCCAAGGAACAATGACACCATCCATAGCTCCACACTAAGCTTCATGATCCAAAGACCACAGGACCACTAAAGCATCACGATGAACCGCTAGCAAAATGAGATGACATGCTCTTACTTTTTTCCTGCATTAATATATATGAAAAAAACCCAATGTGTCAATGTAGGGTTGAGTAATAATAATCATTAGAATTTCCACAAATGACATACCTACACATGCCACTAGGATAAAACCATAAGTATATTTATATAAAACAATTTATATAAAGCATTAAATAGTTCAAAAATTACTGATAAGCCAAACACAACCTTACCTAGACACCTTACCAAAACCATGAAACCCAAGGGAAATTCAAAAAACCATTCCACCATCTATTTCACTAAATCACATAAGCGCAACAATTTTCATCTTTCATAGTCACACACAATAATGAAAACCACCACGGTGGAATATCTTGTCCAAACCTATTTATTTCTTTTCCAAATTAGTTGTACTTCCCAACCACTTATCCATAATGGTGGCCCTTTCATCCACTATCCATAACCTTTTATAGTGATACATAACACCCACTTCACACACTATAAACATAAACCACAATACTTGACCAACCAACAAGAATAAAGAACTCCAAGGACACACATTATTCAGAATACCATTTCCAACACATGCCAATTACTTCAATAAATTGCCTTTTTATTGAAAACACACTTTCATAATTTCCAAGCCAAACTAAACATAAATAAAACACATTCATATTGAAACCATTCTCCCAAACCATTTTTAGAAGCCGTACCAGGCAACCAATTTTAAAATCTACATTTTAAAATTACACAATAACAACCTTTTTTAAAAAAATTCTCATTTCACCCAAAATCCTCAAATCATCAAAAAATTGGTTTCCAAAAAGATTCACACATCATATTAACAATTAATTTCAAGAAATAAAATTTATTGAAAACATGGCCTCAAATTATAGAAAAGAGGAGTCAGTAAATAAGCAACCAACCTTTCGGGTTTCGAAAAAATCATCCCATAGGCAACTACACAACAAATCCATAAAAATACACCAAAACCACTCTAGATCTCCTTCACTATCATCAAGAAGCATTAATATAATCACTTGAGTCTACAAAAACACATTATCTACATGAAACAGATATAGATCATGAAAACCAACATAGGGAAGAGAGAATATATATAGGAACCCACAAAGAATCCAAAAGAGAAGACTTACCTAAGATGATCCACCTTCAAAACCCCATTATAACCCTTCAAATATATTAAAAACAAGTGGGGGAGAACCCCTAGTCCTTGAGAAGGAAAAACCCCATGTGGGTTTCGTATTGGAGAAGAAATGGGTGAGTTAGGGAAAAAAACCCAACTAATCCCATTTAAACCCCATTTTAATGGGACTCATGGTTAGATTGCATAGTTCGAAAAACCATGCACTTACTATATGGATTCTACTGTCTGAATATCAGCTTATAGCATGGTTTCCTGGGAATCTTGTATGATTTCCTCTAACTGTTCTCAAACTATGCAGCCTTAAAATGGCCTCCAAACCTATTAAAAATCATTCCAAACTCTCCCAATCTCTCACAAACCATTCTTAACAAATTTATATACAAAAAAAAGTGTCCTCAAAGGTTACATAACTCAAACTGGGGGTGCTATATTTTACATATACTTACACTATCCTATAGTGGATATTGATTTGTAATATTTATTGATGCATCAATGAAGGGATTTGGATGCACTCTTGTCAAAAATTACATGGTGATATATATGCCTATTACCAATAGATAATTCCAAAAAATTACTAAAATCAATATTTTTAATTGAAAATTTTAAATTATTCATTGAAAATTTGGCCACATTATATTTATGGTGAACAATATGATATATATAAATATTGTAAAATATTGAAGTAGATATTCACATATAAATAGATGAATATGAACCAAAGTAGACAATTGGGGTTGATTACAGATTTTACTACTCAATATAGTACCACCATGAAAAATTGATCAAGGTCGTTGATGATATGATTTAGAAAGATCCTTATTGTTTTCCCTGATAAGGATTTAAAGAGGTTGAATATTTATGAATTTTCTAAATATGGATCTTTAAATAACGAAGAAGGGAGCATATCAAATATTTATTAGATAAATGATCATACATCCATCCATGTGAGTATTATATAGGTGTAGAGTGAGGATGTGGGACTGAATAATAAGGTATGAAAAATTATTGAATTACTTGATGATTTTGAGGGATTGATAAGGATTAGTTAACAAGTATCTATCCCATTAATAACAAATCCAAAGAAATATTTTTTGATAATTCTCATATTTCATAATTTTCTATTAATACTGGAAGTAAAAAATATTGTTTATAGATATAAAAGAGGAATTTTGGTGGGAAAACATGAAGAGATACATTAAAGAGTGAATATCATGGTGCATGATATTTATTAAAGCTATGTACAGGTGAAATATTTCAAAGAAGATATTGAAACCATAACCCATAATAGACTGAAAATGGGAAAATATTATCATGGATTATATAATCAGACTAACCAGAATATATGATGGTCATAATGTTATTTAGTCTGCAGTTGATTAGAATATGAATTCAACAAACTCCATTACCATTAGTGAAATATTTCTATCTTTTTCAAATTTTTATTTTATACATTAAAGAATTATTATGTTTTCATGGAATACTATGTTGTATTGTATCTGATCAGGATATGTGGCATCACTCAATGTACTAGAGTAGTATTCAATAATCTTTAGATACATAGTAGAGTTCTTGTATGGTATTTAATCCTCAAAGAGATGATCAATTAGATTGAACCATTAAAACCGAAGAAATTTTTTTTAGATATTTCATTATAGATTCAAATTGTTGTTGGGGTCAACATATTCCTTTTTTGGGATGTTCATACATTAATGGATTTCACTCAAGAATTAAAATGAATCCTTACGAATCATTTTTTGGTAAGAAGTGGAGAACTCTAACAAGATCATATGAAGTTTATGAAATAAATATATTGGTACTTGATCTAGATGAAGATACATATAATATGAATAGATCTATTAAGTAGCGCATAAGGGAAAATAAGAGTTGACAGAAAAGTTATGATGATGATCATAGATGAGATGTTCTGTTAAAGGATAGTGATAATGTAATCTTAGTAATATCTCATGGGAAGAAGGTTATGATGTTTTAAAATAAGTTAAATAAGATATTTAAATATATTGTTCCCTTTTAATTTATTGATCATAGTAGAATGGTATCATATTTGTTTTTACTTCCATTGAGTCTCTCTCACGTTTATGAGGTGTTCCATATATCTCTTCTAAGGAAGTATATGTATGATCCTTCACATGTGATAAACTGAAATACCATACCACTAGGTCAAGATCTATATTATTAGAAAATTTTAGTAACGCTTTTTGGATATTAGTGATAAATTTTTGTGAAACAATACCACTCACCAAGGAATTGTTTTGTGGCCAAACCATAAATTAACGAAATCTACAAGGGATCCTAAGAATGTGATAAGGTTGATGTATCAATAGTTTTTTATATGAAAGTGAAAAAATATTAGAAGAAAAATTCATATAAGGTGGTAAAATGTAACACCCTATAATGTTATGATATAATTATCTTTAATAAAATTTTTTTTCTTTGGTATATTTCTTTTCATGCAACATCGAGTTTCAATGAACCAATACATAAATAATATTTTTAAACATCACCATTTTAAAATATCCATTAAAATTATATTAATGAATACGAATAGAATCATTATAAAAAATATGTTCAAATGTTTTAATAATTTAAATGAATTGATAAATAAGTGCTCAATTTTTATTAATATCTTTTTGTGCTTCAAAAATACATTTTCATGAAAAACATTTTTATTTCTCTTTATGAGAATATATTATTACAAAATTATTATAAATATTTATATTTTATTTTTTTAAAATGATTTTATATTTAAAATAATAATATCAAAATGATATTTTTATGAATTTATTTAATTTTCTGAAAATATTGATGTTCTAGTGAATTGTAAAAAAATTAAATTATTATTGAAAAAACATTTTCATTTCTAGTGTTAACAATGGTTAAATTCATTTCAAATAGTGTCATGGTGAATCTATTTACCTTATATTATTTATTGTATAATGAAGATTATTATAATATATATTTTTCATTATAGTAGTATAAAAACATTCCCATCCTAAGAAGACATTTTTTATATAGAAAACTGATTTTGATCACATTTCATTAGTTAGATTTTAAATTTAATTCTTCTGCATATATGAATTTAATTTCATAAAATGGATTAAATAATTCTAATCGTGATCATTAATAAAATTTAATACCATTAAAAGAAATTTTAGTCATTATGAATAGTAACCAAAGTAAATATTTTTCACCTCGAAAAAAAGCGGAAAAATTTTGTTAAATACAATGGATAAATATATAAAATCTATCAAACAATTTACTTTAACCAATTTTTTTTGTGTTTCTAGAAATATTATATGTTTATGTAGTTAAATAATTTATTTTAAAACATGATTTTAAAATTTTACCCCCTCTCTATAGTTTGTTGAAGATTAGATAAATTTTATTCAAATTTAAAACTATTTTTTGGTCGATGTATTTAATGGTGTGTTTGGAAGATTCTATTAAAAATTGGATTTATATAAATGTATAAAAACCTTAAATTTATATTATTTATCCAGAAAAAATTTATTTAAACCAATTTATTACTTTATTTCTAGATAAAATAATTTTTACCCTTAAATCGATTATTTTCCTAAAAAATGTTGTACATGTCTTTTTTGTTATTTTATTAAATGCAATTTCAACCAAATATAGATATTAAATTTGAAAAATAGTTTAAAAATTAAGAAACCTAATTTTAAAGATTTTAAATAATTAGACTTTTGTTTTTCTTCATATAGTTATGTTATCATGGATAAGAGTTGAATTATCACATTTAAGGTTCAAATGAATTTAAAGTGGATTAACATTGAGTTAAAGATTAAAATGTATCCAAATATAATAAAAATTTAATTTTTGAGATTTTATATACCTTAATAAATGTATATTTTAATTTTGGGTTCTTTCGTTAAACATTACATGATTATGATATATATATATATATTATTTAATATTTTTTATAATTCAAAGTGTTTCATATCCCTCTCTTACAAAAGGATACCACCTACCTCTATTATCCTCATTATAGGAGCCTTATATCTCATCCAAGTCCTAAAAAATAACCTCATATATTCCTTCAAAATTTAAAATACCTTATTGTATTTTCTAAGGACCATCCTTTCAAGGCATAAGATGTAATCCAAAAGAGGTTTCTCAATAAAGAGGTATAACTCTTAACCGAGTAATTTCAATTTCAATTATTATTATGTCACCTATAAATTGATGGTATCCATTATTTTATAATTATTAAAGTATCCTAGATAAAATAAATTATTTTTATTAATATAATGTAATATACATTATACACCTCCTTTCTATCATATAGAAAATGAAGACATCACGCATGCTTATGTATAGCTTATCATCCCCACATATTGGTGTAATTAGTTTTTCATCAGTATTTTACATGGATGGTTACAGAGATGGAACTAATATTTATATATTATATATATGATATTAATATAGTTCAATATTTTTAAAATATAATTTATCATTCATTCCGTCTTTTTGATGTAAAATAGAATCATTTTTTAGATGTACATGAGACCAACTATTTCCTTGAACAGTGTCCACCATTTTTTATTTATAAAATTTCTGGATGATTTTTAGTATGTATATAATGAAAATATATTATATTAATATCATGATAAATATTAATTATATGATTTAGTGATTATCAAATTAAAATTATCAGGACTAATGAACGGAAACAAGAATGAAAAAAGATGTATTTATCACCCAGAACAATGATTTTAATAAATAATTGTTAATAAATAGTTGATAAGATGTTATAAGTAAAAAATAGATTTAGTTTATATATAATTAATGTTTTATAATATTATTATAATAAATATTTATTTATTATACAATATTTTCAAACACATTTTAAGAAAAATTGTACTTCAGGTAAGTGAATTTTTCATCGTACTTTTATTTCTTTAAGTCACATTCCATATTCACCACTTGTTTTTTTTAGTGTCAAATATTATAACTATGAATTTATTATATTATTTCTCTTATTAATATTATTTGGGTTTATAAATAAATTTAATTTTTTATCTTTCATGATGATTTCATTCATATATTTCCAATGTGGTGTGGGATTTTTTTTAATCCCATTTCAATCAGGATTGTTTATAAATGAATTTCAATTGAGGAAATTATATGATCATTATCTAATAAACCTGATTTGAATTATTTACCTAAGATTATTTCTTTAATTTTGATTTTTATTACCATTTTTCTTTCTTTAGTGTACAAAAGTCTTAGAATATGTTTTTATTAAAATTCATTCATATTTCTACTCTTTTGGGAAAATGTTTTTTCTTTGATATCCATGTTTTCTAAAATATTTTACAATAATTTATTTAAAATTGTAAAATGGATTTATATATTAATTTTTACTATGATTTACCATTAAATAAATGTTTAAAATGATTATATATTTCCTTTACTGAACAAGTTAAATTTTACTGAAGGTGCGATCAATTTTTTTTAATGATTACAACATGAAAAAAAAATTAGGTAATCCTAATTGATCCATATTTTGAAGCTTCCAATATAATTTTTCATTTTTATTTTAATATTAAATGGTTTCCTATATATATTATGAATATTTGGGTTTCAAATATCTGATTTCAAAATGAAATGTTATTACCATCAATAATTGTTGTAGAGATCTTTTAATGAAAATTTTCATCTCTAAAAACATCCAGTGATATTAATTATTATTTACTAGGGATAAGATTTAATTATACCGTCCTTATTATTTTTTATGGATTGTCTATTATTATGAAGGGTAAATATTTAATAAACCCTATTATTTTATAATAGTTATGATATGATGAAATTATGAATGTTTTATGATTTTGTGACATTTATATGTTTAGATTATTAATATGTGATGGTTAGGTCCATTATAGACCACAAATTCATTGGGTAATAAGATATTTATATCGAATATGATGACAATGAAATGTATATATATTATTATGATTAGATGTTTTCATATATTTATGCATGAGTATAATGTCTTACAGATAGGATTATTGAAATATATATGTATGAGATTGTAAATTTCATTGTACACAGTTTGATACGTGAGTTTGATCGCTTTCTTGCTATATTTACGAGATTAGACATGGACATGATTTTTTATTTATGTCAACAAGATTTTGATTTTTTTATTTTTATGATGATACATTCTTATATTATGATTTTTTAATGATGATTATTTATTTCACCCCATATTGATCATAATTTTAGAAATGAATTTATTTTTGGAGATTATAGTATAATTTTCTAGGTATGAATATTTAAAATTGAAAATATTGAAATCAATATTCTATCAAAACCTTATGATCATATTATTATTTGCTGAATGATATATCTCATGTTTACCCTTTTTGAGCATCTGAGCTCACCCTTTCTTGTCTTTTTCTTCCAATTGATTTTATAAAATCTTCAATGTGAGATATGTCTTGAGTTGTTCCTTATATAAAGAAATATGTATGAGATATTGTATATTATACTTAAATAATATGTCTATTTTAAAATTATGAAAATACACTAAAACATTACAGTCAACAGGTATGTATTATTGTGAAATTTATTGAATATATATCGAAAATTATATAATATTTTTTTATGTTTAGCATAGGCTTTCTCATTACCCTTCTCTACATCCAACCATAGTTCACCTTGGTATCATATATATATGAATCAATTAATTCCAATTAAAACTGATTTTATCTCTTTATATTTCATCACTATAAAATTCATATTCCATAATATGACTAGATACATCCCTTTGTCCGAATCTAATTTTATTATAACTAGTTTATCACAACAATTTTATAAAATTTCTTTATAACCTATCATTTCAAAAAAAATTAAAATATAAAAATCCTTAAATTCAATAACTATTCACTTTTTTACAAGAAAATCCCATTTCGTGGTTACCCAACCCAAATAGACTATAAAAACTTGGGAAACTCTATATGAGTTGCTGATTAATAGTGGTAATTGAATAAATAGTTTTCTCTAGCCTCACTGCAAATGGGGAACAATCATCGACACACTCCAGGAACCCATAAAAAAGAACAATGTGGTGGAATTTGAAGATAATGATAAGTGCATGAATCATATAACAATTCTATTATAGGGTTTGATATCATAGATAATGGTAAATGTAATAATAAATACATGTTTCTACCCTAAGAGAACACTCTGTGATATAAGGGTCACAAAAATATTAGGTAGAGTCTAGACCTAACTAACCTATATCAGGTTAGGGATAATCCCACATAAGTCTACATGACCAAACATCATATGTATGATTTCAAATCCAAATAACATGTGTTAATTATGTAGATTCCAACTGATATGTTATATAGGAAATATCTATATAAATTAATTTTGAAACCATTAATAATAGAAAATTTTATCACAATAAGAATATTAATAACAAATAGGAATATGAATTACATGTGAGTATTATGTGTCAAAAATGATGCATCATCACACACCCTTTTTCCAACCCCGGAAAAGAGTGACATCCAATAAACTATAAATCATAAATCATTCCTTTGAAACTCCCAAAACCATGAAGAAAAACTACATCCTAATTAACTTGTAAAATCTTCATGCATTTTATAGTTACAACCAATCACAAAATCCATACCATTATTTGACAACATCATATCACATTTCTATAATATTAATAAAAGTAAGATTAAAATAAACAGGCCTCTGATACAAATTTTCAATATTCCTGACGTGATTCACATCCATCATGACTAAACCCTCTCACTATAATCCACAAGAACAGCACTATATATACTATAGCCTACCAAATAGTAGTAATGGATTGTGTGTGACATGGTGGAAATATACCATATCTAGTATAGAAAACCATAAATCATAGTGGAAGAAATATAACAAATAGTCACCATAATATAATAGTAGTATTAGGGTAGAAATCATATCAAAGTTCCAGCCAATAGATAAAAATGGCCATATTACTATAATAAATTAACTTCTTCTTGTTACACCCCAATATTTCATAGCACGTTATTTATTCAAAGTAATTTAATAACTTGCACTACACACAACACCAATTTCAAGCGCACCACGACTTACCAAACTAGCCGTTCAAAAGCGGTAATGAATAGTATTGTAACATCCTAGGTAAATAAAGAATAAAGCATTTTCTTATTTATTAATATTTACAAAATAAATATTAATTTTACTTTAAAGGGGTTTCTATGTATGATAGCGTACCTGATACGCAACAATGAGTTTCTTTGAAATCTTACATTGCACACTAGTAATATAATAATATTATTTAAAATGGTAGTTAACACGTAGCTGTTGTATTGGAGGGAATGAATATGAATAAATGAAGTATGACTATATATGTTTGTTAATTTTTTTTACATTTATCTAATAAAGGATAAAGGCTTAAAATATGAAAATAATTCAATTTTAGGCATATATACTCTAATTTTCACTAGAGGTCCACTTATAGCCTTTTGATGGGGAACCGTCATTAAATATAGTTTTGGTCACTCTTATATATTCGATTGGACCAAATAAAACTCTTTTTTAGAATCGGGCCATCAAAATTTACTTTGTGTAAATTTTTGGTATTTTTCCGATAAAGTTCATTTTTTAATGAATAGTGAAAAATGTTGTATTTTAATTCAAAACCTCTTTTTAATATAATTTATTTATATGATTAGATTATTTTTTGAATTGGTTTTAATGTTAAATTAGAATTTATTTTTACCATTTAACCCAACAGTGGTCGTTTGAATTAATTTCACTTTGAAATCGGACTTAAACTAGTGTCAATCTTTTGATACTTATTGTTTCATAAAAACACCCTATTTGCTCAAACAATGGGAATTAATTATTAAATTAATTAATGAAACTTATATGTTTTTAATTTTGTAAAATAGACTTCATTTTTGAATTTGTAATATCAAATATAGCTTAGGGTGATGTTTTGGTATTTTTCTGAAAAACTTCAATTTTTGATGAATAGTGAAACCACTAAGTGGTACTTAAAAAACTGGTTTTTCGTTTAAATGATAATTTACCACCTCTGTGTTTTGAATTTAAAAAATCTGACATACATGGTAGTCATTAATAAGTATAATGTGTTTCAATGGGATTAAAATAATTTTTTGGTGAATAGTAACTTTTAAGTTTATTAATCACGATTAGAGGTAATTAGTGTAATTTAAGGTAAAATTAATGTTTTAATAATATGAAATGAACATGACACATGTCCTACCCATATTGTATGTGTCATGGCCGACCAAGACAATCCATGGGTCATCTTGGAGACCCCATGGAGCCACATTTGTAGGAAAATGGCATTAAAAACTTTTTATTTAATGTTAACATTAAAATGTCACAAACATGAGTTATTTTACTAAAATAATTTTTAAATGGGGTTATACAAGTCATATTTTTGAATAAAGCTAAAAAAAATTCAACATTATGATATTATTTTTATTATTTTTAGACCTTAAATAAATTAAATTATTTTTGACATCATGATGATGCAGCGATTACCTCATTAATGAACGATTTAAATAAAATGAAAAGATAATGTAAACTCTAAGACTTAATATTTTCAAAGACCTATTGGATGAGTATATTTCAAACCCTTATAACCTTATCCTCGAATTATATCAATTTGGGACCTTTAAATCAGAAAATAATTTTATAATAATGTAAACGTTTATAACTTTCCAAGAGTGCCCCTCATCTCCTCTTATAAAAGGCCCCCACCTCTACCACCTTACCCACACCTCTCAATCATTAGGATCGGCCATGCTCTGCCCATTTTGTCTCTCCACATCCCTGTATTACTCCTATAAGCCTCACTTTGGGCAGAAGTCTTCCCAAGGAATCCTTTGAACTCAAATCAAAAAGTGTTACCCGTTTTAAAGGTAGTGTTTTCTCTTGTGTTCTTTTGTTTTATTTTTCTTCTCCAACCCTATCAACTGTTTTTATTGCTTTATTTTAAAAAAAACCCCAGTATCTTCAATATACTAGGATGTTTTTATAAGAACTATTTGAGCTACACTTACACACATCTACATCTAATGGTTAAAGAACATACTGTTTCTGTGGATGTCGAATTTCTGCCTCATGAAATGATGATTGTTCAACACTCATATAACACCTTCAAAGGTGGCCATTAAGATGTCACTATATTTATATATGATATATAATATGCTTATGTTTTTCTTAAGCTTCTGTATTTTTCATTTATGGCATACCTTTATGGTTTCCATTATGGGTAAATGTGATATCTTCATTTTAGGAAGTACGGACTACCACCCCCTCAAAGTGATTTTATTCATTAATACATATATGGTACATATAAAGGATAGATTGAATGATATTATATAAGATACAATACTGGAATTATAATACTATTAAGTATCAATATGTTTTAATTCCATTAAATATGAAATAGAAATGGAAGTAGCGTTCATGCGTACGTACAACTTACCCTCTCCATGAAAGGTGCATTTCATTTCTTACCTCTAAATGATTATGTAAAATTATAAATGCATGTATATAATTGATATATATGATATATATGATATATACATCATGAGTATAACTCTGGATATAATGGAAACATGAAAAACTTGTAATTATAAAGAGCATATTTTTTACTCAAGTACCAATGATCGTTAAAACGACCGTTAATAACTTAAATAATTACATAGTATTCATGACATGATAATAAGTGATATAAAAGGAGTAATGAACTTGAAAAAGGTTCCTAATCATGTAGAAATTAACTCAAGTTTATTATTTAGGACATTAAAGAATGATCGAGTCAAGTCGGAACTGAGGTGTGGGACTTCGTCTCAATCTCCTTTCATTGAGGCATACTTTTTTTATACACAACCTTCTTTTTACGGTGTATAAACCCCTTTGAATTTTATGTTTATCCAAAATGAATATTTTTTATACGAAGTGTTTTACTAAACAACAAAAGGGAATGTTTTTGTCATACGTATGCGGCGACAACGACTTCTCTGCCGCCGTGACCATTATTTGAGTTTAGGCTTCTTCAACAAGCCATACCTTTTTTTAAAAGAAAAATAAATACCATGTTTTACTTTTATTTTATTTTGGTATTGAAAATGGTTTTGATAACGTTTTTATTTTATCAATGTGTTATTGATATCTTGTGATTGAAATGTGGAAATGTTATGTTTCCTTTATGCATGTTGTATGTGATACGATTATGTTATGGTTCTTGGGCATTGTTATGAAGACGGGTGGTTCCGTGATAAACTAAGGGTGGGTGAGCCCGATATCGCTCTCCAATATATTGTGTAACACGAAGGAGTTAAACTTTAAGGTTTCTCCGAAGAGAATTAGGGAATATACTATGATGGGTATTCCAAACGTAACCAATAGGGTTACTCCCTGTGTAAGAATGTTATGAATGCCTCAAGTTACCTTTATGAATTATGATTTCTATGATTTATTCATGATTTGATGAGGAATGTTAATGTGCTTATGTTTTATGAGTATAGTATGATTTCATTGATTCTTATGTATACATGTACTCTTGTTTCCTTTACATATTTTTATATCCCTTACTGAGCTTTTTATGCTCATCCAACGTTTTTTAAATGTTTTCACAGGTCAAGGAAATGGCTCATGATATGATGATAGTTTCAAATAAGTTTCAAGAAAGAATCAATGATTTATTTTAAATATGTCTCCCTTGATGGGAAAAAATTAATACTATCTTTTTTTGTAACCACTTTGTTAAATGTGCGATGTAATGCATGTTTTATGATCTAATTCTCTAAAACTCTAAACCTGAAAAGATCCTCAATGTGTAATCTTGTAATAACTCGAGATTTAGTAAGGTTTAAGGTTGGGGCCTTATAGTTGGTATCAGAGGTTGGTTTAGATAACATTAGGAGGTAGAATTCTATTAAATGATTATCCAAGAATATTTTTTTATGGTATGATTGAAATGATATAGCATTTAAAGATTACCATGTTGTTTCACCTAACATATTTCTATTTTAAGAATGGTTTTTCATAGAAAAAACAGAACAGATTTTTTGGGAAGGCATACTGAGGGAAATGACCTTCCAAATCAGCATATTGAGATGGTCAGAATCAGAATTTAGTAGTTTACTGTAGTGATGGCTCAGTTGAATCAGTTTTCTTGGTCTGGAAGGTTACTACAGAATGTTTGTTGAAAATTTTTCATGGATATCTAGTCCAATGACTAAGCTAAATCGGAAGGATGTTATGTTTATCTGGAAAAAAGAATGTGATGATTGTTTTCAGGAGTTGAAAAGAAGATTGGTGAATGCTCTAGTTTTGGAACTTTCTTCCAAGAATGGTGAGTTTGTTATATATAGTGATGCTTAATTGAAGGGAAATGGCTATGTACTTATGCATATTGGTCGGGTAATTGCATATGCTTCACGTCAGTTGAAAACTCATAAGGTAAATTACCCTACACATGAATTGGAATTAGCTGCTGTTGTTTTTTCTCTAAAAATTTAGGGGCATCATTTGTATAGAGTAAAGTGTGAAATATATACTGATCACAAAAGTTTGAAGTATATATTCACTCAAAAATAATTGAACATGATACAGAGGATATGGCTAGAATTAATCATGGATTGTGATTGTACAATTTATTACCATCTAAGAAAAGAAAATAATGTGGCTGATGGTTTGATTCGAAAAAGTAATGCTTCATTAACCATGCTACATTTTGAATGAGATCCTTTGGTTTTTGATTTGATGAAATTTGGCATAAAAGTTGTTGGTGTAGGATGTCCTTATGTTTTGTTTCAGGTATCAGTGAAATCTTCTCTATTAGACAGAATTAAGCAAGCACAGAAGCAAGACAGTGAGTTGCAGAAAAAGGTAGTGTTGGTTCAGAAGGGTAAGTTGCCTGAATTTAACATTTATAATGACTGTGTTTTGAGGTTTGGGAAGATATTTTGTGTGCCTATTGATTCACAGTTGAAGAGAGAGTTGTTATGTGAAGCTTATACATCTCCATTTTCAGTTTATCATGGCAGTACTAAGATGTACAGAGATCTGCGTAAGTATTACTGGTGGGATGGAATGAAAAGAGATATTGCTGATTTTACTGTGAAGTGTTTGACTTGTCAGCAGGTTAAATCAGAGCGGCAGTTACCGAAAGGGATGATTCAGCCATTACCAGTGCCAGAGCGGAAATGGAAAAATATATCCATGGAATTTGTTGTGGGATTACCAAGGACATCTCGAGGTAATAATGCAATCTGGGTTATTGTTGATTGATTGACTAAATCTTCCCATTTCTTTCCTATTCGAGATACATTCTCTCTAGATATACTTTCTCAATTGTATCTTAAAGAGATATTCAGGTTTCATTGAGTTCCCCTCTCCATTGTATCTGATAGTGATCCCAGGTTCACTTCTAACTTTTGGAAAGGCCTTCAGAAGTCATTGGGTACTGAATTAAATTTTTGTACAGATTTTCATCCGCAATTAGATGGGTAGTCAGAATGAACAATTCATACCTTAGAGAATATGCTATGTGCTTTTTCGATGGATTATCAGGGATGTTGGGACCCACATATTTCCTTGGTTGAATTTTCATATAATAACAGTTATCATTCCAGTATACAGATGGCACCATTTGAGGCGTTATATGGGAAGCGGTGTCGAGCTCCAGCTTTCTGGGATGAAGTGGGTGAAAAGAAGCTGATGGGACCAGAATTGGTAGAAGAGTTGGTAGAAAAAGTTCAGCTGATACAGAAACACATAAGAACAGCTCAGAGCAGGCATAAGAGTTATGCGGACAATACGAGGAAGGATCTCTCTTTTGAGGTAGGTGATCATGTTTTTCTCAAAGTCTCACCATGGAAAAGTTTGATGCGATTTGGTAAGAAAGGAAAGTTGAGTCCAAGTTTCATTGGACCATATGAAATTCTGGAGAGAGTTGGATCAGTTGCTTACCGAGTGGCTTTACCTTCGATTTTATCTCAGGTACACAATTGTTTTCATGTTTCGATTTTGAGAAAATATATGCCAGATCCATCTCATGTTTTGAGTGTAAAGGTAGTTCAGTTGGAAGGGAATCTCTCTTATGATGAAAAACCAGTCCTGATTCATGACCGAAGAGAGCAAGTGTTGCGAAATAAGGTAATTCACCAGGTAAAGGTTTTGTGGGAAACCCATATAGTGGAAGAGGAATTGTGGGAATCTGAAAATGGTATGAGGGATAAATACCCCCACTAATTTTGATAAGTGAATAAAATTGCGAGGATAAAATCCTTAAAAGGGGGGAAATATGTAACATCCCAGGTAAATAAAGAATAAATCATTTTCATATTTTTTAATATTTACGAATTAAATATTAATTTTACTTTAAAGGGGTTTGTATGTTCGATAGCATACCCGATACGCAACAATGAGTTTCTTTGATATCTTATGTTGCACACTAGTAATATAATAATATTATTTTAAATGGTAGTTAACACGTAGTCATTGTATTGGTGGGAATGAATAGGAATAACTAAAGTATTATTATATATGTTTGTTAAATATTTTTACATTTATCTAATAAAGGATAAAGGCTTAAAATATGAAAAGAATTCAATTTTAGGCATATATACTCTAATTTTCACTAAAGGTCCACTTATCGCCTTTTGATCGGGAACCGTCATTAAATATATTTTTGGTCACACTTATACATTCTATTGGAGAAAATAAAACTCTTATTTAGAATTGGGACATCAAAATTTACTTTGTGTAAATTTTTGGTATTTTTCCAATAATGTTCATTTTATAATGAATAGTGAAAAATGTTGTATTTTAATTCAAAACCTATTTTTAATATAATTTATTTATATGATTATATTATCATTTTAATTGGTTTTAAAGTTAAATTAGAATATATTTTTACCATTTAATATAATAGTGGACGTTGTAATTAATTTCGCTTTGAAATCGGACTTAAACTAGTGTCAATATTTTGATACTTATTGTTTCATAAAAACACGCTATTTGCTCTGACAGTGGAAATTAATTATTAAATTAATTAATGCAACTTATATGTTTTGAATTTAGTAAAATAGAATTTATTTATGAATTCAGAATATCAAATATAACTTAGGGTGAAGTTTTCGTATTTTTCTAAAAAATATCAATTTTTGATGAATAGTGAAACCACTAAGTGGTACTTAAAAAACTGATTTTTCGCTTAAATGAAATATTACCACTTCTATGTTTTGGATTTCAAAAATCCAACATATATGGTTGTCATTAAGATGTAGAATGTGGTTCAATGGGATTAAAATAATTTTTTTGTGAATAGTAACTTTTAAGTTTATTAATCGCGATTAGAGGTAATTATTGTAATTTAAGGTAAAAATAATGTTTTAATAATATAAAATGAACTTGAAACATGTCCTACCCTTATTGGATGTGTCATGACCAACCACGACAATCCATGGGTCAACTTGGGGACCCCATGAAGCCACTTTGGTAGGAAAATGACATAAAAACGTTTTATTTAATGTTAAAATTAAAATGTCACAAACATGAGTTTTTTTTACTAAAACAATTTTTAAATGGAGTTATACAAGTAATATTTTTTACTATAAATATTAATTATAAATCTAAAAATATTTCCTACATCATGTGAGTTTTTTCATAATTTTTAGACATTAAATAAATTAAATTATTTATGACATCATGATGATGTAGTGATTACCTCATTAATGAACGATTTAAATAATATGAAAAGGTAATGTAAAATATAAGACATAAACATTTCAAAGACCTATTGGATGAGTATATTTCGAACCCTTATCACCTTATCCTAGAATTATATCAATTTTGGACCTTTAAAATCCGAAAATCATTTTATAATAAAGTAATATTTTATAACTTTCCAAGAGTACCCCTCCTCTGCTCATATAAAAGTGCCCCACCTCTACCACCAAACCCACACCTCTCAAGAATTTGATTCATCCAAGCTCTGACCCTTTTGTCTCTAAACATCCCTTTATTACTCTTAGAAGCCTCACTTTGGGCAGAAGTTTTCCCAAGGAAGCCTTTGAGCTGAAATCAAAAAGAGTTACCCATTTTAAAGGTAGTGTTTTCTCTTGTGTTATTTTGTTTTATTTTGCTTCTCCAACCCTCTAAAATCTTTTTATTCCTTTATTTTATAACAAAACAAGTATCTTCAATATACTAGTATTTTTTTTATAAGAGGGATTCGATCAAAACATACACACACCTACATCTAATGGTTAAAGAACATACTATTTCTGTGGATGGTGAATTTATGCCTCACAAAACGATGATTGTTCAACACCCATATCAGACCTTCAAAGGTGGCCATTAAGAAGTCACTATATTTATGTATGATATATAATATGATTATTTTTTACTTAAGCTTCTGTATTTTTCATTTATGGCATACCTTTATGGTGTCTATTATGGGTAAACGCGATATCGTCATTTTAGGAAGTGTGGACTACTGCCCCCTCAATGTGATTTGATTCGTTAATACCATATGTGTTATGTATAAAGTATATCTTGTATGATATTATATATGATAAAATACTGGAATTATAATACTATTATGTATTATTATGTTTTAATTCCATTAAATATGAAATAGAAGTTGAAGTAGCGTTCATGCGTACATACGGCTTACCGTCTCCATGAACGGTGCATTTCATTTTTTACCTCTAAATGATTATGTAATATAATAAATACATGTATATACTAGATATATATGATATATATGATATATACATCATGATTATAACTCTGGATATAATGGATACATGAACAACTTGTAATTATAAAGAGCATATTTTTGACTCAAGTACCAATGATCGTAAAAACGACCGTTAATAACATAAATAATTACATAGTGTTCATGACATGGTAATACGTGATATAAAAGGAATAATGAACATGAAAAAGGTTCATAAGCACATAGAAATTAACTCAAGTTTATTATTCAGGACATTAAAGAACGATCAAGTCCAGCCGGACCTGAGGTATGGGACTTCGTCTCAATATCCTTTCATGGAGGTGTATTTTGTTTTATACACAACCTTCTTTTTACGGTGTATAAACCCCTTTGACTTTTACGTTTATCCAAAAGGATTCTTTTTTATATGAATAATTTTAATAAATGAAAAAAGGGACTGTTTTTTTCGTACGAATGCAGCGACAACGACTTCTTCGCCGTCGTGACCATTATTTGAGTTTCAGCTTCCTCTACAAGCCATACCTTTTTTAAAAAGATAAATAATTAGAATGTTTAAATTTTCATTTATTTTGGTATTGAAAATGGTTTTGATAACGTTTTTATTATATCAATGTGTTATTGATATCTTGTGATTGAAATGTGGAAATGTTATTTTTCCTTTATGCATGTTTTATGTGATACCATTATGTTATGGTTCTTGGGCATTATTATGAAGACGGGTGGTTCCGTGCTAAGCTAAGGGCAGGTGAGCACGATATAGATCTCCAATGAATTGGGTAACGCGAAGGAGTTAAACATTAAGGTTTATTCAAAGATATTTAGGGAATAAACTGTGATTGGTATTAAAAATGTAACCAAGAGGGTTACTCCCTATGTAAGAATGTTATGAATGCCTCTAGTTACCTTTATGTATTATGATTTATATGATTTATTCATGATTTGATGAGGTATGTTAAAGTGATTATGTTTTAGGATTAGAGTATTATTTCATTGATTCTTATGTATACATGTACTCATGTTTCCTTTCCATATTTTTATATCCGTTACTGAGATTTTTATGCTCATCCCATGTTTTTTAAATGTTTTCACAGGTCAAGGAAAGGGTACATGATATGATGATAGTGTCAAGGAAGTGTCAAGAAAGAATCAATGTTTTATTTTAAATATGTTTCTGTTGATGGGAAAAAATGAATTCTCTCTTTTATTGTAACCAATTTGTTAAATGTGGGATGTAATGCATGTTTTATGATCTAATTCTCTAATACTCTAAACCTGAAAAGATCTTCAATGTGTAATCTTGTAATAACTTGAGATTAAGTAAGGTTTAAGGTTGGGGCCTTATATGTATTAACAGAATTTTGAACTTTATATAATCCTTATAATTTTAGAATCCATATTATGAGTTTTATAGACATAATTTATGAACAAATTCATTTTTTTCAGATAAAAGAAGTATTTTTCAAAAAATGCACTTTTACCGACTTTTAATGGAGTACCATTATTAAATCTGATATTTGAAACTTTTATATAATCAATTTGAAAAAATAAACTTCTTATTTAGAATCAGGACATAATAATTTAGTTTCAATGAATTTTTGGTACTATCCTGATAACTTTCATACTTTGATGATTGGTGAAAATTACTAAATTTTAATTAAAAACACGTTTTTAAATCAAAATAATTAATAGTGATAAATTATGAATTTAAGTGATTTTAAAGTACAATTAGATGATATTTTTACCATTTAATCCAATGTTGGTCATTGGACATAATTTCACATTTAAATTAGACATAATCAAGTGCCAATCTTTTGATAGTTATTATTTCTTAAAAACACTCTTTTTGTTTTGACAATGGGAAATAATTTTAAATTAATTTCTGCCACTTTTGTGTTTTGAATTTAGAAAAATGGATTCCATATTTATAATTAGTAGGTACAAATTGTGTAAATATTTAACTTTTATTTTTATACATTTTGAATAATTACTTCAGTAAATATTTTATTTACTATGGTTAAAGGGTAAATCCGGTAAATAAAGGTAAAAATTAATATTATAATAATATTAAATTACCTTAAAACATGTCCCAACTCTATTGGTTGATACATTTCATAACATGGTCGAATTTTGGTCGATTATGTGACCTCATGGAGCAACTTTTAAATGATAATGACACTTTATATTTATTAAGATAAAGTAAATACAAAAATGGCTTAATTATATATCTTTTAGAAAAAAAATTTACATAGTGTTATATATGTTATATTTTTTACCATAAATATTAATTATAAGTATAAAATAAAATTACTAAATAATTTTATTTTATTTATAATTGTCAGACATAGAATAATTAAATTTATCAATGACACGATAATGATGCAGTATTTTCCTTATTAATGAAAGAATAAAATAATTGGTATTAATGATGATAAAATAAATATAATTTTAACTTTTTGATGAAATCCAAAACAATTATTGGTTAACATGACATGTTAGGATTACTTAAATGAATATTTTCTTAATTAATAATGTTTTTATGACTTCAAAAAATCATTTATTAAATACTATCAAAATTGACATAAAAGAGTTTTTAAAGAAATATTATATTATTAATTGATATTCTATTCCTAAAAATCTACGGTTTGGCCAAAGGAATTATATAATGATAGGTGTATCATTAATTAACCACTTGGGGGTCTCTTGGATGTTTATAGGATGTTTATTAACCATATAATATAAAAATACAAAGTGACATGGTAAATGTCAAACTAATTATCTAGGTGTTAAAACTAAATGATAATGTTAATCAAGTGACCTAAACCTGTCTAAAACATATTGGTTGAGTGTTTGTTGACCAATACCCACCTAAAACTTTAAATAATCCTCTTTGGAGGCATTATAAACTTAATATAAATTTATTATAAAATTATATTTCTAGCTTTTCCTAAGGTGCCCCTCACCCCTATTATAAAAGGGCACTCCACCTTTCCACTATTTCACACTTTCATAGCCTCTTGGCTCGGCCAAACCATACCCAAATAACCTATAAACTTCCCAAAATTTATTATAGAGGCATTCATTTAGTCATAAATCCATCTTATGGAGCCCTTTTGATGAAATCAAATGGAAGAACCCAAAGAAGAGGCAATAATTTCACCACCCTCTTTCAGGTTTCTTTCTTCTTCCACGTTTTCATTATTTGTTATTTCCATTATAAAATAATAACTCTAGAATCTTATATATACTGTTATGTTATTACAAATATGGTACTACCATATTCATTATTCTATCCATCCATTGAATGACATGTCACCATACGTGCGTACATACGACCTATCGTCTCTATGTCGTGGTGTAATTGTTATTAAATATATTATTATTTGGATCAGTATAATAATGATATGTAATTGATGTAAATAATATCTATAACATGATAATGACTCTTTATATATGATATAAAATATAATTATATGTTATTTTAATATCAAAAAAATGATATTTTCACTCGTGTGTACATACGGATTACCGTCTCCACAAACGCAATGAGATTCATTCTCCATCGTATCCATTCAAAACTAATTTTAATTTGATGATAAAAAATAATGTTAAAGACTTGATATAATTCTATATATGAATAAGATACATCTCATCCATAATAAATATGACTCACATAATAAAGAGTATAAGGAAAACGAATTAGTTAACACTGGAAACAACGATAATACAAAGATAGTATTAACAAAGAAATGTTAAAAGATCATATATGATATAATATTAATGTATATTATTCTTGTATAATTTAATAACAGTTATTTTACCCATATAAAGGAGTTTAGCCTACCCTCAACCAAGGAAAATTACATGTTAAGGGCCTATTTCCCAATCTCTTCATTATATGAGGTTGTTTATACGTAATTATATACTATGACCTCTTTATCATCCACATCCATGTTTCATAAAAATGTATTTCAAAACATTCTTAATATTTTATAGTCTATGGTTTAAAGCCATTTAATCCCTTTTTTGACTTTTTAGAAGATTTTTATAAAGGAATATTTCCGTCATTTTCCCAACAAGGTCTGTTTAATGTTTTTGACGAAATTATGGTAAGAATGTCTTTTTTTACATAAACGGGGGGTGTGGCTATTTTCCACCATTATAAAATATTCAAAGCTTCCTTTACAAGATTATAATAATATTTTCAAAGTAAATGTCTCCTTTTATAATTATATTCCTTTTAAATGATTTAAAAAAAGATATATTTCTCTCATATAGTTTTGTTTTCATCTAAGGCAACATCCTTTGATGAATTTTAGGCCTATTTGAAGTTGATTTATTTTGATACAAAACTTCCATATTATATTGAAGGTTTTGTGATATGTTTGATTCTGGATGTATTATTTTTATACCATTCATGTTTTAGGGAGAAAGTGTTGACATTTCGTATGATAGTTTTAATACGAATGTTTATGTTATATTTGAATCTATTCATATGAGGAATGCATTGGACCTAATAAATGATAGGTGGACCCGCTACAGCTCCTCGATGCATCGGTAGGTATCGTGAGACAAACTAGTGTCTTGGAACCTGGCCTTGAAAAAATCTTATTTGTAGTTTTGGCGCAATGCCTTGACTATGTGGTTATGTTAGTCTGGCATTATGAATTCCATCATTATGAAAGTGGTTAGTGATATTTCATGTGATTATTTGATTAGTAGAATATCTGTGTGAATATATAAATGGAATTACTTCATTTTATTTTTTCTATATTATTTTGATGTTCATGTTTAAAATGATTTATTTAGTTATACAACGCCTTAAATGTTTACGCTTATTTATGAAAGTTTCTGCTATATTTTTATCCTTACTGAGCATCTGAGATCACCCCTTTCTATGTTTTATTTTTTTCCGCGGATTCGAAGAAGTATATTATGATTGATTTGTAGGGATATTATGAGGGGGTATGAGTGTGGACTATGTCGACAATATGTTGTTGTATTTTTCCCTTTTATCATGTAATGTATGAATTATGAATATATCTAGTGTTTACAAGGCTACTAAACTAATCGGCCTTTCGAGACATGATCTTTTCATATCAGGGAAATGTTATGTAATAATACACCAACTTTGTGTAACTGGGGTCGGGGTGTTACAGTTGGTATCAGAAGAAGTTTAGTACAAACCTTAGAAGCTAGAATTAGATAAAATCTGATTAGATCACATAGACCTAAGATCGAATTTGATGATTATTATAGAAGAACATCCTAGAATTTTGGTATTATAGTGATTTTGTGAGTTTTTCAAGTAATACATCCATGTCTGGATACAAGCAGGTAGAGGCGGCTCTGGCACAGATGTTCCTAGGGGTAAACCCAAAAACACTACTTTGATCTATACTCGAACGGGAACTGGTGCACGACAATGGGCCTTGTTGCACTCTTGGTTGCGATACTCTTAGGGGATGTGCTTAGTATAATTATCATTTCCTTTACAAACCATTTTTAAGGGTTTATGAGTATATACATCCTTAAAGAAGACATTTTTCTGATTATGGATTATATCCATAAACTGTTCAATTTATGTCAAGTGTTTTAGAAGTTTGGATTTATGTATTGTGATTCATAAACTAATATATTGTATTCCATTGTATGGAAATGGAACCTAGTAGATGGAATGTGAACTCCAACAACACGTATTTTCCAAGTAGTAAGAATGATCATATCTTTCACGGTATTAACCCAACATTTAGAAGAGAAATAGTCTCTGATGTAGCCTCAACATATGAATAAATAGTATCATGTGTTAATAAGATAAGTTATTATTTCTCTAAGTCCTATGGCTTTGAAGGAAATCAAGAGAAGAAAACAATGGAAGAGAGAAAGATGGATAAAGAGAATATAGAAAAGTGGAATTTTCCCATATTTGATAACTGTGGGAAGAAACACCCTGGAACTTGCCTAAAGAGAATGGGAGTTTGTTATAAATGTGGAGAAAAGGACACCAAGTACGTGACTTCAAGGGCAATAAAAATCTTTCAAATGTACAATGCTTCATCTATAAGGAGTTGGTACACTACACAAACCAATGTCCAAATCATCAGAGTATGCCCCAAATGATGCTATTGGATAATAATCATATTATGATACTACCACAGATGATGAGGAATGATTAGAGTTATTATGTTGTTATTAAAGAATTATGTCCTTTGAGTGTTGTATCAATGATATACTGTTTATAATAATTATGGAGTATATAAGGATTTTACTGTAGTACTATTTCATTAAGAACATAATATTTTGTGGAACCATGAAAAGAGACTCAATAGCAGGTTAAATTTTTGTAAAATATATGGTTGAGAGAAAGATAAACAATAATATGGTTCTGATACCAAGGTAGTGATTTTGGAATAATACATGACTGATTTGGATAAATTATATTTGATATTCTTGAATACCTTGAATCATATTAATAATTTGTATATTCCTTCATTGTTGGAGTTTACAACATTTTTGGATAGGAATATATCCAGTATTCTACAAGGAATAAGGGATCATGAATGTAATCAATAACGTTTTATGGTAATTCAGGATGTTGCTGTTTTTTAAAAGAATACATGATGAAGGTGTTCACATGTTATTAGACGAAAAAAAAGATCTACATTGTGTTTTAATTCCATGTAAATTTTGGACTATGAGTTTCAATAGATGTATTTTGGATAATTCTAGTTTGAGATTATTTTTGGATTTCCATAAAAGGACAACCTAGAGGTCAGGCGGCAACTTGTCACGTCCGGAAGGCCACAAGAACTGAACCTACAACCGAAGGGATATAAGTGTGTATCATCTACCAATGGCCCACGTGATGTCCGAGATTGAATAATGTAGTTTTTTTAAGGTCTGGTAGATGAATTAGTAATTCATATTTTTTTGAACCCTATATGAATATGATAAATGAAATATTTTTTAATGTTCTTTTATCTTATAGAGTGAAAGAGGAGTTCGTGGTAGAAATTATTGAAAGGATAGAACTATACTTTTCAAGTATATATATATGTATATATATTTATTCTCTTATTCTATGAAGAAATTAATTCTTAAACATTAGGTAAGGGATCGTAAAACTAAAAAAAATTATCCTAATACCATATGATTTGTTGAACCAATGATATTTTAAATCATCATGGATTGATGGCTTTGAGGCCCTCAATTCTACAATTGTTTGTGACTTATGACCTCAGTCACTCCCTATAAATACATATGTTTTCTTCCAATTATGTATCTCTAATTTCCACTAATGTTCTCCTAATAAAGATCATAATTTGGTGGTGACCCTTTCATTTATTTTTTCCTCTTATTAAGGAAAATTTTTATTAACCCAATATCCGATGTGGGTTTTCCCACAAAGATATTTTTTATTTTCAACCTTTTATTTTCAAAGAAAAATTTAAAATTGTGAGGAAACAATTTATTGAAGGAGGGAAGAATGTAACACCCCAATATATCATAGCACGTTATTTCTTAAATGTAATTCAATAACTTGCACTATACGCAACACTGAGTTCAAGCGCACCACGACTTACCAAACTAGCCATTCAAAATTGATTATGAATATTATTAACTGAATTTTGAACATTATATAATCCTTATAATTTTAGAATATATATTATTATTTTGGTATACATAATGAACGAACAAATTAATTTTTTCAGATATAAGAAGTATTTTAAAAAAATACACTTTTACATACTTTTAATGGTGAACCATTTTAAATCCAATATTTGAAACTTTTATATATTCAATTTGACAATATAAACATAATCTTTAGAATCAAGACATAAGAATTTAGTTTTAATATATTTTTGGTTCTTTTCTGATAACTTTCATATTTTGATGAATAGTGAAAATTACTAAATTTAAATTACAAATCTCTTTTTAATCAAAATAAATAATAGTGATAAATTAATAATTTCAGTGATTTTAAACTATAATTAGATTATATTCTTACCATTTAATCCAATTTTTTTCATTGGACATAATTTCACATTTAAACTGGGCATAAGCATGTGCCAATCTTTTGTTAGTTATTATTTCATAAAAACACGCTTTTTGTTTTGATAAAGATAATTAATTATAAATTAATTCCATCCACTTATATGTTTTGAATTTAGAAAAATGGATTCCATTTTTACAATCGTGAGGTCCAAATTGTGTAAATAGTTAAATTTTATTTTTATACATTTTGAATAATTACTTCGGTAAATATTTTATTTAGCATGGTTAAAGGCTAAATCCCGTAAATAAGGGTAAAAAATAATTTTATAATAATAATAAATTACCCTAAAACATGTCATAATCCTATTGGATGATACATTTATGACCATGGTCATCCTTGGGTCCATTTTGGGACCCCATGGAGCCACATATAAGTGATAGTGGCACTTTATATTAATTAAGTTAACGTAAATTCAAAAATGACAAAAGCATATATCTGTTGGTAAAATAATTTTTACATCGGGTTATATATGTTATATTTTATACTATAAATATTCCTTAGAATGATAAAAATATTTCATACATAATGGTATTTTATTTATAATTTTTATAGATTTAATAATTAAATTTATTAATCACACAATAATGATGCAATATTTTCCTTATTAATGAATGAGTCAAATAACTAGTATTATAAATGTTAAAATAAATATAATGTTAACGTTTTGATGACATAAACGAATTTTATTGGTAAATATTACATGTTATTATTACTTAAATAAAAAAAATTTAATTACAAAAGTTGTGAATACTATAACAAAAATCAATTATTAAATAGTGTCAAAATTGACATAAAAGTGTTTTTAAAGAAACTATTATATTAATAACTGATATTCTATTCCTAAAAATATAAGGACTAGCCATAGTACTTATATAATGGTAGATTTATCATTAAAGAACCACTTGGGGGTTTATTTGAAGTTTATTGTAAGTTTATTAACCATATAATATTAAAATAGAAAGAGAGATGGTAAATGTCAAACTAATTAACTAAGGGTGAAAACTAAACGTTAAGTTTAATAAAGATACCCAAACCGAGAAAAAACCTATTGGATGTGTGGATTTAGATATATACCCACCTTAACCTTTATATAATCTAATTTGGATCTAGTATAAACCGAATAAGAATTTATTATAAAATATTATTTCTATCTTTTCCTAAGGTGCCCCTCACCTCTATTATAAAAGGGCACTCCCCCTTACCTCTAATTCACAACTTAAAAGCCTCTTGGCTCGACAAACCCCTGCCCAAATACCCTCTAAACATCCCTAACTTCATTATATAGGCAATCCATCAGTTAGAATTCCATATTAAGGGGCCCTTTTTATCATATCAAACGGAAGAACCCGAAGAAGAGGTAATAATTTCACCACCCTCTTTCAAGTTCCTTTCTTATTTCACTTCTTCATTCTTTGTTATTTCCATTATAAAATAATAATTCCATAATCATCTATATACTGTGATTTTATTAAAAATATGGTATAACCATATTTAGTAGTCAATCCGTCATTTGAATGACATGTCACCATAAATGCGTATGTACGTCCTACCGTTTCCATGTCGTGGTGTAATTGATATTCAATACATTATTATTTGGATGAGTATAATAATGATATGTAATTGATGTAAATAATATCTAAAAAACCATAAAGATTATGTATATATGATATAAAATACAAATATATTTTATTTTAATATCAAAAGTATGATATTTTCGTTCCGGTGTACATATGGATTACCGTCACCAAAAAGGTGATGAGATTCATTCCCCATCGTATTCATTTAAGACTAATTATCATATGATGATTAAAAATGATGTTTAAAGACTTTATATCATTCCGAATATGAATAAGATACATCCCATTCATAGAAAATATGACTCAGATTACAAAGAATATAATGGAAAAGGAATCAGTTAACACCTGAAACAACGATAATACAAAGAGATCATTAACAAAGCGATGTTAAAAGATCACATAAGATATCATATTAATTTATTTTATTCTTGAATAATATAATAAAAATTATTTCACTATTATACTAGTGGTTAACTTACCCTCGACCAAGGAAATGTACATGGTAATGTTTTATTTTACAATCTCTTCATTATCCAAGGTTTTTTATACGTAATTATCTACTGGGACCTCTTTATCATCCATATCCATGTTTCTAAAAAATTCATTTGAAAACATTCTTAATATTTTATAGACTATGGGTTAAATTCATTTATACCCTTTTTGACTTTTTATAATATGTTTATAAAGGAATCATTCTGTCATTTTCCAAACAAGGTCATTTTTATGTTTTCGACAAAATTAAGGTAAGAATGTCTTTTTTTAACTTAAACATCGGGTGCGGCTATTTTCCGCCGTTATAAAATAGTCGAAGCTTCCCATACAAGATTATAATAATATTTTAAAATTAAATGTTTCCTTTAATTATTATGTGAATTTTAAATGACTTAAAGAAAACAGATATTTCTCTCAAATAGTTTTGTTTCCATCTATGTCAACAACCTTTGATTGATTTTGAGTTTATTTGAAGTTGATTTATTATGATACCAAACTTCAATATTGTATTGAAGGTTTTGTGATATGTTTGACTGTGTATGTGTTGTTTTTATACCATTCATGGTTTATAGATAAATTATTGACATTTCATATGCTAGTTTTAATACGAATGTTTATGTTATGTTTAAACCTGTTCATATCAGGAATGCATTGGACTTAATAAGTGTCGGGTGGAGCCCGCTATAGCTCCTTGATGAATCGGTAGGTCTCAAGAGACAAACATGTTTCTTGGCACATGTCTTTGACAAAATATTATTTCTAGTCTTGGCATAAGGCCATTATTATGTGGTTATGATAGTCTAGCATTATGCATTCCATCATTTTGAATGTGGTTAGTGATATTTCATGTGATTATTCGATTAGTAGAATATCCGTGCGAGTAAGTAAATGGAATTACTTCATTTTATTTTTTTCCATATTATGTTGGTGTTCAAGTTTAAAAGGATTTTTGATTTATTAATTTCCTTAAATGATTATTCTTATTTAGAAAAGATTCTGCTAAATTGTTATACTTACTAAGCAACTGATCTCACCCCTTTATATGTTTTATTTTTTTCCCAGGATGTAGAGAATTATTTTATGATTAACATGTAGGGATAGTCTTCGGGGATGTGAGTGTGGACTATATAGACAATATTTTGTGGTATTTTTCAATTTTATCATGAAATTTAAGTCTTATTAATGTATCTAGTGTTTCTAAGGCTACTAAACCAATCAGTCATTCAAGACATGATCATTTGTGATCATACCAATGTTATGTAATAATGCACTGACTTTGGGTAACTGGGGTCGAGGCTTTACACTTCTCATGTCATAAAATTCATACATGTAATAATAGGATATATCATAGGAATATCATATATAACTTGGTAAAAAAATAAATAATAAATACTGAGATATCTTAAACACTAGTCCTATGTCTAACACTAGTCTCATTTCGTAACTCCAACATAACATCCCCACTCTCCCATTTAATAGAGGACATGTACCCTTAACTAAATCATAAACCATGAAATATTCTCAGTTTATGGGATGTCAAAACTAGGATTCAATAAAACTAAATAGTTCACAATTATTGGTTTCTTTAACAAGTTTAGTAAATACATGAGCATCAAATATATGGAACATAAATAGAAAAAATAAATAAATTACCCATGTCATCGTAAAATTTTCAATATCTATACGATATTTTAACATAGAACATTTGACTAGTTAAGTACTGGGAAAGTTTTCCATGGTCTAAACACATCATACTATGGAATGATATATCACTCCTCATCTCAAAATCAAGGTGAACGAGCTATCACTATCAAGTAACACTTCATGAATAGTGAATCACCATCGCTACCCATCCAGTTGAATAATCTATCACTAATCTAACACCAAGGGAGGACAAGGAATTTCTTAAAGAACATAAAATTATAATTCTTGGTCGATGATATACCCCGAATACACATCCTATGTGGACAATTCACCCCCAACACAATACTCCATGGGTGGACAAGTCACTATCAATATAAACTCTAGGAGTAGATAATATACCACATATAACCCACTAATGAACAATGATAAAACGCTAACATTAGTTTGTATGAGGAAAATATACACATCCTTGGGTAGAGTATACACCACCAAAATAATCAAGGTTTGACAATACACCGTCACTTACTCAATATAGGTAGATTAAGCTCCACCAGTACATTAACCAAATAGGGAATGCTGGATCAATCACTAAAAAAATTGAATTTAGTGGAAGCCTAAATTGACACAAAATGATTTATGATAGTTTAAAAAAATGAAATGATTTTTTTGGGGGGTCATTTTTTATTGGTTTTTAGAAAATTGGAGAATAATTTAGAGATAATTTTTTTCTAATCATTTTTCTATTTAAATGTTTATTTTCAAAAATAATAAATATCTAGATGATTTTCCATATTTACACATCTCCAACCCATTTTCTCATAACTCCCTATGTACTAACGACCCCACTAAATGAATTAACATTTATGAAAAATATCAATAAATTTTATTTAAAGTACTTATTTCAATATTTTTTTACATTTGCAAAACAACATACACTAATAATTACGATACATAAACCCATACTCTCATAACACTTTCTACTCTAACTGATCTAAAAAATAGATTTTTACAGGGTGAAAAGGAAGTGATCCAGCCTATTCCTACAAATTTTTTTCATTTGTTTCTTTATATAATTACAAAAAAATTATAAATGTTTCCCTATAATCGTTATAGATAGGATATTTTGACATATACTGTATAATTATTGTATAATATAAATAACTTAATCTTGATAATTAATTAATTAATTATTGATTATTTTGGTTTCCACTCGGGTATTATAATCATTATTTTAAAGAAAAAAATATATAAATTCCTTTAGTGGTATCCAAAAATTCTCCAAAAATCTCAATATGTAATTGTTGGTATTTTGTGTGCTACTGTAATGAAACCAATCACGATGCATCATTCATTTTTTATCATAATAATAATTATTTCACTACTAAAATAATTATTCTATTTTTCATTCTATATTGAGAGAGATGAGGAGGTTTATATCCTATTATTTAAAACATTCTTAAGAAGTTATCACTTGGGATTTATGAGACTTTTATCCAATAATATAAACTGTATAGAATTATCACTCTAACTGAAATGAGATAATTTAGATTTTAGACGTAGGGTTAAAAATTATTAATTTCATAGAAGCCCTTAAAAATTGATTGTCATAAATAAACCCCGTGTAAAATTATAATAATATTTTCATTGTTATATTCCAATACAATATCCAACTAATAAATAATTATATATTATTTCAAAAAAATTAATATTTATTTAAATAATATTAAATAAAATATATCATTTTCATCTCTCCCTTAATTCATCCTATCAAACCACTTTATAATTTATCAAAACATGAATAACAAATCTTTATTTAAATAAATACATATTTTTTAATATTACATAAATAAATAAGTGAATATTATATTCCCCAAGCATGGAAATAAATATTTATTTAATATTTAGGTTAATAAATATATATTTATTTAATACACATATAAGTATTTATTAACATTAAGATAAAAAAATATATATAAATAAATATTGTATCTTCTATATCTCAGAAATAATATTTTTTGTTGTTAAACTATCATATATTCTTATGTAAATTACTTATGTTTGAATATATATGATCAACCCAACAAGAATAATTATTTATGATCATGTCATCAACAATATATGTTTTCCTAATATTAATTTAAAATAGAATTTTTCTCATATTCGAGATACACATAGTCTATGGCCCTCTAGGCCTCTTGCTCGGTGACATTATTAGAACCGGTGTAGTTAATTTTAAATATTTATAAACACATCAAGGAATCCATAATGAAATAAGTTAATTTCATAATGATAACAAACACATACAAACACTTACTATATAATATAACATTTTTTCTTAATAACTCATCAGGAAAGATGTATACTTGTGTCACAAACTTACTTGCTTCATTTCCTTTCCTGGAATACCAAAAATGAACTAGTAGATAACCCTTCTTTGATATGGACTTAATAAGATGGATCTATTTCAATAAAAGGGTCATATAAATCTTTTTATATTATCTACAAAGAGACAAATTAATTCTTGACTTAATTAATATCATATAAATGATGAATCACCCAATGTATTCTACTTTACAATGTAAATATCTCATCATTAAATTGTTTTGGTTTTGGTTGTGATTTCATTCATTATTAAAAAAATTATTTTTGGAAAAGTTGTCTATTACATATGATGAATCATTGTGTTAAAATGTTTTTGTGTTAATTAATTTAGTATGAGATAATTTATATTAAATTAGTTACATTTTGTTTGAGTGGTATTCATTGCATCAGGTGTCATATAGATTTAAAAATGATAATTTAGATTTGGACCAAGTGTAATATTATTAAGTGGTCATATTATATTTCAGTTTGCTTTCTTTTTCTTATGTATTATAGAATTGACATTTTTAACTATTAAATTTCCTAGAAATGTTTGATGTTTTATAAAGAAACAATTGATTGAATGATTAAAACTCATTAACATATGTATTTAGAAGATAAATCACACCATTAATAGGTGTATTTTATTTTTTTAAGGTGTATTGAGAGAGTTTAAATGTATTATTATGAAATATGGTGATCAACTAGGTATTTATAGTACATATATGGTCTGTTGGAAAAAAGGAATAGTTAGTGTATATTATTTATTTTGATTAATCAATGTACACACAATTTTTATTATTAATTTGATTTATTTGTTATCATTACAAATGGTTTGAGTGTCACCCATAAAAATTTCTAATTTAATACACATTTATATCATACACATAAATGATTTGAAGATAATAAAATAATTTTATATCATTTATCATAATCTCTCCCAACTATACATGTTGAATGAATTTTATTAATAATGCGAATACACTTTTTGATATACCTATTAAGGTTTTTACTACTATATGTGGGTGATACCTTATAGTGATATGTATCATTTTTTATAGAATCATACTTTTTTGGATCTCAATGATGTGAAATCCATGCTATCCAAATTTTTTGGAATATTTATTATTGGAATGATTTTGAGGTATTTTTTTGGAGATTAAATAGTGATCTGGATAATGTAGGATACGTGAAATATACCCAAGATTAATAAATCTACTATTTCTGAAATAGGAGTTCATTAGTGAGTTATATTACAATTAAATTTTTTATATTCCTATAATAAATGGTCTATAATAATCTATATAAAAAGGGAGTAATAGGGAATCCAACATCACTTCTACCATAAAAAAAATATTCATTCATTCATTTATTGAAATTATAATATCCTTGACCCTATAAAAAATCCAATTATTACATGACCAAGTATATTCTAAGAATAGATAATTTTACAGAAATTTACAATTCTAATTAAAAATAAAAAAAATTAATAAAAATAATTTCCAATGGAATTATATCATCTAATAATAAATAAATTTTTTTACAAACACGTTTACTTCCACCATTTTGTTCCACAGATCATCCAATTGAAAACATACACAGACATCCAATTGTTTACCCCTAGTTTTTTGTTCTTATTTCATTCCTGTGTAAATTTCTAACTTCTTAGGAATCGTTATTGACCACATTCTAAATATTTGCTGCCCCATATTTTATTATATATAACTTTATTCTCTTAATATGAATATATTATTTATATTTATTCCATTTTTATACAAAATTATTATTTTATGAACCCAATATGATGAATATGAATCGAAAATGGATGCATTTTAATCATATGTAAAAATAATATGAAGATGGAGTAAGATAGTTCATCATGTTTTCAATAGATAATTCATACAACCATTCTAAAATACATTTTCCATGTTTGAATTTTTTTATTCAAGAAAAAATAGTAACTTATAGGTTGAGGAACATTATATTTAATATAGAATTGATTAGATCTATAAATGTTATAATAAACATGGAGAAAAGGATTGTGAACACTGATTAGGATGAAACATTAGTTTAAGGAAAATTTTATATGAATACTAATGTAAATGATGATGGGGGTCATATAGAAGAAATGATAATGGAAATTAACGATGAAATTTGTGATTTTCCAAATATGTTTGTTAAATTAAATAGTTATGATAAAAGACCATTATATATCTTTTGTACTAAATACACAATATTTTTCACCTCTTTTGAAGTTATATAATTTTAAAGCTTTTTGGAGATGGAGTGAAAACTTTTTTATTGATCTATTAGGTCCTCAAACTGATATGATTCCAAACGAAATTGAAATTCTTTTTAGAACATATAACTCTAAATGAATTGTACATAAAATGTTCATGATCTCTAAGTAAATGATTTATTGTCTAAATGATTTCATATTGTTTCACAAGGACCATGAATTAATCATAAAATTCATTATGTGCAGTGTAAATCGGTATATGAAAGTTGAATGAAGTCCCTAAAACTTTTTCTGTTATGTTCCTACAATTACATGATTTAGTATACTATATATATATATATATATTAGGAAACCATGGACAATTAACATTACACATAGATATAATCATTTAATGTGGGAAACTATTTCATCCATCTGACACTCCTCAGTGAAATACAATTGATTATGTGTATCCAGAATTTGGAAATTAACTGAGATAATTCAATCTTGAATTATCCACAAGTGAAATAAATCCTTTTGGTGTATATATTTGTATATAGAGTACATAATCATTTTTATTGAAAAATTATATGTTTTCACCCTTTTTATATATGAAGTGATGATAAATTATTTTTTCTATTCTTTTATGTGGACAAAACCATCTTGGTAATGATATTGATGTCTATTTGGATCCATTTAGTAATGATATTAAATTTATTTTGGGAAGATATGTTAAAATATATGATGCTTGTAGAAGTTAATAATACACATTTATGGCCTTGTTGTAGGGATGATAAATGAATTTATTTCTTATTTAAATTTTTCAGGCTATAGAATTAATATAATTTTTGGGTGTCACATTTACGAAGAATTCAAAAACTCATTTCTGTAGAAACAATTCTTGACCATAGTGTTTTAGGATGTTAGAAATTTTTAACTTTATGATACCGATCATGGATAAAAATGTTCAATGGGAATATCAAATAGTGTACAAAACCATCTCCACTAATGGGTGAATAGATGATTTATATCGTAAATGATATTCAAATATATTTTCATAAAATATTTTTAAAAACCATACAAAATAAGGTTGAAAAAATAGATAAATTTTTATCAAATTAACGTACATAAATTTTTTTTACGATATACATTTTGTTGATTTCATGCATGAAGGAAAACAATTATTGGATAGTGTTATTGACACAAGTCAAACTGTTCTGGAAAACATGCATGGCATCAATGATAGTTCGGACATGATTTTCATGAGGATGTGGGAAGAGATGGCATCGTTGAGGGGTAAGATTTGATCTTTTCTTCCTCCAACATATTACTCCTTATCCAAGAAAGAAAATTTTCAATTTACCATTTTCTTTCATAGTGTAAAATTACTATACAGGTGTTCATCAAATATCAAGAATATCATTTTAATAAATGATTTTAAATTATATGGACTAAAATAACAGGACATCATTGTATTTATGAAATATTTTATGCCCATTTATTTACATTAAATTCTCATTAAAAATTGTGGAATACATTAATTAAACTCTAATTCCACTTGAAATCCAAGTGTAGTATTGTCATAGACCCAGCAAAGTTTCTAGACATGAATAAGGAGAATGTAGTCATATTATGTGAACAAGTGATGTTCTTTCCACCATCATTCATTGATATAATGGTCCATATGATGATTTTATTGTTTTTAGTATTTCTACAATGTGGTCACATCCATTACATATGGACATACCCAATTGAATGGTAAATGATGATTTTGAAAATTCATGTCATTAATCAAGGTAATCTTGAAGAATTAATTGAAAAATGATATTTTTTAAAAGAATATTTTTAATTATATATTTATTACCTTTCAGATGATGTCAACAATGGTATCCCAATGTCTTGTCACAGAAGATCACATATGGGAAAATTAATTTATACAGTATATATTGTTACAATTACCATCATAAAGTAGGAGAAATATCACCTTAACATTTATATAATAGTGAAGCTGTCGATACATACATTTATTCCCACAAATAAATTCCTAAACATTTAAATCCATCAACGGTTGATGGATGGATATCAAATAGACATAGTCAATAGTTTATAGGATGGTTATAAGATCATATTTATAAGTATTTTTCTAAAAATAAAAAATCAATTGAAAAACAACATCGATGTCTAGCCAGGGGACCAAATAAAAATGTTATATCATATAATGGTTTTCTAATTAATGTTTATGAATTTTATATAAATGAACCTGATGACCATAGTACGATGAAAAAAATGGATTTATGTTTCTATAACAAGTGATTAAAATATACGGTTCCAATGATACAATTACAATTTATGGGAATATTTCATATTTTAGCATTATTGAACAGATACAAAAGTTGAGTTATACAACATCTAAACAGCTAATTTTCCATAGATAATGGTTTGAAAGTGAAGTGTAGTAAAAATTGATAAAAAAGGATTGGTGAAGGAGACTTTTGCTATGTAACGGGAAACAGATGATATTTTCATAATGGAATCAAAAGTAATGCATGTATAATTTTTCACAGATCCAACAAATAAGAATTTTTCGATATTCCTACTGGAGACTTAATCAACTGTTCGATCAGTTTAAAGGTAAATTGAGGATTAACCTTTCATTGGGAGATAGAAATAATTTCCAAGAGGTCCCAATATATAAAATGTATTATACATTATAGTGGACTAAAATATGAGATTTGGATTCTCGAAAAACGATACAAACCCCATCAACAATTAAAGAAAACGAAGGCAGTTTAATGAGAAGGGTAAAGTAATTTTTTATATACTGTGATTTTCCAAATAATATTATGTATTATCCACTATATTTTTTTTCTAAATAAAATGTGTGAAAAATCAAGCATACAATGACTTTTGAATGTGATGTTGTTACTGATCTCAAGGAGGAATAGGTAGTTGATTCTTAAACAAGAGAATAATTAGGTGATCAACACCAATTTGATTAAAAAAATAATGAAAAATTATCATAGTGTTTACTAAAATTATCGATCAAATATTTAAGGGAATAAAATTTGAGGTTGGATGGAATCAACATGTCCAACCTATTGACCCAAATATGTTAATATTCATTAGTAGTGTTGGGGACACAAAGCTGATGAATGTGCTTATTAATATAGGTTCATTGTGCCTTGTCCATCCTATAATGAATGAAACCATATAAAAAGATATTAAAGTAATGTTCTGATATATTTTCTCTTTTTTACCAAAGCATTATATAATTATATGTTGATTTAATTTTCATTATCCCTTTATAGTTCATTTATTTTGGATTATTTATACAAGAAATGTGTATTATTGAATTATAGAAAATCCCATATAAGCTTCTAGAACCTTCTTTCCAAGGTTCATCTTAGGGATGCTGAGGGGAAACTAAATCCCCACTGAAAAATTACTTATAAACACATTATAATTTAGGAAACATGGAATTATTTCATCTATCATCATGATGATAAATAATTATAGTTTAATTTTAGCTTCAAATATATTATTTGACTTTATTTAAATTATCTAATTTGATTTAAAAAATTAATATAGAAAATAATAAAGGAGTTACAAAAATAAACAATGTGTATCAAAACCAATATACCGGTATCAAAAAAGAAAAGATGGGGTATGCTTCAAAAAAAGAGTATGTATTTTAAATAAAATATAAATTTTTATGTGATATTAAACATCATATTTTCCTTTTTTATATACATATTGTTGAATCAAAATCATAAGTAACTTCCATCCATCGTAATGTTCTATGGAAGGAGGCCTGCAAAAATAAGTAGGATAAACTAGTTGATGAAAACAAAAAAACAGCATGAGAAACATGTCAATGTATGATATAATGGTAGTTATTTATGATTTATAACAGTATTAAATAAAAATATCTATTTATTTTTTTATGTATTTATTGTTTTTAGACACATGAATTGGTAGTGACCATAATGGAAGGAAAACTACTTTTAGTAGCTTTGAAGATGCGAATACATTATGGTCACATTAGAGGTGTTGGTTTTGGAGTAGACAGAATGGCCTAAAGGCCTTCATTTATGTATTATTTTTATAATCCACCTTTCAAGGGGTGAGGAGGAACCCTAGAAAGGATCGAAGGCATAGAGACAATTACATGATCCATAGGTCATAGAGGTAATCACCAAGACCAGACATCTTGGAACTGCTCCTCCCCAGCAAATATCATAATAGCAGCACTCCACCTTCGTATGGATGGTAGGCTAGTTTTCCTATGAAAGGATGAACATGCTTTGTACCGATGGAAAATCCATATACACTCATTCTTCTAATTCTGGTTAGCTCTACTCAAGTGAATGCACCTGCCCTGATCCACATCTGACGCCTTTCCTATGTAGTCTTGACCAGTACATCTGCATCATGTGTCCCAAAGGACTTGGGGTGATTCTAAGACCTTATGGTCGCCCTAAGGCCTTGAAAACAAATGGTCCAATGGACATGGTAGTTCTAAAAGCCTTATAGGACCCGAGGACCAAACCAGTTGCCCAGAGACCCAGATGGATGAATAGTTGTGGCTGCTAGAGTGCCTACTACACTGCCCTCTACTGTGTTGCTACAATTGCTGATAAAGTAATTCTATAGTCCCCATAAGTATTGTCTCCTCCAAAATTTGATCTTAGCAATCATATTTCAGGAAAAAATCATGATAAGATACAAATAATACAATGAAAGGATTTTTTGTGCCAATTTATGGGTTGCAATGTATTGTTTTACATTCGGATTTTCAACACTAATATATGACAAATGATCAAATTAAACTAATAGTTGACTAACATACACTTATGAACAACAACATGAACCCACTATCATTTGTTCAAGACATTCCACTCTACCTCATACATTATTGAATATAATTAATTTTTTCATTACTCTTTCTCTTAAATGTGAATCAAATAAATTTCAATTACCTTATATTACTAAAATTTTATAGGGTAATGTTTTATGTTATTTCTATCTATCAACACCCACATAATTCCATGTAGTAATGTGTATAGTTTATAATATCCCCAGATACATGCTACACATACAAAAAACTCTCAATAGATTACATGAGAGTGGGGACTATAGTGGATCAAGCTCCAAGCACTAGGTTTCATATTCCACATGATGATATGGATATTACAATAGTAAATGATGCTATTATAACATTCATATCGTGGGTATAATAATATATAATGAAAAATGTGGTGTGTCCTTACAAACAATTTTCAAATGAAGAACCTATAACAGCTTATTAGAAAATGATTAATGTGAGGTATTGTATTTCAGACCGATAAGATGATGGTAAATGAATGTTTGGATCTAGGTTATCTAGTAAATCGACCATGAAAATAAAAGTACCTTCTAAGGATACCTTCTCAACAACATTTCCACTATAACATATATTATCATTACAACATCACATAGACACCACATTAAATGATGGATATTTTTCCTAAATTCCATAAGAAGAATATTTATTTGTAACTATCATTAAAAAATTGGTTCGTCTCAAGATTATAAATGATATTTCGATGTTTTAATGGATAAAAGTCTTAATTGTTATTAAATACATAATGTACATATTCAAAATATGTATATAAATAATTTGGAAAATATTTTCATTAATGATTATAAAAATTCTTATTTACTTATAGGAGTTTATAAGCCTACTATGTGAAGGGAAATCCATGTTAATCATGACTTGGATTCATAAATCCCTATATCATTTCTAATGAAAAATTTCATTCTGTTTTAAATAAATTGATAAGAAAAATGAGAACCAAAATGGGACGTTTGAGAAGAAAGTAATATAGGACAAACACTTTTTGATTTCTATAATGTAAAGGTAAATGTCTGAAATCTAATCATATAAGACATATTTTTATTTTTTTCATTAAATAATTTTATTCTTATTTTTTAAAGCACTATTTATTGTTAAAAAACAATCAGGATACACCAAATATTTATTTTTTTGATCCAATGTATGGATTTCTATCAAACTGACATTAAATAATTTGTGTTGTAAATTTGTAATGCATTGAAATTATTATTTTCTATATAAACATAAAATTATATGTTTCAATTTTTGTTTTGGAAAGAATGTATTATAATCAGGACATCGATTAACATAGGCTAAATCATCGTAATAGGTCAGTGACGAAGAAAAGAATCATGTGGATTACTTAAAATGAAAACATATTTATGGTATATATATAAATATTTATCTATGAAACCTTATTTCAAATAAATTTTTTTTTTCAAATGATCCTATTGTGTATGAAGTAAGATAAAATCAATGATTTTGGATATTATGTTTACAAATGTATGGATGATATCATATATTATCAAAAGACTAAGATCCATGAAAATGTAATTTATAAATTTAATTACAATTTCATGAAAACTATTAATCAACAATTTCTTTGTTTATGTTTTATCAGTTAACTTCAATATTTCCAACAAACAATGTTCTCAAAATAAGAATTAAATTTTTCACTAGATGAGTGGGAATCATACATGGTGTTGGAATGTTTTTTGACTTCAATGTTTTTTGATTACTTACTATGTTTTTTTATCTATTATAGGCCATGACTTAATAAATATATATGTGCTGTAAATAATTAGTATCATAGTTCATATATATTAGTTATTATCTATTTCTCTACGACAAGTATAATGAGGGAAATTACTTTATTTGGAAATAAATTGGTACAATACATTGTTTCAAATGTATAATGAACAAATGATGAGGTGAATGCCTAATACTTATTTAGTTAATTTTATCAAAATTTATTCTAAATTTTTATATTAATTAACTTATAATTTTTATCTAATATTCATTTTTTAAAATTTTCACATTAGTTCAAACACACATCACATGATTGAAACCATGAAAAAAATCATATTTTTTTGATACTATTAGACAGTGTTCCATAAGTCATTTTTGGATGTGTAGGAATTAACCATTCATAAATCTGAAACATGATGTGGTATGTATAACTTAATGTCATTGTTTTAGTACAAAAGAGTCATTTTAGTATGAAACATGTTTCACATTTCCAAAACATATCAAATGAGCTCAAATTGTTTTCAAAAATTAGGAAAAAGAAATACATTGTTCATTTTTTTTGTTTTGGAATTAACCTCACCTCAATCCAACACATTATATGTTCTATAGGATTTGAAGTTAGTGTTTTCAATATAAAAGTTCAATTTTTCTTTTAAATGATCACTACATAGAAAAAACTAGGAAAACAACATCTAATTGTTTCCAAACATTAGAAAAACAATCCAAAAATAAATTTTCAAATAATATAATTGATTTTATCTCAATCAAAGAAAAATTGTGATTGATATGAATAAAATCATGTGTTTTTAATTGAAAGGTTCCATTTTAGTTTAAAAATATTGTCGCATTTCTAAAATTGAGAAAAAAAATTATATAATATTTAAAATTAGGAAAATGATCCATAAATCATTTTTTACATTTAGTAATTGACCTCATTCTAATATGACACAGTATGTGATCGATATCAATGAAAGTGAATCTTTTTAATATAAAAATTTCATTTTATTTTGAAAAAATAACATATTAAAAACCAAGAAAAAAATCAACGATTCTTTTCAAATAGAATTAAAACAATCTATAATTAAATTTTTATCTATAGGAATCGACCATACAGCAATTTGATACCCGATGAGGTATACATAAGTTAAAGTGTATGTTTTTATTAGAAAATGGCCATTTTAGTTTAAAACATTCATCAAATTGAGAAAACAAAGAAAATGAAATTTTTTTATTTTTAAGCATTAGAAAATTTTTCTATAAATTATTTTTGACATATAAAAATCAACCGTACATAAATCGGACAGATTATTTGACTAATATAACTGAAAGTGCATTTTTTAAATATAAAGGAGGATTTTTAGTTTAAAACACATGTAAAATCTACAAAAAAATGATCATGGAATTTTTATCCACATTTATGAAAAATAACATAATTCAATTTTTTTTATTAGAAATTTAACACACAACAATATAACACAATATGTGGTTTATATGAATCGAAGTACCTATTTTCAACATAAAAGTGTCATTTTTGTTTAAATCACAAATAAAATAGCCAAAATAAAAAAATTGGGTCATGTTTGTTAAAAATGTAGTACAATGAACCACAAAACATTTTTCATATATATGATTTAACTTCATAAAAATATGACATAGAATATGGTCTATATGAATTGAAGTGTGTTCTTTTTACCTTGAAGATTCATTATGGTTCAAAACACACATTAAATATATAAAACTGAGAAAAAAATATCCAATTATTTTTAGACATTAAGAATATTATATATAATTCCTTTTTCATGTGTAGTAATTGACCTCACATCGTTCTGATAGACAATGTGGTTAGTATTACATGAAGTGTGTTTTTTAATACAATAGTGTCATTTCTGTTTAAAACACACATCAAATAGACAAAATTGATAAAATGAGAAATTATTGTTTTCAAACATTAGTAAAATTATCTATAATACATTTTTCACATGTATAAATTCACCTCACATCAATTTAAAACAATATGTGGTCAATATGAATGGATTTGTGTGTTTTCAAAAAAAAGTGTCACACATATAAAATAGTAAAAAACAATCAAACAAACTAATATTGTTTCAGAAATTATTTAAACAATCCATAATTCAAATTTCTTGTAATTAATCAACCGCATGTAAATCCAATACAAAATGTGGTCAATATTACTCAATGTGAATGTTTTCAATATAAAAGTTCATTTTTAGTTTAAAACACACAAAAAATATCCCTAATAGAGATAATAGACTTCGATTGTTTTCAAATTTTAATAAAATGATCCATATTTGTTTACATATATGAATTGACTACTCATCAATCCAATGTACGATGTTCTTGATATGACTCAAAGTACTTGTTTTCAATACAAATGTTCCCTTTCAGTTAAAAACACACATCAAATTGATAATATAGAGAAAAAATAATAGATTGGTTTCCAAAATTAGGAAGACAATACAAAGTTCATTTTCCAGATATAGGTATTGAATAAATATCAATCTAAATAATGATGAGCTTCATATGCCTTAAAGTGTATTATTTCAATACAAAATTTCCAATTTATTTTAAAACAGACATCAAATTGGAAAAACAAAGAAAATGAGATCTAACTACCTTAAAACTATAGTGTAATTTTTCATATTTAATTTTTCAAATATAGGAATTCACCACAAATAAATTTGACACATGTTTTGTTCAATATGAATCAGGGTTCATGTTTTCATTATAGATGTTCCATTTTAGTTTAAATCACACATCAAATTGAAAAAAACAAGTAAACAAGCATGGATAGTTTTCAAAAATTATGAAAGAAATCCAAAATTAATTTCTCATATGTAGTAATTGACGTCACCTGAATCAAACACATGATGTGGTCAAAATGACTCGAATTTCATGTTTCCAATACAAAAGTGCCATTTTAGATTAAAACAATATACAAGATCCAAATCTGATAAAAAAACCCATATTGCATTCCAAATATTTGAAAATAATACATTATTTATTCTTCATTTGTAGGAATATACCTCACATAAATATGACACAAGATGTGGTTCATAAGACTCAAATAGTGTTTTTTCAATAAAAAAGTTCCATTTTAGTTTAAAAAACACATCAAATATCCAAAACCATGATAATGAGTCTGAACTATTTTCAAAAAATAGTATAATAACCCATAATTCATTTTTTTCTTGATAAATTGAACGCACATTAATTTTACCCATGATGTGGTCGATATGACTCAAAGTGCATTCTTTCAATACATAAGTGTGATTTTAGTTTAAAACACACCTCACATCGCCAAAATGGTGAAAAAATATCTGATTATATTACTTTCATTTCAACAACTACTACTTAATTAATTTTCTTATCATTTTTTTCTTATACTTATTTAGTTTATTTTCATAGAGACACTACTTGAAGATGAATAGGAAATTGTGTTATAATTGATGGATTATTCTCAAAAAGAAATTCATATTGAATTGGATCCCATCAATAGTGAGTTTTTTATCACTCTAATTGGGATCCAATTCATTATTACCAACATTTTAGAACAAATATAAAAAGTTGTACTTGTAAGAATCAACGAAAAATCAATCTGAAACAAGGGGTGCTAAGTATGACTCAAATTATATGTTTTTAGTTTTAAATTGACACCTTTCAGTTAATTTATTTATTTATTTTATTAAAAACATATTAATTGTTTTCTTTTATAGATGTATATTTCTTAATGAGTTGGTTTGTTTTTTAGGTAACTAATAGCATGACCGGTGTTGGGTATAAAGAAAAAGGATCAATGATGATTCTGAACGCCTGTAATAATTTGTACTTACTCATTTAATTTAATGAAAAATGTTACAAATTTATATTATTTATATATTTTTCCTTATATTTTTTGTTGGATGTTTAATTTAATTTTAATAATATATTTTCTCAGGTATTTTCTCTTGTATTTGATCTTGTAATTATAGATTGTTCTGTTGAAGTGTGCTCTAATTTTAACATCACAATACTGTAGAATTCCCCTTTATTAACACTTGAAATATCAATGATAAATGGATCCTTTAATTCCTCTAGAAAATTAAATGATTAATGGATCATTTATCTTTAATTTCAGTATCATTAATAAAGGATCCGTTTTTTGGTTCTTTTTATACAACAATTAAAGGAACCCTTTATCAGTTTTTTTCTAGCACTATTAAAGGTGGCCATTTATCTTTAAATAAAGAATAATTGATAATTTTTTCCTTTATTATTCTTTTTTTATAAATGATAATGTTTATCTTTAACATTAATAATTAAATCTTCTTTCTTTTAATCGTGATCCAATTTTCAGCACTTTTTTCACTAAAAAAGGCATATTTTAACATTGTTAAAGGCTATATTTTTAGTTATGGTTGACATACCCTTAGAATCATGGTTAGGAGAACTAAAATAGTATTATCACAATCCTATATGACATCATATTTAGTAATATTCCCCTCATAAATATATTTTATAAATTTTCATAGTAGAACTACTTCTGTAGTTACATCAGAAACTATAATATACTCTGGCACTACTGTAAATTTTGTGGCCATGAGAAATATAAACTTTTCTAACTCACAACTACCATGTTAAGATATAAAAAATATCTTAAATTTCATTTTATATCATTATGATCACATAGAAATTATCATGTGGGTATCCATTGATAATTAGTAACTCATATCCTCCCTAACTGGGGTAGTGAAGGATCCTTTTATAAGTGGAAAGAGTGGCATTTTTTAATAATTTAAATGGTAAATTCATTATTTAGAGGGAAAATGTATCCAATTATTGAAGATAATGGATTGTGGAAAAGGGTTATATTAAATATTTCTTCATATATATATATATATTTATAAATGTTTTAGAATGTTTTTAAGTTTTTAAATCTTTTATTTTTTTTACTTTTACCATTTTTTGTTATTATATAGGTAACATATTTTTACATAAGTAATTTACTTTTAATCCTTAAAATTGAAATGGGACTTTTTATATAATTCAGAACTAATTTTTGAAAATATGAAATATATTTTATAAAAAATATATTTGTAAGGAAATTTAATTTTAGCATTATTGTCTGTGACCCATAAATACTGTGACGCCCAAGCCCGCTCTTCTGGACTCGTTGCGTCAAAATGTTGTGTAATAATTTTTTTTTATAAACTTAACTTAAAATTTACACAACACTTTAAACAAAACTAGGATCTTTTACCGGTCTAGGTTCTGGAATATTGAGACAAAACATTACATTTATCAAAGCTTAAACAATAAAACAATTGTCCACTACTCTTCCATTGTGCTCTACAACCAAGATGACCAACTCTGGCATTCAAGGTAACCTGTGAAAAACATTTCAAAAATTTAGGGTGAGCACAAAAGTTTCCCAGTAAGGGGTTTTGAAAACCATTGATAAATCACTTTCAGAAAAATATCCTTTCAATAATACATTAGAAATTTTTTCAATTCTAAATTCATTGGTAAACAACCTTTATAGAATAATATAATCCCGTTGAAAAATGAATATACTTTGAAAACACATTTAAACTATTCCAGTGATTTTTATTGGAAAATATTAAGCAAACTTCATGAAAACAAAACATCATTTTGAGGCAACTTAATTCATCGAAGGTGGTCTTGGGCCTACCCACTTAGCGAAGGATGGGTTCAATCACCAATGACCTTCTATTTTTACAACGAACAAGCGCATGTATCTTTCGAAAATGTTTTAAGTTTGCTTTACATATATTTATATATATATATAGTATTTCTCACTGGAGTATTTACCTTTAAACATATCAGTGCATTTAAATAATCATTTCCACTGTACATATATACAAGGGTATATATATATATATGTGAATTTTTATTTGAAAAACACTTGTGAGTATTGGATCCCAAAAACTCATGTCACATGGCATGTACATGAACACCAACATACCTCATCTTACATTGATAAATAATAAAAGAAATATCAATGATTTGTTTTCATAACTAAATGTCTTAAACCATTTTTAATTCAAAATCATAAAATAAGAATGATCATGCATCGAATATTATACATTATATATATATATTATTTATAAAAAAAATCAACATTTCACTCATGAGTAAAATTATAAATATAAACATGCACAAGACAACTTAAAATTATAACTTGTCTATAAATAGTTCATCCAATTAAAATTCATTTATTTGTAGATTTTATCCAATGTTCACAAGTATGTGTATATACCTATATATGATTATGCATGTATGGAATTTCATAAACGATTATCGATATATGGCCATAACCTTTATTTTTTTTGATATTCTTAATTTATTAAATGATGTGTGAATTATTACATGACTATTAATTTATTTAGAACAATCATATATTTTCACATCATTAAGGTATATGTATACATATATATATATTATTCACTTGATTTTATAAGCGATGTTCCTTCTAAAATAAATTTTTATTATACAAATAGAACTACAAATTTAAAATAATTAAAGTGTTCTAAAAATTTTAGAACAGTTTATTAGAGCATATCGAAATATGTCCAAAACTTCAAACACATTGATATTGGTTTAAAGTAATCATTACATAAACCTTTGTAGCAATAATTTTTCAATACCCAAAACCACAAAAATATAAACCATATTATTTAACATAAGAAAATCTTCCTTGAAATAAATTAAAAAAGAATAATAATAATCTTTTTTTATGATGATTTAAATGTGTAGAAAATCCCCCATACACACAAACCCATAAAATTGAAATCATGATAAACAAATAGTCCTTTAACCCATTATAATAAACCAAATTTAAACAAAAACATGAATGATTTAATTGGATAAATCAATAACAATTAAATATTAAAGAGGAGGGGTATTTGAAAATAATACATTTTAATTTAACATGACGATTCCAATACATGTATAAATCAAGGGAAAATTAATTGTTGCAAATCAAAAAAAATTATAACGTAAAACATAAATTCATAAAAACTGTAATATTTTATCTTATGAAAATTTGGAGTAAAATAAATATTCCCTTACTTTATTTTTGTATACCAATTCTTCTAATTAGTCCTCATATTGTTGCCGCTAAAGCTCTGTTAAATTCACATTAAGGGAAGGAAAGGATACTGACTAACTATACATGGTGTACCAAAAGGGGCACATTGTAGAGAGTGGTTTTTCATTACTTCTAGACAAATCCCTATTTATAGTCAAAGTGTTACTATTTAATATATAATTATTTTATTTACAACATGTTGATAAATATTAATTCATTGATTGATTATATGCAGTGTGTCTCATATTCTGTCATAAACTAAAACTCAGACAGTAGTCATCGATGTAAATGTATTCAATGAACCTAAATCATATAAAATTTGAAACATACAAATGCATTTAAGTGTGATGCTAAAAGGTTCTGTTCAAATATACTTTTATATTCATTTGATAGTTACTAAAAGAAATCAAAGAAGAAAAATTTCAATTGCAAAATAAGATATCATTTTCAATCAAGACTTTTGTACAAACCAACAATTCATAGCCATACAGATATCAGTGTAAAATGAAATCGTTGATAAAAATAAGGATATCAATTTCCAATCATAAACACCATAGAAATTTATTAATATAAACAGATTGACATCTAATAACAAGAAAAATGAAATCTATAAAAAACAATTTCGATAACAGTGAACAGATAAGTATTTCGGATGATTTAAACAAAAATAATGACAATTTGTAGAAGATATAAACACCGGACAAGAAATTTAGCACAGAAGTCATTTTTTGGGAGGAAAATGACAAATCGAGACTTATTAAACCTTATAATAATCTGAAACAAGATTATTATAAACAGTTATTGAATATACAAAATCTATTTGATGATTCAGAAAAATCATGAGTCATTTTCCCCAAATTTCATCCACGCGACTCATATTTGGACGAGATGCTCACCTATCGATCTCACAAATGAAGGCGAACCACCATCAAGCGCCAGTTGTAGCTCATCTTTCAGCCTAAACATCTGAAGAAAAGGAAGATCCCTCACCTTCACCTCGGCTCAGAGTCACGCTCACCCTCGACAAACCCTACTACTCTTCTAAAACGACGTTCGACATTCCTGGATATCGGCCTCTCCTTCGGCGTCCACTCGTGACTCCATCAGTCTCAGCTTCGGCCTTGTCTCACAAGCGCTAAACCTCAACTCTCGGTGATGAAGCCTCCACTCCGGCGGACATATTTCCAAAACACGAACCCCGCATGGGATTACCATTTTATCCGCTCGAGCAAAACCCTAACCCGCACCTAAATTCATTTTACTTTATTTTTTGTTATTTTTTTATTTTGTTTCATCATTTTTGTTAAATTATTTTCATTACAAACATTTATCTGTTTGTTTTTTAATAAAACAATTCTCTGAATATATATATATATATATATATATATTGTTTCGGTATATATATATATATATAAAGATGTATATTCATTTTTTTGGTTTTATTTTAATCTTAAATTATAAAGTTCTTTATATATATTACTATATTTTAAAACAAAGTAAAATTAGATGTTGAATTACAACATAATATTAACATCTCAAATTATATATATATTAGTTAATAAAATTTATTAAATACACAACATTTGTTTATTGTAATTAAAAGTTAAATAATAATATTCAAATAAACATTGTCTATTTATTTTATTAGCAACTATCATGTGTCATTTTTTAATATTACAATTTCTAATGGATAGTTTTTATAACGGTCGCATAAATTTATATAAATACCATTGTTTTACGGGTCGTTCAAAAACTCAGAATAAAATATCATGACACTCACGCCACTTCATTTGGAGATGGATTTATATGTTCTGCTCATTTTTAGTTTCATTTCTATCATCCTTGCCATAATGTTTTTTCTTCTATCAGATCCAAGAGATGATAACTACTCGATCGACATCATTGTGTTTCTCGGTAGTCTTCCAATTATTTTATTATCAATAGTAGTGGGTTTAATGGGTTAGTTATTTTATATCAAGGGTGTATTATGGTATTTGTATGAATAAAGTGCTCTCTAATTATATATTTGCATTCGGTAATTTATTTTATTACATCTTGGAAACATTGGCAAAACATAAAACATAATTTTAAAACCTGAGGTGTTACATTCTACCCCCCTTAAATAGAATTTCACCCTCGGAATTCATTTACACATATTTCTCATAATTCCCATCTATTCTGAGTCTCACATGATGTCTCCAAGTTCTGTATAGTTTTCTTCCACGATTTCCATGTCTTCCTAAGAAATTAAAGTTCAATGTGGCCTCGAAATCTTCCACTTCCTTCGCCCAAATGCAACTAGTGCAAGAGGTGTTGTATGGATGTAGGAACCGGAAGACAGTCCTCAAGGAATGATAATCAATATAGTATCCAAGAAGTTCGTCTTGAATTTGATTCTTATTAGAAAGTCTCATTGCTTCGTCTTCGAATGTTTCAAATTCATCATAAATTCTTCCTGTGAAGCAAAATATTAAAAGTTGACACATAAATGCTGCGTGAAGATTTCCTTCTTCAGCTGCTCTATAAAAATTTAAAATTGATTCTGGTTGCTCAAAGATTGTAAAACAACTAAAAAGTCCTTCGTAATATGGTCCTTAGCGTCGATAGAAATGACGTTGGATCTGCCTGATATATTCGAAGATAAAACCAGAACCACGATGAAAATGAAGTATATCTGGTGTGCCAGATATAATATAGAGACGTTTAAAGGAAATCTTCATGGCTTCATAGGGCTCAGATTCTTCTTTTCATGATTTTTCCATGATCATAGCGAGTAATTCATCCGGAAGGCCTAAGAGACTTGTTTTAGCTCTCATTCCTTCCATCTAAAAATTACAAAGAAGAATGTTGACTGATATGGATAGTCAACTTATCATAGGGTTCTAAATTTCAAAAGTTATCTAGACTGTTCCTCTGATACCAAGTGTGACGCCCCAAGCCCGCTCTTTCGGACTCGTTGCATCAAAATGTTGTGTAATAATTTTTTTAAAACTTAACTTAAAAATTACAGAACACTTTAAACAAAATGAGGATCTTTTACCGGTCTAGGTTCTGGAAGATTTAGACATAACCTTACATTTATCAATGCTGAAACAATAAAACAACTTCCCACTACCCTTCCGCTGCATGCTACAACAAAGATGACCAACTCTGGCATTCAAGGTAACTTTTGAAATACATTTCAAAAACATAGGGTGAGCACAAAAGTTTCCCAGTACGGGGTTTTGAAAACCTTTGATAAATCTCTTTCAAAAAAAAACCCTTTCAATAATACATTAGAAATTTTTTCAATTCTAAATTCATTTGTAAACAACCTTTATAGAATAATATAATCATTTGAAAAATGATTATACTTTGAAAACACTTTTAAACTATTCCAGTGATTTTTATTGGAAAATATTAAGCAAACTTCATGAAAACAAAACATCATTTTGAGGCAACTTAATTCATTGAAGGTTGTCTTGGGCCTACCCACTTAGCGAAGGACGGGTTCACTCCCCAATTACCTGTTATTTTTACAATGAACAAGCGCCTGTATATTTCGAAAACGTTTTAAGTTTGATTTACATATATATATATATATAGTATTTCTCACTGGAGTATTTACCTTTAAACATATCGGTACATTTAAATAATCATTTCCACTATACATATATATAAAAGTATATATATATATATGTGAATTTTTATTTGAAAAACACTTGTGAGTATTGGTTCCCAAAAACTCACGTCACATGGCATGTACATGAACACCAACATACCTGATCTTCCATCGACAAATAATAAAATAAATATCAATGATTTGTTTTCATAACTAAATGTCTTAAAACATTTTTAATTCAAAATCATAAAATAAGAATAATTATTCCACGAAGATTATAAATTATATATATATTTTTTTTCAAAAAAAAATCAACATTTCTCTCATGAGTAAAATTATAAATATAAACATGCACAGGACAACTTAAAATTATAACATGTCTATAAATAGTTCATCCAATTAAAATTAATTTCTTTGTATATTTTATCACATTTTCACAAGTATGTGTATATACCTATATATGCTTATGCATGTATGAAATTTCATAAACGATTATCGATATATGGCCATAACCTTGATTTTTATGATATTTTTAATTTATTAATTCATGTGTGAATTATTACATGACTATTAATTTATTTAGAACAATCATATATTTTCACATCATAAAGGTATATGTATACATATATATATTATTCACTTGATTTTATATGCGATATTCCTTCTAAAATAAATTTTAATTATACAAATAGAACCACAAACTTAAAATAATTAAATTGTTCTAAAAATTTTAGAACAGTTTATTAGAGAATATTGAAATTTGACCAAAACATCAAACACATTGATATTGGTTTAAGGTAATCATTAAATAATCATTTGTAGCAATAATTTTTCAATACCCAAAACCACAAAAATATAGACCATATTATTTAACATAAGAAAATGTTCCTTGAAATAAAATAAAAAATAATAATAATAATATATTTTTATGATGATTTAAATGTGTAGAAAATCCCCCATACACACAAACCCATAAAATTGAAATCATGATAAACAAATAGTCCTTTAACCCATTATACTAAACCAAATTTTAACAAAAACATGAATGATTTAATTGGATAAATGAATAAAAAATTAAGATTAAAGAGGAGGGGTATTTGAAAATAATACATTATAATTTAACATGATGATTCAAATACACGTTGAAATCAAGGGAAAATTAATTGTTGCAAATCAGAAAAATATATAACTTAAAACATAAATTCATAAAAACAGTAATATTTTATCATAAGAAAATTTGGAGTAAAATAAATATTCTCTTACTTGCTATTTGTAGACCAATTATTCTAATTCCTCCTCATATTGTTGCCCCTAAAGCTCTCTTAAATTTACACGAAGGGAAGGAAAGGCTACTGACTAACTATACACGGTGTACCAAAAGGGGCACATTGTAGATAGTGGTTTTTCATTACTTCTTTCCAAATACCTATTTATAGTTAGAGTGTTACTATTTAATATATAAGTATTTTATTTACAACTTGTTGATAAATATTAATTCATGGATTGAATATATACAGTGTGTCTCATATTTTGTAATAAACTAAAACTCAGACAATAGTCATCGAAGGAAATGTATTCAATGAACCTAAATCATATAAAATTTGAAACATAAAAATTCATTTAAGTCTGATGCTAAAAGGTTATCTTAAAATATACTTTTATATTCATTTGATAGTTACTAAAAGAAATCAAACAAGAAAAATTTCAATTGAAAAATAAGATATCATTTTCAGTCAAGACTTCTATACAAACCAACAATTCAGAGCCATACAGATATCAGTATAAAACGAAATCGTTGATAAAAATAATGATATCAATTTACAATCATAAACACCATTGAAATTTAATAATATAAATAGATTGATATCTATTAACAAGACAAATGAAATCTATAAAAAACGATTTGGATAACAGTGAACAGATGAGTATTTCGGATTATTTAAACAAAAATAATGACTATTTGTAGAAGATATCAACATCGGATAAGAAATTTAGCACAGAAGTCATTTTTTGGGAGGGAAATGACAAATTGAGACTTATTAAACCCTAAAATAATCTGAAACGAGATTATTATAAACACTAATTGAATATACAAAATCTATATGAAGATTCAGAAATATCATGAGTCGTTTTCCCCAAATTTCATCCACACGACTCAGATTTGGACGAGATGCTCACCTATCGATCTCGCAAATGAAGGCAAACCACCATCAAGCACTAGTTGTAGCTCATCTTTCGGCCTAAACATCTGAATACAAGGAAGATCCCTCACCTTCACCTCGGCTCTGAGCCACGCTCGCCCTCGACATACCCTACTACTCTTCTAACACTACGTTGAACATTCCTGGATCTCGGCCTCTCCTTCGGCGTCGACTCATGACTCCATCAGCCTCAGCTTCGGCCTTGTCTCACAAGCGCTCGACCTCACCTCTCGGTGATGAACCCTCCACTCTGGAGGACATATTTCTGAAACACGAACCCCGCATGGGATTCCCGTTTTCGCCGCTCGAGCCAAACCCTAACCCGCACCAAAATTCATTTTACTTTATTTTTTTGTTATTTTTTTATTCTGTTTCATCCTTTTTGTTAAATTATTTTCATTACAAACTTTTATCAGTTTGTTTTTTTTTAATAAAGAAATTCTATGAATATATATATATATATATATATTCGGTATATATATATATATATAAAGATGGATATTCATATTTTTTTTGGTATTATTTTAATCTTAAATTATAATGTTCTTTATATATATTACTATATTTTAAAACAAAGTAAAATTAGATGTTTAATTACATCATAATATTAACATCTCAAATTATATATATATTAGTTAATAAAATTTATTAAATACACAACGTTTGTTTATTGTAATTAAAAGTTAAATAATAATATTCAAATAAACAATGTCTATTTATATTATTAATAGCTGTCATGTGTCATTTTTAAATATTACAATTTCTAATGGATAGTTTTTATAACGGTCGCATAAAATTCTATAAATACCAATGTTTTACGGGTCGTTCAAAAACTCAGAAGAAAGTATCATGACGCTCACGCCACTTCTTTCGGAGATGGATTTATATGTTCCGCTAATTTTTAGTTTCATTGCTATCATCCTTGCCATAATGTTTGTTCTTCTATCAGATCCAACAGATGATAACTACTCGATCGACATCGTTGTGTTCCTCAGTAGTCTTCCAATTGTTTTATTATCTATAGTAGTGGGTTTAATGGGTTAGTTCTTGTATATCAAGGGTATATTATGGTATTAGTATGAATAAAGTGCTCTCTAATTATATATTTGAATTCGGTAATTTACATTATTACATCTTGGAAACATTGGAAAAACATAAAACTTAATTTTAAAACCTGGGTTGTTACAAATATTGTTTTTAGAAAAATGTACATTTTTAATCATAAAAGACATGTTTAAGAAAAATTAGTCAATGTTGTTGAATTTAGGGACATTAATAGGTTTATTATTGAACAAACATTATTTGTTTTATTTTAAAATAAATCCACAACTTAATTTCATATAGTGAAAAGATTATTAAAAGAAAATGACTATAATTTGTTTTATTTGAAATAATTGTTACATATGTTTAAAAATGATAAACATAGCCTTTCAAAACAATGAATTGTATTTTTTATATTTAATAATTTTACATATTAAATATTTTTTGACTATTACTAATGTTTTATATGTTTTAAAGACCACATTACATTAGGATATAGTCATAAACTCGATGGTATTATTAAAAACTATATTTTTCACTATTCACCTAAAAATAAACTATTTCAGAATAATACCCAAAATTATATCTGATGTAATTTTGATATGTTGAATCATAATTATGTTTATTATTTAAAATTTAATTTCTAAAATTTATCTGTTTAACTTATATAATGTAATATAAAATTTAATAAAAAAATAATAAGGGATATGACTTTTTAGATATTAACTATTATTATTCATATTTCCAATAAATTACTGAATAAATTATTATTAATTTCTTATTCATATCAATAATTTATTTAATAAAAATTAACCAAAATATATTTACTTTCATTAAAACATTACATAGAGCCTAAAAATGTTCCTAATAAAGTAATATTTAATCCTAAATTTATCTGATTATTTATTAAACTATACATGTTGAATTTATAATTCACATAATATTAAAATAAATTTTTATTTTTAATTTTTTATGAACTTTAAAATGATTTTACTTTTATTTATATGCTATATTTGAAAATTATCATTATAACAGTCTCATTTAATACTTATAATATTATCTTTATAAAAGGTATCAAAGATTCATTTCGGCTTAGTGTTATGTGTGAAATATGATATTATATGTATTATATATGTAAAGGATAATTACTTATTTTATTATTGGTGTGCTACATTATCTCCCCCTTAAATAAAATTTTTATTCACAATTTCAATTATTACATACTACTAAAAGTTATCCATAAGATAAAGAAACTGAAGATATAATTACTAATGAGATATCATCTTCACTGACATGGGTGATACTAGAAAATTCAGTCATTCATTATAAATCGGCATATGCCTAATATTAATTTTATTTCCAACCATTTTATCTAAGAGTCCCTTTCTATTCAGTATCAGGACCAATATTATATAATTTTCTTCCAAAGGGAGTTTAAAATTGTTAAGGCCCACCAAATGAGCATCGAAAAATTCAAAGTGGGAGAAATACCTAAATATGGGTAATATTTTCCCCAAAAATTAAAGGAATAAGAAGGTGCACATGATCCCATGAATCCCACAATCCCCCATGAGGGACACAATTGAATGACAAACAAAGGGTTGTGAAAACTACCACATACATGGAATAGCCTACGGAAGGTCCTACGAAGCCCCTTTTGATAAGTCGTTGTAATATTTTGAATCACCATAGAACCTTTGAAAAATACATGGAATGTATCCAAAATTTGGGAGCCTTTTTAAATTGTAAACATCACTTGACTCACCCCTGAAGATCCCCAAGACACCCTAGGCCCCCAGAAGCATGTTCTCTCCATCTTGTGATATCCAACATTCATTTAATCCTCATCTCAAGAAGGCCCTTGTATATTCCTATATAAAATCATGCTCCTTATTTTGGATCAATAAGGAAAAATAGATGAAATTGTCCATGAAATGACCATACATCTCTATAAGGCCTTTTATGGTAACAAAATGCATCACCCATGGGTAAACTGATTATCCTCAACCATACCTAAACAGCTTTTAGAAATCCTCAAACATTCTAAAATAAATTAGTGAAACAATAAGGGAGGATGCTAGAGCCTCTTGTGGTCTTAAAATGCATGTAACACTCTTAGGTTGTTCATGACATGCTCTCATAAGGCCCCTTGACAAGCTAGTTTAATGACATGAAGGCCGTAGGAATGTATTTCTTGTCTCATGGAAATTCCATAAAATGTAACATTACATCAAATGAAGGCCCTTAAAATCGCATCATGATCTCATGAATGAATATATATATGTCAACCTTACAATATAATATTACATTGAAATTTCTGCATTATTTGACAAGACCCAATTAGTTGGAAATAATCAAATAAATTATGGCCTTGATGAAATGATCTCATGGTAACTGAAAGAAATGTGACAACCCTAGAGGATCTATAATGGGGAATCGTGAAACGCATGATGCAGAATCCCTCCATCATCTCCAGCATTAATTCATGTGATACAAGACATGTAAATTGGAGAACAATAGTGGTGGTGAGGAAAACAAATACTCCACCCTATCATCATAGAGGTTTTACCCTTTAATCATATAGATACATCGGTGCACTCAATCACCAGGGAGGATATCTCGGAGAGGCTGATCTCACGATTGGGATGTTTTTCGACATGTACGGTCTAGTGAAAACTTGCATGATAATGAACCAAGCATAAATAACTTCATGTGATCACTCATAGATCACATGAATGACATCAATATATAAACACGAAGAACATACCACATATCTTCTAGATCACGCAAGACTTAAAATAAGATAACACTAAACAAATCTAAGACATTAACATTTAAAGGCTGGAATAAAGACTAATGAATGAGAGACATAATCAAAGAACATATATGTTAATAATCATGCTCTTTCCCTGAACCACCTAGGTCATGTGAGGACCCTAGGACGTGTCATCGAGATCTTGTGATACTCTTATGGTATACTATTTGGATGATGATATGTCCTTGGGACATGTAGAAACAAATCATATGGAACCCTCTGGAAAGTTCACATAAGTCTCATGAACCCCATCCGGATTTCCATCCTGAAATTATGATAGCCTTCAGACATGTATCTTGACTCATATAACAGATCCATTACATGTTATCTAGGTTTTGTGGAAACATCCGAGCATGAAAAATTACTCTTTCAAATCCCTATGGGAATGCATGGAAGATATCGTGATGTCATGAAGACATGTCGGGCTAAGACATGAATCACCCTCCAAGACATGTCTCACAGACTCATGCGACACCCTCTAAGTTTGTTATAAATCTCTCACGATGACACAAATATGATTTAGTTGGATCATGAAACACCCTCAAGACTTTTCAGCCATGTAAATGTGAAGATTTTCAGAACAATATGGTTGGGTCTTATGATTTTCCCCTGAATTTTAAGTCATGATCATATAGTCACCCTCATACTTTCCATCTAGGATATGTGACATCGCTCATTCATGTCAACCAGATCATATGATTTCTGTAAGACAAGTCAGATAAACATCCTTTGAAATTTCATGTGAATAATCAACGCATGTCATGGGGACAATAAATACAAGTTAGGAAGACTTGAAGGCCGGGTCTATAGGGAAATGTCAGTTTTTATTCCCCAACCAGAGGCATAATATGATATAACCCAATTATAAGGGAAATGTTACTGTGTAATCCCAAACTAGTGGAATAATATAATATTACTTGATTATAAGGGAAACGTTTTTTTGTAATCCCCGACCAAATGCACTGTAATGAATCTAATTCATATCATAACCAGGATCTATAAGATGCCTCCCTAAGACCCTAGATCTATATTAACCTATAATGGGATGTACCACCAGATGATGCCCACAACTATAAATGATGAGTCTATTTATTTTACATTTATTGATTATCACACCAAGAAAAAACATTTGGACATAGGGAATTACATTTATCATACAATTCGCATCATAAGTCACTATAAATACAAGGGAAACGTTAGTGTGTAAGACCCGACTAGTTAAACTATAAGGAATCTAATTCCCATTATAACCAGGATACATAGGACACCTTCATAAGGCCCAAATCAGAACACAATGGGGGATCCACATTAGTTTATGTCTCGTAATTTCCTTAAAATTTCTAACATTGAGACTCAATCATTCCCCTGGGATAATCATCATAGTTCATCTATTAGTTGACTAAAAAATAATCAAACAATGATGACTCCAATTCTTACAAAATACATGATATATAGGATGCATCCCCAAGGCACTATACCCATATTATCCTTTAAAGGGAGGTCTCAATGCATAAGTAACGCATCTATAACAAATGAGACTGGTTATTTTCCATCCCTTGTTTCTCATACAGATCATAGCTTACATAGAGTTTAAATAATCATGTCATTATTTTTATAAGCCACTATAAAGGCATGAGAAGTCTCTGTGTGTAATCCCTTATGAATTGAATTATAAGAACTATTATTCCCTCCATATCCATGATACATAGGATGGATACAAAAGGATTAATCCCAAAATCAAATGGGCATACACATTAGTGTTTGTTCCTCCATGTCTCTGACATTTCAACTATAAGGAACCGGTCATTCTCATGGGCTGATCATTCTAATTCATTTGTCAATTAACAGAGAAACTAGTTGAAATATGATAACTTTGATTCCTTAAGCAACAAATATTTTTTGGAAATATTCCAATGTCTTGAGATCTATATTAAACATTATAAGTGAAGTCCCATTATGCAATCCCTACATCCAAATATAGATAGAATAATTACTTCTTATTCATATTTTCTCACACTAATAATGAATTATGTGGGATTATGTAGTTTTATTTGTTAGATCATTCACATAATCAATCTCCCCCAACCATGGTGATATCATCATGTAATCCTTGATGAGTGGTATGATATAAACACCCCCACATAAATGGAATATTCCATGGGGTCATTCTCAAGGGTGTGATTGAACTACGATAACTATAATTCCTCCTATAACTAGGATATGTTGGATGTCTTCTTGAGACATGAGCTCTAATTTCTATTTCCTCAGTTCCGACAAATATTTCTTCTCTAAATGAAATTAAGTTTTATGGGTTTAACAAACATTTGTTTTTTTATGCCATAAATGAATAGTATTTATAGGATGCATTGTAATGGCTTAATCCACTCCACAGAATATTGACCACCTTCCTGTTTAAAAACAAATTAAAAAGTGTATACTTATATGGCTTTAACATATAAGGAGTTTTCCATCATTAGGAAATGGATGAAGGGCATCATATATATATATATGGATTCAACAATGAGATCAATTTATTTTGTAAATAAATAGAATTAACATATGGTCAATTTCGTAGCATAACTAGTCCTTTATTGGGAGTATGAATAGATTTATGAACCTGTCCTAAATCCAAAAGAGATTCCTAGAGTGGGATATAATTACCCCCAAAAGGTTTTAATGAGATTGACCTCACATCCTCTCGAACAACGTGATTCCCAATGTATCATTCGGTTTGAAAAACTAAATGACCACATTCCTTTAGAAATAAGGACTGTTGCATGTTACGGTTGTGGGAACTATTAGGATTTTCCATTAATAATGATTATGGTGCCCCGATGTTAATAATTTTTCAATAAATTAAACCCCCCCCCAATCAACCATTGCGAAAAACAAAATAATCTTCAATGAGGGTTCTTGAATAAGTATTTACTATCAAAATAGAAATAGTGAATCAACCTGAATCTCATAAATAAGATAAATTATTTGATTATTATCAATCGAGCCATTTTTTCAAACCATATGAAAAATAGAAATGGTTAACCCTATTTGAATATCTCTAATAATAAAATAATTTATTAACCATTTTACAATTCATTTGGTTATTCATATCCAACAAAAAAAGAATAAAATTATAAAATAAATCTTATAGGAGATACTCTGTCACAGGGATTCTCAGGAAATATGTTCTTCCTTGAAATGATAAGTCCATGTGATTAGAATGGCCATATCAGGAATCAAAAAACAATAATGTTAACCATGCATATCTTATTGAGAATATCATGCCTATAATGATGCACTAATCAGTTACCATGTTCAGTGTTTTCCCCATCATTGTAGATGCATCTCTCATCAGCAGCATCTCAATCCAATATAATGTCACCATCTAATGATTGTTCATGAAAGTAAATTGTGGCTACAACCCAAACGGGTTCCAAATTGATCTCACATTCCTAATAACATCATTTACAGCTAGTGCATATGATTATTCAAGATTTCCATCAAGGTTTTAAAATAACAACTCTTGGAAATGATTTTGAGATTCTCCAAGGACTGAATTTGATGAGTATGTATCTTTTAAGGAATGTGATAGCTAATCCAGTGTCCTTCGTTGCCAGAGGAAACCACTTCATGATCTTATCCTGAGAGCATGAAAACAAAACACCTTCAATATCTAATGAAGGTGGATTAGGTAGTCAAATATGGAACTGTTTTAGTTTAGGGTCTACTAAGGAGGGCTCATATCAACCAAAATCATCAGGGCCATCCCACTAGTACCCACAAGTCACTTTCTGAGAGTTCCACCAGACTTGCAACATCCTCTGATTCCCATGCATTGAAAATAATAAAGGCACATCAAGCGAAGAAAACACTACATATCCAATAGTGGGATCTTATCATCCCTTTTTCTGATGATTTATTTTAGCATATTTTTTTTAATATGTGAGAAGAATCATATACTTTCTCACTCTGACCACATTTTTGGGAATATTCCCATCGTAGGCATGGGTAGGAATCATATCCCTACCCCCTATACATTATGTTCAACAGCATATTTTAGTTGAACAAGGAGGAAATAAGTGGACTCATATCCCTACTTCAATATAATATATCATCCAATATATAATTGAGATGGAAAATATATCAGCATATATCTTTTTACACACATTTCAAAAATTCCAATACATCATAAAAATAGCTGAAGAAGTCTACTGTCATATTTCGATGCTGGTATAGATAAAGTGATATTTTCATATTAATATCCATATAACTAGGGTAGCTAAATAATATGATCATTTTTAATAATTTCTTGATCCAGATAAATAGAATATTCCTACTCTCATCTAGAAGGATTATAAGAATACCCTAATAAAGGACAAGACTCGGGACCAGGATCAAATTTTTGTTCCAACTTGTGATCATCCAGTGAGAGCAGCATATGCCTCGAGATAAGGGAACATTCATTTTTTAGAAGTCTAATGACATATTCCAATGCCCCATGATAGGGATCATATCCCATTTTTGGCTAGGTATCACCAAATGATTGGGGAACATGCCTCAAGATAGGCTCACATTACTGTCAAAGAAGACAATTGGAATACTCTAAGGGCATAGAATATTGAATATGTTTCTATTGATGATGGGGTTAATAAAGTTAGAATAGTACATGTCTGAGGACATTCTCATATTTCTATATGTGAGTCTTCCTATAACATTCTTGTGGATCATGGATGCTAGGTGCATATTCCAACTTCCACTGATGAACAACTACAATAGAAACTCCTTAGCGCACACATGAGGAGTCTCATATCCCTTCTCCCATTCCATTGGTCTTCTATAATATTCTATTTGGGGATGCATATTTGGACCATGCACCGATTAATTTTCATACCAAGTATCACCAAGTGAGAACGGTGCATGCCTCGGAGTAGGCTTGTACTCCTATTAGAAAGACTAGTGGAATATTTCAAAGGATCATGATTGGGTTCATAATCCCATTATAATCATGGTTTTCTAGGTGATAATGGCACATTCCTTATGAAATTCTAAAAAACCATTCCATACTAAGGATTATCATTATCAAATTACAGCTTCTTATTAGCAGAAGGATCATATTCCCACAATATCAGATGTTTATAAACATATTTTAAAATTAATAATTCATAAGAATCATATCCCTACATAATTGAAAATGGAAGGATTGAATATTATGTTCTAGAAGAATAATGAAACCCATATTATTAAGCTTCTCAATAATAGTGTCTTTGTGGTTGTTTGAGACACATTCTCAATGCCATAAGTGTCCATAAAAAATCAAACGAAGAAAAAGATGATCATTACTATGATAATCTACCTCATGGTAGTGTGGAGATGGTTTTCATAAATTATGCACCTAATATATCCCATGTTCTATCTCCCAATAATGATATATCTTGTGGATGTGTAAATCCCGCACTTTCATAGACACCTTCGTATAGAGAGGCTTCCTAAACACATAATCCTTTATATAAATAGCTCTCAAATCAAAAGGGTCAACCACATATAGTACCCCATCAGCTTCCATAATAACTTCTCTATAGTCCATAGGGGACCCCGGAGATCATTTTATATAGTCTAACTTGATGGATGCATGTAATTTTGATGAATAGGTGGAAGAACTAGACATATGGAGAGAGTGAGCCAGAGAAAACCACCCCCATAAAATTATTTCCCCTCATGACTCCTGACTATGAGATCCCCAATGAGCTAGAAAAGAAGTTTCTTCCATATCTACACCAAAATATGTGGGTTACTCAACAATTATTGAATCCTAGATGCTTTCTTTATCCAGGATTGAGGGTCACCTTCCGACCCACATGATACTATGTTGTCATCTAGACTTACCTGTTATCTCCATGACCGATGATATGAAATTGGAAAGGCACTTTGAAAATATACAACACGCATATCACCATTGTATCAAAAATCTTCATCATCTGATCTCTAAATCAAAATCATGAATCTATATTCGAGGATAGGGAAAGTAAAAGGAAATACACTTCACCATACCCCTTGAATAATTGCACTCGTAAGATAAAACATCCTATAGGGTCATCTCCTATGGGGAAATTAGGGGATTTGGTAAAACTCAGTCCATTTGTTAACTACAAATCAATTCCCCTACTTCAATGATGACCATACATAGCGAACAAAGCAATAGGATCACTAGATTATCTTTGAACTGGGATCCTCAAAGTAATGGGAATTCACTTTAGACATTATAGACAAATTTGTGATAAATCAGATATATTTTGGTAAATATTGATTCTCATCATGGATTTCTATTGCACCCTACACCCACATGATCATGGTTGTGAAGCATTAAACTGATTGTAGTAGTATCTGCCATAGTAACCGTCAAGATGCGAACCCAACCCTATGGGATTGAGGAATATCTACCACTACCTCCACCTCTTAGATTAGAAATTCCTAATAGGATTCAATACATATCAGAATCATCTTGATGAAAACCTCATCTTATTGGGATGGGGAATATAAATCTTAGTCACCATCACTAGTTTCATCATCCTCTAAGAAAGTCCTAGAGAAATAAATTTTGATTCCAATTCAACCACATAAAACCAATTAAGGTCCATATATATCTCTACTTTTAACATATTAATCATCAAATTCGTATATAAATCATTGTATCCTCAAAAACTGGATCATTTAATGCTAATTGTGGCCCCGAATAACCTCTATTCTATAGAGTTGTGGGAATTTTCATCATCAATATAATGATAGAGAGAATCATTCACCCCCACATAGGGAGGTAAAAACCAATAGTTTACATTCCATCTATTCATCCTAATATAAACAAACCTATTCTATTCAGGTCCCATTTGATAATCAGGACTATAAAACCCCTCAAATTCATTGTTCATAGACCATGAAGGGACGAACATATGATGAAGGTGATCAAACCCTATCAGGGTCACAATCCAAACTGGATTAATATGGGTAAGGGTTATAAGAATGACCCTGTTGATGGAAGTGGAAAATTATCATGTTGCATTGACAGTAATGGGATAAAAACAATTTCTGAATATTCCCCTATGAATATCATCATGTCAACATGAAAGACATTATGGATTAAGATGAAAATGTATAGGACCACAAAACAGAGAACCTACCACAAGATAACGGTGATTTAAATTCTCTTAATAAGGTTGCAGATACATAGAATCAGAAACAACTCTAAAACATGGAACCTCTAAACAACATGTTCCCACCACTACGGTGGAACACAACCAATGAAAAAGGGAATAGTTTGTATAAATCGCAATAAACTCCCACCGATTCAAATTTACTTCCACTGAGTAGTTGTTTTCGCAAAACGAGATTGTGATACATACTCTTGGAAAACTCTATGAGGAGTTACTCAGAGGAAATATCCCTACTCGATATCATCATTAGGATCAGAAGAATGTTATCACTCATATGGTCGGTCCACTAGAAAAAAGAGATACCTTATAGTCAGACAGGCATTGGATATTGGTATCCAATCCACATAAATGTGGAACTCAAAAATGATTTTCAATTCCCTCTATTATGGTGACAACCTGTCTTTTTCTAAGGTGATCATTCTGTATTTGGGAGAATTGAGAATTCGCGAGAGGAAAATGTGGGGCCACATCATTGAAACACACCCACTCCCTATATATGGGAGGTGGAATAGACAGTACTCCACCTAGAGCTGCATAACATCATCAATTCCCTAGCTACTCGAATCAAATCCATGGAAGGGTGAAGTGCCCCAATGCAGCCTAAGATGAATCTATATCCCAAATGGGTGGAAAAAACATTTCCCCAACTCAATGTTGGAAGTCATTACTTTTATTCCTTGAAAGATACAGGAAACTGTAAACATTATCACACACACTTTGTATCTCGATTTGGGTCGATGATGGACCCTCAAGATCAATATGATTCAACAAAGCATATTTTTTTTATCAAACTCTAATGAGAAAAAATTTAGTTTTGTTCAGAAACCTACCAATTAGATCGATTGTAAGATGGGAGGACCTTCATCGATAGTTCATTTATCGGTTCAACTATACGTTGAGTAAAACAATAATCATTGACCTGAAAAATTAGAAACAACATGAAAATGATAGGGTTTTTGACTTGATAGCTATGAGGAAAGGTATATCCTATTCTTCCATTATCCCTCTCTCAATGGAGAAACTACTGGAACTCTATGTAGAAAATATCATAGATGAGTTTCATACACCTTTAATCCTAATAAAGTATCAATGATGGTTACATATGTTCATAGATATGGAATAATGTTTAGAAGATTACATTTAATGAACTTGATCCAAATCTATACTCATGCCCTCAACACAGGGGAAATATATAAGAAAATAAGAAGCTTCATCTCTCACTCTCAATTTAGTAGCATTTCCCATCCATGAACTAGTGCAGGTCTCTAACCACCTAGCACCTCTTGTAGAGCAACGAAAACCACAAAATCACCCTCATCCAAAAGCATAAGGAAATCATGGTCACCTAATTTTTGAGGAACTGATTAATAAAGCATAATGATTCCATAATGAAAAAGTCACCAGTTATTTTTCATCATCCATGGATATAAATATTCTTTATCTACCGCAGTCAAGGAATCCTAGTGTGGTCAACCTCACAGACTGTCCCGAATACTACTCTTTCCCTTAAATTCTAGGTCATAATATCCATTACTTCTTCCATACATCCATCAATGTATGGTAAATTCTTGATAGGTTGGGTTAGATAAATCCTTATAGTTTGTTTCCAACATATCTATTTTCTGGTCATCCAAATAGAGTGATTAGAGGAATGTTCCCGCCATGTGTGATATGAATTTCTACAACAGGTTGAATTGAATGATTGTTGATCGATATCATTCAACCCTAATAGAATAGCTGTATAGATGCACAATATCTCCACCACCCATGTAGGTGACATCAGATATATCTACCGAAAGTGGATGTATGCATCGGAAGTAGGATGAAATTGAAGAGGATGAGTCATATTCTCCTCCAACACAATCTCTATCTCTGGTATATTTCACCCCTACAAAATATAATTTATGGAAACCATCCCTTCAAATGGAACATTCATCGGTTGAAGAGATAATATTTGGTTATTGAACATAATACACATGAAATAACCCTTCTCCAATGATATATATTCTTTTGAATATGAGTCTCCCACACATATTTAGGGAGCATGAGGCCGCATGCGACAGAACTGAGGATTTGAGTAACAACGTGGACATGGGAGAACCCAAAATGTTTATTTAGATCCCCATTGTAGACTTATATGCTGATGAGTCTCATGGTACATCACTCCAAAATGCCCAAAAGGAATATGAAGGTGTCTTAGAACCCTCTAGAATTCATCCTCACAAATTTTTATTGCATGACCACGTAGTGCGGGATTTATTATATGATCATCCCAGGAAATGGGGAAGGGTGATAGAACATGTTCCAAAAAAATTAGATAACCACATGACCTTAGTAAAAGCATCAGGACCATCCACATCAAACACCTCTAATCCTAATCCAAATATCAACAAGAACCACACATTATGAAGCACTGATGTCAATGACTTAGGAAGAGTCAATAATCTCAATGACCCAGGGGATCTGATTGATAATGGTTCCCAGATCAACCTCATACTGATTCGATCCCACTAGTATTTGGGATATAGAGAAGGGTATTTTAATCACATAAATCATCCATTATAGGGTAGGATATCATGAGGAAATACCTATCTTAAAAATAAAAGTTAATGATTGGTTTGGGGATCTCTCATCTGATGATGAGTTTATGGTTATCTAGGAAGATATCACATACAATTTGCTACATAGAATGCTCTATATCCATGAACAATTGGTCGTACCTTAAACATTCCATCAGTGTATGACGTAATCCATTTATGGGGAGGTTAGCATTTTTCATAGTTACACTTCCACCTAAATGACATAAAAATACACATATTCTAAATTAGATTTCTATAAGAGTGGAGGCAAGCTACCAGTGGTGGATGATTATATACATGTTGCATCCCCTAATGTCTTGGGTACCACCCCTATAAATCCATGGAGTATTCTTGAAAGTGACTATGGGATCCCCATAAATCTGGTTGAGTTAATATAACTACTATGAGGGTCTATGCCCTGCCCATCCCAGTGATGGTATAAAAAAACAATAATCTCTAGAATATACCTATAACATATTTTGATATAAGTGATGATAATGTCTCTTCTCATGGACTTTCCCACCCTAACAGTGATAGAGATACCCCAGATCTATAATCTATATGATAATGCCTCTAAAAACTATGAAGTAAAGGAATAATAGGACATCCTCAGGAATTCTCCTCTGGAATTTGAGGAAGGTGTCTCCACCTCCTTCGATGAGATCAAAAAGATAAATCTGGGAAAATTAGAAGACACACGACCTAAAATGATTACAAAAAAAAATTACCCTCGAATAGAAAGGCATTCATATTTCATTTCTCAAGAGACATTGATATGTTTACACTGATAACTATATAGAAATTCCTAAACCAAATCCACATGTGGCTATGCAGTATCTTGAATTACCTGATGAGAATTGGGGATTCATGTAAGACGTCTGGAGGATGAAACCTCTCTTGCCACAAATTTAGAGTTTAAAGATAATGAATTCATCAAATCCAACTTTTTTTGAGAAGTGAAATACCAATGATATATTCTCAACATTATCCCATTATAGAAAAAGAATGGTTGGATTATGTTCATCATTGATTTCAAAAAATTAAATTGGAATTGCATGAAGTAAGACTTTGCATTTCCAATCACAGAACTCATGATTGAGGAAAATACAAGATTTCAATACCATTTTTTGTGGATGGGTATTCATGGTATAGTCCGATAAAAATTTCCCCTAAAGATGAAGAATCCATAGCCTTCAGATCATCTCATGGGATCTTCAACTATTAGGTCATTATATTTGGGTTAAAGTACACTGGCACCACACATCAATGCCCCTTGAATCATATATTTAATCCATTATTTGGAATAATAGAATAAATATATATTTATGAAATTATAGTCAAATACCAAAAGTGATGTGACCACATAACGGATCTCTAAACATTCTTCTACAAGTCGTGGTAGAATAGTCTAAAATGAATCCGCTAAAAATAACTTTCATGGTAACATCAGGTAACTTCCTTGGATTTGTGGGGTTCCAATGAAACATCAAGGTCAGACTAGAAAATACTAGGGCTATTTTACCAATTTCACCCCCCAAAAATCTCAATTAACAAAGGAGGGTTTATGGGATTCTTTCCTACATTCAATATTTTATATCCAACTAGGATGAAAAATCTCTCCCCTTAACCAGGATAATGAAGAAGAAAATCACCTGTGAATGGGATGATGACTTCTGAAAATCCTTTTAAAGTCTCAAGATACATCTTTTATACCCACATGTTCAGGTGGAACTAGTGGAGGGATGCCACTAATATTATATGTGGGCTCCATGGAATGCTCATTGGGAATCCCCCATATTAAGAAAATATGTGAGGATAAAAAACGTCATTTACTACCTCATCCAAACAATTCTATAATCTAAGACCTGATACTCTAATGTTGAGAAGAACATCCTTTCACTCATCCTCATAATAAAAAAGTTGAGTAATTAATTTCAGCACCATGATGTACATAGAGTCTATCATATTGATCTACTCAAGTACTTCCTTTGTCGTACTATATTAACATGAAGTTGACTAAATGGGAGGTTGTTATGATGATATACGACATTCAGTTTAAATAACAGAAATTACCAAAATTGAAATCCCCAACATATTTCCTAAAAATACATCTTTCCCTGGAGAATACAACCGTGAAAATCAATATTCTAGAATAGGAGTTCTACTATTACCATGAAAATCCCTGAACATGGGATATGTATTTTGATGGAGCCTCCTAATGTCCAATAAAAAAAGGATGAAAACACCTAATGTCAATTTGGATGGCTTAGGTATTGTATTTGTCTCCCTAGAAAAATAATTTTTTCCCTAATATTTCTCACTATCTGAGGAATGTATGAATAATGATGTAGAATACCAATCCCTCATTTTTGTATTGCAACATGTTCTAAAATGATAGATAGTATTCCAAAATATCAAAGTAGATTCATAAATAGTGATAAAGAAGATCAATTGAAAATATTCAATCAGAAAGAAATAATTATCCCCTCTCATTGAATTTGTCTGGGGATTAATGGAAGAGTTCCCTTTTGATCACATATTGTATCATTTTCCCCGGTCATAGAATACTCCTGTTGATGCAATGGATAATATATCCCTAGTCTAAGATAACCCTAATCAGGAAGAAAAAATATTTTGTAATAGCCAATGAAGAGCAGTATTGTCAATTTCCATCTGTGATATTGAAGAAAACAATATAGTCAACATCTCCACATATTGTGATGAACTAGTATCCAGGAATTTATGGATGGATCCTATAATCGGTTACCCACAAAATAGTGATCTCCCAACATAATAATCCAAGAGGGAACAATTTTAGTGTTATGTAGTGAATTTTACCCTATTGGATAGTCCAAAAGTACAAAAAAACCTCTACAATAGAGGTTATAATATAATCCACCTCAGATGAATGTCATACGGACATATTCCCACCATCATGGAAGTTGTACAGGTAGGATCATAAGGTGCTCATCAGTCTTGAAATAGACTCTCCCACTAAATCGAGTTGTTGGGTTACTACTAGAATACCATGATACATGACTATATGGAGTTCACCAGGAAATGTAAAAATTCTAAATCCATGAAAACTTCATCAATAAACCCAGATAATGTCTACATAAAACTATATATTCCTAGAAATTTTCATTTCTATAATGGATTTTCTGGGGCCATATCCCGCATCCATGGTTAAGCAGTTCATGTACATCATTATTGCTAATGACTTATTCTCTAAATAGGATGAGGAAATACCCCTCAAGGAAGTAGGGAAAATGAATATCATCAACTTATTGAAGTCCCATATCATTATCAGGTTTAGGGTCACCTACACAATATTTGAAGGATAATGAAACTAACTATTGTTCTATGAAGAAAAAGAAACTATAATAACCTGAACAATTATAAAAAAAATTCCGTGGGATTTAATTGTATTTCATAATATGTAATATGGTTTTGTAAAAAAAATTAACTCCTTTATTTTTATTCTATCATATTGGATTGAAATTTTGATTAATCATCCTTACTCATGATAATATATCCATTGAATAGTGATCACATTATTATTATAAATACAGTGTTTTAAAAGATCAAATTGATAGTGGCAGAGGAAGTGATGACCCTAACTAGTCGGATCATACCCTATAAAGTCCATTTAATAGATTATCTGTGGGAGATAACATCTCTGGAATTTTCCCTTGTCCAAAACCAAGATAATATCCATCAATATAACCATGTGTGAAACCATTTATTGGAGAATTTCAATCACATTGAGATCTCATCCCAAACCATGTATCTCAAACCACCCCATGAATGTCTCATTGTCGCACACCTTACTATTTGGATGTTTCAGGGAACATTAAATGGATTTGTATCAAGACCCTAGTGATATGACTATGTACATTATTTTTTATATTATAATGAAGATATTTTCATCTTATTATTTTAACTTTATAGTTTTTTTTACAACAAAATACATGTTGTATTTTATGACTAATATTCAAATTAAATTTAAGAATTTATTATGATGACTTATTTGATTTTTTTTAAAAAATAGTATTCTAATAAAATATTATTATTAAAAATATTTTATAAAATATAAATGATCATACATTTTTTATTAAGTCAAATATAATTTTTATAAGGGTTCAAAAACTGTTATTGTGAAAAACCTACAATTTCGTAATAAATAACCATTATTATATTAATTAAAAAAATAAACATATTTATAAAATTTTTATATAAAATTAATATTATTTTTGGAATTAGAATATTAACATTATCCAATTTTTAATTTTTCATACTTTTCTAAGACACCATTTTTTCTGATAAAAAATAATTATCATATAAATATACATTATATATTATGAAATAATAAGGAACCAAAAATGATGTAATAAATAGTTTAATGGGTATACACAAAAAAAATATATTCATCGTTTAAAATAATTTTCTTTTATGTTTATATAATTTATTTTATAAATACTTTATTAATCCTCCAAAAATATTAATATATTTAAAAGAATTAAAATCATTTCTCTAAGAGTGAGAATAACCTCCACGTAACAACGTTTATTGTTTTATTAATTTCAGATTATTTCCTTATTAAATAATGAGAGAGACACCTTTTTGGAAGAAAACATGGGAAAACCATTGAATGGTTTGGGATTTTTATATTTTATTAAGTACTGTACAAAACCAAACTTATAAAGATATCCCCCAATTTTCGTATATAAACCCACCAAATATCTAATTTAACTTCACTAAAACTCTTTTTATGACATCCATACTCTTCAATTACCTCTCTATAATCCTCCCAAGTCATCCCAAATCTCTCAATAAGCACCTCCAATCATTTGGGGTCACAAACTAATGTAGCGGATTTCTCTCATCTAATTTCTATTCAAACACTTCATTTATGTTATGTCTATAAAATTTAATTTCCTTATGTTGGGATATGTTATAATATTTTCCCCTTCCAACACATTTAATTTTTAAATTTTTATATCCCCCTTTTACTCTCATTAATCCTCCCATGATCATTTATTTACACCCATTATGGTACTAAAATATAGTTTGGATTATTTTTATTATTCACGTTTTTTCATTAACTTATACCTTCTATTTTTTAATTTATGTTGATGGGATATGTTTTTGATGTTCCTATTACTTTCCATTTTATTTTTATGTGATTATATACCCCCTTATATATCATCAAACCATTTTTATGAATCTTCTTGTGATGTCGTTATGATGCCACAATTTTACCATGATTTTCCATGCTATGATAGTTATATAGTGAATACCATACACATTTCCTATCATGGTTTTTCACATTTATGCACATATAATTTTTCATGGGGAATTAAATTTATATGTCTGACACTCCGTAATCATGGAATAAAATGTTAGAAAAAATGACTCAATGTTTTGTGATCTACATGGAACACTTAAGCATTAAAATGAAATGAATGTGATGGGTGTGCCCGGAATTATATAGCACTCCAATTAATTGGGTATTACTTAGTATAATGATAAATCATATTTGGATAAGGATTGAACCAAATTCCTTTATGGAACTTTTTTCTTTATGATTTATTTACAGTTATCATTGACCTATGTTTATGATGAAGTGTTTTAAGTTGTTTCCACATTTCCCATGTTTCTTATATGATTATCAGGCTATATAATGTCTCATTGTTAATTTTTATGATTTCTATAATTATTATTACATATCGATTTTCCTAATCAAACATGTATTTTTCCCTTCATTTTATACCCTGTTTCTTCCATTATTGGGGATTACTTATCACTTATTTCTTATTTATTTCCCCAAGTTATCCCATGTAGTTTAAAGTGTAAGATTGTTAAGAATGTTTTCAATAAATATATTATTTTTAAGGTTTTATATTGTAAGGTAATGTAACTAATTCCCAAAGATACTAGATTTTTTGATCTTTTAAGTTGTATTAAGTATAACAATATGTAATAAATCATTAATTAATGTGTAATAATGATTAGGGTTGTAATAGAAATTGTACGTTGAGTAGAATATCTAATTCAATCACTCATATTACTATCATGTGGTGATATATGGAAAGATAGAGGAATTCAATAAGGCACTATCAAAAATACTCTAGAATATGGTAAAAAGGGATAAGAAGTCCTGGTTGGAAAATATCCTCCATGATATTTGTGCCTACTATAGCACTATACGTATTGCTACACAAGAAATGCTATACTAGATAGGGTATGGGGCTGAGGAAACATTACCCATATATGTATAGAATCCATCACACTAAATATCCATTTGTGGATAGATGATGTTGGGAAATCGTAGAATCAGCTAGATGAATTAGAGTGGATTGGTGAGAACATGTTTCATACATTAAAAAACCACAGTGTCCATAAGAATCATATCACAAGAGACTTTAATAATAAGGATATAGTCCATTTATTCCTCCACATAGAACTGGTATTGGATCTTAGAACCACAACGATACCAGGTGAAAAACCTCTAAATCCTGAACCGAAATGGTTAGGGCCTTACATCATACATAATGTCATTCATAATGAAGCATACTAATTGGAAAAAATTGATGGGGATTGTTTCACACCCCCCAACAATAAAATATTTATCAAAAAATATTTTTCATAGGTATCATCAAGAACATCATCCTTGTTACATACTTCAAATAGTAAAACCACTTCCTTACTACATGATGTTAAAAATGCACATAAAAATCCATTACCACATGAAGTGAAACTATATGGATCCACGACATCGATCTTCATTCATGTTGAGAGAACCGATGTCCTTACTGTAGGATATTAAAACTACACAACTAATTCCATTTCCATATGATATTAAACAGAATAGATTATCAAGAACTATGTATGGGATGATTTTTATTCCCATTTAGATACATAGGGGAACCTCGATCCTACATCTTGGTCCAAACACTACCTGATACATCTTACTGATCATAAAACATTAAAGTATATTGATCTCATCCTTACATCAAGACATTAAACTACACAGTGTCTCATATCCTAACCACGTGATAAAGTTCCCAATCAAGATCTAAGTTTCACTGAGAGGGGGAGGGGTGAATCAGTTATGTATTTTTCATTTTATGATTCCTTCTTTTTGAAACAACCTTTACCTCATGTTAAAGAGTTTCTTCTATGCTGAACACACAAAAGAATAGGAACATTATATTTACAATGTTCACTACTCAACAAGAGTAGCTACGTCCTTGGTATTTTACAAAAATAATCCACTAAAAAAAATACACCTGAAAACAATCATTTGATGTGGAATAAAACGAGTATGATATACCCTTACACTTGTGTAGCACTTGGAAGACAATCACCATGTGTGTGTTCATCCAGTGGATGCAAATATGGAGATACAATATTTTATTTCTTCTTTATAATTGAACAGATATATTCATTGAAGTAAAAATCTTCACTTTCATACCCAGAATCTGGTATGAACTATCTTACGAAAAACTGAAAATATGTGAAGACCATAACTTTTTCACACAACCTTTAGGGTAACTTAAAAAAAATTCAAATGGATTGAGCGTAAGAATTTTATTTTGGAACGGAAATCCTTTTTGACACAACTTCTTTTTTCTCAGAGCTTTCCACTTTTTGCGTAGCTTCCCACTTTTTTGCAAACCCTTCCTCTTTTTGTGAAAACCTATTTCTTTTCATGAGACTCACTTAGCATATAATTTTATGCACATTAGAGCTTGATATTTCTCTAAGTTTCGAACCACACAAATGATAGGGTGTCACCTCATATTTATAGGCCTTTTTAACCCTGTGCAAAAAAATACAAATCCACACATAAAACCCACTTCATGAACGTAAAAACTCTTTCACACAGCATCCTATTTCATGCAATTGTCCAATTTTTGCGCACCTTATGATTTTTCCAATTTTCAATCTTCAGATCTCAAAACACCTCTTATGTAAAAATTTTCATTCCCCTATTTCGTGTACCACACCAAAATTTAGCACACCGCTTTATTTTATGAGAACCACGCTAATATTTCATGCATCTCTTTATTTTTCATGCACCTCCCCTTGCCAAAAACAACTCTCTCTTTTTTCTGATTTTCAGGCCCTAAAATTTGGTAAAAACTATAAAATGGTTCCACCTTAAACAGTTCTTTTGGGCTACCCCTATATTGTTTGTTCCTTTTTCATTTCTCTCTTTAATAATTCCTATAACCATTCTTCATCATTCTTCATGAACTCCACAATCATGATATATATCCATTTATAGACCAGATTTAGCATCATTAGAGTTACAATGGAAAGTAATGAAACTTCCCTATCTTCCAGCAACATTATTCCTTTCGATAAAAACTTTATATGACTGGCATCATCATTTCTCCCCCTTTTCATCATAAGGCTTACATCACAGGTTCTCCTAACTTATGATATTTGTGAAATACATATCATCAAATCATCTTCTAGTTTTCAAGTCCATTACAAAGTGAATTGATTTATCATCCTTGACAATAAAAAACAATACTCTGTAACATCAAACTCTTCTTACATCCTTACCTATCCAACTTGGTCCCAATACATGACACTAAACATTACGTAACACGCCCTCACCGCAAGACATTAAAATGTACAGAAAGGAGCATCTAACTAATGAATCTCCACATGTGATCTTTATTTGTTTGAATGATGTATGAAGTTCCCACATCCCTATGTGAGATTTATCTCTACATAGGGAATAATTTCATAGAATAACTTTGTGTGGCATGGTTCTATCCATTATAGGATTCAAAGTAACAACCGAACCGTCAGTCTTTGGCCCAACAATAATATTCCTTTTATTTCATGTCAGGTGATCCTTGTCCTTACCATATGAAATTAAACTGTATAGTATGTGTCATTACCACATTAAATTAAACTGTGCATATTCCCCTATGTTTCATCTTTATTCATAATGGTTGACCTACATCCTTACCACGTGATATTTAAATACATAGCTGATGTAATTACCTCATGAAAATAAAATATAAATTTTTCTTGAACTACATATGGATGGATTATCATTTTTAATGAGATATGTATGTATTCCTTGATCTTATATGTTGATCTATCAATTACATAAAACAAAATTTTCCTTCCATATCCTTAATTTTTTATTCATTATGAGAGGAACCCTTTCTATTACATGTTTCTCACACTGAGCATAGCTCTTATTGGCTTAGGAATTTTAGTAAGGCATTCCCCAAATAAAAAATTAATAAAATACCTTGATAGGCTCATCATGGTCATGAATGCAAGACCATAAAAGGAATACCATCAGTCATCTCAACATGATTTTAACACATCATGGTTGATATCCCTTGAACAACATAAAAATGCACATTCCTTGGGATATTTGTTGAGAGGACCACTATTGCTGGTGATGGTAGCCCACCACAACACCATTAAAGAACACTATGTGGTTTGATTCCTATCAACATAGGATACATATTGAATCCTAGATTTCTATCCTTAGGTCTATCTGTAATGCATTTTTTCAAGCTGGGAAGACAACCTCCTTACCACATGAAGTAAAAAATCACATTCGCTCAAGATCTACCTGTGGATTAATTAATTACATAACATTATACATAGTGATGATAAGGTCTCCAATCCTAATCCCAACTACAACAATAAAAAGAAACAATTCCCAGATCTATGTATGGGTTAGACTTTTGTAGAGCATTTCTCATTAAAGAACTATTTGTGACTTGTTTCATTCCCTCAAAGGATACATAGTAATTCCCTGGACTCCAATCCTGGGTCCATTCACAATAAGTAAGTATATAATTCTCCCTCTCAATGTATGGGTCATACCTACATATGTATTTTTCTTAGGAACAGTGTGCGGATTAATTCTTATCACCATGTGATACATAGTGACAACCAGAATTCCATTCATGGGCCCTTCCAGAATATTACCATTTCTCATCGAGGATCCCATTTCCTCAACGCATGATGTTAAACTACATGACCCCTCAATAACTATGAGGTATTGACTCTTACTATCATATGATACAATGTAATTCCAATATTCCCAATCCTGTGTACATGAATAATAACTGGAAAAAACACACACCCCAACTGTAAGGGGTAAGTTATAAAAACTCATTTTCCATTGTACGAGCCAAATCCACATACGGAATTCTTATACACAAAGTTTATTATGCACTAATTTTTCATGTCACATTTCATGTCATTACCACATGATGTTAAATTGCAAGGAAAATTTTATAGTCACATGACACTAGATCTACACAAAAAAAGACGTCCTTACTGCATGATGCTAAAATGAAAGGAAGGATTCTTGGTGTGATGATATTAAAACTACACAAAACAAATTATTTACCATATGATGGTAAATTGCACATGATATTTCCTTACCACATGATGTTAAACTATATGGAGACTAATACATCTACACAACATGATGAGAAATTATGTAGTCCATCACCCATTCATTATCTTCTATCAATGGACAACATGAGTCTTACCCCAGTCATCCAGAGTACGTGGTACTACCATCATATCAGAAATCACCTTTGTCTATAAATCATACTTCATGTATCGAGTTACTCTAGTTTCAAAATAAGTTTCATGGAACTCAAAAATGATACCCATAATCAAGATACCCATTTCAGTACTATTCATGCATTTCAATGGCTCCTAAATATGCGCCTATGATCATCAACCAAATGTGTCACTCAAAAAAATGGTATTTCCAATCCTTGTGATCCATAAAATCACTGGGGGGAAACTCATCACCTCATTACGTCTTTGGTCATTCCTTGTATGATTGTCCCATATCATTACTCATAAACAGTGGCCATCAATCTATGATTTACAATATTTTAATCTTCGTCTCAAATACATTATGGGTTATTCTCTTATGAAGGTATCAAAATTAGTCTCCTGTGTATCAACCACTATTTTGGTTATTTATGCATCATGACATTGAACATTCTACACTATTGGTCAATGTTGTATGACCGTACACTCATGCCTATAATGCTCTTAATCACACGACCAATACTTCCCAAGAATGAAAAAAAATTGTCATGTTAAAAACAAGAAATGGGAGTTGTGAGAAAATGTAAAGTATTTTCCAACTAAACTCATCATCCCCATATTTGGGGGAAAAAATACGGTGCACATATGTAAGGTATAAAACTCATAGGGTCTAATCTGTAGCACTAGTAAACCCCATGCTATGCCCACTGGACCTCATCATTCAATAGAAATTTATAGTATTGATTTTTATCATATCCTCACTATGAGAATATGTTCACTAGGTAGTGACACAAATTTTAGGTTTCTCAACCCCTTCTTGGAAATTACAATCTCATAAACTCACAGTTTATGATTTGGGAGCCTTGAATCACCACCACCTTCCATGGCCCTAGTAAATGATACCTAACTTCAAGAGGCCTTTTTCTTGACTATACATGAATTACAATGTATTCTACATATGTTCCAATGGTCATAAATAAATTGTGTCACTCTGTAAAAATGGTTTCCTGAACCTCATGTTCCCTAACATTAGTGCAAAAAAACCCATCACCTTAGTGTGTTTTGGTTCATTCCAAGTAGGATTTCCCCATATCATCCTCTAATCCAAGTACATTGGACCATAATTTACAACCTTTTTTCCAAGACATCAGAGTAAATTTGACATCCTTAACATTATTTCACCATGTTTTCTACCCTTTCTCAAGGACATAAAGAGACACTCTATTTTTGAACCATTGATTTCTCATACCTCGTAACTAAAGACCACAAGGTGTAGCGATAGAGCTTTACAATTTATGAATTGAAATTCCATAGGGTTATATAACCCTTTCAAGAAAGCCTTCATTCCATACCCAACAGCATCATATTGATTTACGAGTCTCCATAATCGTTTCATGGCCCTTATATTGTAGTGGGATCATCTTTTATTGTTCATTCTCCTAAGACATAAGGGACATGACCTACCAACTAAATAAATATACTAATTTCAAGAATGAATCTCCAATACATGTGACCCCTAGAAACACCCTGGAAGAACATGACACCTCTGGGAGTTATGGGTCATCCTCATCAGGTATACCCTATCCCTTATTCAGGGATACAAACATTAGGGTTATGAATTATATCACTCATACCCCAACTATCTAGGTGGAACTAGAATACCTAGTATTTCATCTACAACCAGTGATACCCCCATAATTCATTCATGGCTCATGGAAAATAATGAATAAAACTGAATTTGGAAATGTAATTGAGGCATAAGGCCTTTGACCTACCAAAACAATGAACCTCATATTTATAAAAAGGATCTCTCATACTCGTGAGCCATGGACACATCATGAAATAACTCAAAACCCAAGAGTATTTTGGCTCATTCCATTCGTTTCAATTCCATATTCCATGATCATCGATTTTTTCTAAGCTAAAAGACCATAATATTCAATGATAATTAGTTAAAACAATAAGACCCTAAAATATAGTGATAGAATATTGGAGGTAAAATTCCCTAAACTACAGTTATGGAAATGTTGAGATAGAAGACCCTAAACTACAATTGTAGAAGGTCTAAGCTAAAAGATCCTAAACAAAAGAGGTAAACTGTTCAAAATAAAAGAACCTAAACTGATGAAATTGATGGTCTATTTAAATATAACCAAAACTAAAGAAATAGGTATTCTGAGCTAAAAGGATATAAACTAAATTGATAAAAGTTCTGAGCTAAAAGACACTAAACTAAACTGATAGGTGGTCCGAGCTAAAAGACCCTAATATAAAGAAGTACTATGTTTGAGATAAATTTCCGTATATAAAATCAATAGAATGTAATATATAAAAGACACTAAACTGATTTTATAGAAGGCCCAAGATAAAATAAACCAAATTAATGTGATGGAATTTCCAAGATGTAACACCCTAAACTACAACGATTGAATGTCTGAGATAAAAGTCCATAAACTACGGTGATAGAAGGTCGATGCTAGAAGACCCTAAACTATTGTGATAAAATGCTTGAGGTAAAAGACCATAAACATTACTGTTACAATGTTTATGATAAAAGTCCATAAACTAGAGCAATGGATGGTCTAAGCTAAAAGAACTAAAATTAGAGAAACAGAAGTTCTGAGATAAAAGAACCTAATCTATATCGACCAGAGGTTCGAACTGAATGACCCTAAACTAATGTTTTATACCGAATGAGCTAAAAGACCCTAAACAAAATTAGAAAATTTATTTTGTCTAAAATAATAAAAAATCATGTAAGAACCACCAAATTTCATTGAAATAAATCAATATAGCCTCGCCATGACTATCAACGTTGTAAAATTAAAGATCTCTCCCTTCGAGGAATATATTATACCTAATTATCCTTATATAAATCAGGTAATTTCAAGATAGCAGGAGACGATATATCAATAAAGAATATCAAGTTGGTTAGAATTCATGATCACATCCTAAGATTAATCTATCATGATTTAATAATTTAGGTTCCTAAATTTTGGATTACATGATATTATACAAAGTGTGGTTATCACTGGTGTTTCATATGATATCAAAAAAATGAAAAGTCATGGACATCATGAATAAAAGAAAACTCAAAAACAACATTTAGAGTTTAGCATATATATTCATTGATAGTATATTATATAAGGAATATCCAAAAACCATAGTTTATCCCATGAATATACAAGCTGTTGAAATTTTGTAAAATTATGGATCTATTATAGAATGTGCTTAAAAGAATCCTTGGACTCTATAGGCCTCTTCTCCAATGAGGTAATATATTGGTGTAAATATACAACAGACTTGGTTTTTACATATGTTAATAACTAAAATTCTTACTCTGGTAGTGGTTTCAACCCTTGCTTTCCCCACTACATTAAGGAGTTCTAACTGCTTGGATTTGGCCTTCCCTAATATGTGGAGTGAATACTAAAATTGGTTTAGTTATTCTTGTAGAATTATTATTTCAGACTAAATATTGATGATCTCAGACTAGATGAATTCATTTTCATCCTTCATGGTGTTGAAACATCTCTATGAGTAGTCGCATCCACCACATGATGGGAAGCTTCATTTAGAGCTCATTCCTAATTCTACTTCACAGAAGAAGAGCCCTCAACATCTACCACTCTCAATTAGTGGAGCCTCTTTTGTTCTATCAGAGAGATCACCTCTTTCACTATGGAATTAAATAAGGAATGGTCCAATAACTTATATCCAATGGTGGGAAACAAAAATTAGAATATTACCCAACCGGTCCATCAACACATCGAATATGGATTCTGACACTAATTTCTAAATCTACATTGAAATTTACCACTGCATTGATTCTTAAAGTGATTCATACTCGATGACTTGATCTAGGTTCTTCCATGGATAGGAATATATTCTCGGATCAGACCTCAAAAAGAAATAGTTGTGCTCAAAATCCTTATTGATGAGGGAAGATACCTAGACTCTATATTGGATGATCTTGTCAAATATACTCAAAATTGTAGAGGGATTAGAGCTTCTGAACGTTATTCTGAAGACACCAAAGCAATAGGAACATGGTTTTATTAGTCACATAATAAATAATATGTTATCACTAGATAATTGATGGATATTACCGATGATAGAAACATACCATTCCCAGCCACATAACTGGAAATATCCTATACACCAACTCCATCCCTGGGTGAAGTGGAAACACCTTGTTATGATGAGAATCTTCATTGAACTTCTATTTTATTTCCTAAATATGTGCTCTACTCCCCATCTGTGAGCATAGTAGGAATAAAATTTATTATCCGGTGAAATGAAACAAATAGAAAAAGTGGTTAGTATTGAAGAATTATTCACCTTCTCTAAAACTCGCTTCCATCAAGGGTAACGTTACTATAGAATATCAGGTTGTTTTAGTATCCTATAGACTCTATAAAATCATTCCAAATTAAGTTTTGTGATCACTAAAACTTCAATAATTGGAAATGTGCATGATTTATTTAGAACCAATACTACCATCGGTTCCTGATGGGCTGAGCCTAACAGAGAATTGTCTGCCAAAGACATTGAATGTTTGCCCCCATCATCATAAGAAGATACATGCTCCTCAAGAACTATCCTATAGGTGCTAAAAACCCTCAATTTTATCAATTGATCCCATAGTTGAAGATCATACTATTAAAAAAATATAATTTGTATGTTGATTCAAATGGGCTCATGGGAAAAAGTAGTCTGGAAATGGAGTTCTCACAAATTGGTCTCATTGGTAGATCATGCGTGGATGTATTTTCAATGAGTTTATGCAATGGAAGTATGGTTAGAGTGCTCTGGATAAGTGAGAATACAGGGAATAAATCCACTATATCTCCCCTATTTAAAGGGAATCACACAAAAAATGAAATATTTCTTGAAAGACAGATCATCATCCAAGACCCCAATTCATGACAGGAAAAAAACCTATGGTAGGGAATTACATTCCTCATAACTAAGCCCATATCCTTGTAGAATTCAATCATGAGGAAGGTAATTTTTTAAATCCCACCAAATGTGAATTGAAAAATTTACAATGGGGTGAACACCTGAAGATGTGTACTACTTCGCCCACAAATAAAAGAATCAATAAGGTGGTTGTGGTACTTGGATCACGTGAACCCCTAGGAGGAAACAAATTGAATGACCTAAAAAGGGTCACGTGAATGACCATATATTGATTATAGCTGATGGAAGGTATCATGAAGACCCTTTTGATAATCAATTCTATTCTCAAAATGGAACCTCGTTTAATCAATGATCACGTAGTGGATTCTAGGCAAGAACCCCGAGGACAAATGAATTGAGAACTAGTAGAATCTTTTAAAACAATCCAGAAATCCTTGGAATGAAGTACGAAATTATCCAAAATGTTGGATCCTATTCTGGTCATAAACTTCAAATTCCATTACCCTAATGATCTGCAAGACACTATAGGCTCCCTGTAACATGTTCACTTCATCTCGAGAATGCTCACTAGCATGTCATCCCCATCACCCAAAGGGCCTCAAGTGTTCCAAGATGACCAAATTCTCCCCCTTTTTATCCATAATGAAAAATATATGAAATTTTCTATCATATGTTTAGACATCTCCATGGAACCTTTTACGGTTGTGTGATGCATCACCAAGAGGTAATGTTATTTTCTTTAACAAAACCCAAACACCCTTATAAAATCCCTAATATTTATAAAATAAACAAACATAATAAAAATGGGAATATGTGGGATCCTATTGTGGTTGTAAAAATCATGAGACACACATAGGATGTTTGTACTATGGTCTCGCATGACCCATTGAAAAGATGATATGATTTCGCGAAGGCCCCGGGGCAAGTCATCCATCTCTCTCGAAAAGCCATAGACTTGTTTCCTAATATCACATGATGGTTTTTCAATAGGCATCCCGATCTTAGAAAATTCTGTAGATATTTTATTTTGACAATATAATGTCCATAATCATGTCCAAAAAATTTTGCAAGACCCCATTGGTTGGATATAATCCAATAAATTGGGCATTGATGGGATGAACTCCCGGTCGTTAGAAGACATGTGACGCCCCAGAGTGATATAGAGTGGGGACTCGCAAAAGACATACTGTGGAACCCCTGCATAGGATCCATCCTAGATTCACATGATATGTGATTCACAAAGTAGTGATAAACTAGGGTGGTGAGGTTTATAAATCCCCAACCACAACATCAAAGCGGGGGCAATCCTTTTGCATCAAGATCAAATGGTGCACCCATGTACCAGAGAAGATTTCATAGTGAGTTTGATCTTAAAACAAAAAAGTTACTCACATTGTATGGTCCAAATTACAACTAGAGAGACCATGAACCATGAATAAATAACTTTTTGTGATCACTCATAAGTTGCGTCAAGGATTTCTATAATGACACATGAAGAAAATCTCACTTATCTACTAGATCACACAATACATAGAACAAGTTAACATTTAACAAATCAAATACATTAACAATAAAAGGATATAAAAAAGAAAAGGGATTGAAGACATAAGTAATGAATATATACACTGATCATTATGTGATTCCCGTGAACCACCCATGTCATGTGAAAACATAAGGATGTGTTACTCAGATCTCATGTCCCTCCTCTGGTATACTATTTTGATCATGTGAAGTCCTCTGGACATGCTGAAACAATTCATATGTACCCCATCAGTAAATGTACCTCGGTCTCATGAAACACTCCAGGCTTTCCATCAAGTCCATGATATATCCATTTGACATGTAACATGAATCATATAAATAAACTAACACATGTTTGATGAGTCTTGCAGTATCAATCGGGCATGACAACAGGTTCATGCAACACCCTCTGAGCATCCCATCTAGATCCCATGAATTCCTTCACACAATGATGCCTAAGACATGTATCCCCCTTCAATACATGTCACCATGGATTCAGAAATTCCCTATAATCATGTCATATAACTCTCTAATTGACACCAGTGCGAGTCTTCTAAATCACATGATTCTCTCTAGACATCTTAGTTGGGGTCATGTGATGGCTTCTAGAACAACCCGGCTAGGTCTCATGATATCCTCTAGACAATTCATTCGTGATCATATGGCATCCCTCAATTATTCCATATAGGATATGTGACTCCCAAGGAAAATTAAACTAGATCATGTGATTTTCTTAAGACATTACATACAGACATTCTCCATCATATCAAATGGAAAATCGAGGAATTTCAAGAAGACAATCATCGCATGTCAGGAGGACAAGAAGGCTGATTCAATAAGGAAATTTTTAGTGTATAATCCCTGACTAGCAGCATAATATGATATATCATAATTATAAGGGAAAAATTATTGTGAAATCCCTTACTATCATCATAATACGATATTTGCTGATTAAAAGGGAAACTTTTTTGTGTAATCCTTGACCAACTGATCTATAATGAATTTGATTCATTCCATAACTATGATACATAGGATTCCTCTCTATATTCTGAGATCTATATTAAGCTCTAAATAGTTATCCTAAAACATAAGTCTCATAGCCATAAGTGATGAGACATTTTATTTTCCATCCCTTGTTTCTCACTCCAATCATAGCTCATGTGGGAGTAGGGGATTGTAATGATCATATATTTCTCATAATAAGCCACTAAAAATACAAGGGAAATGACAATGTGTAAACCTCGACCAGTTGAACTATGAGGACTCTGATTATCTTCCTAACCATGATATGTATGATGCCTTACTATGGACTACGATGGAACTCAAATGGGTTCCAAATCAGTGTAGGTCATACCATGTCCCCAACTTTTAACCATTAGGACTCAATCATTTATGTGTGATGATCATACATCCTTGTCTGTTAGTGGATTGATAATCCAAGCCAACTACGATGACAATGATTCCTACAATAAAAAAAATATATGTATGATTCCTCCCCAAGGACCATGATCTATATTAACCTCTAAATGGTTTTCCTAGTGCATAATTCCCACATCCACATGTGAGGAGAGTGATTATTTTCCATCCCTTGTTTTCATACCTAACATAGCTCCCATGGGATTTTGGATTTTAAATAATCATATCATTTTCATTATGATCCTCCCTGGAGGAAATGTTATCCTCAAAATGTAAGCCCCCATAAACTAAAAAATGAAAACTCTTATTCCCACCATAATCGGGATACATTGGATTCTTTTATATGGCATGAGACTGAACTAAAATAGAAATCCAAATTAGTGTAAGCCACACCATATCATAAGTATTTTAACCAACATGGCTGAATCATTCTCATGGGTTGATCATTCTACATCATCTTTTAGAGGACTGAGAAACCACTTAAACTACGATATCCCTGATTCCTTCCATAACCATGACATGTAGGATGCATCTATGAGGCATGAGATCTATTTTAAACATCCTAAAAGTATCCAATATCTGTAATCCACAAATCCATATACATCAAAACCGATTACATATTATCCATTGTTTGTTACATAGAGTATAGATCATGTGGGATTACAGAGATTCATTGTTTTTTTATTCTAATCATATATCTCCACTAGCTTGAGCAATCTCATCATGTCTTCCCCAATGAGTGGATTCCTATAGAAACCCCAATATTAAGGTCATATACCATTGGTCCAGTCCCAAGGGTGTGATTGAAGTATGATTACTCTGATTACGGCTATAAGCAGGATATGTAATATTTTTTCTTAAGTCTTGAGATCAAATGTTTGATGCCTTAGTGCCCTCACATAGGTCCTCTCTACATGATGTCTAAATTTGGAGGTTTAACAAACTTTGAGAGTTTTTATTCTTACAATAATGAGGATACATAGGACCCCTCATAATGGCTCTATCAACTGATTGGAATATTAATTCCCTCCCTGTATGGAAGAAACTTATGAAATATTTGGTTATACGGATCATCATATATGCAACTACCCACTACTAGGAAATGGTTGATGAACCTCGAATACATTCAAATGGATTCACTAATGAGATACCTTTATTTTTAATATAAAGAGAGTTAATATATGATCATTCTGTTAGGGTAACCAATCTCGTATTATGATTTGGAAGAGATTCAAATAAGTGTCTCAAATTAATAAGATAGTCCCAGAGTAGGCAAAAATTTCCCAAAAAATGTTTTAATGAGCATGAACTCCCATCCTTTCAACAAACACATGTCTCTAATATTCAAGGGTTATGAAACCTGAATTGAACTACATACCATTGGAAGGCTTGTCTATAAAACGTTATGGATGAGTAAATCATTTTTATTTTCCTTTAAGACCAAAACTAGTTATCCAACATTAATGATTTTTCATGAAATCAACGCCCCCAAAATTATCCATATGGCCAAAATAAATCAACCTCAACAAGGGTCCCAATTTCTGTATTTCCTATTAATAAATTAATCCTTGTGTTGAAAGATTATCATAGATTGATATGATATTTTATTTACTTATTTTGATTATTATTTTTTTCATTCATTTATAACGAACCAATCCATTTATAAAATTCCATTATATTCATATATAGAAAGAATAAAAAGATATTTATAGTAAATATTACCATAAGCATCATCTTTGGATACAGTAATCATGTAACTTAAAAAACTCTGATTATTGAATAAAAATTCACTAGGGTGTTGATTTAATACTGTTAGAAAAATTCCATGATATATTGGAGTGCCAAAATGAATTCCAATAATTCCAACACAACTCTAGATTATAAGAAATATGAAACCTAATTATAATGACCCACTAAAATAGTAGTCACTACTCATGATCAACCATGTTCACATGTTTGAGGAGGATGAAGAGGACTATTAACTTTGTTTTCTCTTGGGTAAATGCGATGGAATTGATAATTCCTAATTCTATTTCATCTTTTTTACGGAATTGTTCATCTTTTTTCTTGTAAATTAGTGTCTATATGTCCTCTTTTCCCATACTTAAAACATATTCCAATTTATATTACTGATTTTTATGGGATATTATTCCCAATTCTTCTCACATATGAAATTAAATATTATTTCCATCATCATATTTGTCACCCAAAAATCCATGAATCTTCACCCTTATAATCTTTGATGTGTTTTTTAATTCAACTATTTTAATGCTTTTAATAAAAAACTTGTTAATTGGATTTGGATAATCCTAATATTCCTCTATCAAGATCATATCTCTTTTGGTTTCTCAGTAGAAAAAACATATCATTTTCCATCGCTACCACTGTTAACATGGATTATCATTCAACTATCCCTTGTATAAATAAAAAAAATTTAGGTATGATAAAAATAATAATTTCATGAAAGGAAACTTCAGTCATATAATAAGTTATTCATAAAATCCCTGCCTAACCTATCTAATGAGCCTATAACTTTTAAAATACATTATCTAGGGAAATTCTCTATTAGTTTTTGAAAAATTATTATGTTCACATACCTCATAACTAGTGGTAAATTCCATGTGAATTTATAAGGAGTACAATATGGTAGTTTCTATATAGGTTTTAAATCTTCTTCCCACACATCATGCAATGAGAGAAGATCATGCTTATTCTCAACCGTAGTTTTTTAGGGTGATTAACCCTTGTTGATTATATGTCATAGTTGAATCCATATTCTATTATCAAAAATGGTTATAATTATTAAAAGGACCACACAATCCCTTTTTTATATGTTATTTATGATTTTTTCATATAAATATTCTTATTCCTTGGAATTTAACTATAGTTCTCTCATCATAATTCCCAAAAAACGCTAAAATATCCAATATTACCTCAAAACCTATAAAGGGTTATCTAAACCATTTAAATAATGACCAACTGTAACTTATCAACCCCGGATTACATTTATATCTCTTAAATTTTCCACAATCAATAATGTAGTAATCTCTAAAAATATCAAAACTATACTCAAATACAAATTGTAATTCCCTATATATAAGTATCCTGTAATAAAATTAATTATAGAACATATATTATAACATATATTTCATTCACAATTTAGGTTTATATTTTAAAAAATTTAGGAAGAAACATTAACTAATAAATCCCATGAATATCATAAATAATGTACATTCTTACAATAATATAATAAACCTCTTAATCCATATTAAGTCTTCAACATATCCCATTATATATCAAGACATGTTATTCCCCTAAACATATCATGTGTAATACGTCTATTCATAACCTTTGAAAATGAAATATAATAAGGGTGGGATCAAATGATCAATATGGGAAATCATATAATAGAGGTTAGGATCAAAAATATAGTGCATAAATAACATGGTAGGATATAATTGTTAATTAAATAATACTAAATAATTTTTTACGTTGAATGAGATAAATCCATGGATAAAAAAATATTACCAATCACATGGTTAAAAATAACTAGTTTCATAATGATAGAATAAACAATATGAGACATTTAAAGGCCTTGGGATAATAAATTATATATCTTCAAGGCCTTCTTCCGAAACATATAATTTTTGTCAAGGCCACAGAGAAGATATATAATTAAATGGTATGTCATACACAAAATTTCTAGGATATTTTGTCTCATGAGACCTACCAATACATTAATGGGATATTGTCAACCCCACCCATTAATAATTAATTTCAATTATTTCATCATACGTAATATCTAATATACATTACAGTACATAACCAACATTCCTTAGTAATCAATAAACATTTATGATGAAATAAAAAGTATAAGTGTTTTCCATATTTCCCAAATCAATAAGAATAAATACTTCCATATAATAATTCCTTAAACTAGTATAGTATAGAGTATTGGGTATATTGTTACGTCAATAACTTCCTCAAAGAATAAATTTAATTTATCTTTATATAAGAGTCCCTAAAACTAACACAGAATAAGGTAAATGATATACTATTAAATAAATAATTTACCAATTAAATAAATGGAAATAAATTGTCATAAAATAACCATAAAAATAAGATGGATGATATTTTAAATTAATATCATTAGAGTAAGAGAACAAAATTGAATGATGTCGAAATAAATCGAAATACCTTCCTAAGGACACATAAAATGATATCCCATAAGAAGGGATCAAGAATTATATTGTTTGATTCCATGACTCTAATACCAAAAAATATAATAGTATGATATGACTTAGATATTGATCCAAAAAATATGGCTATAAATGAGGAAGAAAAATAACATGAGTTATAAAATCGATGAAAAATTGGTAAAAGTGTTTTTGTAAAATAATTATAAAAATATCCAAAAAATTTGAAGTTATGAGTTAGTTTAAAAAAGAATAAAAATGTAACATGAAAAAACATTTATAAAGATAAATTAAAAGGAATAAAAATAATAGATACATTAAAACTATATAATGTTGTTTTTATTTTAAAATTTAAGTTGAAGATAAATATATTAACGTGAAAGAGAAATATCTTCTTAAATATTTGGAAATAATCATTTATTTTGAAACCTATATCATAAGAAGGATAATAAAATTCCATTTTTAAAAGATGTAACTAGAAATAAGAATTCCACATGAGATAATATATAATTATGTTTCCAAAAAAATAGAACATTAGTTGGGTGATAAAATATATTCATGGAATATAGTCCATCGTCAAAGTGGATGGTAATTATTCTTAACGCATATATATTTTGGGGAAATACATTTATCAAGGTAAAATATATTAATTAAAAATATCACTTCTCCCACAAAGGTAAGTAATAATAGTTTCCTAATTAAGTAGAAAAAATATAACATTTGAAACCATGGCCCTGAAATAATTATTTTGACTCATGAAAGGAAGTTGAATTAAGAAAACCGCCTCATGAATATCATAACCATTGATGTAATATTCTTTTGAAAATACATTCACAAGAATTAATTAAAAATACATAAAAATTTAATTTAATTTAATATTTTATACAATCATTGTACTAAATTAGTGAACATATAATAATGGATTTCATGAATAATACTTATAACTAAAAGAAAGTAAATTGTGTTACAAAAAACCCAAACAAACATTGTATTTTAAGAGACGAATCTTATCCAATGGATTTTATAATAAATAATTTCAAATAATGAAAAAATATGAATTCAATAAAAAAATATATAGGTTAATACATACCAAACATATAATAATACGATTCAAATATAATAATTTTAGCTTAGTGAAAATGAGTTTTAAAAAAACCATTACCTTAATCACGATTAGTTGAAAGTACTCCAACCATCGAGATAAAAAACTACATTAACAACTTTTTCAAAAACAATATTCATAATTATAACCTTTTAGAAAATTAATATTTAATAATATCATATAAATATATTATTTGATTATATTTTATTTTCATCAACAGATGTTATTAGCTTCATTTTTTTGATCTCGTTTTGTCATAAAGGTATCAATTCATCTTTATAGAATCACAGTTCATCATTATGAGATAACTAAGTCTATATTAATATATATTTTTAAATTAATTATTATATTATAATTTCATTTTATAATTTTATTAGTTATGATTTCTGATGATGAAGCCTGTGGCTAGCTTATTTTGGTAAGTTTTACTGAACGAAATGGTGGTATAGTAACAATAAGATGAATATTAATATTACCAATATAGAATAAAAAAAATATTTTCATAATATAACCTAATAAAACCAATTTCTATGTTTACATAGTCATCCATTATATAAATTTATAGGATTGTTCAGGTAGGGGATTAAATCGACCCAAACAAGAACATGTTATAATCTATGGGTTAAAATGGTTAGGGCAGTGAATATTCAATAATAATATCATTATTATACAAGAATAAAGATAATATTTCTATTTTTAGTGGGTTTAATTATATTTAAATATATTTCGATAAATAATAAAATACTGAATTAAAAATAAAATACATCACATTCTCGGAGGCGGTAGTTCGCACATACGCATATGTGAAAAGATCATTTTCCATAAAATGAGAGGAAGGTAGGGAATGATTTATAATTTCAGAATCATAATAAGGTAATAAATATTATTTTAGTCCCTTAAATATCCCTTCTAAACCATCCATGAAAGGTGGTTATGAAAAATCTAACATGTCGTTCATGGATGCGGTAGTATACATGTACAAAAGATGACATTCTTCATTTAATAAGTAGAAAAAAAGAAATTGTTGAAAATTATTATTCCATAACAATAATAAAATTTCAGTATATCAACAATACTTATGTTATTATAATATAATAGAAATAAAATATATATATATATATATATTAGGTGGAAGATTAAATAAAATAATTGAATGGAAAAGGAGTAATACAGAATTTTTACCTTACTCCATGGAAAACAACTTTGAAAAAAGGATTAAGCCTCTAAAGGGAGGACTTTCCAGAATACCATAACCACTAGTATGTTTATATTAATAATGAAGATTTAATTTATTAGTAATATATTCTAACTAATTTTTTTTGTATGAGGATATGCATGGGGGTGAATGCTCCTTCTATAAGTGGATGGAGTGAAATTTTTTAAATAGTACAGAAGGTGAAGTAACTATTCAAGGGTAAAATGGATAGAATAATAGAAAATAATGGATTTTTGTAAGGTGTAATGTCTACAAATTCTTAGACTTACATTTTAAAACTTTTTTTAAACGTTTTTATGTATTTTACACCTAATAGAGAACAATTAAGAATTAACTAATTTAAATATAATTTTAAATCAATTAAAAACTAAATTAATTTTAACTAATTAATCATATAAATAATATATTTAATCAACATTAGGGAAAAATATTTTTAGTTTCTTAAAATAAAACTTCCTAGTGACTAAATAAATGTCACAAAAATACATTTTTAATCATAAAATGATCTTATTAGTTATTTAAATATAATAATTTATTTTATTATTGATTTGTTTTTAAAATAATTTGTTTTCTATTTATACAATAATTTCATAATTTAGTTACTGATATTTATGTAATCTAATTTAACAGATAAGTTTTGATGATCTCAATTAATAATTATAAAATTAGAAATATAAAATGTCTCATTTTTTCGTTTATTTTTGATGTTGTGTTTGAAAAATATATTTAACAAAGTATTTATTTAATGGATAATTAAAAATTTGAATCTTGGGTGTTATAACAAATAACATAATTTTTCCATGACTTCGCATGAAAGCACAATCACTTTCTATTTGGGAAGGAAAAAACATACAAAAACATCATCCTACGTGTCCCCAATCATTAATCATTCCCAACTCATTCAGTTATCAATAAGGTATAAACTAAATACCATTTTTCATTCATTTTGATTAATATATCTATAATTAAAATCCCATCAGACATTGTATTTCATCCTTAATGAAGAGATCATAGGAATCATGTATTACTAAAATAACTTCAATTGTTTAATAACTATAATTTTATTCTTAACATAACAACTGTAAATAAATTATTTGTAATGACTCATAATTTCCATGTATTTTTTTTAATTATATGGGAATTTTACAGGTCTGTTAAAATTGATAGCATGTGATTCCGAGGCCTAGAGTGCCCGAAATGAATTTTTGAACTTTTTTTGGTACATTCAGTAAACGTGTGATCAAGTTTCCCTAACTTCTAAACTAGTGCACAGAATTGAAATATGAGGGCACTATTGAACTCACAATGCCGATATTCTCTTAAAGAGACATTCACCTCGACAGTTGTTGGTCGGGGGTGGAAGTCAGTTTTTGGGTTTTTTCGTGAATGAATAAAATAAAAATAAAATTGTGTAGCTTTTTATTTTATTTTATTTGTTAAAACATCCATGTGGAAGTTGAGAAGTGGGGACTACCAGACCTTGACCTCCCATGAGAGGTTATGGGGGTGGGGGCTACCCAAACCTAACCTCCCATGATAGGTTATGGTGGTGGGGTCCACCGAAGGCCTAAACCTCTCAACTCCCTCAGTAAATGTGGGAGAGCCACTTTAACTCCTCCAATATTAATTGTGCCAATCCTCCTCAATAATAATTATGCCAACCCACCACATTAATTGTCCCAACCTATGAGATTAATTAACTCAATTTGAAATTTATTCCAACAAATATATTAGATCACGTAATCTATTAATTCCGGGGATACAATTTCATTTTGGTGAAATTGGGAGAGGTGGAGTTTGAGAGAAAATCTCTCTAATAAAGAACGCCTCTCATTAGACGATTTCTTCTCCAAACATTGTCGAAGGATCACCAAAGATGCATGAACCGACAATCGATGAAAACGACGAAGAAACCGACGTCCATCATTTCCAAACGATTCGCCTTCTTCCTTGTGACCTCATCGATGTCATCAAGAGAATGAGGTTGGGATTTATTTACCTGTGAATATTTTTTCCCATATTATTACCTTGGTTTATTTTGTAGTTTGGGAATGAAACGCTGCAGGACGATGTAAAGCTTGATGTTCTTATTTCATGTTCTTGTTGACCCATATGCAACCACCATAATGCGGAGGATATGATCCAAAACAACATGGACCAACCCTTTCGAAAATCATGTGGTGTTCTTCACGATGGAGGAGGACGGAAAGCATCCATTGTTGGGGCACATGAATGGAGGTCGGCACTACCGCTGGCCGCGATGAAGGAAATGTCGCAACGGCGCCGCCCCGAGGCCACCGCCACTTCCTTACAACTAGACAGCCACCTCGTGCATCCAGATGACCTCCATGCAACCGGACCGCCACCCCGTGTGGCAGGACTACCGCCATGTGGCCAGACCACCGCGGCGCAGCCAGAACATAACCCCAACATGGCCGAAGCGCCACCCCACGATCGACGTGTGGCCTCGTGGTCGGACCGCCGCCCCACGGCCGAACCACCATCCCCGGCCAAGCCACCCCAGGGCCTCACGCCCTCGTGACACCTTCTGTGAACTCACAGCCACCCACGGCCCTCCGCGGCCCATTGCGGGCTGCCGGGATGGACCCAGCAGGCTGGGAAAACCTGAATGGGCCGGGTCAGTCTGACCGGGTTGGACTGGACCCAGGCCCACTATGCCCCATTTACTTTTTTTGGCCATAAATATGACACCGGATGTCAATTTTATGAACCATTAGTAGCACTGGAAATCATGGAGTGAGATGGTCCTTTTGTGTATACCCCACAAGAGTTTTTGATTAAGTTGGGAAATAGTCTGGAAGGATCGAGCACGAATCCAACTGGGTACCTAGGACTAAAAGGCTAACGACTAACATAACTCACGTTCAATCGACGCACCGTATATTGCGTTGATACCCCTATGACATGTCGAACCTTTGAAACACTTCTTAATGGGACTTCATGGTAGTTGGAGTATTGATCGGTAGCATGTGTAGAAGATCCTCTCAGAGAGGAATAAGCATAGTGTAGGAACCCAATGGCTGGAAGAGACTTGATGACTGCTGACCATTTTGACTCTGAGTGACTTGATAGGCCCAGTGGGGAGCGCCTTAGTGATTCAAAAAACCTATAGTGGGGAGTGTCTATGTGATGCTGTAGACCCACGATACTCGACAAGATGAGTATCTCAGAGGTCCATGAGGGGGAGCACCTTGTTGATGTGACAAACCCATGGTGGGGAGCGCCTTGGTGACACAGAAGACCCACGATACTCAATAAGAGGAGTACCTTAGCTGTCCAAGGTTAGTGGGAAGCACCTCTATGTGACGTGACATGCCCACTGTACTCGATAGAATAGGAGTTTTCCAGCATCTGAGGTGTTCAGCGTTGTGACTGGGAATGTTACTTTATACAACCCCTAGAATAAATCCGAGTGTGAGATGAGTCCGTACCTCTGTATTTTTTTGCATGATGGATAAAGATTACTTGATAACATAGGTATATGTATGGGCTTATACCTATGTAAGGTTATATGTTGATTTCATACATGTGATTTATCCTTGATGAATTTTGTGAGACCTAGAGGGTCTAGGGGTCCCTACTGAGTATCATTATACTCACCCATGCACGGGCTATGACCACACATTATTATGTTGGATGCAGATGATATACTAAACTGACTGAGGCTGAGAGTACTATGATTGGACGACACCTAGAGGTGGACCATACGGCATGTTGGTACGCATAGGAGACGGGTGGACATGGAGTGCTGAGGAGGCGATCTGTACCTACCCTTCTGGTAGGATCCTTAGAGGACGATCCAATAGCTATCTTTTCCCTTTTTCAGTTGTATTGCATTTCAGTTGTACATGTACCTTTACTATGGGGCTTGTGTTTCGGACCCCCTTTTACTTTCATCACTCTTTTGTTTATAAAGTTTTCTTGTGTTCATATCTTATTGTGTGCTTGGTTACATAGGTTTATAGGTTATAAATGCAATGCCTTCCCATTTTCATGGAAAACCCCTTTTGGTACTAGTCACTAGCCACTGGGCTATGGAAGGCAGTTTTGGGGTAGTCACAGCATGGGCCCTGGGGGACGGGTCGTGACATTATTAACAAACTCGATGATTGTATTCCACTTGTGCATCATTTATGTTCCCAAAGAATCTACCCACCCACCACTCATAAAAATTCATAACATCATCTATTATTCATACATTAAATTATATTCACTCACAGTTATTCCAAAATAATTGGAATTTTTTTATTGTACATCATATAAATCCAAAAAATCACCCAACTGGTGTATAGTCTTATTTTATCCTCATATCCAAACAAAGCCACAATAATCCTCCCATGGAATATCATTATTATAAACCCTACCAACTCTAATATATCCAATATGATAGATCCCACTTAAAATTGACCCACAAGTTAATATCCCACTACACATTACCAATAACCCCCTCATATTTTATTTTATTTTTTCTTTAAATAAAATTTAATTTTTATGGACTTTTATTTCTTCCGAAAAACACAATTTAAAACAACTACGATATAAATATAACTATTTTAGACTGAATGTTATAGCCTAGTCATTAAAATCGGAGGTATGTATTTGTATAAACACATTATAAAAACATTTATAAATGATTTAAGTAATTTAAATTAATTGATAAACAAGTATTCAATTTTTAGTAAAATAGTTCTGTGCTTCAAAAATACATTTTTTGAAAAATGGGTTTTATTATTTTTATGATAAAATATTATAATTATTTTATATCAATTTTGGAAATATTATTTGAAAAAAAAAAGTTTAATTTTTTAAATAATCTGGTCAAAAAAAATTTAGGATCCAATTTTGTAGTTTTTCAGAAAAGATTGATATTAATGTAAATAGTGAAAATATTGATTTTTATTGAAAACTATAGTTTAATCTAAAGCATTGAAAAAAGGTATGTTTTATTTTTTAAGTTTCTAAAAGTAATATTAGTTAATTTTTAATATTTATGTTTCCATTAAATTAATTTTAAAAAATTTATGATTGATATTGGAATAAAAAAATTATAGTTAATAAGTCATTTTTTTGGAAAATAAATTTTTGTTGGGTTTTTCTGGTTTCATTTTTAATTAAATTATTCCTCTTATTTGAAATAAATTTCATATAATGGTCTAATAATTTTTCAAAATAATCATTATTATAATTTAATTGGTTTAAGTTAGTTTTTATTCATATTAAATAGAAATTGTTATAAATATTAATCATAACATTAAAAGAGGAAAAATTAGGTTAAAACCAAAGGGTTATGATTCAAAATCATTCAAAAAATTATTTTTTACTATTTTAAGGGCTTTGTAAGATAAATTATATTTTTTAAGAGTTAGATAATGTATTTTGAATAAAATTAATTTAGGAACTCTATCATTTATTTTGTGAAGATAAGTTATATTTTATTAAAATTAAAAGCTATATTTTAGATATATTCATTTATTAGAATAGTAGGAATATACCATTTTATTTGAAATTACTAAAAATTTATAAAAACATTAATTTTATTATTATTCAACCAAAAAAATTAATGAAAAAAATCCATTACATTATTTCAAGTAAAATATATTTTTAATCTTAAAACGTATATTTCCCTAAAATAGATACAAAATTTGGAATAATCATTTAATTTTATTTAATAAATTACCATTTTATTTTTGGTCATATAATTATGTTGTAATTATAAAAAAGTTTAGTTATAATGGTTAGGTTTAAAATGAGTTTAAAGTGATTTAACTAGGATATAAGGATAAAAATATATCCAAAGCATTTCCAAAAGTCCTTAGATTATTATATTTAATTATAAAACATATTATATTTTAATTTAGTATTCTTTGGTTCCGTTATACAAGATTATATACATATATAATTTAATCATTTATATAATTCCAACTGTGTTCTTTCCCTCCATTACAAAAGCATACAACCTCTCCTCTCTTATTGAGAATTCATTAGCCTTATAGCTCATTAATCCCCAATGTTAATACATTATTATACTCTTTAACCATTAACTAGATCTTATGTTCCTTAGAATGCACTATCATTTCAAGGATTAACGTGTAAGACAAAAGAAGTTTCCCAACAAATGAGTATAATTTTAATTGAGTCATTTAAATTTAAGTTATTCAAAAAATTTGTAAACTATGTAATAATTTATAAAATAATTTATTAATTATCATAAATATAATTAATTATTTTTATTATGATGGAATTTATTACCATATTCATTCCGTCCTTTGGAAAATAAAAATATCACATGTGTGTATGTATAGATTTTTATCTCCACATAGATGTGTAATTGAATTTTCATCACAATTTTTCCCAAATGGTTGTAAAGATGGAATTAATTTTTATATATGATATTTATTATATTATTATGTTTCTATAATGATAAAATAATATATAGCTTTATTTCCATATTTTCATCATTAAATTAAAACATACATCATTTGCAGGTACGACCTATTGTTTCCATGTAGAGGGTAAATCAATTTTCTATATATACCATTTATTGATGATTATAAATATGTATATAATTAATATATATTATATTTCCATTATGATTAAAATTATCATTATCAATGTACATGGATCGGGACTACTAAAATTAATCATGAATAAAAAACGATGGGTTATCACTCAAAATAGTGATTTTAATAAATTATTATTAATAAATGGGTGATACGTTATTCAAAATAGATAATTTATGTTATTAAATATCATTTTATAGTTCCAAAATAAATTTATAATAAATATACTAATATTATAGTGTTGGTCTGATCATGTACGAAGCAGGATCATACATTATGTAATGGGATTTCTCATCTCACTTTTATTTTTATAAGATATATTCTATAATAACCTCATATTTCTTTTAAGTGGTGTATATAAATCCCATTAATGTATTTTATTATGAATCATTCCAAAAATGTGGGGATTTAAAAATCTCTCTATGGTTATCACTTTAACAAAATTTATATTTTATGATTACTAAAGTAGTATGGGATTTATGCTTCAATCCCAAATTATTCATGATTGCTTATTCTTGAATTTACATTGGTAAACTACTATGAAACTTATAAGATAAAACGGTTTAATTATTAATATAATTTATAAATTTATGTAAATTATACATTTTATAACCATATTTCACTCATCAGAAAATAAAAATTTTAGATTTGTTTAAATAAATGTCGGCCTTAGTTCTCCTCTTTTGGTCAAAAAAACTTTTTCATTCATATCCTTGTTTTCAAAAAAAAATTGAATCATGTTTTTATTATTATTAAATTAATTTTAAATCAATTTTTGCAATGGGTAAAACTTTAAAAAATGGATTAAAAAATATAGGATTTATTTTCTAAAAAATGTATTGTTTACCGAATTTGTGAACAGAATTGTTGTTTTAATGATTACAAAGTGGATTGAATTTCTCACCATTATAAAATATCAATAATTTATTGTTTCATTTACAATATTTTAGGGTTATTTTCAAATAAATGTATTTTTTGAATATTGTTTGATTATTTGGGTTTAAATTTAGTCATTTTAAGAAGAATAGGTATTTTCATCAAGAATAATTCAAAGGACATTTTAATCAAATTTCTCATATATGATAACATAATTTGATGTTAATTATTTTTTACAGGGGATATGATCCAATTATACAATCCTTATTATTTATATATATGGTCAATGATTATGATTATGAGTTTTTTAACCAATTTATTTTAAATAGTTTATTCTGTGATAATAATATTAATGTTTTATGATATTGTCACATTTATATAAATATATTATGATTATGTGGTGATTGGGTTCATCATATATCCTTGATTCATTATGTACATTGATAGTGATATCTCACAGGATGATGATGATAAGTTAAGCAATGGTTTTAAATAACTATGATCACATATTGACATCTGAGTATCATTTTTTCTAGGTATACACAAGTAAATATGCATGGACATGATTGAGAATATATTTGGTCGCATGTTAGTGTGTATTTATGATTTCATTATAGTAATACTCACATGATTATGTGTGATCATTATTGTGTAAATCTATTTTCACTAGATTATGATTTATTACGATTATGGTGAAATATTCGTATGTTATTACAATTTAATGATTATTATTGCATTGAGAACCTTATTGATCATACTTATAGAAATGAATCTATTTGAGATCATAGGATCTAAAATTTTATAGGTATGATTATTTTACATTATGAATATACACATCAATATGTTATCATACACTTATAATCATATTATACTTTAATGATTCATATCACACATTTTTACCCATACTGAGAATCTAATCTCATCATTTATTATGATATCATTCTGTGGGTTTTGAAGGAAGGTTTCATGTTTCATGTGTCCATAAGGGTACATTATGTAACAATATATGTTTTAGATGATGAAAAGTATACATAAAAAATATTATTATGTATCAAGTCTCTGAAAAACTATACTTTTATGGTTATTTGGAGGGAATTTTTGTGAAATGAATTTAAATTTAATCTAAAATTTTGTCTTACTTATGTATGTTCATCTCAGGTATAATTAGTTAGTACCATATGAGGGTTTAGTTAGTCATCAGTAATGTTGGTTAGAAAACATTATTGAAAACCCTAAGTATAAGTCTTTGTAAAAGATAACATCTTAAATATTTTTTAAAGTATATATTGTGTGGTTTTTCTATAAAAAAAATTCTTGTCTGGTACTTTCTAGTTGATATATCTATATCACATATACACCTAGTAGTAATAATATTTAGAGGAGTGGATTGCGTATTAAATTTATCATAATTTGTGTGTGATTTGGTGGCCTAGGATTGCACACATAAATAAATAGTATCACAGGATATTCTTATGTTAACTCACATTTTGCATATAAACCATTATAAAGTATTTGAATAGATGATGACCATAAATGTACTTGATTAAAACCAAGGTGTCATATATTGAAGAGAAAGTGTCAATATCAATACATTATATGAATTATTATTCATGAGTTCCCACCATGATGTGGGATTCTCAATCAAAACATTTACGTTTTAGTAATGTAATGAAGCTAAAATAGTGAATTTCAGGTAGTCATAGGAAAACTCAAATTTTGATGTAACTTATTTGAGAGAAATTAAAAAATACATTGATATCTTGATATTTCTCTTGGGATATACATTCATATCCTCAATGATTAGATATTGAGTTAGTAGTAAAAAATACTAATTATATAATGATCAGATATAATGTTTATATCTTTTATATTATTGAATTTTGTGGGAATGAACATCCTAAAAATATGGGGATACTCTCTATAGTTGAATTTGATGTGATTTTTTGCATGGATTGGCTCTCTCTATATATAACCTACATCAATTTCCCGGGCTGGGAAGTCATAGTAGGTGTTTCCAACCAACCCAGTATCATATTTTTGTGTGGGTATGAATATGAAATTATAAAAGATTTTACTTCAGGTAACACCTTTATATTTTAAAGTAACATTATGTTGGATATCATATACAACACAAAATACAAAGAATAAATGAAATTTGAAATATAACTATTTAAATATGATACTTGTTACCTAACTATTTAATTGGATGGTATAAATAGTATTAATTAAAGTATTAAATATATATATTGGACCTATAAAATAGTAATACATTGATTAATGGTTAGTAAATAAGTAAAAAAATTTAAATAATGTTATTTAATTAATTATAAATATTATTTCTTTGAATATTATTATTATTAATTTTGGTGAAAATATTATTATAATTAATTCAAGGAAAATCAATAAATTTATTTTAAAATTTTTTTTTTTAATCATAATATATAAATATACTCAGGGTCAAATTTTCATAATTTTTTTAAAATATTGATTTTTCATGGAATAGGGAAAATAATGATTTTTAGTGAAAGCATTATTTCCATTTCAAGTAGTTATAAATTTATTTTAGTATTAAAATTATTTATATTATATAATCAATAATTCAATTATGTTCATTGTAATAAATTTTGTGAATAATTTTTTTATAAAAACATTTTAATGCATAAAAATACTATTTCCAACACATTGGCTAGGGTGTGCTCATCCGTCACGCAGAGGATGTGCTATTATTACCCGGCATTCCAACTTTCCAAAGGCGGGTGACATCCACTCCTTATTCAGGGAAGTCTGCTCCTTGGTCGAAACGAGATGATGGGATGTCGGTTCGTCCTTCCAAGGATTTATCCTCATAACTCATCACCTAGTAAGGGTCTCCCTCATAGATTTAAGACGTAGTTCGTAAAGCTGTTCCTGGAGCTATACCTTCATGGAAACCAGTTAATTATGCCACTTCTGGCAGGACCTTCAAAGGGGTCCAGTTAGGGAAGCAACCTTCGGTTAGGAGAGTAGTCATGTTGGGGCATCACTGGCCTATCTTGATGCTAGGGAGTTGGCATGTCTATCTTCATTCCCTTATCATAAGGCTTCTTAAGGGAACAAAATCCCGAGGCATCCCACATTAAACGTGGGGAATTGTATACCATGGGCATGTATCTGAGGTTTTCCTCATCTTCCCATTTTATCATAGGGTATTCCATAGGTTTAACATCCATCTAAGACGGATCAGACAGATCAAAACACTTGCTTGAGTGGTTCATATTGAAGAACCCCATGGAGGGAATACCGATGTTGGGGCTAGCATGTGGGCCGCTTCCCAAATTCTCAGATGGGGAATGGGTAATGGAATGGCATGATCCCACCATGATGTGGCGGCCTAGTTTAGAATTAGGATGGATGATGGATTTGGGCTTGAGCCTCGAAGAGACAACCTACATATCCTCGTGGTAGGGAATCAATATCTGCGTAGTTCGATGAAGCGATGGGACACCTGAAGAGGCGACCCGTGGGAATGGAAGCATGAATATGACCCAGATGATGTAGAACCTCTAGGTTAGGGCATGAGCTTCCCGAGACGCGTGGGCTCGGGAGAGAGGTTAGGATGATACATGGGTGATGGGATTGATCCTAGTGGAGGCCTCTTACGTATTCCTGTGGCAAGGAATCAGATTCTTCGTAGTTCAGGTAGCGGGTACAGTTTAACGTCATGCAGGACGAGTATGGGGCTTTTACTCTGAGGCGGCCCATGGTGATGGAGAACTAATGTGAATGGGGTTGGGATGACTGTGTGGTGGGCTTGAACCTCATGGAGGCTTCCTATATACCATGCCTTAGCACGGATCAAATTCCCTATAGTTCGGGATGGATTGGGACTTACACTCTAAGGCAGCCGAAGGATGTGGGTCTTGAACCTCGTGGGAGATTCCTATGTACCATGCCTTGACATGGATCAAAGTCCCTGTAGTTCGGGATGGGTTTGGTCTTACACTTTGAGGCGGCCCAAGGTGGTGTGGCTTGAACCATGTAGAGGCTTCCTACGTACCATGCCTTAGCACGGATCAAAGTCCCCATAGTTTGGGATGGGTTTGGGCTTACACATTGAGGTGGACCAAGGTGGTGGGGCTTGAACATCGTAGAGGCTTCCTACGTACCATGTCTTAGCATAGATCAAAGTCTCCGTAGTTCGGGATGGGTTGGGGCTTACACTCTGAGGCGGCCCAAGGTGGTGGGGCTTGAACAATGTGGAGGATTTCTATGTACCATAGCCTAGCATGGATCAAAGTCCTCATAGGTCAGGATGGGTTTGGGATTACACTCTGAGGCGGCCCAAGGTGGTGGGGCTTGAACCTCATGGAGGCTTCCTATGTACCATGCCTTATCACAAATCAAAGTCCTCATAGTTCAGGATGGAGAAATTAATGTCATGTGGGATGGGGGTGCTTGGAAGTTTAACGTCATGTAGCTCGGACGAGGGAATATGGGGATTATACTCTGAGGCGGCCCGAGGTGGTGGGTCTTGAACCTCGTTAAGGCTTCCTATGTACCATTCCTTAGCAGAGATCAAAGTCCACATAGTTTGGGACTGACAATTTAACATCATGCAGGATGGGGATGCCTGGCAGTTTAACGTCCTCCAGCTCGGACGAGGGTATTTGGGGCTTACGCTCTGAGGTGGCCCAAGGTGTGTGATGGTCGGTGCTCACTCTAATATCACAGGAGTCATGATCGGGGTCAGAAACATGAGCTAGCTGAGAACTGATGATCACGTCGCAGAGGGTGCGTTCGTGGGAAATGAGGGGCTTATGAGTTGAGCGGCCCATGGTGTCGGGACTTACTCCAGGATGGAGGCCCGAGGGTGAAAAAGAACAGTGGGAGATGGATTTGAGACTGAAGGATGGAGGATCCCAATCCCATGCCCTCTGTTGGCCTTGGCACCGAGGAAGTGAGGGGGAGCAAGGGTGATTCCTGCTGCAAGAAAATATAGGGGCTTACACCAATGTGGCTTCCCTTCCCTGTGGACAGATGCCACTCCAATAAATCACCCCCTGTGAGGGATGATCCCATCCCCATGGAGACAAGTGGGCATGGAGAATGTCTGAGGTGGTGGGACCCTTCGTGTGATGCATGAGGTCAGGTCACAGTTTAACATCATGTGTTTAGGATGAGGTGCTTGGCAGTTTAACATCCTACAGCTCGGACGAGGTGGGTTGGCTCCAGACCCCTAGGACTTACATAACTGGTACCCTCTTCACCTTGTGGGAGGGAAGGCATTGGCAAGCCCATACTAAGGGAGTGTCACAGAGTGAACCCTCAAGGGGTCCACGTTAGTGTGGCTATGCAAAGAAGCAATAGTCGTTAGTGTGCCAATGTGATGAACCATGCGGCGAAGAAACTCAACAGGAAGAATTGTTTAAGGGAGTTTGAATTTACTTCGTACGAGCTGAGAAGGTCGCATGAAAAATCCATGTATGATGCAGATGCTCGGGGTGCATGAGACACCTTTGAATGACTCCCAGAATGAGGGACTTGGGTGTTCACACAAGAGGGTGCACGTGGAGCACCGAGGTGAAGGGACCCAGGGGATTGTGTGAAACCCTTGAGGTTTGCGCAGAATAATGGGGCCCGACGTGAAAAAACCCGGACCGACGTGAAATCAAGGATGCTTGCATGGAATGGGGAAAGTGGTTTTGCATGGGACTCTAAAGGATTGCGTGCAAGGGAAGGTATTGCATGAAAAGGAAGGGGTGTGTGCGTAAAGGAAGGATTGCGCGCTGATGTCCGGCATGCACACCACTGAAGGGATTTCACAACAGGGGTAGTCCCCAAATGTGTTAAAGTTTAGTCTAAGAAATGGGGATCTCACAAGAGGGAAGATCCTGGGGCGACTTGGTGGAAAAAAGGACAATACCTGAAGGCCATATTACGTGTGTGCGGAAAGCGAATTTCTCACATGAGAGGCGGTTCGAGTTCTTTAGCCCCGAAAAGGAAGGGGGTATCCTTCTATTTATAGGCATCCAGTGGCGTGGAATTTAGGGCTGTGTGAAAAAATTGCGCGAAGGAGATGGCGGCATGAAATATCAGCCACGCAGGGCACAGATGCGAAATTATTTCGCACCAGCGTAGGGGATTCATCGCGAATCCTGGAACATTCTGTGCGGCACATATTTTTTTCACTCACTTCACCCTTTTTCCCGCAGCACCTCCAGGCCCTTCGGACCGGGTTTCCAGGTCCAAATATGACTTCACTTTGTCATTTCAAAACATCATTCAACACTTAACCATTTTTTGGTGACTAAAAATTCGCCCCCTCAGAATTGGATCAGCGAGGGTTCTCAATGATCAGATTTCGAGAAAAACGCTGAAGTGTAGGGCTTCGTGGGTCCCCTGCATGCAAAAAATGAAGCGGTTCGCAATACTCCTGCAGTAATGGAATAGACTTTTCATATGGACACAAAACCCAGTCTTATCCTATAAAATCCGCCACGGGTCCCATGCTCTGTATGGAATTTCTCGCGCGATAAGCACTGACCTCTCATGCATGAAATTGCATCCGCTCTTGTGTGAAAAACCGCTCGGTAGTTCGTAATCCCACTGAGATTTGGTGACATACCCCTCGTCAGCGGAGTAAGGTGGGTCATGGTTATTCTTGGAATACCACAACGCCTCAACAAAGAAATAATGATCAGAGTGTGGCAATAAAACATGTGTTTAGAGATGAGAAGATTGTGGTGGATGATCATTTGGGACCATCCACAGTGTGAGGTACTATTCTTTTAAATTCTTCCTTGAAGCATGTACTATTTGATACGGGTGCTTCACACTCTTTTATTGCTTCACATGTGGTGGATTTGCTGGGTTTAAGGGTATAAATGATGCCCTTGGTTTTGAAACTTCAAACTCCTCTGGGTCGAAGAGAGTGTCGAGCCTTCCTGTGTAGAGAATTTTGTATCATTGTGGGAAAAGTTGAGATAGTGTGGAATTTCTCAATGCATGAGATGTATGGGTATGATGCAATCCTAGGAATGGATTGGTCGATGGCTTTTAAGTCCCACATCGATTGTGATGTGCGAACAGTGGCATTTACGACACACGATGGCGTTAGACATCTCTTTAGAGGAGATAAGCATGAAAGGGAAGGTGCAATGGGTTTGTTGGCACCAGGATTGGGTACGTTATCATATCAGTTGGCAGTTTTGTCAACAAAATTGGTAGAGGATGTTGAGCAGACTGTTCTTCCTACAGTGGTGGATTAGTTCATGGATGTTTTTCCTGAAGAATTCCATCAGTTACCTACCATACGAGAAGTGGATTTTAAAATTGATCTCCTTCTAGGGACTAGACTTATCTTACTTCCGTCTTATCGAATGGAACCCGCTGAATTACAGTAATTGAAAGTCCAGTTGGAAGAGTTATAAAACAAGGGTTTATCTGGCCTAGCACGTCTCCGTTGGAAGTGCCGGTGTTGTTTTTGAAAAATGTGGATGGAAATTTGATGTTATGTGTTGATTATGGTAGACTTAACCATATTACGATAAAGAATATATATTCACTTCCATGAATTGATGATTTGTTCGACTAGTTGAGGGGAGCCTAGTGGTTCTCCAAGATCGACCTGAGGTCGGGATATCATCAATTGTGGGTGAGGAAGGAGGAAATTCCTAAAATAGCTTTCATAAGTAGATATGGCCATTATGAATATTTGGTTATGCCCTTTTGTCTAACAAATGCACTAGCGGTGTTTATGGCATTGATGAATCAGATATTTCAGGTATATCTAGATTCATTTTTGGTGGTGTTTGTAGATGATATTTTGGTGTATTCAAAGACAAGGGTGGAGCATGAACAGAACTTGGCGACAGTGTTGGGGATCTTGGGGGATCATCGATTGTATGCCTAATTGTCAAAGTGTGACTTTTGGATACACGAAGTTCATTTTCTTGGCCATGTAATTTCTGAAAGGGGTATTTCAGTGGATCCAGAAAAGATAGAGGTTGTTATCTTGTGGTAACCACCAAATAATGTGTTTGAGAAATAGAGTTTTCTTAGTCTAGTGGGGTATTATTGGCATTTTGTTCGTGATTTTTCATGGTTGGCTTTGCCGATGACATCTTTGACAAGAATAAAGGTCCCATTCCAATGGAATGACCAGTGTCAACAGTGTTTCAAATAGCTAAAGGATCGCCTTACATCAGTACCAATCTTAGTTTTTCCAGAACCAAGAAAAGGGTATGTCGTGTATTGTGATGCATCAGGATCTGGGTTGGGGTGCGTTCTCATGAAAGGGAATCATGTGGTTGTGTATGGATCATGGAAGTTGAGGGTGCATGAGAAGAACTACCCAACTCATGATTTGGAGATGGCAGTAGTGGTCCATGCTGTGAAGGTGTGGCGTCATTATCTCTTCGGTGAGAAATTCACGGTATATACAGATCATAAGATCCTGAAGCACATTTTCTCACAAAGGGAGTTGAACTTGTGGAAAAGGTGATGGATGGAATATCTCCAAATGTTTGATTTTGACTTAATGTACACACCAGGTAAGGTAAATATGGTGGCGGATGCATTAACTAGAAAATCATATGATTAGGAGGTAAAACAGGTATCGAACCAGTGGCAGTTGATGTCGGTTATAACCGATATGCGGTTGGAATGTGAGTACAAGGGTGATAGAGTAGCCTTATTTCCGATTTTGTTGATTCTTTACTTGGTTTTCTTGGTTAGAGAGGAACATATATCTGATTCTGAGTGTGTGGAAAAGGTGTCTAGACTCAATGGTGGGGCGACCATTGGTGGTTGGAAACTGAATAGAGATTCAGTTTTGTGTTTTTTGGAATCATATGGTTGTACCAGTTGCATGTTAGGATGATCTTCTCAGGGTGTACCATCATTCTAGGTGGGTTGTTCATCCTGGAATTCAGAAAATGTATAAAGCGTTGAAAGCACAGTTCTGGTGGGCTGGTACGAAAAGATGTGTGGCTGAGTTTGTTTCGAGATGCTTGACTTTTCAGCAGGTCAAGGTAGAGCATCAGAGTCCAGCAGGAATGTTACAGTCTTTACTAATCCCTATTTGAAAGTGGGAGCAGATAGCGATGGATTTTTTTATAGGTCTCCCAAGAACGGTCAGAAAGCATGATGACATTTGTGTGATAGTGGATCGGCTTACAAAGTCAGCCCATTACATCCCAATTCCTGAAACTAATACGGTGGAGGACCTGTCCAAAATCTATATCTGAGAGGTGTTAAAAAGGAATGGTGTTCTAGTTTCAATTTTATTAGACAGAGATCCGATATTTACGTCTAATTTCTGGAAATCATTGCAGTAAGCCCTGGGGATACAGTTGACGATGAGTATGGCGTATCACCCTCAGACAAATGGTCAATCCGAGAGGACGATACACACTCTGGAGGATATTATGAGGGCTTATTTCATGGAGTTTTGTGGCTCGTGGTAGTATCAATTTTCATTGGATGAGTTCTCGTACAATAACAGTTATCAGGAATCCATACAGATGGCTCCATTTGAAGCATTGTATGGGCAGCCAGTCATTCTCCACTATGGTGGGTGGAAACAGGTGAGTGCTCGATGGTTGGATCGAGCCTTGTCCAGGAGATGAAGAAGAAGATAAAGTTGATCAGGAAGAGAATGGAGATGGATCATAGTCATCAAAAATCATATGCGGGTAATCATCGACGACCGTTGTCGTTCGAGGTGAGTGATCTTGTGTTCTTGAGGATCTCTCCTAGGTTGGTACATCGTCGTTTTGGGTAGTAGGGAAAGTTACGTCTAAGGTATATTGGGCCTTTTTAGATTACTGATCAGGTTAGTGAGGTGTCTTATCATTTGTATTTTCCAACATGGTTTAGTGAGGTGCACAATGTGTTTCATGTGTCGCATTCGAAAAAGTATCAACCATATCGTGACCATGTGATTTGTTGTGATCAGGTTGATCTAGAACTAGATGCTTTGTTGGTGCACATGCCAGGGTGGGTTGTGGATTGGAAATATAATGTCTTTCTTGGTAAAAGAATTGGTTTAGTTTATGTTTTTTGGCAACATGGTAAGATTCAAGAGGAGACATGTGAGTAGGAAAAAGAGATGGTCAAGCAGTGGCCCGAGCTCTTTCAGCAAAGGGTGGGTTCACCACATTCCGTTGATGGAAAGTCCAATGGTGGGGAAAATGTAGCACCCCCCGACTTAAATTATGTGTCCATTTTATGCATTTTTATGTGTTTAAAGTGAATGGGATGAGTTGGGAAGAGGATGGGAGAGTTTGTAATGGTTTTGGATGAGTTTGGAGGTCTTTAAAGGGGTGAAAAGATTGAGCCCGGTTAGTGGAAACTGTGCGGGTTCTCCAAGATACCGCGCAGGGGAGACAGTAGGCTTCACACGACCGGCTCATGGTTTTCAAAACTGTGCGCGGAAACTATGCAGACCCTTTCTCCTGAGGCAGTAGCGTGCACACGGTTTGTGCATGTTTTTCCAAACCGTGTGGGATAATCGTGTGGCCACTTAAAATTGGGGTTATAAGTTCCGATCTCCCTCGGTCTTTTCCTATTTCATACCAATCTTCCTCCCACTCGATACTCACTGAAGAGTTTGGGTTCTCAATGTTTAATGGTGCTCTCCCACTCGATTTGGAAGTGTTTAATAGGGGTTTCAATGTGGTTTGAAGGTGATTGCTCCCGGGTAAGTCCCTCCTCTTGTTTCTCTTGTGTTTTCCTCTAGATCTACATCCCTATCTTTATTGGTTTTCTAGATCTACACTTTTCGTGTGTAAAAATAGGGTTTTGGTTTCCTTGGAAGATGTTTTTAGGGCTTTTGGATCTTAGGGAAAGGGATCTAGAGATGTTTCGGTGGTTCGTTCGATGGATTTGAGGCGTGGTTGTTCGTGGGTCGATTTCTCAAGAACCCTAAAGGTATGTGGATTCTCTTTCAACTCCACTTGTATAGAGCTAATGGATTTGGTTAAAAATAATTTTTTGTGCTTTGAATTAATTGTGAATTTTTATGAGAAATTGTTTGGAAATCCCTTGGTTGAGGTTTTTGGGATTTTTGGAAAAAGTGGGTTTTATGGTGAAATACATTTATTGTGAATTTTATAATAGAGATTTTAAAATGGGTTGATGAGATTGATTTTGGAAAATGATTTATGGAAAGGGTTTTCAATAAAAGGGTTATTTTATTGAAATTTTGTTTGGAATGAAAAATGGTTTCCAGTAAATGGGTATTTGATTGAAGTGGATTGATATGCAAAGGAATTGGTTGATTTCTTGTGGTTGTGACCTTTGTTGGTTATATGCCTGGATTGTCTTGTTTGGAATGTTGTGTGGAAGTGACAGGATGTACCACTATAAAAAGGGGATGGATAGTTTAATGAAGGGCCATCATCAATGGTAAGTGGATGGGATGTTCCACTAAGTTTGAATGGGTGAACAGGTTGGAGGGAAGCTCCACCATTTGGTTGTTTGGTTGTTTTGGTTGTTTTTGGTGCATTTGTTTTTTGGATTGAATTGTTGTGCTAACATGTAAATGGTTGAATAGTTTGTGTCTTGTTGCTTGGGTTTCCATTTGTTTCTTGGGATGGATTTGATGGCTTCGTAAGGGAATTTTTGGCTTATGAAAATGGTTTCACTAGTGATTTAATTTATTTAAACTATTTTATATAAATATTCTAACAGTTTTATCCCAGTGGTTTGTGTAGGGAAGTCATTTGGGGAAATCCTACTGAGTTTTAGTACTCACCCCCTTCTTTGGCACGTTGGTGTCATTGTAGATGTTGTGTACCATGATGTGGGAAAAGGTATGGCATCTCCCTCCATTAGTGGTGCATCGTGATGTCTTGGTGGAGTTTGGAGCTTGGAGCGTGGTGTGGAGCTGTGAGGGTGTCATGGATTGTAGAGTTGGTTGTTGGTTTCCTCTTATACTCTGATGTGGTGTAGACATGTCTGGTTGTGTTGGTTTTGGGTTGTATTATGGTACAACTTGGTTGTATTTTGGAAATACATGCTGGTATGTTTTATTGACATGCATCATGTAGTGGTTGTTAGTGGATTATTGGTTGGTTTTGTCTTAAGGGAAAAGCGTTCCCCAATTCTTTAGAAGACCTTGACATTTATTTCCAGCCTTTGGCACCTTGAGAACGTCTAGGTCAGGGTGTTACTTAACATGTGTCATAATCATATTTTCTGATACATGTACGACCATGGAAATCCTTGGGTTGATTTTCAGACTCCATGGAGCCACTTCTAAGTGAAAAATGAAACTTAATAAAAATTAATTTAAAGTTACGGATAGTATAACATAAAAATATATCTCTTAGAAAAAAAATTAATAACAGGTTATATAAGTGATATTTTTAAAAATAAATATTAATTAGAAATTTAATAAAAATTCCTACATCATGGTATTTTATTTATAATTTTTAGACATCATCAAAATAAATTTATTTATGACATAATTATGATGTAATGATTACATCATTAATGAATGTTTTAAATAATTGAGATTATGAAAATAAAAATAAATTTATTTTGAAATATTTTATGTAATACACTAATTTTATGGATGATAATAACTTTTTATATTTTAATTAATGTATTTTTTCGAAATAATCAAGTTATATATTTTTTAAAAATTCTTGAAATGAATAGTCTATAAATTGACATAAATGAATTTTTCAATCAATAAATATTTTTTTAAATGATAAAATCGTCCAAAAAATATAATATTTAGAAAAATTAAATATATGATGTTACTAATTTCATTAATGATCCAATTTGTGTCTCTTATAATTTTATAGTACATATATTAACCATATAATATGAATATAAAAGAGGACATGGTAAAAGATAAATTAGTTAACTAAAGGTTAAAGGTAAATGATAAGGTTTATTATAGGACCTAAACAGGTCTAAAACTCATTGGATGAGAGTATTTCAAAAATAAATCTCCTTATATTCGAATTAAATTAGATTTAGATCATTTGAAATCAAAATTCTGTTTATAATAAAATAATTTTTCAAACATTCATAAAGAGCCCCTCCTCCACCTTATAAAAAGACATCACCTATAACCCTTAATAACACCTCTCAAGTCCCCATGTCTCAGCCACCCTCTACCCAAATAAGCTCCCAACATCCCTATATTCTACATATAATCCTTAACATGGGCATAAGGCACTTCCAGAAACCTTTTGGTTCAAACCAAAGGGACTTACCCAGTATAAAGGTAATGTCTTCTCTTAAGTTCTCTTCTATTATTTTCCTTTTTAACCCACCAAACACTCTTTATTCAATTATTTTATAACAAAACAAGTATCCTAAATATACTAGTTATTTTTTATGATATAGATTCGAACTAAACTTCCCCATACCTCCATCTAATGGATATAGACATACTGTATCTGTGGATGGCAAACTACTGCCTCATGAATGATGATAGTTGAATTATCTCATACCACCTCTTTTGGGGTCCAGTAAGATGGAACTGTACTTATATTTGATATATATTATATTTATATTGTCTCTATGCTTCTTTATTTTTCATTTATATCATACCTTTATGGTTTCCAAAATGGGTAAATACGATAATTTCATTTAATGAAGTGCTGACTACTGCCCCCTCAATGTGATAAGACTCGTTCATGAAATGCGTGAAACATATAAAGGATGAAGTTACTGAAATTATATATGATATATACTTGAATAATAATATTCTTATGTATCATTATGTTTGAATTCCATTAAATATGAAATAGAAATGAAATTAGTGTCCATGCATATGTTCGTCTTACCATCTCCAAAAACGGTGCATTACATTTATTATCTCCAAATGATATGTACTATTATAAATAAATATATATTCTGGATATATATGATATATATGATATATAAATCATGAATATCATTCTGATGATAATGTAATTTTTACCACGTGGACAACTTGAAATTATAAGATGTTTATTTTTCACTCAAGTACCAAATATTGACAAAATGACCGTTATTTACATAAATGATTATGTAATATTTATAACATGGTAATAAGTAATATAAATGGAATAATATACTTGAAAAAGTTTCTTAAGCAAGTAGAAATTAACTTTATTTTTTTATTCAGAAGATTAATGAACAAACGAGTTAAGTCAGACACGAGGTAAGGGACTTCGTCTCAATCTCCTTACATTTAGGCATATATTGATTTATATAGAACAATATTTTATGCAATGTATAAACTCATTTGACTTTTCATTTCATTCAAAGGGAATCATTTTCTATGTTTCATTTTACTAAATGAAAAAGGGAATGTTTTTTTCAACGTTCAAGGTGACAAAGACATTTTTGCAGCCACAAGCGTTATTTGATATTTAGTTTCCTTAACAAGCCATCATGTTTTTTAAAAGGAAAATAAATACCATGTATGCTTTTACGTATTTTGGTATTGAAAAATACTTTGATAATGTATTGGTTATGTCAATATATTTAAGTTTTATTTTTTGATTGAAATGTGGAAATTTATCTTTCCTTTATGTGTTATGAAAATGTTATTGTTCATGGTTAATGTTTACGTATACGGGTGGTACCATGATAAATCTAGGGTAGGTGAGCCTGAGATATCTCTCCAATGCATTGGGTAATGTGATAGAGGTAACTGCTAATGTTTATCTTAATATACTTAAGTAATATACTATGATTGGAATTCCAAATGTTACTCTTTACATAGAAATGAAAGCTACAACATAAGTATGTTATGGATGCCACATGTTACCTTTATGATTTTTGATTTTCATTTTTTATTCACAAATCTTATGATCTTGGTTAGTATGTTAAAGATTAAAAAGTATGATTTCAATTACTAGTAGGTATTTATGGACTAATTTTTTCTTTTCTTATTGTATAAACCTTACTATGATTTTTATTAACATCCCATGTCATTGAAATAATTTTCATAAGATATAAGGTAGGGTATGATAAAGGATGAATTCATGAAGATTTATATCACGAAAATAATTCTTGTATTCTTTTAAGAGTTTTTATTTTATAAAAAAATGGATCCTAAGTAGAAGTGTCTACATTGTAAAATTCGAGATGTAATGTAATAGTTATGGCCTAAATCACTAAAACTCTAAATCTAAAAATATCCTCAATGTGAAATATTAACTTAATTCAAGATAATGTAATGTTTAATGTCAAGGCCATATAATTGGAATAAGATTTTGGTTTAGATAACTTTATGAGTTAGGATATTGTTAATAAGATATCCATAAATGATTTTTAAATTATGTTCAAATTGAAATGATATATCATTTATAGATTACCATGTTGCTTCACCTAAGATATTTCTACATTCATAATGGTTTTCCATAGAGGTAATAGGGAAGTTATGATAGGATGACATCAAGAGGAATAAAACCATCCAAATCAGTAGCTTGAGATGTTTGGAATCTGAATTGAGTATTTTGTTGAAGTGATGGAATAGTAGACTCATGCTATAAATGGTGGTGGTAACCATGCATGAGATCATCCAGATCAACCAAAAAAGAGCATGTTAGAAGTGGAGGATTTCATAAGCCATCATCCCCCATAATTTATAGGATCATCTGATTTTCTTCTATATTAACGGTGGATTAAATCACTATAGAAAATTTTATATGTCATGGGTTGTTTAGAACATCATATTATTAGTCTTATTGTTTACTGTTTTGATGGTGAAGTTGATCAATGGTGGACGATGGTGAAAAAATATTTGTGATAGTGAGGAGATTGATGCTATTGGTTGGGAATAATTCAAAGGTATGATTCTTGAAAAATATTTTCCTAAGGTGGTTCATCTTAGGATGGAAAAACAATTCCTAGAATGGAGGTAGGATTATGACTTAGTGGAAGCTTATGAAGAAACATTTACTTGACTGACAAGGTATGCACCAAATTTCATTTGAGATCGTTATAATAAAATCAACCATTTTTACTCAGGATTAAATCCAATGTATCGAATGGATTTAGGTTATTGTGATTTAAAAAGTTATGAAAAATTTGTTTAATGTGTGGAGAATGTGTAAATGGAGTTTTCTATTGATCTTGTTTTCTTTGAAAAACAATAGAATAAGTGGATGAGGTGGAAGAAAAAAGGTATGAACACTTCAAAAATGTCTCATGGTAAGAAACATAAATTTATAGTTTGTGAAAATTTAAGTAAAAATTATGTTGGGGATTGCCTTTTAAATTCTATAAGTGGTTTTTCTATGGTAAAATAGGACATAACTCTTGTAATTACACTAAAAATATTAGGGTATTGGTAAGACACAATATTTTTTACTGTTAGTAAAATGTATTACTTACAAGAAAATGGGTCATTATACAAATTAGTGTCCAATGAAGAACTCAACTAAGGGAAAACAGATGGACTATAAGCAGAAAGTGGTGGTGAAATCCTTTGAACCATCTTCAGAAGATGTTGGGCCATCGAATATAATAGTATTAGGTATACTTTTTTTATTCAGATTATGGAAATTTGTTTTTTGATTCAGGGTCAACACATTCATTCATTTCTGATAAATTTCAATGTAAATTGAGAATTCCAACTTAATATATAAATCCTGAACTTATGGTAAAAACACTGGGAAGAAATTTTTAGAAAAAAAGAAAGTATAAGAACCTTCCACCCCTTGTATGCAGAATGAATATACCTATAAACTTTATTGTTATACCTCTAGTAGAGTTTCATGTTATGTAGGGTATGGATTGGCTTTCTGTTTATCATGCTGAGATTGACAATAGAGCTAAATAGGGTTCTTTTCAAAAAGAATTTTAGTTTGAGTACATGAATGAACACTTAATTCTGATAACATATTGGGAAGCTTAGAAACTAATAAAATATTGAAATGAATGTTACCTTCCACATATTTTTTAAATCAATGGAACATTTCATATTAAGGATGTTCCAGTGGTAAATGAGTATCTTGATATTTTCCCTGATTAGTTGTCAAGAATAATACCTAATCAAGAAGTTGAATTTACTATTGACATAGTTCCTACTGCTAAGACAATTAAAAACCCACTTATTGAATGGAAAAAATTTATCTTTTAGTGTTAAAGATGAAATTTCAGGAGTTATTAGATAAATGTTTCATTCTCCCTAGAAAATCACCATGGGGAAATTTTGTCATGTTTTTTAATAAAAATATGGTTCAATGATATATTGAATAGATTATAGATCATTGAATAATATCACTATTAAGAAAAAGTATCATTTTCCTCATATCAATTATCTGTTTGATCAACTCTATGGAGCTCAGAATTTTTTATAGATTGACTTGAGGTTGAGGTACCATTAGTTGGAAGTAATAGAAGAAGACATTCCGAAGATTGTGTTTTGTACTAGATTTGGATATTTTTAATTGTATTTATGTCTTTTCAGTTAACCAATGCACCTATTTTATTCTTGGATCTTATGAATAGAATTTTCCATGAGTTATTGGATAAGTTGTTGGTTGTGTTTATTGATGATATTTTGGTTTATTAAAAAATTAAAGAGGAACGTAAAATTAATTTATGGGTTGTCTTTCAAACCGTAAAATAAAAGAAACTGTATGGGAAATTCAGAAAGAGTGAGTTTTGGTTAAAACAAATTTCATTCCATGGTCACATTATTACAAAAAATGGCATAACTTTTCATCCTGCTAAAACAAAAGTTGTTGAAGAATGACCAAGACCCAAAAATATAAACAAGATCTATAGTTTTCTCAGTTTATCAGGTTATTACTAGAGGTTTGTTGAAGATATTTCATGGTTATCTAGCCCAATGACTAATTAAACGTGAAATGGGGTCAAGTCCATTTGGACAAAAGAATTTGATGATTATTTTGTGGAATTGAATAGAATATTTGTGAATGATCCAGTTTTGGTATTACCTTCCAAAGAAAGTGAATTTGTTATCTACAATGATGTTTAATTGAAAGTACATGGTTGGGACCTTATGCAAGATGTCCATGTAATTTTTTATGCTTCACATTATTTAAAACAACATCAGTTAAATTACCCTACTCATGATTTAGAATTAGATGTTGTTTGTTTCTTCTTTTAAAAAATAGAGGCATAATATGTATGGAGAAAAGTGTGAAATATATACTTATCACAATAGTTTGAAGTATGTATTCACTCATAATGAATTAAACATGAGACAGAAGAGATGGATAAAATTATTCATAGATTATGATTTCACAATTCATTACTATCTAGGAAAGCCAAATAAAGAGGTCGATGATTTGAGTTGAAAAAGTAATGCTACATTAACAATGTTACATTAGAACAAGATCCTTTTATTAAATATTAGTTGAAATTTGGAATAGAAGTTGTTGGTGAAAGAAATTACACTGTTTTTTTCAGGTGTTAGTGAAATAATATCTATCAGACAAAATTAAGCAAGAAAAAAAGGAAGATAGCATGTTGAAGAAAAATGTAGAGTTGGTTCAAAAGAGTAAGTTTCATGATTTTAACATTGATAAATATTGTATTTTCATATTTGTGATTTTATTATGTGTGCCTTTTTAATAAAAGTTGATGAATGAGTTGTTATGTGAAGATCATAGTACTCCATTTTCAGTTCATCCCGATAGTATGAAGATGTACAGAGATTTTCATGAGTATTATTTGTGTTATGGAATAAAAATAGATATCGCTGACTTTACTGTGATGTGTTTGAATTGTCAACAGAATAAGGAAGTGCGGTGGTTACCGAAACAGATGCTTCAACCATTACTGGTTCCATTTTGGAAATGGGAAATTGTATACAAGGGATTTTTTCATGGGATTACCAAAGACTTCTTGAGGAAATAATTAAATCTAGGTTAGTTTTGATTGATTGACTAGATATTCTCACTTCCTTCATATTCGAGATAATTTTTCTCTAGATCAATATTCTCGATTGTAGGATAAAGATATAGTCAGGTTTCATGGTGTTCCCCACTTTATTTTATTTGATCGTGATCCCATGTTAACCTCTATGTTTTGGAAAGTCCTTCAAAAGTCATTGGGTACTGAATTAAATTTCAGTACAAATTTTCATGTATAATAAAATGGTCAGTCAGAACAAACAATTCATATATTGGAATATTTGTTACGCACTTTCTGAAGGGATTACCAGGGAAGTTGGGTCCAACATCATTTTTTGGTTCAATTTTCATATAATAAAATTTTTTTCCAATATACTGATGGCTCCGTCTGAGGCATTATATGGAAAGCGATGGTGAACTCTAGATTTTTGGGATGAGGTGGGTGAATGGAAGTAAAGGAGACTCGATTTGGTAGAAGAGATGGTAGAAAATTTTATATTGATTCATAAGATCATGAGAACAGCTGAAAGCATGAAGAAAAGTTATGCTGATAACTGAAGGAATTATCTTTCTTCTGAGGTAGGTGATCATGTATTTCTCAAAGATTCTCCCTCGAAAAGTGTGATGTGTTTTGGAAAGAAGAAAAAGTTGAGTTCGAGGTTCATTGGACCCTATGAATTCTTGAAGAAAATAAGATCAGTTGTAGTAGAGTGGATTTACTGCTATGTTTATCCCATATTCATAATGTTTTTTACATTTCAATGTTGAGAAAGTATATCTGTTAAGATGGTATGTCTGAGTATGATATAATATATAATACCAAATGTATGATCGAATATGTAAAATGAGATAAAAATACAAGAGGGGGTGAATTTTATACTTTTAAAAATTCATTAAGGAAATTTTGCCTAACCAAAATTCACAACTCTAAGTTCTAATAACTTGCTTGATTTTGGAAAAGTGATTCTGGAAATGAAACATAACAAAACATTACAACAAATGAGATTTTACCATAAAGCATAGAGAATCTAACTATTACAGAGTACAAGTATGAGGACATATAAGAAAGTTATATATTCCTCAACAATACAAATTCTGTGAAAAAACAAAGTAGTAAAACTACAAGTAACAAAAATAAACTCTTTTAACCCAAAGAGGATGGTATCTAACAACCCTGGAAAGAGGTCCCTTGATTTATACTTTCAAGAAATTTTGCCTTACCGAAACCCATGTAATCCCTCAATCCAAATATTGGTATATGTATTGAAATCACTGCAAGCCCTAGATTTGTAATGAAATCGGCACCATTGACTTCACAACCTGAAGTCTCTGATTTTATGGAAATAGAACCTCTACACGAAGCAGGTCTGCACGAAGGAAAGTTTGAACAAGCTGTTCAAAATATCTGCAAGAAGCCTGATAGTTTATAAGAGCCTATCTTTCTAGAAATGACTTCAGCAGCATGTAGGCACAGTTATCAAAGATCTGTCTCAGCCTCTTCAAATTAGATCCTATTTAAAGGCAATGCTTCAACCGTCCTCTCGCTACTCCAACGGTCATATTCTTACTTAAATTTCGGAGGGACCTGTACACATGTCACTCAAATAGTGGTTAGTTGATAACTGAAATCACGACATCGTTTTATAAAAAAATGATTGTAAGCATCACCCAAACTGATATTCGGAATAAAGGTAAATGAAAGTTCAAGGTCTAAGTAAAAAACGAATTCAAATTCTATAGTACAAATATATTGGGATTCTGTTTTGTAGGAATTTGGAACCAAAATTATATTGAAATCCTATGTCTGAATTTCAAGGAAATTTGTAGTATGGAATCACCAGTATTCGAAACCTAAACATACAATGTTTGAAGTCATAGTTAATGAGAATTTGGAGTCAAAAATCATATGAATTCAGAGTCTGTATTCATAGAACTCAGAGTGAGAACTTAGACATGGTCATAATCAGAATTCGTAATCAAAATTCATAATGAGAATTCGTAATCCTAATTCATCATCAGAATTCGTAATGAGAATTCGTAATCAGAATTCTTAATGAGAATTCGTAATCAGAATTCATCATCAGAATTTGTAATGAGAATTCATAATCAGAATTTATCATCAAAATTTGCAATGAGAATTAGTAATCAGAATTCATCATCATAATTCGTAGTCAGAAGTTTATTCAAGTTTGTAATCAGAATTCAGAGTTAAGCTTTATTAAAGTTCGTAACAGGGAATTATGAGTATAACTTCATAAAATTTCGTAACTGGAATTCAGAGTCTTAAACACAAAACCTCATATCTAGGTATTATATTATCCCGAGGATTTTGTTTACAAACCAATTTTTATACTTAGAAAAAAATTTATTTGAAAAAGGTAATCATGATAAGGATAAATTTCCTTGGGAAATAAAATTTTTCCTTATTGGGGTAAAATAAAGAGTAAAGTGAATTTTTCCTTAAGATAAGGTGTTTGTGATTTTCAAAACAAGAGGAACGGTAAAGTCATAAGGAACCCTTATTGACTCAACTATCTCCCCCTTTTTGGAAATCACAAACTTCCTTACGAAAAAGAATATAAAGACATAGAATAAATTTATATACTTTGAAATTAAAGCTTATCTCTCATTGTTTATGTACAAAGGTGAATATGACTAACTCCCCCTTAGGATTTGGAACACTAAGGATTGAATTCTAGATTTCCGAAATGGAAAATTTCATTTGGATGTGTAAATATCCATAATGAGAACTCCACCTTAAATAAACTCCCTCTTACTTTGGGCTAGTTCTTCTTTACTTAGAAATTTTCTTCTCTATTTTAGAATTCTTTTTCCTTCTCCCCCTTTATGATTTTTAAAAAGAGATTGAGGGAATGGAAAAAAAATAAAGTACATAAAATATTAGTATCAACAACCAAACAAAACACGAAACCAAAAATTTCATTACGATGGAAAGAATTAGTACAAGGAAAAAATACAACAAAAGATCGGAGTGGTCTATTTTGTTTCTTTTTCCTGGGGCATTAGCATTTTCGCAATGGTCTTTAACTTCTTCAACTCTTTATGATCTTACTCATCATTCTTTTCTAATTCCTTGATATTGTCTTCCTTATCCTTCACGTCCACCTCCTGATCCTTTATGGCCTCTTCCAGATCCTTTAGCAATTCATCTTGCTTCAGAAGTTTTTCTTGCATCTCACTCTGAAGCTCCTTTTCTATTTTCATGCATTGAACAATATAGCTCAACTTCCCATTTATATCATTGACATTCTGAATCCGAGAACTTTTTTCTAGACTTATCATTTTTTGAAAACTGTTTGTAAGATCCTTGATCTTGGAGTCTTTGGTTTCAATAGCCTCTTTGACATCTAATTGAAATCGGTCAAGCTCACCCAAATCATAATTTATTTTCTTCTACCAAAGAGTCGTTTTTCTATAGGATTTTCTGTGAGCCTCATAATTTATTAAAAAATTCATGTATTCTGCCTCAATCTTCACACATATTTCCATGAATGTGGATACAGATTCTATATTTTGGTTTAAACTGTGTTGTAGCATCTTGCATGTAGAATCAATTGTGGGAAATATCAGAATGGTATCGACCAACTTCTTTAGATACTGTACAAAAAATAATGCCCTATGTAGGATGACTCCGAATATGAAAATTTACTTGGATATTGTTCTTATTCTATTTCCACCAGCTTTCTATTTGAAGAACCTCCAACTTCCTTCTTCCTCAAAATGTCTTTCGTTGGATTTTCAACAACCACTTGCTTACACTTGCTGATTTTCTGTATAGATTCCTCATCAGGGGATACATGCTCACCACCAGAAAGTTGAACCATCCTATCTTCAACCATATTCTCTTTTATAGCTCCAGATTCAACATCCTCAGGTTGGATAAGGTCATGATTATGACATTCTTCTTTAGATTGGTTGTTTACTTCTTATTCTTCTCCTTTCTAATCAACTCCCAGAGTATGAATTTTTGAGGATCCGGCATGAGAAGTCCAGATTGAAAACTTTTCTGATGGGGTTCCCTTATCTTGATATTCTTCAACTTGTTTAATTATATCACCAGAGATTCCACTCATCTCATCTTGTTGAATTTTCTCCATAGCTTCCTGAACAAAATCCATCACTTCTTTCTCAACTTCTTTTTCTTTTGGATTTTTTAGAGTCTTCTTACATGGAGTCTCAGGAAATTTTTCTACTAATAAATACTTCTACACTAGACTGTTTTTAGATGCAATATCTGTTTCCTTCAAAAGTGATTGAAAAATCTCTACCTCAGACATTTACTTCTTCAGCTTCTTCTCTTTACCTTGTTTCTCTAGCTCATCAGCAGCTTTTTATTTTAAGGCCTTAGCCTCAGCAGGATCCAAACCAAACTACGGCTCCCATACTTTTCTATTCTTCTTTTCCTCTCTCCACTTTTCTACAACCTTATCTGAGAAGGCTTTTTTATTTTTGGGTTTAGGAGCTACAGATTGGGATTCCTTGGCTTTTGGGGTTTTATCTTCTGCTTCCTCTTCTAATAACTTTTTTTCTTCCTGGCCTTCTTTGAGGGTTTAGCTATCTCAAAATTTTCCAGATTGGGTTTTTCCTCTTCCACTAGAAGATTATAAAATTCCATGTTTCCTTAGAGAACCCAACATTCATTATTTTGAGGTTGTCATCAATAATCAGTATCACCTTGCAATTTCTTGGCTTGGAGCTACATGGGATCTTGAATGTTTCAAGACATTGAACTATCAACGTTGAATGCAATTCCGGAAACATACTGATCTGAGCTCTGAGGTTCCCATTCTTGATGTTCTGAATCGTAATTAGGATATGACTTATCAAATTTATTTTCCTTAGATTTATAAAAAATCTAAGACGTACATGTTACTCTTCTTAAGGGTGTCCTTATCACCCTTCACCAGTATAATAAGACCATGCAACCATAATTGTAGAATCTTATTAATGGTTGATATATGGGAAATTTGGGTGGTCTTTACCTCAGTAAGACCAAGGTATTCCATGGCCTTCACCTTGACGAAACTTCCTTGAACCTTTGGGAGTTTGTGTGAGAAAAACTCATCTTCCCCTTCATATGCCAGCCCCACCAAGCTTGTAGCCTTGGTGTAAGAAAGTTTTTAAGTATTCCCATAACTTTTAAAGGAGAATTTTTCTCTACCCTATTCCTTTATGAAACAAACTGATTCGAAGAATTCGATGAGAAGATCCGGATAGACTACATCTTGAGCTGCTATCTTAGAAATAGCTATACTTTCCCATCCATTGAGCCTGATATTCTTGGCAATAATTGAGTCATACTTATTGAAGGAATTTGGGTGTATCAACCATTCTGTATAAATTTTCCATTCAGAAATCGGCTAAACTGATGACATCTCTTGAGAATGTAATTCTGCAGACATTCAGACTAGAGTACTTCTGAAGAATCTGGAATGACATTTTGTAGAGAGTTAGAGGTTCAACACCCACAAGCTTGAAAATAAATGTGGGGCAACCATCGGGGGTCCCCTTTATATTGATGATGGAAGTGACCTTCATCATCACAAACAAATCAAACAGTTGAAAAACTCTCTGATCTGATCTGACGGTTGAAACCATGCCCACAAGGAAATCTTGAATCTAATCTTTTGATGTTTTTTAAAAAAAAAATCGGATTTAAGGAGAAACAAATCTGAAAGTTTTAAATACAAAAGAAAATACCATCAATAAAATAATGAATATGAAAAGTATAAGAAGGTGATCATACCTTTCAGATTTCTAGGAAAGTTATTCATAATAGGTGATATTCTTTTTGACGAACATTAGATTAAAAAAAATTGAATTGAAAAATAAAACTTCACTGTGATAATTATTGTATCTGAGAATTTCCATTATGAAAATTTCAAATCTGAGAATTTCCATTACAAAAATTTCAAATCCAAAAATTCCATTAAAAAAATTTCAAATCTGAGAAATTCCATTATGAAAATTTCAAATACAAATTCTCATTACAATAGCTTTGAAAAATTTACTACAAATATTTTCATTACAAAAAATATTGAAAATAAAACTACGAAAATTTCCATTATGAAAATTTTTGAAAATCTAACTATAAAAATTTTCATTATGAAAAATTTTGAAAATATATCTATGAAAATTTTCATTTTGATATTTTTTTAAAATCTAACGACAAAAATTTTCATAATCATTAATAACAGATGTACTCCCCCTATGAGAAGGAGTTTATTACTGTAAAGAGATTAGTTGATCAAAAAGTTAATGAAGGAAGATTACCTTACGGTTATCAGTCATAAATTTTGGTTAATTTATTCAAATCTATTAGAGGGTAAAGATTTTGGGAAAATATCAACAAGATGATCTTGCATTCTGATGAATTGAAGAATGATATCTCTTTTTTTGTGATCCCTATGAATGTGATGCCTAATATCAATGTGCTTTTTATGAGAGTGATGTGCATGGTTTTTACTAAGGGAAATGGCACTTGTGTTATCACACAAAATATGAGTCTTAGTAAAACTCAATCTGTAGTGTGTGAGTGTGTGTTGCATCCATAACACTTGATCACAACAACTTCCAGATGCTATATATTCAGCTTCAGCAGTGGAGAGTGATACAAAGTGTTGATTCTTACAAGGCCAAGAAACTAACGAATCTCCAAAAAAATTACAAGATCTGAATGTACTCTTTCTATCCATTCTACATCCACCAAAGTCAGCTTCCAAAACACTCTTTAAAAAAATCTTATCCAGAAGTGTAAAATATTCCTAAATCCATGGTTCCCTAAGTAGCGAAAAATTCATTTCACTACCTTTAAATGAGATTCCTTAGGATTGGATTGATACATTTCACATAAGAATAATGAAATAATTAATTCTAGACAACTAGCTGTCAAGTAAAGTAGACTTCATATCATACCTCTAAAATATGTTTAATCTACTGGTTTCCCAGCTTCATCAAGATCAAGTGTGTTTGAGGTACCGATGGAAGTATTTATACTCTTAGTGTGGTCATATCCATACTTTTTAAGAATATCATTAATATACTTATGTTGGGATATGTAGATTCCTTCTGGTTTTTGAGAAATTTAAAAACCAAAGAAAATTGTTAACTCACCCATCATACTTATTTCAAATTCAGATTTCATTAGATCCATAAAGGAATCAGTTAATGATTGCTGAGTTGAACCAAATATAATGTCATGACAATAAATTTGAACAATCAAAACATTTTTCTGATCGTTCTTTTTAAAAAGGGATGGATCTACATTTCACTTAACATGGTTATTTTCAATCGAAAATCCTATAAGTCTATCATATCAAGCTCAATGGGCTTGTTTAAGTCCATTCAATGCGTTTGTATGTCTAAAAACATGACCAGGATGTTTTTTATCTTTAAAGCCCAGAGGTTTTTCAACAAAAACTTCCTCTTAAGCATAACCACTAAGGAAATCACATTTCACATCCATTTGAAAAAGTTTGAAATTGAAGAATGCTATAAAGGAAAGTAAAATATGAATAGATTCACGTCTAGTTACTAGAGCATAGGTTTCTTCATAGTCTATTCCTTCTTGTTGATTACATCCTTTAGCAACCAATCAATCTTTATTCCTAACTATGACTCCATTTTCATCAAACATATTTCTGAAGACCCATTTTAATCCAATTACATAAGTTTCCTTAAGTCATTAAACCATGTTCCAGACTTGATTCTTTTTAAATTCATTTAGTTCATCTTGCATGGATTTAATCCAATCATCATCACCTAAAGCTTCATCAGTGATTTTTTGTTCCAATTGGGAAAGGAATGCTAGATGTTCTATTTTATTTAATAAGAAACTTATAGTCCTTATGGGTTGATTCACATCACCAATGATACTATCATTGGGATGATTCTTTAGAAACGACTAATTTGGGTTTTGTAAAACCTTCTCATCAACGTAGGGTAGGAAATCTTCTCGGGTAAATGTTTCAGAATTATCTTTTTGTACGTTTTCCTTATCAGAAGGATCCTCTATCATAGGTTGACAATCAGTTTTTGAAAACACATATGAGGATATAGGTTGAGGTTTTTTCAAAACAAAAGGATTAGTTTCATAAAATTTAACATGTATTGTCTCTTCAACGGTACAAGTGTTTTCGTTGACAACTCTATATGACTTAGAAGTTGTGAAGTAGCCTATGAAAATTCCTTCATCATATTTTGGTTAGAATTTATGAAGAGTATCATTAGTATTTATAATGAATACCTTGCAACCAAAAACAATGATGTAGGAATGTCTAGGTTTTCTACTATTCCATAACTCATAAAAAGTTTTATTAAGAAAACGTCTAATCAAAACACGATTTATAGTATAACAAGCAGTACTTACAGCTTCAACCGAAAAATGTTTTTCTATAGAATACTCACTAAACATGGTTCTAGTTATCTCTTGAAGAATTATATTTCTTCATTCAACAACACCATTCTATTGAGGTGTTCTGGGTGTTGAAAAGTTATGAGTAATTCCTTTTCTACTACAAAAACATTCAAAATCAGAATTTTGAAGTTATCCTTGATGATTACTATGAGTGGTTATCAATGGAAGGTTTTTCTCATTTTTAACTTGGGCTCTAAAACATTTGAAATAAGAAAAATCATTATACTTCCTTGCTAGAAAATAGGCCCACGTATTTCTAGTATAATCATCAACCAAGACAAATATATAATACTTGCCACCAATACTTCCAGTTTTTGTTGGACCAAAAAGATCCATATTCACTAATTGTAATGAATCAGTAGTTGAGACTTCAATGACTGATTTAAAACATGATTTATATTGATTTCCATTTTGATAAGGGTTGCAAATTTTGGAAGAAGCAAATATATGCTCTGATAGATCCTTAACTAATCATTTCTTAGAAATTTTGCATAAGTTCCTAAGGTTATAGTGACCTAACATTCTATGACATAACCATGAATAATATTCCATTGCACTGAGGCGGGATAAGTATTGGCTCCTAATTTCTTCTAAGTTTAGTGTGTAAACACTCTATTTCCTATTGGAATAAAGAATAAATTATTCTTTGGAATTGTGTACTAAGCACTTATGATTCTTAAAATTCACAAGGTAGCCTTCATAATATAATTGGCTTATGCTAATGAGGTTGTTTTTAAGACCTTTAACAAATAAAACATTTGAAATCAAAGTTTTTACAATAAGAACGTAGTTACCTATACCAATAATTTTACCATAACCATTTTCTCTGAAAGTGGCTTTTCCTCCTTTCATCTTGATAATATTTTCAAAATATTTTTTGTTACTATTCATATTCCTGGAACAACAAATATCCATATACGACGTATTTCTGTTGGTACATTCCCTATTTTCCTGAAAATAAGAAAAAGTTAGGCTTTTGGAATCCAAAATTTCTTGGATCTGGAATTTTTAGAAAACAAAATTTTGGGTATCCACATTTGTTTAGAAAAATAAGCTTTATAAAACCCAATAGATTGAACTCCATTCAAGGAGAAAATTTTGTTCCTATTCCCACCACTTTGACACTTAGTGCATAATGGGGCTCTTGAAGAAATATAATAGTTTTTTTTCGAAAACTAGTTTTTGGTGGGTATCACCTACTCCAGTAGTGCTTCCTTGAGGTTTATTTTGAGAATACATCTTGTCAAAGTTTTCCTTCCCAGAAGAAAAGTTTTCAAGGTTCTTCTTAAGAGAAAATATTTTAGATTTTCGTTTGATAACTAAATTTCTATCCTCTAGAATCATTTCCTTAGAGTTAGATTTTTCCTCAAGAAGTTTCATCTCTAAAGTAGAACTCTTAAGATCTTTAGAATGTTCTTATTGAGTAGAATTTTTTTTTCTCATGGTCTTTAGAATGTTTTTCCCAAAGATCTTATTTGTACCTAAGATCTCAAAAAAGATCTGAAATATCTTTTGTAAGAATTTCTTCCCTAGTATTTTCCTTGTCTAATTTCTTATCATTTTTACAATTTTTTGCTTCAAGTAACTTGGAAAATATAGATACTTTTTCATATGAGAGATCTTCATTTTCTGAGGATTAAGTATCTTCATTAGATGTACTATTTTTGGAATAGTCATTCTTATCAAGAGATAAATTTTTTAATGCCTTGGCAGAGCGTACCTTGTCCATAAGACCTGTATTAGGGAAAGAAGTAGTAGCAATAAATCCCATATTCTTCTGTGCTAAGGAATCATACTTGGATAATTCATTTCTTGAAGATTCTCCATAGCTAGCACTCAAAGTATCATTTGATTTAAGGATTTTCTTGTGATCTGATCTATAGAACTTCTTCTTATTCCTTTATGAATTTCTTTCCTTCTTTTCCTTCTTTTCCAATACGGTATAATCAGGTCTGATGTGACCTATTCTTCTATATTCATAACATGTAACTTCACCATCTTTCTTATCTCTGTAATATTTATTCTTTTACATATTCTGATAATTTTTTTGAGCAGCAATCTTGTTCATTCTCCGATAAATATTAGCTAATTCATTCTATGACTTTTCTGTATCACTATATTTTGACTGAATAATGATGTTCTTTGTCTTTGATCTAGTTACTCTTTCTGGGGTCTTGGATTTTATTTGTTTAGAAGATGTTGTGAATGTAACTTCTCCATTCCCATTCTTCTTCTTAACATTTTAATCATCTCTCTTCATTCTGGTTTCATGGTGAAGATGAGTTCCAAACAACTCATCTAAGGAAATCTGAGTGACTTTCCTGTTCTCATCAATGGTTGTCCTCTTGGACTCCCATTAATTTGGCATGATATCTATGATCATATCCACAAGAGCCTCATCATCAAAACCTTATTCTCCCATATATTCTAATCTATTCATGATATTCCTAAACCGTTGCTATACTTTACTTATAGGTTCTCTATATGGAAAATTAAAGCCCTGGTATTCAACTCTCAACATAGCTCTTTTGGTCTCTATGACTTTGGATGTACCAAAATGTGTAACTTCATGTTTTTTCCAGATACTGTTTGCAGCTTCACACGATGATATTAGACTATAGATATTCAAAGTCATGGAACATAAAAAAGTATTTCTAACTCTACAATTTGATTTATATTCTGATTTCTTCTGATTCGTAATAGTTCTCAATTCCTTATCTGGAATCTTATAATCTCTATTCAGCATTAGATAGTTATCAACTCTAGTATTGATAACTAAATTCGTCATCCTATCTCTCTAGTACTCATAATAATTTCCATCAAAATAGGAGGTCTGGTAGGATTGAGATTATCTATGGAACCAACATTTAAACCTTCCATTCTTAGGAAAATAATTGGCACAGAAACTTGTTAGTAATAAGAGATTAGAAACAAGGAAAATATAGAGCAAGATTATCTCTAAGAAAAACTGAATCCGAACTATATGAGTCTGAATATATGAATCCGAAAAATAAGAATCTAGAAAATATGATTATGAGAAATCAATTCTGAGTATTCTCTTCTGAATCTAATCATGAGATTAATTCAAATTGAACCAATCCTCTGGTACCAATTGTTAGGATGGTATGTCTGAGTATTATATACTCTATAATACCAAATTTAGGATCAGATAAGTAAAATGAGATACAAATACAAGATGGGGGTGAATTGTATACTTTTAAAAATTCCATAAGGAAATTTAGTGTAACCAAAATTCATAACACCTCTAAGTTCTAATAACTTGATTCATTCCAAAAAAGTGATTCCAGAAATGAAACATAACAAAAGATTATAACAAATGAGATTCTACCTTAATGAAAATAGAATATAACTATAATATTGTACAAGTATGAGTAAGTATAAGAATGTTATACTTTCCTCAATAATAAAAATGCAGCGGAAAAACAAAGTAGTAAAACTGCATGTAAAAAAGAATAAACTCTTATAACCCAAAGAGGAGGGTATCTAACAACCCTGATAAGAGGTGCCATGATTTATACTTTCAAGAATGTTTGTCTTACCCAGGCCTAGGTAAGACCTCCATCCGAAGATTGGTTTCTGTCTTATATCCCCGCAAGTCCTTGTTTTGCATGTAAATCGACACCTATGACTTCACAACATTAAGTCTCTAATATTAAGGAAATCGAACCTTTGCACAAAGCAAGTCTGCCTGAAGCTAAGTTTGAACAAGTCGTTCAAACTTTATGCATGAAGCCTAAGAGTTTATAAGATCCTCTCTCTCTATAAATCACATCAATAGAATCTAGGCATAGTTTTCAATGTTTGGTCTCAGCTTTTTCAAATCATACCCGATTTATAGGGAAGGCCTCAATGGTCGTCTCCCTCCTCAAATGGTCATATTATTCCTTGAATTTTGGAGGTACCTGTACATGTGTAACTCAAACAACATTTAGTTGATAACTGAAAGAAAAACATCCTTTTATAACAAAATGTGTGTAAGAATAACCAAAACTGATATTCGGAAAGAAGCTAAATGAATGTTCGGAGTCTAAGTAAAAATGAATTCGGAGTATGTAGTAATAAGATATTCTCATTCTATTTTGTAGGAATTCGGAAACTAAATTCTGTAGAAATCAAAAGATTAAATTTCAAGGAAATTAATAGTCTAGATTCACCAAAATTTGGAACCTGAACTTACAGAGTTCGGAGTCAGAGTTCATGAGAATTTGAAGTCAAAACACATAGTAGTTCAAAGTCTGTATTCAGAGAACTCAGAGTTAGAACATAGAAAAGTTCGTAATCAGAATTCGTAATCAGAATTCATAATGAGAATTTGTAATCAGATTTCATCATCAGAATTCGTAATTAGAATTCGTAATCAGAATTCATAATGATAATTTAGCATCTTTATTCATCATCAGAATTCATAATGAAAATTCTTAATCAGAATTTATCATCAGAATTCATATTGAGAATTGGTAATCATAATTCATCCTCAGACTTCGTAGTTATAACTTTATACAAGATTGTAATCAGAATTCAGAGTTGAACTTCATAAAAGTTCATAATGGGGAATTAAGAGTAGAACTTCATAAAAGTTCGTAATAGGAATTCAGAGTCTTAAACAGAATACCTCATATCTATGTATTATATGATTCCTAGGATTTTGGTTACAAACGGATTCTTATACTTAGATAAATTTTTATTTGAATAAGGTAAGCATGATAATGATAAATTTCTTTGGGAAAGGAAATTTTTCCTTATAGGGGTAAAATTTAGGAGAAAGAGAATTTTTCTTTACGATAAGGTGTTTGTGGTTTTCAAAACAAGAGTAATGGTAAAGTTATAAGGAAACCTTAAAAACTCAACAAAATCCCAGATCCATCTCTTGTTTTGATTCCAGATGTAGTTCAATTGGAATAGAACCATTCTTATGAGAAACTGCCAGTCCAAATTCATGACTGTAGAGTGAAAGTGTTGACGAATAACATAATTCATCAGGTAAGGGTTTTCTGGAAAACCCAAATTGTTGAAGAGGCCACATGGGAATTAGAAAATGCTATGAAGGATAAATACACCCATTTATTTGAAAAGTGAATAAAATTGTCAGGGCATAGTTTCTAAAATGGGGAATGATGTAACATAATAGGTAAATAAAGAATATGAAATTCTCTTATATATTAATATTTTTGAATTAAATTTTAATTTTACATTAAATGAGATTCTATTTTCGATAGAGTACACAACACACAACAATGGATTTCTCCAAAATGTCATATTGCACACAAGGCTGAGTCATACTGAAAAATAATAATATAATAATTTTTTTAAATGGTAGTTAACGCCTAGATGTTTTATTGGTTGGAATGGACAGAACTAACTAAAATATGATTATAAATGTTTGTAATTTTTTTTACATTTATCCAAAAAAAATTCCAGGCTTAAAATGTGAATGAATCCAATTTTAAGCACAAATACTCTCATATTCTTTAAAATGTCAATTTACCACCTTTTGATGGTAAACACTTTTTAAATATAGTTTTGGTCCCTTTTATATGTTATATTTGACAAAATAATATTCTTATTTAGAATTGGGATATCAAAATTTAATTTGGACGAAATATTTATATTTTTCTGAAAATTTTTATTTTTTAATGAATAGTGAAAAATACTACATTTAAAAAAACTATCTTTTAATATAATTTATTTATATAGTTAGAATATATTTTTAAATGGATTTAGTTTAATTAGATTATATTTTTACCATTTAATCCAATTTTGGTCATTTGAAGTAATTTCACTTTGAAATTAAATATAAACATGTGTCAATCTTTTGATAATTATTATTTTTTTAAACACGCTTTTTGGTTTTGACAATCAGAATTAATTTGAAATTATCTTATTCTAAGTATATGATTGGAATTTTGTAAAATGGATTCCATATTTGGAATCAAGATTTCCAAATTTTGTATATTGGTAAATTCTATTTTTAGACATTAATAATAGTAACTTCAGTAAAAAATTTATTTACCACGGTTAAAGGGTAAATCTAGTAAATAAGGTTAAAAAAATAATATTAAAATAATATTAAATTACAATAACATGTGTCTTAATCATATTGGATGATACGTTTCTAACCATTAGAATCTTTGGGTCTATTTAGGGATTCCATGGATCAACTTTTAAGTGAAAATGACACTTTATAAAAATTTATTTAATGTTAATGAAAATATAACATAAACATATCTCTCTTAGTAAAACAATTTTTATAATGGGTTAAATTAGCGATGTGTTTTAATATATATATTCATTAATAATTTAAAATTATTTCCAAGATAATTTTATTTTATTTATTATTTTTAGACATCATATAAATAAATTTATTTATGACGCAATGATGATGTAATGATTACCTCATTAATGAATGTTTCAAATAAATGAAATTTTAAAAATTAAAATAAATTTATTTTTAAACTTTTAATGTCATCCATGAATTTTATGGATGATTATTACTTGTTATCTTTGAATTAATGTCATTTTTTAGAATAAATCAACATGTTATATATATTTTCAGAATTCTTGATATGAATATTTTATAAATTTACATAAATGAGTTTTTAATTCAACCAATATTTTATTAAATGATAAAATAGTTTTAAAAAACAAAGATTCAAAAAAAATGACATATTTTATGTTACTAATGTCATTAATGGTCCATTTTAGGGTCTCTTATCATTTTATAGTAAATATATTAACCATATTGTATGAATAAGCAGGAGGACATTGTAAAAGTTATATTAGTTAGCTAGAGGATAAATTTAAAAGATATGGTTAATTTTAGGCCCTAAACATGTCTAAAACCCATTGGCTGAGATTATGTCAACCAATAATCACCTTATAATCTAATTAAATTTGTTAGGGATCTTTTGAAATTGAAATTCTTTTGATAATAAAATAATATTTTAGAACATTCCTAAAGAGCCCCTCCTCCCCGTTATAAAAATCCATCACCACTAACCCTTACTCACACTTCTCAATCACCAATGTATCATCCAAAATCATCCAAAATAATCTTCCAACATCACTGTCTTCCACCAATAATCCTCGACATAGGCAAAATTCACTTCAAGAAAGCCTTTTGTTTCAAACCAAATGGGGTTACCCAATTTAAAGGCAATGTCTTCTCTCGAGTTCTGTTCTTTTATTTTCTGAATCTAACCCCTAGACTCTCTTTATTCCATTATTTCATAGAAGAAACTATATAATAAATATCATAGGATTATTTTATGAGAAGTATTCAATCTACAATTCCACACACCTTCATCTAATGGATACGAATATACTGTTTTTGTGGACGGAAAACTACAGCCTCATGAAACGATGATTGTTTAATTATATCATAACAACTCTTATGGATGCCATTAACATGGAACAACATTTATATGTGATATATATTATATTTATATTTTCTCTATTCTTCTTTATTGTTTCATTTATATCATACCATTATGTCTTCAATAATTGGAAAATACGATAAATTCATTTGAGGAAGTGCAGACTACCGCCCCTCAAATTGATTTGACTCATTCATGCCATACGTGGAACATATAAAGAAGGGTGTTACTGAAATTATATATTATATTATACTAGAATTATAATATACCTATTTATATTTAATTTTTCATTCCATTAAACACGAAACAAAAATGAAAGTAGCGTTCATGCATACGTACGACATACTGTCTCCATGAAGGGTGCATTTCATTTCTTATCTCTGAATGTTATGTACTATTATAAATACATATATATGATCAATATATATGATATTTATGATATATATGATATCTAAATCATGAATATAATTCTGGAGATAATAGAATTTGTACCACATGGACATTTTGTAATTATAAGAAGACCATTTTTGACTCAAGTACCAAATACTGACAAAATGATCGTTATTAACATAAATGATTATGTAAGTTTTATAACATCGTAATAAATAATATAAAAAGAATAATAAACATGAAAAAGGCTCTTAAGAACATAGAAATTAACTTTAGTTTATTATTCAAGGGATTAATGAAATAACGATTCATGTCGGACACTAGATAAGGGACTTCGTCCCAATTTCCTTTCATTGAGGTATATTTTGATTTATACATGACATTCTTTTATACGGTGTATAAACCATTTTTACTTTTCATTTCATTCAAAGGTAATATTTTTCTATATAGAGTTTTACTAAATTAAAAAGGGAATGTTTCTTTTCAACATACTCAGTGCCAACGACCTTTACGCCACCATGAGCGTTATTTGATATTTCGCTTCCTTAATGAGCTGAAATGTTTTTTAAAAGGAAACTAAATACCATATAATATTTATGTATTGTGGTACTGAAAACTGTTTTGATAATGGATTTGTTGTTTCAATATATTTAAATTATATATTTTGATAGAAATGTGTAATTTTTATCTTTTCATTATGTGTTATGAATATGTTATGGTTCTTGAGAATTTTTTACATATATAGGTGGTTCTATGATAATCCTAGGTTGGGTAAGCCTGAGATGGCTCTTCAATGAATTTGGTATCGTGATGGAGGTAAATATTAATGTTTCTCATAAGATATTTAGGTAATATAATTTGATGGGTATTCCAAATTTAACTCTCTAAGTAGCTATGAAAGCTAAAACGTAATTATGTTATGGATTCCACAAGTTACCTTTATGATTTATGATTTCTATTTTTTATTCATAAATCTAATGATCTTGTGTGGTATGTTAATGATTGAAAAGTATGATTTCATTAACGTGTATGTATTGGTGGACAAATTTTTTCATCCCTTGTTTTATAACCCTTACTGAGATTTTTATGTTCATCCCATTTTTTGAAATGTTTTTCATAAGATATAAGTCAAGGTAAGAGAAAGGAAGATTTCAAGAAGAAGTTTATCAAAAAGTAGTTCTTTTTTTCTTTTAAGATTTTTTATTTTATAAAAAATGTATATTATGTATAAGTGTCTAATTTTTTATATTTTAGATGTATTGTAATATCTATGGCTAAATTCTCTAAAACTCTAAACAATAAAAGATCCTCAATTTTAATTATTCACTTAATTAAATATTATGTAATGTTTATGGTCAAGGCCTTATAGGTATATCACATGTTCACCTTTATTGGGAATCTATGATCACTCTTTGTTATGTTTTCCTTCCCTGATCTACTAGGGAAGGTTCTATTTGTAATGAGTCTCAAAGATTACCTTATATAAAGAATGATGTTTGAGATGATGAATATTCTACTTTAAAAATATTTATGCATCCTGTCTCAAAAGAAACTAAAACATTATATTCTTTAGGAATTTCATATTATTAAATTTATTCAATATTCATCTAAAATGATGTAATATTTATGTATTTTGTGCTCGGGTTTATTCTTTACACTTTTTTACCACCTACCATAGATCACCTAGTTATCATATCATATATCACATAAATAATTCCCTCTGAAACCCACGACATTCCTATGTAGTTAATCACTATAGATTTTATATTTTGTATTATAACTAGGTGGAGTTGTATCCCCTTATCTAATTTCATTCGAACTAGTTTATCATAATAGTTATAATAAATTTCATTATAAACTATCATTTCAAAAACAAATTTTTAATATTAAATCTACGATTTCATTGGAATTACCCTTATATGCAAGAAAACCCCATTTCCTGGTCCCCCAAACCTCATAGGCTATAACACCTAGAGAAAACTCTTTTTGGCTTTTTGATAAATAGTGGGAATAGAAACATTAGGTCACTCTAGCATCACATATGATGGGGAACAATAATCTACATTCTCCTATCACTCAATAAAATGTTACCTTGGTGGAATCTCATGACAACTGTAGGTGCGCAAATAAGATAAAAATTATATCATAGGTTTTGATATCATAGTTAATGATAAATTGTAATAGGAATAATGTGTTTCTACTCTAATCACACACCTTATGATATAAGGGTCTTAAAAATATTAGTTCAAATCTATACCAATTTACCCTCTCGTGGGTTACGTATAATCTCACATAGGTTCACATGATCAAAAAACATATGTAATAGGTCAAATCCAATATCCATATATTAATTAAGTAGAGTCAGCCTAAGAAGTTATATCAGAAGTCTCTATAAAAGTTTCTATTGAAATTAACATAATATGGATATTAATCATAAACAAGAATATGAATAACATGTGGGTCCTATGTTCAAAAATTTATTCCTGAACACACACCCTCTTTTCACCATAGTCTAAGAGTGAAAAACAATAAATTTTAAATCATAAATACTTCCTTTGAATCTCTCAAGACTATAAAACTAAAAAACCAATTATATAAATTCCATCCTAATTAACTTGCTCTTACATCTAACCTTTGTTAGCTATAATGAGTCACAAAATCCATACCAATATTTGACAACATCCTTTCTCATGTCTATCATATCCCAAATAGTAATATGTAATGAATTAATCCTCTGATACAATGTTTCAATGTCCATGACTTGGTTCATCAATATAGTGACTGAACTATGTCACTATATACCTCAATAACTCTTCTATGTATACTAGAGGTTACCAAATAGAAGATATGTTCTATGTATAACATCGGAAAACATTACCAACCAAAAATAACTATGGAACAAATTGAAATAAACATTAGATATATTAAAATAGCAGTATAATGTAATATATCACAGCTAAGTTCAATCAAAAAGTAAATAATTTCCATCATATTATAATAAATTAACTATAAGGCATATCATAAAGTTCATATAGGTAATAATACGATCTCTTATTGGAAGATCATATATAATTGTGTCAAAAAATATACAAATAATGAGATATCAACAAAAATAGTCCTTAGTCTTGTGCTGGTCCCATTTTCCAACTCAAACCTTACATCAAGATCAACCATCTAATAGGATACCATTACCATTATCTATATCATGAACAATTTATTTTTTTTAGGTAACATGATGAATGAGTAAGGTGTGAGTAAAACTAATTTGTCCATAATTAATGGTTTCCCAAAAAAATGCAGTAAATACATATCCTTGTTCCATACAGAACACAAATAAACCAAATAAATAAATAATCCATCATATTGGGGAATTATAAATATCTACACTGTGAGTGAACATACCGACATCGGTTAGTTCTAATATGGGATGATATACCGTTGGTCTAAACACACCCAAATGATGACTAATATATCACACCTCTATTAAAATCTTGTTAAATTACCTTTCACATTCATGTAACACTTGATGAATAATGCATCAATATCTCAAACCATCCAGGTGAATGATCTATCACCAATCCAACACTAAGGGTGTACAAGGAATATATTGGAGAATATTGTACCATCCCTCAAGGTTAAATATATCTCATTGATATATATCCATAGTGGATAACTCACCCCCAACACAATACCCCATTGGTGGATAAAGCACCATCAAAATAAACTCCTTGAGTGGATATTGTGGAACCTCTAACCCACTCTAGATCGATGATTCACCACTAACAAGAGTCTATAGGTGAACAATATACAACTTATTCACATCTCCAGGTGGAGAAAAGTCACCAAAACATCAAGGTTAGGCAATACAAAACCATTATCTAGGTCCAGCTGGATGATGCACCACCATCAGAAAAGCCCCATGGTAAATTATGGATCACTCACAATAAGAAAAATTGAATTTATGGGAAATTTAAAAGTACAGTAAATTATTTATGACGGTTTCTAAAAACGTATTTGAATTTTTCTTCTAAGAATCATATTTTAAGGGTTTTTTGAACTATGGTGAATCATTTTGAGGAAAAATTTTCCAATTTTATTATTTAAATATTTATTTTAAAGATAATAAATATCTATAAGGTCAGTTATCATTACACAACTCCAACCCATTATCTATTAACTTGGTATGTACAATCAACCCCTCAAAATCCATTAACATGTATTAATATATAAATAAATATTAATTAACCTACTTATTTCAATGTTTTATTTCATTACACAACAACATACTCTCATAATGGCACTACATCCACCCATTTTTTATTAACTCATTAAGAACAAACTGATATACAAACTCGATTGTTCCAAGGTGTAATAGATGTTATTAGTCCCATGGAAAATTACATTATCATAAATATCTTCATATAAATCCAAATAACATGATGAATGAAACCCTATATTCTTCGTAGGTAGGATCATTTCAAAAAAAATTAAATAATTTACAACCATAATAACCTTATATTGATAATTCATTCATTATTATTGATTAATTTGGTTTCCTATTTAGTAGACTCATTATTATAGTGAATAATATAAAGAAAAAATCTTTTATTTATATTCATAGGTGCTCCACAGATCTCCAAACCCCATTTTTTATATTCTAGGTGCTAGTGTGGATGAACCAATCACCTTGTTCATTCATTACTGATCATAATAATACATCCTTATTTATTGAAATAATTCTTCAATTGTTTTCTCAATAGTGATATGGTGGAGTATGATCATCTCTCTTTATTGAATGTATTCTTGAGAAGATCTCACTACAGATTTAATAGAATTTTCTCAGAGAATATTTTGGGCACCAAACTCTCACTATATCTGAAATTATATAATTTAGATTATATACCTATGGTTAACAATTGAAAATTTCACAAATTAAATTAACTAATTATTTACAGTAAATAAACCCCATGTCAAATAATATTATTATTTTTATTATTATATTCCATGAAATGATCTAACTCATAGATATTTATAAAACATTTCATAGAAAAATAAATTAATAGATATTTAAATAATTTTAAATAAAATGTATTATCTCTTTTTGGTACTTAATTCATCCTCAAAATCCTCCTTATCAATTTTCAATCCTGGAATAATTAATAATTTTTTAAATAACTATATAGTTTTATAATATTCTATAAATAAATAAGAATATATTTATTCACCAAAAATGAGAATAAATATTTATTCAAATACTCATGTGACTATATGTATATTTAATAAATAATTAAGTATTTATTACCTTTTCCAAAATAAAAAAGAGATAAATAAATATTATATCATATGTATCTCACAAATAATATTCATCTAACATTAAACACTCATATATTCAAAATAAAATAACTAATGATTGAATTTCTATGATCAACCAAAATATAATTATTATTAAGGAACATGTGAGGAATATTTTGTTTTAAAATTATTTTTGAATATAATTTAACTGAGTTTCTAGATATACTTAATGTGTGGCCCTATAGTCTTACTACATAGTGGAATTATGAGAACATGTGTATTTCATTATCAATGATTGGAAAAACATCATGGAACCCACCTATAAAGAAGTTACTATCATAATGAAAATACCACATACAAACACTTACTATGTAATATTATCATTTTGTATCCATAACTCTTTGAGATGGATATATACTTGTTTCATGAACTTGTAAAATGGATTATCATTCTAGGACTGTGAGAAATAACCCAGTCGATAACCCATCATGTCAATAGAATTAATCATATGGTTCGATTTCAACGAAAGGGCAATATATATATTTTTCAAATAACTCAAATTGTATGAATGCATTCTTGAAATAATTAGTGTAAAATCACAGATAAAGTGCCAAATTTATCCTTCAAAACCATGAGCTTATGTGATCATAATTTTTAATAACAAATCAAATTATATAATTCATGATATAAATTAATAATAATATCATATCTAAGGACCGATACAAATTTTTGATGATAGGAATATACAATGATACATTTAATATTTGGAATTCTTATTGGAACATCGGTCCTCATAACCTCCTTTCTATGATATTACTGAGTGAAGAACCTCATGAGAAGATGCCACATCTACTTAGGAGAATCCAACACTCGATAGTTAGAGTATCATCTGTATCCTATTAGATATATTTTATCTAGAAAATATAACATATGTTTAAGAATAATGTCAATGAATTTCCAATTCCTCATTCTAACAGGGAATAATTATAAACTTTCTATTTGAAAAATACTCTAAACACATTATCACATTAATGATAAATTAAAAAACAAAAATAAATTGATAATATATTTATTAAAATTTGGGTAATCAAAATTACAATGTTAATTGGTTCTAGGTATCTATGTCTAATATAATCCAACATTCATTAAATCAAAATTCTAAAAGTTTTTAATATTATTACTCTCACATGATATTTATGTTTTTGTAAGAGAAACCTTTAGTCCACAAGTATTCAATATTCTATTTTAGGGAAAGTCTAAATATTTTGACCTCAGCTATACAAGAAAAAACCCTTAAGTGGTGATATTTAAAAAATTTATGCTTCGTCTTTTAACACAACTATAGTTTTTTGGTTTATTTAGCTCTAGATTTTAAGAGTTCTAGTGAAATGAAGTGATAATGTTTTCCTTTAGCAATACTAAAAAGAGATGATAAAAGTACCCTTTATCAATTATTTTTTATATATGATAAACAAAACCTTAACTATCACATTTTTCTATCATTAATAAAGGCTCTGATCATGCACTTGATTCATACATCAAAATAGAAGATGTTTGGATGCTTTTTGATAAATGATTCTCTCACATCCCAATACCGGAAGCGTGTTGTAAGGATGAGCTCTTTCATACACAATTCAAACACATATATATTGGATTGTGTAACATCCCAGGTAAATAAAGAATAATACTTTTTCATATTTATTAACATTTATGAATTAAAAATTAATTTTTCTTTAAAGGGGTTGTTATGTTCGATAGCGTACCTGATACGCAACAAAGAGTTTCTTTGAAATCTTACGTTGCACACTAGTAATAAAATAATATTATTTTAAATGGCAGTTAACACGTAGCCGTTTTATTGGCAGGAATGAATAGAAACAACTAAAATAGGATTATATATGTTTTTTAAATGGTTTTACATTTATCCAATAAAAGATAAGGGCTTAAAATACGAAAAGAATTCAATTTTAGGCATATATACTCTAACATTCACAAAAGGTCGATTTATCACCTTTTGATGGAGAACCATATATAAATATAGTTTTGGTCACTTTTATACATTCTATTAGACCAAATAAAATTCTTCTTTAGAATCGGGGCATAAAAATTTACTTTGTGTAAATTTATGGTATTTTTCCGATAAAGTTCATTTTGTAACAAATAGAGAAAAATACTGTATTTTAATTCAAAACCTTTTTTTAATCAACTTTTTTTATATGATTAGATTATCATTTGAATTGGTTTTAAAGTGAAATTAGAATATATATTTACCATTTAATCCAATAGTGGTCGTTGGAATTATTTTCACTTTGAAATCGGACTTCAACTAGTGTCAATCTTTTGATAATTATTGTTTCATAAAAACAAGTTGTTTGCTCTAACATCGATAATTAATTATTAAATTAATTAATGAAACTTATATGTTTTGAATTTTGTAAAATAGGCTTCATTTTTGAATTCAGAATATCAAATATAGCTTAGGGTGAAGATTTGGTATTTTTCTGAAAAAACTTCTATTTTTGATGAATAGTGAAACCACTAAGTCATACTTAAAAAACTGATTTTTCATTTAAATGAAATTTTACGACCTCTGTGTTTTGAATTTCAAAAATCTGACATAGATTGCTTTCATTAAGAAGTAAAATGTGGATCAATGGGATTAAAATAATTTTTTGGTGAATAGTAACTTTTATGTTTATTAATCACGATTAGAGGTAATTAATGTAGTTTAAGGTAAAAATAAGGTTTTAATAATATGAAATGAACATGAAACATGTCCTACCCTTATTTGATGTGTCATGGGCGACCAATACAATCCATGGGTCAACTTGGGGACCCCATGGAGCCACATTGGTAGGAAAATTACATTAAAAACTTTTTATTTAATGTCAAAATAAAAATGTCACAAACATGAGTTGTTTTACTAAAACATTTATTAAATTGGTTTATGAAAGTAATATTTTTTACTATAAATAATAATTAGAAATATTAAATTATTTACTAAATAATAATATTTTTTTATAATTTTTATACATTAAATAAATTAAATTATTTATGACACCATGATGATGCAGCGATTACCTCATTATTAAACGATTTAAGTAAAATGAAAAGATAATGTAAAATCTAAGACCTACACATGTCAAAAACCTATTGGATTGGTGGATTTCGAACTCTTATCACATTATCCTCTAAATATATAATTGTGGGATCCTTTTTATCCAAAAATCATTTTATAATAAAGTATCTTTTCTTAACTTTCCAAGAGTGCCTCTCCTCTCCTCTTATAAAAGGCCCCCACCTCTACCTCCTTACCCACACCTCTCAAGCCTTTGGATCGACCAAGATCTTATCTTTTTGTCTCTCCACATACCTATATTACTCCTATAAGCCTCACATTGGGCAGAAGTCTTCCCAAGGAAGCCATTGAGCTGAAATCAAAAAGAGTAATCAGTTTTAAAGGTAGTGTTTTCTCTTGGGTTCTTTTGTTTTATTTTCCTTCTCCAACCCTCTAAACTCTTTTTATTCCTTTATTTTGTAACAACACTAGTATCGTCAATATACTAGGATGTTGTTATAAGAGGTATTAGAGCTACACCTACACATACCACTATCTAATGGTTAAAGAATATACTGTTTCTCAGGTTGGCGAATTTCTGCATCACGAAACGATGATTGTTCAATATTCTTTTAACACCTTTAATGGTGGCAATTAAGATGTCACTCTATTTATATATGATATATATTATGTTTATTTTTTCCTTATGCTTCTGTATTTTTCATTTTTGGTATACCTTTATTGCTTCCATTATGGGTATACGCGATATCTTCATTTTAGGAAGTGCGGACCACCGCCCCCTCAAAGTGATTTGATTCGTTAATGCCATATATGGGACGTCTAAAGTATGGATTTAAATTTATTATATATGATGTATATTACATCAAAATTATGAATATAATTCTGTAATTAAAATATACATACCTCTCATTTAGTTTTAATTCCATTAATATGACATAGAAATGAAAGTAGCGTTTATGCGTACGTACGGCTTACCGTCTCCATGAACGGTGCATTTCATTTCTTACCTCTAAATGATTATGTAATATTATAGATACATGTATATTCTGGATATATATGATATATATGTAATCCAAATCATGAATATTATTCTGGATATAATCAACCTTTTACCAAACGAACAACATGTAATTGTAAGAAGTCCACTTTTGACTTAAGAACCAAATATCGACAAAACAAACATTATTAACATAAATGATTACATAATGTTTATAACATGGTAATAAGTGATATAAAATTAATAATGAACTTGAAAAATGATATTAAGAAAGTATAAATTAACTCAAGTTTGTTATTCAGGACGTTAAAGAAAGATTGAGTCAAGTCGGACCCGAGGTAAGGGACTTCGTCTCAATCTCCTTTCATTGAGGCATATTTCGTTTTATACACAACGTTCTTTTATACGGTGTATAAACCCCTTTGAATTTTAATTTTATACCAAATGAATCTTTTTCTATGAAGTGTTTTACAAAATGAAAAAATGTAATTTTTCTTTTTACGTACGCGGTGACAACGACCTTTTCCGCCGCCGCGAGTATTATTTAGTCTTTGGCTTCCTCAACAAGCCGTAATGTTTTTAAAATGAAATAAATACCATATACTCTTTTATGTATTTTGGTATTGAAAATGGTTTTTATAATGGATTTTTTTATGTCAATCTATTTATGTGATATATTGTGATCAAATTATGGAAATTTTTTCTTTCCATTATATTGGTTTTATGTCTTATGATTTTATAATTGTACTTGGACATTTGACGGGTGGTTACGTGATAAACCATATGATGGGTGGTGCTGTGAATACCAGGATGGGTGGTTACGTTATAACATCTAATGCATTGGGTATGGAAGTCGGCCATATGACTATTCCATTAAGTGATATGTGTGGACGTCGACTATATGGTTATTCCATTTAAGTATGTTTATGTCTCAAGTTACCTTCATATGTTATGTGTTCTTTGAATGGGTTTTATGGTAATATTTTGGTTATAAAAGGGTATGTATTGATCTTTTATTCAGTGAAGAGTTTTTACTAATTCATAAAGGTGAAAAGTATTTCTTTGATAAAGTATACATGGTTTACTTGTTGTTTTGAAAAACTAACAGTTTTCATTCTTTGTGTTTCCCTTACTGATCTTTTTATGCTCACCCCAAGTTTTTTTTGAAATTTTTTTCACAGGACATAATGTGGAATAGTGTCAAGGATGGGATCAAGGGAAAGTCATGCTATATAAAACATGGAACTAGACATGTTTCTTTTTAAGAGTTTTTATTTTATGGAAACTTAGTAGAAGTGTCTACTTTGTAATCTTTTGAGATGTAATAGTTATGATATAAATCTCTAAAACTCTAAACCTGAAAAGATCCTCAATGGGAATTATTCATTTAATTCAATGTTAAGTAATTATTAAGGCTGGGGCCTTATAGCTTGTTCCTACATGTACGAACCCACATGACCCTTGTCCGACCTTATGCTTCCTAGAGGATTTATCCCCGCCACATACGTAGGAATCAGTTCTTACACGACCAAACACTCCTACCTCCCCATTTGGGCTTTTAAACATCCCAACCTACCATTCTATGAGGGACACGCCCTCGATTTTTTATATATACCATTTAAAATATACCAATAAGAAAAATAAAATTATTAATAATATTTAAAATTTTGAAAAAACTAATAAAATAAAAATTAAGAAATAATAAATTAAAAAAATTAATTAATTGTTTAATTATTTAATTATTCATAAATTTAATATATATAAATACATAATATATATTTTAATAATTATTATTTATTAAATATAGATATAAAAATGAATAAATAGAAAGAATCAAATAGATTAAAATTTAAAATGGGTAAATTTTTAAAAAAAATTGTAAAATAATTTAATTAAATAATTATTCAAAAAAATGAATAAATTTAATATATATATATATATATATATTATAAATATTAAAAAATAGTATTTATTAAATACATATTTATAAAATGAACAAATCAAAATAATTATATAAAAAATTAAAAATTTAAAAAAATTATTAAATTATTAAAAAACTTATCAACAAAAATAATTATTAATAAAATTGAATTAATTTATAATATATATCTATATGCATTATAAATATTAATAGATAATATATATTAAATGTAAATATACAAATTGAATAATATTTAGTAATTATAAACATATTAATGTCTTATTTATTTTTAATGGCTTTTATACATAACAATTCATTAATATATTAAATATAATTAATATGAAATATATTCATATAAATTTATATATATATATATATTTGAAAATATAGATAATATTTCCTACAATGAAATTAATACAATATAATATATTTATGCTAAAATTACATAAGTTGTATATTTAGTGAAAATGGATTATAATTAAAAATTAATATTAATTAAAAAATATTAACTAACTCTATCGAGTGATGGACATTTAATTTAATTACGTTTGTTTTTTAAATTTATCATATGTCTAATATGTGTTAGATTGATTTCACACATACATATGTGTAGTTAATGATTTTTTATATACAAGGAACACACACATCATATTTTGTTAATTTATTGAGTTTTTAATACTCATTTAAGAATTATATTAAATAAAATTATATATTTTATATATATTATGATTAAATTTTTTAAATTTTATCATTTTTTAGTTTTATTTAATATATACTATTGATTAATTTTTTAAAAAAATTAGTATTTATTGATTTTTTTATTATTTATTCATTAATAATATTAGTATTTTTTATATTTTTTATTTTATTCATTTTTAGATTTTAATTATTAAATATGTTTTCAATTTTTAAAAAATTCAATATTTATCTAAACAAGTAAATCCAATAACAATTAATGCTTTTATATAGTTTTTATTTAAATAATTTTTATGATTCATTTCGCCAAGGAGCTCGTACATGAGTGGTAAGGGCTTCAACAAAGTATCTAAGAGACGTAGGTTCTAAATTGTGTGGGAATGAATTTCCATGTTACTATAGCAGTTACTGGAGTAGGTATTGTTCAGTATTGTGGTACCTTGAACTATTCATCCTATTTGAGCCTTCGGCCCACCGGTTTGGGCCAAAGAGTCTTAGGGGATGTGGGACATCGAAGGCCCTTGGTCCACAGGGCCTTCAGGCTACAAAGACTTGGAAGCAACCTAGTAGACCACATAGGAGCAGAACCCAATAGTGGATTCAGAGAAAATAGCATCCACCAGAGCAGAGCTAACCGAATTGGAAGAACTAGAGGGTATGATTGCCATCAGTACAAAGCCCCATACAACTCTGCATTGAGTGAATTCCAACCAACCAGCCATTTAGAATGGATATATAAATCCTTCAATGTTATACATGGTAAAGAGGGGAAGTTTCAAGGTTCATAGATGGGTTTTGGGTCTTATATTAGGCCTCATGCCTCTGGACCTTCGGGTTAGGTGATCGGCCTCGTGCCACTAGGCCTACGGGCCATGATAGTGTTCACCATCAACCCAAAAGGGGGATTATCTGTAATAAATAATAATCTAAATGCCTTCAGCTCATTTAGGAAGGTATGTATTCATTTTCATTTTGACATTTGTAAATTGTTTTCCCCATTTTTTTAAATTCTAAATAAAATTAATAATATTTATTCATTATTTAAATTTATTCATTCAATTTATTATTTATTTCAATAATACACACTAAAAATTATATAATGAAATTGTCCAAAAACATATATCAAATATATATATATTTACATTATTTTCACACACAGAAACATCTATATAATTTATTAAATATTATATAGAAATACATTCACATAATACTTATGTAAATAATAAAAAATTTAATTTTAATTTTATAGTTTCATTTAGTAACATGATATTTTAAATATATTATGTTTTTAAAATGTAAATTTTATTTATTTATTTTTAATATTATTATTATTAGTATTATTTATTCATTTTTAATATTTTTTTATTATATTATAATTTAATCATTTTCTAATATTAAATTATACATAATTGTTTAAAAAATTTAAATATTTTAAATATGTGTTCATCAACATATAAATATATATACATATTTTGTTTTTTTAATAATTTTTATAGTTAATTAAAAATATCCATTTTTTCAATATTTTTAAAGTCTACTCATTTTTATTTATTCAATTTCAAATATTTTTAACATTCATGCATTTATGATTACATATTCATTAATAATGTTAAAAAATTTATTTTTAAATAATTATTTATAAATAAATATATTTATAACTGTATATTAACTATATTTATAATTATAAATAAATAAATATTTTCTTAAATTTATTTATATAATAATAAATTAATAATATATTTATTTTACAAATTATAATAATTATAAAAATTATATTTAAATAAATAATATATTTATAATATTTATATTTATATCTATTTATATTTATTAAATGTATACAATAATATAAATTTTTATCATTATATAAATGTTAATTATAAAATTATAATAAATATATTTAAATAATTAATATGCAAACATATATTTGATAAAAATTACAATATTACATCATTTCCATCAAAAATATCTCTTGTATTGGTTATGTGATAACACTTACTAAATGGAACCATCCCAAAACAACACCAACATTTAACATCCAAATCATCATAGATCTCCCCACACATCATAAATCAAATATCCCTATACAAATTCATATTTCAAAAGTTTAGCCTAGTGATTTCATCCTAACATGCAAACTAATGTCATCATTGAACCATCAACACCATCGGTTAGCCCACATCAAGAACACTGAGTAATAATCAATGTCGTGAACCACTATGTGACTCCATCACAAGTAAACAATAATGGCCACCATAGAGTCAAGATGTCAAGCTGGTTTCCATCCTTCATCACTCATCCACTAACCTCGTCATTGTCGGATTCCAAAGATATATCAAAATCATACTTGTGACGAATCAGAATATCAAAAACATGGAACACCATATATGAAAATATGAAATGAAAATTTATTCACTAGATAGACATATAAGAATTCCACGAACAAGATTGAATCATAAATCCCCAAATTGAAGATTCCAACCAATGTTAACATTACCAAGAATCCTAACCTCAACCTAAACTGGAGAGGAGAGACTGGAATCTGAAATAGCATTAATAACCAATAATGCTTCTACAAAATACTCTACCATAACAATCCCAGTCCACCACGATACCATAATTAAAATGGGTTTAGTTAGGGTTCATTCGCTAGTCCCCCATGATCTTTATTAGATGAGTCAAATCTAAAATAAAAGGTATGCTATTTTCTTCTCCACTTATGATTCTGTATTGAATAATTTCCAAGATTTGTGAAAGTGTGGTATTATCTTGGCTAAGTGGTTTAAAAGTTTCATGTTTATTAGATCTATCAATGAAGTCCCCTACATCATTTATCCTCTTCTAATCATTCCATGATTTTGGGTCTTTGTATTATTAATTTTACCCTACTATAGCTCGCACAATTCCTACTTCATTGAAATATGGTTCGCGAAGTTTTGTTTTGGTTTTTTGTATCTCCTTGGATATCTATTATATATTCTATTAAACATTATAGACCCTATTATCCAATTCCCATCACACATGTACCCATTTTGGTCATTCTTGTCTACTTAAAGGATGATTGGGGATGGTTTTGGGAGCTCCTATGTCTTCAAACTTATGTAAAGTGGTTTTTATTAATAATAGAACTGTTATTTTTCTTCTCCATTGTAACACATGTTTTACATTCATCGAGAGTGTCAGTAAATGGTTTAATTTCATGGTAGAATAACATGAAAAAGGTGTTCAAAAATTAAAGAGATGTGGTCAATTTGAAGAATATATTAAGAGAGTGGAATATTTTTATCGGTGTCTCATCTCAAAATTGAAATTTTAATTGTATAATATTTTTAATTAAAAATCATAATTTTATATAATGGAAAATTTCTTTCTAAATTATAATTGTAAATTTTCAAAACCATATTCTATGGGGATCTTGTTTAAATATATTAATCTTTTCAATTTGAGTTTGATAATTTTAAATCATATAGTTTTGTGTGCCAAGGGGAAAATATATTGTGTTATCATTTCATGTAAATTTTATTAATTAATGAATTCAATATATAACTACCTTTTAGTGGATATTTTTATAATTTAATATGTTTAAATGGCTTCAAGAAACATTCATTTATTCAAATGTTTTTTTATTATAAATGTTTTTAGGTTTTATATTAAGGTATATTTATATTTTTCAAGTGTACATCTAGAATTTATGATTTCCATGTATAGTGATTTAGGAAATTGTTACTTTTAGCATAAAGGATACTTAAATTCTTTATTAGATTTTTCTTATTAAGCAATACAATGTTTTAAAGAAATTTTTGAATTTGGTTTTCTCTTTAGTTAAATTATAAATATAATTTTTAACATGATCTAATGTAATTATTGTTGAATAATGTTTCATTTTAATATATAAAACTGATTATTATTTTCACATATAAATAATTTTTTATTTAATTGGATATTAAAATGAGTCTTAAAGACTTTATAAACTAAATTTTCTGATGTTTTTTGTATTTTTCGATGTTTTATTCAGAATAAAAAGGTTTTAAAGGATTTTGATGGTGTAAAAATCATTGTTTCTTTGATTTTAAGGGTTTTCATGGAAATAAATATTTTTGTGTATATTTTAAGAAACAAATGTACTTTTTCATCACCCATTTTAGGTGTAATGTCGTTTTTGGGTGGGTAGATATTTTTAAAAAACAATTTTAAGATATTATAATTTTAAACTACATTTAGTTTCAATTAATATAATTGGGTTGTGGTTTGTTTGGTTATATGAAAATGGTTTTGGTTAATATTTACTTCATTATTAAATTGTTTGGTTTTTTAGATGATTTTTATTAGGTATGTTGAATATTAGAGTTATATTTTTTTGTTCTTTTGAATATAGTGTTGAATATAATATATTAAATTAGTTATATGATGATTGGTGGGTATATAATGCTTTAAGTTTCATATGGATATAAAACTAATAATTTATTTTTGGACCATTTGTAATATGATTAAATGGACTTATTGGGTATCATTTAGATTAATTTTTCTTATGAATTATGAAATTTACATATTTAGTTATGGAATTTCTATGAAATTTATGATGTTCTAAAGATAAAAAACTGATAGGAGGAGTAAAACACAATAAAAATTTTTAGGGAAGAAAAATCACACCTCAAATAGGTGGGTTTTAGTGTGTGATGTGGCTTAACAATATTTAAAGTTAGAATTAGGAAATATAGGCATCAAATGGGTATTTACCATAGATTCAAGGTCTTTTATAAAAAATGTATGATTAGTTTACATTATTTATTTCGATTAATACATATAAAAAGTATTATTATTATTTTTGATATATTGTGTATCATTCGGAATGATTTCAGTTTCACCCCTAAAAAGTTATAATTTAAAAACATCATCCAAGACACATATATGATTAGAATATAGTGGAATAATTTTTAAATTTATTTATAATCTCGCATAACCATACATTTGGTAAGAATTTAATTTAAAATCAAAATAGTTTTTTGGATATGTCTACGAATATTTTTTCTACTACATGTGGTAGATAGGTTGTAGTGATATGTGTTATTATTAAAGGTGGAATTGTAATGTTTTCGATCTCAATTATTTGAAGTCCATACTAACTGAATTTTTTTTAAAAGTTTATTAATGGAATGAAGTTATAGTAATTTTATGTAAATTTAATAGAGGATTTCGATATTTTAGGATATGTAAAATATACCTATGATTTATAAATCTACTATTTTTGAAATATGGGTTAATCAATGGGTTATATTATAAATATATTTTTTGATATTCCTATAATACCTGGTCTAGAAAAATTTATAGAAAAATGGAGTAACATGTAATCCAATATAAATTTTTTCATCAATAACATTTTCATCCATTCATTACATGAAATTCTAATCTCAATGAAATTGTACGAAATTGATGTGATTATATGAACTAGTATGTTTCATGGAATTATATTTTTATACAAATATAGAAATCCAGTTCATAGTTAAATGAATCAGATGAAAAAAAATTCCAATAGAATTATCTCATCTAATAACAAATAAATTTTCTTTACCAACATATTTATTAAAAAAAATTCATCCCACACTTAAAAAAATCTAGAACCTGGAATGACATCCACGCGTTTACCTCAGGTTGTTTCTTTTTTTGTCACCATTGTGATAACTAAAAACTTGTAATGAATTATAAATAATTACATTCAAATATTGGTTTCCCCTTATTGTAATTATCTATGATATTATCCTTTTATTATAAATATCTTAGGTGTATTTATTTACTCTTAATACAAGATGAATATTTTATAAACTTAATAGGATGAATATTATTCAAAATGGAATTAAATTAATAATACGATAAAATATTATGATTTTGGAGTTAATTATTTTACCATGTTTTCAATAGATCATGCATACGACGCTTATCAAATATGTATTACATGTTTTCACTGTTGTTATTCAAGAAAACTATGTTTGGAAGAGTTAGAATAACATTTGATTTTTCTAGTAATAGACCAGAGTTATAAATTTTGGGCTAAACATAGGGAAAACTAAATGTGCATATTAATTGGGATAAAACAATGGTTTATGGATCATTTGATATAAATACTAGTGTAAATGATGATGTATATTGAATGGAATAACGAAAATGGATATTGAATATGAAATTTATTATTTTCCAAAGTAGTTAAAAATGTTAATTAGTTGTCCTAGGAGACCATTGTAAACCAGTTGTACCAAATAAAAAAAAAATTCTGTTGTATTATTGATATATAATTTGAAATTTGGTAGTATATGGAGAGATACCATCATTAAAAAACTACTTGGTCGCCTAAATGATATGCTACAAGAAAAAATAATAATTTATTAATCAAACATATAATAATGAATGAATTCTATTTTTACTGGTCATGATCTCTAAAAATATATATATATTTCCAAATAATTTCATGTTCTTTGTTATGAACCATGAATCACTCATACATTTTCATGATTTCATGAATGTAGAAATAAATGTTTCTGATAGTTTTATTGGAATATTAAAAAATGTTTCTATAAAAACAAATTATGGACACGTTGATAGGTTGGAGATGACTAGCTTTGGGATAAGAAATGGGTCGGCACTGGGGAAGGTGAGAAGTTAGACTTTCCTTCCTCTAGCAGCTTACACTATATTTAGATAAGAAAATTTTCAATTTTCAATTTTATTTAAGGGTGTAAACATTCTAGAGGGGTCATAATAAAATATCAATAATTTAGTGGCATGGACGTATATCTAGTTACATGGAAAAAAATAACATAACTACGATATTTTTTCACATGATTTGATGATCATCTCTTTACATTGTATTCAACATAAAATGTACCATATACATTAACCAAACACTTAATCTATTTTAAATCCATATAAAATAAAGTTATATCTTGGAAAAGTTTCCAATCATGAATAATGAGGTTGCACTCATAAGTTTGGAATTAGATATGTTCTTCCAACCATCATTCATTAATATAATGATCTACTTAATGGATCACATAGTTAGGGAGAATCAACTATATGTTCCATTATATTAGAGATGATAGTACCCCATTGAATGGTATATGATGATTTTGAAAGGGTTCTCCTGAATAAAATTCATCCAGAAGGTTATTTTGAACAATGATATTGGTTTGAATACGTTTTCAAATTTTGTACCGAGTACCTATGGAATATTGATAACATCATCCTTCTAATGTCTTATCATTGTGGATGAATTATGCATGAAGGGATCTATATAAGATATATTGTTACATTTACCATAACAAAGCACCACAAAATCTCAACTTTACATTTTAAATAATATTGAAGATTTTGATCAATACATAGAACCGCACAAATCAATTTTTAGTCATTTGAATCCATCAAGCACTAAAGGATTTATATCAATTACACATAATAAATATTTTTTGGTATGGTTCCAATATCATATTTTTAAAGAGTAATATAAAAATATAGATTCAATTTTTGAATGACTTTGATGACTTGCTAGGGACAAAATGAAAATGTAATATCGTACACTATTTTTGTAGTTAATGCAAATATATTCTATCCAAAAAAAACTTTGTTATCATAGCATGATGAAAAATTGACAGGTTTTGTTTGTCATGAAAGTGATGCACATATATGGTTCCAATGAAATATTTCAATTTATGGGAATATGTCATATTTTATTATTATAAAAAAGATATATGAGTTGTATTATACAAAATTTCATGTGTTTGTTTTCTCTTTCAAAAGGGTTGAAAATAGAAGTGGAGGGAATTTTGAAGAAACGGGATTTGTGAGATGAATTTCAGTGAGGAAGGGGAAAAGGACAAGCCATTCATTATGGAGTCACATAAGTGCATGTATTTTATGAGTAAAACAAATGAAAAAATAATTGGTCAATTGTCTTTTTAATACTTAAACAACTATTAGGAAAGATGAAAATTCAATCGAGGATAACTCTTTCCTTGTAGATCACAATAATTTCATACCAGTCCCAATGTAGAAAATGTATTCTAAGATAGAGGTGATTAAAAAGTGGGGATTTGGATTCCAGATAGAGGATCCAAATACCATAAACAATTAAATTAAATAAAAAGAGTTCAATGACTAGGTTAATGTGTTTTTTAATAAAACCTTATGGTCCTTGTAATATTATGTGATCTCTACTCTATTTACAAAATCTAAATTAATTTTTTGACTACTTATGTAGACAAAAACTTTAATGAAACATGCTGTTGCCAATAATAGTGAGGAATATGTGGTTAATTATAGAAATACATAATTATTAAGGGATCAACACAATATTACTGAAAAAAACTATAATGACCTCGAAAAATGGTTTTAACATAAATTTTCATGGAAGGAAGGGAGTAAACTTTTTGGTTTGATGGAATCAACATGGCCAACATACTAACCCGACATGTCTATGATCATTAGATATTTTGGGGTCACAATTAGGATAATTTTTCATATTGAAATATATTCATATAACTATATCCAACTTGTAATGAAATGATACACTCTGAAAATATATTAAGGTAGATTTACGATATACTGTTTCTATTTTACCAAAAATATAATATAATGAAATATTGATTTTATTTTCATTAACCCTTAAAGAGATTAATTATTTTAGATTATTTCTATATGAAATATTTATTAATGGCTATTGGAAAAGACTATATAGGATTCCAGAAACTTTTTATAATGTTTCATCTTAGCGATGCTGAGGGGAAACTAAAGCCTCACCCAACAGTTAATTATAAACACATTATTAAGTAGGAAACATGGAATTCTTTCTTAAATCATTAGGATGAGAAATAATTTTATGTTAATTTTAGTATATATATTTTATTTTAATATTTTATTTTATTCTATTTGATCCAAAATTGTAAATTTATGAAAAAACAAAGGGGTAATGAAAATAAAAAATTTGCATCATAACCAATGTACCCCTATTTCAACGAAATGGTGGAGAATGATTCACTAGAGAAAAAATTGGTGTGTATTTTAAAAAAAATATAGAATTTCATTGTGATTTTATTTAATCTATGTTTCATTTCTTATATAAATATAGATAAATCAAAATTATTATCGACATCAATCCAACTTCATGTTGAATTGAAGCAGTCCCACATAAATTAGGATGGTTATGTAGTGGATGAAAATAAAAAAAAATTATGGGAAACATTGGAAACAAGTACATAATAGAAATTATTTATTTATTATAATTGTATTAAATAAAAATAACTATTTTTGTTAAAAAAATATCTGATATAGACACTATAATCGAAATAAATTGCACCCAATATGGTCGTGTTAGAGGTGTAGGTTTTGTAGTGTCTCATTGAACATATTTCATGATTACAAAACCATAAGAAGATACATATCAAATGATGGAAGGGTTTTAGGTAAAAAATTATTCTATAGAAGATATTGTTATCTATTTTTGTTTGGGATACCAATATATGTGAAATGATCAAATCAAGTAGACAATGGACTAAATACCAAAAAATAAAAAACCAAATGACCCTACTAGAATTGGGGCTACACAATCCTCTGAACGACATACCTTACTGATGGTAATAAATTTTTTCATTACTATTTCTCATAATTGTGAATAAAAAACCTTCCAAAAACATTATATTACTAAAATAATGCTTGTTAAAGTTGTATGTGATTTTAATCTATCAACACCCACACACGTCCATGTTTTGAGGTGTATGGTTCATAATATCCTAGGAGACATTCTCATTTAATGTTTCATTTTTTTGTATAAAACATGTATCAAATCTCCAAAACAGGTCAAAAAAGTTCATATTTTTTCAATCTCTTTGAAAATGATTTATAAATCATTTTTCATGTTTAGGAGTTTACCTTAAATCAATACAATACACGATGTGGTTAAAATGACTCAAAATTCGTGTTTTTAATTTAAAGGTTCCATTTTAGTTTATAAAACACCTAAAACATCCAAATTAAAAAACGAGATCATATTATTTTTATAAATTTGGAAAATGATCCATTGTTAACTTTTCATGTGTAAGAATTGATCACACATCAATCCAACCAAAAATGTGGTCGATATGATCCAAAGTGTGAGTTTTCAATAAAAAGTTCTATTTTAATTTAAAATTCAAATCAAATAGAAAAAGTTGAGAAAATGATATAATATTTTACTAATAGATTAGTAAAATTATCTATAACACATTTCTTATGTGTAATAATTTATCTCTCATTAATATTATACATGGAGTGGTTAATGTGACTCAAAATATGTGGTTTCAATACAAAAGTTCTATTTTTTTCAAAACAGACATCAAATAGATAAAACCTATCAAATGATCACAAATTAATTTAAAAATTTATAAAAATGATACATTATTCAATTTTCACATGTAGGAATTTACCTTACATCAATCTGACACATGATGTCTTCGATATACCTAAAAGTGAATTTTTTCATAAAAAAGTGTCATTTTATTTTAAAAGACGCATTAAATAGCCAAAACAAATACAGTGAGTTGGAATTATTTTCAAACATTAGTAAAGTGGTTTATATTAATTTTTCATCTATAGTAATTATCTGCACATCAATCTTACATGTGATTTGGTCTATATTAATCCAAGTGCATGTTTCGAATAAAAATGAATTTTTTTAAAAAGACATCAAATATCAAGAACAAAGAAAAAGACATGATTTTTTTAAAAAAAATTAGTAAAATGGTCCATAATTAATTTTTCTCATATAAGAATTTTCCACATGTCAATACGATTAATGATGTCTTTGATATGACTAGAAGTGTGTGTTTTCAATACAAAAGTGTTATTTTAGTTTAAAAAACACATAAAATAGAAAAAATAAGAAAAAAAGTTCAAATTGTTTTCAAACATTATGAAAATTACACACAATTAATTTTTCATGTGCATGAATTGACTTCACAACAATATGACACATGGTGTGGTCGATATGACTTGAAGTGAGTGTTATCAATACAAAAGGATCCATTATAGTTTAAAACCCAGACAAAAAATAGCCAGAATCAATAAAAAAATTTCATTATTTTAAAATTTTTGAACATTGATTCATAACTCATTTTATTTGTGTAAAAATTGGCTAGAAATAAATTTTTACATGATGTCATCAATATGACTCAAAGTACGTGTTTTTTATAAAAACAGTCTTTTTATTTTAAAACATGTATCAAATAGAAAAAACTGGGAAAAAGATCATGTATTTTTTCATAATTTACAATAATGATCCATAATTCATTTTTCACATGTAATAATTGACCTCATTTCAATCAGCCTCATGGTGTGGTTGATATGACTCTAAGTGCATGTTTTTAATGAAAAGGTCTCATTTTTTTATTAAAACCCATATCATATATCCAAAACTCTAGAAACTAGTTCATATATTTTAACAAAATTATTAAAATGATCTATAATTTATTTTTCATATATAGTAATTGACCTCACATCAACCTAAAACACTATTTGGTTGATATGAATCGAAGTGTGTGCCTCCAATACAGATGTTCCATTTTAGTCTAAAACACACATCAAGTAGACAAAAAAAATTTCGTGATTTGATTGTTTTTAATAATTAGGTAAATAATAAATAATTAATTTTCATGTGTAGAAATTGACAGCACATAAATCTGATATAAAATGTGATCAATATGACTTAATGTGCGTTTTTCCAATAAAAAGTTCCATTTTAGGTTAAATCCCTCATTAGAACACCAAACCAAGAAAAATAGCTCTGATTTTATTCTCATCATTTTATTTGCTATTACTTAATTAATTTCTAATTCATTTTTTTCTTATAAGTAGTTAGTATATTTTCATAGAGATAATACTTATATAAGGACAAGAAATTTTGTGACAGTTGAAGGTTTGTTCTCAAAAAAACATTCCCTCTTGAATTTTCACCCATCTTGGTGAGATTTTGTCACCATATTTGAAATCTAATTAAAGATTAAAAAATTTTGAGAACAATAATAAATGGTGTGATGTGTAAGAATCATTCCCAACTCAATGTGACACATATTTTACCTGGTACAACTCAAATTATATGGTTTTAGTTTAAAAATTAATGTTTTTATTTAATTTATTTCTTTATAGTGTTTCTAACATAATATTGTTTTCTAATAGATGCGCCTTATTTTTTATCAATATGGGGTTGTTTTTTAGAAACTAATAGCCTGAGTGGGGTTCTAGTGACAATAAAAATGGAACATTATTGTTTTTTATTATTCGTGGTAATTTTTAATTACTCATTTAATTATAAAAACTAATGTTTGAAAAGTCTATAATCTTTTGTTTTTTCTTTTATTTTTATTCTTATTTTTATTCCAATTAAATTATTTATTTTCACCAACATTATGTCCTTTATTTTGACCTTTTATTTTGTAGTTGTGTTGTTATGGTGTGGTGTAATTTTAAAACCAATCTAATGTATTATACCCTTTTATCATTTCTAGTAATAACACTCATAAAGGGAACCTTTATCAGTTCAATAAAAAGAATTTATAAGTGGATACTTTATCAGGGTTTCATTTATCACTCATAAGGGGTAACTTTATACGAACTAAATAAAAACACTAATGAAGGGGGCCCTTTATGAGTGCTTAAAAAGAACTAATATAGGTTTCCATTATTATTTCTTTTTTTTTGCACTGATAAAGCTTCCCTTTATCAGTTATTTTCTAACACTGATAAAATCTTATAGATTTTAATTTCACTACAATTTATAGAGTTTTTTCACTAACAAAGGCCTATTTTATCACTGTTAAAAACCTTTTTTTCATTTGAGGTTGATGTAACATTATCTCCATGGTTAAGACCACTACTATCATTTTATCAAAACATAATAAGATATCATCATTTATTTAAGAAACCACATCAAGATACTAGATTATGTTTCAAATAAAAACATATTTTTTTAAATGATAAGATACAATATACTCAGGTACTGCTATAAAATTTGTGACCATGAAATATATATACATTTTTAGCTCACAGATCCTCTATTAAGACATAAATAATATCATAAATGTTTTTTCTTATCATTGTGATCAATATAAAAACTATCATATGGGTATTCCATGATGACAAGTTACTCATATCCCCCATAAACTTTAGAAAATTCCATTGTATGCCTCAGGTCCACTAGGATAGTATTTATAGCTTCCCAATATTGATCACCATGGTCTACTTGAAATCTATCTACATTTATTAAGTCATAAGTAATATCTATATTGATACATATCATGAATTTCGTGATATGTCTTAGCAAATATGTATATGGGATTCTTCTCATTCAATATTTATCTTATGATATCACATGTCACATTTTCTAAGTGGGATGTCCATCATCTGATACAAGAAACAATCCCATATATGATTGTTTTATACTGAATCTCTATAGTATATTATCAATGTATATACCCTAAAATGGTCCAAGAAGCCTCTTAGATCTATCATAATGTATCTTAATCCTTATAATGTAAGATTCATTAATTTATCTTTTATAGAGAAAAAATTTATTTAATATGTATTCACCAAATCTAGGATTTGTATCTTGTTTCCCATTAGTAATATATTTCATCCTATCATACATAGGAAAAATCACACTAATTAAACCTATTATAGACATATGTCTTATAATAATTATTTATGATATAATATTCTCTCATGGTTTCATAAAAATAAAATTTCCATGATCTTGATTCTTTTTATCACCCATAAATGGATCTATATAACTTGAACACCTTATTAGAATCTATTAGAGTCACAAAACCTTCTGGTTTTTTTGTGTAGACATCTTCCATAGGGTTCCTATTAAGGAATGTTTTCTTGATATCAACATTATAAATATCATTATCATGATAAGACTTTTCAAAAATGTATAAATATGATATATTTCAATAGATATACTGATTGAAAAGTTCCATTGTATTCTAATCCTATAGATTAATTTAATAATTTGGTGACCAGTCATACATTATAGGTGCTGACTTTATAATCATTGTCAAGCTTCATCTTGAATGCTCATTTTTTCCAAATAGACAATACAACAATTGGAGGATCCACTAAGAACCAAACATTGTTTTAGTATATGGAATCCATTTTATAATTTAGGGCTTCTATCCATTATGAAATTTATGATCTACCTACTACTTCCTCATAGGTTAGAGGTTCATTGTCTTCAACTAATAATTTTTCACCAAACTCAATACTTGTAAACTAGATCACTATGATTATCTAACATCTATGGTGATTCTATGTAGTACTGGGGTCATTGAGATAACATCTTAGATAGGTTTTTTTGAATTGTTTTCATGTCTCAACACTTTCACATTCTAAGATTCTACTTCTTCAAAGTCTACCTTCCCCCAATACATATTTTTGATATGTGTTACATATCAAGAAAGTTGTCGTGTCAATCAACAGTGGATTTATATTCTAATGGATTTTATTTATATTATACTTCATTTTATTTATAATATCATATAATGATGAATTTTGTTCATTTTCATGATAGTTTCTTTCTAGGGATAGGCTTAACAAACACCATGCATCCCTGCACATTAATATGTTATCATATTGATTTCTTCTCACTCCAAACATGAATGGTACTCCATTTTCCACTAAAGGTATCAATTTTTTAGTATATGTGCTACAATTTCATATTTGTAACAATAAACAATAATGGAAGACATGTATTAATCATCATTAATCTCACCTTGTATAATATTGTTAGGTTCTACCTTTCACTAACACTATTCTTCTATGGTGTATAAGGAGGAGTGAGTTGAGAGAGTATCTCCAACAACATTATATAGTCAATGAAGTCTTTGTTAAAATATTTAATTATATGGTCTCATTTATGTTTATTTATCTTCTTATAAAACTAATTCTCTACTTAATTCATATAATCCTTATCTTTGATAAAGTAATAATACTTATACCTCATTTTTAGAAATATCAATATCTTCAAAATTCACTTATAGATATTATTATATAATAATATTGCCCTATATATTCTACTATAAAAAGTTTAAAAACATCTATAAGAGATAATTCCAGAATAATTTTATCCCTTTCACCCTTTCCACTAAATAGATCTTTATTCATTTTTCCTTGCAAACAAGAATTACATATATCAAGTCATTCTCGTTCAATTGAATCCAAATATACTTATTAATATAGATTAATAAAATACCTCTAATTTACATGATATGGTTATTGATGTCACAAATAGGTGTGATATGAATCATTTAAACTTGATACATTATTGATTTAAAACACTGTATTTTTAATTACTAATATGTAAAGGTCATTATTCAAATGTTTTGACCAATAACAAATTTTGTCATTATAAAAGTATATTCTCTTATTCCAAAAACTGAAAATAAATCCATATAAATATATTCCGGATAGATTTAATATGTTCTTAGTTACACTAGGAACATAATAAAAACTATTTAAAACTATAATCAATCTTATCAGTAATGTAATGTTGTAGTCACCAATATCTATCACAACCAATATTACTCTATTGGTTGTTCGAAGATCCACCTTATCTCTAGTAATCTTATGCAATCTACTTGGTTCGTATATTTTGTCACGACCTGTCCTCGGGGCCCCTGTCGTGACTACCCCATGCCTGCCTTCCATAGGCCAGGGGCTGGCGACTAGCACCAAGGCGTAAATCCCGGTAAAAAGCGAAGGCATTGCCTTTGAAAAGTAAACAAGCACCACAGAGTAAGCATGCAGAATAGTAAAAACTAAGTAAAAACAGAGTACAACTAAAAGTGAGGAAAAGTAAATGGGCCAGTATACAAACCCAAACTGAAAGTAAAGTACAACTCGAAAGGGATAACAACATCTATAAAGTAAAAGCTGCTACACCGAGCTGTCCACTGGAAATCCCACCTGAAGGGTGGGTACAGATAGCTCCACTGCTCCTCGGGTCCCGCCGTCCGCACCGAGCACGTCCCGCCCAGTGGTCCACCTCCAGGTACCGTCCTGCTCTGGAAGCCTCAACCACGATCAACGCTGTCCGTCGTCTGTAACCAACACAACGTAGTGCGGGAATAGCCCGTGAATGGGTGAGTATAAGCTACTCAGTAAGGACCCCGAGACCCCCGAAGGTCTCCCAAAATCCAAAAAGGATAAACCACAAAAGAAATATACAATCACGAAGTAATAACCGACACTGCTTAGGTATATGCCCATATATATACCTAAGTCATCAATTCCAATACGCTCCATCCTCCGAGCCCAAGTACAACTCAGTCCACACAAGAAAGTATACGTATTACACACAGAAAAGAAAAACGTAATCCACACAGGATTGCACAACACAATCCACACAGGATGGTAAACAGGATTCAGTTCACACAGGTATACTTTTTCAAAAGATGATAGAGATGATCAGATGTAGCCGCTGATTCATCTAAGCCGTCAGACCCACAAAGGATCGGTAGGTACTAACCCCCGCAATGACCTACACAGGTTCGTTCAGGAAGTTGAACCCAAAGCTATTGGGAAACTCCTTTTCCATCAAGTACAGTGGTTATGCCGCTACAACCAAGCGCTACACCTATCAGGTACTGTGGGCCTGCTGCTACAACCAAGCGATCCTCTATCGTGGGTCTGTCGCTATAACAAAGCGCTCCCCTGTGCCGCTACAACCAAGCGCATCTCTGTCGTGGGTCTGCCGCTACAACCAAGCGCTCCCCTCTGCCGCTACAACCATGCGCACCTCTGTTGTGGGTCTGACACTACAACCATGCGCTCCCCTGTGCCACTACAACCAAGCGCACCTCTGTCGTGGGTCTGCCGCTACAACCAAGCGCTCCCCTGTGCCGCTACAACCAAGCGGACCTCTGTCGTGGGTCTGCAGCCGTCAAGTCTCAACCGGCTCTAGGGTTTCCGTACACAGTATGCCCGTTCAGGGAGGGTCCACCCCACGAACTAGGAGGTCGATGCATCAACTGACATGTAGTCCAGAGTTGATATATCCCAAGATGTACCATAGTGATCACTGCCGAAAACACGGAGGATTCCCATACTATTTCCATCATCATCGTAGTTGAATCCACCGAGGATCATTGTACAATCGTCATCGTCGAAGTCACAGAAGTAGTCGCAGCTAGCTCTAGGGTTCCCGGACACAGCAAGCTTGTTCGGGAGGGTCCGCTCCATGAGCCGAGAGGCTGATGCATCCACTATCACAAAGTCTAGAGTTGATGTATCCCAAAGTTCCGTATCATCAACAGGAACTCAACGCAACAGACGGCGCGTCAATCGGACGCCCGGTCTGAGAGTTATTGGCTTTTTCGTTCGAGGGGCCCAGTTGGTTTTTAAGGCAAAACCAACCCGACCATACTCCACCTACGTCGAAACCTCAGGCGGAGTATGCCAAAAGATCCTCCTAACTTAGAGGAACTCAAAAAAGCTGACGGCACGTCAATCGGACGTCCGTAGCTCAATATATGAGCGTTTCCGCTCCGAGGGCCCGGTTGGTTTCGTGTACGAACCAACCCAGCCGAACTCAAAGTATTCCGAAACCTTGAGTGCGATATATCGAAACGACCGTCTCGATCCAAGGATCGCATCGCCACTGACGGCGTGTCGTTTGGAGGTCCATATCCCGAGTTATGGGCATTTGAATCCAAACTGCTTGGTAACGGGGGTTTCGGACCCGGGCCGTCCCGGCCCGAGACCCCCCGGTTCGCCCGAACAGGGTCGTCCCGGCCCAAAAAGGGTCGACCCAGCCCGGCCCGGCATGGCCCAGCACCGGTCCGGCGCAAGGCAGCGAGCTTCCAGCTCGGCCGAAGGCCGAGCTGATTGGAAAACGGGGGGGGGGGGGGGGGGGCGCCTGCCCCCCTTTGTGAAACCGCGGCCCCCCAAGTGGGGGGGGGGCGCTCCAGCCAACCGGGGGTTCAACCCCCGGGTCATCAGGGTAACGGTCGGCGTATGGTCGGCCGTTCTTTATACACGCGGGACCTAGAAGGGGTCCCGCCCTGACCTCCGCGGCCGGCTTTGCCGGCCGCCGCGGCACTGCCGCGGCTGGTTTCTCCGGCGGCGCGCCGCCGCCGCCGGTCGCCGGTGCCACCGCGCCGGGGTGGTGCACCGCCGTCGAGCTCTGCGGACCACCGGTCGTGCACCGGTGGTCCGTTTTGACTGCCGCCTGCGCCAAAGCTCTCCTCGGGTCGAGAACTTCATTGCAGTGATCTCAAATCCTTACCGCGGTCCCGTTGCCTCATCATCGACAAAATCGTACAACAAGAGCAAATAGTAGGGGTTTTTCGGGGCGTGTTCATACGGCCCGCACCCTCCGCGTTAGGATTTTTTCAAAAACTACAACTAAGTATCAATTTCACAACAATTAAAATTGAAAGAAACTTCCCTTGATAATCCGCATTCATTATTTTAAAAGGGGTAAAAACAAAGGGAAGAAGATGCCATTATTAAAAACAAACCCCTACCTCGGTTTCAAGTGCAGGGCACATCAACAAACCGTGGAAGACAAGGGTCGCGTTGGTCGGGCATTGCGGAAACCGAACGTTGTTTCCGTTGGTGTCGAGGTGCGTCCGAAGAGGTACGTCGCTGGAGAAGCTTTGTAAGCTGACGGAGAAAGTCCGAGGAGGAAACAACATCTCCTTTCGTTGACACGGGAAGAATATCAAAGATGTGGTGTCGTCGATCTTCAGAAACACACCGACTACGAAGAAGAGAAGCAGCGTTCTTCGTCGGAGCTTAAGTGTTCTTTGTGTTCTTCGTCAAGGTTGAAGAATATGGAGAGAACTTCCCAAATCCGCTCAAGGTGGAAAAGGATACCAACCAAAATAAAATAATCTTAAAGCTTATTTCATTTACAAAATTAAACAACTTGAATTTCAAAATTTTGAAATTAAACAACTCTCTCATTTAATAACTCAAGTTGTTTCGATTAAAAAGAGAGGAGTTACTTGGGAGTTTTAAGGGGAGTTGAGGAGTTAAGATTTGTGTGGGCCCCACCACACTTAATCATCTAAAGGGGGGTTAAGTGGATGTGGATCCCACCTTAAACTCCCTTTAGGAGGATAATAACCAACAAGTTAAAAATAAAATTGTGCTTCCAATTTTTATTTAACTTCATTTTATTCCACCCAAAACTAACTCTCAACTCGCATAAAACGCAACCTCGAAAAAGGTCTCCTTAAGCGAATATCAGCGATACGAGTTCATTGGTGCCCTCGGAATTCGATTCCGGGCACCGGTTCAAATGTTAGAAATTCCCGCTCGTTCGTTCACTGAACGTACCCGAGCCAAACTTTGGAAATTAATTCCGGGCACACCGGGCCTCGGAATCAGGTACCGTCAGAAACCGCGCTCTTGTAAAATTCCAGAGAATATTAAGAAAAAATTTCCCTTGAATTTTACGTGTCTTTACATTACTCCCACCTCAGGGCTTTACGTCCCCGTAAAGATACATCAAAACTAGGAAAACAAAGGCGGTACTGAGCATGCGTCTGAGCCTCCCGCTCCCAAGTGCTCTACTGGAGGTTCCCGTGCTACCATCTGATGTGCACTAGAAGAATCGATCGTCCACGTAGTACTCACTCCTGTCAATCCTCGATCTCCACTGGGTCCTCTGCAAAAGTCGCCCCTTGGTCAAAGGTGTGCGTCGGGTCGTGTACGTATCTCCTCAGCTGAGATACGTAAAAGACGTTATGCACCTGGAGCAACTGAGGTGGTAGAGCCAGGCGATAAGCCACCTCTCCAATCCTACTGATGACCTGGATGGGTCCGATGAAGTGTGGAGACAACTTGTCTCCTCGGCCAAATCTCCGTAATCCATGTCGAGGTGAGACACGCAAGAAGACGTGGTCGCCATCCTCGAACTCTAGTGGCCTCCGCCTCCTGTCAGTGTATGACTTCTGCCGGCTATGAGCTATTCTGATCTGCCCCTGGATGACCTGGACCTTCTCTGTCGTGGCCTGGACCATCTCTGGTCCCATAAGAGCTGCTAAGATTTCTTCTTTGCCGATAAGAGAAATCTGGTCTCATCCCCTGGATGAACCACTTCCTTTGCCTAAAACAGTCATTTCCGACATGGATGTTACTAATCCATACCAAGGATGCGTCGTAAGGCCTCGAAGCTACTACCAAGAGATTCAACCGTTACTCTCGCCTCCAAGGGGTGAGTCACACTGTCGGCATCAGTGTGTGGTAACTGGGTCTCCTCCAGTAGATGTCTCACAAGTGAGGGTCAAGTCAACAGTCTAAACCGGAACCTCTTAGTATCAACACAAAAGAGGACAGGAATTAAAAACATCACAAGGGTATTCGTCTTTTATTATTGCCACTCATAATACAAAGACACTACACCATAGTAACAATGAACTAGAAGTACAAAAGACGTATCCACTAGTCCCGCTCCTTTCCATCTGCTCCCATAGCTCCATGATCGAAGGCCTCAGCTGCCTGAAGCTGAGCTCTCGCATGTCCACCAACTCCCTGCAGTCGGGGTGGACCTCCTGGTGGTGGTGGTGGCAACACCCCGAAGCGTCGTCCACCTCCAGTTGCACGGGTAGCTCCCCTTCCATGGCCGCCTGCTCCTTGCGGACCACCGTGATCAAACCTCTGCCTCTGCCTGGGGGGTCCTTCGTTCATCTGCTGGTCATCCGTATGGCGGGTCGGATAGTCACAAGCCATGTGACCAACCCCACCGTAAGAGTAACACTGTCCACTCATGGCAAGTCATTGTCCACCCCGAGTGCCTCGCACAAACGATCCAGAGTCATGTTGTCGACCACCGGTAGGTCTAGTCCTCTTGGACCCCTGCGTCACCTGTCTACTGCCCACCGCAGAAGACTCTGTCGCATGCCGGCTGGTGGTGGGTCATGTTGCTAGAGACTGCTCAACAAGGAAACTCTCCACTAAGAGGGCTCTCTCCAACACCTCTGCCTGTGTCGAAATGTTGAGGGAGATCCTCGAAGCCCTGATCTCGTGCCTCAGTCCCTGCTCGAAGATACGGGCCCGGAAGAAAGGGTCTCGTACCATATCTGTGGAGTAGTGCGAGAGATTCGTAAATCTCGCCGAGTACTGGGCCACCGTCATGCTGCCCTGCCGCAGCTGTAGTAGCTCCTGAATACGCACCGCACGGAGGGTGGCTGGGACGAACTCCGAGCAGAAGAGGCTCTCAAATTCGGTCCAAAGTAGAGATGTCTCCTCGTGCACCTAGAGCATCAAGCTCCACCATCTTCCTGTTGCCGCGTGCAGGAGTCTCGTTGTGAGGATCACCATGAGGTCTGCTGGTGTCCTCACTAATTTGAAAACCCATAAAACTGCCTCCAGCCAGTCCTCGGCGGCCTGAGGATCCGTCTCCCCACGGAACCTGGGCAGTCGCTGGTGCTGGAATTCATGCAGTGCACTAAGGTTATGTGCATCGTCAGCAGATGGGGCTGGTAGAATCGAGGGCTCGGTGGGTAAAGCTACCGCCGGTGCCACTGCTGACAAAGGGCCCTGCACCGAGGCCTCGTTGCTCGGTGGGCTGTCGTCATGCTCGACTCTCGGAACCCTAGCTGGCTGCCGTCGTGGGGCCATCCTGAAAAGGAAATAGGTGCGCCACGGTCAGAACAGTATACCTGGTGAGCTGATATAAAGTAATCAAAAATAAAATTTGAAACACACACACAATCAATGTTTTCGTCCATTAAGTCGAAAATCAGAAGTCATGGTCCTGGTGTATGGATACGTCGGCCGCCGCACCAACACTGGACTCCCTGGACTGATAACCACACCCAATACGCTAAACACTATTGCTTCACATAGAAAAGATCATAGTTCGAGGAAGAACTGAACTCCTTTGATACCAATTTGTCATCCTACCGAAGCTGTATAAGATCTAGAAAACTCTCTACCACCTCCTCAAGGCATTTCTCAACTCGCATGAAACGAAACCTCAGAAAAGGTCTCCTTAAGCGAATATCGGCACTACGAGTTCATCGATGCCCTGAGAATTCGATTCTTGGCACCGGTTCAAAAGTTAGAAATTCCCGCTCGTTCTTTCACTGAATGTACCTGAGCCAAACTTTGGAAATTAATTCCGGGCACACCGGACCTCGGAATCAGGTGTCGTCAGAAACCACACTCTTGTAAAATTCCATAGAAAATTAAGAAAAAAATTTCCCTTGAATTTTATGGGTCTTTACATATTTGAATATAACTGTGACTTCCATAAGGAATATCAAATACCCTATTTTTATAAATGTATAGATTACATTAGATAATGAATATACATAATATTTCCCATTTCTTGTTCACTGGGTCATGATTCTTCTTCTGCTGGTCTTTCTTGTGATAATAAAAACTCTCCACTTCTTACTCCTTAGTCTTCCCCTTGATTCTCCTCCTTCTGGTTGGGTGGTGTGAAAGAACCTTAGACATGTAATAATTCATAAGTATTTTCACCATTTATTTCCACTTCATCACCATAGTGGTAGATAGTTATTTTAGGATTCATGTCCTCATCCACAAAGAGAGTCAGTGTCGGGATATCTAGAAGTGAGTTCTCTATATTTTTCATATAAAAAATCATAATAAAACTACATAATCTCTAATGAACTAAAATGAGGATGAGGAATGTGAACATTTCTTTTGATATATTGAAACCTATAATTTTAAAATGATTAATATATCCAATAATGATCACTATATAGTGTATGCATGGGGAACGTTCTCTCAGATTTCATGTAACAATTCCCTTGGTGATATCATAATTCTCATGCCGTTATTTCTCCTAAAAAGATCATGAAGAAGAGATAGCAAGGTGTATTCATCTATTCCTTAATTATGAATCATGATCTCAATAATAATGGATGATAATAAGAGAAATTTGACATCTAATGAATCATTCATTTTTTATAAAGAAATATTTTTCCTCCTCACTTGCCTCCATAGATGGATAAGTAGGAATTGGTTACTCTAGTACATAAAACGACGTCTCCTGGAATAACATGATACATATGTTCCAATACCAATCATAAAAGATAATTCATATCAGAATGTAATATTTCTATAAAATAGCTCATAAGGATAACAACATGGATGATTGAATTTTCATTTTTTACAAAAAAAAAATAAAATCATATTTTAGTAATTTATAATGATTAGTAAGAGTAACATAATAAATTTATTTTCTTAGTCTCTGAATATTATATCAAATCTTAAAATCCCCCTCCATTGGATTTAAAATATATTATAGTGTTGATATTCAAGTGGAAACATTCCATATTCTCCTTCTTATAGCCCATTATTTTACTATGCATATTACTTGAAATTATTTATATAGGTGCAATTTTCGAATGCGCTAACTCATAGTTCCTTGATCCATTGGGTGGAATCCACAATCCGAAAATCCTAGACTCATATTTCCTTAACATTTTTTACAAATTATATTATGTATAAATTTTTTGTTACCCTTAATACCAATTTGGTTAATTCATCTCATTGTCCCTCTTAAGAATCCAAAATAGTTAAAAAGCATCCTCAAATATATCTGAAACAAAACATTAACATGGGTACATCTTAATGAATAAGATGTAATAAAATAACTAAATTAATATTTCACTAATAAATTTCGTTTACATTTATAAATAAATATTATTTAGTATCTCTTTTACGTGATTTTTAGTATTGTAAAGATTTTACATAAATAAATAACCATGTCTGATAAAATAATTTATTTATATTATTTTTAATTTATATTGTATGGAAATATTTTTAATTCATTTAATTTATGTTATCATACATAAATAACTAATTAACTCTGCATTTGATAAATAATAAAGTAAACCTGAACTAAAAAGGTAAAAGAAACATGTGGCATGATCATAATAATTAAACTACTAGTTTGATTATGCAGAAGAGTTTAATTAAACCCTCTATCATAGGTGAATAACTCTTGGAGATGATATCTAGTTCTATATAGAGAATTATATATTTAACCCATGTATATCCTTGGTTTGTTTCACCTAGGATTAGTCTTGAACTATCTCCTTGCTTTGGGAGCTCCATCATTTACATATGCTTACTCATTCATATGTTCGGGGAACTAAGGGTTTAGTGTTATATAAATAAACCATGGACATGAAGGCCCAAACATAATAAGGTGGGAATAGAAAATATTGATATAATCATATATAATTAAATAATAAATTTATCATAAAACCCAAAAAATAAATAATTAAATTAAATATTAATCCAACATATTCATAGATTGATCAAGATCAAAATCATCCAAAATATGCAATAACTATGTATTTCAACGTCATGAAATTAATTTTAATTCTTGCTTCATTAATATAAATTTCCATAATTAATTAATTAAACATATTAAAAATTAACTAATTCTTTTCCTTAATTATCTTTTTGAAAAGTCCTTGGGATTAACATCCTCTGTAATTTTAAATTAATTAAATTAATTAATTTTAATATGAAGTTACTAAATATGTGAGGTGTACTTGAGGTGCGTTGATATGTACTCTTCTTCTACTGACCAAACAAACTTATGGTTTTTAAGTTGAAAACAATGTGTAGTATCACATGATATGAAGTGTGAATAAGGTTGTGCGTATTATTAATCAGGAATTTTGTACTTACATGACATGTATTTCTATATGGCGTGTTTTTTCATGGGTCAAGTTTTTCCTCTATACATAACTTCTATGATTAAAAAACATGCCTGGATATATGTGGAGTATGGAATAAATGACTTTTAAGATGTCCATACACATCATGTATTTTTATAATAATGTGTAAATTAATTATTAAATATTTTAATTCCACTTGGCCAGTCAAAATCACTCAGTGTGAAATTCATGCGAAAAAATTTTCTCACTATGTATACACTGGAAAAACATTTTTTAGACCAATTATCTCACTAATTAAAATATTTATTCTTCATGTTGATTTATGAGACATGCATGCCTCTAAATGTACCATGCATGAGTGAGCTTGAGTAATAAGGTTTGTTCTTTCAAATACCCTATGTATAATTCTTTTTTATCACATGTGTTGCACACCCAAGGATTGTATATACATCTTTGGTGGAAAAACCAATGCTATACAACATGTATAGGTAAATACAGGCCTAGTAATTCACAAAATGTTTTCTCTCATGGGTGGTAGTAAATTTAATATGTCTATATTAATTACAAACCACATACTTTAACATCATGGAATTTTTTTTTACATGGGGATGATTCATTTGGGGCTACACAGTGTGTACACTAGCTACACATTGTGAAATTTTGATTATCCATTTGTTAGATAGAAAAACATATGATATGTGTAATTAAACACATACCTGATTGAAACATACATAGTGTGTAATTATTTATTTGACACTCCCTTGTGTGGTTATCCATGGATATAGAAATTTCACTTTTCAGTTAGACATCGTGTGTTACATCCTGACACCAGCATTCATGTATGATAATTTTTTCCCCTCCGTGGATTTCATGATTGATCTATATATTTACCTATTTTTATTTGGTTATACATTATTTTGATATCTATTGAAGGTTCTATGAGTGAATTTTTTATTCTAGTTTAAGAATTTGATAATGGATTTCAGAGTATAGGCTTAGGTGAATCCCATCATATAGTTGAGAAATGCTACAGGTGGCCTACAAGTTAGTAGGTGAGACCCACCAGCTCGTGTGTGTGTGGTTGGAAGTAGGGTCTTCTTAAATTAATCCCACTGGTCATTCAAATGAATAATGGAAGAAAGAGTTCTTATATGAACTCCACTACCCATATTGTGGAGTTCTTAGCACTGTATGCATTATTTCTAGCAACACCATCTTGTTAGTGACACTGATGTGGGTGAAAATCGACAAGGTAATATATTATATTTCTTTTATCATAATATCACATTTTATATATTAAATTTTATCCTATGAACCAAATTTTACCGTCATGATTTTAGATACTTATTTGGGATGGTTTCATATCTATAAAACTTGATTCTTCTTGAATCAAGGTGTCAATTCATGAGATGGGTCACTTAAGGTAATTGTATTCTCAAATTGATTATGATTTATTCATTCCTCCTAATGTTCTTTTGTTTCCATGGTATTGGAGGATCCTAATGTCATTTATCATTCTTTATTTGGATTTTTTTAAATTTTGGGGCCGAAGCCTCATTTTATTATTAATCCAAAGCAAATACCTCTTTTAACTGGGTAGAGGGAGACACATTACATAGCCCGAAGGTCCAGTGGACATGTAGCCCATTACATAGCTCATAGGCCAAAAATTTGGCCTAAGGCTCATTCTGTGAATAGTAACCCGACCACTACAGTGCCCGCCGCTGTTAAAGTAACCTGTTGCCGCTACAGTACCTACCGCTATAGTATCCTACCACTGCTACAGTACTACTACAGTGCCTACGCCCCATGGGTTTTGAACCACTATTTTTCATTTAGGATTACGGGGTGCTTACCAATAATCAAAACCCCAACTACTTATTTGGATTTGGTAATATCAAACATAATATAATTTTACTCTATATTGGTGGATTCTATGATGGGTATTGGTGACCTCTTGACTGAGTTAGGAGGGTTGATAAATAAATTTCTATTAATTAAAACCATTAATTATTGTTTATTTTCAATTTTATTTCTAAATGATTACACAAACATGATTTGATAACCTTGGATAAATTATTTTGAAATAGAATGGTGTGTGTGTGTGTGTGATGAAATCAATTTGAAAATATATTTTAAAATATATTTTTATTTAGGTAAAATGATCTTATATTTAAATGAATAATTGTAAATATATTATTTATGATGTAATTTGAGAATAAATGGAATGAAAAGTTGTATGATTTTAAATGAAGTGATTTTTTTTGAATGTTGGACTTTTGATCAGAATCATTTAATGATAGGTATTAAATTAAATGGTGTGTTTTGAAATTTGAACACGGGGTCTGTATAAATGATTATTTGAAATGATTTTAGATTTATTGAAATAAATGATATCACCAAGTATGATTGATTTATTTTACATGATGTATAAGATAGAATATGGAGTAGGTGGGTAGTCTTAGACATGAATTCAAAGAATGTATTTTATCTACCTAGTAATAGATAAACAATGATAATGAAAACTAAACATTATAAGGGTATAAAGTTATCTCATTATGGTGTTCTCCTATCCTACCTAGTCATATGATATAGGGATATGTGCACATTTGGATTCATATTTCCCTGTGTTATTTGAGGATCTTTAAGTCATCGTCTTACTAGACCTATTGTTATTACCACAATCTAACAATAGAAACCAATTTATAAATACCAATGCTTATAAAATAATCTATTCATCCCTTCATTGATATAAATTCATATTCAAGATGTATTGAGGGAAATAAAATTTTATACCTATTTTATTTTACCATTTTAAATTATTTGAAAATTATTTTTTATATTGAATTGTGAAATAATTACAGTCCCATGTTTTTCGTAAAATTGAGCAAATTGTTTTACCTAAAATTGTTTTCAGATGTAATACGTTGTGATATCCTGCTGGGCGTTGATAATAATATCCCACTTTTTCCTTTCATATATTGTTCATTTTCTTATGAATGGTTTAGAAAAATAGAATTCTCTACTCAGAGGTGGTGTTTGTTGGTGGTGACTAGTGTAATTTTTGATTGACTTGTTATATAAAGATGTTGTGATAATGTTTTTTATCGTATTATGTGTTGACTTTGGTTGATTTACCTTTTTTGGATATTGCATATGTATTCTTGTGGTACTTTTCTCTTGAGGAGTGTTTGGTATACTGACTGTTGATTGATTATTATCTTCTAAATTATCTTGTTGAGTTGTTGTCAACATGAAATTGTTCCCTCTTACTTCTTCTTGATGCCCAAACACTATTAGTAATCACATGGGGATTAGGAACACCCTTCTAGTAGTGTTAAGATTAGTTTAGGTGTCGTCTGGGTAGTTTATCCTTGTTGGTTCATGACACCATATTACCATGTCACTTGACCAGCATCCTTGTCACCTCCAAATGGGATCATCAGTTATTATTCATCAATTATTGGTCATATGAAATTTAATGAACAAGATATATCAACATTCATATTAAATAATGAAAGAGGTTAAATTAAAATCTAAAAAAAAATCCATAAATCAATCAATAAATATTGAATGATTATAAAATAATATATGGTTGATCTAATACAACATGAATGTTATGAGGTGTAACAGAGGCCCCAAAAATGTGTTTTCATAGTGTCTTTAGTTAAATAAAAAATAATTAATACAATGTGTTATATAATATACATAGAGGTTTTTTCTCAATTGATTTATAATTAATTTAAAATAAGATATATCTTACCTTAATAAATCATTCATTATTATTTCTCAATTGGGATGATGCTCTTAGTGTCTCAACATTACTATTAATAGACCAAAGAAAAATTACATATAGATATCCACACATTCCACATTAATCTTTAAAGATTCCCATTTTTATTTAGGGTGATATCATGGAGGAACTAATTTTCAATCAAGATTCATCATTGTTTACAATAAAAAGGCATTGGGTATTGAAAGAATTATTTTCTTGTTATCTTAGTATTGAGAGGGGGAGGAGGATCATCTCTCATTCTTGAGATAATTCTTAAGAGGTTCCCTCTCAAACATAGAGAAAACATGATTTGAGAATCCATTTTCAAAAAAGCCTCACCATATATAAAATGATATCATTCTAATTATACACTTAGTGATAACACATAGTAATTTCAAAGATCCCCATAATTAATTTTTTATCCAATGTAACCCATATTTCAAATAATAATAGTATTATTATTATTATATTCCATGACATGTGTTAACTCATATATAGTTAAATATTACTTCAGAAATTAAAAATATATTTATTTTTTAAATTGATATCAAATAAAATATATCATTTCTACGAGGCCCGTAATTTATCATGCCAATCCACCTCAACATTTATCCAAACATGAATAATAAATAATTACTAAAATAAATATATATATATATATATTTATATTATATTTAAAATAAAAAAATAATTATATATTTAACCAAACATGTAAAACAAAATATTTCTTATCATACCATTACTATGTAAATATTAATTTAATAAATAAGTAATTACTTATTATCTTCTGAATAATAATCATGAGATAACTAAATATAATATATTCAATACCTCAAAAATAGTATTCATTTAATAATCAACTCACATATATTTTGACTCAATTAATGGGTTAATAGATTTACATGATCTACCAAACAAGAATAATTATCAAACCAGAATCCAATAATTAAATTAATTTTTAATATTAAATTAAAAAATAATTTAACTAAGATATTGGATTCAATTAGTGTGTAATCCTATCAACCACTACCTCAAGGGAATTAGTAAAACATATCTGAAGTTGAAGATCGTTATCAAGAAATATATCTTGACACTCATAAAGAAAGATGTAATTTTGACAATGATAACTAATTTATAAGAACACTTATTGTATAATATAATTCCTTTATCTCGATATTTCATGAATCTGGTTGAATACTTTTTTCATAAACCTATATTCATGATTTTCATTCATTTAATAATGGACATGAACTCATTGATAAACCTCAATTGGAATGGAATTAACAATACCTTTCCATTTAAATTAGAGGTCCAAAAATGTCTTATTAAATTAACTAATAAGGGAAAAATCCTTGGTTGACTTATTCAATTAATGGCATTTCACTTATGACTCACCCATTGTATCATACTTCACCTTGAACATATCTTGTAACCATTTTTTAAAATATTTAAAAGTAAATGATTCAGGATATTTATTAATAATAATCTCAAGTCTAAAGACCAATAAACGTAGTCAATTGTAGAAATATCCAATGAAATTTAAAATGTGTGTAATTATTATTTGTGATTTTTTCCTCATTACTTCCTCTCTTGAAATTTATCAAGTGTGAAACATCAAGAAAAAAGAACCATTTTTATACATGAATCCCACAATTTATAGTCAAAACACCTTTGTTTTCTTTCAGATATATGTCATCTAAACCATAGTAAATATGTTTAAGACAATTTTTTTGATATTTCATGATTCACATTATAGTGGGGAACTGTTATAATTTTTTTGTGTGATAAGTACTCTAAAGAAATTTAACTTAAATAGTATGTCAAATTTCACTAATCAGGTGATAAGATATTTATAAACACACTTGTAATAAAATGTCTAATCTTATTTTGTGTAATGCCTTGTACCCAGTTACCCAGAGTCGGTGCATTATTACATAATGTTGGCATGATCCCAAAAGATGAAGTCTTGAATGACCGATTAGTTTAGTATCCTTGGAAACAATAGATACATTCATAAGTCTTACATTACATCATAAAGTGAAAAACTACAACAACATAGTCTCTATAGTCCACACTCATATCCCCTTAGACTATCCCAGTAGGTCAGTCATAAAATACTTCATCACATCCTTGAAAAAATAAACCAATGAAAGGGGTGAGCTCAGATTCTCTGTAAGGATAACAGTATAGAAGATACATTCATAAATAAGCACAAACATTTAAGGCTCTGTATAACTAAAAAAGCCTTTTAAACTTGAACTTCTGCATAATATGGCAAAAATAAAATGAAATAATCCCATTTACTTATTCACATGGATATTCTACAGGTTGAATAATCACATGGAATATCATTAACCACTTTCATAATGATTGAATGCATAATGTCAGACTTTCAAAACCACATAGTCAAGGCCTTATGGAAAGAATACAGATAATATTTTGTCAAGGACTTGTGCCAAGACACTAGTTTGTCTCATAAGACCTATTGATGCATCGGTGAGATATAGCAGGCTCCACCTTTCACTTATTAAGTCCAACACATTCCTCATATGAACAGGTTTAAACATAACATCAACATTCGTATGAAAACTAGCATACGAAATGTCAGTAATTTATCTATAAACCAGGAATGGTATAAAAATAAAACATATATAGTCAAACATATCACAAAACCATCACTACAATAATGAAGTTTTCTATTATAATAAATTAACGTCAAATAAGCTTAAAATCCATCAAAGGATGTTGAAATAGATGAAATCAAAACTATTTAAGAGAAATATTCCTTTTTGAAATCAATTAAAAGTCACATAATTATACAATAAAAAATTTACATTGAAAATATTATTATAAGCATATAAGGGGAGCATTGATGATTTTATAGTGGCTGAAAATAGATGCACCTATCGTATAAGTTAAAAAAACATTCTTACCTTAATTTTGTCGAAAAGCTTAAAAAGGACCTTGTATGGAAAATGACGGAAGGATTCCTTTATAAAAATCTTATAAAAATTCAAACAAGGGTCTAAATGACTTTATACCATAGTATATAAAATAGTAAGAATGTTTTGAAATACATTTTTAAGAAACATGGATGTGGATGATAAGGAGGTCCCAGTTGATAATCACATATAAACAATCTCGGATAATGAAGAGATTGTGAAATAAACCCTTGCCTTATAATTTTCATTGGTTGAGGGTAAGTTAACCAATTTTATAATGGTTAAATAATTCTTATTAAATTATTCAATAACCATATTTATTAATATGATATCATGTATGATCTTCCAATAATTCTTTGTTAAAGATATTTTAGTATTATCGTCATTTTGGGTGTTAACTGATTCATTCTCCTTTATTTGCTTGGTTACTTAAGCCATGAATGTTATGAATAGGATATATTTTATTTATATACAGAATTATATTATGTCATTAAACATTATTTTTAAACATATAACTAAAATTAGTCTTGAATGGATATGATGGGGAATGAAATTCATCGCGTTCCTGGAGACGGTAATCCGTACATACGCATTAGCGACAATATCATTCTTTTGATATTAAAATAGTATATAATTTAATAGTATATCATATATACAGAATCATTATGATGTTATATTTATTATTTAAATTATTTATACTCATTATTATACCCATCCAAATGATGAAATGTTTTAATAACAAACTACACCACGACGTGGTGACGATAAGTCATACGTATGAACGTGTGGTGACTTTTTCATTCATAGGATGGATAATATAACTAATATGGTTGTACCAGATTTATAATCACATAAGAGTATATAGAATATAAAGGAGTTATTATTTTATAATGGAAACAATAAGGAAAGAAGAAGTGGAGGAAGAAAAGAACTAGAAAGAGGGCGGTAAAATAATTAACTCTTCTTCGGATTCTTCCTTTTGATTTGATCAAAAGTGCTCCATAGGTTGGATTTATGAATAAATGAATTCCCCAAGGATTATGTGAGGGAATATGAGTGGATATTTTGGTAGGGGTTGGCTGATCCAAAAGGCTTTGAAGGTGTGAATTTGTGAGAAGGGGAAGTGCGCTTTTATAAGAGTGGTGAGGGGCACCATAAAAAAACGTAAAATATTATTTCATAATAAATTCATATTTGGTTTCTAATGGCCGAAAACTGATTTATTTCTAGGATAAGGTGGGGATGGGTCGAAAACCACTCAACCAATAGGTTTTAGATAGTTTTGGGTCACTATATTAACCTTATCATTTAGATTTAACTCTTTGTTAATAAGTTTGGAATTTACCATGTCTCTTTGTATTTTTATATTATATGGTTAATAAACATACTATTTAAAGAAAAACGAACCGAAAATGGTTCATTATTAATATATATAACCATATATATGTCATTTGGCCGAACCATAAATATTTATGAATAGAATATCAATTAACAATATAATATTTGTTTTAAAAACTCTTTTATGTTAATTTTGACACTATTTGGTAATTGATTTTTTTGGAAATAATAAAAGCATGATTACTTTGAAAAAAGTTAATTAAATAAGTACTAACATGTCATTTTATCCTATAAAATTATTTTATTTTATCAAAAGTCTTAATTTATATTTATTTTGGTATTTAAAGTATCAATTATTTAAATATTTTCATTAATAAGGTAATTACTGACTCATTATTGTGTCATAAATAAATTAAATTATTTAACATCTAAAAATTATAAATTAAATACCATTATGTAGGAAATCTTTTTAGATTTCTTATGAATATTTATAATCAAATTTATCATATGTATAACCTTATATTAAAAATGTTTTAGTTATTAAACGTTGATTTTAACTCTTTTAACTCTTCTTTAAATAAAATAATAATAAATGTCCTAATCTAATCCAAGTGGACCTAAATGATCATAGTTTATTCCTAAGTTTGTTTTTGGTCTAATAACACATATCTAATAGAATTAGGACATGTTTTAAGGGAATAATAATATCATTTTTACCCTTACTTATCCTATTTACTTTTAACCGCGGTAAATAAAAGTAAAAAGTTACTATTCACCAAAAATTATTTTTATCTTATTGAACCATATTTTATTTACTGATATTAACCATGTCTCTCATATTTTTTAAATTCAATTATAAAAAGTGGTAAAATTAAGTTTTATGCAAATTGGAAAAAGCTCCTAGACGGTGGGTAAAATACGGTAAAAGTTCAATAAATTTTTTATATATCTAAAATTAATATAAATTAACTCTAATGAATTATGTTGAACATATGTTGGAATTGTGTATCTTTTTGACCTTAAATAAATTTAAATAAAAATTCGGTTTTAACTAATAACTCAGTGTTTTCACTATTCATCAAAAATTGAAAGTGTTCAGAAAAATACGAAAAATTCACCGTAGGATAATTTTGATATTCCAAATTCAAAAATGAAGTCCATTTTGAAAAATAAAATTTAAAAAATTTAAAAAATTCTGTATAACAATTTATAACGGCTAGTTTGATTGGTTGTGGTGTGTTCGAACTCGATGTTGTGTACAACACACAATATTGTATTATTCAAAGAGAAGTGTATCGTGGATTCTTGGGGTGTTACATTTGGTTCTACAGTACCATCTCCAACAAAAAAAAAATTACACATTATAATATGTTAATAAATATAATTTAACATATTTGATAAATAAAATACATAAGATAATTAACTAATGCGTAAAATATAAATAATATAATCATTTAATAATTAGTAACAACTATTAATTAATAAAATTTACTTTATAAAAAATAATTTATTAACATTAATTATTAAATAAAAATACATAAATAATAATGACTAATTAATAATTAAAATGTAATTTAAATATTATATAAAATATAATTAGAAACATTAAATAACTGATATAAATTAAATGATAGCTATTTATTACTAATTTATAATTTATAATTAAATATTATTAAATAATTATTAATATTAAATAATTGATAATTAACAATTAATAATTAAAAATTACAATTTATTAACTAACAAATAAGTATTAATAAATAATTAAAAATAAAATTTATCTATTACATAATTTATAATTAATAATAAGTTAGAAATTAAAATTTTAAAGAATTATTATTAAAATTAATATTGATTAATAAATATTATTTATTAATTAATAATATATTAATTAATAAATTTAGATTGCGGATTAAAATTTAAGGGGCAGTAAATACAAATTAATAATTACTAATCAAATAAATTTTAAATAACATATAAATAATTATTATAAAAATGAAACTTCATAATTCATAATTGATAATTCATATATATTAATTAGTATTTATTTATTTATAAATTGAAACCAAAAAATTTTCATTAACAATTAAGATTAGTAATAAATAATAAATAATTATTAATTAATTATTAATTATAAATAATAAAAATTAAATAATTACTAAAAAATTACTCTTAGTAAATAATTAATAATTAATAACTAAAAATTAATAATTACTAAAAAATAATTATTAATTATTAATTTATTGATTTTTTAAATAATTTTATATTAATAATTATAAGAAATTATTAATTAATAATTAATTAAATTTCTTAGTAATGAATAATATTTAATTAAAAATATTTAATTATTAAAATTTTAATGTTTAACAAATAATTAAAATTTTATTTTATAATTATTAGTGTTTATTTATTATTATTAATTTTGTGTTTAAAAAAACCCTTTTAAAACATAATTAAAAAATAAATTAAATTAAATTTCATTTTTAACGATTGTTTTAGTAGCTCCCAAAAAATTACTGCAAAATGTTAGCTTAATGGCGGTTTCTTTAAATCACTATTAAGAAATAAAATAAAACATTTACCAATGTTTTTTTAAATAGCTTCGAAATGGTCATTTTCCAGTTGTGTATGGATCCACAATGGTGGATGAGATACCATCAATTGACTCAGGGTGGACAATGTACCCAAAACACATCTCTTAGGGTGGATTAGATTACACTACCATACCAAGGATGGATGATGCACCATCATGGAGTAATAATAGTGGATGATTTTTCACATATAAAAATATATAACATTTTCAACCATTTAACACATAATGTATTATACTATGAAGCCACAAACATTCTCAATGAGTCATTCCTAGGTTTTCCCACCCCTATCCAATTACATTCCCATACAAATCCCTATCATGGGAAATTCTAGGACACCACATGAGGCTTTTATGGTCAAAACATAAGAACGGACCCCTAAGTAAGATCTAGGTCACAACATCATAACGCATCGCACATGGCAGAAAGTTTTAGGTGTCCAGGTTGTCAGCACATGCCTATTTGAGGACAAATCATGGCCTCAAATATATAATTTTTTCTAAAAGTGTGTTGAAAGATATTTTTTAAATTTAAATTTAGACTTACATGCACGGTTTCACATTCCACATTTCATATAACTCATTCCAAACAATTAAAAACCCACACAAATGCTATGGAAAACCTACTATAACGCCCCGACCCCAGTTACCCAGAGTTGGTGCATTATTACCTAACATTGGCATGATCACAAGAAAGATCAAATATTGAAAGACCTATTGGTTTAGTAGCCTTGGAAACACTAGATATATTCATAAAGTTTTACATTACATCATAAAGTGAAAAACTACTACAACAACATATTTTCTCCATAGTCCACACTATTATCCCCTCATAATATCCCTGTAGGTCCTCCATAATTTACTTCTTCACATCCTGGAAAAAATAAAACAAAGAAAAGGGGTGAGCTCAAATGCTCAGTAAGGATAACATTATAGCAGAAGCTTTCATAGATAAGCATAAACACTTAAGGCAATTTATAACTAAAACAAAAGCCTTTTAAACTTGAACTTCAGCATAAAATGGAAAAGATAAAATGAAATAATTCCATTTACTTATTCACATGGATTTTTTACTAGCCGAATGATTACATGCAATATCATTAACCACTTTCATAATTATGGAATGCATAATGCCAGACTATCATAACCACATAGCCAAGGCCTCGTGACAAGAATACAAATAAGATTTTGCCATGGCCTTGTGCCAAAACACTAGTTTGTCTCGTGAGACCTACAGATGCATCGAGGAGAAATATTGAGCTCCACCCATCACTTATTAAGTCCAATTCATTCCTCATATAAACAGGTTTAAACATAACATAAACATTCGTATTAAAACTAGAATATGAAATGTCAATACTTTAACCACAAACCATGAATGGTATAAAAATAGCACATCCACAGTCAAACATAACTCATTCGATACAATATGGAAGATTTTATTGTATCACATTATCCTCAATCAAGAATAATTAAGGATGTTGACATAGATGAAAATATTTATCAAAACTATTTGAGTGAAATATCCCCCTTTTTCTTGAAATCATTTAAAGTCACAGTATTTGTCAAGAATCTATTTAAAAATAGATTTTGGAATCAAAGTGTCCCATACCACTTTGAAACTTTTAAAAGGAGTTTAAATTTTAAAACTTTAATGTCCATATAAATAAATCCTTAAAACCATTTTTTAAAACATGGAAATTAATGAGCAAGATTTAGAAGAATAAGTCTTTAAAACATTTAAAAATGGTATTTTAGTTAGAGTTTCTAACCAAAAGAGAGACACTTTAATAAAAATAATTGAGGTAATCAAAACATTTTAATATCATGAGAATAAAGGCATTCATGATATACTATGTCAAAGTACATTATATACACCACATAAAAGTTATTTGGTGTATAACAACAAAGAAGTCTCAATGGAATGTAAATTGAGATGAAATCTCTCATAAAGTCCGTATCCTTAGGTTAAGGATAAATCAATGACATAATTATGTGTGAAAAATATAAATACACTAAATATTATTCGATATTCAGTGTAAAACAATGACAGGACATTCACACATATTCTTGTAAAAACAACACCAACGAATTGGATGTTTAACTCAACAAATGGAGAATGAGTTAAAATTACTCTTATAAAATTCATATCAATGACTTGATAAATTATAAATGGAGTGATTATGTGTATCAAAATTATATCCACAGGAAAGGGGAGTGTAAATTATGACTTAAGCAAATGAATAGTGATTCCACACATAATCTCGGAGTAAAAGAATGAATGAGGTTTGCGTAAAGTCGAATAAATGGAAATGGAAATTTCAAATTCTCTTATCAATTAGGTAACATATGAAAAATACACCAATGAAAGAAGGATCATACAATGATTATTTAAATACCCATAAATTAAAGTATATTACATAGTGAATACAATAATGGGCAGTACACATAAACCACAAGAAATAAATATCTGGTGAACAATGGAATTCTCACGAAGTTAAGAGTGAGATAAGAAACCCCTTACCTTGTATTTTTCCTTGGTTGGGGGTAGGTTAAACTCATGTATAATGTTTAAATAATTTTTATAAAATTATTCATGAATCATATACATTAATATGATATTATATATGATCTTTTAACATTTCTTTGATAATAATATCTTAGAATTATCATCGTTTCAGGTGTTAACTTACTAATTTTCTTTTATATGTTTTGTTACGTAAGCCATGTTTTTCATGGATAGATTGTATCTTATTCATATCCAGAATGATATAAAGTCCATAAAAATTATTTTTAAATCATCAAATGATAATTATACTTTAATGGGTACGATAGAGAATGAATCTCATCGCGTTCGTGGAGACGGTAGTCCGTACGTACGCACGAGCGACAATATCATTCTTTTGATATTAAAATAATATATAATTGGATGGTATATCATATATACAGAATCATTATCATGTTAAATTTATTATTTTCATGAGTTACACATCATTATTATACCCACCCAAATAATAATATATTGAATAACAATTACACCACGATGTGGAGACGGTAAGTCGTACGTACGCACGTATGGTGACATATTATTCAAAGGGTAGATAGAATATTGAATATGGTTGTACCATATTTATAATAACATCATTGTATATATAAGATACAAGAGTTATTATTTTATAATGCTAATAACAACGAATGAAGAAGTTGAAGAAGAAAGGAACTTGAAAAAGGGTGGTGAAAACATTACCACTTCTTCGGGTTATTCATTTTGATTTGATCAAAAGGGATCCTTAGGTTGGCTTTCTGATCAAACAAAGGTCTCTAGGTTGTATTGAGCGAAGTTGAGAGAGTATTTGGGCAGGGGTTGGCTGAACCAAAAGGCTTTGAAGGTGTGAAGAAATGAGAAGGAGGAGTGCCCTTTTATAAGAGGGGTGAGGGGAACCTTTGGAAAAGTTATAAATATTAATTTATAATATATTCATATTCGGTTTATAATGGCTCAAAAGTTGATTATCCAAACTGTAAGGTGGGTATAGGTCGCAAAACCATTCAAACAATATAATTTAGACATGTTTGGATCACTATATTAACCTTATCATTTAGTTTTAACTCTTAGATAATTAGTTTGACATTTACCATGTCACTTTGTATTTTTATATTATATAGTTAATAAACATACTATATACCTCCAAGAGACCCCCAAGTGGTCCATTAATGATATATCTATCATTATATAAGTCTCCTGTCCGAACCTTAGATTTTTAGGAATTTAATAACAATTAATAATATAGTATTTGTTTTAAAAACTCTTTTATGTCAATTTTGACACTATTCAATAGTTGATTTTTGTGAAACTCATCAAAGAATGATTACTTCGAAAAAATTAAATTAAATCAATCATAATATGTCATATAAACCTATAAAATTAGTGTAATTCATTAAAAGTCTTAAATTATATTTATTTGGGTATTTATAATATCAATTATTTTAATGATTCACTATTATGGTAATTACTGCATCATCATTGTGTCATATGTATATTAAATTATTTAATGTCTAAAAATTATAAATAAAATATCATTATATATTAAATCTTATTATATTTATAATGAATAATTATAACCGAATTTATCTTATGTATAACTCTATATTAAAAATGTTTTAGTAAATAAACATTGATTTTAACTCTTTTAACTCTTCTTTGAATTAAATAATAATAAATGTCCTCATCTAATCCAAGTGGACCTAAATGATAATATTTTACTCCTAAGTTTTTTTTTGGTCGAGATACACTTGTCCAATAAAATTATGACATGTGTTAGGGTAATATTATTATCATTTTTACTCTTAATTACCCTATTTACTTTTAACCCTGGTTAATAAAAGTAAAGTTTACTATTCACCAAAAATTATTTTCATCTCATTGAACCACATTTGACTTCTTGATATCAACCGTGTCTCTAGGATTTTCAAAATTCCATTCACAAAAGTGGTAAAATTATGTTTTATGAAAAAATTCGGGTTTTTTAACTACCACTTAGTAGTTTCACTATTCATCAAAAATTGGTGTTTTTCAGAACAATGCCAAAATTTTACCCTAAGCTATAATTGATATTCTGAATTCAAAAATTATATCTATTTTAAAAAATTCTAAACATATAATTTTCATTAATTAATTTTATAATTATTTCTCGTTGTCACAACAAATAGCGTGTTTTTAAGAAACACTATATATCAAAAGATTGACAATTATTTAGGTCCAATTTCAAAGTAAAATTAATTCTAATGAACACCATTGGATAAAATGGTAATATTATATTATAATTATACTTTAAACCTACTCAATAATATAATTTATCACTATAAATTGTTTTGATTTAAAAAGTTTTTTTTAATTAAAATTTAGTAATTTTCACTATTCATCAAAATATAAGTGTTATCCAAAAAGTTCCAAAATTGCACCCTAGGATAAATTTGATATTCCGAATCCAAAAATGAAGTCCATTTTGAGAGATAGAATTTATAAAATTTCAAAAAGTAGATATTACTATTCATAATGTCTAGTTTGATTGGTTTTGGTGTGTTAGAATCTCGAAGTTGCGTACAATGCACGTCATTGCATTATTCGAAGGGAAACGTACCTTGGAAGCTTTGGGTGTTACATTCTCCCCTCCTTCAATAAATTGCGTCCTCGAAATTTTTAAAATTGTTCATGAGAATATAATGGAAAGTCCCACATCGGAAAAATAGTTAATAAAACTATCACTTTAAAAGAAAGAAAGAGAGGTTTAAAGGTAAAACAAGATAACACATACTCGGATTACATGTAAGAAAACATGGATATGGATGATAAACTAAGTGTCATGTTCTGATGGAGAGGGATAGAAATCATGATCAGAAGAAAGTTAATAATAAGAAAACCACAAACTTGTGTTGGGACAAACGACCATTAGTCTCCTAGTAGGAAAGTAAACGGACAATTTTGTTTTTGTTTTAAGTTACATTACATAAGGATGAAGAATTAATTTATGATATTGACTAAGAATATAAATATATATAATTATATTTTAAGTAGAGTTTCATTCTTTAATAAATTTCCACCACTAACTCATTTTTTTTAACCGATGAATATTCAAGAAGACTTGGTCACACTGGAAGAGCTAGAATAAACTTCTATAGAATCACATGATCCATGCAGGATGAACTATATATTTACATTGTCTTTAGAGATTAATCAAAACCAAAATGGTTAGTACAAGATCTAATGATCCCCCAAAAGGATATTCCTTGAGAGAAATAAACACTAATCTTAATTTTCAAAATTAAACCAACAATACCCCAATGTTAAATAAATACCATTCAACAATCAATTTTCCTTAAAATCCTTTAATATAATCAAAACTAATATTGAACACCAAAACATATTAAGAATGTAGTCTTCCATGTTAAATTGTATCTTTAAATGACATTAATTACTCTTAAAGTCACATACTTAAAAGTAATTAACCTAATCATTTCCATAAATAACCCAAATCATTATAAATCCACAATAAAAACATAGATAAAAATCCACCATTACTCCTCAAATGAAACCCCATACTATTCTATTTTCCTTGGGCATATAGTGTTCACACCAAAGCGAACAACTTACAAAATAACATTTATCACTTAATCACCAAATCATTTTCTTATACTAAGGGTATTCATTTCATAAGACTTAAGACCCCAAATCAAATTATATTTGATCAATAAAATAATTTAACTAAAAATAATAGTCACACTAACCAGGGACTTCACATAGTCCAGTGGTAGGCGATAAATCCCAATCGCACTTTGGTTGTGGGTTCGATTCCGACAGCTTTGTCCGATGCGATGGGTTGTCACACGGTCTATGTGTTGTCCTTTTTCAAAAACTATATTTTATAACATTACCAAAATGAGATAAATTCCTCAAAATAATCATAACATAATTTAACCACAAATGTTATCTCATACCTTGCATTTTCATCCCAAATTATAATAATTTGTAATTTCCTCAAACCCAATGATCATATAAAACCAAATGTTTATTTATAACTATATCCACAAGAGAAAAGATAATTTTTCCATAAATTTCATTCTCACGTGGAAAACGTTATGGTTACAAATAAAAGAGATAATTATTCCAAAGTAAACCCTTCAACACGGACCACTAATAATTATTAAACATTTATCCAACCATTTATTTCCACATAGCTTCTTCTCTGACCAAGAAAATATCCTATAGAATAGGAAATTCACTCGGGTAATGGCCAGGTCCCCTACATTTACGGCAAATGACCGTAAATGGATTCTTGGGACCATTTTTTATCTTATTCCATAGTACTCTTCATTTTTCATCGGCAATTATTCACTTTATGTCCTTCCTTCCCACACGTAAAGAATTTCTTTGTCCCATTGATACACTTTCCTCGGTGTCTCCTTCCACATTTCCAGCATGATGGAAATTTAGGATTTCTTTCTCCATGGTCTCCACTACTGGAGCTCTTATCATTCATCACCTTTCTCTTCATTGTTGAGTCCAGTAAATGGTTAATATATATATTGTTGATCATATTTTTGGAAAATTGATTTGGCATAAAGACGATATCTTTTAGGCCTATCAACATTCCATTTTATTGCTCATTTCCACCACCATTCCTACCTTGTACATCATTCTCAATGTCACTATGACATCCTTGGTATCCAGCCATTGACTAAAACCAGAAATCATTGTGTGGGTAATAGTAGTCATACAATCATTTAGATATTAACATGTCACCATATTCACAATTTGAAACACATTAGGATTAACCAAGGTCATTTACTCTCATCTTATATATATAATACTTTAAATCAGTTTATAAAGAAAATGTAAATTATCCTAAGCATATCCCCCAGGAGTGTCGTAACCAAGAGTGCAGCAAGGCCCGTTGTCGTGCACCAGTTCCCGTTCGATTCTAGCTCAAAGCGGTGTTTTTGGGTTTTACCCCAAGGTACATCTGTTCCAGAGCCGCCTCTACCTGCTCTTATCCAGACAGGGATGTATTGCTCGGAAAACTCACAAAATCTCTACAAAACCAAAATTCTAGGAAGTTATTTTATACTAATCCTCAAAGTTCATCTTAGGTCTACGTGCTCTAGTCAGTGTTTATCTAAATCTAGCTTCCAAGGTTTGTACTAAACTTCCTCTGATACCAACTGTAACGTCCCGAACCCAGTTACCCAGATTCGGTGCATTATTACATAACATTGGAATGATCACAAGAAAGATCAAATATCGAAATACCGATTGGTTTAGTAGCCTTTAAAACACTAGATATATTCATAATGTTTTACATTACATCATAAAGTGAAAAACTACTACAACAACATATTTTCTCCATAGTCCACACTATTATCCCCTTATAATATCCCTGTAGGTCATTCATAATTTACTTCGTCACATCCTAGAAAAAATAAATCATAGAAAATGGGTGAGCTCAAATGCTCAGTAAGGATAACATTATAGCAGAATCTTTCATAGATAACAATAAACACTTAAGGCAATTTATAACTAAAACAAAATCCTTTTAAACTTGAACTTCAGCATAAAATGGAAATGATAAAATGAAATAATTCCATTTAATTATTCACATGGATATTCTACTAGTCGAATGATCACATTCAATATAAATAACCACTTTCATAATTATGGAATTCATAATGCCAGACTATCATAACCATATAGCCAAGGCCTCGTGCCAAGACTACAAATAAGATTTTTCCAAGGCATTGTGCCAAGACACTAGTTTGTCTCATGAGACCTACCGATGCCTCGAGGATCTATAGCGGGCTCCACCAGTCACTTATTAAGTCCAATTCATTCCTCATATGAACATGTTTAAACATAACATAAACATTCATATTAAAACTAGCATATGAAATGTCAATACTTTAACCACAAACCATGAATGGTATAAAAATAGCACATCCACAGTCAAACATAACTCTTTCGATACAATATGGAAGATTTTATTTTATCACATTATCCTCAATCAAGAATAATTAAGGATTTTTACATAGGTGAAAATAATTATCAAATATATTTGAGAGAAATATCCCCCTTTTTCATGAAATCATTTAAAGTCACACTATTTGTCAAGAAGCTATTTAAAAATAGATTTTTGAATCAAAGTGTCCCATACCACTTTGAAACATTTAAAAAAAGTTTTAATTTTAAAATATTAATGTCCATATAAATAAATCCTTGAAACCATTTTTTAAAACATGGACATTAATGAGAATGATTTAGAAGAATAAGTCTTTAAAACATTTAAAAATGCTATTTTAGTTAGAGTTTCTAACCAAAAGAGTGACACTTTAATAAAACTAATTGAGGTAATCAAAACATTGTAATATCATGAGAATAAAGGAATTCATGATATACTATGTCAAAGTACATTATATACACCACATAAAAGTGATTTGGTGTATAATAACAAAGAAGTCTCCAGGGAATGTAAATTGAGATGAAATCTCTCATAAAGGCCGTATCTTTAGGTTAAGGATAAATCAATGACATAATTATGGGTGAAAAATATAAATACACTAAATATTATTGGATATTCAGTGTATAACAATCAAAGGACATTCACACATATTCTTGTAAAAACAACACCAACGAATTGGATGTTTAACTCAACAAATGGAGAATGAGTTAAAATTACTCTTATCAAATTCATATCAATGACTTGAGAAATTATCAATGGAGTGATTATGTGTATCAAACTTATATCCACAGGAAAGGGGAGTGGAAATTAATACTTAAGCAAATGAATAGTGATTCCACCCATAATCTCGGAGTAAAAGAATCAATGAGGTTTGCGTAAAGCCGAATAAATGGAAATGGAAATTTCAAATTCTCTTATTGATTAAGTAACTTATGAAACATACAACCATGAAAGAAGGATCATAAAATGATGATGTAAATACCCATAAATTAAAGTATATTACAAAATTAATGCAATCATGGGCAGTACACATAAACCACATGCAATAAATAAGTGGTGAACAATGGAATTCTTACGAAGTTAAGAGTGAGATAAGAAACCCCTTACCTTGTATTTTTCCTTGGTTGGGGGTAGGTTAACCTCCTGTATAATGTTTAAATAATTTTTATTAAATTATTCATGAATCATATACATTAATATGATATCATATATGATCTTTTAACATTGCTTTGTTAATAATATCTTAGAATTATCATCGTTTGAGGTGTTAATTTACTCGTTTTCTTTTATATGTTTTGTTACGTAAGCAATGTTTGTCATGGATAGATTTTATCTTAATCATATCCATAATGATATAAAGTCCATACACATTATTTTTAAATCATCAAAGGATAATTATACTTGAATGGATACGATAGAGAATGAATCTCATCGTGTTCGTGGAGACGGTAGTCCGTACGTACATACGAGCGACAATATCATTTTTTTGATATTAAAATAATATATAATTGAATGGTATATCATATATAAAGAATAATTATCATTTTATAATTATTATTTTCATGAATTAAACATCATTATTATACCTACCCAAATAATAATATATTGAATAACAATTTCACCACGATGTGGAGACGGTAAGCCGTACGTACGCACGTATAGTGAGATGTTATTCAAAGGGTGGATAGAATACTGAATATGGTTGTACCATATTTATAATAACATCACAGTATATATAAGATACTGGAGTTATTATTTTATAATGGTAATAACAATGAAAGAAGAAGTTGAAGAAGAAAGGAACTTGAAAAGGGGTGGTGAAAACATTACCTCTTCTTCGGGTTCTTCCTAATGATTTGATCAAAAGGGCTCCTTAAGTTGGCTTTCTGATCAAACTAAGGCCCCTAGGTTGTAGTGAGGGATGTTGAGAAAGTATTTGGGAAGGGGTTGGACAAACCAAAAGGATTTTAAGGTGTGAAGAAATGAGAAGGAGGAGTGCCCTTTTATAAGAGGGGTGAGGGGCACCTTTGGAAAAGCTAAAACTATTAATTTTTAATAAATTAATATTCGGTTTCTAATGAATCAAAAGTTTATTATTCAAAGGTTAAGGAGGGGATAGGTCGAAAAACATTCAACCAATATAATTTAGACAGGTTTGGGTCACTATATTAACCTTATCATTTAGTTTAAACTCTTAGTTAATTAGTTTGACATTTACAATGTCGCATTGTATTTTTATATTATATAGTTAATAAACTTACTATATACCTCCAAGAGACCCCCAAGTGGTCCATTAATGATATACCTATCATTATATAAGTCTCTTGTCCGAACCGTATATTTTTTGGAATTTAATAACAATTAATAATATAATATTTATTTTAAAAACTCTTTTATGTCAATTTTCACACTATTCAACAGTTGATTTTTGTGAAACTCATAACAGAATGATTACTTATAAAAAAGTAAATTAAATCAATCCTAATATGTCATATTATCCTATAAAATTATTTTAATTCATTAAAAGACTTAAATTATATTTATTTGGGTATTTATAATATCAATTATTTTAATTTTTCACTATTATGGTAATTACTGCATCATCATTGTGTCATAAATATATTAAATTATTTAATGCCTAAAAATTATAAATAAAATATTATTATGTAGGAAATAGTATTATATTTCTAATTAATATTTACAATCGAATTAATCTTATGTATAACCCTATATTAAAAATGTTTTAGTAAATAAACATTGATTTTAACTCTTTTAACACTTCTTTGAATTAAATAATAATAAATGTCCTAATCAAATCCAAGTTGACCTAAATGATAATATTTTATTCCTATGGTTGTTTTTGGTCGAGATACACTTGTCCAATAGAATTAGGGCATGTTTTAAGGTAATATTAATATCATTTTTACCCTTAATTACCCTATTTACTTTTAACCGTGGTAAATAAAATAAAAGGTTACTATTCACCAAAAATTATTTTCATCTCATGGAACCAAATTTTACTTCTTGATATTAACCTTGTCTCTTGGATTTTTGAAATTCCATTCACAGAAGTGGTAAAATTATGTTTTACGGAAAAATTCAGTTTTTTTAACTACCACTTAGTAGTTTCACTATTCATCAAAAATTGAAGTTTTTCAGAACAATGCCAAAATTTTACCCTAAGCTATAATTGATATTCTGAATTCAAAAATTATGTCTATTTTAAAAAATTATAAAAATATAAGTTGCATTAATTAATTTTATAATTAATTCCTGCTATCACAACAAATAGCGTGTTTTTAAGAAACAATATATATCAAAAGATTGACAATTGTTTAGGTCCAATTTCAAAGTGAAATTAATTATAATGAACACCATTAGATAAAATGGTAAAAATATATTATAATTATCGTTTAAAACCACTCAATAATATAATTTATCACTATAAATTATTTTGATTTAAAAAGTTGTTTTTAATTAAAATTTAGTAATTTTCACTATTCATCAAAATATAAGTGTTATCCGAAAAGTTCCAAAATTTCACCCAAGGATAAATTTGATATTCGGAATCCATAAATGAAGTCCATTTTGAGAGATAAATTTTATAAAATTTCAAAAAGTATGCATTACTATTCATAACGGCTAGTTTGATTGGTTGTGGTGTGTTAGAATCTCGAAGTTACGTACAATGCACGCCATTGCATTATTCGAAGAGAAACATACCTTGGAAGCTTGGGGTGTTACACCTACTATGTCTTATTATAGTAATTAAAATTGATTATCAGTAATCTATTTGGATTTAGTTTATAGAAATACTAAATGAAAATAAAAAACCAACAAATTTGGGAATAATTTATGATACCATTTGAAGTAGTTTGAGAAAAAATAATTATGGTGGATAGGAGTAATAGCCTTACACACATTGATCACCTATGATGAAAAACACATTATTAGGTCCATAATAATGAAGATCGAATTTTGGAGAGGAATACAGAATGGTGTAGGGGGGTGGGAACAACACTAGTGAAGAAATGATGGGAATCCCATTTAAGGTGTTTATAATTTTAAAACAAACAAATTAAATAATAATAAAAAATAGTGCAGGACTTTCATTGTTTCATGACCACAATCATCTCAGTCCGACTCCCCTTCCATGTAACATCTCTACCCTTATCACTCTATAATAGTTGGATCAGTGCATCACTAATACTAAAGAATGAATCTATGTATTCCATAGGCTGCAAAAATGCAGTGAGGGTCTAAGGTGTGATAGTGAAAATACCATACCCCCTAAATATAAATAATTATTATAATACATAAATAGAGGAACTAAATATATATAAAACATAATGAAATAAAAATAATACAAACAATTGACAAATTAACCACTAATAATTCAATTTCAATCACAAAAACATCTAATGGGTATCCAAAAGGATGATCACATTCATACTTTAAAAAAATTAATTATTATCCCAATATAAGGAAACCTCCTATTTTACTTATAAAACCAAAAAATCAACCCCATACACCACATTAAAATTAATATCCTCTTAGATAAGGATGCAGATCCTCTAAGATTACATATTCATTGAACTATAAATTCAACATACATTCCATAGGGACCATGTAGGGTGTAACTATAAACATACTGGGCCACCACAAATAGTGTAATTATATAATATATATAAATATATTAGTGTATGAAATGTGTAATGAATAACAAACAAATCACACCACCAAACATGATATACTCATTCTTGGAAATCCATGAGAGAACTTTTATATATATCATCTAATAAAAGTGATAAAAAATGTGTCTATAGTATATTATATTGAAAGATCCCTTGGTCATCCTACCAATTCCATACCATAAAGAGTTACACACTAAACATAACCAATGATACCCCCATGAGTCAACCATGATGCCTTTAACATGCGTCCATAGATAATATCACAAGTCACGTGATTATGATAACCCTTTATAAACCACCGAATCAATACAATGAAAATCCAAGGTATGGATACATTTTTTCTTCAATAATATAAGAACATCATACCCAACATATTTTATATATATATCGATCATCTCACTCCCGTATTGTGATCTCAGTCACTAATAACTCATGGCGATCTATGGCATATCACTTTTCTATAATGATGTCCAACACCATCACACCTCTGTCACACAATCTATAAATGATACTACCAAAAACCAAATGAAAACCCACATCATCGACCCTATGATATTTGAATATGACCCTAATGTTTTCATCCTCATAGTGAGGGGGAATCACTAATATCCTATGGATACAATTCATCAAACCTCCATCGCTACTCATGACAATGGTTAAAATAATCCACATAATACGGGAGAACGACCTTCACCGCACATAGAAATGGTTAACAATATCCATATCATATTGAAAATAAAAATCACCCCTTTCATCAGGATTAACATAACCTATAGACACACATATTAGGACAGTCATATTCTCCATGTTCTGCATCAATCACCATATCCCAAGAAAACACCATCCACAATACACGACATTATTCATATCAACCCTTCAAACTACACCACCAAGGAAACTAATGCTCAACAAGCCAAACCCATTATTTTATTTATGATAATACAATAAGATATCTATTATTAATAATAGAAACTAGAATTTTTATGGTTCAGTATCTTTCACAAGACCATACCCTCTCCCATTTATCACATGATTCATGAACACACATATAGACAATGAATTATCTAAGTAACACATACCAAGATTTAGTGGAAGACTACTCACTAACTACCATGACTTTTGTTGACTCGATATATAGATTCATGATAAACTAGAAAAAATACAAAGGTTTAACGATTTCTAGTAAGAGGAAAATAAATATGGAGAAATATCGAAAATAGATTCATATGGACTGATATCATTACCCATAATTATTCCCTTCAATTAATTTCATGAATAATGGATAAAAATAATTGAGTATATGATTAATATGTAAGGAAAAATATGGGATAGAATAATTAGTGCATAATCACTATATTTTTCAATGAAATCAAAAAAAATCCATTTATGTCCTTTAACAAATAAATTATTTCTAAAAACCCCCCATTAGACTCATTTTTTTAGTAAAGTCATCAACCATTATATATCATTTGGTCTTTTCATTTCATTACATACAACCCTTACGTATCATCATTGATAACCCTTATGTCTCAACCCTTATTCATCAACCTCTATGTATCATCATATCAACATTTATTGATCCCAGTGGATTCCCAAAAATAACCATTTTTCTGTTCAGTACTAATAACCATTTCATATTAACCCTTACAATCCACATAACCTCTATGTACTTAAAGATAACTCTTACATATCACTGTGTAATTTTTGTGATTTTATAATTTTAAATACGTAACATAGAAGTGCCCTTATATATCACAAGGTTACCCTTACGTATAAGGAACTAAACCAAATGCATGGGGACATAATCAATTTTCCTCAACCCATCGTATTTAGAACCCACCATGAATTGGTTCCCCTTGAATATTATATGACCTATATTAGATCCAAATCTATACTACACCAACATTTCCATATTTATTCTTGCCTTCTATTAAAACCTCCAAACCTCCAACAAACAATAACCCCATGCTCAAAACATATCCATCCTTCTGATCACTATATAATTCCAACCACAACCTAGAAAAATTACTCAAACCCTATTATGAACATACCTCTACATCCCAACACCTTGAAAGTGAATAAATACATGCAGTCGGTTTTTGATACAGAATGAAATACTACTACCAAATACATGGTCCATGAAAACCTCCCCACTATATGATATATCATCTATGAATTATCTTGGGCAACAGATTGACCAACAATTATGCAAACCTAACTTCTTAATTTTCAAATTCTCGAAACAATAAGATAATTTCAAACACATCTATCTCCTCGCAAATATCTCGGCTAACCAACTCAAATGGATTGATTCCTTACATTGGTACACCCCACTATAGGAATCACATATCCAGTCAAAGGAAAAACAAAAAAAGTTGATACATAGATGGTATTATAAACATATATCATCTTGTAATACACACATTCCAACCATCTTACAACATTATCTTGTATCATATTGATATCCACTATCATCCCACATCATACATGATGCCCACATAATTTTTCATTATATCGATTCCCACATATTTTAGCAACATAAGGATGCCCATATCATCCTTAATCATGCCCAATGACCTCAACATCCTACATCATACCTAATGGATATGTTATACCATATTCAAATACATATCACATGTATTATGCATCATATCATATTCCCATACTGAAACTAGCATTGTTTTAATTCCATTTGACACATATTCACATCATTCACGAATAACCAAAATGTCCAAAAAACTAACATGATAACGATATACATCTAATGGTCGATGAATTTTCAACCTACAAGAATATATTTCCTCAAACACATAGAGATAAATCAAACCTCAATGTCTCAATAATTACCATCCTTAAAGATTTTTTCCCACTTGCAAACATTTCCAATACCGTTGGGTTTTTTATCCACTACCTTGACCCACACATAAGAAAAAATCTTATCCACCATCTACAAATACCATTATTGGTCCTACATCTAATGCCTGAGTCTAACATGATGCATGATCCCCAATTGATTGTGATGTTATCCTGTGAAACCACTCAATATATACCATCTGGTTTCTTTTTGGACACTCATTTAATGATAGATCAAACTATCATTGAACATGATCTATCTTTTCATAGCGTAAACATGTCATGATGGGTCATCACAAGTCCCTACTTTTGGCCAACCATGTTCCCTACTAGACTCACCTAAAACAACTATTTGGATCAGTATGCTCTCATCTTCCACGTTCTTGGTCTCTATCAATTCCTGATACATGAGCTATAAAATTTTATTTAATATTAATTAATTCCAAATCAAGGAAATTGTATATGATTATTTTATTTTGATTTCATATTATGAAGAAAAGGTTTACTAAATCATGGAGTGGATTAAAATAAAAATTTCATGAAGAACATATTTCCATGTAGATGAATAACAAGTAAAAACCCATCCATTGGTCACCATACTTTGCGGATCTCATCTTCTGCAAATTTCCATGAAAACTATAACAACTGTTTGACCCTTATAGCATGGTTTATGATTGACGTCTCACCATACATTGGAGAAATAAACTCTCATCAATATCCTGCCTCAATGTCTTAGTAAATAAATGATCAATGAAAACCACCTCAAAATTATTTCAAGTTGTATCATCATGGATACCTACCTTTACATAGAAATCCTACCAGTGTTTTTCTTGTCCTATGAGAATATATATCAATTTTCACCCTCTACCTTGGAAAAATTAAAATCTGATAAAATTTCATTTATATTAACTCAACATATTACCCAAATTGAAATGGTCCATCATCTATCTATAATAAAGGAGGATGTAGTGATTTTAAATCTGATGTGTGGTATTCCATGAAAATATTACCCCCTCAACCTCCCAAATCAATGATTTATATATGTCACACTAGGATCATGCTTAGATTCTCATCAAACTGCTTCAATGGATCCTCAAGACATTGTGGAAGACTTATCCACCTTAGATCATCTATATGTGACTCATGATCAAATCCCTCCTTAGGATCATGATAAAGTAAAAATCACAATGGACCCATATATTTTATCTCATAGCATTGTAATTTAGGCCATCTAGGTGGAATTTTGTTGAGAATCAAATACCAATCCAAATACATCTATTATAGTTTATATGTCACAAATTTGAGAATATGTAATAGGAAACATGACCACCAATACATTACACATCTCTATTGTATGCAAGTCTCATACAATCCATCCTCACTACCCTACATACCATTTTCAAGGTAATATACCATACACATAGTATACATGTAGGTCATATCACTATTTTCAATATGTAGAATTCCTCCATGAATGTTTATAATAAAACACCATATAGGATGTTACTGAAACATTAAAAATACTAACCCATTTACGTTTTATAACAAAATAAAATAAATCACAAGTAATAACATGTATTTCATGTGATCCATATGTGTCTAAAATGATTCATGAATCCTGTATTATCCCTATTGGTGATAAGAATCCAAAATATAAGTCCATAACATTAAATTATAATTTATCCATATCAAATATGTCAACTATAAGTGTTAAAAATTAAACAATAATTACCGTTTCCTTGGTAACTTGTAATTCAACCCATACATGGGATGGCCAAAACTAAAAAATCAAATCTATCATGATTTCCATTTATGATGGTGTAAGAAAAAAAATCACCAGTCTCTAATCTACCACAAATCCTAAAGAGAAAATATGATTGATATGATTTTACCTTAAATTACACTAATACCACTTTAATGTTCCCTTACATGGATCACTCTACAGTAATTGGATTAGGGTACCTTTAAACATTATGTGCATATCCTCATTTTCCAAAGGCTTATGACTTGTAGAAAAGGTCTAAGGGGTGATATTGTGGAAACTCTATGTTCTAAAGAGAAATATGTAAAATAATAAAATAGTAGTGAAAATTTCTCAAAATAATATTAAAAAACAATTTATACCACAAATATATTATTAAAAGTAAAAATAAACAATTCCATATAATTCAAAAAAATAAATCAATCACTCGTAGTTTGATCACACATGAATATGAAATAAACCCAAAATAAACTAAAACCCCAGTAGTTAGTTCCCACCTCACCTTTCACTAAAGACACTATTTCTGGATCATGTACTATTTTCACATATATATCCACTACAATCCTCATCTTTTCCTTTTAACCTTATATATACCATGAACCATAGAGTCTATAAAATCGTGCAGAGCTCATAATATGTATGGGTATGAACATAGTTGGACACCTCCAGTACTGTCACAAAATAATATCTATACTTATATGAGTGTATAAGAATTGAAATAAAATAATAACGATGCACACCACCCAGTCTACATAAATCAGGATTTACCATACATGATTGAGCCATTACTTGATTTAGCTTTTCACATAGTTTAATTATTCATCCATAATCCTTCATACGATAAGTGAAATAGTCCTTCCAACCAATTCTATATCATACTATATTACACGCCAACCATAAAAACATTAACCAACACAATTCAACCATGATGAAATAATTACATGTCTAGATACCATATCATCATTATTATTATTTATTCATTAGATGAAAAATAAAACACAGAAGGATCTAAAATAGGAGAACACAAGAGAGACGAGGTCTACGGGGTCTAAAGTAATGTAACATGAGGGTGTCCCCTCAGACAAGGTCCTCTCCCTCATCCTTGAGTACAATCCTGTCATATAGCCCTGATGAAATAAAATTTTGAGAAGAAATGTAAGAGAGATGATTTGAAACTTTTTTTTCCCTCAATCCAGGTGTGGACTACATTTTTGTGTAGTTGATGAGGCCTTTCCATTTTCTGATAATATAGGAGATCAACCAAAGAGTCTTACCTATACCTTATAGTGCATTACAAAGAGTCATACGATCCTTTTTTCTTCACTAATATCTATATTATGTTGGTGTCATAGACTGAGACCAGTGAGCATAGTCGTTGCCTCAGCGTATAGAGAATGACCATAACAAGAGTGTGTTGTAAAAACTATGATGAGAGATCCCATGGAACCTCAGGACACCCCTCCACCCGACATAAAAACTTTCTTATATGATCCATATATGTTATTATTGATACTTGAGGAGGGATATCTCCAAAAAACCCAATGTCTTGTGATGCTATGGAGAGGACTGATAGCACTCTGCATACTCGATAGATAAAGAGGGTTGAGTGAAGGATTCTCATGAAGGTTTTTATGCATCCTGAGTAGTCTGATGAGTACAGTCCTTGTTCTGATGATAACAGAGCTCCCTAAAGACCAAACTACCACATTCCTAGCTCTGTTTATCACTTTCCAAATGCATCAACAACTGGCGATAAAGACCATTTCCCGAGCCTTTATCTCCAGACCAGACTCTATAGATCCATGGAATCATCATTCCATGAATGGAACCTCCAAAGGAATCTTACCAGTGTAAGCAGTGAAACCACCAACTAAACCTTACACATCTTGTGATGAGTACCCCTCAAAAAACAAATTAAATGAACTCTCCTTCTGATGACCAAGGCATCATGTACACTTAGAGAGAAGTGGGACGCCAATTCTTCTAATATTATCATTAGACAACACCACATGATTCTTGATTTTTCATGGGAGAAAATTAAACATGTCGGGGACCATAGTGAACCACATGAAATCATTCCAGGTATCATAACTATCTTGTGAAAACAAGACTCTATGAAATTATCTGATGGAAAAGGCCCCTGATGTTGAAAGTGTAAACACACACTGGTATGTCTTCATGTTCACATTAATGGTGTCAAAGAGATCCTTTTAATCCTTATCCAATACATCCCTAATAGAAGAAGGGTACCTGATTGCATCCCTGATGGAGATATGAGTAGTCGGACATCTGAGATATCCAAGACTAGCCCTTACCAAATTATGATACCATAAAAGTATATCACATTTTCCAACTACCTAGTTAGATAAAGGCAGAAGAGTATAGAGGTGGGTAGATATCGTGGAACAAAGGGGTGAACTAAAACCAGACCTAACCACTAAGACCCCATTGCAACTTGTGGACATTGCCTTACCCCACAATGAATGTCCCTACCAAGCCTCTCATGCCAAATTTCCATGCATGCACTAAATGTTGTCCAAATGGTTTACAACATCAATACCTCTATCCCAAATCAGCTTATCCATTCTCCACCAAGATACTCAATGGTGTTTCCATTATAATATTTTTTTTCAAAACAAATCTAGTAAGTATCTAATAAATGGAGGAAATTACTCCATTTTGAACTCTAATGGATGACATGTCATGAACCAAAATAGCCGACATAACACTACTAATTAGATTTATTCTTCCTCCAAAGGATATAAAGAGGATCTTCCAGTGGAGGAATCTACCCATGATCTTGTGAAAAATATGATCAATGTCATGGATGCGATGTATGTGAGGAGAAATAGTTGCACATAGATAATCTAGAGGGAATCTTACTCTTTTCATATCCATACAGTTGCATAAGGAGGCCACATGACTCTATACATATCTGTTGGAGGTATGGATATTTCTTTTTGAGTGGTTGATCACATGAACACTCCAGTGACAATACTCCTCCATCTCCCAAATAAATATTTTAATTGTCCTTTTTCTTTCATTCTAGAAGATCATGGTGTCATTGGAAAGCATGAGGTGGGGCTTGGTTGAAGAAATCATTTTACTTCAATGTTATATAATCTTCCCTTCATCCATACTCTTGTTAATCAAACAACAGAGCACATCCTATAAAATAATAAAGATGTTTGGGGACAATAGTTCTCCTTGTCTGAGACCTCAGGTGGTATTAAAAAATCCATGATTCATCCCCTTAAAAGAAACAACAATCCAAGAAGAGTTAAAACATCTAAAAATGATGTATGTGACCTAAGAAGAAAGGCATGTACCTATGAACACTATGTTGATACATCTCTATTCAATCCTATAATTGGACCTATTCGTGTCTAATTTGATATATGTGTTCGATCCATGGAACATGATTTTGATATCATAAATCTACTCATTCCCCACCTTTATTTCCCATGGATGGATTTTTTCTTCACAAAACAATGATGCTCTATGGTTATCCAGTGGGGAAGAAAAGAATACAACCATTTCACCATGAAACTAGAGATGATTTTATATGGAAAGTTACAAATCCTTACGGACCTATAATTATGAAGAGTGGAGGGGTATATGGTCTTGAGAATGAGAACAACCGTCGTTGCACTGGCTACGTGAGGGATGCTATGGCCTATGAATAAATATTGAATGCAAAAAACATTTTATTTATAAACCAAAAGACATGAATCAGTATAAAAAACCCATATATCTTTCTAGAACTGATGCACTCTCAAGATTAAGGCTCATAATGGCCTCATGAATCTTCTTCACATTGTGGATAACATTAAATGTCACATTATCCTAGCAAGAGTCATGATAAGGGATCACATCAAAGAAGGTAGCCCTGCCACTTGGGTAACCCTTAAAAATATGGGGGATGGGTCCTACTAGTAACTCTTTGATGTAATAAAATTCCAACCCACCAAAAAATTCCATATCTATCCGGTAGGATCCATCCTCCAACCTAAAATTGTGTTTGATATGACACCGCTTATCCTTGATAAATCCATTAAAGTAAGAAGTATTTTTATCCCCTTTTAGTAGACATTTTATCCTCAATTGTTCACAATCCATATGTTCATTTTTAAGTAGCATCTCCTCCAAACTATCCTTCTTCTTGGGAAGATCATCAAACACATTGCTATTCCAAACAACTTCAAGGCATACACCCAACTGTTCCACCTCTTTTATAAGACCATCAATGTCCTTATTGATAGGGGTTTATTTTTTAACCAGACCAAAAATATCCTACCTGAGGCTTCTTATCTTGTTATGAAGCTCGATCCAACTATTTCCCTATACATGAATCCCCATAAGTGTTTGACCACCTGATGATAGCCTTCCATGTGGTTCAAAGAGAGATATAATCTAACGAATTTTTGGTGATCCTACCTTGAAAAAAGAGAAACGAGTATAGGAGAATAATCAAAAAACCCAAGGCAAGAAGGGTTTCCTTGGCATTGGGGTAGGCAGAGATGGACTGTATGTTGTCCAGATACCTATCCAGTCGACTCTAAGAGTGTCGACCACCTATTTGATTATTAACCTACATAAACTAGTCCCCAGTGTAGCCTATGTCCGAGAGATCCTTTCTCGCCATGAAATGCAAAAAAAACAAGATTGCCTTCTAAGGGAAGGGACATCTCCCTCTATTCTCATCTAGGTCAACTATGATATTGAGGTCACCTCCAACAATCCAAGAATAATTTCCTAGGTCAAATGAGTTGAGCCCCTACAATAAGGATTCCCTTTTATGAGCATTTAAACTCCCATAAATGATGGGGGAAATAGAGAAGAATTTCCAATAGGCAGTCTAGACATAATGGATTGGTCATCTGCATATATCAAATCAACAAAAATATCATTTTTCCAAAATATCAATCTGTGGTTGTTAACCAGATGTGCATGCATAGGGCCATTCATCTTAATCAAGTGGGAAAATTCACCAATCCTAGAGTGGTTATGCATATGTTCTAGGATCACTGTAATAGAATCCTTGGACCTCTTCATCTCCATGGAAAATAAAGTTCGTCTTAACTCATGCTCCGAGTCCATGGGAGTTAGAAATAAAAAATTACTTCATTGAATAATCTGGAACCTGGCTCTGGCCTAGGTGATCTTAGCACACGTGGATGAGAGGAGGGATCATCCTAATTGGTTATGGACTTAGACATCATGCGCATGCTAGAGGATTCTGTAGGAAGGGTCACCCATGAGGAAGAGATATCCTATTGGACATTGATATGTTCCACAACATAGCTGGTCAAGCCCTTAGTGGAAAGAGCCTAACCCGCATGGTTGGAGACTATTGAAAATATCATAACCTCACGAGGGGAGGGTCCTAATACTTTCTTCTGTGAAAGTTCAATAGCCTTCGATGGAGCCAGATGACTCTCCCCATCTGAAGGATGCCGATCACTGAAGGGGAGGTTTGGGGAAGGAGAAGATGGGTTTTTGGGGTAGGAGGTCTTTGAGAGAGTAGACAACCCAAGAGGTTCTCATGAATCTAGATGCCTCTGAATATCTGGTCAAGGCAATTGGGGAAAACCACCAGAGATGAGGGAGGACCCTTCTTACATGGGACATGAGGAAAAAAGACATGAGAATCCTCCCACTGGGGAAAGGCCAGCAATGACGAACCATGATGGACATCCCTCGGATGATCTAAGACATGGACATTAGAATCACACTGAGCACACTCCTGGGGGGATTACTAGTTGGGAACCAGATGCAAGGGAGGTCGTCACACCACCCTGGAGAGGCACCTGGGGGCCAACGAACTCAAATCTTTCATGTTGGGGAATGCACAAAAGCACGAGATAGTCCTTGATTCTTAGAGGCATGATCCTGATGGAGATGCTTCCTATACATGTTTTCAGCAAGTACATGAAGATGAAAAAGGAGGCCGTACATCGGAAACAAAGGATAGTGGATTTACTGATTCCATACTATTAAATCTTGCATCTATAGATCTTTACACAATGAAAAAACAATGTTCCGAAGCTACACAATAGGAATTTTGATGAACATGAGAAATCCAATCCAGTAAGGAGAGGCCCCATGATTCCAAAAAAAAACTATGGAGAACAGGCTGTGAAGGATTCACAGCATCATACCGAGTGACAAGGGTCCACTTCAAGAAATAAACTGCATCCTCAAAAGCCACATCATGGGCATATAGAGTTTGTCATGGGCCCACCCTTGACACAGAAGAAGATCCCATGATGATATCTTGATAGAAAGGAGTCTAGGTGACCAGATAAAATCCCCACATGAAATCATTAAAGGATACATTCAAAACCCCTATTAGGGGAGTCAGAATGTAAGAGGAAGAACGACGTAGAGGACCAACCAGCTGGGACAATCCATGGTCAAAGACCGCCAGAGCTGTACGCAGCAGCTGGAGAGAAGCAGAGGTCTCCGCGCTAACGGTTGAAAAAATTGAACCAAAGGAAGCACATGGGGTGGGTTCTAGTGATAAAAGGAACAAATTCATGTTCACTTCAATTCCACATATGATATCATATATATTATTTCCAAGAAAACCATTTACCATTAGATAGGTTAATACCTCGATGAAACCCAAAGTATGTCAAAAATTTTCCTTTACCTATCACAGCTCACTATCCCCAACATGTGTCACATATTCTATTAGAATATTGATCCAATCTAGTAATCTAAATCACCTACAACCCATGAATACTAATGAAATATCCCTCCTTTTTATTGATTTTCAAAACAATCACCCATATACCACTCAATATATAGATGATAATAGAAACAAATAGTGATCAAACTACCTCATGGGTAATGTTATGTGTGAATACGACCACAATGGTCTCACCCTACAGTGAGTGGAAATAAAAAACATCTTATAATCACAAATCAGTGAACCTATATCACCACCAAAGGTAATATTAAATGGTATATGTATCATACTAATGAATCACCATCAACACCTATGTCCATGGTGAAAACAAATCACATCATATAGGTAAACCACATCACCCCATTCATGGTGATATACATCACCTAAATCCATAAATTTTTCACCCATCAAATTCCCTATGATCCACATCAATCATTGCATCCTAACAATACATCCGCCATAACTCACAAAATCATTCCCATCAAACCATTATACTATAAAACCAATCAAGTCAACCCCATCAGGATAGAACCATCATATTACACATAATACTACCATGATATATTATATAAAATAAGTAAAAACCTCATGTAGTTTCATTATTGATCAATTACACAAACGTACTCATAAAAATTCATTAATAGATTCTTAAACACATGTACAAACAAGAATATATCTATGAACCACTAACCTGGAGTTTGCAGGACTCCACTCATTAAAGACAAATGATATATAAAAAATCACATACATGAATAATAAATCTTGTTAGATAAATATTAAATACATCTCATAACAATACATTCCCTAGATCAAAAATGGTTTAGTATCATTAAATACAATATACAAAATTATCATATTTCATGGAATATCGTATGTATCACCCAAAAATTAATTCTCACATAGTACACTTCATAGTCATACCATGCATAAAATTAATCTTCATAACCTATGAAAATGGGAAAAATGAAATGGTGATATCAGATGATCTATAATGTTAAAAATGGGGGATATTATTCAATGATCATGTGTAAGAATAACATGAGAATAAGGGTATCATAATAAATAAAAAAATAGATTATATTGTATAATTTATAGGTTTTATTTTTCATTACATATAGTGGTTCATTTTGACTCGAGTTTTCATATAAAATAAGTAATCAAATAATTAAAATTTACATCAATGGAATACATATAAAATTATAGGGTTCTACTCTTATAATGAATTTTCTTGTATAATGGCACACGAGGTAGAGTGAATTGAGTTCCAAAGTTTGATGCCATCTTTTAAAACTTATATTTTAAATGAAGTATCTATATATTGTTATTAAATATTAAATATTATATGGTTGACATAGAATAATAGAAAATAATAAATAACATAATTTAATTAAATTGATATGGATAAAAAATAACCCCCAACACAGTCCACCAAATACTCTCTCCACGATCATTGGTGATTTTCACTATACAAGTCATTTTCATGGGGACTTCCTAGCTTATTTTCAATCATTAACCACATTTTACAGGATCCTTGATATTTTATCAGGCTCTTATTTCACGGATTACCAAAACCATCACCCACACTCAATTCCAAAAATCTGCACATAATAATTCAAATAAGGACATTGTTGAAAATATAAATATATAGAATAGTTTCAAAAAGTTACTGATAGATGATAATTATTCTAGGATATTTAATAGGACTAGTATGAAAACTTGAGGAAATAAATTTAAAATTATTATGTTGTTTCTTGAAGTAATCATTGCAGTAGAGAGTTATAGAGTTCATTTCATTGAGTATAACATCTCTCATTTTATTAAACAAGAAGAAGATGATTAGAATACAATAATATATGCCTCAATTCTTCTAGACACGTTCAAATATTTATTCTTAAAAAAACATACTATAATGAAATATAACTTTATAAATTTCAAATAAAACAGTTAAATATCTATAGAAGATACAAAATGACACTATATTTAGGTTTCCTCTTTTTTCATGAAAAAACAATGGGTACATAAAAAACTGAGTCGTTTTCTGACTAATTTGGTCTTACTGCATTGAAGAGGTAGTACATACCTTTATTTCCCATCTCATTGTTCAATCAGACAAACACACTAATGAGTTTTCCATAAAATACTATAATAGTAATAAATTCCTCAGGTTGAAATAGCATATATCTGAATCAACATTATATTGGAAAATTATTTGAGTACCTAAATGGAATAAACAATTTATTTACATACTTTATTCTTCGATGGATTCAAATTAGTGCATCCAAAAAAATTAAATTGCTAAAATCATCCATACAACACAGACTATTGTATTATTCAAAGAGAAGTGTATCATGGATGCTTGGGGTGTTACATTTGGTTCTACAGTACCATCTCCAACAAAAATTATTTTACACATTGTAATATGTTAATAAATATAATTTAACATATTTGATAAATAAAATACATAAGATAATTAAATAATGAGTACAATTTAAAAAACATAATCATTTAATAATTAGTAACAACTTTTAATTGCTAAAATTTACTTTATAAAAAATAATTTATTAACATTAATTATTAAATAAAAATACATAAAAAATACTTAGTAATTAATAATTACAATGTAATTTAAATATAAAATAAAATATAATTAGAAACATTAAATAACTGATAAAAATTAAATGATAGCTATTTATAAATAATTTATAATTTATAATTAAATAATATTAATTAGTAATTAATATTCAATAATTGATAATTAACAATTAATAATTTAAAACTAAAAATTATTAACTAACAAATAAGTATTAATAAATAATTAGAAATAAAATTTATCTATTACATAATTAATAATTAATAATAATTTAGAAATTAAAATTTTAAATAATTATTATTAAAATTATTATTGATTAATAAATATTATTTATTAATGAATAATATATTAATTAATAAATTTAGATTGTCGATTAAAATTTAATGAGCAGTAAATAAAAATTAATAATTTATAATTAAAAGTTTTTTAAATAACATATAAATAATTATTATAAAAATGACAATTCATAATTCATAATTAATAATTCATATTTAATAATTAGTATTTATTTATTTATAAATAGAAACCAAAAAATATTCATTAAAAATTACGATTAATAATAAATATTAAATAAATATTAAATAAATATTAATTATAAATAATAAAAATTAAATAATTACTAAAAATTACTCTTAGTTAATAATTAATAATTACTAACTAATAATTACTAATAACTCAAAAATAATTATTAATTAATAATTTATTTATTTTTTAAATAACTACATATTAATAATTATAAGAAATTATTAATTAATAATTATTTAAATTTCTTAGTAATGAATAATATTTATTTAAAAATATTTAATTATTAAAATTTTAATATTTAACAATTAATTAAAATTTTAATTTATAATTATTAGTGTTTACTTTTTATTAGTAATTTTGGGTTTTTTAAACAAACCCTTTTAAAAACATAATTAAAATTTAAATTAATGTAAATTTCATTTTTAACGATTGTTTTAATAGCTCCCAAAAAATTAAAGCAAAATGTTAGCTTAAAGGCGGTTTCATTAAATCACTATTAATAAATAAAATAAAACAATTACACTTGTTTTCTTAAATAGTTTCAAAATGGTTATTTTCCAGTTGTGTATGGATCCACAATGGTGGACTAGATACCATCAATTGACATAGGGTGGACAATGTACCCAAAACTCATCTCTCAGGGTGGATTAGATAACACTACTATACCAAGGATAGAAGATGCACTATCATGGAGTAATAATAGTGGATGATTTTTCACTTATAAAAATATATTACATTTTCAACCATTTAACACATAATGTATTATACTATCAAGCCACAAACACGCTCAATGAGTCATTCCTAGGTTTTCCCACCACTATCCAATTGCATTCTTATACAAATCCCTATCATGGGAATGTCTAGGACACCACATGAGGATTTTATGGTCAAAACATAAGAACCGGCCCCTAATTAGGATCTAGGTCGTAGCACCATAACGCATCACACATGGCAGAAAGTTATAGGTGTCTAGGTTGTCAACACATTCCAATTTGAGGACAATTAATGGCCTCAAATAAGACATTTTTTCTAAAAGAGTGTTGAAATATTTTTATATATTTAAATTTAGACTTACATTCACGGTTTTCACATTTCACATTTCATATTACTCATTCCAAACAATTATAAACCCACATGAATGCTATGGAAAACCTACCATGTCTTAGTATAGTCATTAAAATTGATTATCAGTAATCAATTTGGATTTAGTTGATAGAAATCCTAAATAAAAATAAAAAACCAACAAATTTGGGAATAATTTATGATACCATTTGAAGTAGTTTGAGAAAAAATAATTATGGTGGATAGGAGTAATAGCCTTACACACATTGATACCCTATGATGAAAACATATTATTTAGGTCCAGAATAATAAAGATCCAATTTTGGAGAGGAATACAGAATGGTGTAAGGGAGGTGGGAACAACACTTGTGAAGAAATGATGGGAAACCCATTTAAGGTGTTTAACATTTTAAACCAAATAAATTAAATAATAATAAAAATAGTACAGGACTTTCATTGTTTCATGACCACAATGATCTCAGTCCAATACCCCTTCCATGTAACATCTCTACCCTTATCACTCTATAATAGTTGGATCAGTGCACCACTAATCCTCAAGAATGAATCCATGTATTCCATAGGCTGAAAAAATGCAGCGACGGTCTAAGGTGTGAGAGTGAAAATACCATACCCCCTAAATATAAGTAATTATTGTAATACATAAATAGAGGAACTAAATATATATAAAACATAATGAAATAAAAAAATACAAACAATTGACAAATTAACCACTAATAATTCTATGTCAATCACAAAAACATGAAATGGGTCTCCAAAGGGATGATCACATTCAAACTTTAAAAAAAATAATTGTTATCCCAATGTAATGAAACCTCTTATTTTATTTATAAAACCAGAAAATCAACCCCATACACCATATTCAAATTAATATCATCTTAGATAAGGATGTTGATCCTTTAAGCTTACATATTCCTTGAACTATAATTTCTACATACATTCCATATGGACCATGTAGGGTGTAATTATAAACTTAGAGGGCCACCACAAACAGTGTAATTATATAATATCTATAAATATATGAGTGAATGAAATTTGTAATGAATAACAACCAAATCACACCACCAAATATGAAATAATCATTCTTGGAAATCCATGAGGGAAATTTTATATATATCATTCAATACAAGTGGTAAAAAATGTATATATAGTATATTACATTGAAAGATCCCTTGGCCATCCTACCAATTCCATACCATAAGGAGTTACACACAAAAAATACCCAATAATACCCCCTTGAGTCAACCATGATGCCTTTAGTATGCATCCACAGACCATATCACAAGTCACGTGATCATGAGGACCCCTTATAAACCACCGACTCAATACACTGAAAATCCAAGGTATGGATACATTTTTCCTTCGATAATATTGGAACATCATACCCAACATATTATATATATATAAAAATCCTCTCATTCCCGTATTGTGCTCTTAGTTACTAATAATTCATGGTCATATATGGCATATCACTTTTCTATAATGATGGCCAACACCATCACACCTATGTCACACAATCTATAATGGATACTGCCAAAAACCAAATGAAAAACCACATCATCGACCATATGATATTTGAATATGACCTTAATGTTTTCATCCTCACAGTGAGGGAGAATCACTAATATCCTATGGATACAATTCGTCAATCCTCCATCAATACTCATGATAATGGATAATAGAATCCACATAATACGGGAGAACGACTTTCACCGCACATAGAAATGGTTAACAATATCCATATAATTTTGAAAATAAAAATCACCCCTTTCATGGGGATTAACATAACCTATAGACACACATTTTAGACTAATCATATTCTCCATGTTCTACATCAATCACCATATCCCAGGAAAACACCATCCAAAATACACGACATTTTTCGTATCAACCCTTCAAACAACACCACCAAGGAAACTAAGGCTCAACAAGCCAAACCCATAATTTTATTTATGATAATACAATAAGTTATCTCTTATGAACAATAGAAACTAGAATTTTTCTGGTTCACTATCTTTCACAAGACCCTACCCTCACCCATTTATCACATGATCCATGAAAACACATATAAACATTGAAATATCTAAGTAACTCCTACCTAGAGTTAGTGGAACACTAATCACTAACTACCATGACATGTGTTGACACAAAATATAGATTCATGATAACCTAGAAAAAATACACAGGTTTATGGATTTCTAGTATGAGGCAAATAAATGTGGAAAAATATGGAAAATATATTCTTCTGGACTGATATCATTACCCATAATTATTCCCTTCAATGAATTTCATGAATAATGGATAAAAATAATTGAGTATATGACTAATATGGAAGAAAAAATATGGGATAGAATAATTAGGGAATAATCACTATATTTTTCAATGAAATCAAAAAAATCCCTTTATGTACATTATTTGGCAGATAAATTATTATTTTTTAAACTGCCATTAGATGCAATTTTTAATAAGTCATCAACCATTATATATAATTTGGTCTTTTAATTTCATTACATACAACCCTTATGTATCATCCATTTATAACACTTTTGTCACAACCCTTATTCATCAACCTCTATGTATCATCATATCAACATTTATGTATCCCAGTGGATTCCCAAAAATAACCATTTTTCTATTCAGTACTAATAACCCTTTCATATTAACCCTTACAATCCACGTAACCTTTATGTATCTTAAAAATAACCCTTACATATCACTGGGTAATTTTTGTTATTTTATAATTTTAAATTTGTAACATAGAAGTGCCCTTATATATCACAAGGTTAACCCTTACATAAGAAAAACTGAACCAAATGCATGGGGACATAATAAATTTTACTAAACCCATCATATTTAAAACCCACCATGAATTGGTTCCCCTAGAATATTATATGACCTATATCAGATCCAAATATATACTACACCAACAGTTCCATATTTATTCATTCCTTCTATTAAAACCTCCAAACCTCCAAAAAACAATAACCCCATTCTCAAAACATATCCATCCTTCTGATCACTTTATAATTCCAACCCCAACCTAGACAAATTACTGAAACCCTATTATGAACATATCTCTACATCCCTACACCTTGAAAGTGAATAAATACACTCAGTCAATTTATGATACAGAATGAAATACTACTACCAAATACATGGTCCATGAAAACCTCCCCACCGTATGATATCTCATCTATGAATTATCTTAGGCAACACATTGACCAACAATTATGAAAACCTAACTTCTTAATTTTCAAATTCTTGAAACACTATGATAATTTCAAACACATCTATCTCCTCTCAAATATCTCGGCTAACCAACTCAAATGGTTTGATTCCTTCCATTGGTACACCCCACTATAGGAATCACATACCCAGTCAAAGGAGAAACAAAAAAAGTTGATACATAGATGGTATTATAAACATATATCATCTTGTAATATAGACATTCAAACCATCATACAACATTATCTTGTATCATATTGATATCCACTATCATCCCACATCATACATGATGCCCACATCATTTTTCATTATATCAATTCCCACATCTTCTAGCTAAATAATGATGCCCATATCATCCTTCATCATGCCAAATGAGCACAACATCCTACATCATACCTAATGCCCATGTTATACCATATTCAAATACATACCACAGCTATTATGCATCATATCATATTTCCATACTGAAACTAATATTGTTTTAATTCCATTTATCACATATTCATATCATTCAAAAATAGCCAAAATGTCAAAAAAACTAACATGATAATGATATACATCTAAAGGTCAACGACTTTTCAACCTACAAGAATATATTATCTAAAACATGTAGAGATAAATCAAACCCCAATGTCTCAATAATTACCATCCTTAAAAATTTTTTGCCCACTTGATAACATTTACAATACCGTTATGTTTTGTATTCACTACCTTGACCCACACATAAGGAAAAATCCTATATACCATCTACAAATACTGTTATTGGTCCTACTTCTAATGCCTAAGTCTAACATGATGCATGAACCCCAATTGATTGTGATGTTATCCTATAAAACCACTCAATATATACCATCTGGTTTCTTTTTGGACACTCATTTAATGATAGATCAAACTATCATTGAACATGATCTATCTTTTCATAGTGTAAACATGTCACGATGGGTTATCACAATTCCCTACATTTAGCCCACCATGTTCCCTACAAGACTCTCCTAAAACAACTATTTGGATCAGTATGCTCTCATCTGCCACATTCTTGTTCTCTATCAATTCCTGATTCATGAGCTATAAAATTTTATTAAATATTAATTAATTCCAAATCAAGGAAATTGTATATGATTATTTTATTTTGTTGTCATATTATGAAAAAGAGGTTTACTAAATCATGGAGTGGATTCAAATAAAAATTTCATGAAGAACTCATTTCCATGTACATGGATAATAAGTAAACACCCATCCATTGGTCACCATACTTTGGGGATCTCATCTTCAACAAATTTCAATGAAAACTATAACAACTGTTTGAACCTTATAACATGGTTTATGATTGATGTCTCACCATACATTGGAGAAATAAAATGTCATCTATATCTCGCCTCAATATCCTAGAAAATAAGTGATCAATGAAAACCACCTCAAAATTATTTCAAGTTGTATCGTCATGGATACCTACCTTTAGATTGACATCCTACCAGTGTTTTTCTTGTCATATGAGAATATATATCTAGTTTCACCCTCTACCTTGGAAAAATCCTAATATGATAAAATTTCATTTATACTAACTCAACATATTACTCTATTTGAAATGGTCCACCATCTATATATAATAAAGGAGGTTGTAGTGATTATAACTCTGATGTGTGGTATTCCATGGAAAAATTTCCCCCTCAAGCTCCCAAATCAATGATTTATATAAGTCACACTAGTATCATGCTTAGATTCTCATCAAACCACTTCAATGGATCCTCAAGACATTGTGGAAGCCTTATCTACCTTATATGCTCTATATGTCACTCATGATCAAATTCCTCGTTAGGATCATGATCAAGTGAAAATCACAATGGACCCATATATTTTCCCTCCTAGCATTATATTTGAGGCCATCTAGGTGGAATTTTGTTGAGAATCAAATACCAATCCAAATACATATATTATAGTTTATATGTCAAAAATTTGAGAATATGTTACAGGAAACACGACCACCAATACATTACACATCTATATTGTATGAAAGTCTCATACCATACATCCTCACTACCCTACCTACCATTGTCAAGGTAATGTAACTTACACATAATAAACATGTAGGTCATGTCACTTTTTTTAATATGTACAATTCCTCCAAGATTTTTTATTATAAAACACCATATAGGTTGTTACTAAAAAATTAAACATACAAACCCCTTTACATTTTATAACAAAATAAAATAATTCACAAGTAATAACATGTATTTCATGTGATCCATATGTGTCTAAAATGATTCATGAATCCTGCATCATCCCTATTGCTGCTAAGAATCCAAAATATAAGTCCATAACATTAAATTCAAATTTATCCATATCAAATAAGTCAACTATAAATGCTAAAAATAAAACAATAATTATAGTTTCCTTGGTAACTAGTAATTCAACACATACATGGGATGGCCAAAAAGAAAAAATCAAAGCTATCATCATTTCCATTTATGAAGGTGTAAGAAAAAAATTCACAGGTCTCTAATCTACAACAAGTCCAATAAATAAAATATGATTGATATGATTTTACCTCAAATTGCACAGATACCACTTTAAAGTTCCCTTACATGGATCACTCTATAGTAATTGGATTAGGGTTCCTTTAAACATTATGTGAATATCCTCATTTTCCTATGGCTTATGACTTGTAGAAATGGTCTAAGGGGTGATATTGTGGAGACTCTACGTTCTGAAGATAAATATATAAAATAATAAAATAGTAGTGAAAATTTCTCAAAATAATATTAAAAAACAATTTATACAATATATATATTATTAAAAGTAAAAATAAACCAGTCCATATAATTCAAAAAAATAAATCGATCACCCGTAGTCTGATCACACATGAATATGAAATAAACCCAAAATAAACAAAAAACCTAGTAGTTAGGTCCCACCTCACCTTTCACTAAAGACACTATTTTTGGATCATGAACTATTTTCACATCTATGTCCACTAGAATCCTTATATTATTCTTTTGACCTTATATATACCATGAACCATAGAGTCTATAGAATCATGCAGAGCTCATAGCAGGTATGGGTATGAACATAGTTGGACACCTCTAATAATGTCACAAAATAATATCTATACTTATATGAGTGTATAAGAATTGAAATTAAATAATATCGATGCACACCACCCAGTCTACTTAAATCATGATTTACCATCCATGAGTGAACCATTACTTGCTTTAGGTTGTCACATAGTTTAATTATTCATCCACAATCCTTTATACGATAAGTGAAATAGTCATTCCAACCAATTCTATATCATACAGTATTACACGCCAACCCTAAAAACATTAACCACCTCAATTCAACCATGATGAAATAATTACATGTCCAGATACCATATCATCATTATTATTATTTATTCATTAGATGAAAAAGAAAACACAGAAGGATCCAAAATAGGAGAACACAAGAGAGACAGGGTCTAGGTGGTCTAAATTAATGTAGGATGAGGGTGTCCCCTCTGACAAGGTCCTCTCCCTCATCCTTGAGGACAATCCTATCATATATCCCTGAAGAAATAGAATTTTTAGAAGCATTGTAAGCGTGATGATTTTCAAATTTGTTTCCCTCATTCCAGGTGTGAACTACATTTATGTTGTAGTTTATGAGGCCTTTCCATTTTCTGATAATATAGGAGATCAACCAAAGAGTATTACCTATACCTTATAGTGCATTACATAGAGTCATACAATACTTTTTTCTTCAATAATATCTATAATATGTTGGTGTCATATACTGAGACCAGTGATCATAGTCGTTGCTTCAGCCTATAGAGAATGACCATAACTGTAGTGTGTTATAAAAACTCTGATAAAAGTTCCCCTGGAACCTTAGGCCACCCCTCCACCCCACATAATTCCTTCCGTATATGATCCATCTATGTTATGTTTGATACTTTTGGAGGGATATCTCCAACAACCCAATGTCTCGTGATGCTATGGGGGAGGACCGATAGAACCCTACATACACGATAGATAAAGAGGGTTGAGTGAAGGAGTCGTATAAAGGTTTATATGCTTCCTGAGTAGTCTGATGAGTACAGTCCTTGTTCTGATGATAATGGAGCTCCATAAAGACCAAACTCTCACATTCTTAGCTCTTTTTATCACTTTCCAAATGCATCAACAACCGGTGATCAAGACCATTTCCCGAGCCTTTCTCTCCAGACCAGACTCTATAGATCCATGGAACCATCATTCCATGAAGGGAACCTCTAAAGGCATCTAACCTGTATAAGAAGTGAAATCACCAACTAAACCTCACACATCTTGAACTGAGTACCCCTCAAAAAACAAATTAAATGAACTCTCCTTCTGATGACCATGGCATCATGTACACTTAGATAGAAGTGGGATGCCAATTATTCTAATATTATCATTAAACAACACCACATGATTCTTGATATTTCATGGGAGAAAATTATACATGATGGGGACCATAGTACACCACATGAAATCATTCCATGTATCATAACTATCTTGTGAAAACAAGACTCTATGAAATTCTTTGATGGAAAAGGCCCCAGAAGTTGAAAGTGTAAACACACACTATTCTGGAACTATGTTCACCTTAATGGTGTCAAAGAGATCCTTTTAATCCTTATCCAATACATCCCTAATAAAAGAAGGGTACTTGCTTGCATCCCTGAAGGAGATACGAGTAGTTGGACATCTGAGATATCCTAGACTAGACCCTACCAAATTATGATACCATAAAAGTATATCACATTTTCCAACAACCTAGTGAGATATAGGCAGAAGAGTATGGAGGTGAGTAGATATCATGGAACAAAGGGGTGAACTAAAACTATACCTAACCACTGAGACCCCACTGCAACTTGTGGACATCTCTTATCCCAACAATAAATGTCCCTCCCAAGCCTCTCATGCCATCTTTACATGCATGCACTAAATTTTGTTTAAATGGTTTACCACAACAATACCTCTATCCCAAATCAGCTTAGCCATTCTCCGCCAACAAACACAATGGTGTTTCCATTTTAAAATTTTCTTCCAAAGAAAACAAGTAAGGATCTAATAAATGGAGGTAATAACTCGATTTGGAAATCTAATGGATGACATGTCATGAACCAAAATAGCCGACATAACACTACAAATTAGATTTATTCTTCCTCCTAAGGATAGAAAGAGGTTCTTCCAGTGGAGGAATCTACCCATAATCTTGTGAAAAATGTTATCAATGTCATGGATGCGATGTATGTGAGGAGAAATAGATGCACCTAGATAATCTAGAGGGAATCTTACTCTTTGCATATCCATACAATTGCCTAAGGAGGGAACGTGACTCTCTACATATCTGTTGGAGGTATGGATATTTCTTTTTGAGTGGTTCATCACATGAACACTCCAGTGACAATACTCCTCCATCACCCTAATAAATTTTCAAACTGACCTTTTTCTTTCATTCTAGAAGATCATGGTGTCGTTGGAAACCATGAGGTGGGGATTTCTTGATAAATCCTCTGACTCCAATGTTATATAATCTTCCCTTGGTCTATACTCTTGTTAATCAAACGATAGAGGACATCCTATGAAATAATGAAGATGGTTGGGGACAATGGATCCCCTTTTCTAAGACCTCAGGTGGTGTTAAAAAATACATGATTCATCGCCATAAAAGAATAAACAATCCCGGAAGAGATAAAACATCTAAAAATGATTCATGTGACCTAAGAGGAAATTCACGTACCTATGAACACTCTGTTGATACAGCTCTATTCAATCCTATCATTTGACCTATTCGTGTCTAATTTGATATCTTTGTTCGATCCGTGGAACATGATTTTGATATCAGAAATCTACTCATGCCCCACCGTTATTTCCCATGGATGGATCTTCTCTTCACAAAACAATGATGCTCTATGGTAATCCAGTGGGGAAGAAAATAAGACAAACTTTTGTTCATGATACTAGAGATGATTTTATATGGAAAGTTACAAATCCTCACGGGCCTATAATTATGAAGAGTGGTGGGGTATATGGTCTTGGGAATGAGAACAAGCGTCGTTGCACTGGTTACATGAGGGATGCTACTGTCTATGTATAAATATTGAATGGACAATACATTGTCTTTATGAACCACAAGCCATGAATCACTATAAAAACCCAGATATCTAGCTAGTCCTGAAGCACTCTAAAGATTAAGGCTCATCGTGGCCTCATGAATCTTCTTCAAATTCTGGATAACATAAAAGGTCACATTATCCTGGATAGAGTCATGAGAAGTGATCACATCAAAGAAGGTATCCCTACTACTTGGATAACCCTTAGAAATATGGGGGATGGGTCCTACTAGTAACTCTTTGATATAATAAAATTCCAACCCACCAAAAAATTCCCTATCTATCTGGTAGGAGCCATCCTCCAACCTAAAATTGTGTATGATATGACACCACTTATCCTTCGTGAAACCATGGATGTAAGAAGTATTTTTATCACCTTTGAGTAGACATTTGATCCTTAATTGTTCACAATCCATATGTTCTTGTTTAAGTAACATCTCCTCCAAACTATCCTTCTTCTTGGAAAGATCTTCAAACACATCGCTATTCCAAACAACTTCAAGGAATACTCCCAACTGTTCCAACTCTTTCATAAGACCATAAATGTTCTTATTGATAGGGGTTTCTTTTTGAACCAGTCCAAAAAGATCCTACCTGAGGCTTCTCAGCATGTTATGTAGCTCGATCCAAGTGTGTCCCTATACATGAATCCCCATAAGTGTTTGACCACTTGAAGATAGCCTTCCATGTGGTTCAAAGAGTTAGAGAATCTAAATAATTTTTGGTGATACTACCTTGAAAACAGAGAAACCATTATGAGATAATGATCCGAAACACCCTAGGCAAGAAGGGTATCCTAGGCATTGGGGTAGGCAGAGATGGACTGGATGTTTTCCAGACACCTATCCAGTCGACTCCAAGAGTGTCAACCACATCTTTGATTATTAACCTACATAAACTAGTCCCCAGTGTAGCCCATGTCCAATAGATCCTTTCACACCATGAAATGCACAAAAACCAAGATTAACTTCCAAGGGAAGGGACATCTCCCTCTATTCTCATCTAGGTCATCTATGATATTTAGGTCACCTCCAACAAACCAAGGATAATTTCTTAGGTCAAAATAGTTGATCCCCTACAATAAGGATTCCATTTTGTGAGCATTTAACCTCCCATAACTGAAGGGGGAAAACATAGAAGAATTTCCAATAGGTAGTCTAGTCATAATGGATTGGTCATCTTCATATATCAAATCAAGAAAAATATCATTTTTCCATAATATAAATTTGTGGTTGTTAACCAAATGTTCATGCATTGGGTCATTCATCTTCATCAAGTGGGAAAACACACCAATCCTGGAGTGGTTCTGCATATGTTCCAGGATCTCTATAATAGAATCCTTGGACCTCTTCATCTCCATGGAAAATAAAGTCAGTCTTAACTCATGCTCCAGTCCATGGGAGTTACAAATAAAAAATTACTTCATTGAATAATCGGGCGCCTGGATCGGGCCTAGGTGATCATTGAACACGTGGATGAGACGAGGGATAAACCCAATTGGTTATGGACTTAGACCTCATGCACATGCTAGAGGATTTTGTAGCAAGGGTCACCCGTGGGGAAGAGATATCCTACAGGACATTGATAAGTTCTGCAACACAGCTGGTCGATCCCATAAGGGCAAGATCCTAACCCGCTTGGTTGGAGACTATTGAAAATCTCACAACCTCACGAGGGCAGGGTCCTGAGAGTTTCTTCTGTGCGGGTTAAATAGACTTTGATGGAGCCAGATGACTCTCCCCATATGAAGGATGTCGATCCCTGAAGGGGAGGTTTGGGGAAGGAGAAGATGGGTCTGTATCTTATGGATAAAAGCACCAACAACGTCATTTCCCTTCACCAATAAAAGGGATATCTCAAAACTAAATGACTTTATATACTCTTCCTCTCTTTACTATTGATGATTCAATTCTCATTTTGAAATGACATAATTTCGTATTTTTTTGTCGATATAAATAGTATAGTTTTACCCCCAAAAAGTAATGTTGCCACAAAATTAAGGAATAAACCCCCCACGTTAAACTTGAGATCATTCATAGGTTAATTTCATTCATGTGTCCTTAACTGTCATGACCCATATAGAACAACTCAATTTCACAACATTAATAATGCTATATGTTTGATCAAAGGCCCATCACAGAGTACAGTATACTCTTCACCCATCTCAGGTAAGATCAAAATCGATGAGCTATTCAAATGATTATTGAAGACCGAGAATTTATTCTCACATTCTATTGACCATTCAAACTTCATCCCCATTTTGTTAAATGCATAAATCATTTCTTCCAAATGGTAAATGGTCGAGATAAAACTCTGATGATAACCTAATAAACCATGAAATATTTATATATAAGAAGAATTATTGGGATACTCCTAAGAAACAACTGTTTGAATATATCTTGGTCTGTAGTAACCCCTTACTTAGAGATGATGTATCCTAAGAAATATACCCTATCGATCCAGAATGTAAACATAGATTGTTTGGTGTATTTCTGAAACTGTCTCATTGTATGTAGGATGGTGTCAAGGAGTTTGGAATTATATTCATGAGTCTTGGAGTACACCATGATTTCATCCACAAAACAACCAAAAATCAATCTAGGTTTGGGATAAGGACATAATTTATCAATTTCATGAACACATAAGGAGTGTTCTTCATCCCAAACAGAATCACAACAAACTCATATAGGCCGTACCATATTCTAAAATTAGTTTGTGTTTTATTAGAAGGAATAACACACAACTGATGATACTACAATATCTAATACAATCTTAGAGAAAACATATACTCCTCTTAACTGTTCAATGAGAACATCAGAATATGGAATTGCATACCGGTTATTAACTTTCAACTATTTCAAATTCCAGTAATCAACACATAAACTCAACTTCCCATCAACCTTCGTATAAAAAAACTAGAGAACCCCATGGCTACTTACATAGATGCATAAATCCCATATCAAAGAATTATTCCATCTGAGTATTATTCTATTTAAATTTTATTATTTCCATCTCTATAATGTAGAATAAAAATTGGTACATCTCTAGGAATGAGATCAGTTGTAGATTCAACATCACTTTTAGGTGGATACTATAAGATTTAACAGATAAATATTCCCTAAAAACCATCCACTATGGGTGGAAAGACATATTGCTCTATACCACCATAATCAATTAAATGACTTCAAACCTAGTCGGTGGGCTCCCCCTATTGCTAGAGAATTGGCCTCATGACCTTATTGGATATCCAATTATTTAAAATTAAAACACTTTTTACCCTAGTGATATGTAAGGGTTACTATCCTATGGTAACAATCACTTTTGACCAGGTATGATATGATCAAGTCCATACCCAAAATAAATTAACAACCTAACATGTAATGTATGTACATGTCCCAATGGAATCTATACTCATCGGCCTCAAGATAACACCCTTTGAATAAATGGATGCCTCTCAACCGTACACCCAATGGTGTGTCAATCATCATAACCCAACTCAAAAATTTCATTTTTATACTCAAAACCATTCACAATTTTAGAAAATATAAAAAATTTGGATGATCTATTGTCGAATATGGTACAAGAATTATTTAGAATCTACAAGAATATTACATCTAACTATAGATGGACTAGACTCTCTATCCATAGGGGTAGGATAAAAAATAATGAAACTATCATCCCCCTCTTCCCTATGAAACATTCTGAGTCCTCTAAGTTACACCACTCTGTTGATTTTTGAACTTTTTTCCTTCAAGTTTCATGTACACTTACTCAACCACCATGTCTAGAAGAACACCAAAACCTAACTGATATGGGTTTTAATACCAATTTTAGTGCCCTGACTTGGCCTAGATCTTTCAAAACTACCCATCATTCAAGAGTTTCTATAATACCACTATAAATGACCCATCCTACCATAGTAATGACACTCCACTGGTGGTCATGGACACTAGAAAAAAATGTGACCCCACATACCACACTGGTGGAAGTATACTCAGTTGCTGATCTAAGTATCTAACTCTTCTCCCTGGATACACTTATATACATTTACAAAGTTTACATTCTCCAAGAAATTATTCATACTAACAAAATTTGCACCTTCTGTTCATACAATAAAAACCCACTATATTCCTCCTTCTAGTTCCCCTTACATAAGAGAGATTGATTGTCCACCTCAGAAAACATTATCAAATGAAAGATATTGACCTAGGACTTAATATCACATTTATGTCAATCCAAAAATAACCTTTACATAGTTTCTTCAACAAATTCCAATAAAAGAAAAAATCACTATTAGTTGGTAATGTCACCATAAAATTCCATTATAGACATACTATCCTCGGTTAACCACATAAACTCTACTAACCTCTCTTTTCCATGTGTCTCCAGATAAAAGTTATCCAAGTACATTTACAAGAATTTCTTCCATACCATGACCTCCAATTACTCATCATGATCCAGAATACCCATCCAATACTTATATTGACCACAAATTTTATTAGAATCCATCTTTAACCTCTTCACATCAAGAGTCTCTAAATTGTTAAGAATTTTATATATATACTCAATCCAAAATTCAATTATCTCATATTCACCATTTCTAGTGAAAGTTAGAGGGTGCCCAAACTTGAACATCCATGTCAGATCAGACATATTCTACAAAACACTCCCTAGGTCTCTTTCCATAAACTAAATATAGGGAGACAATTTCTTGTGGATATTCTCTACTGACCATTCATCCGAAACTATTGGGGCCTTATTATCCACTACAACTAGAAAATTTCCATCCATTTCTTCATGTATTCCAATAAATAAACATAATCATGATGTCATGCATCAACAATACAAAACCAACATCTTAGGACACAAACCCCATCATTATCACTTTTAAATAGTAGGGATTCACATTAGGATATATCATACCACCCCATTAATCTATAACATGATCAAAACTGATGCATTATCACTACCCTTAACCATCCAGATCCTAGACCATGGATAACACTGCATAAAAATTTCTCATAAAAATGTTTCCCATTAGGAATCAATTTTTCCTTTTCAAATTCATCATTAGGAACAATTTTTATTAATTTAGACGAATAAAGAAAATATTTTTCATATTAAAAATTCAATCAAAATATGGTTTTCCATGCAACCCTAAATTGATTCATTTCAAATAAAATTCAGAGTTACTAGAATGATACATGCATAATAAACGTCTATGTCATGTATTTCCAGGAAGAAAATATAAAAAAATCATAACCGCACCCAAAAAGATTATCACCCAAAGTGAAATAAAATCCATCAATAACAATAAAAATCAAGAATAAAAAGTCTACCCTAGGTACATGTGTTTTCCGCGACATGGGCTAGCTACTCCCATGCACGAGCTTAGGACCCAGGTCTGAATCATCCAAATATACATTGTACCTTTCCAAAATAGTGATTCAAAGGAAAATAAAAGAAAATAAAACCCCTTTGACACCACTTTGTAATGTCTCGAACAAGGTCCCACATGTTAGTGCATCGAGTAGGTTCTCCACATTTCCTTAGGTGCACCTTCCTGTTTTATAGAAGCTATAGACAAGTATTGAGGGTATAATATGTAACACAGCGAGACAATAAACACTTTATCAAAGTAACACATCTTTTGAAATCAATAAAAATTATTTAAATGATAAAATGAAACAACCAATATGATATCATAATCAATAATTAGCATACATCACAAGATGAATCCAATAAAGGAAAAAAATTAACCACAAACCAATGTAGTATATATTTAATTACATATATGAATCAAGTATCAAATTAAAACAAAAAATTAAGACACCCAAACAACTTCCAACAGGTTCCCAACATCATGTATGATTCCTTAATCTTTGCCCCATCCTATATCCAAACACATCAATCTAACATAAGCTCTTTTACTTATCATGGAATGAAAACATGAAGTCTATTTTGGTACCAATCAGGCAGCCTATGTAGGTTGTGGTTATAAATAAGAAGGACACCAGCAAAATGTCTTTTGAAATGTCAAATCTATAATATTGTATAAATTTTTATAAATAATATTGAATAAATTACTGAGTAAAAAATACTCACATTATGTTATTTTTTAATTAAGCACATAGGCCCCTGGGTTCACGGTGACACCTGAACCAACCATAAAAGCTTCACCCATGAGGGAATCTAAACCATAAACCATAGTAAAGTAATATATCATTATTTAATAGGATTTCATTATTCATTTAAATTTCTAAATTGACATTCATACATTAGGGGACTAAAGCAGCAGTCTGAAACCCTGTGGTTATTTGGAGTAGCTTTTCCTAACCCAAAACTCATTGGCCATATGAAAAAAATATATATATATATATATATATATATATCTAGGGGGCTTAGAGAAATAGTATGGAACCCCATGGGAATTTGGATGTACAATCCACGCCCCCAAATATCTGTTCACAGGATTCAAAAATATCATATCTCATGGTATGACATTCATAACCCATAATAAACCATTTCCACAATACATTATTCATCAAATTTCATAATTCCAATTATCAATGATGCATATGGGAATTAATTCAATTCCATACATACATTTTTTCACATTTCATAATTATCAAATTATGAAATTTCGCACCCCCCATGGGTTTTGATCAAGCCAATCTCATTATTTCTAATGGGTCCAACGAGATCAGTGAAGGGTATCATAATCACAAGGGAAAAAATAAATAAATCAAATAATTGTTCAATTTCCCAATTTGGAAATTTAAATTTAATAATTTATCACAAATAAATATAATCAAGACTATATAAATTTTAAATTATACCACTAAACTCAAAATCATTAGTGAATAGTCACCAAATTGTAACCCACAATTTGATGTATAATAGTAAAAAAACAAAGGTAGATGAGATCTTAGATAAAAAACCTAGTACTAAAATATAAATAATGAGGATCCATAAAAACCTTGATCTAATCCCATTTCAAATGGATTAAATAATCCCATTAAAAGAGGAGATAAAGAAAAGAGAGATAGATGAAACCAAATGAGAAGAGCTCACATACCAGAAGAGGGATGAAATACTTCCACCGGATCCTTGATTAACTCTAGAAGGTATTTTTGGAGGCTTTTAATCCTAATGGCAGCCTTTAAGGCCAAATAAAATCTTATTAATATGATAAAGGTGGATTAGGAATAAAAATAGGGGGTTGAGGAACATTTGATAAAAATTTCGAGGGATTAATTTCCACATACAATGTTTCATGGGAAGGGTCAGACGACTTTCCAAACTTTGAATCCCTACTATTTTGGGTTCATGGTTTCTCCTAGTATGTGAAAGTTTTGAAAAATTTAATTCCATCCATGAAAATTCCCTCTTTTTGAGGGTGAACGGTTTGGGGAGGGAGTCACAATTTGTTTCAAACAATGTGCTAATTCCTTTGGCTCCAAAAAGGGGAGCACAATTTTCTAGGTAAAACCACCTAGTTTTCACAATCTATGTACAAATCCTAAATAGCCCCATGGCATTCCAAAATTCACCAAATTCACTTGAAATGGCCCCAATGTAAAACCCCACCATTTTATGATCAAAACAAGGATAAAAGAAAACCTTAAAAATGGAATGGTGCATCTACTGAAAGGATGAGATTATACATTCATGGATAGGATGATCTTATTATGCTAAGATGAGATACTAGAATCATATTTTTTAGATGAAATAATGCAAAATCGAGTGATAGAATCACCAATAGTAGGCGATGTATGGAGATAACACTCAAGGGACTTCATGATTTCAGGATGATAAAAATAGTATCGATTAAAAACATGTTTTAATGTCTATCTAGTGTTGTAATATCTATGAGGAGGTTTTGGACAATGGATCTTCATCCTATAAGGTAAAAAATGCATCTTCCAAAATTTCCATCCATTTTACTGTATCCTTCCTAAAAAATCAATATGATTTATATATCCTCTAAAATTTTTCTGAGCGAGAAGAACATTTTGTCTATTTAAGAAATAGATAAAATCCTATAATTGAATGGTTTAATATCACTATGAATACAATGAAATAGGTTTTTTAGGAAAAGGTGTTTGAGATAGAGGCTATGTAAAAGTGGATTACTAATTATAGAGAACTCTATCAATTAAGGGTCCTTTTACTTTTCATCGAATATCAAAGTTAAATTGGGTGACTATTAAAAAATTACCACTTACCCATTATAAATAATATATTTGATAAACCCGGAGGGGCACATTGGTTTTGAAATATTGAACTACAATCAGGGCCCACAAGTTGAGATTCCATGAGAGGGATATACCTAAGACAGTGTACAGTAGTTTGAATGTGAATTTCATATTTATGTTTATGTCATTAGTTCGTAAAAATTCACTAGAAGTATTTATGGATTTGATGAACCCAAAATTTTATTAATTCATGGAATTTTGTTTTTGAGTTCTGGGATGGTATTTATTTGTAATCCAAGCTCGATGAGAAAAAATGGATCATTTGGGTATCGTACTTTGGAATTTGAGAGAAATTGATCTATTTGTCAAGATTTCAAAAAGATAGTGTTTTATCTAATATGTGATTATTTAGAGGTATGTTATATTTTACAGTGGTGTCTAATTAGATCCAAAATATATACATGCATTGATTTATTGGGATCTACATAGAATTTGTTTTAGATTCGATGATTTATGGTGTTTTCGAGTTGTTACATTTGGTTAGTTAAGGAATTCTAAAAGCATGCATATCCAATGAATTTTTTAAATCACGAGGGTCTAAAATTTGAGTGGAATTAACATTGATTTATATATTTTGAGTAAATTTCGGTGATTTTAACTTTATCTTTATCTTTTATTCTTCCCAAACTAGGTTTCGGTTATGATGATAACTGTAATGCATATGGAATAGGTTTGGGGTGTTTCTTGATGCATCGGAAATGGGTGGTGGTCTACGTCTTAAATGTTTTATCCCTCTTAAGAAGAAATACCCTACCATTGATCTTGATTTATAAATAGTTATCCATACACTATGAACAAGCTTTTAATATTTACTGGTGGAGCTGTTCATGAAATATACTGATCATAAGAGTTTGAGGTATATCTTCACTCAGAAGGATCAGAACTTGTGAAATAGATTACTGTTTGGTTATATTTGTAAATTCTATTTTTGATATATATATTATACTCTCAAAAATTGAATTTGGGTGCTGTTTAATTGAGTTGGAAATTACAAAAACCAAAAGTGAAAGAATCCATGGAAACTAGTTTCGATGAATTTGATTCCTAAGATGATATTGGGAGTGAAATAAGATGATGATTAGGTGTACTTGCCTTCAATAAGTCTTAACATATCATTTAGGGAGGTGGTTTGGATCATTAATGTGTCTGGCACCAAGTCCGTGTACTTTAGTGATATTTTAAATGGTGGGAAGACCTCAGGTGAGTGGTATTGGACTCCAAGTGGCATTTTTTTTCAAACAAGGTTGGTTATTCCATTTTATTTGGGGAAGGATTTGATGGATCATGGGCACCCGAATTATTGGATTTTGTTCCTTAGTATTACAAAAAATCTATCATGATTTGATATTTTAATATTTTTGTTTGAGGATGTTATTGTAAAATGTGTATCCCTTATCAAGGTGTGTCACTTATCAAAGATGTATTGAGGAGAATTAGAGATATACATGTTTATTGCAGCCATACCCATTCTGGTATGTATGTGGGATGATATTTCCATAGATTACATCACTGGGTTTCTATATTATGAAAATAAGAAGGATGATGTTTAAATGATGATTTTTAAAACTCATACAATCATTTTATTTTCTCCCTATGAAGTAGATGGAAAACTAAAATAACTTAGGGGCATATATGTCTCCCAGATTGTGGGAAATCATTGGGATCCCTCTGTGATTATTTTTTATAGGAACCCATGGATTACATCTAGGGTTTAGAAGGATTACTTATGGTGATGTGTTCCATGTTGAAATGTATCAGGACATATCATACATAGATAGATGAACCAATAGAGAGAGATATATAGGCCATTGAGGATATGCTCTGAGCATGTGTGCTTGGTTTTGTTGGTTCATGGGAAAAGAATCCTCCTCTAGTAAAATATTATAATAAATATAGGTACTATAATTTGATTAATATGGAACCATTTTAGTAATTTTATTGGCATCCATGTAGATCTCCCTTGTGTTGGGAAGTGCTGGGAGAGAGGTCCTTTGTTGGGAAGAGTCCTATTTAGGATATGATGAAAATGGCGCAGCAGATCAGGAAGAGGTTAGTCACAACACAAATTCATCAGAAATCCTATGCTATCTATCAATGGTGGATAACGAATTTTGAGGTTTGTGATTGGGTTTTTCTTAGACAATCACCTCTCATGGGACAACTTTGGTTCAGAAAAAATGGTAAGTTAACACTAAGGTTTCATGGATCATTTTATAGGATTGTACATGTGGGAACGATGATGTATTGGTTAGACTTTCCACCACATTTGTCATTGATTCATGACACGCATCATGTTTCCCACAGATGAAGTGTCAATCAAATCCTTATCATGTTATTTAATGAGAGGATGTTTATCTTAAGACTGTCACCATCATTATTGAGAAAACATATCAGATTTTGGATCACTATAATAATATACTTCATGGTAAAACAATTAGATATGTATGTTAACTATGGATATGGGTATGAGATATCCAAAATTCATGGGAGTTGGAATTTTTTTTGATGTATTAGTGTCCTTTACCTTTTCCTAGGTATATAATACTTGTTTGGTGGCAAGAATCACAAGAAACTACGTTAAAAGGTACTTCTATTTTAATTTAAAGATCATGTTTCTTAGGTTTAGAGTTTCTATCAGAGTTTCTATAGAAACTAGGGTGGGTAATTTCAAAAGTACCAATTTTCTAAATAAATTAGGAGTTTACAAAATAAAAATGTCATTGAGAATAAGTCGTGAAATAGTTTACTACAAAAGAATCATACAATATGTAAAATCCTATTACATACTATAAATTACTTTTATATTGAATGATCTTCTTTCACACTATAAGAAAATAGAACATGGTTAATGTTTACTTGATTTAATGTGTTTTTAGAGATATGTTATGTATGGGAAATTTATGTCATAAAATATATGCTTATTCCATAAATCCTTTGTCATAGTATCTTTTATCCCACTAAATGAAGAATTACATATCCATTTGACAAGAATTTCCCACTCTCAAAAAATAGGATTCCTTAAAGTGTGATGGAATTGGTATTCCTTCTAATGGACTTTATTTTTTAGCTTTTGATCTATGGCATGGTTTCCCTGCTTCATTTTAGTAAATGGAATGTTTTCTTATTCATTTTTGTTTATTGTGGTAGTGGTGTTGGCTATAGATCTAGATTGAATTGTAGTTGGTTTTTATTTATTATCGACCCATAATAGTTTTTCCACATTAATTTTATTTTTATGTATGATCTAATTTTCTCCACCATCCATTGATAGAGGATATTAGAATTCCATTGTTCTTTATCCAAGTGTTTCTATACCAGGTTTCTAACTTCGAAATTTTTATATGTTATTTTCCAATACTTTAGGTTATTCAATGAAGAATTCGTGATTACATATTGTAATGGAATATTTGTAAGTGATACATGTATTTAAATGGTTTTTATTTAGAAAATATGTGTTCATGAAATGTGTTTGATTTAACGATTTAAATGGTGGTTTTGGTTTTAAAATGGGTCATCGAACCTAGAAGCAGAATGGTTTTGATATTAAAATGTTTTAATTAATTTTTTCATAGTTTTTAAATTGATTTTCATAAACATAGTATAGTGGGTATCCTTGGGTGCATCATGAAATAGACATTTCTTCCCTTATGTGTGTGACACCACTAGAGATTTTACGTCACCTTAGAGTGTGTAATTCCACTATAGGTTATATTAGTTTGATCCCTATTAATTCGAGGTTGGGGATTTTCTTTAACGTCTATAATGAATTCCCATATTTTCGAGCCCCAATGTGGTTCTTTTTCATTTATGAATGGGTTTTCACATTATAGTATTTTTTATGTTTAAAATTTCAAATTAATTTCATATGGTGTATCCACATTTTGTTTGATTATGTTTTCATACTATATATTCAATAACTGAAATATGCATGGAATTAGTGAATATTGTATATTTTTAAGAAAAAAAATCATTTTTTACCAAAATGTTTTATTTTTTGTTATTTCACTGTAAACAATTTTTGTTTTAAACCTGTAACTAGAGAATAATGGATATTATAACTTGTATAGATTCACTGGTGAAATCCTTCTTATCTCAGTGAGAACACCATAATTTCTCTTTAAGGTGATTCAAGATGTTGTTTTGTTGGACTCGTGTAATGGGAAACACATTGTGTAGCATTTAAAATTCTACTTTTAGTCATCACCTTCTTAGATAGATATTTTTGTAGTGACTTATGGTCACATAAATATGTTTTCAGACATCTCATGTTTTATCTTTTCAATTCTTCCTATTTGGATATTCTTTTTATGTATCATGGATATAGACCCCATTTTCTCCTGCATTATGTTTTTATGTTTATATGTTATGGAATATAACTTTTTCATTATGTTATTCATCACCATGTGGTAAACCATATTTGGTGATTTATCTAGTTTAACCATGCCAGCTCTCTACATTCACCTTATTAATTAATAGTTATATAGAAACATGCCTTGGATTAGAACATTCTCAAACTCACCATCTCACTAGGATATCCATGATTGGATGAATTTTTACTTTACCTTCATTTTTGGTTCTAGACCCTTCAAATATTACTTTTCGAAATATATCTACCCAAAGTGAAATATAAAAATATATCTTAGTCCAAATTCATTAGTTCCGACCATTTCTTGACTAAAATTACATTCACCTTCATGAGGACAGTGAAATATTTCATCTATTTTGTTGGAATAAATTGAAAACCCATTTCATTTACCTTATAGAACTTCAGACCTTCGTTATTTGTGTATTTAAATTTCACATTTCAAAAAGAACTCTAAAACTTATTTTTCAAATAAAAATATATACCTTTTCTCATGAAAGCGTATTACCATCCCAAAAATTTCAAATTGTTTTTAGTAGATGATATATTTCATTAAACAAATCAATATTTATACCCTTCCTTGAAAGAACATGACACTGAGATCCACTAATTCACGAATTCTTCAAATCACCAATAGAAACAACCATCATTATCTTTTATTTACCTATTCTAAATCAAGGTTGAGGAAGTTGTGGATTGAGTAAGATAAATAGATTGATCTGAAGGAGATATAGATTAGAGAAAAGAATCTCAAGGAAAGAATGTAAGGGAATTTATTGAGTAGTTATTTGGGTGAAGAATATAGGGTTTAGGCATGTAGGGTCTATATTAGTGTATATTTTTATGGATTTTGAGACATGGATTCATAATTAGTAGTAAAATAAAATGAAATGAAATTTTAAATGAATCAAATTTACATATTTAAATATATTTTAAAATAGTAGTTGAAAATATAAGAAATATTATATCAACTAGAGTGGACAACTCAAAAAGTGGATGAATTGTGACCCCAATAAATTTTATTTTGAAAATTATTTAAAACAAAATCCCCAAATATAGATTTTATACTCATTAACTAAAATAGTTTAAATATATAATTTTATATTTTATAATGGATTCTCTAAGTATCGATCAAAAAAAGATTAGAAGTTTTTAAAAAACACTTTAACTCTTTAAAAAAAATCTAATTATACCAAACTCAATATATAAAATATTTATTAAAGAAAATTATTAGAGTATTTTCTAGATAAATAGTTTTTAAAAGATAGAAAAATTTTAAAATGGAGTACAAAATATCTAAATAACACACATTACGAATAAATAAAATATGTTCGGTCATATGATGAGACTTAATCCTCTCCACTTGATGTACACCTGGTTCAAATAAAATTTATTAAACAATAAATAGATCAAAAATATTGATTTAGTATACAAAGTATAATAAAAACAATGTCGTCCAGACTATCACCAATCATATTGCATAGTTTTTGTGAGAGTAAAAATATTAAATAAATATGATGTGGTATCTTCATATTATTATATGATCAAAATGAGTATGTGATTTAATTGTTATACAAAGAAATATAAGCACAACTGAAAATTAGTGTAAAAAGATAGAGAGATATATGATAGAGAGAGGGGGTTGATAGATCAAGAAGTGTTTGATCGCAGATCAGTTATTCAGTAGTGTAATCGTATCTTCTCAATGACTTTGTTCTGTTTTGATTTTAAAAATGATGATTAGGAAAATTTATATAATCTTGTAGTGAAATACTTATAAAAAGAGAGTTTCGTAAGCTATTGAAACAATAGTACATGTTTATATTTCTTCTCCCCTAGCACTACTCTTGTCTTATTTCATGACCTATTCTTCTTAAAATATGTCTTATTCTAAAAACATTCATAACAGATTCACCATTATAAATTCTCTTCCTCGATAAAAAATCTAGGTGTAATAAATGTTATCGCTCCGTATTTAATTCTACCATTTATTTCATCCTTGTTTCTAGTTAGAATATATAGTATTTTTTGACATGGTCACTTTGAATCATGCCATAACTGATTTCATGATGGATTCCATAGAATGATAATTCCATAGTCTAATAATTTTTCCCCATTCACAGTACTTGTTCGCACTCAAATACATAAAAAAGTAATGAATGACTTGTAGAAATGCTTCAACTAATCACGCGGTTGATCCAATAGTTTATTGATATTCTATTTTCTCATGTAGTCACCTCACTTAAATGTTTGTTATCTTCAAGTAATATGGAAACTACAATAGTTTTCTAAAATACCAATGGTTCACTATGGTTGGTTGACATTGTCTTCCAATAATAATAGTGTATTGTCACCCAATAAGGTCTTGGAATCACTCAAACACTTAGCGAGAAGTATGAGAGGACACATCTCAAATATAACGTGAGTTCTCTTTGATTGTTCTGGTGAACACTTGATTAATTTTTGAGATTTCATTAAAGTTTGATCAATTCGACACACTTTTGATACATCATTCGTTCATACAAATTATTATATTGTGAAAATTCTCTTATCTCTCTATTTCTTCATATAGTAAATTAATGTTCATAATATAATTTATTAGGGTAACATGTGGTATATTTAGATATTTTGGAACCATATTATGGCTTAGATTCATCTTACTCAAAAGGAATCTATAATCTTGACTCCTCTTAACTATTATTCTAAGGGTGAAGGATAGTTGTTAGTAAAGGAATGTTAAAAATAGAGATATGATTATGTTTTAGGCAAAGCAGGAAAATTAAAATTTTTACTACTTATTAAATAAAATCAATTAGGTATTTGATATAGTAACACATAATAAAGAGAAAATTGGGGGAAAATAAAATAGCACATATGGAATAATGAAAATAGTGTATAGTATAATGGTTTAAAAGTAATTGAAGATAAGTTCAATCAACTGTGAGTTCAAGTTGATCAACTATATGGTAAAGATGGTCATCTATGAATAAAAACATCAATATTCCTATTAAAATGAAATTAAAAAAATATAACAAATAATTTTATAGTAACACATAAGAAACGAAATACATTACATATCCAACCATAATAATGAACTAAAAATAAAATAATATATAAACATAAGTATTAGGAATTTTCAATCATCCGTACATCATGAATGATATAATTCAATCTCTCAACATATATGGGATTCATGAAAATATCAACTAATTAATGTAATGTTCCAATAAATTCATGAATGATATCCCCAAATTAAAATTAATAAATAAAAAAATACGTCTAAAATAAATTTTATTAGTCATTAAATAAGATACCTGATTATTAGTAAGGTTAATTACACTCATGTTTACACAATATATTATTACATCTCAAAATTAATTTCCATAGTCTAAAAATGTGGGTTTCATCAACATAATTTCTGAAAAACAATATAAGCCACTATTTATTCAACTTCAACAGTAGATAACACAAAAAAATTATACTTTTTACTATACAAAGATACATGATATTTTTGAAAAACGTGACATGTTTATGTTATTGTATTCATATCTAAATTTGATCAACAAAATCAGAATTATAATAGATAATTAAATTAAAATAAAGACATCTTGAGTAGATTATTTATAATTTATTTAAACTTTTGAGGTATTTAAAAGTTATTTTCATTGAAATAAAATTATATTCCAAAGGGTTTTCGTGAAAGAAATAACACAAACACACACTAAACATACTGTTTTGATGAATATCTATTAATTAAGTGAAACTAGTAATTATACCTCTAAAATTGTATGGTTAACTAGTTTCCTAATTTAATGAAGTTCCAATTTTCAAGTGTTTCTCATCAAATTATCACTTTAGTTTTAGATATCAATGAAAAAACATTTAAATATATAATTTGTGAAAAAAAAAATTCTTTAAAATATTTCCTTCTTTATTTTAAGATATTTTAAAATAAAGATTACCTTTAATTTCACCCATCAATCTCATTACAAATTAATTATTCATATGTTAAAAAAATTAATATAAAAATAATCTCTAAAAGAAAGAAAAATAATATCATCAACATATATTTTTGAAACCAAAACATCTTTTGATGTTATTTAGATAAAAAAGGTTAGATCTGCTACACGTTTTATAAAACCATTTGAATTAAGAAAAGATCTATTCCTATCATAATATGATTTCGGTGCTTATTGTAAACCTTAAATTTAATTTTTTCAATAAAAAACAGTATATGGAAAATAAGAATTTGAAAAACCATGGGGTTGTTCAATAAAAACAACCTCAATAAACAAACCTTTTAGGAAAATTTTTTTACAAACATTTGATATAATATTTAATTTTGAGGTATAATAAATTAGTATCCTAATTTATTATAGTATGACTATAGGGTCAATGGTTTACTCACGTTCTATATTAATATATCATTTTTCCAAAAATATCTATTTATTTTAAATAATATTTACATATTCATTAAGCGTGTTTTTATATACATTTATTCTCAATGGTGAAATAGTATGTGGGTATCACAACTTCTTCCCACACTTTATTTCATTTAAACTGATTGAGTTCTTTATTTATATCCATCACCAAATGGTCATCATTCATTTCCTATTTGATGTCATTGTGTTTAATCTATGTAAAAAATATTGATTCCCAAATATTATTCTATGTGATGGGATAGTTTGAAATGATCTTTCAAGATGACCAAAAATTTTATCTAACGGATGGTATCTAGGGGGTATAATTGTTATGGGTGATGAGGTAATTGTTTCTTCTAGGTTTTGTCCATTGGATGATTCCCCTAAAAGTTATTTTCAAGGATATTTCTTATGTAAATTATTAGCATGGTAATTATTCTTAGAGGTATTTTCAATTCTGGAAAAGGGTATATCATCCTCTAGGAATTCTAAGGAACTTTTAAATTCTAGTGGATATATCTCATCAAAGATGACATGAACAGATTCTTCCACAACATTTATTTGTTATTAAAACTAAAATATGATTTACTGGATTTAGACTCTCAAAGGGGTATCCATCATCTCTCTTGGATGAACACTTTTCCATATTATCCTTCTTATTGATGATGTAAAAGTTGAAACAAAAATATTGAAATAATTTACCAAGGTCTTTCTACCATTATAAAATTCAAATAGTGTCTTCTATAAAAGGGGTCTCATTAAGACTATAATAATTATATAATAGGTTATATTTACATTTTATCCCAACAATATACTGGAATGGAATATTAAATGAGCTTGGTTCTTGAAATATCTTAAAGGGTCCTATTTATTATTTCACCACCTCATTTTTATGAGGTGATATAGGAGTAGATAAGTTTTGATTTTAGACATATTGTGAGAAAAAAATTTAAAATTTTGATTCCAAAACACATGGACATGATAAATTCACACAAATTTAATGGTAATTACACTAAATGTGAAACTATAGATATTCCAAACTAGTCCATGTGAACCATTTATCATGGTTGAGAGGCAAAAACATATTTATTCTATTTGAAATAAATATTATATAATTTTCCCTTTTAACTGTGATTAGAAATTTATTATTTTGGGAAATGTAGATCCTTGAAGAAACCATTTTTGACTAGATTTATAAGAGAGTATATATTACAGTTTTTTATTCACCTATGAAACAACCAATAATCAAGATGAAATGCATTTAAAGAATAAAAGTTTTTTGAAAATAAATAATATAAATCAATATCATAAAAATAATAATTCAATAAAGAAGTAAATACTAAATTAAACTTAAAATCGTAAATATTATAGGGATTATTCTCAAATGTGACCTAAATTCCCCCATCATCTAATTGATATATTCAGAGAATTTTATATTTTATGATATAAAAAACACTTTGAAAATAAAATAGGTTTTAGAATTACCAAATGGAACATAGATAATAATTTTTCCTTTTTAACTATCACAAAAACTGACATAGACACCATCCTGTCTAGTCAAAAATTTTAATCTTGATAAATCCTTAGTACTTATTTAAACTCCATACAAACTCTATTTTTTTAACCAAGACATAATTCACAGTTTTACACTCCCCACATTTAATAGAAATCCATTAACCTTGCACCCTTTTGATTTTTTCCATTTGAAAAATTATATCGATCTTCAATGGACAAAATATTTGCTAAGAAAATATTATAAATTAATATATATAAAAGGTGTTTAACATTACATACCCAAATCTCTTCCCATGAATTTTCATTTATTTATTCTATAACTTCCCTAAAATGTATTGGCTAAATTCGAATGATATTAATATTTCTAGAAAGGGTTCCAATAGATATTTTACATTCCTTACCATTTTTTTAATTATTGAATTTTCTTCTTTGTATTGAACCATGATTTGCATGTGTTGATTCCAATCCTCTTGCATTTTTCTACAGACTTTTCGTCTAGTGAAGGCTAGAGATAATCATAAAAAATAGCAAAGTAAAATCATATATATAAATTTATCATTAATAACTAAAAGTAATGTTTAAAAACAAACCAGTTGATGGGGGATCCATTGATCCTTAAAGTGAAGTGTGTAGAGTGGAGTAGCCTCTCTTTTAGGAGGGATATCTATAGTAAGAGTACATTGTATAGTAGATGATGATAATATTAATTATGGAGGGATAATACTGAATGGATAAGCTTATATAGATGAGGTTGGATATGGATATGGATATGGTGGTGGGATATATTGGGGTGCAGTGCCCTGTACAGTGGATAGTGGGAATATAAAATAAAGAGGGATGGTAGTCTGAGAACTTCTATCCAATGTGGGTTTAAGGAGAAAGGGATATAGAAGTGGTGGGAATGAATAATATGGAGGTGGAATAATTGGACGAAGACCTCGTGGTGACTCAAGTGACATAGTTGTAAGCTGAACTATAGAATTAGGACCCTCACCATACTATCATCATTGGTAGTATAATTAATCTGTCTCCTCAACAAAGTAACCTAAAATAAAATAGATGATAAAAAATGAAAGATAATAATATATATATTATTAAATGAAATAATATTCAAACATATATTATACTTATATAGTTGTCCAGATGAGACATACATTGTTCATTTCTTTGTATTCTTCTATTTCTTCTACTATCATCATATTCATACATTTTGGCGTAAATATTTTACAATAATATTCTCAAATAAATTAATAATAATAATTAAAATGTTAAAATATAATAGTTAATTTGATATCATGTATGGAAGTATCAAAAACACATAAAATATTATGATAATTTCAGGTAAATACTTACAAATATCTCAATCTTATGTGTGCTCTTTGACATTTTTTGGTTCATAATAGTTTCTTGAAATTGAATCATCTATGACATCAAATTAAACATTCGAATAAATACCAATATTTTTATCCACAACATCATTGTCATCCATATCTTCAACAAAAATATCTCTATGAATGACAAAAAAAATAATGCCAAATTATTATTGTAACAGGTCAGCTATATAAAACACCTATCTATCCTTTGACACAAGATTATATGGTTAATTAGTATGAATATGGTGGTTCAAATCAATAACTCTAAATCTGTAGTTATCGATATGCATTCCTTGTCATGTCATTGAATCAAACCACTTACATTTCAACATTGTGACATGATCATGTGCATAGTAATCTAATAAAATGATTTTTTAAACAACACCATAATATGATATATTTCGGATCGAGGTTTTCTATATGAGGCCCTCACATAATAATATGTTGTGGGGCGCTTATCATGACACATTCATGATATGTTGCCTTTTTTCTATAGCTATTTATAACAAATATAAATCCACTAACAACAATATCATTAAAATCACGTACCACATTATTTGGAACAAAGGAAAATTCTCTTACTTAATCTTATATTTCATTCATTGGTAGAGTTAAAGCCTAAAAGATACAAACATAGAATAATAAATTGGGACATGTGATAAGTTATGAGAAGGAAAAAAATATCTTACTATTGACTTGAACAAATCAGTAAATTCATTACTGTAGAACCATTCCTTCCACTTAATAGATAGAGAGTGATGACACTTTTTTTTATAATTTCTAAATGTTCTCTACGAATAAGAGATATTTAAAATTTTAGAAGATTTGAATAAATAAAACAATAAAAAATGAATATTTATTACTTTTCTTACTTGATATAATCATCAAGAACACCACAGTTGAAAATTACTATATAACGAGCCATTTACCACTATTTTCTCCTTAATATACACAACGAGTACGATCAAGATGTCCCCCTGCTTGGGGCAGTGAAGGAAATATTGGCTCAGTGGGATCATATTGATAATATTTAGTTCTCATTTGTCGATTAGACTTCATTGTGATGTTAGCCATGTATGATGAACAGAAATACATGCATTCATGGGATAAATAACATTTAACAATAGAGCATTCCAGGTGATATCTATATGTCACAAAATATTTCAAGAGACCTAAAGCTTGATGTACATGGATATTACATTACTGTTTCAGAATACTGAATACATAACAAAAACCAACACTCAAGGATCGTAATAGTTTAATGTCTTTGGAAACATGGAACATAATTTCCTAATCATTGTGAATGATCTTCACCATCTCCCATAAAGATCTTCCCCTTTATTTTCTTACCTAAAACCTTTATTTATATTCTGGGGAAAAGAAAACAAATAAAGGGTGAGGTCAAATGATCAGTATGGGTATGCATGGAAAAAATAAAATAAACCATATACATTAGAACATAAAAACATGAACATAATGTTTAAACATCAAAATCTTTAGCAATGACATAAAACATGGAAGTACAAAACGAATAAATCATAATGGAATATCAGTCATGATAAAATATCTTGAAAATAAAACTTGTAATTGTTTCAAAACATAAATCACATGATATGATTTCCATATTAGCCAAGGCATTAATGCCATGACCATATTAGTGGAAAATTTCCCTTATTGAACTGAGTTTACTCCTCGTTCCAGTCCTGTATCATTGAACCAGATTAACATGTCGTTCCATCTATGTTTATATCATGAGATATAAATATTTACCCAATTCCTTGGAGGGAGATATAGGTCCCACCCATCTCATAATGAAATCATTCTTACGTGATCCATAAAATAATCATATAACATTCATCAATACCCAATGAATAAAATTGTTTTCATAAACATCATCCCACCATCACATAATCTATATAAAACAAATGGATATCATTTAATCATAAGAAAAATAACACCATGTAAATAATAGAGAAATTATACTTGAAACATAAACATGATAAAAAATGTAATCATAGATGGAAAATAGTTTTGATGAAACACTTGAAATAAATTCTTGAAGAAAATGTCATTTATTCTTCAAAATCAGTTTCTTTTCACAAAATTCAACACAATTTTAAAACAAAAGGATTTTATTGAAAATATCCATGAAAACTTGTAGAGTAAACTTCATGAAAATTAGGCGTTATGAATCCTTAAAAAAATTCATGCTGTATATTTAAAAGAACATTCTTCTGGTACTTTTGCCGGAAAATTAAAAAAAGTACTTCATGTGGTAAACAAAAGAAAGATTCATTATATACCATGTAGTAAAAGTAAAAAATGGGTAAAATTTAATTTAAACATATATGAAACCATTTTAGTAAAATAGGGACATGGACGATAAATATAACCCCTATAAATACTTACAAATAAACAATCTCGGTTAAAAACGAGATCGGAATAGTTATCCCTTAACTTATGTCCAATTTCTTCCATATGTGTCTGAGACTCCTATATAGTGGTTTAAAACATATTATTAACTTGTAACAGAACCATAATAATATTTATGATATCAAATATGATTCAGTTATAACTTTATATTATCCGTTCATTTGTCATTTCCATGTTAAAGCAGCGTTTTGGGTAAAATCATTTCATTTATCATTTGTGTTTTGAATTGTAATTATTAATATGATTACATAGATCATGATTACTTAATTTAAGACTATAAAACATGATTTATATATAATATATATTCATAATATTCATATATAAAATATATCGGCAAATGGAAAGAAATACACCGTTCATGGAGACGGTAGGCCGTACGTATGCATGAACGTTATTTTCGTTTCCTTATTGAATTGAATGGAATTAAGTAGATGAAATACATATATATATACATAGACACAGTAGAATTATTATGTCATATATTTAATTATTACTTATTATATATACTTTATAATCATTCGTGAATTGTATACATGGAAAATGAATCTCATCGCGTCATGGAGACGGTAATCCATACGTATGCACGAGCAATGATATCGTTCCCATATTTATTGAATGGAATTGGAGTGGATGATTTAATATCTTATAATCGGTATGATGATATAATAATCATATATATTCATTCTTTACACCATTATACCCATCCATGTAAGGTGGTGGTGGAAAAACTGACTACACCATGGCGTGGAGACGTTTTTCTGTATGTACGCACGCATGGAGATTTCATTTTCTATAGGATGGATAAAAGATGAAGTGGGGATGTTAATATTTATAATATCATGTCTGTATATTATTGATACTGATTTTATTACTTTATAATGAAACAACTAAATAAGAGGAAGTTGAATAAGAATGAAACTTGAATGAATATGTAGAAGAGATTACCTCTTCTTTGACGCACCTCCTTTAAGCTTCCTCTTAAGGGACTAGAGTTGGCCTCTTGAGAAGACCAGAAACTCCATAATGTCTCTAAGGATGTGGAGAAGAGGAATGGGCAGGGTTTGGCCGAGCTTGAAGGGTCAAATTTTTGTGAAGATGAGAGGGAGGAGCTGCCCTTTTAGAAGGGAGGAGAGGAGAACCTATGGAATTATAATAAATATTAATTTATAATAAATTGAAATCCCACATAAAAACTTCAAAAATTACTCACATCAGAATCTTAGATGATATAGGGTTGTAATATCATCAACCAATAAAATTAAACATGTATTGCATTTATTTTAAACATTATCAACTTGATTTATCCTTATTTAATCTATTTAATTTTATTTGTGGTAATAAGATTCTAAATTTTAAATTGTTATAAATAATTACATATGTGTGGTGAATTGTCTATAATTGGATAATTAATGACATTTTCGACCATATAAATTTTTATTTATAATTTTTAAATAATTTTGTTATTTCTAAACAATTTAATATTATGTTATTTTTATAAAATATCAAATAGTGTAAATTTTAACACTATTCATATATTTGAATTTAAATAAAATCCTCACAAAATATACGTTTGAACTAAAAGATTTAATAGATTCATAAAATGTCATATTTGTCTATAATATTAGTGGATCACATTAAATAGTTCATATAATATTTATTTTAATATTTTTAAAACCATTTATTTGATATTTCAATCAACAAAATAATTTCAACATCACTATTGTGTCAACTTCATTGATAATTATTTAATCCCTAAAAATTAAAAATAAATTTTTATGATGTAGATAATTTTATTAGATTTCAGTACACTATTCATTTTCGAAGTTTCATGATGTTTATCACTAAATTAAAATTATTATACTTATAAGATTTAAGAGAGTGACATGTTGCCTGTAACGCCTCGAGCCCAGTTACCCAGAGTCGGTGCATTATTACATAACATTGGCATGATCACAAGAAAGATCAAATATCCAAAGACTGATTGGTTTAGTATCCATGGAAACACTAGATATATTCATAATGTTTTACATTACATCATAAAGTGAAAAACTACTACAACAACATATTTTCTTCATAGTCCACACTATTATCCCCTCATAATATCCCTGTAGGTCATTCATAATTTAATTCTTCACAACCTGGAAAAAATAAAACATAGAAAAGGGGTGAGCTCAAATGCTCAGTAAGGATATCATTATAGCAGAAGATTTCATAGATAAGCATAAACACTTAAGGCAATTTATAACTAAAACAAAAGCCTTTAAAACATGAACTTCAGCATAAAATGGAAAAGATAAAATAAAATAATGCCATTTACTTATTCACATGGATATCCTACTAGTCGAATGATCACATGCAATATAAATAACCACTTTCATAATGATGGAATGCATAATACCAGACTATCATAACCACATAGCCAAGGCCTCGTGCCAAGACTACAAATATGATTTTCCCAAGGCCTTGTGCCAAGACACTAGTTTGTCTCATGAGACCTACCGATGCATCGAGGAGCTATAGAGGGCTCCACCCGTCACTTATTAAGTCCAATTAATTCCTCATATGAATAATTTTAAACATAACATAAACATTCGTATTAAAAATAGCATATGAAATGTCAATACTTTAACCACAAACCATGAATGGTATAAAAATAGCACATCCGCAGTCAAACATAACTCATTCGATACAATATAGAAGATTGTATTGTATCACATTATCCTCAATCAATAATAATTAAGGATGTTGACATAGATGAAAATAATTATCAAAACTATTTGAGAGAAATATCCCCCTTTTACTTGAAATCATTTAAAGTCACACTATTTGTCAAGAAGCTATTTAAAAATAGATTTCTGAATCAAAGTTTCCCATACCACTTTGAAACTTTTAAAAGGAGTTTTAATTTTTAAACTTTAATGTCCATATAAATAAATCCTTAAAACCATTTTTAAAACATGGTCATTAATGAGAAAGATTTAGAAGAATAAGTCTTTAAAACTTTGAAAAATGGTATTTTAGTTACAGTTTCTAACCAAAAGAGAGACACGTTAATAAAAATAATTGAGGTAATAAAAACATTGTAATATCATGAGAATAAAGGAATTCATGAAATACTATATCAAAGTACATTATATACACCACATAAAAGTGATTTGGTGTATAACAACAAAGAAGTATCAATGGAATGTAAATTGAGGTGAAATCTCTCATAAAGGCCATATCCTTAGGTTAAGGATAAATCAACGACATAATTATGTGTGAAAAATATAAATACACTAACTATTATTTGATATTCAATGTAAACCAATCAAAGGACATTCATACATATTCTTGTAAAAACGACACCAAGGAATTGGATGTTTAACTCAATAAATGGAGAATGAGTTAAAATTACTCTTATCAAATTCATATCAATGACTTGAGAAATTATCAATGGAGTGATTATGTGTATCAAACTTATATCCACAGGAGAGGGGAGTGGAAATTATGACTTAAGAAAATGAATAGTGATTCCACCCATAATCTCAGAGTAAAAGAATCAGTGAGGTTTGCGTAAAGCCGAATAAATGGAAATAGAAATTTCAAATTCCCTTATCGATTAGGTAACTTATGAAACGTACACCCATGAAAGAAGTATCATACAATGATGATGTAAATACCCATAAATTAATGTATATTACACAATGAATATAATCATGGGCAGTACACATAAACCACATGCAATTAATAAGTTGTGAACAATGGAATTCTCACGAAGTTAAGAGTGAGATTAGAAACCCAATACCTTGTATTTATCCTTGGTTGGGGGTAGTTTAACCTCCTGTATAATGTTTAAATAATTGTTATTAAATTATTAATGAATCATATATATTAATATCATATCATATATGATGTTTTAACATTGCTTTGATAATAATATCTTAGAATTATCGTCGTTTCCGGTGTTAACTTACTTGTTTTCTTTTATATGTTTTGTTACGTAAGACATGTTTTTCATAGATAGATTGTATCTTATTCATATCAGAAATTATATCAAGTCCTTAAAAATTATTTTTAAATCATCAAATGATAATTATTCTTGAATGGATACGATAGAGAATGAATCTCATCGCGTTCGTGGAGACGGTAGTCCGTACGTACGCACGAGCGACAATATCATTCTTTTGATATTAAAATAATATATAATTGTATGGTATATCATATATACAGAATCATTATCATGTTATATTTATTATTTTCATGAGTTACATATCATTATTATACCCACCCAAATAATAATATATTGAATAACAATTACACCACGATGTGGAGACGGTAAGCCGTACGTACGCACGCATGGTGACATGTTATTCAAAGGGTGGATAGAATACTGAATATGGTTGTACCATATTTATAATGAAATCACAGTATATATAAGATACTGGAGTTATTATTTTATAATGGTAATAACAAAGAAAGAAGAAGTTGAAGAAGAAAGGAACTTGAAAAGGGGTGGTGAAAACATTACCTCTTCTTCGGGTTCTTCTTTTTGATTTGATCAAAAGTGCCCATTAGGTTGGATTTCTGATCAAAATAATGCCTCTATGTTGTAGTGAGGGAAGTTGAGAGAGTATTTGGTCAGGTTTTGGCTGAACAAAAAGTCTTTGAAGGTGTGAAGAAATGAGAAGGAGGAGTGACATTTTATAAGAGGGGTGAGGGGCACCTTTGGAAAAGCTAAACATATTAATTTATAATAAATCCATATTCATTTTATAGTGGCTTTAAAGTTTATTATTCAAAGTTTAAGGTGGGGATAGGTCAAAAACCATTCAACCAATATAATTTAGACAGGTTTGGTTCACTATATTAACCTTATCTTTTAGTTTTAACTCTTAGTTAATTAGTTTGACATTTACCATGTCAATTTGTATTTTTATATTATATAGTTAATAAACATACTATATACCTCCAAGATACCCCCGAGTTGTCCATTAATGCTATACCTATCATGATATAAGTATCTTGTCCGAACCTTAGATTTTTAGGAATTTAATATCAATTAATAATATAATATTAGTCTTAAAAACTCTTTCATGTCAATTTTAACACTATTCAATAGTTGATTTTTTTGAAACTTATAACAGAATGATTACTTCGCAAAAAGTCAATTAAATAAATCCAAATATGTCATATTATCCTAAAAAATTAGTTTAATTCATTTAAATTATTAAATTATATTTATTTGGGTATTTATAATATCAATTATTTTAATTTTTCACTATTATGGTAATTACTTCATCATCATTGTGTCATAAATATATTAAATTCTTTAATGTCAAAAAATTATAAATAAAATATCATTATGTAGGAAATCTTAGTAGCTTGCTAATGAATATTTACAATCGAATTTGTCTTATGTATGACCCTATATTAAAAATGTTTTAGTAAATAAACATTGATTTTAACTCTTTTAACTCTTCATTGAATTTAATAATAATAAATGTCCTAATCTAATCCAAGTCGACCTAAATGATAATATTTTATTCTTAAGGTTGTTTTTTGTCATACACTTTTCCAATAGAATTAGGACACGTGTTAGTGTAATATTAATAAAATTTTTACCCTTAATTAGCCTATTTACTTTTAACCGTGGTAAATAAAAGTAAAAGGTTACTATTCACCAAAAATTATTTTCATCTCATTGAACCACATTTTTCTTCTTGATATTAACCGTGTCTCTCGGATTTTCGAAATTCCATTCACAGAAGTGGTAAAATTAAATTTTATGAAAAAATTCAGTTTTTTTAACTACCACTTAGTAGTTTCACTATTCCTCAAAGATTGATGATTTTTAGAACAATGCCAAAATTTCACCCTAAGCTATAATTGATATTCAGAATTAAAAAAGGATGTCTATTTTACAAAATTCTAAACATATATGCTGAATTAATTAATTTTATAATTAATTCCCACTGTCACAACAAATAGCGTGTTTTTAAGAAACAATATATATCAAAAGATTAACAATTGTTTAGGTCCAATTTCAATGTGAAATTAATTCTAATGAAAACTATTGGATAAAATGGTAATGATATATTATAATTATAATTTAAAACCAATAAATAATATAATTTATCACTATAAATTATTTTGATTTTAAAAGTTGTTTTTAATTAAAATTTAGTAATTTTCACTATTCATAAAAATATAAGTGTTATCAGAAAAGTTCCAAAATTTCACCCTAGGATAAATTTGATATTCCGAATCCAAAAATGAAGTCAATTTTGAGAGATAGAATTTATAAAATTTCAAAAAAGTATATATTATTATTCATAACGGCTAGTTTGATTGATTGTGGTGTGTTAGAATCTCGAAGTTGCGTACAATGCACGCCATTGCATTATTCGAAGGGAAACGTACCTTGGAAGCTTGGGGTGTTACATTCTCCCCTCCTTCAATAAATTGTGTCTTCGCAATTTTTAAAATTGTGCTTGAGAATATAATGGAAAGTCCCACATTGGAAAAAGATTCAATAAAACTATCACTTTAAAAGAAAGAAAGAGAGGTATAAATGTCAACCAAGATAACCCATACTCAGATTCCATGTAGGAAAACATGGATATGGATGATAAACTAAGTGTCATGTTCTGATGGCGAGGGATAGAAATCATGATCAAGAGAAAGTTAACAATAAGAAAACCACAAACTTGTGTTGGGACAAACGACAATTAGTCTCCTAGTAGGAAAGTAAACGGACATCATTTTTTTGTTTTAAGTTACATTACATAAGGATGAGGAATTAATTTATGATATTGACTAAGAATATAAAGATATATACTTACATTTTAAGTAGAGTTTCATTCTTTAATAAATTTCCACCACTAACTCATTTTTTTAAACGATGAGTATTCAAGAAGACTTGGTCACACTGGAAGAGCTAGAATAAACTTCTATAGAATCAAATGATCCATGCAGGATGAACTGTATATTTACATTGTCTTTAGAGATTAATCAAAACCAAAATAGTTAGAACAAGATCTAATGATCCCCCAAAAGGATATTCCTTGAGAGAAATAAACACTAATCTTAATTTTCAAAATTAAACCAACAATACCCCAAAGTTAAATAAATACCATTCAATAATCAATTGTCCTTAAAATCCTTTAATATAATCAAAACTAATATTCAAAACCAAAACTTATTAAGAATGTCGTCTTCCACGTTAAATTGTATCTTTAAATGACATTTATTAATCTTAAAGTCACATACTTAAAAGTAATTAACCTAATAATTTCCATAAATAACCCAAATCATTATAAATCCACAATAAAAACATAGATAAAAATCCACCATTACTCTTAAAATGAAACCCCATACTATTATATTTTCCTTGGGCATAGAGTGTTCACACCAAAGCGAACAACTTTCAAAATAACATTTATCACTTAATCACCAAGTCATTTTCCTATACTAAGGGTATTCATTTGATAAGACATAAGATCCCAAATCAAATTATATTTGATCAATAAAAAAATTTAACTAAAAATAATAGTCACACTAACCAGGGACTTCACATAGTCCAGTGGTAGGTGATAAATCCCAACCACGCTTTGGTTGTGGGTTCGATTCCCACAGCTTTGTCTGACGCGACGGCTTGTCACATGGTCTACGTGTTGTCCTTTTTCAAAAACTATATTTTATAACATTACCAAAATGAGATAAATTCCTTAAAATAACCATAACATAATTTAACCAAAATGTTATCTCATACCTTGCATTTTCATCCCAAATTATAATAATTTGTAATTGCCTCAAACCCAATGATCATATAAAACCAAATGGTTTTTATAACTATATCCACAAGAGAAAAGATAATTCTTCCATAAATATCATTCTCACATGGCAAACGTTAGGGTTACAAATAAAAGAGAAAATTATTCCAAAGTAAACCCTTCAACAAGGATCACTAATAATTTTTAAACATTTATCCAACCATTTATTTCTACATAGCTTATTCTCTGACCAAGAAAATATCCTATAGAATAGGACATTCACTCGGGTAATGGCCAGGTCCCCTACATTTACGGAAAATGACCGTAAATGGATTCTTGAGACCATTTTTCTCTTCTTCCATAATACTCTTCATTTTTCTTTGGCAATTCTTCACATTATGTCCTTCCTTCCTGCACGTAATGAATTTTGTTGTCCCATTGAGACACTTTCCTTGGTGTCTCCTTCCACATTTCCAGTATGATGGAAATTGAGGATTTCTTTCTCCATAGTCTACAATACTGGAGCTCTTATCATTCACCGCCTTTCTCTTCTTTGTTGAGTCCAGTAATTGGTTAATATATATATTGTTGATCATATTTTTGAAAAATTGATTTGTCATAAAGACGGTATCTTTTACACCTATCAACATTCCATTTTGTTGCTCATTGCCACCACCTTTCCCACTTTGTACATCATTCTCAATGTCACTATGACTTCCTTGGAATCCAGCCATTGACTAAATCCAGAAACCATTGTGTGAGTAATAGTAGTCATACAATCATTTAGAGATTAACATGTCACCATATTTTAAATTTGAAACACATTAGGATTAACCAAGGTCACTTAATCTCATTTTATATATATAATACTTTTAATCGGTTTGTAAAGAAAATGTAAATTATATTATGCATATCCCCCGAGAGTGTCATAACCAAGAGTGCAGCAAGGCCCGTTTTCGTGCACCAGTTCCTGTTCGAGTCAAGCTCAAAGCGGTGTTTTCGGGTTTTACACCTAGGTACATATGTGCCAGAGCCGCCTCTACCTTCTCATATCTAGATAGGGATTTATTGCTCAGAAAACTCACAAAATCTCTACAATACCAAAATTCTAGGATGTTCTTCTATACTGATCCTCAAAATTCATCTTAGGCCTACGTGCTCTAATCAGAGTTTATCTAAATCTAGCTTCCAAGGTTTGTACTAAACTTCCTCTGATACCAACTGTAACGCCCTGACCCCAGATACCTTGAGTCGGTGCATTATTACATAACATTGGCATGATCACAAGAAAGATCAAATATCGAAAGATCGATTGGTTTAGTAGCCTTGGAAACACCAGATATATTCATAAAGTTTTACATTACATCATAAAGTGAAAAACTAATACAACAACATATTTTCTCCATAGTCCACACTATTATCCCCTAATAATATCCCTATAGGTCATTCATAATTTACTTCTTCACATCCTGGGAAAAATAAAACATAGAAAAGGGGTGAGCTCAAATACTTAGTAAAGATAACATTATAGCAGAAGCGTTCATAGATAAGCATAAACACTTAAGGCAATTTATAACTAAAACAAAAGCCTTTTAAACTTGAACTTCAGCATAAAATGGAAGAGATAAATTGAAATAATGCCATTTACTTATTCACATGGATATTCGACTAGTCTAATGATCACATGCAATATCAATAACCACTTTCATAATGATGGAATGCATAATGCCAGACTATCATACCCACATAGCCAAGGCCTCGTGCCATGACTACAAATGAGATTTTTCCAAGGCCTTGTGCCAAGACACTAGTTTGTCTCATGAGACCTACCGATGCATCGAGGAGCAATATCGGGCTCCACCCGTCACTTATTATGTCCAATTCATTCCTCATATGAACAGGTTTAAACATAACATAAACATTCATATTAAAACTAGCATTTGAAATGTCAATACTTTAACCACAAACCATGAATGATATAAAAATAGCACATCCACAGTCAAACATAACTCATTCAATACAATATGGAAGATTTTATTGTATCAAATTATCCTCAATCAAGAATAATTAAGTATGTTGACATAGATGAAAATAATTATCAAAACTATTTGAGAGAAATATCCACCTTTTTCTTGAAATCATTTAAAGTCACACTATTTATCAAGAAGCTATTTAAAAATATATTTTTGAATAAAAGTGTCCCATACCAATTTGAATCTTTTAAAGGGAGTTTTAATTTTAAAACATTAATGTCCATATAAATAAATCCTTAAAACCATTTTTTAAAACATGGACATTAATGAGAAAGATTTAGAAGAATAAGTTTTTAAAACTTTTAAAATGGTATTTTAGTTAGAGATTCTAACCAAAAGAGAGAAACTTTAATAAAAATAATTGAGGTAATCAAAACATTGTAATATCATGAGAATAAATTAATTAATGATATACTATGTCAAAGTACATTATATACACCACATAAAAGTGATTTGGTGTATAACAACAAAGAAGTCTCAATGGAATGTAAATTTAGATGAAATCTCTCATAAAGGCCGTATCCTTAGGTTAAGGATAAATCAATGACATAATTATGTGTGAAAAATATAAATACACTAAATATTATTGTATATTCAGTGTAAAACAATCAAAGGACATTCACACATATTCTTGTAAAAACAACACCAACGAATTGGATGTTTACCTCAACAAATGGAGAATGAGTTAAAATTACTCTTATCAAATTCATATCAATGACTTGAGAAATTATCAATGGAGTGATTATGGGTATTGAAATTATATCCACAGGAAAGGGGAGTGGAAATTATGACTTGGACAAATGAATAGTGATTCCACCCATAATCCTGGAGTAAAAGAATCAATGAAGTTTGCGTAAAGCCGAATAAATGGAAATAGAAATTTCAAATTCCCTTATCGATTAGGTAACTTATGAAACATACACCCATGAAAGAAGGATCATACAATGATGATGTAAATACCCATAAATTAAAGTATATTACACAATGAATACAATCATGGGCAGTACACATAAACCACATGCAATAAATGAGTGGTGAACAATGGAATTCTCACGAAGTTAAGAGTGAGATAAGAAACCCCTTATATTGTATTTATCCTTGTGTGGGGGTACGTTAACCTCATGTATAATGTTTAAATAATTGTTATTAAATTATTCATGAATAATATACATTAATATGATATCATATATGATCTTTTAACATTACATTATTCATAATATCTTAGAATTATCGTCTTTTCAGGTGTTAACTTACTCGTTTTCTTTTATATGATTTGTTATGTAAGCCATGTTTGTCATGGATATATTGTATCCTATTCATATCCATAATTATATCAAGTCCTTAAACATTATTTTTAAATCATCAAATGATAATTATACATGAATGGATACGATAGAGAATGAATCTCATCACGTTCGTGGAGACGGTAGTCCGTACGTACGCCCGAGCGACAATATCATTCTTTTGATATAAAAATAATATAAAATTGGATGGTATATCATATATACAGAATAATTATCATGTTATATGTATTATTTTCATGAGTTACACATCATTATTATACCCACCCAAATAATAATATATTGAATAACAATTACGCCACGATGTGGAGACGGTAAGACGTACGTACGCACGTATGGTGACATGTTATTCAAAGGGTGGATAGATTACTGAATATGGTTGTACAATATTTATAATAACATCACAGTATATATAAGATACTGGAGTTATTAAATTATAATGGTAATAACAAATAAAGAAGAAGTTGAAGAATAAAGGAATTTGAAAAGGGGTGGTGAAAACATTACCTCTTCTTCGGGTTCTTCCTTTTGATTTGATCAAAAGGGCTATTTAGGATGGCTTTCTGATAAAAATAAGGCATCTAGGTTGTATTGAGGGAGGTTGAGAGAGTATTTGGGCAGGGGTTGGCCGAACCAAAAGGCTCTGAAGGTGTGAAGAAATGAGAAGGAGGAGTTCCCTTTTATAAGAGGGGTGAGGGGAACCTCTGGAAAAGCTAACAATATTAATTTATAATAAATTCATATTCGGTTTCTAATGGCTCAAAAGTTGATTATTCAAAGATTAAGGTGGGGATAGGTCGAAAACCATTAAACCAATATAATTTATACAGGTTTCGGTCACTATATTAAACTTATCTTTTAGTTTTAACTCTTAGTTAATTAGTTTGACATTTACCATGTCACTTTTTATTTTTATATTATATAGTTAATAAACATACTATAAACCTCTAAGAGACCCCCAAGTGGTCCGTTAATGATATACCCATAGTGATATAAGTCTCGTGTCCGAACCTTAGATTTTTACGAATTTAATAACAATTAATAATATAATATTTGATTTAAAAACTCTTTTATGTCAATTTTGAAACTATTCAATAGTTGATTTTTTTGAAACTCATAACAGAATGATTACTTTGAAAAACGTCAATTAAATCCATCATAATATGTCATATTATCCTATAAAATTAGTTTAATTCATTAAAAGTCATAAATTTTATTAATTTTGGTATTTACAATATCAATTATTTTAATTTTTCACTATTATGGTAATTACTGCATCATCATTGTGTCATAAATATATTAAATTATTTAATGTCTAAAAATTATAAATAAAATATCATTATGTATGAAATATTATTATATTTCTAATGAATATTTACAATAGAATTTATCTTATGTATAACCCTATATTAAAAATGTTTTAGTAAATAAACATTGATTTTAACTCTTTTAACTCTTCTTTGAATTAAATAATAATAAATGTCCTAATCTAATCCAAGTGGAACTAAATGATAATATTTTATTCATAAGTTAGTTTGTGGTCGAGATACACTTGTCCAATAGAATTAGGACATGTGTTAGGGTAATATTAATATCATTTTTAGCCTTAATTACCCTATTTACTTTTAACGGTGGTAAATAAAAGTAAAAGGTTACTATTCACCAAAAATTATTTTCATCTCATTGAACCACATTATACTTCTTGATATTAACTTTATCTCTCGAATTTTCGAAATTCCATTGACAGAAGTATTAAAATTATGTTTTATGAAAAAATTCAGTTTTTTAACTACAAATTAGTAGTTTCACTATTAGTCAAAAATTGATGTTTTTCAGAACAATTCCAAAATTTCACCCTAAGCTATAATTGATATTCCGAATTCAAAAATGATATCTATTTTACAAAATTCTAAACATATAAGTTGCATTAATTAATTTTATAATTAATTCCCACTGTCACAACAAATAGCATGTTTTTAAGAAACAATATATATCAAAAGATTGACAATTGTTTAGGTCCAATTTCAAAGTGAAATTAATTCTAATGAACAACATTGGATAAAGTGGTAAAAATATATTATAATTATACTTTAAAACCACTCAATAATATAATTTATCACTATAAATTATTTTGATTTAATAAGTTGTTTTTAATTAAAATTTAGTAATTTTCACTATTTATCAAAATATAAGTGTTATCTGAAAAGTTCCAAAATTTCACCCTAGGATAAATTTGATATTCCGAATCCAAAAATGAAGTCCATTTTGGTAGGTATAATTTATATAATTTCAAAAATTATATATTACTATTCATAATGGCTAGTTTGATTGGTTGTGGTGTGTTAGAATCTCGAAGTTGCATACAATGCACGCCATTGCATTATTCGAAGGGAAACGTACCTTGGAAGTTTGGGGTGTTACATTGCCAATTTCATTGGTTTTACTAAAAATTAAATTATTTTCATGGTCAAAAGCCCATATATTTAATCTATTTCGACCCTTAGGTAATATGGGTTAATTTTATAATATTATTTTTACCCTTAATTACCCGATTTACCTTTAACGGGTGTAAATAAAAATTACCGTAGTTACTATTCATAATATCAAAAAAATTAAAAGTAACCTATTCACATAATTTGGACCCACTAAATTCAAATATGGAATCCATTTTTCAAAATTAAAAACACATAAGTTGTAGTAATTATTTTAAAATTAATCTCGTTGTTAAGAAAACAGGTTTTAAAAGTTAAAACATTGGGAAAGATTGAAATGTTTGTACCTATGAATTCAATGTAAAATTAATGGTAATGAAATACATTATATTAAATGGTAAAAATATATTCTATTTATACATTAAAACCATTCAATATTATAATTTAACCATATAAATTATTGCGATGATAAAAGTTGTTTTTAATTAAAATATAGCGTGTTTGTACTATTCGTTAAAATATGAAAGTTATCAGAATAATATGAAAAATTAAACCAAAGTAAATTTTTATATCCTAATTGAAAAGAAGAATTTTATTTTGTCAAATTGAACTTATAAATGTGTCAAAAACTAGATTTAAGTTGGGTGCACCATCAAAAGGTGGCGAAACATAATTTTTTCAAAAAAACTTATTTTACTCGAAAAAATTATTTTGTTCACATAACATGTTTTAGAAAATATGTAAGATGACTAATAATATTATAAAATTCAAAAAGTAGTTAATACTATTCATAATGTCTGGTCTATAATAATATTATAACAATATATTGTTTTTAGGGAAACCTCGTATTGTGTACTACACACGCTATCGAGGAAGGTCAAATTGCATGTAATGCAAGACAAGAATAGTGTGTGCATATAATATAGCTAATACAGTGTTGGGTATAGCACATGATACTTTTGGTGTAATGTACAACAACAAACATCAATGAAATTAAAAGAATATTTTTCATAAAATCTCGGGGTGTTACATTCAACCCCCCCTAAAATGAATTTCACCCTTGAAATTCACCGGGGTTATAAATGGTTTACTACTTGAAAATTTATTTAATAGAAAACCACATCGTCAAAAGTAATACCAAAACTGAACATTAAAAACTAAATTATTAAACATAACGGTTACCCAATTTAACTAATCACTGGGTTTCCATATAGAAGATCATAGCTGAAAATATGGATATGGAAGAGAAATCTAACTATCTTGCTCTGATGGAGAGTGGTAGAGAACATGGATATGAAAAATCCAACAATAACAAAGCCATAAATTTGTGATGATGTAAGTTACCATTTGATTCATCAGATATGAGTACATTAGGATAACATTTTTGGTTTTCAAGATCAATCCCATAAATTTGAAGAATAATTAAAAGAAATACTTACCTGATTTTGGTATAATCTCACTGTTGTTTGTGCCATGAAATATTTCCCCATCATCTCTTAATGAAATGAAGTTGAATTTGTCTTTTTTGAAGTGTAATCATATCATGCGATAGAATGATGGGTCGTTCCATCTGTCTCAAACAAAATGATAAAAAATGTTATCAAATATACATAAGTCCATCTATTGGGAGGTAATTATTATATGGTTCAAAAAATGGACATATAATTCATCTATCATACCTCTTAATATATTAAAACTAGTTTATAATAACTAGGTACTTCTTGTAGGCCAGTGGTAGGTGATAAAGGCTTGTTGCACTTCAGTTGTTGGTTTGATTTCCAGAGCCTTGTTTGATGCGACGGGTTATCGCCCATCCTGCAGGTTGTCCTTTTTTTAAAACTACATTATTATAAAAACCCATAAATATTATTGAAAAAAGTTCTATCCTTAAACAATACTAACTTATGTCCAACATAATCCATTCCAATCTTTAGTATTATCTAAAATACTTATGTCCAAGCTCATAGTATAAAGAAAACAATTATTAGAAATGTCATCTACCGAGCAGGTGAATGCCATCATTTATCCACCATATATCATACGATATATCTTTTTGGTCACATTAAAAACATTTGAATACCTTAATAATGTATTATCTTAAAAATTAATACCCATTGAACCATAGTGAAAACATGAATGCAGTTAAAATTTAACACTTTCCACATACCAAAATCCCAAAATTTCTATATACTCAAACCATGATATAACATTGTCTTTATATCAGTCATGATCTCATTACTTTTTTTTCTTTATCCCTTCATTATTAGCATATCATCTTCTTTACAAAAATATTTCAATCACTTTTCATGGTTATCGATACCATATAATTATTGAAAACCAATACATAGATATTCCAAAATTCCATGATACCATAAATGAGATTCCATGATACTATTTTGAAATACCCTTACATAAAAACTTAACCATTACACAACATCATTTTCATACTCAACATCAAAAATAGTGATTGCATGTGACTTTCCATTATCCTTTTCTTTAAGAGTTTGCTCACATTATTCATCATTAACCGTTGGATTAGGGAATTGATTAGCATAATGCCCCATTTCCTTTCACTTGAAGCATTGAAGTGTTGTTGGTGCATTCTCTATAGTGTTTTCTTCATTCACATCATTAGCAACCCTATTTCCATTACTTTGACACTCATCTACTTGATGACCTTATTTTCCACACATAATACATTTTCTAGTCACTTTAAGACAATCTCCACCATGCTTCTTTCCACAATTTGAGCATAAAGAAACAATCATCTTCTTTCCACCATTGTTCTGAGATTTCTCTTTGAACTCCATCTATCATTTTTTTGTCAAAACCATGAGATGGATATGTAACACCAAACTCCAGTTCTACCTTGATATCACAATGCAAAATTTCTTCATAGATATTGAAGTCTCTTATAGCTAATTTCCTTCTACGACTTGATTTTAAGCCATTGTAGAATCGATCAACTTTAAATTTAGGTTGGATGATAAAGCCAGATGCATACCTTGAAAGCCTTGTAAAATTCACTTCGTATATAACAACAGATTCATCATCCTTTTCCTTAAGATCAAGGAAATCCATTTTCATCATTTTTCAAAGAATATGATGGAAGTACATATTGAAAAATATGTTCTTGAACTCGTTTCATTCCATGGATTCAATTTCATCTTGGGGCCTTGTATTTTTAACAAGAGTCCACCACTAGTTTGCTTCACCTTCTAACCGGTAAACAGCCAAAATGACTCTTTTCATTCTATAAACAGTGAAGTATTGAAAATATCTTTTCAATGTTACTAATACATTGTTCAGCAACAAGTGGATCAGAAGACACACTAAAAGAAGGTGGACGTTGCCTCATGAAGGAATTAGTAGAATATTGTTCCCTTCTCTGCTCTTTCGAAAGTCCAGAATGATTCATATATTTTGTAAGTATAGAAATAATATTTTTCACTCCATTTCCCATAACATTTGTTTGTTCAGAAGGACAATCATTGCATAGTCCATTACATTGATCAACACGGTTCTTTTGGGTTCCAGCCATCGTCTAAAACCACAAAGAATAGAGTGAGAGGCAAAAGTCATGCTAGGGAAATCAACATAATAAAGGGGGAGTACCTTTAATATATGACATCTTAGGATTAATGCTATGATCGTTACCATAATTATAGGACTATAACCTATACTTATAATTAACCTTAGGGACATCCCTAGACATAACATAGAAATATCTCTAGGGATCTCACTAAAGTTCTCGCATCCTAGTTTCCAAAGGTAGACTAAACCCTTCCTCTGATACCAACTTTAGAAACCCAAATCTTGACGTACATGGACATTACATTACTTTTTCTGAATACATAATAAATAAAAAAACCAACACTCAAGGATTGTAATAGTTTAGTGTCTTTGGAAACTCAGAACATAATCTTCTAATCATGGGGAAAGATATTCAACATATCCCATTAAGATCTTCCTCTTTTTTTTCTTACCTAAAACCTTTCTTTATATCCTGTTGAAAATAAAACATATAAAGGGTGAGCTCAAATGTTCAGTATGGGTAATAATGGAGAAAATAAGATAAACCATATACATTTGAACTTAAAAACATGAACATAATGTTTAAACATCAAAATCTTGAGCAATGACACAAAACATGGTAGTACGTAAGGCAGAGATCATAATGGAACATCAATCATGATAAAATACCTTGGAAATAAAACCTGTGATTGTGGAAAATCATTAACCACCTGATATGATTTCCATAGTATCAAAGGCATTGCTGCCATGATCATCATAGTGGACATAGTCCCTTACTGAACCGAGTTCACTCCTCATTCCAGTTCTGTATCACTGAACCAGATTAACTTTCCATTCCATCAATGTTTATCTCATGAGATATAAATATTTACCCAATCCATTGGAGGGAGATATTGGTCCCACCCATCTCATAATGACATCATTCTTACGTGTGCCACAAAATAAACATAAAACATTCATCATAACCCAAAGAATAAAATGGGTTTTATAAACATCATCCCATCATTACATAATCAATATAAAACAAATGGATATCACTTCATCATAAGAAAAATAAAACCATTTAAATAATAGAGACATTATACTTGAAACATAAACATGCTAAATAATGTCATCTTAGATGGAAAATAGTTTTGATAAAACACTTGAAATGAATTATTGAGGAAAATATCCTTTCTTCTTCAAAATCATTTTCTTTTCACAAAATTCCACAAAATTTTAAAAGAAAAGGATTTTATTGAAAATAACCATGAAAACTTGTAGAGGAAACTTCATGAAAATTAGGCTTTGTGAATCCTTAAAAATCCATTCATGCCGTATAAGTTAAAAAACATTCTTCTCGTAGTTTTGTAGGAAAAGTAAAAAAATACCTCGTATGGTAAACAAAAGAATGATTTCTTACATACCATGTTGTAAAAGTAAATAATGGGTAAAAGGAAATTAAAAATACATGAAACCATTTTTATAAAACAGGGACATGGATGATAAATATAACCCTAGTAAATAAGTACGAATAAATAGTCTCGGTTAAAAATGAGATGGGAATAGTTATCCCTTACCTTATGTCCAATTTCTTCTCTATGTTTCTGAGACTCCTGTATAGTGGGTTTAAACAAATTATTAACTTGTAACAGAACCATAATAATATTTATAACATCCTATATGATTCACTTACAACTTTATATTATCCGTTCATTTGCCAATTCATTGTTAAAGCAGCATTTTTTTTAAAATTGTTTCATTTATCGTCCGTGTTTTGAATTATAATTTTTATTATGATTACTTTGATCATGATTACTTAATTACAGAATATAAAACATGATTTCTATATAATATATCTTCATAATATACATATATATAATAGATCAATAAATGGAAAGAAATACATCGTTCATGGAGATGGTAGGCCCTACGTACGAATGAACATCGTTTTCATTTCCTTATTGAATTGAATGGAATTAAGTTGATGACATAAATATATATATACATAAATCCAGTAGCATTACTATGTCATGTATTTCATGATTACTTATTATATATACTTTATAATCATTCTGGAATTGTTAACATGGAAAATGTATCTCATTACGTCGTAGAGACGGTAATCCGTATGTACGCACGAGCGATGATATCGTTCCCATATTTATTTAATGGAATTGGAGTGGATGATATAATATTGTAGAATCAGTATGATGTTATAATAATCATATATTTTTATTCTTTCCACCATTATACCCATCCAAGTAAGGTGGTGGTGGAAAAACAGATTACACCACGACGTGGTGATGGTATTCTGTACGTACGTACGTGCGGTGATTTCGTTTTTCGTAGGATGAATAAAAGGTGAAATGGAGTTGCTTCATATTTATAATATCATATCAGTATATTAGTGATACTTATTTTATTACTTTATAATGAAACAACTAAAGAAGAAGAATTTGAGAAGTAAAAAACTTGAAAGAATCGGTAGAAGAGATTACCTCTTCTTCGACGCAACTCCTTTAAGCTTCCTCTTAAGGTACTAGAGTTGGTCTTCTGAGAAGACCAGAAACTCCTGAATGTTGATAGGGAAGTGGAGAAGAGAAATGGGCATCTTTTGGCCGAGCATGAAGGCACAAATTTTTGTGAAGAGGAGAGGTAGAAGGTTCCCTTTTATAAGGGAGGAGAGGGGCACCTTTGGAATTATAAGAAATATTAATTTATAATAAATTCAAACCCCACAAAAAACTTCCAAAATGACTCAAATTAGACACATAGATGAGATAGGGTTGTGATCACATAAAACAATTAAATTTAGACATGTTTTGAATTTATTTTAAACATTATCAACTTGATTTATCCTTATTTAATCTATTTAATTTTATTTGTGGTAATAAGATTCTAAATTTTAAATTTTTATAAATAATTACTTATGTGTTGTGAATTGTCCATAATTGGATAATTTATGACCTTTTAGACCATATAACATTTAATTTATAATTTTTAAATATATTTGTGATTTTTGAACAATTTAATATTATGTTATTTTTATAAAATAACAATACTGTCAATTTTGACACTATTCATTTATTTGAATTTAGATAAAATCCTCACAGAAGATATGTTCAAAATAAAAGATTTAAGAGATTTATAAAATGTCAATAATTTCAACATCATTGTTGTGTCACCTTTATTGATAATAATTTAATCCCTAAAAATTAGAAATAAACTTTAATTATGTATATAATTTTATTAGATTTCTATAGACTATTCATTTTCGATGATTCATGAAGTTTATCACTAAATTAAAATTATTATACTTATAAGATTTTAGAGAGTGACATGTTGTCACGTTCTTTGGTTTTAATAATAATTAATTTATTTTCATGGTCAAAAGTCCTTAAAAATAATCTATTCCTTCCCTTAGGTCATATGGTTCTACTTTTACTCATCCAATAGAATTTTGGTAGTTTTTAGTGTAATTTTATAATCTTATTTTAACCCTTAATTACTCTATTTACCTTTAACTGCAGTAAATAAAAATTACCATATTTACTATTCATAATATCTAAAAAATAAAACTAACCTATTAACATAATTTGAACCACTGAATTCAAATATGGAATCCATTTTTCAAAATTCAAAACACATAAGTTGTAGTAATTAATTTAAAATTAACCCCATTGTTAAGAAAATTGGTTTTAAAAGTTAAAACATTGCCAATGATTGAAATGTTTTTACTTATGAATTCAATGTAAAATTAATGGTAATTACATAAATTATATTAAATGGTAAAAATATAATATATTTATACTTTAAACCATTAAATATAATAATTTAACAATATAAATATTTGCAATGAAAAAATTTGTTTTTAATTAAAATATAGCGTGTTTTTACTATTCATTAAAATTTGAAAGTTATCAGAATAATATGAAAATTTCATCCCAAGTAAATTTTTTTATCTTTATTACAAAGAAGAATTCTATTTTGTCAAATTGATCTTATAAACCTATCAAAAACTAGATTTTATGTGGGTGCACCATCAAAAGGCGGCAAAACTGCATTTTTTGAAAAATACTTATTTTACCGGAAAAAAATATTTTGTTCACATAAAATGTTTTATAAAATGTATAAGATGAATAATAATGTTATAAAATTAAAAAATTATTTAATACTATTCATAAAGGCTAGTCCATAATAATATTATAACAATATATCGTTGTTTAGTGAAATCCGGTATTGCGTACTACACATGCTATCAAGGAAGGTGGCAATTGCGTGTAACACAAGCCAAGAATAATGTTTGAGTATAATATAATATAATATTGTGTTGCGTATAGCACAAGATAATTTTGGTGTAACTTAAAAAAAAGAAATCAGTTAAATTAAAAGAATACTGACGGGGTGTCCTTGTCGTGAGGACGGTCAAGTTTACATTTATAAAGACCCAAAATATAGCACAGTGGCTAAACTCAGGGTCGCTCTCAAGGAAGCAGTGTCGAGAGCCCTAGTGGTTGTTCTAAAATCTTTTTGTATTTTTAAATACATTTAAAACATAAAAACACACTCCTATGGTATCACTAATCAGTGCTGAAAAGAACAGTGAAGAGGGAAATAGTGATAAAGAAAAATGCAAACATGTAGAGATAGAGGACAAAACCAGGACAAACAAATGACACCAAGACTCAGAAGAAGAAAGTTTGTGAGAACAAGGCCGGACCTAGGTTAATTCACCCTCTACTCCCTATCCTATATCATCTTAATTAATTGATCAACAATTCTTGAATTTTCTCAGTGCATGACCGATGTCTCTGATCACATACCAAAATCGCCAATAAATTGAACACTCAAGCCTCGATGTTCTTCAATACTCACGCGTTCCTCCGAACTACAAGGTGACCCACCCAGTAATGTCATTCTGGAAATAATTTCTCACAATCAAGAATGATTCCACTACGATCATTACATCGCACAACTAATCTTGATTCTCAGTTCGAGAAATCATGATATGAAGGGGAGAAGAAATTAAACAAGAAAATAGCAAATCATCCTATGCAAGATCTCTCTCTTGCTTAATCTAACTCACAGAAATGATATACCAAGCGCATAAAAAGAATGTGATAGCGTTGATATGTGTATCTCCACATTGTGTTGGGTTTCATAAACTAGATCTAGCCCCGCAAATTAGGTCTCCATTTCTAGAGATTCGAGATCACAACCCGAGATGAGAAAGAAGAAATGACACAAACTATTAAACATAACTAACATCACAATGCATTTAACTAAACATTCAACAATATGAGTGTATTTATAGAATCAACATAGAACACCAAAAACAAAGCAGCGGGAGGACGGATGAAATGGACGAGCGAGAACCCGTCTCCTGGTCAAAGATGAGTTCTAGTACAGTGAATATGGTATAGAATGATGCGCGAACGGTTGTGGAGTCTCCTCCACCACTGCTGAATGATCCCCCCCCCCCTCAGGTACTCTGCTCTCGGCACCCGGCCCAGGAGGAGTCGAGGGTTACTTTATTCTAAAAAACTCAACTAAAACAGAGGCAAACTGTAAATCCATGTGGCACGTCTTCATGTGCACGTCACCAGTCTTTAAGTGAACTCCCTGTAAGTGCATACAACCCCTGCAATGACCTCGAGAATCTTCACGTGCTATTCCCACGAACAACTTATTTTAATCCCCGCAAGTATGAGTGTCTCCCCCTGGAACAAACAACAACAACAAAACAAAAACAAATTTAACAAATAAAATGAAACTATAAAAACTATATATTAATATTATTACTTAGATTAGTTAATGAAAAAACTTATTAATATATATATATATATAATACATAATATTTTTATTACTATTATATGTAAATATAATATTTATTTTTATTAATATTTTACTTATTTTAAAACAAAAGTAATTGATATATATAGGTATTATGTGTTATTTATATAGTGTATTATATATATTATGATGTTATTATTATAATTTGTATAATATTATAATTATATTAAAGAAAAATGAAACTAAAAGGTGAAATGCGGGGGGAGTTATTCTGTTTGGAGAAGTGAAGGGAGAGAGGAGGGTGAAAGGGTTTAGGGAATGGGAGGCAACGGCGGTTCGAGGTGTAGCGGTGTGGTCCTAGGGTCGCGGTGGCTCCAACAGGGGGAGAGTTCGGCTCAGTAGCAGGGGACCAAGGGGCAGCGTGCAACTTGGGTTGCAGCGAGGTCTGGTGGCTCGGATGGCACAGCGGCGAGATGCTAGGTTCGATGGTGGTGAGGCATAGCCATGGACAGGGCTAAGGTCATTAGGCGATCTCAGGTACGAATGCTGAACAGGGGAGAAGAAGGATCATGCAGGTTCTAGCAAGGGTGCGACAGCGTGGCTATGAGGGGGAAGCACAAACAGTGAAGGGTGAGCATGATTTAGTGTCAGCTGGAGAGGATCACGCGTTTTGGCTGTGAAATTTTAATTTGGGGGTTTCTTTTGTAGTGCATTAGATTTACTAGTTTGTGTCTGCTTCTATTGATTCGCTCAATTACGTAATTATGCTGGTTGCTAGGCTGTAGAGTGTGGTGTTGTGGGCTACTGGAACGGAGGCGGGTGAAGTGTGGATGATGGAGTTCTGTGTGAAGTTGGAAAGAGAGATGCCAGAAAAATGGTGAGGAGATAAAACATAATAGTGGGGAGTGTATCTGTGAGGTAATGAAGGGGCGAATGTTTATCGATGAGAAATTAGTAACAGTGAGGTGGAGGGTATCGGTGAGGAAATAAAACATAATAGTGATAAGGGGTTAACAGCATGGTATCAGTGAGGAAGGGATAGAGAAATGTATCAGTGAGGGTTTATTAATGGTGAGCAGTGTATCGGTTAGGTAAAGGAGGAAAACGAAAAAGAAAAGGGTGTAAGGGTAGGTGGGGTGGAATTGTATCGGTGAGGTAATAAAAAATGGGATGTGGTGAGGTAATAAAGGGACTAGCAGTGAGGTAATAAAATGGATAATGGTGGGGTTTTGTGTATCATTAGCAAGGTCACTAATATAAAGGGTTAACAGTAAGGTAGGCTGTATCGGTGAGTTAGGCTGTATCTGTGAGGATTTCTGTATTGGTTAGGATTTGTGTATCGGTGAGGAAGGTCACCGATAAGGGCAGGACCAGGTGACCACAACACATGTGAACAAACAAAACAAAGAATATTAAATTGATAAAATAATTTAATAAAACAAAAAAATAAATCAATTAATAAATAAAATAAAATTGAATGGAATAAAAAACTAAAAGCAACAAAGTGAAATAATAAAATTAATAAATCTTTTTTTAAACAAATGAATTAATTTGGGTTTAAAAGTAAACAAACTTAATTAAAAAACAAATTAAAAATATTTAAAGTTACTTTCTTAAATTATTTATCTAATTAATTAAAGAATTAATTAAATTGAAGAATAAAAAATATTAAACGAATAAAATTAAATTGTTAAAAATGATTAAATTATTAAAAAACTAAAAACCAAAAAGAGTTATTTATTTACAATTTAAAGAATAAAGCATTAATTAATTTAATAAATGAATTATTAAACTAACTAGAATGAAAAATTATAAAAATAAAAGAATAAATAAACAAAAGTCTAATTCGCGAGACTAAGTTAATTTAAGACATATTTAAAAATGACTCTAATGTACATTAAAACATATTTTTTAAACTAAAAACGGATTATTTTACACAGTAAGAACCAAATCACAACACATATCAAATATTGACTAAAAACAATCATTTAAATATAAAAAAGTCAATAGAAAATACAAAAAAGGATGTGGCAAATATTTTGAAAACACTCTCACATCAAACTCCCCCACACTTAAAGCCTTGTTTGTCCTAAAAAAATACATGCCTTAGACTTTAAAATAGAAATATAATTTGTGAGTTTCAGTTCCAAAGGTGCATGACTAAACGTTAATACCCAGAGGATCAGGACCAACAGTAGGCCAGGCTTTTCAAAGGTGCTCAAAAATGTTGTCCGGTATAGCTTCAAATACTCACTGGAAGTCAAAAGATTCACAAAATCATACACTATCAAGTATGTCATGCCTCAAATATGTATTAATTAACTGTCATACTTCACCTTCCAATTAAAATTCTAATTCAAGGAGTGTTGATAGGTTAGATGGAGGGGAACTCAAAACTTAACCAAGGGAACCTTTCATTCTCACCTTCCTCTAGGTTCCAAGAAATTAAAGTCCTTTAATTTGATCAGTTTTTTGATTCAATCAAAATGAAAATTAACCAAGTCAATTTCTCCCTTCTTCATCTGGGTTCAAAATTCCCTTCACCTTAATGAGTTCATTTTTGATAAGGGCACATTATTTATCTTTTCCCCAGCCATATTCCATGTGCCCAGAACTGTTCATATAACTTATTTATATTGAAATTGGATTTATTTATTCACAGAAACGCACCCAATGCACCTTGTCTCAGATACTCACCATGGTATCCCATTTTCCCATTTTACTCCAGTTACAAATGGCTTAATTAATAATCATTCGGATTGAATTACTAAACTGATTGAATCTTATTTAATAAAAATGTGAGGCCCGTAGGTTCCAGTGAGAATTTCTAGTTACTCAAAGTCATGATCCTCATTCCAGAAGTCCTATTCTGTCACACACTCATCCTCAGTTCCTAAACAGAAAAATTCACAGAGACAATGAACAATTGCACTCAACAATCATTCATAATTAATAGTTTCTGGCTTAGTGCAACTCTCAACATCCAGCAAACAATTATCCACTAAACCAGATATAATTGAAATACCAGTGAATCTCCAATGACCATCATGCGATGAAAGAATTTTCAAAAAAAAATTGAAGGAATTTTGAACTATGTTTTCTGAAAAAAATAGACCATTTTTAAACAAACCTTGGTTCAATAAGGGGGAATTCGACATGACAATAAAATGACCCCCCTCCCCCACACATAAAATCCAACATTTTCCCCAATGTTGAATCTCAGGTAGGAGACAGTTAATGTTCAAAACAGATGGACATTTCAGATGAAAAAGGAAATGGAGGGGTATCAATAAAGTTCAAAAATTTTCATTGCCACACAAAAAGTGAAAGAAATTAAAAACAAAAACAAAAGAAAACAGAAGAGCCCAACCCCACCAACCACCACCAGCAATAAGTACAGTTCTATTCCTAAACTATTCATGCTTTAAATCATTATGAGCAGACATAAGATTTTATCAATTTACATCAAATAGTATCATGACTAACAATGATGTGAAACAAAAAACATAATGAAAATAAAAATAGTGGGTGCAAGCATGTTTCAAAAATCCGGTAAAAATAATTTTTCATATCTCTAGATACTAACAGCTAACACCCAACCAAGATGCACAATTTACTTTTCACCGAAATTCAGGGGACTCCCCCACACTTAGTTCACTGCATCATGCAATAAAAATTTAAAGAGTAAAACAATGCAACGTAAAACAATACTCCCCTGAATGTGAAGCTTATCAAATTTACAAATGTCTCCCTTTTATTTACATGCGCTTGAACTCTGGATGCTCCATTTGGGCACCTATATGATGAAACAATTTGACATTAGTGTTCTAGTTTTTTAAGATGAAATAAAAAACAACCATAGAGTATGAGTAAGGGGTTTTATCCATTAATCCATTGATCTAGCCCTCTAAGACTAGAATGATAGCCACGTGGAATCTAATAAATGATTATTGTCCTAAGAAAAAAACACTAAAATTAAAAACAATATGCAAAAAGAAACTAAAGCATGAAATTAAAGAGGATAATCCTGGGATAACCCCCTAGGGGGTGCTGTAGTTTGACTGTCTACAGCTAGACAGTCCCCAGATCAACCCCAGTCTGATGGGGGGTTTAGATTTTTTCTCAGAAACCACTAGTTGTGATTCCTTCCAACTTCAGTGCTTTCCCATCGTTGGTGTACCCCATGTGCAGCTTCAACCACAATCCCCTCATAAGTAATAATGTACTTCATGTTGAATAGTAGAGGGGAGAATTAGATATAGGGGAACATTCCTACTGCTTCTGGTTGAGGTTGAGTGTGCACCAGTTGTAATGTTGGAAAACATGGATGTGACTTGTATTCTGGTTCATTCCAATAAAACATTTCCACTTGGTAAGCAATTAATGTGTCATCATCCACTTCTATTCTAGTGCACAACTCTGAAAATTCATCTTCAACAATAACTACAAAATTGGAAGTGTCATCCCGAATTGGAAGTTTCCTAAACTCTTCATTAGATGCAACCTAAAGTTCCTCACTCTCAAGGAAATCACAAAAGTGAGATGCATCTTCAAAAATTGAACAGGGATCAACATAATTAAAATCAGATTCAATGTAATCCAAGTTGAATAAAAATATAAATTCTTCCAAAAAATTGTCAACTCCCTTTACCAGTGATGCTTGTTCCTCCTCGTGATTAAATAGTGATCTTGGGTGTGGTTCCATTGAAAGAGAGAGGTAGTAAACCTCCTCGAACCTCTCTTCAAACACACCACCTCACTTTCCAAATATGCTAAGGAGAATGATATAATGTCATGTGCTGGCTCCCTCTATTGAAGCATTGAAAAATCATTAGAATAGTTATATCAAGAAAATTCATTATAATTGAAATCAAGGAAAAAATGATCATCAATGAAATGCCCCGCATCATGAGTCCTTGCAAGTTCCATCTTCTACTAGCCCTTGAAAACATCCCTAGAAATTGGTTCTGGAATTTCCAGCTTTGACTCCAGGAACAGATCCACATCGAATTTGGGAAACTCCAACCTTTTCTTTCTTCTATTTCTTTTTAATGCCGTCTCAACTGTTTTCCAGAATGTTGGGATTCAATGGGAGGTAGTGGTGCTGCACTATCTTCTTGGTATCCCTTGACCTTATCCATGGCTAGTTGCATTAACTACATGATCTCATGAGAGTAAATTGTCTCCTCATTAGTAATGTCTTGATGTTGTCTTTCATGCATCCAACATTGGAACTTAGAAACATCCTCCTTAAGCTCTTGAATTGGGTCAAAAAGTGACATATAATCAGATTCGTTAGAGTTCATCACTGTGTATATATGTGTGTTTGTTTTTTGCGTTTATATATTTTTTTATGTTTTTCTTGTTTTAAAATGAAATAAAAAAATTGGAAAAAACCACTCAGACACTCGTTACTTCCCCAGAAATGACGCCAAAATTTGGCGGGGCGTCTTTGTAATGAGGACAGTCAAGTTTACATTTATAAAGACCCAAAATATATCACAGTGGCTAAACTTGGGTTTTCTCAAACGGAAGCAGTGTCGAGAGCCCTAATGGTCGTTCCAAAAATAATTTTTTATTTTTAAATACTTTGAAAACATAAAAACAAACTCCTAAGGTAACACTAATCAGTGCTGAAAAGCATAGTGAAGAGGGAAAAAATGATGAAGAAAATGCAAAAACGTAGACACATAGGAAAAAACAAGGACAAACAAATGATAACAAGACACAGAAGAAGAATGTCTGTGGGAACAAGGTTGGACCCAGGTTAATTCATCATCTACTCCCTATCCGAGATCAGCTTATGTAATTGATTAACAATTCATGAATTCTCTCAGTGCATGACCGGTGTCTCAGATCACATGCCAATCTCACCTATAAATTGAACACTCAAGCCTTGAAGTTCTTCAATACTCATGCATTCCTAGGAACTGCAAGGTGACTCACTTAGCAAAGTCATTCTGGAAAGAATTTCTCATAATCCAGAATGATTCCACTATGATCGTCACATCACACAACCAGTATTGATTCTCAGTTCGAGAAATCAAGACAGGATGGGGAGAAGAAATTAAACAAGAAATTAGCAAATAGTCCTATGAAAGATCTCGCTCTCGCTTAATCAAACTCGCATACATGATCTACCAAGGCGAATAAAAAAGAACGTGATCTAGTTGATGTGTGGATCTCTAGATTGTGTTGGCATTCTTAAACTGGATGTAGCCCCAAAAATTAGATCTTCATTTCTATAGATTCGAGATCACAACCCGAGACGAGAAAGAAGAAATGACATAAAAAAATAAACATAACTAACATCACAATTCAATTAACTAAACATGCAACAATATGAGTGTATTTACAGTCTCAAAATAGAACACCAAAAATAGAGCAGCGGGAGGATGGATGAAATAGAGGAGTTAGAACCCGTCTCCAGGTCAAATACGAGTTCTAGTCCGGTGAAAATGGTATGGAATGGTGTGTGAACGGTGGTGGAGTATCCTCCACCACTGTTGAATGATTCCCCCCCTCGGGTACTCTACTCTCCGTCCCCAACCCTGGAGGAATCGAGGGTTCTTTTATTCTGAAAAACTCAACTAAAACAGAGGAAAAATGTAAATCCACATGGCATGTCTTCATGTGAACATCACCAGTCTTTATGTGAACTCCCTGTAAGTGCATACAGCCCCTGCAATGACCTCGAGAATCTTCACGTGCTATTCCCACGAATAACATCTTTTAATCCTCGAAAGTACGAGTGACTCCCCCTGGAACAAACAAGAGAAAAAACAAAACAAATTAATCAAATAAAATGAAACTAAATAAACTATATTTTAATATTATTACATAGATTAGTTAATGAAAAAACATTTTAATATATATATATATATAATACCTAATATTGTTATTACTTTTATATGTAAATATAATTTTCATTTTTATTAATATTTTACTTATTATAAAACAAAATTAATTGATATATATAGGTATTATGTGTTATTTATATAGATTATTATATATATTATGATGTTATTATTAAAATTAGTATAATATTATAATTATAATAAATAAAAAAGAAAATAAAAGCTAAAATGGGAGGCACATGGTTCTGTTTCACGAAGTGAAGGGAGATAAGAGGGTGACGGGGTTTAGGGCATGGGAGGTGGCGGTGGTTCGAGGTGCAGCGGCATGGTACTGGGGTCACGATGGCTCCAACAGGGGGAGAGTTCATCTCAAAATCAAGGGACTGAGGGGCGGAGTGCGTCTTGGGTTGCAGTGAGGTCTGGCAGATCGGATGGCATAGTGGTGAAATCCTAGGTTCAATGGTGGTGCGGCCTTGCCATGGACAGGGATAAGGTCTTCAGGCGATCTTGGGTACTGATACTGAATAAGGGAGAAGAAGGATCGTGTGGGTTCCAACTAGGTTGCGACAGCGCAAATGTGAGGGGGAAGCACGAACAGTGAAGGGTGAGTGGGATTTGGTTTCATCTGGAGAGGAGCAAGAGTTTTGGCTGTGCAAATTTAATTTGGGGGTTCTTTTTTACATTGTGATATATTTAATGGTCTGTGTCTTCTTCTATTGATTTGCTCAATTTCGTTATTATGCTGTTTGTTGTGCTGCTGACTGTGTTTTGTGGGCTACTAGAACGGAGGCGTGTGAAGTGTGGATGATGGAGTGCATTGTGAACAGGAAGGAGGGATGTGGGGAAAACAGTGAGGAGATAAAACATAACAGTGAGGAATGTATCAGTGTGGTAATGAAGGGGCGGAGGTGTATCAGTGAGATAATAGTAACAGTGAGGTGGAGGGTATTAGTGAGGAAATAAAACATAACAGTGAGGAGGGTTTAACATTGAGGTATCGGTGAGGAAGGGATAGGGAAATGTATCGGTGAGGGTTTAGTAACAGTGAGGATTGTATCGGTGAGGATTTGTGTATCGGTGAGGATTTGTGTATCGGTGAGGAAGGTCACCGATAAGGGAGGGACCATGCGACCGCAACACCTTTGAACAAACAAAACAAAGAATATTAAATTAATAAAATAATTTAATAAAACTAAAAAAATTAAATCAATAAATAAATCAAATTAAATAGAATGGAATAAAAAACTATAGGCAAAAAAGTGAAATAATAAAATTAATAAACATTTATTTAAACAAATGAATTAATTTGGGTTTAAAAAATAAACAAACTTAATTAAAGAACAAATTACAAATATTTACTGTAACTTGCTAAAATTAATTAATTAATTAATTAATGAATTAATTAAATTGAAGAATAAAAAATATTAAATGAATAAAATTAAATTTTTAAAACTAATTAAATTATTAAAAGACTAAAAAACAAAAAGAGTTATTTATTTACAATTTAAAGAATAAATCATTAATTAATTTAATAAATGAATTAGTAAACTAACTAGAATTAAAAATTATAAAAATAGAATCATAAATAAATAAAAGTCTATTTCGCAAGACTATGTTAATTTTATACTTTTTTAAAATGACACTAATGTACATTAAAACACATGTTTTAAACAAAAAAACAGATTATTTTACACATTAAGAACAAAATCACAACACTTATAAAATATTGACTAAAAACAATCATTTTAATATAAAAAAGTCAATAGAAAATAAAAAATAGGATGTGGCAAAGAATGTGAAAACATTTCAACGTCAAATATTATTCATAAAATCTCAGGGTGTTACAATATTTCATTGTAAAAACCATTATATTTGTTGGATACATCTGGAGACTCAAAATAGGACCACCAGAAAAACTTCTATGGGAAGATGCATAGTCAGATATAATATACATTTGAAAAATGGCGATGGGAAATTTTTCTCCAACTTGCAAAGAATAATCAAGGCATCTCTCTACAATTTCTAACCAACACTTATACTCTGTATTTTGGCCGAAAGGTCTTGATAAAAATGATATAACTTAATCACAACAACTCTAACATTATGTTAATGTAAATTCCGAATGACAACATTAATCAGACCATGTTACATGTCCTGGTAATAATGGGTTTTAAGATATTTAATTTTCACATCTTGTGTATTCACCCTTTTCAAAATATTACATGAATAACCATTTGAAACCTTCAAAAATTCCAAGACCGGAAGAGATTTTTTCTTCTCCACATTTTTCATCGAATATAAGGTAATAGGGACATTCCACTTATTTTGACCAATTAACTCCAAAGAAAGTTTTTTTCTTATACACCAATCCCACAAATCATGACAAGACTACAAATCAACTTTTGTGTTGCCTTTGAGATTTATAATAGTAGCAAGTAAAATCTCACAATTGTTTTTCTCTATATTCATTACATCCAAACAATGATGAAATAAATTTGTTGACCAATATAAAAACTCAAATAATATGATTTTCTTTCCCGAATGTCTATTAGAATTTCAATTAATATGTTTTCTCTTTCCAATATTTGATTGACTTTTTCCAAGAACATAATTAAAATCATCATGTTCTTTAAAGATATCATTCCATGAAATTCTTTGAGGCATCTCATCTACCTCGACAACATTATCTTACTGCCTCTGATTTTTCCTGTAGGGATGATCCATCGATCGAAATTGTTGATGCCCTATAAAGTTGAATGGTTGCAGGTATATACCAATATGATTGTGAACTAATAATCCAAAGCTCCTTTAACACCTCTATTTATGGTTACAGGTATATATCAATATAATTTCCAAGATCAATAGGTCCAGATATCAATATATTAATAATAGTTAAAGGATTATTCATACACATACATGCAGGAATGTTATAAATGTGAATGAAAATATTCCAAGTATTGTGTGCAATATGAATTTGGAGAAATGGGTTGAAACTATGACAGGATAATCCCAATATAACATTTTTGACACTCCTTTCCATCACATAGTCTAATGAAGGAAAAAGTGGAATACCTTATGGCCAAAGAGATTCATCCTTTGAAGAATATCAAAAATTTACAAAGGCATGAACAAGGAACTCTTTATGCATAGATCACGCAAGTTTCATTATGGTCACGCAAGTATAGTAGTGTGCCACATATGGGTTGTGCAAGTCACCTGTGAGCCCTATTATTATTTTCACCAAAGGTCCATAGATGGCCTATAAATTCTTCTTATGGGACCCCCATTTAGAGGACAAATAATCCAAAACTCATATTTATGCTCTAGTCACCCAAGTCTCCATCTGAAGTCTTCCAAACACTTCTAAGGTAATCATTTACCTAGAATGGATGTTCTAAAGATGAAGAATAAGTCCTATGTATTAGAACTCATCAATACTTGTGTGCCTAAGTGTCAAGCCCTTAAGGGATGTGATGAAACTTGCGCGCCGACTTTCCCTCTCAAGGAAACTGGAACTCCACCTAACTGAGAGCCTCTAGGAATGATACTAAGGGATCCAATTCAAAGTCACCCAAGTATCACTTCATAGGTTCTTCGTTTCCCAAGTGAACATATGTCACGCAAGTATACTAACACGACCAGGAATTGCGCGCCAGACGAATACTTGCAAGCCTCCTTCCAATTCACATCCATTCCACAAATTCACCTCTCCTATTCATGATTTAGCATTCAAACCCCTCTTCAAAGACATTCATGGCATGGTAACTTTTTTGGCTACCTTATCTGATAGGAATTCTGTGGAACATCTCTTAAAACCTTGTTATTTACATAAATTTATGTCACTAAGGTTAGATATTTCCTTCATTCAACCTCATCCTTTAAAATGAGAAGATCATTAATCTGGGAATCCCCCTTATGAGTAAGCCCCATGTTTCCTAATCTGGGCATCCTCCTCAGGAGTAAGACCCAAGTTCCCTAATCTGGGTGTTCTTCTTAAGAGTTAGACCCATGTATCAAGACCTCATAACCTGGGCCTCCTTCTCAGGAGTAAGTCACATGTTACAAATCTCCTTAAAATTTGGGCCTCCTTCTCAGGAGTAAGTCCCAATCATAATTCCCTTTTGATTTAGGAATCCTTCTCATAAGTAAGACCCAGTCATAATTTAAAGTCCCCTTTTAATCTGGGAATCCTCTTTAGGAGTAAGCCACAAATTAAGAATCTAAATCTCCATAGACCAAAAATACCATTATGGACCCTGTTAATGGGCATCCTCCTTAGGAGTAAGCCCCATGTCCCCCCTAATTTTGGCATCCTCCATAGAAGTAGGCCCCTAGTTAGAGTATCCAAATCTCCATAAAGCACAAATATCTTTATGGACCTTATTCCTAGGATTCTTTCCAAGAGTAAATCCTATTCTTCACCTACTGGGAATTCACAGATACAGAAGTCCCATATCATTCCTTATTACCGCATCTTTCGTGGAACAAATCTTCAGGTTTACTGATACCACCTGTTTCTCACACCAATAATGAATCATGTGAGAATAGAGTGTAAAAGTAATCACAATACATCTCTTTGGGACATTAATCATACGTAAGACACACAATTTATAATAAAACTATGTGGACTTTGATCTCTGTGTTAAAATTAGAGTACGTAGGAAACCTTTCTATGTTTCAAGCCTATCACCCATTAATTCTCATTTGTCCCATATGATGTCAAACAATATCTTAATTACCAAACTATGTGGGTTCTGATCCCTCTTTAACAAGGATACGTAAGTAGCCCATCTGCAGGCACGATCCCAACTCGAAAATAATCTCCGTCCATCTTAATGATAATAAACTTCAAGTTCCCCACTGAGTGTCTTTAAAACAAATATGGTCATCATAATGACTATGATATTTATATATAATGTGTTCAAGGATACCATTGACATAGAATATCTAATAAATACGGATGATTCCATATTGATTAAGAACCTCAAATACATATAAAAGACTCTCAAAATCCCATACATATCAATCATTGTTTGCAAGATCTAAAGGAAGAAATCATTTTCATGCTTGGTAAATTAATTAGGATTCACAAACAAAACATAAATCTATAAAAGATTCCCGGAGTAGACAATAATTCCCCCCAAAAGGTGTGATGAGTCTGACCTCCCATCCTCTCGACCAATGAAAATTCTTAAGTCTCATCAGTTCACAACTAATGGGAACCTAACTTTGGAAAGTTGGTCCAAATGGATATAGAATCGTGTGATGATTCTGGTTCTACAAATAAACCTGTCAGAAACCGATTGGAAAGTTTTAACCTTAAATAAACAAGGTCATACCCATTTCCAGAAAAAACAATAATGGTGAAACCGACATGAATCCTTAACCAAGTTAAATGATGTTTTACTTACTTGTTAGGCCCCTATTTTACATAATGTGAGGGCCAAAAAAGAAATCAATAACATATGTTCTCATCCAAAATATGTAGTGGTCAAACTTATCTTGATTATGTCTATTATATCAAAAATGCACTCTTTTACAATATCTCTCTACGTTAAAAAATTGCTTCTCTAAAGTTCACATCTGTGAATGCCTCTACCGCTACTCCTACTAGATACTCGTCCACTCTGATGATGACATCACCTACTCAGTGTCTTCAATGCTGGTTCTCAAATTCTTTGGTTAAGGAATACCATCAACACATTAACATTCTGACTCTGGAGGCCGCTTTACAGGCCCTCCAAGTTAACAATTAACCCTGGTTGATCAGACAGCGACGACCTGTGATCGAGAAGCAGGCAGTGCTAACCATTGTTTACAACCATTTTGGGTCATTATCCTTTGAACGCAATAACCATTCCCTCCCATATTATAGGGAGGCTAATGAATAGGTTACTCAAGGCCTCAGTTCAACAAGGCATGAGTCCTTCATGAAGAATCCCACCAACAATCACTGCCAGACTCGTGCGGTAGTGCACCCTCAACATGATGAGGATATCACCTCTAGGCATTCGGCTCTAGTTCCTCAGACCGGAGCATGCAAGAATAACCCCCAGACATGAAATTCGGACAACAGGAACCAGGTTCTTACTTCTTCCCCCTCCGAGGAAGTCTATCAAGCTAACTTGATGTCATGCAACAAGCAGGAAAACATATCGGTTCGTTCTAATCCCACTGTCCAGCAGACTCATCTGGCAAAAACCCACCAATCCCATTATGCATTTCTGATAGAGTACTATAGGAAGGCACATACACATTTTTATAATTCATCATCCAGTCAGAAGCCTCTTCTAACTGAATCCAAAGAAGCTCACCAACCAAATATAGTGGCAACCTGTAAATAGGCATATACACCTACATACAATCAAAATTCTGTCAGCAGTCTCGTCTTCCAGTATTGAAGGAAATTCATCAACCATACTTGACCAATAATACACAGCAGGCACATACACCTGCCAATGTTCATCAATCCTACCAATATTATCGTTTGGTAGCACCTGGATAAGTCATTCAGAAAGCTCCGACGATAAATTTTGAGCAGACTCAACTCTCTACCCCCATGCATAAGTACTGTCAATATCCATTTAAAGTAAAAGGAGGAAATGATCAGGCACATACACATACTCCTGACATGGAATGGATGTATATTCCCTTTCCGGCAACTGATGTCACCAAGCACATTCTGACAATGGTGAAAGAGTAGAATAAAATCCCAGCCCATATTCTGGATGCCTGTCAGAATATTATAACAACTTCAATAGCATCATTGGCAAGGAATCATAAATCTATCCCTATAAGTGCATTGACTCATCAAAATGTCACTCCAGAACAGATACACACCTCTTTCCCAGTCCAGGATGGTTGTGGGACATACTCCCCCATATCATACGGACAATCAAGCCGGGCACATACACCCAATTTGAATGGAGATAACCAGCCTATCCTTACCATTTCTCCTAAGCAGGCAGATACACCTGCCCATAATAACTACTTTCTTCAACAAGTGGTTCCTCAGGTGAGTAAGAAGGTGTTTAAGAAAAATACTCATTCAACACAGTTGAGAAATCAAGAGCCAATCTGCAATAAGGCCTTGTTCGATGGTAGAGTTCTTGAAGCCCCCAGACAATTATCTATTGCAACTCAAGATTCTACTCTCTCATTTTCCAATAGTGGGAACAATATTTCCTAAGGACTTCATCAGACACTTCCTCGTGAAGGCTTTCTTCAAGCCATTTCGGTCGATCTCGAAGTATCATCTTCCGATGAGAGCCACAATAACCCTCTGTGTGGCTAGAAGATCAAGGAGCAAAAGGTTTCATCTTTTTCTGTAACTCACCATGGTGGTCCTCCCCATGATGATGAATTTAGATGTGAAGGACCTCTCCATAGTAGTAATTCATATTGCCTAGAAAATTATTCCAAGGACAATGCAGTAACGAGAAAGACCTCTTATCTTGAGGGACTTGAAAATGTGAAGCCAGTCATGTCTGATGCTTTACCATTAGCAGGTGAAATACATTCTCAATCAGAAGATAGCCCTGGGTTTAGGTCATTCTCCAAACCACGCCTGGGTCATTAATATTCTAATTTGATAAATGAATTCTTTACCAATCATGTTGAATCTGATGAAGCAACAAAGAAGCACCAACTTTGGTCTAATCATGTAGAAAAATCATCATCGAATGATTAGGAGGAAGTGCTGAATATGAGAAAACAATGTGCGAAAGGTGAAGTATCATTCATGTTTTGGCCTTTGGCGGACTCTCAGTATGATATTCCATAAATGTTGATGGATGATTGTATTCACGATATTCGTTTCAAAAAGTGGAAAACTCTTTGTCACATGAAAAAGAAAATATTATCTTATGATGAATATGAAAATAATGTCAGGTTAATAGAAGGGTTGGAATTCCAAATTGACTTCACATCTCTCTCAGTTTCTCTACATCCAAAGGTTGAAAAGCGGCAGAGTGCCCTTCAGTGTTCATGCCTTGGAAAACTAAAACGATTGCACCAGTTAATTACCAATTCCCCATCTGGTATTCATATTACGGGATGGGGTGTTCATGGAGCATAGAATTTCACTGTACTCTCCTGTCAACAAAGCCTACCAAAAGTCGTATCATGCAATGTTATTTCCCACATCCATCCAAAGATACCTGGTTTTGTGTGTAATCAAAGGCATGCTCAGGAACATGCCTCAACTAGTTTCTTCCTATGTCAGGAATACAAAGAACAAGTTGTCAAATTACTCTTTCTTCAAGAAAATGAAAATATCAAATAGGATTCTTTTTTAGATCATGTGCATCATTAGGTGACAGAAGTGTCAGAAATCATCCAACGATAATTTTATCCAGGTGATTTGTGTCGATGTAGATTGATGCATCCAGCCAATTTTTTGACTAAATTCCACAAAATCAGAATAGATTTTTAGAAAGTCTTAGATGTAACATCTCAAGAGCCACCTCAGATTGCCAGACTGGAGACTCTTTTCGCTCAACCCTTGGGATCAACAGATGGGATTCAAGGAGTTCAGCAGGGAAAGCAGGAACAACCCCAATCCACCAGACTGGGGACATTTCAAATCATCAAACTCTCGCTCAGAGAAAGTTAGTCTTCCCTCAATTAGGGAAGAATCCACAAGAGGAACGTAGATCTGAATTATCAATATATTCAATCCAAATTATGGTTCTTCAAGAAGTTCATGAGAGATAAACTCAACAAAAAAAAGTCTCATCAATGACATGGAAGAATACAGTATCACAGAAATTCTGATAGAAGGTATGAAATGCGTTATGCATCGATAAATGTCATCAATGTTGTTGTCACTGATCCCCTAGAACATGAGGTCCACTCATAGGAATCAGGCGAGGAAGTTCCTATTCGAGAATCTGTACACACAGAGAAAAATGAAGAAGGTGTGCATACATGAAATCAAAGGCTTTACCAGAATTTAGTTATTCTGTCAACTAACCAACTCCCCCCTCTCCAAAAGGCATCCAACAAGGGGAAAGGAAAAAATTCAAGTTACATTCAGCCCTTCCTCTGGAGAAGGCCAACCTCTCTCATTATAGGAAAGGTTCACACATTAGAAAGAAGAAATGAAGGAGTGAAGGAGGATGAATGCAGAACTACATCATGGTAGTCTTTCTCCTAAGCATGCTGGAGTCATTCAGTCAAGGGAATTTGTTGAAGATACTGGGATGGATCAAGAATATAATCCTTTACCAGTACACCATCACAGGTCTAATCCTATGGGTCATGTGAATCAAAAACAAGTAGTGCTACCATCAATTGCAGTACTAGTCACTGCACCTGTCCAAACTCTAGTTATTGCACCTGCTCAGGTCCAAGCTCAACCAGATTTTTCTCAAAACGTTAATAACTACCATTGAGTCATTGACAACTTAGTTGGAAGCTATGGAAGGAAAACGTGCCCCAGTTCAATCGGATAAGAGAGCTTATCCTGAATGGGTTGATGCAATTCTTACCCCATCAAATTTTGGAAGTACCACATTCCCATTTTTTAATGGTTCGGGAGATCCATTACAACACAGAACACATTTTGTTTCTCGTTGTGATCCTATGATCAGAACTCCTCAACAAAAAGAAGAAGTTAAGCTTGATTGTTTTGTACAGTCATTACAATGACCTACTTTTTTCTGGTGTACAAGCTTGGAATCCCGGTCAATTATTGGGTGGGAGGATCTCTGTAAAAAATTTCTTTTTCAATTCAACTCAATGTTGCCAAAGGAAAAGGTTTTTGATCATAAAAATTGTAAGCAAAGGAAAAATGGAAGAGTTTTAGATTTCATTTCTCGATGGAAGGGATTAACATATTCCTTAAGTTTAGCAATCCCTCAAGAATAATTGTTTCTAATCTTTCTGGCTAATTTGCGTGATTAATTATGCACACTGTTGATCCATGTGAAATACACAAGAGGGTTTTGAGACCTAACTTTAATTGCTCAGTAGATTGAAGAATCTCTTACAAAGACTAAGGCTAAAACTCGTGTAATTCCATCTATTCCAGGAATGAGAATGGGGAAAGTAGAGACTGCTACAGTTACGCATAAACAAGAACCTGTACCTATATCTACTTCAAAACATTGATCATATCGAAGGGATCCAACTCCTAAGAATCAACAATAATGGCAGCCTCATCAAAATGTTCAAAGAGATCAAATATGGATACAATTTGAGGAGTTTAAGAACAATGTTTATTCTTTTCGGAATGAAAAAGTTCCTAGTTACTTCATTTCGCCTTTGGAAAATAATCTGGTTCAGTTGCCAAGGCCCAAAAGGCCGAACAAAGAAGGAGATGATGACCTTACCAACTATTTCCTATTTCATTAGATGTTGGGGAATCCTATTCAAGAGTGTTTTGTCTTCAAAGTCCTCCTGCAAAAGTTGGTGGACTCAGGACAGGTAAAACTGAAAGGTTCTTCAGCCTAGGTAGTATGTGTTACTGCTACTGATCTAGAGGAAGAAAGCAAGTGGCATGAAGTCAAAAGCAAAAATGCACAGAAATATGATAATCAGATGGTTAGGAAAATGGTCAACTGAAATCATGAAATTTTTCAAACACAATTGAATCAACCAATTGTGTCTTCTGCTTGAATGTGAGTAAAAAACCCCTTCATCAGAAGGAAAATCATCAAAGAGCCGGCATAATTCGATGAAAGAAGAAAATTCAGAAGAAGATGAGTTCCTTTCAATCCCTAAGTTATCTTTGACTCTGGCAGATTTTATGCCATCTACTTCAAAAGCATGGGCACCACCCAACCAAACGGTATAGCCTAAACTGGTTAATCAAGAAAAATCTTCATTCGATGAAGAGTTGATCTTTAGATCTATTAATATGATTCACTTGATGGATCTGTATGCCAGTCACAGTTTCAATATTGATGAGCCTGAATTCCCTATATCAAATAGAGGAAGGAGTTCCAAAGTTCAAGGATAGAGGGGAAGACGTGGATATTTTAGTTGCCACTATTCTAATCCTACCCCTTATAGGACTGTATATGCAGCAGAAACTCGTAGCAGATCCCTTCAGCGGGCCCAACAGGAAAAACAATGTTCATCCACACATGGAAGATTCTGTCCTGGAAAAATTATTTTGGAAGATTGGTTGGAGGTTACACTTTCTTCCTCTCAGCAAATAAATAGACCTAGTTAGTCTAATCTGCCAAAGTCAAGAGTATTTCCAACTCCTACCCCAATACAAGATGAATCTGCTTCCAGAGCATCAACTTTTATGGAACATGTGGAACCACATGTTCCTGTTCGGGAACGCAGACCTTTGGACCAAAATTATGATGTCTTGAAACATTTGGCCCAAGTACCGGCCATGTTATCAATTATGTATGCTTTAAATCTATCAAAGGATCTTCGGGAGGCACTCATTGAGGCTTTTTCAAGTCCTCGGGAATTCTAAACAAAAATTGTTGGGGCTGAAGTCTACCATGTAGAGTATGATCCTGCATAATGCCATACAGTGATAACTTTTATAGATTAAGATGAAGATGATGTTGTGCATGGACATATTAGACCTTTGTATTTATCTGGCAAGGTCAATGATGTATACATCCAACGAGATTTTATTGATAATGGATCAGGAGTCAACCTCATCCCTATTCATACACATCATCCATTAGGACTCCCCGAATCTGATTTATCTCCTTCTACTTTGATGTTGCAAGGATATGATAAAAATGAACAAGATCCTCTGGGAGATATTACACTCAGAACTCAATTTGATGACCTTGTATCCAATTCAGATTTCATGGATATTCCCCATGACACAGCATTCAACATTTTTCTTGGAAGTCTTTGGCTACGTCAACATGCGACTATCACTTCATCATACCATCAATGTCTCATATATTGTTTCAATGGTAAATTTGGGACATTTTATGGTGATAAATCCTGATTCAAAACATGTGAATCTCAATACATTGAGGCATAATGCTATCACATGGAGCGAAAGGAGATATCAATGACAGAGAAGGTTACCAAAATTAATGATCCATATTGTTTGGAAAAGATTCCAGTAAACTCATTAATACATTTGAGTATAGATTATGTGTTGCCGATCAGTAAAATTGATAGGATAGACCCAAATCTAAACACTCTTATGGAAATTTCCATAATTTCAATTATTGAAATTGAACCAGACAACATGGAAGAAATTGATGATTCACCAGGCATGATGATTACTCAAATGGAGATGTCATCATTTCATCTGCTGAAATCCATAAATTCTATAATTCATCCACTATGATAAAATAAGTTATAGAAATACTAGATGAAAATAATGATGTCGATTCTCAATCCATCATCTCATCTATATCACCTCAGAAATACCCTTCATCATCAATAGGTTCAGAAATGGTCGCCTCCGCTTCATGATGTTCAAATGTTAACATCTCATCTGATCATGGAAATTAATTTTCATCAACTACTATGCAAGTAGAAACAAATGAAGTAAAACATATTAAAGAAGAAGAGGAAGATCTCAGGGATGCTCCTTCATCATTTGAAGAAGGTATCTCTACCACTGTGGATGAACTCAGAGAAATAAATCTGAGTACAAAATAAGATCCACACCCCCCCTTTAATTAGTGTGGTCATGACTCTTAAAGAGAAAGAAATGTATATTTCATTTTTAAAGAAAAATCGGGATGTATTTTCTTGGAATTATAAAAAAATTCCAGGGCTTGATCCTGATGTTTCTACCCATCATTTGGGGTTTCCAGAAGAACATCGAGGATTCCAGAAAGCCACAAGAAGAACACACCAAACTTATGACTCCAGAATTTTAGCTGAAGTGGATAAGATTATTAAGGATATTTACATCAGAGAAGTTCAATATCCCAAATGGATGGCTAATATTTCCCCTATGGAAAAGAATAATGGACAAATTAGAGTTTTTATTGAGCTCAGAGATCTTAATCGGCATTTTCCCAAGGATGATTTTCTAGTTTCGATCACAGAACTCTTAATTGATGCAATATTTGGATACGAAGCTCTTTCCTTCATGGATGGATACTCTAGGTATAATAAAATCTGAACGGATCCAGAAGATGAAGAATATATATCCTTCATATCCCCTCAAGGTGTGTTTTTCTATAGAGTAATTCCCTTTGGCCTAAAAAATGCAGGTGCAATTTATCAACGTGCCATGCACCGTATCTTCAAACCCTTTTTAGGGAAATTTGTTGAATGTTATATGGACGATTTGGTAGTTAAATTTAGATAATTTTATAATCATTTGGCTAATTTTGAAATCATATTCCACAATCTTTGACAACAAAATTTGAAGATAAACCTCCTGAAATGTGCTTTTGGGGTAACCTTGGGAAAATTTCTCAGTTTTTTTTGTATGCCATCATGGTATCAAAGTTGATCTGGAGAAGAAAAAATCATTCCTTGGTATGTCACCTCCTAAAAATTTGAAATAATTAAGAGGACATCAAGTTAAATTGTCCTATATTCGGTGTTTCATCTCCAATCTAGCAGACAAATATTTACCCTTCACCAAACTGATGAAGAAGGGAGTCACTTACTAGTGGACTGAAGAATGTCAAGTGGCATTAAATATTCTCATGAAATATCTCTTGAGTCTACCAGTATTAATGAAACCTGTTGAAGGAAGACCACTTATTCTTAATTTGAGATCTTTAGAGTGATCATTGGATGCCTTCTATTCCCAAAAGAATGATGCTGGGAATGAAAACAATCTTTACTATCTTAGTCAGACTATGCTTGAGGCAGAAACTCAATATTACAGTATTGGAAAGTGCTTCCAATAAATAATCTTTTCATTTCAGAAATTGAGACACTACCTGTAACATCATGAGGTCCAATTGGTATCTTGCAATAACCCGCTCAAATTTATCCTTAGTCTTCCATTGCTTACAGGACGTCTCGCAAGATGGGCAGTTATTTTGAAGTAGTTTGATATCTGGTATGTGTATAAAAAGGAAATTAAGGGCCAATATCTGGCTGATTTTTTTGTTGACCACCCTTCTGTAGAAGTTACATAATTAGATATTGAACTTCTTGATGAGGAAGTCTTCTCTATTCAATATAATCTTCAAACATGTGAAATGTACTCTGATGGTCCTTCCAGAAGTCCAACATGGAAGAAAATGGAAGATCCTAAATTCATAAAGTTGGGTTAAGAATTGTTCTAATTACCCCATAAAAGGAAGTGATACCCTATTCCTTGTTATTGTTGGGAGGTGGTAAAAACAGTGAAGCATAATATCAATCTCTCATCATAGGATTAGAGTTGGCACTTTTGGCACAGGTGAATCACTTAAATGTGAAAGGTGATTTATACCTGGTAATCAAACAAGTCAATGGGGATTATGCCATCAGAAAAGAAGAGTTAATCCCTTTTTATTATTATTTCAGTGATTTAGTGGCAGAATTCCCTTCGGAACTGACATTTTATTATTTCCCATGATCACAAAATGCTCAATATGATGCACTGGCTAATGTAGCCACAGCTCTAGCAGATCCAAATCAGGATGAGACAATCATCGGTATTGCACACCATCATACATTTTCACTTTATATTCAAATCAGAACAGAGAAAATCAAGGATATTTGTCCCATTTCTGAGCCATATGGTCATATTGCATGATGAATGACACCTATCAGGGAATACCATAAAAATGGAACACTCCCACCAGATAGAGTCGAGAAAGAACAAGTCCAGTGACGTGTGGTCAATTTTACTCTTTATGATATCCCAGATCACCTAGAAAAAATTCTCTACAAGCGAGGTTTTGATGGAATTCTCTTCATATGTATTGATGACGAAGAGACAATGGCTGTCATGAATGAAGTAAATGCATGAGTCTGTATAGCCCACCAATCTAGACATAGACTGTCTGATCAAATTCAAAGGCTTGGATACTTCTGGACTTTAATGATACATGATTGTGTTGATTTATCAAAAAAATGTCATTATTTCCAAGTATATTCTAATATCATTCTTCAACCCCTAGATTTTCTCCATACAACTAAATACTCATGGCCATTTGCCACATGGGGATTGGATGTTGTAGGACCTTACCCTTTAGCTATATCAAAGTAGTTTAAGGATATTCTTACTGCTACTAACTTCTTTTCCAAGTGGGAAGAGACAATACCTCTCAAAGAAGATAGTTCTAAACTCATTGTTAGCTTCATAAAGTCCAACATCATTACCAGATTTGGTGTCCCTCATACCATATTAACTAACAATGGCACCATCTTTTATTCATCTGAGGTAAGGAAGTAGTATCAAGAATACAACATCAAATATAACAATTCATCTCTGTATCATGCAATGACCAATGGACAAATAGAGGCCATCAATAAGAATATATCAAGCATACTGCAAAAGACAGTGGATAAAGATAAGAAATCAGGGCCTGATAAACTTTTCCATGCTTTTTGGGTTTATCGGACCACCACCCGTACTGCTATGCGGTTAACTCCATATTCATTGGTATATGGAACAGAAGTAGTCTTTCCCATTGAGGTTCAATTACCCTAGCTCAATGTAGCCAATTCTGATTAGCCATCTATATATGAACAATCTCAAAAGATATTGGATTAATTGGAACGATTAGGTGAAATATCAAAATCGAATAGCATGGGATTTCAATAAAAAAGTTCATCTTCGTTCATTCATTGAAGGATAATTGGTATTAGTCCTCAGAACTCCAACGATACTAGGGAAGATCCCTCCAAAGCTTGATCCAAAGTGGGAAGGACCTTATTCAATAAATAACGTCTACTCTAATGGAAATTATTCTTTAATCCCAATGGATGGAGAACTCATCATGACTCCAACCAATGCAATATTATTGAAGAATTATTTCATATAACATAAATACACATTCGTCCAACATGCTGTTAAACTATATTGTCCAAGCTACATGATTCTAAACTATGTAGCACTGGTCCATGCCTATGACCATTAACTATTTTAGTCTTCACTACAAGACTTTAAACTGCATAGTCCCTCCATCACCCAACATGATGATAAACTTTGTTGTCCTAGCTACATGATGCTAAACTGTGCAGCAATGGTCCATGCATATGACCAAAAACTATTTTAGTCCTTATTGTAAGACTTTAAACTACACACCACCCATCGTCATTACTGAAAGACTTTAAACTTTGTCTAGTCCCTAATATATCCTAAATGACATTAAATTGTGCATCATTAGGGATGATACAACCTCTTGTTTCTCACACTGAGTATGAATCACATGATCATAGAGTAAAATTCAACCATAACACCTTCTTTGGGCCACTAACGATGCATAAGTCCCAACACCATTTATTGGTAGTTTTCCTCAAGTACAAATCAATCACAAATTCATTATTCAATCGAACTACATAGACTTTGATCCTTGACTTCTAGGTTGGGTACTTATTCAACCTCCCGAGGTTTAAGCCCAAAACCAATCTCCTCACGTCGGTTCACCTCCATCTCATATGATGTTAATCCGTGATGCATCCCAAAACAAATCTCTTTATGTCGGTTCACCTTCGTCTCAAACGATGTTGATCAGTGAAGCAGCCCAAAACTAATATCTTCATGTCAGTTCACCTCCGTATCATACGATGTTGATCAGTGAAGCTACCAAAAACCAATTTCTTCAAGTTGGTTCACCTTCGTCCCACATGATGTTAAACTGTGTATGTCCCTTTTGTCCATGATACATGACACTAAACATTGTAGCACCATCGTCCTTGCTATATGACATTAAACTATACAGTCCCCCATTGTCCCTTTCCATAGAGGTAATCATCATTGAAATTGATATCCAATCATGTCATATTTCAAAGACTACGTGAATACATGGTAATTCCTGAACTTTTAATCTTGTGTCAAACTGTCATTGCCCTAAAGTCCCCTTTCACCCTTCACTTGTATGAAACAAATCTATATAGAAGGTATTTTAAGAACTACCTATGGCTTGATTCTCATCCTTATGGGATATATAGGAATGTTTGAGCATCCATCGAATCCAACCCCATGTCATTGGGCCTAACCCCAAATTCCACTTTCAGTCCCTTGGCTGAAAAGTCCCCGTGTGAAAACATGAATGTGGTATGAAAACCCTGGTCTTCATTCACATCAGGTTTATATTTTTATCCCTCATTATGGTCTGAGTTCTATGACCCTAAACTAATATCTCCTACTCTCTTATCCCAGATAACGTTAAACTGTATTTCATGAACTATGAATGGATTAATTCCCATCCTTATGGGATATGTAGTGAAGTCCAGCACCTCAATTCAAGACCCAGCCACAAAATGATTATGGTTAGCATTGGTCTGTGTATCTCCTTCATGGATTGGACAATGCCCATTTTGATGTGTCATACTCCTATCCTTAAATAATTTCATATCTCCATAACCCTTTTCTTGACATTTGGTCACAAAATGTCTGATACACAAGAGTCCTTTTTCCTGACTTTGCATCACGTGCCCTTAGGCGGCCTTGCATAAATAGTATACATAATGGACATGTCATCCAAATGATACTATTATTTGACTATGCATCCAATTCCCTTAAATGGACCAACATAATTCAACCCCCTTATGGGTTTGTCAAATAGTGGTAACTTCATTCTTGGGAGGAAAACCTATTTTTTCCTTATTTGTCTTAACGACGATATGTAGGGATCCACCAAAAATAGCCATCCTAAACATATTTGTCCCATACTCTTTTTCATGATATAAAAGTTTTTAAGTATATGGTTTATATTTCCTCCCCTAAATTTGGGTCAGACCTTCGTAGGAGTGACATTCATCCAATTCTTTGAAAATCTTAATTGGAAACATCCTCTCCATATTCAAGTACCACTCTCCATACAGATGACACTATTATTTGGAAAATTTGAATCTCCATTAATTTTTACTGGATTTTTAGCAATTGAAAAGTAAAATTTCTGGGACTTCTTTTGTTTGACTATGTAGCACGTTCCCCTAGGTGGCCTTACATAAGAAGTCTACATAACAGACCTGCCAGCCAAAAGATTCTATTATTTGACCGTACAGCCAATGTCCTTAAGTGGCCCTACATAATTCAACCCTCTAACGGGGTTGTTAAATAATGGCAACTTCACTATTAGGAAATAATTGCTCTAATGCCTTTATCCATTTTTTCATGTCATTCCTTATATTCAAAATTTCTCAAGTCATTGTTTATATGTTTTCCCCCATACTAGATTATGGTAATATGTTTTCATAGAAATTATCATGGAATTGATTCAATTTTAATCTATTCGGTCAAAGCTATTCGACCTTAAACATTTTCCATATTATGTCTGATGTGCATGACATAAAATTTCCCACAAAAGACAAGGGAACTCTGAACAAAAGTCAAATACCATATCACTCAACATAAATTTCGTTTGAATTATATAATATTGAGTAACTAAAAATATTCAATGTTTGTAGGGTTATTTTTATAATTCTAGAAAAAATCAAACTAAGCTTACTTGGCCCATTGGCATAGGTAAAAATTTAAAGTAGGTAGCAAAACAATGCAGGAACAAATGATTGAAGATAAAAATGTTATTAATTGATGCACAAGAGTTAGGAGGACATCCATAGACTATAGTCTCTTCTTTTTTTCAAGAATTACGAGAGTATTTCAACCTAACTCTTCATTTGATTTACGGCATCCCGAGCTTCATCAACATCCAATTGAAGTTCATGCACTCGACTAGCTTAACTCTTTTTAGCTTGATGGAGTGATTTCTTGGAATCTATGATGGGTTTCATACCATTCGTTTGAACTCATTCCAGTGGATTTTTAAGCTAGTTATGTTCCCTAGTAACATCATCTAACTATTTCTGACAGGGAATCTTCTGGAAAACATTCTCCTTGATCTTATACTTCAGATCCTTAAACTTTACAGCATGATCAGCCTCATCTCGGGACACCACAGCTTCAAATTCGCTAATAGTGGTCAACCACCTTGCTGTGGTCAGATCTTGATGATATTTTTGCTCCTACTCCCTCCTTAAGATGATTTTTTTCACTACGGCATGGATCTCTTGATATCCAAAACCTCCAATTCCTAACATGACAACTACGAATGATAGTTGTGGGATCGTCAAAGATATATCTTCAAGAGGCACTTCAGATATGATCTCCTATATGTTCTTCCATGCCTTGAGATGTGAGAATTGGAGTGCCTTTTGTACCTCTAGGTCTGATTCAGCATCACTATCACAGGGGGAAATATAGTCTGGGATTAATGCACTTAGTGAAGTGTCGTGTTCTGCTCCTTCCCCCTGACCCTTGTTACATCACATTCTATTCCCATTAGGGTGGAGGCTGAGGCTTCACCTCTAGATCTAGCCACTGAAATTGATAGCCCTGCATAGTCAATTGAATGTTTTGGTTAGTTTCAAAGGATAAAAAAATTGATTAAGTTGCCTTGAAAATTATGTATAACCACAAATATTATTATCTCTATTCAATGATAGATCAGCAGAATGAGAACCCCCCCTCCCCATCATTTTTAGCTTCAATAGGATTTTTAGTATGGGTTTCAGGAAGCTCTACTGGGTTAAGGTCCACTTGAACTAGAAAATATACAATAATAGGCTTGTCTCTATCCCCTTCAGGCATTATCAGGTCAGCATCTTGTTCAGACGGAACTGTACATTTCAACCAATCATGGTCAAAGATGTAATAAGAAATTTTTAATAGGATGAAGGATAACACTCAAATCCACAATCTTCTAAATTACATTGTAATTTAACATGATCTAAAATGTCTTCAAAAGATGCACCATGTTTCATCATTTAATCCATTGATATCTCATATTCTTGTTTAGTCTCACCAGTGGGAGTATTCGATATGTCTTCTTGGCGACCCTAATCCTGCATCCTCTTACCCCAGATATCTTCTTTAGGGAAAATTGCGGATTCAGTTGTAGTGGCCGCCAAATAATCTGGTGCAGGTGTTGAACCTAAAAGTATCACATAATGGAAGTCAGTTAATGTTTTCATTCAACTTTCTATGAAGTGTTGTTAGATTACCATAAGAAGGCTATTCTCTCATTACAGTAGTTGTATGAGCAGAACTTGGAACAGACACTGGATCTTCTTTAGGAGTAGCCAAGTCAGCATGAATTTGTGACTATTCAGTAGCACCCTCCATTATCCTCAGATTAGGGTCAGTCCTCTCCCTCAATGGAGAAATTGATGAAGCCCCTGAAATCCCGAGAAGTATGAGAAATATTTTTCCTTAATTAGGATTCATGGCTATCTGAATGACTTACCACTACTAATGAATTGTTTAGTTGTTGACTTATTCCTTCAATGCATTTGATTCTTTTCCCTTTTGGGTGTGTTGACATCATCATCTACAAATACAAGAATTGGATAATGAAAATCCCTATCTAACTCCTCGTTCATGGCTTTTCGGCCTGGAGATACCTCACCCAGCTTGTGCTGAGATTCAATAGCTCCAATGGAAATACCACCAGGGCTATACAATGGTGAAGGAACCTCAGCAGCTCCTTTCTTTACAAGATTTAGGATGAAAAAAGTAATTTCCATGAGTAAAAAATATTTAACTGAAGTCAAGTTGCAAAGAAAATAAAAAAATAGACTTACATCTTCAGGAGCCACGTAATGAGGCCACTCCTCATCTTAGAAAGCACTAGTCCCATTAGTGGTGCCACAATCCATCATTTCGATCACCCTCTTGGTTATAAGAATTGAATCATTGGTGGAATATATGAGAATTTCCATATCTATGATGTAAGCCCGCACTTCATCAAGGTTATCCTCAAAACGAATATCAGTAAAAGCCCAAAGATTCCGTACTCCAGGGATGTGTATCCCTTCACATAGGTTTATCCCAGATGTTTCATCATCCTAATATAAACTCCACCATATCTAGATAGCCTCAAGTCATAGATATTCAGTATGTATACCAGAAGGCTGTGAGGAGGGTCCTATAATCTGGGACTTCAATTTATTCCCAGCCCCTGCGATCACAGATAAAAGATAAGAAAATGAAACTTGTTACTCTATAAAATAATGGAAATTAAATTGAACCAATGAAGAAACTCACCAGGAGTCTATGGAGTGGGTATCTTGATTCTGTAAGGAGAATTATATCACATGTCATGCCTCATCATCCCCATACTGAGAATCTGTTGAGTCAGCCCTGGGTGGGGAACCCAGTGAATCAGCTCCGAGTGTGGAAGAGTCACCTTCTAGATGAAGGGTTTATTTCTTGACAATTCTCTTCTTTTTCCCCACCCGAGTAACTAGATGACTTAGTACCCCTTAAGGGTATGATGCTACCCAGTTCTTAGCATTCCATGTAGTCAGGTGACTCGCTACTCTAGCAACTGGTAGATCAAACACTACCCTGGACTTTTCCATAGCTATCAGCAACCAATGTTGTTGGGCATCCATCTGATGCTGCTCTGACTATACATGCATTAGTGGGGATACAAAAATATATTACAGAAATTTGAAATGGCGTGCAAATTCGATATGGAGCATTGGCCTCACATATAATCTCTCCGTCAGTTATGGTGGCCAATACACCATCTCTGCAAGATAACATGTAAGACCTAAATTCTAGGCTGGTGGTTCCATCATCAACAACCCGCTCGGTTGGTGGGTTTCTATAAGGAAAGAAATGGAATTCCTTGAACATGCATAGGATCACCTTTATATCATAGGAGTTGAGGTATAAGGGAAAAAATCCAGAATATGCATGCAATGATGGCCTGAAAGAACTTCCAGGAACCTATACTCCGCTCTATACAACATATGTCAATAAATTAGTGGAAATACATCCCCAAAAAACATAGAATGGACCCACATTCTCAAAATATGCATACCCATATAAACATGGAGTAAGATCCTGTGAATACTTGCAAAAATGGGGGTGGCCAACCAAACCATTTTCCTCTCAGCCAAATTTGGCTGCAACAACAGAGGTCCCTGTCCTGACGCCTCCCTTAGAATATTTAACTAGAATAAGATAAACAATGAGACATAAGGATAAGAAGCCTACTAGACGGGTACATTCTGGGATTCTATAATCCACTTCATATCCCCACTTTTCAAACTATCCCGCTTCCAGGGTTGGACAGAATGTGCCAACTATACCCATCTTCTCTGTTCTGGGGCATCTAGTAGGACAGGTACAGGTGGGACCCTTCTCCTTCTTCTTGGAAAGAAACATATCCATACACTCCTCTGGATGAATATCCTTTCTAGAATTAGTTTGGGTGGTATTTGAATTCTTATGCTTGTGGAACATTTTCAATAATTCTCGATCCCAACCTGGAGTCTTCTCCGAATCATTCTTAGTCACCTTTGGGGGGATGAATTCATCATACATATAACCTAAAATTAGAACGCCTGAGATCTTGTAGACATCCCACAAAATTATGCCTACTTCTCCATGAGTCAGATGGAATGAATTGGTTTCTGGGCTCCAACGGCGGATTAGCTCTGGCACAAAGTTCTCATTTCTGTAGACATATGTCTGCCAAGCCCAGACAGCTTCATATATTGCAGCTCCTTTCAGATCCTCAACAAACTCAGCACAGGTTTGTCGCACCCAATATTACCACATCCAAGTCGGCTTCACACCTCCTCCAGGATAGAAGTCCTGACTCTTCTTCCAGCCTTGGGATTGATCTATCTGAGAGTTTTTCGGAAGATTGAGGGATAACAATGCTGTTGTAGCTCAGGATTGTGAGGTTTCATATCTGGGGAACATGGGCTATGATGCATTATAAACGCCTTCTCCACTATTCAACATTTACAAAAAAACCTCCAACTGAGACATTTCCTGATGAAAAGATGGTGTATGTTTGAAACCAAGAATGCAGAAGATAGTTCTTTGCATTTGGAACATTGACCCCTTCCAGATGACCATGCCCATACAAAGGTAGTTAAATACTTTGTGGGAAATGAAGATGATACTTCTTCAAGTACTTGGCTAAATCTGGTAGATTTATGTCATAGATATCATAGTAATCATCGCCAACGATGTTCATCATGTAATCAATCCTCTTGCTAGCCAACCCATCAGCCAATCCGACTATTTTGGGAGCCATTGAATCTGCAAAAACATCAGATAATTAACTTTTATGTAAGTTTATTTTTCATAACATTTGTAAAGAAATTCGAAAAAAATGCCTAAGGCATTAAGGAGTGAAATTCCCATATTGGTGTGAAAGTCTAAGTTGGCCGCGCAAGTTTTACCGCGCTAGTACTGGTGTGCAAGTCAGAAAATCATTACAGAAGTGCGACACAAAAAGAAGCGCAAAAGAATGGAAAGCTAAGTCACTAGCGTGAACGAGATCCCACTTGCGCGATGAGAGCAAGGTTCATTGAAATTTGGGTTCTTTTCATGAGAGTAGCACCCATATTTATAGGAAAGGCCTTACCCCAACATGCAGGACTCTGCGAACCAGAAGAATACCTATGTGCCTACCACTTGTGCACCACCATGCCTTGTTTCTCGTTTTCCTCAGAGTCAAATCCTCTTTTATTTCAAATCGAACTCTGAAGGGGGGAATTTTATTGATACTCATTTATGTCATAGAGTCTAAAAAATGAAAAGGGGGAATAATGTAAGCCTAAAGAGATTCATCTGTTGAAGAACATAAAAAATTTACCAAGTCATGAATAAAGAAATCTTTAAGAATGGATCGTGAATGTTTCATTATGGCCGCACAAGTATACTCGCACGCCACATATGGGTCATGCATGTCACTTGCATGCCATATTTTTTTTCTCCCATGGTTTTTATATGGCCTATAAATACCCCTTGTAGTCCCCCCATTTTGAGGATGAAAAATCCAAAACTCAGATTTAAGCTCTAGTTGCCCAAGTCTCTGCCTGAAGTCTTCCGAACACTTATAATGTAATTATTTTCCTAGAATGGAAGTTCTAAAGAGGAAGAATAAGGCCTAAGTATTAGAACTCATCAATACTTGCATGCCTAAGTGTCTATTCCTTAAGGGATGTGATGGCACTTGCACGCCACCTATCCCTCTCAAGGAAACCTGTGTGCCACCGATCTGAGATCCTCTATGAATGATACTAAGGGGTCCAATTCAATGTCTCCCAAGTATCACTTAACAAGTTTTTCAACGCCCATGTGAACATATGTTGTGAAATCATACTTGCGCGACCAGGACATGTGCGTCAGACCAATACATGCGCGCCTCCTTCCAATTCACTTTCTTTCATCAAATTCACCTCTCTTCTTCGAGATTTAGCCTTCAAACCCCTCTTCAAATCCATTCATGGAATGTTTCCTTTGTTGGCTTCATTATTGTAAAGGAATTCTGTGGAACATCTCTCAAAACCTTTTGATTTACATAACTTTACGTCACTGAGGTTAGATATTTCCTTCATTCAACCTCATCCTTTAAGATGATAAGACCTTTAATTTTGGCATCCTTCTTAGGAGTTATCCCCAATTTCAATAATATATGCGTCCTCTTTAGGAGTATGACCCAAGTTACCAAATCTGGGCATCCTCCTTAGGAGTAAGCCCCAAGTCTCATGACCTCTTAACTTGGGCCTCTTTCTCTAGAGTATGTCCCAAGTTAAAAATCTCCTTAAACTTTGGGCCTCCTTCTCAAGAGTAAGTCCCAATCATAATTCCCTTTTGATATGGGCATCCTTCTTAGGAGTAATCCCCAGTCATAATTTAAAGTCCCCTTTTGATATGGGCATCCTCCTTAGGAGTAATCCCCATGTTAGAAATATAAATCTCCCTAAAGCCCAAATACCTTTATGGACCCTGTTAATGGGCATCCTCCTTAGGAATAAGCCCCAAGTCCCCCTAATTTGGGAATCTTCCTCAGGAGTAGGCCTCAAATTAGAGTATCCAAATATCCATATAGCATTAATATCTTTATGGACCTTGTTCCTAGGCTTCTATCCAGGTATAAATCATATTCTTCACATACTTTGGTAGTCACACATACATAAGTCAAATATCATTCCTTGTGACTGCATCTTTCTGGGAAAAAATCGACAGGTTTATTGATACTTCTTGTTTTTCAAACAGAGCATGACTGAAATGAGCAGAGAGTGTAAAAGTAACGACATCACATCTATTTTGGCCGCTAATCACATGTAATCCCCACAATTATTAATCGAACTGCGTTCACTTTGATCTCTACCTTAAAAGTAGAGTACATAGGAAGCCTTTCTATTATTCAAGCCTATCACCCATTAATTACCATCTATCCCATATGATGTTAAACTAAATCTTAATTCCCAAACTACGTGGGTTCTAATTACTCTTTAACATGGATACATAGGTAGCCCATCTGCGTGTACGATCCCAATTCTGAAATAATCCCAGTCATTCTGAATGAAAATAAACTTCAAGTGACCCACTGAGTGTCTTTAAAACCAGTATGGTCATCATAATGACAAAGAGATTTCTATATAATGTGTTGAAGGATACCATTTAATAAGAATCTCTAATAAATACAGATGATTCTCTATCGATGAATAACTTCAAATACATACAAAAGATTATCAAAATCCCGTACATATCAATCATGGATTACAAGAAATAAAGGTAGAACTCATTTTCATTATTGGTAAATTAATAAGGATTCATGAACATAACATAAATCTATATGAGATTCCCGGATAATACATTAATTCCCCCAAAAACATTGTGATGATTCTGAACTCCCATCCTATCAAACAATTAAAATTCTTAAGTCTCATCAACTCACAAATAATGGGATCCTACCTTTGGAAAGTAAGTCCAAATGGATATAGAATCCTTGGATTTTTCCAGTTCTACAAATAATCCTGTTATAAACTGATTGGAAAGGATGGGCCCTAAACAAAAAAGGTCATCCACATTTCTAGAAGAAACTTACATTTCGTGGGTCATCTATACAATTAGGATGTAACCTTTCAAATTTATTCTAAGCCAAGCTGTCTATAGGATGTACTATTTCATCATTATCCTTATTTAATTCATCTTCATGATGTCTCATATTCTTTTACATTTGTTCTGACATAAATATGTTTTCAAGATTGTGAATTAAAGGGAAGTTCCAAATCACTTTCTATGGTATTTTAGTTTGAGTTATGTCTTTATTTGTCTTCCACCTTGATGTGTCACACTGTTTTCACTGACTAAACTTTGAATTTTCATTCCAGAATAGACAACAATATTGGGGGAAAGAATGATTCATAATAGATATAAATCCAAAATTTTCAACCATCTTTGATGCAATGTAATAATTTTTTAGACTACATGCATCATCAGGCAGTAAATCATTAATAAATTTTAGGAGATAGTCGACTGTAGTATTACTAAATCTATAATTTGTTTTCCCATGATATAATCACATTAAAAACTCATGGTTTTACATTTTTCCACATGCCTGGTATATTGGGTTATTTGTATCTTCTATCATCTTTCTAGCACTATCAATGTCATTATCCTTATCAAAAAATGAAAATTGTTTTTCAGTATTAATTTCTACTTACACTAGTCTATATGAGGAGTTGGATTCAGAAATGAAAGGAAACCGATTTGAAATCATATTTTTCATACCAATCCTTTCCCCTAAATCGAGGTCATTCACTATTTGTGCATTTCCTCTATTATGATACCAGACATGACAATATTTTTGGAAACCATGTTTAGTGATATGATAAATTACCTTCTCACAAGTTAACCATGGTATTCCAACACAATCAAAAAACTGGCATCAAATCAATCCACCATCTGAATCATTAGTGAATGCAATGTCAAAGAAATATCGTAACTCCTAAAATACATCATTGATTCGATTAATGTTGTACATCCAATATCTATCCATTCAGAGTCATATAAACATACATTAAATATATAATTAAGAAAATAACATAACATTATATGTATTGTTTCATAAGATCATAAGTAACCATCAATAACATTTTAATAAAAAATTAATAACAAATATTTTTGTTAAGGAAATTCACAAGTGTTTCAAATTATTAAAAACATGAATTTTCAAACCTTTCTTGGACCACATATGATTTTTTTGGTACACTTCCAACACACACATTTAAACCTAGATGTTTTAATAATGAACTATTATGTTTTATTATAAAATTATCTGATGGGAACCCCTCCTAGAAACCCCCTAGACCCTCCCCCCTCTTGGACACTCCCTTAGACACCCCCCCCCCCGACCCCCCCCCTCCTGGACACTCCCTTGGATAACCTCCCAACCCCCATTATGGATAGACCCTTACCCCTGCACCCCACACCTCTACCCTCTTTTTTCCCCCTGCACATTTCCCCCAGCCCCCATCACCCCCATGGACACCCCCTCCTAAACAACCCCCCCCCCCTGCACCCCCATTTTCCCTGCACCCCCCCACTAGCACCCCCACTGCCCCCTTCCCCCATAGACACCCACCAAACACCACCCTCCTGGATAGCCCCCTCCCCCAGCCCCCAACCCCCTTAACCCCCCCCCTCCTGGACACCCCTCCCCTTGGGACACCCCCACCCACCCACCCCTAGACAGCCCCTCCCTCATGGAAACCACCTCTTGGACCCCCCATTCCCCCTGCACACTTTGACTTTCACCCCCAATACCCCCCCTAAAAACTCCCCCCAGCGCAGCCTTCATCGCCCAACTACCCCCACCTGCACCGCCACTGCCCCCACCACCCTACCCCTGAACACTTTCCCCCTTCCACTTTCACCTCCACCACCCCGGCTCACTGCCCCCCCACCCCACCCCAACATCCCCCAACATTCTCCCCCCACTCCTCCCACTTGCACCCCACCTTCACCACCTATATATAGTAAACATTATAAGAAAAAGCCTATAAAATTACATCAACGAATAGAAAGGTAATACAAAAGTATAAGGGGAAAAAATAATTTCCCTAAGATAAAGGAAACAAAGGCTAGAACCAAAAAACAACTATAATGGAAACATAGTGTTTGAGACTGCCTCATGTTACTAGGATCTGACCACCAAACATGTTCAACAACCCCGTTAACTTTTATGCTCTACTAATACTGCTTCCACTAAATTCAAATGCAATATTTCTACCATCTATAAAAGACATGAAATGTGTAGGAAAATCCTGTGTATATATGTGTATATATATACCCCATACGATACCCAAAGAATGAAGAGGGAACAAATAAAATAAAATCATTAGCTCAACCCAAAAGGTAAGATGGTAATGAAACCCAATTCCAACAACTATCCAACACATCAAATCCAATGCCTAAATCATAACGATATTATATCATGAATCTCATCACAAGGACATACCCAACCCTCTCATAATAAAATCCCACATATGTCTTAATATCATACATACCTCATACTATGACATATATAATGGAATTACACTAAAAAGATACATCTTCTTCCTTCAAACATATCTCTACCTAACCCAAAATGGGAGGATGACTTCGTAGAGGAGGAAAAAGGATGGAAATGTAATGAATACAATAAAGTGACTAATAAAAACTCTTAATATCCCCAAAATATGATAATTATACCTCATATAAACGATCATTTTATAAATTAAATGAAGGAATTGTCATTATAAGCATGAACCAGCCATCAAATTCATCTCAATTGAACGATCCTTAGAAAAACATTTCCAAGATATTGAATCTATATTTCCTATATTTATTTTAATTTACATTATATTACCAATATTAAATCAATTATAGGTACACATATGATTCAAAATAATATCATCAATGACACATTTCCTCATATATTTAATACTTAAAAACTAAAAATAGGATAATCATGAATCCAGTTAAAACGTCATATTTCCATACACTTCATTATCAATCGGTATTTTAGTTCATCAATTATTATTTTCAAAAATAATTCCCATTTCTCATAGGATAACAAATTATACTGGAAGTACATATATTAATCATTTCATGATAATATATTGGTTTAAGGATATCATAATTTTAATGAAAAAGTTAATGTAATAAAATATTACAACAATAAATGCATGAAAAAACAAACAATGTTGAATTGAAAAGAATCATAAAAATACAACATCCAATACCATCATGAATGTAGAATTTCATGAGTATAAAGTGGAAGAAGTTGATAATTACAAGTACCATGGTTATGATTCATTATTTAATGTCACAGATAGAACATTAATTGAAAATAGTGATAGTAATAACAACTGTTTTTTGGCGTGAGATTATCTGAAAGTGTTGTTTGAGGTATCCCTTCAATAACATCACATATAGTGGGATAAAACCATTAAATAAAATGCATTATTTCATAACGGAAATATCTATATACAATAAGAGGTAGTAAAATTAAAAATTATAGTATTGATTTAAATTTTAAAAATGAAATTTTTGGTAACATAGCAAAGGAGTGGATCTCAAGATCAATGTGGAGGAACGAGTGTGAATCAATGATGGTTTGGAAAATAATATAAATTAATTGGTTAGTAAAGATGAATAACATGATGTATAAGTAAGATTTTTGTGGTGTAAGTGTAATGAATGACAATGACTCTTTACACCTGACATGAAATTTGGATACTCCAATAAATAAGTTATAGTTGAAGAAAAATATATCGAAAGAGTTTTTTCTAAAGTGATTATTTTTATTCCAAAGGTGTGTCACCATAAAAAAAAGGGAAATATAATATGTAATGTGATAAAATAAAGTATAAGACCACACCTCATGCCAGAACATGTGACTAAAATATCTAGAGTATTGTGAAATTTAGATAATCTTAAGATCCTAAATATAAAGCTATCAGAAATGGGAAAATGACCCAAAATATAAGGCAGTTTTATTTTAAAAAATGTAGAAAAATCCAATATGATTTCTTCATAGAAATTTTTTATTTAAGGGAAAACAAACAAAAAAATATGCAATATCATTCCAATCATAATCTTATTATTTTAATGATTATATTTTTGGGTGTGATGGATATAGACACACAGATTCCTACAATGCCACTAGGGTACAATGAGAGGTGACATCTGAGACCCATAAACAATGATATAAGTAACTTAATTCATATTCCAACACATATAATTTTGTTTAGTTTTTCATGATTTAAGGGAGTTTTCTGAACAAAATGATCCTCCTAAGTATCAAAAATTAGAAGAATTTCCTCAATTTTCATAGAAGAAGACCAATTGGAATCAGAAAGAAAATGTATCTAATTTTTTATTTAATGATATATGAATTCTAAATTTTTGGTTTTTTAAAAGAAGATGTACCTTACACAGACCTAAAATAAAAATCTTTTAACAAATATCAAATATCAAAAAGTTGTATTGATTTTGTTTTCCAGTGATGAATAAATCATGATTGATTGGTCTGCAAAAGCCAAATTTGGTGGAATAGATATTTAAAAGACAATATTGTGATTGAAATCGTTATCGGTTTTCATATAGTGATCTATTGTGACAACAAGAGTGCGATTGAAATCATAAATAAATCCATAATATACCATGGAGGGCAGCGTTGTTTGGAAGCATCGTGGAGGAGGGATCCACAGTGAGAGATGTATTCAGGGAGTAGGGAGATGTGGTGACAGAGGTCATTAGGATGGAGGGTATAATACTGAGATAGGTCATTAGGGAGGAGGGCTCCCCTGTGAGAGAGGTCGTCAGGGTAGAGGAGAGGTCGTCATGGAGGACAGTTGCGCGATGAAAGTGTTGCAGATCAGGGGAGGTGGAGGAGCCCGATATAAATTAAAAAATGACAGTGGAAATAAAAAGTGGGTACAACTATAGAGGTTTAATTAATCCATGGCAATAAAAGTCTATTTCCACTGACCTATAAAACCATGGCTATAGGTCTGTAGATATAGCTTAAATTTCAAGTGATGTTGGACATTTTAAAGAATCCATTGCTTTATAATTACAATCATAAACAGTCATTGTAGAATCATTATGGTAATCTATGGGATTATTAGGATTCTCATATTAATCTTTTATAGTATTCCAAATATTGAATCACATAATTTCAAGATCTATTTTAATTTTAATCGTTCAGAAGGCGTAATTAGTTTCCTTGATATATGTAGTTTAGTTAGTAGTATTTCCCTAGAGTCTCATATTTTCATTAATGATAGATATTTAGAATAAAAAATTAAATCTTTTCGTTAAAAACAAGATCATAGATAATGATAGATGAAATTAATAACAAATAACCTTTGATACTAAATTTATGTGAGAGTGAATAGCTCAGGAGACGGTTAATTGAGATTATAATAAAAAATTATATTTAAATAGAAATTAAAATAAAATGCATTGATTTATATGTCAGTCCAGTTAACTAAAATAGTATTAATATATAATTTTATATTTTTGAATGGTTTCTTAGATTCTCAATCGTAACCCAGGATAATCAATTATACAACCACATTATCTTTTGAAATAACTTATATCACCTCAAAAAAGGTTATAAAATATTAATTAAATACAAAATTAAGAGTAATGTTTTGATAAAGAGTTTTTAAAATATAATATAATTTTAAAATAGAATAAAAATAAATAAATAACAAACATTGTAAAAAAAAGGTTCAGTTTCAATCTTGGTTGCAATCCTCTCCACTTGATAGTACCCATCTACAAATAAAACATATGAAGAAATAATTTTTTTTCCAACCAGCATTGGGTATACGAAGTACATAAACACACAAGGATGTATTTGAAATCACAAAGACTCTTCTAATGTTTTCAAGGGATTAAAAATATGAATGAAAAAATGAATGATCATCCATGTACTCTTCTAAGATCTATATGATTAATATTCTTTAATTGATATAAAAATACATTTATGAGTAATCTAAAATTATGATAAAAAATTGAGGGAAATATATATATATATATATGATATTTCAAGATGTATTATTTCAAAGTTATGTTTTTTTACAGTTGTCATTTATCCTCTAGAAGTACTCTTTTAGTTATGAGATTAAAAGATATGATTACGAAAAGTACTTTGATCTCATGATGATGTATATATGAATACATAGTGTCATAATATGTTGAAATAAAATCACTTATTAATTTTTTTCTTCCCTCATAACTTCTAACATATTCATTACAATATCTTATTATGAAAATATATATTATTTCAAATAAAACTATTAGAGAATCATCATTATGAATTATTGTACTAGGAAGGAAGCTATAGAAAAATTTATGTTGTGACTCAATATTTAATGCATTCATTCAATTCTCTCATGTTTACCATTAGAATATTTAATATTTTTATAAATAGTCCCTTGGAAGCAAGACATGTTCTACTTCATATCAGATTCAATATATAGAAAATTCTTCAATCTTGTGATGTTGTCACTTGCTATAATTTCTCTATCACCGCAATACTTATAAATGTAATAAGTGGCTAGAAAAGGGTTTCAACTGATTGTTTAGTCAATATAATACACTTAAAAAATTAAATTTTCTCATGAGGTCACTTTACATTAATGCACGGTATCTTGAAGCCATATGGTAGATCCAAATAGTTATCCATAATTCCAATGTTTCTATATGACTAGTTAGGTTTATCGGTAGAATTTCAAAGTCTGTAGTCACTCTACCTGATATTGAGTTCACTTGAACATTTAGCTAAATTATTGATATACTATTATTGATATATAACATGTGGTTACTCTAATTGGCCTTAAGACCGCTTAGGGTGCATTTTGATATTTCTATCCTGGTCGATCACGTGTAAACACAGTCAATGCATTTTTCATTTGAATGTTTTACTATGTAGAAAAATTTCTTTTCCCAATATTCCATCATAAATTAAGTGGATGTTATTTATGTAAGTTTTCCATAGGTTTATGTTCATTTCCAATCCTAGATAAATTTCCATAATTTATATAAAAATATTTCACATTCACACAACATCAAATTAATTAGAAAACAAAAATACATTATTAGTGAATTTTACAATAAGGAATTATTGGACTATGATAAGATATTATTTAAAGGTACATAATAATATAAAATAACCATCAAAACTAAATTTGGGTGGAAATCACTTAAATTAAAATTAAACCTTTTTCCCATTTAATAAAATTAAAAAACTTAGTAGAATGTTTTTATTGATGATATTTGGTAAATGAATATTAGTTGAAATAAATTCATGATTAATATCATAGTCTTTGTGTGATATCACAAGAAATAATGCCTCAAGTCTATATGATTTGTTCTAGAATGTTTTATATGTTTTTTTGATATACTGGTTGCCCTTGTATTATCAAATTTTATTTTAACATAATTGAAAATAAATCTAATGTCCACTAAAGATCATTCCATCTACAAAACATGTGAATAATAATAAATATTAGAAATTTATTCTACTTCTATAGTAGATAACTCAACTAAGTTTTTCTTATTACACAACCAAGAAACCATGGATTTTCTTAGAAAATGATAGGTTCTAAAGGTGAATTAAATATCCAATATATACCCTCCAAAATCAAAATATGAATATGAAATTAAATTAAATTCAAAGGATTTAAAAAACATATAATGAGACATGGTTCCACCTAAATATAATAAACTTATTTTGGATGATCTAAATGTGAATGTTAAGGATTTCATTAAAATCAAGCACAGAAGCATTCTAAAAACATAATGCATCAACTACTAGTAGTCAAATATAACAAATTATAATAATTTCTATATATATATTGCTTCCAACCTGTTTTACAACATTATCTATATCAATATTAATATTAAAATTAATGTTATTTTCATGAGTTTTTCTATATTCTATTAAAAATCACTTATATAAATCATGTATATATTTTATTCAATTTAAGACATTCACATATTCTATTGTATAAATTTTAATACAATAAAATAAATATAATTCACCCATCATACTCATTTCAAACTCTTTTTAACAAGTTTTGAAAAATTACTATGCAATTTGTGATTGTTTAAATGAAAAATTACATAATAACCATATGTCATAACTAACAAAATATTTGATAATGAAGAATTTTTAAAAATATTAAGGTATATCTTTTTTATAAAAAATTATTTTTTAAAAAGTAAAGAACTAAACCCTTTATACCAAGAATTAGGTTCTTGTTTATGACCATAAAAAGATTTGTTAATTAGAAAAAAATGGAAATTGAGGATTTTCAGAACCATGAGGTTGTTGAACATAAAATATCTGCACAGTAAAACCATTTATAAAAGAGGATTTATTATGCATTTTAATTAATTGAAAATTAATATGAGATTAATAGGCTAGAATAATCCTAATAGATTGTAATCTTGTAACTGGATAAATGGTTTCCACATAATTTGAAACTTCTTCATAACTATAACCATTTGAAAATATTCTATTCTTGTTTATTGTTATCACACCATGATAATATTTCTTATTTTTAAAGACCCACTTAGTTCCAAAAATAAAATAGTTAGAGGGATTATTCACTACTTCCCAAACCTTGTTCCTTTTGAACTAGATTAACATTTATTTTATATCTATTTCCCAATATCCATCACTTAAGGCTTATTATATGTTTGACATCTCTAAATTGGAGAAGAAGTATGAGAACTCAACTAAGTTTCCTACACTTCTTATATTCTGAAATCCTTCATATAAACTATGCACCACTATCTATATGGGATGGTATTTTAAGGTTCACGTATTTATTGGTAGTACACATTTAGGTTCACTACATTCTTGACTTTGAACACCATTGAATTCAAAATCAAGTTCCAAATATTCTTCCTTTTTTATTCAATGATGTTTTTCATGTCTCTTGAATTTAAAATAATATGTTAAATCATCAACATGATTTTTTTATTCTAAAAAGGGTAACTTTAATTATATTTTACATTTTTTGAATCTTCAACAATACCTGACATTTTTTTGAAAACACTATATTCTTTCAATGTTTTAGAGTAACCTTTTAAAAAACATTCATCAGCCTTTGTATCAATTTTACGAGTGTTATCAATATTGTTAGTGATGTAAACTTCTTGTCCAAAAAAATTAGTATCCCAATATTGGGTTTCTAATATTTTATAACTCAAATGATGTATTAAATGAAATTGACCTGATTATAATTTTTTAAGGAAATACTAGGTTATTATTAAGTTCTTCTTCTTGAAAACGAGTATAAAAATTATATTAACTTAACACAATCTTAGATATTTCATTCAATTTTATATTTCGACATTCAAAATCACCATTCTATTAAGGTGTATTGATAGAATAAATGGTGTGCTTCATACCATGTTTTAGTTATTTCTGAATATACAAAGTAATAAATAATAGGGGAGTGAATTGTGTATTTTAAAAAATCCTACACAATTCATGCTTTTAACAACCACTATAATTTATGAGAAAATACAATGTCATTATTCTATATGAAAATATGTAAAGGATAAATAGAAATAAAGAACATATAGTTTTACAGCTATTTGGGGAACAATGATCCCCTAGTCCACTCTAGCAATCACTCTCTTAGAGAGCTTGATAAATTTCACCATAATGGTCCTCGTATCACAAGCCCATGAATCAAAAACTGAGTACAAGAAGTTGACACATTTACAAGACAGAATAAATTTCCTTTTGGTTCTATAATAGAGAATTTATTATCCGTATATTATATTGAGAAACTGATTCTCCTCCACTACTGAGTACGAGACGTTGAAAGTCAAATAAATCAAAATAGATTTATTTGTTGAAATAGGTTAAACTTCACAACTATAGTAGCATGGAATAGATAGTAGATGGATCTCTTTATCAATAAATAATTGTATCCAAGAGGGAATCAGTAGTATAATAGCATAGAATATCTATATCTCCAAAATGCAGTCCTTTATCTATGTTTTTTTGTTGTATCATTGTAAAAATATTTGTAACAAAGAAGCCATATATGTGAATCACTTATCTCACACACATATGAAGAGATACAATGAGATAATATATAGAACAGAAAAAACATTCTTTTTTATTTCTAATCCAAATGAATAGCCATATTGAACACATAAATTAAAATTTTAATTGACTAGGAGAGTCATAACTTCTCTTACGAATAAGATAGTTTTTCTCTAATGAAAACGGTTCTTTGAATCAATAAAAATAATCAATGAATCAGTCCTTAATTCCAAATTCACAATTGAAGTAATTTTGGATAGAAATTGTAGCTTGAAGAACTTCCCCATTAAGAACACAACATAGGGTTGAGCTATATAGAATAGGATTACTTTGTGTAATGTATGAGTTCCTTTCAACGTATGGTTCCTTGAACACACTTTTAACATTACGTAAGATAGGGAATAAAGTAGCATATGAATGCTGACCCATACAGTTAACCATGTTAGCATAAAATACTGAACATAAAATTGATTAACCATACATTTAACATTCCTAAATGTAGGGTTGAAAAAAGTTAATACAGATTCCAACATAGGATTGTGGAACCATAAACATGTTAATTTTCCTAACTTAAGGATGATGATAAAAAAATCTCATTATCTCAATGTAGAGTTGATACCATAAACAAATATTTTCTTTCCAGTGTAATGTAAGGATGAAATAGAGTTTCCATAATCATTCATGTAATGATAAATTTCTTTAAATAGTATTTACATTCCTTTAAAACTCAATTGAGAAGACATCATTAGAAAAAAATAGGGATATTTGTGAACATCAAAATCCTCCTAAAATTTATATTATTATTGAGATAATACTTTCAAAAAAATCTCACCACTTTTTTATAAACACAAAACCAATAGTATAATACTTAACAAAAATTAATGAAAAAATGGGATTTGTAAATCAAAAAAGCAGATGTAATTTTTTTTTTCAAAATATCGATTACATTTAATTATTTCAATGAATAAAAGGTTTCAAAATAAGATGTTGTGGTTGAAAATATTCTCCCAATCACCCCCAGAAATAGTTTCCATAAAGATAAATATTCGACCCCATTATCAGATATCAAAAAGATGGTATGAATGAATAATTAGAATAAACCATAGTTAATATAACACAAAACTATAAATGAATAGTTATAAATTCTGTTATAGACAAAATATAATATTAGAACTGAAGTATTGAACTGAAATAAAAATAATTAAATCTCAATATGAATGATATAAATTTAAAAATATATTCAAATGTTTTGAAAAGTTAGAGTAGTATCCACAATGAACATGATTCCTAAAATGAGTGGTTAAAGTTTAGTTTCAGTAGGGATAGAGGGTTTATCTATATGAGGAAGGGCATGAACATCATTGTTAAGATCAATATTCTTCATCAACAGGCTCTGGAAGTGGTTGTTGAACTCTTTTGTCTAGTACTGATGTAGCTTCTTTGAATAATTTTATATTTCAAAATTTCTACTAAATTGACCTTTATAAATGAATTCACAGCTTATTATGACTAAATGATATTGATAAAATTACCTTTAACTTGATTATTTCCTTTTCCTAAGAATTATTCATTAAAAGTTACTTGACTGGACATTGAAAGTAATGCTATCTCACTGAAGAGTGTGTAGCCTATCATTAAAATTGGCCACTACAGAGGTAATTGCTTCAAACTTTATAAGAGATTATGGTAGTTTCTATTGACAATATGTAGATTCTTGATTAGTTTCTCTAAGATACTAAAACATTCTGACTATCATCAACTTAAATTCATCAAACTCTGTCTTCTTGATAGGCTCATCAGTTAATGAAAATAATTCTCTTATCATCTTATCTACAAGCCTCTTAAGATATCAAACTAAAATGATATTTTCTTTGAATTATATTAAATTAATCTTTTGAGATTCAAAATCTAATCTAGGTACTGAAACAACATTGTATTCTTCAACCATTTTATCCTCAACTTCAAACTATTTTTAAAAAAAATGAATTATGAGCCTCCAATAACTATATTTATGTAACGTGGAAATAATCCTCTAAATCTGAAGATTCTGGAGAATTAAATCCTGCTTAAACAATTTCAATTAATGTTAGTCTTATCTCACCAGCTCTTTTTGTTCTATTTCCCAAATTAGATCCTCCAAAAACATTAGGAAATGGAACAATTTGATATCCATGGTTATGGATATATTCCATATTAAGTTATTTAATTTGAGCCTTCAGCTCAACTTTCTCATTCACTTGAGACTCACTCCCACCTTCTATTTGTTCACAAAGTGATGTGGCATCCACTCCACCAAATGGGGGTTCAATAAAAACATTTGGAACATTAAATGGAATTATTCTTCTTTTCTGAACAATATATTCTTCTAGCCAAGGATTTTCTTCTTCAGCATGAATTTTTCAAATTGAGTAAGATGAATGGATTTCCCTCCCCCATAAATAGCTACTAAAAACAACTATTGATGCTATGCACCAACTAGAAGAAAATGATTTCAAGAGTTTCTCCATACAATACCATATTTCTTACCTATTCCAGAATTCAAGGTATTACTGTGGTGACATCTTTTTCCAAAAAACAAATTCAAAATCCATTATTTTCTTAATATAAAAAAAGAAATAATTCTATCATATGGATAGTATCCCATATTTTCTTCTGCATGAAAGTAATGGTTTGGATATATAATCCTAAACTGACTAAAATTAAACATAACATTGTTCAGAAGCCAAAACATGATATATATGTCTCAGTATATGTCCTTCTCAAGCTCAGCAGTCCTAGGTAAAATTCCTGATTAAATATACTTCATTATCATGTAGCGGTCATGATAATGTTCCTTCATAAACTCTTTTTTGGTAATTCTTGTTCCAAAAAAGGAAAAAATAATGTTCTCAAACATATTTCTTCTATTACCAATATTCTTCAAATCGAATTGAAACTCTCCCTCAGGGAAACAATGCAGCATATCTAAAATTTCCAAATATGATAATGAAAAATTCTATATCATCAGTCAAATAGAAAATGGGGTAATCTTCAAACCTAAGACTGAGAAAAGAATTTTTACAAAATTATTTAACTTCTATGTCATAAAAAATCTTCATGTTATCTTCATGAAATGAAAAAAAACATTGAAAATTAATTTCTTCATTAAGAAACAGATTTATAGAATCTATATATTCAAAATCTATTACCTTTCCCTACAACACTATTCAATAATTTCTTGAAGCATAGACATTGTTATCCAACAACTAATTCACAAATCATTGTGAGGATTCCATCTAAGATGGTTTTTGGACTGATGGTATTGATGGTTTGAGGTTTTCGATAAATGGGAAATGAATGAGAGTGGTACTCTATAAGCTGAAAGGACATGTTGGAGTTAAGAGAGTGGGAGAAGGAAAACCGTTTTCTCATGCTGATTTAGGATGTACCCATTATGTTTTTAATTTTTAAAATAGAACTATAATTAAATTGAAATGGAATTATTTTCAAAACCAATTAAAATGAAATCAAATAAATATAATTAAATAAAACATAAAAATATAAAAACGGAGAAACTAAAAATAAAATAAAAAAATTTCATAAACTAAAATATTCCTAACATCCCCTTAATCAAATCAGAACTTGCATTGGGTAGTGGTTTAGTAAAAATATCATCTTATTGATATTATGTATTAACAAATTATAAAGATATATCCATTTTAATGACATGATATCTGAAAAAATGATACCTTATAATAATGTTTATAGTCAGAGAATAACTTATGGGATGTTTAGAAATATTAATTTCACTAGTATTATCACATAAAATAGGTATACTGTTAAATTTTTGTCCAATGTTTAGTAAACTAGTTTTTTATCCAAAATAATAGTTCACAACAACCTTAGTAGATACTTATTATGCCTTAGTGGAAGATAGGGAAACTGAGCAGTTTTTCTTACTATACCATGAAACTAAAGGTTCTCCTAAAAATTGTCAGGTTCCTAAAGTATGTTGTCAATATAATCTAAAAAGTCTAAAGTTATCATCTAAATATGAAATTAAATTAAAATTATAAGTTTTAGGGTAAATAAGATATTGAAAAATAGTTCCTTTTAAATATATAAAAAGTATTTTAAAATAAGTTAGATTGGACTCTTTTGGAATTGACTGAATTATTGAACAAATACATATAAAAAAACATAATTTCTGGTCTGCTGGTAGCAAGATATATAAAATGAAAAATAATATCTCAATATAAATTGTTCTCAACTGGGTTTCCAGCTTCATCCAAATTATGTTTTATATAGGTATACATCGGAGTTGTATATGTCTTGTTTTACTGAAGAACAAACTTCTTTAATAAATCTATAATATGTTAACATTGATTTAAATAATTTCCATAATATTTTTTATAAATATAAAATCCTAAAAAGAAATTTAGTTATTCCATCATACATATTTCTTTAAATTTTTTCATTAAATTTGAAAAATCATGGAAAAGCTTTTTATTAGTGGAACCAAAAATAACACCATCAACATAATTTCAAACTAATAAAATATTAGTACAAATAGTTTTCTTGAAACTGTATGATCTACCAATCCAACAATAAATCCATTTTAAAAAATAATAGAACCTAATCACTCATACCAATCTCTTGGTTATTGTTTAAGTCCATAAAGATATTTGTTAATTTTAAAAATGAAATTCGATTTTTGAATATTTTGTAAACCAGGTGGTTGTTCAACAAAAACATCATTCATTAAATAAAAATTTGATAAATAATATTTAACATCAATATGATATAATTTATTTTTTATATGAGATGCACAAAAAAAAGATTTTAAAGTATTCTAATCTAGATACCGGGGAAAATGTCTTATCATAATCTATACATTCTTCTTGATTATATCCTTTAGCAACTAATTTGGATTTATTCCTAATAATGATCCCTTGAAAATCATGTTTACTCATATAGACCAACTTGGTTCCTATAACTAGTTAATTAGTCGGTCTTTCTACTAATTCCCAATCTTCATTCCTTCAAAATTGATTTAGTTCTTCATGTATATTCAGCATCCAAATTTCATCATCTAAGGCATATTCTTTTGTTTTTGGATCCAACTGGGATAAAAAATCCAAAAATTCAAGATGGTTTCCTACATTTCTTCATGTTCCAATTTTTTTAGGTCTCTTATAATAGTTTCTAAAGGATGGTCCTATAGTTTTCTTGATTTTCAAGGAAATACACTTTTAGGTTCTTCGGTATCATGTTCTTATGAACTGGACTGAATTTTATTAATATTATTATTAAAATAATTTTTAACGGTTTCAAGTATTTTGGTATCATAATAGTCAGTGACTTCATCAGTTTGGTCTTTATTTTTAATGAAAGGGTCTATTTCATCAAAATTCACCTGAACTGATTCTTCAATTAGCCTTGACTTTTTTTTAAACACTCTATAAGAATTAGAGGTGTTAGAATATCCTAAAATTATTCCTTCAGTAGTTATGGATCAATCATACCAAGGTTGTCCTAAGTATTCAAGATATATGCCTTCTATCCAAAAACATTAATGTATTTTACTAATGGTTTTATTTTATCTCAGATATCATAAGGTGTCTTTTTGAAAATAGTTATAATTAAAACATTATTCATGATACAGAAGGTTGTGCTTACAGATTCTTCCCAGAGAGAGAGGTAGGAATAAAATATTCAATCAACATGGTCATATCCATTTCATGAATAGTTTGATTTCCCTTTTCAACAATTCCATTTTTGAGGTCTTCTTAGTGTAGAGAAGTACTGTTTAATACCTGTCTTTAAAAAAAGAATTTAATTCATGATTATCAAATTCTCTACCATGATCACTTATTAATGAAATAAAATAAAAACCTTTTTAATTTTGATAAATTTTACAGTAACTTTCATAAATATTTAAAACATCACTTTTATGTTTTAGAAATTAATCCTAAGAAAATATTGAATAATAATCCACTAAAACATAATCATATAATTTACCATATAAAATTACTATACTTGATTGTCTAGAAAAACCATATGGGTAATTTATAAAGGTTTATATTTAGTAATTTTCTTAATATATTTTAAGGACGATTTGGGATGCTTTTAAAATTGGCATGCATCACAGAAAATGTCACCATAAAACTTATGAATAGGAAATTTAGAAACTAATAGTTTCTCAAAACATTTATGTAATGCATAAAAATTAATGTGTCCAAGTCTTTTTTCCAAAATCCATGATTCATTTTTCATACCATTTAAACAACTGACTCTCTATTTACATAAGTAATTTTAATCCAAAGTATGAACATTGTCAGTTCTTGGTTCTCTAAACTAATGAAACATATCTTTAATCATATAGCATGAATTTTTATGGAAATCAAAATAAATACCATCATCAAAAATATAAAAAATAATAATTTCATTTTTCTTTAACCCTTTTACATAATGTAATTTATTTACTGAGTTATTCTTTGGATATATAATAGTTCCATCTCTAACTACTTTTCCTTTGTTATTGTCACCAAAAGTAACATGATCTCCATATATTTGTGTCAGCATGTGAAAATATGATGGATCTCTACTTGTATTCTTGGAATAACCACTGTCCTTATACCATATAATGTTTTTTTCTTGATCTTTGTTACCTGCATAATAAATTAAACAAATGTTTGTTTCGGAACCCATATTTTCTTTGGTCTAGCAGTGTTAGCTTGCAATGATCTCAAAAGGTATATCTTCATTGTTTTTATATCAGTTTCTTCAACTAATCTTTTAGAAATGAATTCTCTTTGAATTCCACATATATTATAATTTTTCAAATAAAATTTATTAGTGACGTGGCCTTTTGTTCAACAACGATAATAGGTTGAATTTTTAGTATTAGTTACAAACTAGTTTTTATACAATTTTGATTTCTCAACCTTGATTCCCATTCTATATCAATCAATTTTAATGAAATTTTTTATTTTAGTAATGAAAAGATATGAAATATTATGAGTTTATACTTTATTTTATAGTTGTTTAATATTGTTCTCATGATCAATATAGTTTGTAGCATTTAAGTTGAATTTATCAACTAATTATCTATGTTGTTTTAACATCGTGTCACTTTAACATATAGTAGAATTATGAATATTTTTCAAATACTTGATTTTCCTTATTATAGAATCATATTTGTTCTAACACTAAACAATAGGACACTAGTTTATCATTTCAAAAAATTCTAGTGTCTTAATTAGAAGAATAATAAGTTTATAACTTTTCTTCATCTACATTGGCCATAGAGCTCATGGTGGCCATTAGATTTGATTGATAATTATCTAAATAAGACATATAAGGACTGTAGGATTATTCAGATACAATCCATGAATCTTTCATTTCTATTTTTTCATTTATGCTCATAATCAACCTTTTTATAGTTTCTCTTTTCTAACCTTTTTCTTCCATCTTTCAGTTGATGACAATTAGGTATGATATGACCTAATTTCTTACATTCATATCATCTGACATATCTATAGCATTTCTAATCCTTATTGAAGGAATTTGTAAATCCTCTATTCTTCTTATAAAACATGTTGATCTTCCTTCCTAACTGATCTTGTTCAACTTCATAATTTGAAAAATCATAATTTTTTTGTACTTTGACTTCTTGCTTTGAACTTCTGCTATGTCTATGAGCTATCACTTCTAGAGTAGTATTTTATTTCTTCACTATTATCATATTATCTTTGACTTCATCATAAAATTCTACTTTATACATCATAATTATCCTAATTATTCTTTCATTTTCAAATCTTTGACTAGTGATAATTGTCAAATAGCAGAATATATTCCATTTCATTTTGAGGGAAGTACTATGATTACATTCAAAGCATGATCATCTTGTTTGATGGGATATTCTAAGGTTATAATATTGTTGAAAATTTCTGTAAGCATTCCATTATTCTATTTGATACTTTCTCCATAGAACATTATAAAGGTGTCAGACATCATCTGTTCTCTTTAATACCTCCTCTATAATACATTATCTATTCCTTCGTAGAAAACTAAAATATTTTTCCACATTTCATAGGCATTAGGACAATGCGAAAATTGATTAATCTCATTTGGTCCAAGACCACAAATAACATCCTTCATATCTTTTGAATTCATGTCATATTATTCTTCTATTATATCATCCCATGTTTTGGGATTCTCATGAAGCTTATACAGGGTAATTATATTTGAGTAAACACTGAATCCATGATTTTTAAGATAGATAATCATCCTTGATTTCCAACACCCATAATTCTCACCATGGAAGTATGAAGCTTGAAATGTTGACATTATTTCACTAGGATCATATATTTATATCTTTATAAATACTTTATACTTTTTATATTTCTATAAATTTATCCAAAAACTCACCTCTTATACCAATTATTAGGTCAGAAAATACAATGTCATACATAAGAGGTGGTGAATTGTTTCATTTTAAAAAAGTTCTATAATTCTCAATTTTAACACCCAATGCAACATATCTGAATACACGATGTCATTATTATATATTATAATATTCATGAGATAAATAGATATAAGAAAATATCCTTTTATATTGGTGTGGGATACAATGATCTCCTAGTCCACTCTACCAATCACTATCTCAGCCTTCTTGGAAAACTTCACGAGAGTTGTCCTCTATTCACAAGGCCAAGAATCCAGAACTAAGTGAAGGTAGTTGAAACCATTACAAGATTGAATAAAAATATTTTTTATTCTATAATATAGAACCAATTATCAACAGCATTGATGGAGAAGCTGATACTCCACCACAACACAGTACGAGTAGTAGAAACACAAATAAAACAAAATAGATTGATTTATTATAATTGTTTAAACGTCACAATTGCAACAACATAGAATTTATAGAAGATGTATATTATTCTTCATAAAAATAGTATTAAATAGTGAATTAGTAGTAGAACAAGATAGAACATGTATATATCCAAAATTTAGTCATTTATTATAGTTTTTTGGTTTCTAATGCACTGTAAAAATATTTTTAACAAAGAAGTTGTATATGTGAATCTCTTATCACACACACATGTGAAGATATACCTTGAGAGAATATATAGAAGAAAAAAACTTTCTTCAGTATTATAAATCCAAAATCTAGAGCCTGATTGAAGACCGAAATTCAAATTTTAATTTATTAGGAGAGTCATAACTCCCATTAGGAATAGGATATATTTTCTCTGATGAAAATGTTTCTTTAAAACAATAAAACTGATTATTGAAAAGGAATTTCATTAAAACATGACCATTTAAATAGTATAAAATTGATAATGCATCTAGAATAAACATTCCATTGATAACATAATGTAGTTTTGAGCTACATAGCATATGATTCATTTACATAGTGTAAGGTTCCTTTTCGTAGCATAGGGTTCCATTTCATACTGTTAGGTTCCTTCCAACATATGGTTCCTTAACTATGCATTCATCTTTATGTAGCATATGGAACAAAGTATCGTAGGTATGATGATACATACATTTATCCTTATTATTATTAAATCCCAAATGTAGAACTAATTAACCATAAGTTTAACTTCCCCAAATGTATTGTTGAAAACCGTAAATTCAGATTCCAACGTAGGGTGTCTAATCCATACACATGTCCATTTTCCCAATGTAAGGATTATTACCCAAAGGAAAAAACTATCCAAAACATATCATTGATACCATATGCCAATGTTAGATTTCCATTATAATGTATGGATGAATATAGGGTTTCCAGAATCATTCCTATAACACTAAATTCTGTAAAATAGAATATAAATTCTTGTAAAACTAACTTAACAAATATTCATTAGAAACAAATAGGGGAATTTGTGAAAATAAAAATCATTATAAAATATAGTGTATTGTTGAGATAATACATTCCCAATAGTTATGAAAAAAATGAATACAAATCATGGTTTTCAAATTCATTCCCATGGTCACTTATTAAATAAATAATTTGGATATCTTTTTATTTTTAATGATCTTACATAAACACACATATATATATAAAAAGATTTTATTTTAAGAATCAATAATAAAACCCATTCAAATATATAAAAATACTCAATTATAAAATATATAAATGATTTACCTCCTCGGATATCTATTCTGTACGGAAAAATTCATTTTGGATAAGTTCCAAGGGCCTGGAAGTAACAACCTCATTAATTGATTTAAAATATGACTTGTGTTGCTTTCCCCATTAAAAATTTATCATAAAGATTAACTTTTTATAATTTAATATAAGGTAAATCTAATATTCAATTATTCTCATACAACTTTATCTAAGAATGAGAATGTTAATTTCTTTGTCTTATATGCCAAATCCATGATTTTCTTATAATAACGTTCAATCATTTTATCGGTCCTATACAAAAAGAATTTTTTAAAAGGTATATACATTTTAATTCTTACTACCTTAAATTTATGGTATTAACCATTAAATTCTAAAAATTCATTGTTATAAAAATAAATAGAATATCCATTATTAAAATCTATGTAATACATATCATATCATGTTTTATGATTTCCATATAAAAAACATTGTTGATGAGGAATGAATTTACATTTTTCAACTAATACATCTCTAATGATTTTTTCATTGGCATCACCACTAAAAGAAAGGAATCCCTTTAAACATTGGATAGGAACTGAGAATTTGAGTAATCATGGATCATATTACTTGATAATTCACTATCCATATAAAAATTATCATTCCTATTTTTTTAATTTTTACTTTTAATTAAAATCAAACAAGAATGTGTTTTTGTAAGCATATAGTTTTAGATTCGACTATGTTATAATCTAAATTTTGGGAATCAAAATCTTCTTATGATGTATTGAAATTACAACATTATATTTAGAAATATTTTTTTAAACAATGTCTTTTTAATATTAAAATATTGATTATTTTTACGATTAAAAATATAGGCATATTGTACAGTTTATCTGTACTGAAAATAGGAAACAGTAGTAAGGATTTTGTTCTTAGAACAAGGGACAAAATTCAATATATTTTAGTCTTATCATTGTTACTACTTATACCAAATATTTTTCAATTATATTATTATTTCTTATGAATTATATTGAGATATATTTGTCCCCTTTTAATGACGTTGAAATAATATTTGAAATATTAAACCATATTTTCTAATATTATAATTTTATTTCCATGCTATGTAAAAAAGAAAATGGATTTATCCAAAACAAAATTAGTTATAAAATCTGGTTCTCTATAGAATATTTTTATTTTACTATAATAACATAATACCTTCTAATTTATTTATTATGTTCCCTTAGGCACTATTATTTGTATTCCAATATAAAATAATATTAATTTAGTTCTTTGAATGAGTAGTTTTAAAAATTTGAAATCAGATTAATGTGCATAAAAATAAAGTCATTGTACCTCTTTACCATGTTTACTAAAACACATATTTTCTTTCAAATTTGAATTCCCAACTTTTGAAATAAAGGATAATCATCTACAGTATCCCTAGAGTAATTCCATTTTCCTTTCACTCCACTTTTACTCTTTTTCTTAAAATAGTGTTCCCGTTTTTTTTTGTTTTAATATTTATTTTTCTATTTTAGTTCTAGATAATATGGTTTGATATATCTAATCTGTATATACTCATAGAATCAAACTTCCATGTAATTTCTATTTGAAATTTTATAGTTTTTGATGCTATTATGGAGACATATTAATTTTTATAGAACTTCTTGAATTTCGCAGAATGTTTGTCTAGATTAACATCAATATAATAATGGTTCTATCCTTACTCACTAGATGAGTTAGAAAGTAACACTTATTTTGATTTATTTTCATCCCTTGAATTAAATACCCTCAAAGAAGTGTTTTCCTTTTTTATTTGAACATAGTCTCTATCTTCATAATTTATTTCATCTTTAAAAATAAATATTCTTAAAATAAGGTCTTCTATTTTCAAACAATTGGTAGGTGTAAACTATCAAATTTCATATGATATTACATTCCTGTTTAAATAAAAGGCTCTTTTAATATTGGGAGATTGATCATATTTTAGAATTAGTATTACATGTCATGAAACATTGTTTTTGTATCAATTAATATTTCATTCATCTGGGTGATACTTTCTGTATCAGTCATTTAAATGTACCAAACCATATTTTTGGAAGTATTATATCATAACTATATCACATTATCAGTCGATTCATAAACTACTATTTTAGTTTCTTACATCTAATGAGTTGTAGGATATCATGAAACTTGAATAAATTCATATGAACGCAATAAATATATGGAATCATTCATGGATTTAGAGTTTAAATCATAGTTAGGTTTTTGATCTACACTCCCTTACTCATGTTCTCCATCATGAAACTTATAGTGTTTAATCACCCTTAAATATACATACATGATAGGATTCATAAGGTAAATAACCATTTTGGACATCCAGTAACCATATTTTTCTCCATTGAAACACAGTTCTCTTATCAAAGGCATACCTTTTTTCATGTTTACATTATAGAGATAGAGTGATATATTTATAATTCAACTATACTATATATTATAACTCCAACTATATACTCTGATAAAAATGATGCCCCTGATTATCTTGTATAATGGTTCAAGAGGAAGGTGAATTTAGTTCCAAAGTATCACACACTATTTTAAAACATGTCATTGAGATGAAGTATAACTATCATTTTCTTATTTAAATATAAATATTATATAGAAATATAATTCTAAAAAATAAGAAATATCGTAATAGTTTTACAGTGTTTGAGGGAACATACATCCCCTTATGCACTCCACAAAATACCCTCTTGAGTAATGGTGATTTTAAATATGAAAGTAATTTTCCCAAGGACTGTATAAGTTGAGTTAAAGTAATTTTTACTTTTTACAACATCAAATAGATATTACTAGGATCATATTTCTAGGATTATAATAACACTAGCCCACACTCAATTTAGTTAGTGCATACTTACATATACAATGAATGATATAGTTTGAGATGCTCAGTTTGGTCTAGAGATACAAGCATAAAATGAATGATGATAATTCCTCTCGGAGAATGAGTAATACTTGTAAATCGGCTTGAATATATAATTCAAAAATTACTATGTTATTTCTAGAATGTAAAATTGTAGTAGAGAGTTACCAAAGTTCATCTCATTGAGTAGAATAAGTGACATTTGGTTGTATAAAAAGAAGATAATGATAATTCTATAATGTGTGTCTCCATTTTTCACATTCTTACTTTTATTATTCAAATAAAAAATGAATTATTTCATAATATAATGAGAAAAACCTTCTCAGGTCTGAAAAAAACATTTAAATCCATACAGAAGAGGAAAAATATTCTAGAATGTGATTTCCTATTTTTTAACAATAAAAAACATAGAGACATAAAAAACATAGTCATATTTACCATTATTGAGACATGAAACATTAGAAAGACCTTCCATACCATATTTACCCAACTCAAGGTTTGATGATGCAGATGAACTACTAACTTTTACATAAAATACTCTAATGGTGACTAATACATATTGTTGTAGTAGTTTGTATATGAATCAACATGGTGTAAGAAAATTATTCATATATACAAACTACATATTTATTTGATTTATGTATAATATTCTTCCACATATCCATATTAGAATATCTGAATGAATTCGGCTTCTAGAATCATCCATGTAACTGAAAGTACTAGGATCTTGTTCTATATAGACAAATTCATCACATATGTGATTCACATATATTAAGGCTTCATTTATTCAATTCATGTATGTATATGATTCATATATTTGAGTTATGTATCCAAAGGAATAATGTATTGGATTCTAATAGGAAAAGGCTTCAAATATTTGATTTATATAACTGAATTGCTCAGATATCAATTTCAAGTATTTGAATTTTTGACTTAATGGATTTCATATAACTTGTATTTCTACGTACCAGATTTCATGTACCAAAAATCAAAACATAAGGGATTTTCCACACTTAGATAAAATTTAACAAGTCATAATTTACATCATATAAAATTATAATTAGAAACCTATTAAAAAACTCTTTTATAGATATCTATTATTAACATTAGAAAATGGTCTTGTTAGAATAAAATATATGATTCATGAGATATGTTATGAAAACATCAGTAGTCCAATAGCCACATTCTACCCCCTAAAGAATTTCACAAATTAAAAATTTTCACTATGGTACAAAAAATGGGTATTCTTCTATTTCATCACATACTATGGTTCCCATGATCTTTATAAAATTTATGATTACTCCAAATAATAATAACCAGGGGAGTATTCATGTTCTTTAGAAATTTAAATCAAAAATATTAGATTTCCACCAATTGTTTTTCATAGTATATATCATGATCTAGTGGTAGAAATTTTCATTTCAGTACATGTGAAGGATCAGGTTAGTACTTCCATAAGAATGGATAAATTGATCACATTATAAACTTGAGAGACATTTAGTGGATGATCTATGCAATAAGATTTCATACCTACTTGATCAAGAATATCATAGTGACCAATATAACATGGTCACAACATTATCTTCTATTTGAATCTCCTAAATTTCATCCATGGAGAAATTTTTCAGAATAATCTATCACTAAATCCGAATTATATGAATCATGGATGATTGTAGACATAACCATTCTGCCAACACTATGTTACCTAGATGTAACACTAAATTTCATTATCCTTAACTACCATTTTGACAGCTAGCTCCGATTTTAATATATTTCACTTTCTAACATTATCATATCATGTTAGAGTTATGTATTTATTTCAAATGACTAATTTATAATTATCTATTTTAATTCCCATATTAAATATTTTATTATAATGGAAGTTAAAATGAGGAATTTATTGATCCCATCCACCTACAAAATCCAAAGAATTGTATATTTGCAAATCTTCCTGGGTTTGAATGGTACTCTCGGATTGACCATATATTTGAGGATTATAGGCAGTACTGAAAGACAACTCCATATTTGGATCTTTCTGAAGAATACTCCATAAATTAGATATAAACTAAAAAACATAATCACATAAAATAGAATATGGTAATCCCTGTAACCTTACCGAATCATTATTTTTTATCTTGTAAATTCAATCAAGAGGTAAATTTTCACTGATAACATTGAATGTTACAAATATTTAAGGTGGTTGACTACAACCCATATATAATTATTCCATTTATATGTTATATAGAGTCTTATGAAAAAACCATGGTGATTTTTCCTAATTTCGATAAAATTATGTACAATGGGTTCTACATACCCTTAGATATATACATTATTGCCTTAAATTATTATCATACCAAAAACTATGATAAAAACTCTTTAATATCTTTATTCATGAAATCCCAACGAATATACTCATTATAGTCTCTATACATCATAGTAATTTCATAATGAATATATAATGATGTTTTATGACCTTCACACAACAGATCATTTTTCTATTATAATATAACAAGGAATCAATATCTATTACCTATACTTATCATTCCATCACAACCAATGTGACAACTGGGCCCCCAGTGACAGCATAAACACCCTTCCTTAACATGGATGTCAGTTCTTGGCCTGCCAGGTACCACCAGTTGCCTCACAAACACATGGTCGCCACCATGGGGCCCACCCACGCGCCCGTTCATGTCATCTGACTAATGAATATCCCAATAGGGCCACAGAAGTCCTTTCCAGTGTGTTTTATCCTCACTCACACACACACTGGGAAACTTCCCAGAAGGTCACCCATCCTGATCACTACTCCCGGACAATGACGATTAAATGTGGAGTTCTAATCAGATAGGCTCCTGAAGAGGAAGGATCACCTTGTTGACATGAGTCATATCATTTAACAATTTAAACCTTTATCATTCTAGGGTGTTACAATCACCCCCCCCCCTATAGCATAATGTCATAATTTTGGGCCCTATATATTAACCCAGGTAGTGAGCTGCACTTAAGGCTGGAAACCTCCCTCTCATACCAAATGTGATAACTGGGCCCCTGGTGACAGCACAAACATCCTGCCTTAAAATGGTCATCGAGTTCTGGTATCTTTACTTTCTGTACACACCCTTTTTACTTTATAGTTTACATTGAGCATAGATCTATAACCTTACAGGTTGAAAAGGCAATTCCTTCCTTGTATTAGGGAATAATCCGTTAGGTGCTAGTCGCCAGCCTCTGGCCTATGGAAGGTTGGCTTGGGGTAGTCACGACATGGGACTTGGGGGGAAAGGTCGTGATAACGAAGGTTGAATTAAGGAACATTTATCACCTTCTTTTTTAGCTCTATATCTTCCTTATGCACCTCTTTAATATTTACATGGATTGATGTTCAAAAACTCATTTGATAAAGATAATATGGTGGTGATGTATTGACAAAGATAAGCTATCATTATCTTATTTACTCAAAGAATCAGCCAACTTGTTCACTTTTATATGGTGGTGATGTATTGATAAATCATATTCATTAATAAAATCTAACTATATTATTTGGAACATATTCAATTATTTCTGGGTGAATATGTACATAAAAGCATTATGATCATTTTATATGTAACACCTTTCATCGTAATGAAAATCACTAAATGTCTTTAATAAAAAATATTAATTTTTTTAACTCCATTTCATGGGTTGGGAAATTCTTCTAATGAACCATTAATTGATGAGATATATATATATTATATCCATGTAATTATATATAATAACACATCCTTGTCCCTTATTTAACGAATCATTAAAAATCAGAAACCAATATCCATTATAGGTTAATATTAGCATAGGTTCAGTAACTAACATCATCTTTTCCACTTTTTATTCACTGTCATCAGTCCAAATCTACTTCACACACTTTCATGTTAAATTTTAGGGTGGATTATATAACCATTATAAATTATTTAAAATGGATAAAACATATTTATTCAATCCCTGAAAACTGTAGATACCACTCATAGTGGTCAGTGTGGGTCAATCTTCAATGCATTATATCTTATATGGATTTATAGATATACCATAGCTATTAATGACATGTAACACCCGAGACTTTTATGTTATATAAATCATCAAAGGAATCTTTTTCTACACAACACTTGCTTGGCTTGCTTTACACGCAATCGCTACCTTCCTCGATAGCTTGCGTCGTACACAATACCGAGTTTCACTAAACAACAATATACTATTAAAACTAGCCATTATGAATAGTAATAACCACTTTTTGAAATTTTATAAATTTTATTTTTCAAAATGGACTTCATTTTTTGGACTCAGAATATCGAAATTAGCCTAGGGTGAAATTTTGGTATTTTTCTGAAAACTTACAATTTTTGATGAATAGTGAAACCACTAAGTGGTAGGTTAAAAAACTGAATTTTGCATAAAACTTAATTTTACCGCTTCTGTGAATGGAATTTTGAAAATCCGAGAGACACGGTTAATATCAAGGACTAAAATGTGGTTCAATGAGATGAAAATAATTTTTTGGTGAATAGTAACTTTTTACTTTTTTTACCGCGGTTAATAGTAAATAGGGTAACTAAGGGTTAATATGATATTAATATTACCCTAACACATGTCCTAATTCTATTGGACAAGTGTAATTCGACCAAAAACAAACTTAGGCATAAAATATGACCATTTAGGCCCACTTGGATTAGATTAGGACATTTATTATTAATTTATTTAAAGAAGGGTTAAAATAGTTAAAATCAAAGTTTAATAAGTAAATCATTTTTAATATGGGGTTATACATAAGATAAATTCAATTGTAAATATTCATTAGAAAGATAAAAAGATTTCCTACATGATGATATTTTATTTGTAATTTTTAGACATCAAATAATTTAATTTATTTATGACACAAAGATGATGTAGTAATTATCTTATTAATGAAATATTGACATAATTGATGTTATAAACACCAAAATAAATGTAATTTGAGACTTTTTATGAATTCCACTAATTTTCGAGGTTAATTTGATATATTAGTGTTGATTTAATAAACTCGGATCGAACATATAATTCTGTTATGACTTTCACAAAAATCATATATCAAATAGTGTCAAAATTGACACAAAATAGTTTTTAAATCAAATATTATATTACTAACTGTTATTTTATTCCTAAAAATCTATGGTTCGGCCAAATGACTTAGATAAGGATATATATATTAATAATACACAATTTGTGGTTCGTTTGACATGTTATAGTAAGTGTATTAACCATATAGTGAAAGAAAACAAAAAGACACGGTAAAAGTTAAATTAATTAACTTAGAGTTAAATCTAATTGATAAGGTTAAAATAATACCCTAAACTTGTCTAAATCCTATTGGTTGATAGGATTTCGACCCATCCCCACTTTAGCTTCGAAATAAAACCCTTTGGAACCATTATAAACCGATTTTGACTTTAATATAAAATAATATTTTGAGATATTCCTATGGTGCCCCTCTCCTCCCTTATAAAAGGGCACCTCCTCCCCCTCCTCCTCACACCAATTTTGAGCACTCAAGCTCGGACAACCCCTGCCATTTTCTCCTCTCCACTTCCCTAGAATAATCCTAGAGGTCCTGGTCTTCTCCAAAGACCAATCTTAGTTCCCTAAGTGGAGGATTCAAAGAGGCGTTCCAAAGAAAAGGTAATATCCATTACCGACCTTTTCAATTTCTTTCTTCTTCACCTTCTTCTTCTTTAGTTGTTTCATGATAAAGTAATAACATCAGTATTAATTACATACTGATATGTTATTATAAATATGAAACAACTCTAATTCACCTTCTATCCATCCTACGGAAAAATGAAATCACCGCGCGTGCGTACGTATGGAATACCGTCTCCACGCCGTGGTGTAATCTATTTTCCACCATCACCTTACAAGGATGGGTATAATGGTGTAATGAGTAACTATATATGATTATTATAAAGTAATATTGTTACTGAAATAATATATATATACTCCAATACAGTTCCACGATCATAGGAACGATATTATCACTTGTGCGTACGTACGGAATACTGTCTCCACGATGTGATGCGACTCGTTCTACATGATCTTCATTTCATAATGATTATATAAATGAATTGAATGAATGAAGATGGTATATAATACACTAATACCATTATGTAAATGAATAATCTATAACCTAAAGATAAGAATAAGAATTTATTTGACAAAACACGCATAAGAACAAAAAGTTATAAAGACCCGAGTAACAAGTAACAATGAAATATTACTAACAAGAAGCTAATAATATGACCATATATGATATCATATCAATATTTATGATTCTGGAATAAGTCAATAACATTATTTAAACCATTATACGGGAGCTTCGGACACGAACGAAGCAAATCGGACCTAAGGTAAGGGAAATATCACAATCTCATTTTTATCCGAGATTGTTTATTCGTAAGTATTTACTGGGGTGTATTTTATCATCCAAATCCATGTTTCATCAATATGTAATATTATTTCCATCCACCTAAAATTGTTTAAATCCATTTTTACCCTTCGGTGAGTTTTTAGTAATATCTATGAAAGGAATCTTTTTTCGTACGAGGTATTTTTTGACTTTTCCAACAAAAGTACGAGAAGAATGTTTTTTTAACTTATACAGCATGAATGGATTTGTAAAACATTATTTCCAAGAAGCTTCCTTTACAAGTTTTCAAGTTTATTTTTAATCATCTTCTTTTATTTTAAAGTTGTATGACATGTTATGAAAGGAAAAATGTTTTTGAAGTAGAAATGATATTTTCCTCAAGAATGGAGTTCAAGTGTTTTATCAAAATTATTTTCCATCTAAGATAATAAAGGGTTCTGTTTTTATCCCTATTATTACATGGATTTGATTATGTTGTGATGGAAACATTTTTATGAATTCCTTTATCTTATATGAATTGTTTTATGATGTCATGTTGTTTAAGAATCCCAATTTTTATTACATGGGTTACGCTATGATGTATGGTTTATGATTATGTGGCACACATAAGAAAGGATTCATTATAAGATGGGTGGGACCTATATCTCCCTCCAATGCATTGGGTAAAGATTTTATATCTCATGAGATAGACATGGCTGGAACAGAAGGTTATTTTGGTTCAGTGATACAGGACTGAAACGAGGAGTGAACTCGGTTCCGAAAGGGACTTTGTCCACTAAGATAGTCTTGGCAAGGAGTCATGACTAACAAGAAATGATTTTCCATGATTATGTGTGCATTCCACAAAGTTTCAAGTCTTATGTTATGATTATGGGGATCTCATTTTCACTTCTATGATTTATTCCATGATAAGATATTATGATCTCTTTTGCAGGTTTTGATTTTCAAAAAGATTTGATATGATTTTTATTTCCTTTATTTTCCCTTGCTGAGCATTTGAGCTCACCCTTTTATGTTTTCTTTTCCCCAGGTCAGGAAGATGGATATTAATTAGAATATGCTAAAAGGGACCCTAGATATGATGAAATAAATGGGAGAAACTGTAGAAGATTTATGAACCATTTGATTATGATTCCCAGTTTCTAAAGACACTATACCTATATGGTCCTTTGTGGTTTTGTCATACGTTGTAATAAGTGTGCTTCAATTTTGAAGTATTAACAATGTATGTAAAGTATGGGTCGTTATAGTTGGTATCAGAGGAAAGGTATAGCCAACCTTTGGAAACTAGGATGTGAAAGCCTTAGTAAGAACCCTAAGGATAAGTCTAATCCTAGAACACAATCTTAGTGTTTTAGAAATGGCCTTGAATAACCTAGGATAAGACCTTAAGCATGAAAATTTTATTCTTGAATTATGTGGTTTCCTATTATAATTAGTTTTGCTCACACTATTCTTCTTGGTTTTAGTCAATGGCTGGAACCCGAAGGAACCATGTTAATGCGGAATGTGATGGGCAATGCAATGATTGTCCCCATGAGCAACCAAACGATATGGGAGCTGGAATGCAAAATCTTGTAGCCACGCTCACACAACTTTCTCAAGCTATGAATCATGTAGGATTTCCAAACGAGCAAAGGAGGGAGCAAAATTCTGTTGAATCCTTCATGAGGCAGCGTCCACCTTCTTTCAGCGGGTCTACTGATCCATTAGTTGCTGAACAATGGATTAGTACTACTGAAAAGATATTTTCAGTTCTTCAATGTTCTGAACATGATAAAGTCATCCTAGCAGTGTATCGTTTGGAAGGAGATGCTGATCAATGGTGGAATCTTGTTAAGAATACGAGGAAAAGGGATGAAATTGAGTCTATGGAATGGGACGAGTTCAAGAACTTATATTTCAATAAGTACTTCCCTCGTATTCTCCAAACAAAGATGGAGAAAGAGTTTCTTGAACTGAAGCAAAGGGATGATGAATCTGTTGGTACCTATGAAGCAAATTTTACAAGACTTGCAAGGTACGCTTCTGGTATTATTATCCAACCTGAGAGTAAGATCGATCAATTCTTTAGTGGCTTAAAACCAAGTCTTCGAAGGGAGTTAGCCATAAGGGACTTTAATAGCTACGAGGAAATCGTTCGATGTGCTCTCAAAGTCGAGATGAAGATTGGAGTAACCCATCAGTCACATGGGTTTGATAAGAAGAGGAAGATGGAATTCAACGAAAAATCTAAAGAGCACACGGAAAAGAAGATGAGCTTTTCCTTATGCTCAAAGTGTGGAAAGAAACATGGAGGGAGTTGTCTTAAAGGGACAAGTAAATGTTTTAAATGTAGAAAAGAAGGTCATCGGGCATTTGAATGTCGTGATAATGGGAAGAAGATGTCTAATGACGCAAACAAAGGAAGGGATACACAGAAAGAACCTACTACACTTCAATGTTTCAAGTGCAAGGAGATGGGGCATTATTCCAATCAATGCCCAAATACAAGGGTTGATGATGATGGTCGACGTCAACAAACTCTTAAGGCTAAAGACAAAGGAAAGTCACATGCAATTTCTATCAGCGATGTGGACTACGATAACGATGTGGTGAAAGGTACACATACCATCCACTCTAAAGTAGCAAATGTTTTATTTGATTCTGGATCCACCCACTCTTTTATTTCTAAAGACTTTTCTAAGGGTATCACCATATTACCTAAACAATTAGATGTTGAGTTAGCTGTGACAACACCTAATGGCACATCAATAGCATCAAAAGTTTATAATTCTTCTCCGATCAAAGTTTGTGGGAAAGTGCTTCCTGCAAATCTTGTGATCCTTCCTTTACTGGAATTTGATGTCATTCTTGGCATGGATTGGCTTTCTCTACATGGAGCTCATATCAATTGCCAAAGAAGGGAAGTCACATTTCATATTCCAGATCAATCTACGATCGTCTATCGATGCAAGGATGAATATAACCTTCCAGTGGAAATTTCTTCCATCTTATGGGTATTGATTCCACTAAATGAAGGTTATTTATCTCAAATGGTTGCTGAGAAACTCACTATTAAGAATATACCCATTGTACGGGAGTTTGATGATGTCTTTCCGGAGGAATTGTCGGGTCTTCCACCAAATCGTGAAGTTGAGTTTTCAATAGAACTCGTACCGGGTGCTTTCCCTATTTCAAAGACACCTTATAAAATGGCCCCAATTGAGTTGCAGGAATTGAAGAAGCAACTCCAAGAGAATCTTGATAAGGGATTCATACGCCCTAGTGCGTCACCTTGGGGAGCCCCTGTTCTATTTGTTAAGAAGAAAGATGGATCAATGAGACTTTGCATTGATTATCGAGAACTTAACAAGATCACTATCAAGAACAAATATCCTCTCCCACGCATTGATGAATTATTTGACCAACTACGTGGAGCTCAATACTTTTCCAAGATTGATCTTCGTTCAGGGTATCATCAATTAAGGGTCAAAAGGGAGGATATACCAAAGACGACTTTCCGTACAAGGTATGGACACTATGAATTTATAGTGATGCCATTTGGTCTTACTAATACCCCTGCTATCTTCATATATCTAATGAATAGAGTCTTTAGAGACTATCTTGACCAATTTGTGGTAGTCTTTATAGACGATATTCTTGTCTATTCAAAGAGCAAGGAAGAGCATGAAGATCACTTGAGAATTATATTGAAGACCCTGAGAAAGGAGAAGCTTTATGCCAAATTTATCAAGTGTGAATTTTGGCTTCAAAAAGTTGCATTTTTGGGTCATATAATCTCAAAAGAGGGGATATCTGTGGATCCTGCAAAAACAGAGGTTATTGAAAGATGGTCGAGACCAACCACAGTAACTGAGATCCGGAGTTTTCTTGGTTTGGCTGGATATTATCGACGTTTTGTAAAAGATTTTTCACGATTATCTAATCCACTCACCAAGTTGACTCGGAAAGGAGTTAAGTTTGTCTGGACAGAGGAATGTGAAGAGAATTTCAAGGAGTTGAAAAGAAGGTTATCCAGTGCACCTGTGCTCACACTGCCTTGTAGTGGATAAATGTTTCTGATCTACAGTGATGCATCCAAGAAGGGATTGGGGTGTGTTCTTATGCAAAATGATATGGTGATAGCTTATGCCTCACGACAGTTGAAAATCAATGAGCAAAATTACCCAACACATGATTTGGAGTTGGCTGCGGTAATCATTGCATTAAAGATTTGGAGGCATTACCTTTATGGTGAAAGGTGTAATATTTATACTGATCATAAAAGTTTAAAGTATATTTTCACACAAAAGGAGTTGAATATGCGTCAAAGAAGATGGTTGGAGCTGATTAAGGATTATGACTGCTCAATCCATTACCACCCTGGGAAAGCAAACAAGGTGGCAGATGCATTAAGTCGACAAGACCATGCTAGTTTATCCATGATGAGGATCACAAAAGATCCAATATTTATGGATTTACAAAGGATGGATCTTGGAATTATAATGGAAGGGGAAAATCATATCTTTCTCAAATGAATGTTCAACCATCTATACAAGTGAAGATTAAAGAGGCACAGAAAGAAGATGTCGAGTTACAAAAGAAGGTGAGAAATGTTCCTGAATTCAACCTTGATTGTGATGGGATAATAAAGTTCAGGAATCGGGTTTGCGTTCCTCCCATCCCCGAATTAAAGAATGAGCTGCTGGATGAGGCTCATAGTTCATCATTCTCTATTCATCCTGGAAGCACGAAGATGTATAGGGACCTGAAAGAGTACTTCTGGTGGGATGGCATGAAAAGAGATGTTGCTGAATATGTCTCTCGATGCTTGGTTTGTCAACAAGTTAAAGCTGAGAGACAGAAGTCTAAGGGGATGTTACAACCATTACCCATACCCGAATGGAAATGGGAAAACATCACTATGGACTTTGTCACAGGACTTCCTAAAACATCCAAAGGCAATAATGATATCTGGGTCATAGTTGATCGTCTTACAAAGTCTGCACACTTCATTGCTATTAGAGAGGATTTCTCTCTAGATCAGCTTGGCATGATATATGTAAAGGAAGTGGTAAGATTGCATGGAGTACCACTTTCTATTATATCTGATCGAGATCCGAGATTTACCTCGAAGTTCTGGCGAAGTCTTCAGCATACTCTGGATACAGTGTTGAGTTTCAGCACTGCTTATCATCCCCAGACAGACGGTCAGTCTGAGAGAACAATTCAAACCCTAGAAGATATGTTGAGAGCTTGCTCTATGGATTTCAAAGGAGGTTGGGATCAACACCTACCTTTGGTGGAATTTTCTTATAATAATAGCTTTCACTCCAGTATTCAGATGGCTCCTTATGAAGCTCTCTATGGAATGAAATGCAGGACTCCAACTTGCTGGGATGAAGTTGGGGAAAGAAAACTATTAGGACCTGATCTCGTTGATGAAATGGCAGAAAAGGTCAGATCTATTCAAAACACATAAGAGCAGCTCAGAGTCGACAGAAAAGTTATGCCGACAACCGAAGAAAAGACCTAGAGTTTGAAGTGGGCGATAAAGTGTTCTTACGAATATCTCCCTGGAAGAGGGTTATGAGATTTGGAAAGAAGGGGAAGTTGAGCCCTAGATATATCGGTCCTTTCGAAATACTGGATCGTGTTGGGAAGGTAGCTTACCGATTGGCGCTTCCACCGAATCTCTCTCAAGTTCACGATGTGTTCCATGTATCTCTCCTGAGAAAGTACATACCTGATCCTTCACATGTACTCAGCTCAGAAGTTGTACCGCTGGAGCAAGATCTTTCTTATGAAGAGCAGCCGATAGAGATTCTGGATCGTAGCGAAAAAGTCCTACGAAACAAGACCACTCGCTTGGTGAAAGTTTTATGGAGGAACCACCAACTTGAAGAAGCTACATGGGAGCTTGAGGATATGATGAGGGAGAAGTATCCTCATCTGTTTGTTACAAAGTGATGAATTTCGAGGGCGAAATTCTTTTAAGGGGGGTAGAATGTAACACCCGAGACTTTTATGTTATATAAATCATCAAAGGAATCTTTTTCTACACAACACTTGCTTGGCTTGCTTTACACGCAATCGCGACCTTCCTCGATAGCTTGCGTCGTACGCAATACCGAGTTTCACTAAACAACAATATACTATTAAAACTAGCCGTTATGAATAGTAATAACCACTTTTTGAAATTTTATAAATTTTATTTTTCAAAATGGACTTCATTTTTGGACTCAGAATATCGAAATTAGCCTAGGGTGAAATTTTGGTATTTTTCTGAAAACATTCAATTTTTGATGAATAGTGAAACCACTAAGTGGTAGGTTAAAAAACTGAATTTTGCATAAAACATAATTTTACCGCTTCTGTGAATGGAATTTCGAAACTCCGACAGACACGGTTAATATCAAGGACTAAAATGTGGTTCAATGAGATGAAAATAATTTTTTTTGGTGAATAGTAACTTTTTACTGTTTTTACCGCGGTTAATAGTAAATAGGGTAACTAAGGGTAAATATGATATTAATATTACCCTAACACATGTCCTAATTCTATTGGACAAGTGTAATTCGACCAAAAACAAACTTAGGAATAAAATATGACCATTTAGGCCCACATGGATTAGATTAGGACATTTATTATTAATTTATTTAAAGAAGGGTTAAAATAGTTAAAATCAAAGTTTAATAAGTAAATCATTTTTAATATGGGGTTATACATAAGATAAATTCAATTGTAAATATTCATTAGAAAGCTAAACATATTTCCTACATGATGATATTTTATTTGTAATTTTTAGACATCAAATAATTTAATTTATTTATGACACAAAGATGATGCATTAATTATCTTATTAATGAAATATTGACATAATTGATGTTATAAACAAAACAATAAATGTAATTTGAGACTTTTTATAAATTCCTATAATTTTCTAGGTCACTATGATATATTAGTGTTGATTTAATCAACTTGGTTCGAACATATAATTCTGTTATGACTTTCACAAAAATCATATATCAAATAGTGTCAAAATTGACACAAAATAGTTTTTTAATCAAATATTATATTACTAATTGTTATTTTATTCCTAAAAATCTAAGGATCGGCCAAATGACTTAGATAAGGATATATATATTAATAATAAACAATGTTGGGTTCTTTTGGCATGATATAGTAAGTGTATTAACCATATAGTGAAAGAAAACAAAAAGACACGGTAAAAGTTAAATTAATTAACTTAGAGTTAAATCTAATTGATAAGGTTAAAATAATACCCTAAACTTGTCTAAACCCTCTTGGTTGATAGGATTTCGACACATCCCCACTTTAGCTTCGAAATAAGACCCTTTGGAACCATTATAAACCGATTTTTACTTTAATATAAAATAATATTTTGAGATATTCCTAAGGTGCCCCTCTCCTCCCTTATAAAAGGGCACCTCCTCCCCCTCCTCCTCACACCAATTTTGAGCACTCAAGCTCGGCCAAACCCTGCCATTTTCTCCTCTCCACTTCCCTAGAATAATACTAGAGGTCCTGGTCTTCTCCAAAGACCAATCTTAGTTCCCTATGTGGAAGATTCAAAGAGGCGTTCCAAAGAAGAGGTAATATCCATTACCGACCTTTTCAATTTATTTCTTCTTTAACTTCTTCTTCTTTAGTTGTTTCATGATAAAGTAATAACATCAGTATTACTTACATACTGATATGTTATTATAAATATGAAACAACCCTAATTCACCTTCTATCCATGCTACGGAAAAATGAAATCATCGCGCGTGCGTACGTACGGAATACCGTCTCCACGCCGTGGTGTAATCTATTTTCCACCATCACCTTACAAGGATGGGTATAATGGTGTAATGAGTAACTATATATGATTATTATAAATTAATATTGTTACTGAAATAATATATATATACTCCAATACAGTTCCACGATCATAGGAACGATATCATCACTTGTGCGTACGTACGGAATACCGTCTCCACGATGTGATGCGACTCGTTCTACATGATCTTCATTTCATAATGATTATATAAATGAATTGAATGAATGAATATGGTATATACTACACTAATACCATTCTGTAAATGAATTATCTATAACCTAAAGATAAGAATAAGAATTTATTTGACAAAACACGCATAAGAACAAAAAGTTATAAAGACCCGAGTAACAAGTAACAATGAAATATTACTAACAAGAAGCTAATAATATGACCATATATGATATCATATCAATATGTATGATTCTGGAATAAGTCAATAACATTATTTAAACCATTATACAGGAGCATCGGACACGAACGAAGAAAATCGGACCTAAGGTAAGGGAAATATCACAATCTCATTTTTATCCGAGATTTTTTATTCGTAAGTATTTACTGGGGTGTATTTTATCATCCACATCCATGTTTCATCAATATGTAATATTATTTCCATCCACCTACAATTGTTTAAATCCATTTTTACCCTTCGGTGAGTTTTTAGTAATATCTATGAAAGGAATCTTTTGTCGTACGAGGTATTTTTTGACTTTTCCAAGAAAAGTACGAGAAGAATGTTTTTTTAACTTATACGGCATGAATGGATTTTTAAAACATTATTTCCAAGAAGCTTCCTTTACATGTTTTCAAGTTTATTTTTAATCATCTTCTTTTATTTTAAGGTTGAATGACATGTTATGAAAGGAAAAATGTTTTTGAAGTAGAAAGGATATTTTCCTCACGAATGGAGTTCAAGTGTTTTATCAAAATTATTTTCCATCTAAGATAATAAAGGGTTCTGTTTTTACCCATAATATTACATGGATTTGATTATGTTGTGATGGAAACATTTTTATGAATTCCTTTATCTTATATGAATTGTTTTATGATGTCATGTTGTTTAAGAATCCCAATTTTTATTACATGGGTTACGCTATGATGTATGGTTTATGATTATGTGGCACACATAAGAAAGGATTCATTATAAGATGGGTGGGACCTATATCTCCCACCAATGCATTGGGTAAAGATTTTATATCTCATGAGATAGACATGGCTGGAACGGAAGGTTATTTCGGTTCAGTGATACAGGACTGAAACGAGGAGTGAACTCGGCTCAGAAAGGGACTTTGTCCACTAAGATAGTCTTGGCAATGAGTCATGACTAACAAGAAATGATTTTCCATGATTATGTGTGAATGCCACAAAGTTTCAAGTCTTATGTTATGATTATGGGGATCTCATTTTCATTTCTATGATTTATTCCATGATAAGATATTATGATCTCTTTTGCAAGTTTTGATTTTCAAAAAGATATGATATGATTTTTATTTCCTTTATTTGCCTTTGCTGAGCATTTGAGCTCACCCTTTTATTTTTTCTTTTCCCCAGGTCAGGAAGATGGATATTAAGTATAATATGCTAAAAGGGACCCTAGATATGATGAAATAAATGGGAGACACTGTAGAAGATTTATGAACCAGTTGTTTATGTTTCCCAGTTTCTAAAGACACTATACCTATACGGTCTTTGTGGTTTTGTCATACGTTGTAATAAGTGTGCTTCAATTTCGAATTATTAACAATGTATGTAAAGTATGGGTCGTTATATGACATGTCCCAATAATGATAGTATCTATAACCAAGATTCACAGCTTGTTAATCTGGATTATTGATTCTCTTTCTCTAGGGTCTTAAACAAAACTCTGAAGTGATTTTAGTGATCATAAATGATCTTATAGTATATAAAACTATCATATATAATGACCACCACAAATATATTGAGGTAATATATAAAGACTATATTTATTAAAACCACAAAGATTAAGGGGACATTAATAAGTCCAAATTGAATCAATATAAATTTATTTTATTTATACATTGTATGGATGGTTTTATTGTGATTTTTCTCACTTTTTAACCCTAATTAATAGTATCAGAGACCAAGGGAATTCTATGAGTAGTATTAATCTCCTTTCAATTGGTGAAACAAATAATCACAATAGGTACGAGGATAATTAATATTTATCATGATCATGTAAGGTTCTTGATAATCAACTCAGAGCCTCATTGATTCATATATGTTCTTAAAAAAAATAAACAGTACACCCCCATGGTGATGAACATAGACAAATTAATCCCTTATCATGATTCTTATAGAGTTTCTTATTCAATTCTTATAACTTAATCGAGTCCATTATATATGGTGCCATTGAAATTTTTGTACAACCAGTTATATGTTCTATTGAAAACATAACTTTAATATTCATAAGAAGACATAGAAACTCTTCTAGAAATATATCAACAACCTCCAATACTGTAGGAATATATTAGATGTTGTGTTTCTCCATATCTATTAGATATAAATACCCAATATTAATTGTAATAAAGACCCATATTTTGAAATTAATTTCATTGGAAGCTCATATCCATCCTCACTCCGATAAACTATCATAAAAAAATTTATAATATGAAAGGTGACTTCAATTCCTTGATAATTGGTTAGTTATATATTGAGAGAGATCCAATACATTATCAAAATCACAAAAAATTCAATTACAGTTAGAATAAACTAATTTATAGGAAGCTCATTCCCACAAACATCAATCAAAGTGGATTAAAAAACATAAAATGAGATCATCATACTATTATAAATTTACACTTCTAATTCTATATAAAATCATTTATAAGGTAATGAGATACCCTTATAAAACTATTCATAAATAAAAGAGTATGTATATCTAGAATAAAATATGATGTTAAAAATTATAGAGTAAATGGTATGTTTACACATCACCATTGTTTTTCTCATAACTCCCATTACAAATGTAATTTCAAGTTATTTCACTCTATCTATCGGTTTAATAGGTTTTTGATGTCGATCATTATCATTATCCCTCCTATTATAGCATTGGTTAGAAAAATTCGCAAAAATCTATGAATTTGATATAGTAGAGTGTGGGTGGAACATTTTATAGAGCTTTCTCACTATTTGAATCATTAGATAAATTTTTTATCACTTATGAATTTGATTTCCTGATGACCTTTTCACAATTTATAAATTTACTAGTCCCTTTAAGATAATTTCATTCATGTTTCTTTACACACACTATGAATAAAAGAAGACTCATCTTCTTCCATCCATGTTTGTTATTATTATAATTTTTATTTCATTACAACGTTCATTTCTTAACAAAACCATGAGATTTATAGTGAATATAATCTACATTTTATCCTTGAGATCACAAAAAATGATTTATTCATATATATTAATGTATATTATGGAAAAAAATTATACACATGGGTTTATGACACTAAAAATTGTCGCACTATTTTTTAGGTTTGAGGATACTACTAGAAGCATACATCAAAAGTCTTGTAATAGTTTACTCATTATTACTAATGGATTTTTCATCCATCTTACTTGGAATAAGAACTTCATTATCCATTTTTTACAAACATCACTATAAATTTATTTATCTAAAAATAAAATCCAACACTCATATCACTCAATCATTTCATATTCTTAATATTTTATTATTTCATGATATTATTTAACCATTTATATGCATCACCTTTAAAATGGTAAATATCCAAAAATAACTTTTAAATTATCTAAGAACTGGGAAATGGAAAACTTCCTTCTAGTGGTAATGATCTATTTTACAAAAATTAATGGATTCGTAAATCAACTAAAATTAGGAATATAATGCCTCAAGTTGGAATCAATAATACATGTTCCCGCTTTTTTCATTTATAATATTAGTGTGATTCAAAGCTTAAGAAGGTTTTTTAATAATAGAATCATTATTTTTCATTGAATATTTTATAAAAATTCAGTTTTATTGGAGGAAAATCACTTCATTTTCCATCACATTTGGAATTAACATTATTCCCCTTGGTTAAACTCATTTAATATAACCAAAAAACATTGTTTGAGCAGCAATAATCTCTATTATAATCCATATAATCATTAAAATCCATTCATAGGATGTCTAAATCATGACACCTTATTTTGAATCAATGAAAAATTAGGTTTAACCTGGGTCCTTTGTGGCCATTATCTATTCAAATACTACATAATAATAAATAAATAAAATTTTAATAAACCCAAGGATATCACTCATGCATGTATAGGAAAGTGTGAAATCTTTGGCTCTATCATCATTAAAAGGTGTTGATCATATTAATACCCAATATTCCCCTATTATATATTTTACCCATAGGTTCATCTGTGATATAACTATATTCACATCCTGGTATCCGGACAATGATATATTTTCTAAGAAAGTCATACATATTTATTTATCATAACTTAGGGAATAATATTATACTTATACTTATCCATGGAGTTTTCAACAATGTTCCATAATCATAATATTTAAATATAACTAAACCCTAATTTGATAGCAAAGGTGTTGACCAAAAGATCACATAAATAAGTTATAAATCATTTTAGATGAATATTTAATAAATTCATAATAATATATTTCCTATAATCGTAATCTTCTATTTTCCTTAAATACTAAATACTAGATCAACTTATTTTAAGAAACATATTCAAAATATTTTTCACTACTCTTCAAATAATGTACACTTCTTATTCATACCATACTTAAAACATTTCACCATAAACTTAGGAAAAGAAACATATAAAGGGTGATGTCATACAATCATTAAGGTTCAACATGGTAGATATAATTCAAAGATCATATGTAATAAGAACTTAAGTATAAGTGTATGAAAATAATTTCTTAACATTTTAATATCATATATAGAAATTCATAGAACATAATCATGGCTTAAGGATATGGAATTTCATAAGAAAAAAATCATAGACAAATAAAACATAATGAGTCATGAGATCATATCATAAGAAAAAGAACATGTCACAAGAGAGTGTAATAAATTGTTGAATATCCTTGATCATATAAATATTATGTTAGGGATACCCACCTAGACATTCATCACATGTTTGGAATAGGATTAACACACATGTACCCTCGTTTAGGATTTGGATAACAAAATGTGTATGTATTGAATTCATAAAAAATTAAACACTAACCAATTCCTTGAAGATATATAATAGACCAACCAGTATCACAATAAAAATCTATTCATATTTATTCGAAAAGTTAATGATAAAATTTATCATTTCATTATAGCATAAACCATCCAAATGAACATGAGTCTCATAATATTATACAGTCAAAATCATAAAACAAATTGGTAAAAATTAAATATGGTATCATTGTATAATATCCCCAGTAAATCATAAGTAACTTCAATGTATGCTGTCATATATGAAAGTACCATTAAAATATCATTCGAACATTTTTTGTGGAAAATACACGATTCATTTTGAAATCACTTTTTAAAAATCTAAAAAAATTGAATAATTTTAGGAAAACCCATTTATCTAAAAATAACCATGAACAATTTTCAATAAAGGTTTGTATAAAACATTAGTCTTGGGGTTATGAAAATATATTCATATTTTATAAATTGAAACAACGATTCTTATTCAAACCATCTGTAAAAATCACCTCATTCAGAAAATGATAAGAATATTCCTTTTAGAGAATTTTTTAGAATGTAAAATATGGGTAAAAATGAATTTAATAAATTATTGGATAATATTTAAAACATTATTTAAAATGAAATTATGTAAAATATTGACAAGGAATAAATATATTCTCAACAAATAGATAAATGAATTCGATTTTCCTTAAAAATGTTATTTCATGATTCTGAGTACTTAGAGATGACGAAGTGATAGAACCACATGATATATTTAGAAATAACTGGAGTAGAAGAAAATAAATCATATTTTTGAGAGATATTTAATGTAATTTTATCCAATAAAATTTAATCATAAACAAACCTAGTGAATAGTGATACTGTAACATAAAACCCTTACCTCTTGTCAGACTTTCATTGTAAGTGATTTCAACCTCTTATATAATATATTTAAATTTATTTTACAATTATACCATAATATTATTAACACATATAATACCATTCATAGATTACTCATAACATCATATCACTCATTCATTAATAAGCAGTCATTATCTAAATCATTTCATGTGTTAACTACTTCATTTTTGGTATATGTTTTAATTCAGAAGTTATGGTTCTTTTATATTAACCATCATTAATTCATCTCAAAATTTTTAATTCTATTTTAATTATTATTTATATTCATAATATTTATATATATTTAAATCCTTAAATAAAATTCAGAGAAATAAAAATGAACTGCACTATTCATGTATATGGTACTTCATACGTACACATGAACGTTGTTTTCATTTTCACAAAAAATAAATACATAATTATAAAAAAACATTTTATCATTAAAAAATCATAATTATATCTTAAGTATTATATATATTTATTATATCCATAATTAAATCCATCAATATGAGGCAGTGATTGAAAATAAATCATATCGCTACATGGGGAGATAGTCCACACATACATATGAGCGATACTTTCATTTATCATTTGATAGAGCAGTAGTGGAAATGTTATTCCCATAATTAATATAAAGCATATTTTTATTGAATATATTGGATTAATTATATCATTTCAAGGAAATTTTATTTGTAAGGTTAATAAAAATAAATAAACTTTGAAGGATTCGAGTATGATAATTACATCTTCTTTGAGATACCTTATTTGGATTAAAAATTAATCTATATTAGGATGATATTAGTGTAATTAAAGGATATTATGTTTCATGGTAACTAATATGTAATGATTTTTTTAGTGATTTGATGATATATAATGATTAAATTTTGTGAATAATGGAGGATAATAGGATCCCTTTTCTATGTGTGGGGAGGGAAAGACCAGTAATTACATAAAATATGTAAATAATATAATGTCAAATTAATATAAATGTGGAACCAATTGTACAAGATTTAAAATTTAAGATAATATAAGATCAATATATATTCAACCAATAAATTTAAACAGTTTTCATTCTCATATTTTTACTTTTCTCTTAGTTTATCCTCCAGTAATCACGTTTTGACCCTAATACTGGTAACAAATATATATTGTTTTTCTTATTCATTAAGACAAATATTGAATGTAGTATCATTAAAAAATAGAAATTATAATTCTAAATAATGAATATGTTTTATAAAATTAATTTTATGTAAGTTGTTGGAATTAATTTTAAAATAATCATGATAAAGGTAATGGAAATAGTTTTCTGAAAAATGCCATTTTGAACATAAAACTATATTTACATTCATTCCTTGCATTGTAAAAACTATTAGATTAATGTTAAAAATATTTTATTAAATATATAATATATTCATTTCATTTTAATCATTAATTAGTAACACATTTTTCACATAAAAATATTTTTTTGAAAAATGAATCTTTTTAACATCAAATTATTTTATCTTCATTCAAAAATATTAAACAACTTATGTATAAAAAATAAATAATAAATTACAATTACATATAATTAAAATAAAATTTTAATAGTAATAAATATATTTTCTTTATGAAAATTCACAAAAATAATAAATATAAATTTAATCCTACAAATATTAATTTTTTATCATGAACTGATTTTGTTATGTAAATTTATTGATTATTTATTAATAATTTATCAATAAAAATTTAAGGAAATAATTATATATATATATATATATCATAATTTTTTTTATTATACACATACTCAATGATCAAATGTAGAGGTTTTAAATGCTATAATATATTGCGGTTTATTTAGACTAGAGCTTACATGTTAAGAAAGTGATCAAATAATAAAAACTTATTTCAAGGGAACACAAATAAAATATCAGAATTAGATTCTAACCCAATTAAAAATAATTTCACCCAAAAAATTATATAACTATTATGTTAATAAGTTAGGATCCTTCTGGTCCATCCCATCCTCATGTTCCCACATATCTTCTTCGAATTTCGAATTCCCCCAAACAATATTTTCCTGATGAATAGTTTTGTTTCATGGAACATTATCTATAAAATCAAAAAAAATTACCATATATTGTTCATGGTAAATTTAATGAGGTTTTTACTTCTTACAAATAGATACATGGAAAATATTATGAACATGAGAGAGGTTGTTGGATATTCCATGTGGTAAGATAACATCTCTACTCGATCAAGAATATCAAGGGGCCAATATAACTGGGTTTTATATTGCTCATATTTTAGAATAATATAACCTTCTTCCATGGATATATTCACAGACTACCTACTCACTAGCATTGAATTCACAATCTCACTAAATATTGTAATCATAACTCTTATGTCATCTTTTAGTTTTCTTGATGTATTTTTTAATTACACTAACCTTTATATAATTTGATTGGATAGATTTGGTCCCAATAACCATTATTCTCTATCTTCATCCCATATTTTTAGAGAACTGTACATATTTCCCCTAAGATATTCATAGAGTCATATGAATGATCAGGTGGATGATTGTTTTATAAGATAATTCAATAAGAGGTAGATGTTAATCCCAACAATAGGTGAATACTATATAATAGTATCATAGCATATCCTCATAGATTTTAATGGTCCTATTAGATTGGTTATCTATTTGAGAATGAATAGTAGTACCAAAAAACATTGTATATAGATATTGAAACATACTTCTCCATTACATTGAGGTAAAATTAGAATCTAAAATAGACACAATAGAACGTAAAACTCGATGTAACCTAACAACATACCCAAGTTATATCCAGAGTATAAGATAAATAGAAAAATATTATCTCATAGTAATGAAATGTTTTGACATCATAAGTAAATTGACTACAACCAAAATAACATTAGTTACTTTAGATGCCTTGGAAATTCCTATTATGAAATCCATGGTGACATTTTCCCATTTCCATATAGGTATATGTAACGGTTATAACATACCATCAGACTTATCCCTTTAAGACATACCATTCTGGAGGACTGGGAATTGAGATACATACTTTTCAATATCTCACTTCATACTATCCAACAATAAATTCTTATTATGCTCTGAATAAATATTCATAATTATATAATGAATAGAGATTGATCATATGTGAGATTTATCTAATATATTCTTCTTCAATTATTTTAGAATAAGGATATATACTCTTCTCTTAAACCATATCATTACATCAAAATAAATGTTAAACATGAAAACATGTTTCACCTTATCTTTCATCTTTACATTTTCCATCTATGCTAATTTAATCCTAACATAGATAGATGGTTGAAATTCATTTTAGAATGATAATATTTATCCATTTACTTCAATACTTCAAGGTCTATAATTTTAAAATATAGAAATACTAGATATTTTTTTATCCTTATAAAATTTTATATAGTATAACCTATCCAAATAAAATAATCATTAAAATTATTCACATTCCCAGGGAAGTAATGTATTGAGATATCATAATATTAAGTCAATACTAACCATATTCTCTATCAAATATTCTACTCTTTCATAGTGAAAATATATGTTAATGTTTTTTTATCTATATATATGATACACATTTTTATAGAAATATAGTGCTACCAGATGTTTAATGTAAAAATTACTACTTCTACCTCCATATCATGGTTTTTGATAATCTACTCATGAAACATTAATTCATGAGATACATAAGTTCTAATCATTTAATTTAGTAAAAGAACACATCCCAATCCCTTTTTCAATGAATAAATAAAAAATAGAAAACCCTTGTCTAATTTAGTGAAAGGTGAGTAAATTTTTAATGATAACCATTATATTAATCTCCTTGAAAGAAATTTCAAATTAATCATTAAAAAGGAACTTGATTCCCATCTATGTGAATTTGGTGACAAGATTAGGCGGTCATGATAATTTTTTCACAATATAACACTAATCTCCATCTAATACAAGAAAACTATAGATCATAGTCATATTTTTTGGTTTAAGATAACTTTTAATTACCACTATATTAGATGGATTTACTGATATATCCTCTCATGTGACCACATAACCCAAGAATGATGCATTATGAAATGATAATTTGAGTTACTTAATTTGGTATATAGTTTTTCTTTATTTGGGAATTTAACTCAATCATCATGTGATCTTCATGATCTTCCATTCATTTTGAGTATATAATAAAACAATCTATAATGGCTACTAAAAATTGACTAAGATAATATCAAAATACTATATTCATTAAATCTAAGTATATTGTGGGGTAAATATTATGTCTAAAATCCTTCATTATTAATTCAAAGAGGTCATGGATCACAGAGAAGGTTTTCATTAGTATACCATAATTTTTGAAACTCAATTATTGAATAAATAATGAATCCCAATCCTTGAGAATTAATTATATCCTTAAAATTGATCAAAAAATCACCAATATTGGGAATATAATACTTAATCATGATCATGATCTTGTTATGTTCTTGATATTCAATATCGAGTCACATGGATCTATCATTCTCATTAAAAAAATTAATCATAAATCCCATGATGATTCACTTGACCAAATGAATAACTTATTTAGACTATCATTGTGTTTCTTCATTACTCTTGTAACACATTATGGCCATTTTTTATATAAAACGAATTATATATCTATAAGGTGGGGGAAGTTCATACGTACACATGAGTGATAATTTTATTATCAATATGATGTTAAATAGTTGGAAAATGGTTTTATTGTAATCATAATAAATTATTAATATATTTATGATTCTATAATAAGGAATTTAGAAATGATAAAACATATTTAGTGTAAGTAGACCAAGAAATAAATGTTGAAAGTGTCTAGAAAGTTGATTACGTCTCCTTTGAGATACCTCATTTGGCATACATCTTAATCCATCTTCAGGTAGTTTTAGAGTAATACCATTAGAACTATAATCAAGGGAGGTAATATAATAATGTTTTTGGGTAGTTATTTCCCCATATATAAGGATAAAATTTTGTGAATAAATAAGGATAAGTGGTTCCCTTTTATAAGTGAGTGGAGGAACACACATTGGATTACATAAAATATTTAAATAATATAAGGTCAGATTCTTTAAAAAGTGCAGAAAAATTAAAAAAAATATATTTAAGTCCATATAAGTTCAAATTTATTCAAATAATAAGATTTACATAATTTTATTCTCCATTATTACCCTTATCTATATGTTTAACCCTCGGTAAACCTATTTTAAACATAATAATGGTAAATAAATTTATTGTTTTTACGATACATTGTCAGAAAAATGAATGTGAAATAAATATTAAAAAAAAGATAATTCCAAATATGGAATAAATTTTGTGAAAATCAATTCATTTTTTTCAAAGAAATTAATTTCAAAATAAAATTGAAAAATGAAATGAAATTTTTTTTTTTGAAAAATGAATATTTAAGCATCAAACTCAGTATAACTATATTACGTACGTAGTAAATTATATTATATTAATGTGAAACTATATTATTGAATATATTATTTATAAATTTATTTTTCATTATTAATCAATAGGGATTTAATTGATTTATGAAGTGAAAAACAAATTGCACGCGTAAAAACTATTTTTTAAAAAATATCTCTTTTTACCATCAAATGATTTTATTTTCATTTGTAACAATTAGAAAATTTTCGTATGAATTACTACTCATTAATTAAAAAATCATTAAAAATAATTTTTAATAGAAATAAATATATTTTTCTATATAAAAATTGATAACATGCAGAAAAATATACTTCTTCATAAAAATAGGTCTTTTAATAATGAAATGATTTTATTTAAAAAAAAGTTATCTATAATTTATTACTAAATAATAAGCATTTAAATTAATGAAAAACATTAAATATATATATATATATATATAATAATTTTTGGTAATTATATTCATACATTCCAATATTAATTATAGGTTTTAAATGTTATAATAAATCTTGGTTCATTTAGACTCTATGTTGCGTGTTAAGGAAGCTCTTGAATACTAAAAATTTATTTCCAAGAGAAACATATTAAATATTACGATGTTACTACCAATATATGATTCATATAATGAATTTTGATTCTTAAAAATATGATAAAATCCTTGGTATCTGGGTTTTCTATTATGTGATAAATAAAAGCGAGGAATTAAAAAACTAAAACACAAGGATTTCCATCCTTACATTTGAATAATCCATGCAATGAATGAAAAAAAGAATAGAAAAAATGTTGAGGATTAAACCAAGAAGTTAGAGGGAATATTAGAGAGAATAATTACAGAATAATATCTATATTTCAAGCCAAAATGGAGAAAATCCCTTTATATACATTATTTAATAAATTATTTATTTATTTTTTAAAAAAACAATCACACTCAATTTTTAATAAATTCATAAAACCTTATATATAATCCAAACATTACTTATAATTATATAATTAAATTTCATATAATCTGTATAAAACCATTATTTATCAACCCTTACACATTATCCCACACATATCACTGGGTATTAACTGTTACATATCATCAAATCAACAATTACTAATCACAATGATTTACCACACTTAACTTTTTTTCATCAAAAAATGGTAACCCTAATGTATTAACCCTTCTGAATAGGTTGACCACTTTGTATCAAAGAGTTACCCATACATATCAATTGGTATCTTTATATATTCTAATTTTCAATTAATATCTCAAAAGTACCATTACAGACCACATGGTTCACCCTTATGTATGAGGAAAAAACCCTTATGCATGGGGAATTAAGCAATTTTCACATCATGAAAATGTTCACCCTAGATATGGAATGACCTATAAACAAGCAAAACTTTCATTCCATAAATATTTCATGATTTATCCAAGAAAAATATAAACATCACTAAACATATAATTAATGATAAATCCATCCCTAAAAATTCCTCAACCCATCCACAAACTATAAAATTTAATCCCCAATACTTTATTAATTCATAAAACTCATTTATTGGACTAAAAACACTATTGACATATTAATATGGTCCAAATAATCAGATTCAATAAAAAAATTGATCCTACATTTCCATTCCCGAATATCTAGGCCATTACATGCAATGGTCACCCATGCATTCATCCACCTCTAGTCATGACCAAATTCCTAACTTCATGACATAAATTGAACACTAAGATCACCCCTATTGTGTGACCTGAATCTTAATAGTCCAACCCTCATTAATATCATTTGAAACTCTCTCATGTTGCCCTGACCATGGTTCAACCCTTTTATTTTGTAGTGTAACAATCCAACATCATCATAATACAATAAAAACCTATGGAAAATTCTATAAATGAACCCTTTATCCCAAGTAAGAACCTATAGTCATTAAAACAACATAAATTACATGAGGTTTGGTGAAAAATAAATAAACATTTCACCTCCAAACATGTAGGATTCTTCAACCTAAAACCCTTACATCCATACCATTTCTAACACCATAACAAAAAATTCTGAAATGTAACAAATTTAGATATACCACATGGAATCAAGGGTACATCATAGTAATTAGAGGTTATTCATAAGTGAATAAAAATAAAATAAAACAAATTTTAATTTTTCCCCGAACAATAAACCATAAAACATTCATGATTAGGAAAAAACATTAAATTTATAACCTCCAAAAAAATTAAATAATTTTTTTATAAATAAATTCATATAATTTATATATAAAATATAAAAAAGATACATCACCGAAAACTATAAATTATGTTCTCAAACCATTCACCATTATCACCACCACCATTACTCAAATATGAAACTACTGGTCATAATAGATGAAAAATGGTGTCTTACCCTTACACATATCATGTCTAATCTTATATATATGTCCACTGAAGTGAACATGTATGGGATTAGTATAAACATAATAGTATTTAAAAAGATCTCATATTCACATCCATGTAATGAAAATATAAAATTCAATTGCAATAAAACATGTTAAATAAAATACAATTTTAAAAATATATCCTTTTATTTAACCAATGTCTCCAAAATCAAGAAATTATTTTAAAAATAATTTAATAGTTTATCAAAACATTTTGAAATGAAAAAATTTATAATACTTCATCAAACCCATTTTTTATCACTAAAAAGTCAAATATTATAAAATAACATTTATCACTAATTCAAATCAAATTCATTGTTTACAAAATCTAATGTAATATCTATATTTTAACTAACATCCATTAGAAATTAACTATTTCCCAAAAAAATCCATGTTTACCCAAAATTAAGTCTGGATGTTAATGCGTCCCAAGTATATATAGATAAAAAAATCGGTATCTTCCATATTTATTCTCTAAATGTAATTGTGTGTTGTAAAAACATGTCATCACCCATTCAAAAATTGAAACTAATACCATAGTGGATTTTGCCTATTTAGCCCTAGTTATCCTAATTTTTTTCCTCTTTAACAGATGATCCCTAGTACACCCTTCCATGCTGATAAAAATTATTGGTTTAAAAAAATATCTCACTAAAATGTACTTTTTAACACTTCCACACACCTATTGTTAAAAATACAAGAAATATTCATTCAAAATCACATCTCATAGAAAAAGTAACTTTAAAACACATTTATAAAAATAAATTTTACAAAAAATATATAATTTAAATCAATAACATTTTAAACAAATAATTTATTTTTGAAAATGTAATTTATATTTATAAATAACTCACTAATTCAATTTTTCTAGAACACTATCTAAGCAATCCAATGAACATTCAAAGTATTTCTTTTTTAAAATATATTTTTATATTCCTTAAAAAAAATTATTGATTTATTTAAAAAACACTATTTTCAAATTCCTAATTCCATTTCAAACATCCTTGGTTAATTGAAATCTCCAATTTTAATCAATGTAATATTATTGAAAAATAATCATTTTACATAAGATAAAAATTACATGAATTTCAATTAAATCACCCCTCAATGAATTAAAAATAATTATAAATGAATATGAAATTATTCAAATACTATATTATATTTATCCCATTAACATAGTCATGTTAATCTTAGAATATCTCTAATTTGGGGGTTTAAAATCATTCCAAAAGTATGAACCCAAAAATCCTTATCCTGATGAATAAAAACTGTCAATAAATAACCCTAGAGTCCAAGATTTGACATAATTGTGTCTAAATATTTTATATGGAATAAAATGAAACAAGTAAGTTAATGATGATATCGGGTTTACAAAAAATCCAACAACTCACTCCATTGATCCACTGATGAGTTTGGGAGATCACCAAATTCACCCTTACTCGCCTAGATAATCATACATGTTGGTTTTTAGATAATGGTGTTCCATTTTGGAGAGGTATTTGGTGATAAATTATAAAACTGCATCACTATACCTTGCATACATGGTCTCCATGCACCTCTGAGATAGTTGTGAAACAATGAAGGTCTCACTACCAAAATATTCCTAGATATTATGATATCAAACACCATGAATGAACTAGGCAAGACTCTATGTCTAGGAATAACAATTTGTAATGGTCTTAAGAACCCGGATAGTGACTCTACATCCTAATGAAAAATTTCTTAACTTCTAATAAAACACATATTCAGTGAATAAATGGAACCTAAGTTAAATATGACATTCTAGATTCAAAAAAAAATCTCATCAAATATCATCTAAAATATATTTCCCAAAATAAATCATGTAACATACATAAACACCCATTAATCATATGTACTGCATATCTTGTCTATAAAAAATGATTCCCAAAAACCAAGGCCTTATATATGGTATCTTTTGAATTACCTATGATTCAATAATATTTAGTATATATATATTTGTCTCTAATGAAAAATGTCAACAAGATCTATGAAGATATTCGTGAATAATCATTAAAAACATTCTAAAAACCATTTTTTTTCTCTACTAAGGTAAATTAATTAAATATAGTGTTCCATGTTGATTGATTTATGATACTATACTATAATATCTGAAATAATCATGATATATTTGAATCAAATATTAACTCCATATATGAGATAAAAGGATTTAATACACTTTCTAAGTATATTTTCTTTTCTTTTTTTATTAATGTGTGAACATTTCAAAGGATTAATAATTGGTTTTTAAAAGATAAACATACCTATACTGACTAATTTCATTAGTAATGTTAATGAACAATTTAAACGCGTATTTTACTACTTAACTTATTAGATCACTTAAATAAGGTTGTATAGGTTCTAATAAATCATTATCTCTTCTCCCTTTTTCCCTAAAAAGATTTTTTTCATTTTACTGAATAAAAAAGATTCACATACATTGAATACTTCTTAATCATTTTAATCAATTAATCAATTATTATGATGTCTTTAGATGCTATTCTTATTGATATATCATATGAAACAATGATAAGATAACTAGAATTAATATCATTAATTTTTCCAATATTGTAATTTATATTATTAATTATATTATTGAGATAAAATTTATATAAAATTTTAAACTTGTAACCACAACCATAAAAAATTTTATTCATATAAATATAACAACATTTTTTCTTAACTAAAAATGAAAAAAATACCTATATAAAATGATATTTAAACATAATTTCTATTTTCTAATTGTACATAACAATAATTTTCTATAGGTAATCAAAATCAATTTGGAAGAAGTATGTTCAATATTTCATTATATAATAGAACTAATATTGCGTTATTACTAACTCATTAGTGTATTTCTTCATTAATCAATTACCTTATTTCTATGAGAAACATCGCATTACAACAAATATGTGATACACATATTGTATCGAATACTCATGATTCAGAGTTAAATAAATTGATCTCTATAATAATTAATTCTTAAGGCCTATAATTATTTTATTTAATTTATATATTCAATCATATTAAATTATTATATGTTTTCATATAGATTTAGAAACATATAACCCAAGTTTAATAGAATAATACATATTAAATTATATGAATCATAAAAATACTTATCATAAGCATATTTTATCACTTATTAGGTAGAATAAAATTTATAATTATGTGTGGGATTGTGTAGAATTTGTTATTTCTCATGTTCATTGAGATAAATTCTCAAATTATTATACCGGTCAATGAAGTTATAAACGATAAATTTTATTAGAATGACTAATCTTGTTATTAAGTTTGAATTCATGTTTAATTCCATGAATATTTACAATAAAATATATGTCATAATTAGTAACATGTTTATTATTATTAAATAATCTATTTTATTAAATATAAATCCACTATAATAATATTTCCCACTATTATAAAATTTTTTGGAAGAATACCATGGTTGAAATGAATTAATATAGTTAATATTGCATCATAATAAACTTATATTTAGGTGAATTACTCTTTTTAACTCCAAAAAATTCAAATCATGTATTATTTACTGAACAAAATATTACCCAATTCCTTTAATGAATATTCTCAATATTAGGCCTCTTAAATCCATTCTTATTAGGTTAAAATTTCTTGGTTAATCAAATATTAATAATATGATAACCATTTCCCATTTAGTCTAACATAATAATGATCTTTGATGTTCAAAAATTCATAAACCATATATTTGATCAATCACGGTCTTAATGAATTTGACTCTTATTGAAATAAAATTCCCATTTTAATATTTAGTAAAGGATTTTATATATTTTATAATGTTAAAATTATATATATCACATTACTACCCAATATAATTATAATCACAGAAATTCAATTGAATTCATCTTATAAAAACATGATGAATGTTATTAACATTTAATCACTTGTGTAAAAATTAAATTAAATTTTATATATCAAATTAAGTTGATTAATTTAATCACATATCATAAAAAAATTTATGCCACCACATTAATTTAAATATGATATAAAGATACTATATCCTTAATAGGGACATTCAACTATATCATAATGAATGTGATATTTCACTCAAGGGTCAGGTAAAAACCTATAATATGGAATTACCTTTAAAATATGAGATCCAATCATCTATTGTTACATTAATGATTTATGTGAGCCTTTAATAAATCTTTCATGATAGGAATTGGGACTAAAAAAGCACGCAAGTCACTCAAAATCTACTTTATCTTAACGAAACAAATACTATAATTTTGTTTGATGTTTTTCATGTTGACGTCAACCTATTACTACTAAAGTAAAAAAGTTGAGTTAACTTGGAGTATTATAATAACATAATAAAGTATCTCATTAAACTAATAAATTATTCAATAATTTAATATATTATATTTATTCTATATATATGTATTTAGTTTCAGTCATGATATTTCGATCCCATGTACAAAATCAATCTTTGGTTATAATTTTCTCTAAAATTTATAATTAAATTGTGCTAATGTTTTATAATTGTTTTGAGTATAGCTTAGTTTTGTAGTTCAATCAATCCTGATTAATGATAAATCTGAGACACTGATATTAAATTAAATCTCATGTTAAGCTTATGCATCAATTAATCTACTTATATCAGCTCAATTAACACCCTAATATGAATATATCATGTAATTTACAAAATATTCTAACCATTATTTTATTATTTTTTCATTAATTTAGTGTTTCAAATTTTCTATAAAATGATTTTAATAATTATTTTATTAACTATAAAACTAAGTAGTTCTTAGTTAAACAAATCCAAGATCATAATGAGTAACTAGAAAAAATAGAAATAGAACAAAAAAATAAATATACCTATTAAAAAATATTAGAATATTTATATAATGATTTAATTATTGAATACAAGCCTAATTAATTAGATATTGATAATTATAATATTGGATTAAATGGTATTATAATCTGAGGGGTTTCTGATAATTGAATAAAATTTATTCATGTAATAGATAAAACAGGAAACCACAAAACATGATTATCTACGCATTAAACTAAAACCATGAATAATATAAAATAACGAACATATAATTCAATAATTATTGTTGATCACATATTCCTAAATAACATTCTTATGTAATATGACTAAGATGTAACCAAATGTCTCCTTCTTTCGATGGTATCCATGGGAAGATTATTCAACTAATTCATAGGAATGATCCTCTTAACAACCATGTCATTTTAGTTCCTTATGTTTAATAGAAGTAGGAGAGTTGATTTTAGATTAGGTAATCGACATAGTATTAATAATAAATAAATTCCATTTTCATTCTCTCAACTTCCTCTATAAAGATCTTAGGGATTATTCTGAAGCCTTTATAGAATTTTCTCAAAAGTTATGAAATATTCAAGTAATGCTTTCAACCATAACATTTAAAACTTATATGATTTATAGATTATCCCAAACATTTCATTATATAAAATGTAAATAATAAATTGTATCAATCATTGAAGTAGATTTTAAGGATAATATTTCATGTTTTGTTACCATTATCATTGATCATATAATATGATTTTTATATGACAACACATGTGATATTCACATATCAAATAATATGATACTGTTAAAGTTGTGGTGCAATATCGTTATATATCACCACAAAATATCCCATACCAAAGACTTATATTTTTCTATATTTTTCTATGTTATGAATAAATAATACATATATTGGAAACTATGATTAAAAATATATATCTTATATATGTTAGGATGTAGAGAATACCTCTAAAAATCTCTAACATTAACTATTTCCTTATAGGCTTTATTCCATTTTACTTTATATTGTATAATATATATTAACTTGTGAAATCATATACAAAAAACAATTTATAAATTTCCCAAATACTTTTTTAAATCCATCATTTTCTTAACTATGTATCACATCATATAAAATAATATTTGAATATTCATCCAAAACATATTTTGGACAAACTATAAAATAATTTTTTGAAGCTTTATAAGGCTTGTAAAATATAATCCCAATTAATTGAACCATAAATTGTGACCCTATTACTTTATAATAGTGAGAATAATTATAATTATCTAACACATAAAAATAATGAACCATAATCCATTTTTGAGAAAAGGGCTTTCACATCGGTTTTTTTTCACGTTGGTTACCTTGTGACATTATTTAAAGAGATATTGTAAATATGTTTTAACATATGTAATTTTTAACCAATGTTTTATAGTGTTTTAATATCAATAGTTTTAACATTAATGATGAAAATACAGTAGATTCATAGATATAGGTTGATTTATCATGCTGATAATAAAACAAATTGATAGATAAATAGTTTATAATGCTGGTTATTTCATGTAACCAACATTATTAACAATATGTCACATGTGTTTTTATATAACCAATGTGATATATTAGTAAATAAAAAACATCAAAATGTTTATAAAATATCATATTTTAGAAATGATTTTTTTTCATTTAATTACAATAAATATGTTCAATAACACAATAACACCGCCTGAAACAAAAAAACAGTACCACAAGTATAAAAAACAAAAATCAACAACATGATAATAGAAAAAAATATAATCACTAATTCACATTGTTTTAAAATTATAATTTTATTTTCAAAAATTGCAATATATATTAAAAACAAACAAAAATCAAATCAAACCTATCAAAAATTCTACCCATTCCATTTTTATGTGATTTAGATCATCTTTATCATAATGGAATGGGTCATCAAATAGATAAAAATTCAAAAAAATCAATTTAACATTTATTCTCAATATAATTGTAAGATTTATGAAAGGAAATAGTTTAATAAAATATATTCTTTTGGAATATTTTAACTATGCAAGTTAAGATAATTTGAAACATAAACCCTACAACATAATAGCCTCATTCCTTTGTTCAAAGATGATAATTATGGTCATATTTGAAAATAATTATTCAATTCAAAATAACATTATAATTCACCGTCTCTTTCTTGTTGTCCCTCTAATTTAATCTCATGACCCTATTTGAAAATGATATGTATAAAATATAATAAAATGTTATGTTAATATATAGGTATTCAGATAAAAAAATAATATGTATAATGTGATGATAAAAGTTTTTCATACTCACCCCTGTATAAGTAATTGGCAATAAGATATATTTTATCTTTGAAAAAACACACAACATACTATTGCCACTAATATACAAATAATATAATGTTTTTGATTATACATTTATGAGAAATAACATTTTTAAGAAGCTTTTTTTCATACACTTCAAGATAAGGAAGTAACCAATACTTAATTGAACTATTATGAAAGTATTCACAAATATTTATTGTTCATTAATCATCTTTAATTTTCAAATATATTGGCGAAATAAATTAAGGCTCCAAAAATCAATACACTGATATTGAGTCATACGTAATACAAAAATTATAAATATTCAAAGTAGAAAAAATGCATAAGTATTACGTTTCATTAAATTAAAATAACTAAAATATATACTATAATAAACATACTTAGAAAATACATGAAACTTGTTGATTCTGAAAAAATCTCTAGTTATAATCTCCATGACATAACTCATTGAAATAATCACTCTGAGTTCATTCCCAAAAATCTCAACATCCATTAGAAGCTCATTATCTTACACTAACAAAGTTAAATATCTTCATAATCTTTCAAGTACTGAAAAAAAATCTAATTTCTTAGAGGAATGTACTTATTGCTCTTTATGTAATAGACCAGAACTCACGCTCCCAAATTTCATGTTAAAAACATAATATTTAAATTTCCTTCATTGAAACCAATAAATGTGACCCAAGTCCAACCATAAAAATATAAAAATCAATGTAAATATTGGATCACTTTCATATAGAAGGATATTTTAGGTTTAGAGTTGTAGAAATTTAGGAAATATTCTTCCATATATTGGTTAAATAAACATAAGGTTCATAAAAATATAAATCATCCCCAAAAAATTTCGTACCTAGAATCTTTCATAGACCAACACTACTTAATTTTTTTAATAACCTTGGGAAAGGGAATATAAAAACTTGATGATCATAGATACTCATTAAGGGTAATAATGAGATATTAATGCTTAAATTCGCATAACATGGGTATGATGAATATGAACATGAATGTAACATATCAAAAATTATACCAAGAATATAATAGATAAAATTCTTGAGTCATGGAATAAATCTGGGTGGTTTATAAGATATTAATTATAAAGTCACATGATTTATGAGAGAATAACATTGGAACAAGACCCGAAATTATTTTATACACATAATAAAAAAATCAATTCCTTAGTAGTTAAGTATTTTTCCTAGACTATTATAGTTGAATGGATTCACTCACCAAACCATTATAATTGTCATGAATAACAATGAATACTATCATAGTGGAATGGGTTCACTCCCCAAAACGTCACAGTAGTCAAAGTTCACTTACAACACTATCATTGTGGAATTGTTTCACTTTCCAAACCATCATAGTAGTCAAGGTTAAATCCAAATACTAACATAGTGGAATAGTTTCACACCACAAACATTCGCAGTAGTCAAGGTTTACTACTAATACTATAATTGTAGAATGGATCTACTGTGAAAACCATCTTAGTAGTCAATGTTCCCTCCCAATAATTTCATAGTGAAACGAGTTCACTCCCCAACCAATTATATTATTCAAGGTTCACTCCCAGAACTATCATAGTGGAATGGGTCTCCTCTACAAAACCATTATAATAGTCAAGGTCCACTCCCAAGACTATCATAGTGGAGAAGGTCACTTACTGAACTGGGTTCGCTTTTCTTTCCAAAAATTTATATTTCATGAGATATCATTCTATAACCAATACATTGGAGGGAGATATAGGTCAAAATCAAAACATAATGAAAAGCACAAATATTGAATCCATAAGATAACAAATCATTTACCATATCATAACTGATAAAAATAAATTATTTTAATCAAATTATTACCATTGGAAAGGTAACCAGTTTCATGAACACCATGTAAACATAATCATAAACAATAAAAAAAATTCTAAGGATGGTATCATTAATAAAATTCATATTAAATCTTATGTAACATAAGATAATATCATCTTATATGCAAAAATATTTTGAAATATCACTTGGAATAGTTCTTCAGTTAAATAAATATTATATTTTAAAATCAATTCTCATTTTTTAAAACCTACACACTAACAAATGAAAAAAATCATTAAAGATAAACTTTTAAACCTGTAATAGATTATTAAAAACAATGAGGTTGAATGATGGTTGGAAAAACCACTTATTCCATATAATTAAATAACATTTAGTCCATATTGTTTTTGGAGAATTTACAAATTATGTTGTTCGTAAAATAACAAATAATATTCCTCTCAAAAAATTTATAAAAAATTCAAACATTCTTTAAAATTATTTAAAAATATGTAGAATAATATTGAAAAAAATTGAAATAATTTTTATAAAACATTGAAATAGAATATAAATATTCTCTATTGTGTAATTAAGTATAAAAAATCCTAAATAATTATGAGATCGTAAAATTAACCCTTACCGGTTTAGAATCATTTCAATCGTAATCCCAAGGAAATAAAGAAACATATATGGATATATAAATCCCATAGTTTTCATAATGAAATTCAAAAAATAAATTCATAGGAAGTATGAACCATAAAAATTGGAAACTTTTATATAATAATATGTCCCATATAAGTAAAAGTAAGATGAAAGTATCTTACTTCACACATCCCTTTAGTTGAATGTCCATTAATCACCACTTCTTTGGTAGACTCCCATTAGGTATCTTCTTAAGGGACACAGGGTTGGTCATTTGAATGAACCAAGACCTATAAAACATGGATAATGATATTTATAAGAGTAATGGGATATAAATTGCCTATTTGTAAGGCTCAAAGTGGTGTGAACATGTGAGGGCGGGGAAACATTTTATAATTGAGGTTAGGGGATCTTTTTGAGCTTCACAAATGATTAAAATATTATAAGACTATTTTAGATCCAAATGCATCTAATTTTCCTATAAATTCATAGGTAATCAAATTTTCAGGGATATATTATCCTATCTGTCCTTATATAATGTTTTTATGGTTTTTCGATAATTTAAAAAAATATTATTCACATAAAATATAATTATTTTAAATTTTATAATATACAATACATTGACTATACAAACATCAAGACAATAATTGAAATTATATCCAATTATTTTATTATATCCTAAACATTTCATGATCATCTATAATATTATTGGATCATCTTAAATTTTTCAAATTATATGACTTTCAATATTTTTAATATCATTTATTTAAGTTTTTTTATTAACTTCATATTGTTTTAGATTTTCACAAACATATATATTAATTATACTATTTATAAAAAATAGAAATAAATTTCTATCAAAAATATGTTTATTATAATCAATATATCTATTTATATTTTCTTAATATTTTTTAACTCACACTTATATCATGACATCACATTTAATTATGGAATAAATTCTAATCTATATGTTTTCATTTATTTTTGAATTATATTTACAGAATCTAGGAATACACGAGTCATTCCAAAATAATCATAAATTATTATATTATTTCTATGTATTTTATTTATCATAAAAGATAACATATTTCCAAAAAAAACTTTTTTACTTTTCACTAAATATTTAAATTCATCAAAAAATCTAAAAAACCCATACTAGGATAAATTTGGATTTAAAAATAAAAAAATAAATTATATATAATAAAATAAAATCCCAAAAGGTATGAAATTTAATTTTAAAATAATTGCGAAAAACATGATGGAAACTACATTTTAGAAGAAAAAAGTCAATTTTTCAAAAAATTGCCTACTTTTGTTTAGAAATTAATTTATACCAAATTTAACTATAAAATATATTTCAATGAACCTATTTGAATTATTAATAATGTAATATAACTAATTTTTATTTTAGAACACTTTTATATAAAATGTAACTTGGAAAATGGTTGATACATAAATTCAATTTTCAATAAAAATTAGAATATTTCATTATTCCTTAGAAAATAAATCTTTTTATAAAAATACAATAAATTATCCCTAAGATTATTTTGGTGTTAATATTTCAAAAACTATAATATTTTAATAAGATAACAATTATAAAATATTAATATATTGATTATAATATATACTCATAAAAATCTTCAAAACCCATTTTTAAGGAAAACTTATTTCTAATGCATAAAATAACTTTACTAAAAATGATTGAATATTTCATATGAATTAATGAATTAATTTGTAATTGTTAGGTAATTTATATACATATATTTCATAATTTGGTTAATACTATTCATACCCACCATTTTAACATAATGGTTTTCATAGTTATATTTAAATATTATTTCTGGGGTTCAATTTGGCTTAGTGTTGCATGCAATGCAAGCTACCAAACATAGCATCCCTTTGAAATATTGGGGTTTTAAATTACCCCACCACCATAAAAAATGTATTCCTTTAAACTTGAAATTTTTATTGATAACTAGGGTTCTACTTTTTAAAATATTATTTTTTAAATCCCACAACGTATAAAAGTTCAATAAAATATTCATTTGAAAAGAGGAAAATAAAGTACGAAAGTCATCTTGAAAAACATATAAATGTTTCCCAAGTAGGAAAATATATATGGGAAGTGAAAACAAAGATATGGAATATAAAAATAACTCCCAAGGATTGATATTGAATTATAGAAAACATATTCATGAAAAAGTCAATTATCACCAAACAATAATTCTATGATGCATTAAAATACCATTGAATTCATTGTATAAAATGTAAACAGATAATTTTTTAACTTCAAAATAATTCTTACAAGAGATAAGAAATTATATTTATAGCATTATTACCTTGATATAAAGTATTTTCCAAATTTATTTTTGTTTTATGAATTATTTTTTTCTTGTATGACATGTTTTAGGGATGTTTCGGGGATTTGGGGCATAGAAAAGAAGGAAAATGACAATTTATACTAAGGGAATACTTGGCGCATGATTAATAGTAACCATAAAACATAACATTCTGTTCTGTAGAAATTGGGATCATGGTTAGGGGAAATTGTGTAGGGGTCTATGAAACCGTGTGGCCAACACTCCCCTTAGGTAGTGGTGATCACATGGTCACCACAATGTTTTTCAATCCGTGATGGTGGCGAGTTAAACTATGTGGCCTAGTTCCCTTTCGGATAGATGAAGGTTCATGCTTTATACATCCTTTGTAAAATCGTGTATTCAAACCATCCACCAGTAAAAATAGTAAAATTTCAATTTTCCCTCCCACTATTAAATGTTTCTTCACCAAGTTTCTCCATTATTATCCCCCATATAGCTAGCATGATGAACCTGAATAATCATCCTTTTCCTTGGGTATATCACCCTAAATTATTAGGAATTTTGAGTGACGTTTAGTGAAAATCAAAACTCCATGTATTTCATTGACTATTTTTCCTTCCATTTGATGGAAGAGGCTTGGTAAAATTTTCCCCTCCTCCTGATTCCCAAAAACCCTCTTTTCCAATACATATAAAGTATGGATGCTAAAGGGTGTTTGGGATATAATCAAGCACCATTGATGGGAAAGCAATTGTCTACAAGTATGAGGCAGGTATCTTATAATATTTCTCCAATAATTTTTTTATTTTATATGTTTATATAGAGGTTCCCAATTTTTACCTTGTTTTGTTTTGTTTTGGTGATTATGGAAGGTAAATTGGACCCATTTTGAGGTGTGATACCCTTTATGGACCCTATTGGGTCTGTTGATAACATGACACCAGAATGAGGGCTACCCATGGGGTATGAAAATCACTTGTAAATGGTGAAATATTTTAGTAATAATTGAAATGGGGTAATTAAAGATGTAAATGGGTTGAAAATTGTATTTTTTGTATATGGACATAGTTAAATATATAATTGACAAGATTATATGTTGTTTTTTGTGGGGTTTTCAAGAGGAATATGAAATGGTTTAAATGATTTTATTTTATTTTATCTGATTATTTTTTACAATGATGTAAAATGATGTTTTGAGAATTTGGAAATGTTTTTGAAAGGGGTTATTTACCAAAATGTGATAAAAGTGGATTTTATTTAATTTTAAATGATTTATTATTTTTGTTTGCCATTCAACACTTGCCAAATCCCAAGAGGGATTTTCTCAATGAATTAAATGGAATTGTTGGCCTTTAGAATTTTTTTTCTCTTTAATGATATATAACTTTATTAAGGGTTTTTTCTGAAATTTTAATGTGGTGATTATGAAATTGTAAATAGGGGTGATGTCTTCTTATGATGCGTTTTGTTTTAAAGGTTAGTTGGGACTGTTGTAAATAATTATTGATTCAGAATATATGGGTTATGAAAAATGATGTTATCAAGATAGAATTTTTTATTATGTAATGTTTAGTGATAGTGGGACATGTCTTGTTGAGTCTCATTTGGATTCCTGGACATATGCTCCATGATTACATACCTATGAATAATGGTTTAGGATATTGGATTGAGGTAACTCACATTTGGGTTGGGCTAGACTAATTCTCTATCCCCCAATACATTATTGTTTGAATAGGATGTTGTAATGGGTATCCTCATATTTTTGTTGGGCTAGACTAATGTTCTGTGATGGCCAATATATTTCAGGGGTTGTAATATTGGATTAAGGATCTATTCTCCCAAAGTATGAAAATGATACAGTTACATGGATTGATTCTCAAAGGTACATGGTTAATTGATAGTTTTTGGGACACCCCTTTGGGACTAAAAGTATGTAACCCCCAATTATGGTATGTCTTAGGCTCTTGTGATGGTCAGATCAGGTTAGGTTAGTTGGATTGTTTAATAGAACATAAATGGATAAATCTTTAAATAAAATTGTTTAAATGTGAAACATATTTATTTTTTTATCCCAATTTATTTATTTCAAATTTATTTTTGTATACCCATTTGTATATATACTTTTTTACCTTGAAAATAGTTGGTGGTGGCCTAATGAGATGTATTAATACCTTGGTCAGCCCCCCATGGAACTTGGGCACTCTTGCTGATGGTATTTCTACTGAAATATGTTTTGGATAGGGGCCAAATGCTTGGTTTGTGAATGGTCTTATGATTTAGAGAATGGGATGTTAGGACTGGGTTGGGACTTGTGTTCATAGTTGTTATATTTTATGGATTTGGTATTGGGGGGGTCTTATTTGTTTGACTGCAGGACATAAAATGTATTCATTGTGTTTTTATTGCATTTTTAATTGGTTACTTGTTGGATTTTTTGTCTGTTTTCCATTTACTATTATTTTTGGTTGATATATATATTAATATAATTTATAGTTTCTTTTTAATTTTATAATCATGTATTTTCTCCCAACCATACATTTATAAACCCACACATTTAATCAGTAGCCTTTTTTATGGGGTGGTGTGCCTAAGATCATGTGGTGAACCAACTCAGGGCACTAGTGATAAGGGATTATAGGTTGGGGAATTAAAATGTGGTACCAGAGGGTGAGAAATTTACCATAATATTAAGTCATGGTATATAGGATACTAAGATCTTGTTGAGGCTTGGAAATAATCTTGTTCTACAGTACCTGTAGCCCCTTGAATGAGAGAAACCCCAATTTTCCATTGGTGGTAATTAATGTTCAGATTTTTCCTTTTGTTGTTGATTGATACATCCACCTTGAGTAGTGATCTTGGTTGTGAAGTTATTAGTTTATGAGGTTTTATCACTTGTCCAGTATGGAAAGAGATGGTATTTATGTGTTCTTGCATCATTCTAGTCATATAGGATTGATAGGTCATCCATATGCTACTTGTGATTTATAGTTCGTTGGGATTCATATGATGGTTGATCAATTTTCTATATTGTTTATGTCTGTTGATATTATCTAAAATGTCGTAAATGAAAATGTTTTCAAATTATTAAATTGTATTAAATATGGTATTTTTTTCATTCATGGGTAATTAAAAGATTTAGAAATGTGATTCATCAGGTATTAAAACGGTAATGTTAATAAAAAAATAAATTTGTAATTATGGGACCTTTAGGGACACTAGTTTAGGTGCCCCAAGTGTGGTGATCAGAACCTGTGTAAGGTGTTTTAGGAAGTGAGAGTACACTTTTTTGGGACCTTGATTATGGATTGTGAGGATTGTTGGGTTTTGGTGTGTGGTTAAACAGATTTTCTTGTTATACCCTTGGTAAGATTGCAACCATGTGGTTTTTATATGTTTCTGAGTAATGTTTATGCGGTATCCCTTGTAGGTTTTGATGCTGTGACTTTGCATTAGGCCTTAATAATGGCTTTCATGGTTGTGGTTTTTGTTAGTTTTGGTTGTGATATTATGTTTGTGGAAGATATATTTAATGTTTTATTGGGTGTGTTCGACATAATGTGTTATGGAATGGGGAAAGGAGTTTTACCCAAGATGGGTGACTTATTGGAAGTTGATGTTGTTTTTTAGGGTGAAATCTAGAGACCTTGATAGATGTAACTATATTTTATTGAGTGGGAGTCATTTAATATTTTAGGATGACCTGTGAGAGAGGTTTCGATTTTTTTTTCATTTTTTGCTACGTGGGGAACAGGTGGGGGTTTTGAGATTTTGATTATTGTGTTAAAACAATATTTTCTAGTATGGTTTTTTTCTAGAGGGCTAAGTGGTAAAATACTTTGTTTTGGAATGAGACTTGTGTTGTGAAAAAGTGTTAGTGGTTTTTATAAAATGAGGGTAAATTAATGGGAGGTTATCCCAATGTAGTTGGTTTCGTGGAATGTCAAGCATGGGTGGGTGCTATAGTAGTGGAATCGATGCTTGGTAGGTACCATCATGTTTCTAATAAAGGTGTGTAGTTAGGCAACATTTTCTTCATTAGGGAAGCACTAGAGTTTGTGTTGTTGGTTGAAAGGATGGATTTGAATGTTGGAATCATTTATGTTACTATAATGACTATTTTGGAATCATAAGATCTTGGGTTGAGTGATAAGTCTATAATGATGGTTTTAGTATGGAAGTGACACCTATAGAGAGAAGTGTTCATGTAGTTGTGCTTTTTTGTGGTAAGGTTTGGGTTTATTGATGAAAACTTTGAGAATACCTTGAGTCCAATGAGGCTGATGGACCATAATACATGCCTAGTCGTTTGAGTAGACATTGAACCTAGTAATGGTGATGTACATGTCATGGAATCTTTAGTTGATTTTACTGAATGACTATTTCAAATTGTGTGACATTGAGGGTTATGATGTGGTCTAGATGCAAGCACATGCTAGAACAACATGATTCTATTTAAGGCATGTGAACAAGTGTCTTGTGATTAAGCATTTATCCATATCCATAAAATCAAAGTGGTAAGATCTAGTTATTCATGAGACTATTTAGTTTTGGATCAGGGTGATGGATCATTATGTCCTAATATGAGTCACTAGTGTTGTGATGGAAGCAATTGAGTGATGTGTTGGAATTAGTATCAAAGGGAATGTGGGTCACGATTTTTTGGTAGATAGTTGTGTATAAGTGGTTTGTTTTTGTTGATAAATCCCTCTTAAATTGAAACTTTTTTGTATTTTTAAAATATTTTGGTTAGGGAATACAATTTTGATTTTACAATTTAATGTCTCCCCGTGATGGGAGGTGCCATTAGTAGTGAATTTGTTGTGGGTGTTTCATAAATAATTTATTCATTTTCCTCTAAACATGAAGCAATCCTTCTCAATATCTTTACATCATCCTATGTACACCGAGGGATCATTGGATATACACCAAGCTACCTAATGTTTTGTTCTAGTGGGATAGAGGTCCTACTTGAAGGCTTCACCCTCTGATCAAGATAAAATTGATTGGGTGTTTTCATGTTAGAAAATGGTTAATGTCTTTGTTGTTTCTCAAGTGAGGGAATGTTGTTCATAACCATTATCTATGCTCTACAGTGATAGATTAATGATCATTGGTGATTAAAATAACATGAGTAAATTGGTGAAAATTAAAATCATAAGGTGGGGAGGGATATGTCAATTACAAATGTGTGGAGAAAACTGTGTGTGGGATGTTGTGGAAATGGAATTCCAATGATAAAATTAAGAGGAACATGTTTTGGTTCCTTTGGGGAAGGCAATGTGGTCATTGATGTGGTATTTGATCATGATAAGTGTTGGATTTGGGGTCTAGGTAGTTCTAAAGGTGATCTAAGGTGCACATGTCAGATGTGTTACCTGTGCAATGTGACATGATAGAGGTTCATGGGAGATGGTGGATTAGTTATAGAACCTCTTAAGGACCTGGGCAATGACTCTATTTGGTGTGTTGGGATGATCTTTTAATTTATTCAACTATTAATCAATCTGGTCCATGTAATGTGGTGATATGCCAAAACAAAATGTTGGGTGTTTCTTGAATTATTCAACTAAATATTTATCAACTCAATGGGGGTAAAATGAATGAATGTAGGTATTTTTGAGAAACCACCATTTGGAATTTATAATGATAAGTATGTTTATTTAATTGAAATGGGTTTGAGGAAATATAATTTTTCATATATTGTGTATGTTTTGGGGATGCATGTACATTATGGATGGTTTCAATGGTAGGAATGGATGATGACTTTAGTTGGTGTTTTCATGGATATCTAGCCATTTTGAGTTGGGAAACACATTTGGTATGTTTTACATGATATTGTATAAGGTCATAATGGTCTATTATAATGATTATACTACAAAACAATTTATTAAATTTATTTTGATCTATAGGATCTGATAATGCAGTACCATAGTAGATGGGTAATCGAATGATAACGTGATCAGATTTTGGGGTTGGATGAGCTTGTCAAAAATCCATCTTGGTATTCTTTTTTGGAAATGTACATTGGATTGGGTTTTGACCTACTAAATTCTTGAGATGATTTTTTTTTTGATTTGGTATTGTTTCATATGTTTGGATATTTAATGGTGTCATTGGGCCTTTAGATTTGGACCAATATAGGTTGGGGAATGTGTTTGGAAAATAGTATGTTCCTTCCGGTGATTCCAGATGTACTTGGTTACTTGAGAGTCATGGGGGGGTCAGACTGAGGAAGTACTAATTGGATCTACCATGGTGGTTTAGTACTCCCATGATGTTTGATTGTTTGGTAGTTTTGGTAGTATTTTTCTGGTTCTCCCACATGGTACATATAGTTGGTGTTGAGGATATTGAGTGGTGGTTGACTATCCATTTAGGGATCATCAAGTTAATTTTGTGGATCCCCATTGGAAAATTATTTAGAGTAGGACTATTTCATTGGTTATAGTGTTGTCATAAAATGGTCGTACTTATGAAGAATCTTTCCGATATGAAATTTTATAGGTGGTCTTGGTGGTTGGACTGTTGTTCTTTAAGTATTACTGATGTTGTGAAGTGAATCTTGAGGATGAAAAGTTATAAGGTGGAGAGGTTGTAACATCGCGACCCTAAGATAGGGTATATCCTAGATTTAATTTTTGATTTATTGAATGTTTTTTGGGACTATTATAGGTATCCTGGTGTTTCGAGGTTTCAGGGCATGTAAAGGAAGGAAACGAAGCCAACTTATGGTGAGATAAGAGTGGGTGCATGGTTTCTAGTAACTATGTTCCATAATTGTGAGGCCTCAAAAAAGGGGATCATAGTTAAGGGAAATCATGAGGGGAGTTTGGGAAACTATGTGTCCAACAAAACCCTTTTATATTGGTGACCACATGGCCACCATATATTTTTTATGACCATGTGGGTGGTCAAAAAAACGGTGTATCCTAGTTCACTCTTAGATAGAGGGATACACACTGTTGGCACATGATACCATGAATCCAAAACCTTTTCCTCTTAAAAATTATAAAATTTACATTTTTCCTACCTAACATTAAATTTCTCTTCCCATAATTTCTCCCCTATTTGACCACTATATCAATGTTGATGAACCAGCAACCTCTAAATTATCAATTGGTGTTTACCTATAGATTTTAAGGAGTTTTGAGTTTCATTTTGTGATAATTGATGCTCTAATAAAGCCTTTAACTATGTTTACATACATTTTTCTAGAAGGGTTTTTTTAAATGTTTTCTATTCTTATAAAGACCTAAAATCCTCTTTTCCAGTAGATATAATGTTTTGAATCTAATTTTTTTTTGTCTAGAATCAAGGTCCAAGGTTTGATGAGCAGTTATATATGTGCATAAGTTTGGTGGTCTATATATTTTTTTCCTATATTATTATTTTATAATTTTATGTATTGGTTCCCATTTATTTCCTTGATTCTTTTTCTGTGTTCTGGATTAAGGTAGGAAAATTGGGCCTTATATTAATGTCTGATACCCTTTGTACACCTTCTTACGTTCATTAGTGACTTGAGACTAGAGTGAGGTCTTCCTTTGGGGATTCCATACCCTATTAAATTGGGAATTATTTTGGTAAAAATTAAGGTGGGGTAATTATGGAATTGAATGGGTTGCAAATTCTATTTTGGTATAAAAGTAAGGTTGAATGGATAATTGAAAATATTATATGTAGGTTTTGTGAATTCACTAAAAGGATTTGGAAGTGCTTTAAAGAGGTTTTTTTATCTAAATATGGTTTATAATGAGAGAAAATGATCTTCTAAATATTATGTAATGTTTTAGAAAGGGGGAGTTGGACACAAAATAGTGGGTTTTATTTTATTTCAAATTGTTCTTCTATTTTTTTACACTTCAGAAATGTCATGGTGGTTTCTTTTAATGAATTAAAATGAATTGTTGACATTGGATGTGTTTGTGTGTTCAAAGTTAAAGACCATTGTCGAATGGTAGTATTTAAATTTGTTAATTAAGTTAGACGTTTTTATGGCCCTCAAAATGCTTAAGTGGTGTTTATGAAATTATAAAAAGGGGTTGGGTCTTCTTATGTTTCCATTGGTTTTAAATGTCTATTATGACCATGGTAAAAAATGAATTATTAATGTTATATGGTTTATTATAAATTCTGTTTTAAAGATAGAATTTTGAATAATTAAATGGTTGGGGATGGTCGGATATGACAAGTAGAATGATGATTGGATTCACGAACTGACACTCTAGAATTTTTGACCAGTGAATAATGGTTTAGGATGTTGGAATGTTGCTCCTCATCATTGGTTCGGGATAGACTGATTCTCTAGGCCCCACCAATGTATCTTATGAAAAGGATGTTAGAATATGTCTCCTTTTATATGGGTTGATCTAGATTGATACTCAAGGACCACCGATGTGTTTCATTGGTTGGGATGTTAGACTGATGGTCAATGCTACCAAATTATTGAAATTATATGGTTACCTGGAATTATGCTTCAAGGTACATGGTTAATTTAATAGTTTTTTAAACACTACATATGGAATAAAAGTATGTAAAGCCTCTTTATATTTGGTATTAGTCTCTTCAAAGGGCGACAATATGTAAGGTTAGTTGGATTTTATGATAGAACGTAAAGGGAAAAATGGTTAAATAAAACAATTAAGGTGAAAAATGTTTATTTTGGTTTTATTATTTATTCATTTTACCTTTATTATATGGAAACACTTTTTATAATGGTTATTTATTTATAAACCATTACTAGTAGCCTTCTGAGTTTTACTCACTCCCTGCTTGGTCCACCATGGAAATTGGGCACCCGAGCAGATTCTATTTGTTTTCAAGTATAGGTTATGGACATGGGCATGGTGTTTGGGTTTTGTATAGGATTATGGGATGGAGAGTGGGATGTGAGGATCTTTTTGGGACTTAGTTCTATGGTGTAAATATTTTATGGTTTTGGTATTGGGTGGTTATAATTTTCTGACTACATACCATATAGTGTATTCATCATGTTGTTGTAGCATGTGTTACTTGGTAACTTGTTGGATCGTCCTATATGATATCCATTTACTATTTTTAATGGTTGATATATCTATTTAATTTATTAATTCTTTTTTTTCACTCTAATAAAACGATATAGTATCCCAATGGTTCTATTACAAACCCACACTACGAGTTGGAGTCCTCTATTGTATGGGGAGGCACTCCTATAGTAATGTGAAGACTCGATCTGGGGCATTGGTTAGAGTGGATTACAGGCATAGGTGATACAACTTTAATTATTGGCCTGATAACATGAGATAACATACTTTCATAACATGTTTAATTTCATCATTTAATTAATTTACAATATAGTAATATTTTTTCTCAAAATGAAGAGTATTTAAGAGGAATGTTTCATGTCTGATACACTAAAATAAACTAATAATGTATTTTATAATCCAAAAAAGAATAAAAATATATTCCCCATACCATTAGGTTTTAAAAAACAATAATTCATAGAATATGATAATGTAATTAAGAAATAATAAACTATAAAAATATGAAAACTACTTTAATCACCAAATTTCATCAGTAATACCCAAAGTTCACCTTGTATCATTCAATAAATAATTATCAAAATAGATTCTACAAATATATCATACTAATTTTGAAAGCAAATACTCATAATTATTTCAACTCCTCATCTTACAAGATAAATGTTTTATTTATCAATAAAAATTTACATGCCCAAAATGTATAATATCAAATATAAACTAACAATTTCCATAAATTACCTAAATCTCTATAACATCACAATAAAATAATATATTCTTGAATGATTCAATTCAAAATTTATTACTCATATAAAATTCCATAATATCCTTTTTACATTATTAATATAATTTTTCCAAAAATATCTTATTTGTTCTATAATAATACTAATCACCTAACACAAAATCAATTTTTAAACCCATGGTTATTTATTAGGTAAAATATATACTCCCAAAATAAACACGATTATTATCAGTCATATAGTTTAAATAAATAAAAACTATTTCATACTAACCACGATATCATTTAGTCCCATGGTAAGTGATTCACCTTTTCCTCCCATCGATTATGGGTTTAGGACTTGTGGTCTTGCTGGATGAGATAGGTTGTCACAAAAACTATGGGTTATCATTTTACTAAAACCATATTTATATAATTACAATAACATTCTAAAAATATAATTAATATCCTAAAAAATGTAATAACACCTAATTACATAAAAATTAGAGATCTTATAAACCTTATAGGTTTCCAATACCTTTAAATATATTTCCACCAAAATTAATGAAATTCTTCCTCAAATGATGATTAATGTTAAAACTAATGGTTACAAATACCTATCCCAAAATAACATTATCTTCAGTAAAATTCCAACACATAAATCCTTAAAATTGGTTTCTAAGTCTCTGAACATATAGTTATACTCATACTTATATACCCATTATGGTATCAATAACTCTTAAGATAACTCCTCATGAAAACATCCAAATCACTAAAGTTTTCCTAAATCAACATTAGATACCAACTATAATTCCTTGAACCTTCACTCCTAGATTTAGTGATAAAAACATAATCTTTACATTTATTTCTATGATACCAATAAACGTGACATAATTTGAACCACACTAAACATATAAAATTAATAAAAAATATTGCATCAATTTAATAATGAGGGATATTTTAGGTTTAGAGCATTGTAGATTTAGAGAAACTCTTACATATCTTAGATAAATAAAAAAATCATTTATAAAATTCTAGGTTCTCTCCCAAAATTTGTTCATGTCTGGAAACCATCTAAGACATACCCTAATTAAAAACTTCATCATAACCTCAGAATATTTATTTTATGAAAATTATGTTCCTAGATGCTAAAAAATGGAAAATAAATATATTTAAATGATTATATAAGCATAACATGAGAATACGGTCATAAGAACATGAACAAATAATTCGGAAATTATACCTTGAATATCATAGATCAAAATCTTGAGTCATTGAATAAATATTGGAAGTTCATAAGATATTAATTTTAATGTAACATGAGTTATTATAGAATAAAATTATCATAATAAATGAAATTCTATTATACTCGTAGTATATAAAATCATTTCCATAGTAATCATGGTTTTTCCTAGAATATCACAGTGGAATGGGTTTATAGCCCAAATCATCATAGTAGTTAAGGTTCACTCCTCAGACTATCATAATGGTTTCACTTCCCAAACATTTTATTAGTTATGGTTCACTCTTAAGACTATTATAGTAGAATTCGTTCACTCCCCAAACCGTTTTAGTAGTAAATTTTCTCTCCCAATACTATTATAGTTGAATGAGTTCACCCTTCAAACCATCATATTAGTCAGGGTTCACTCCCAAGTCTATCATAGTATATTTGTTTCACTCTTAAAATCATTATAGCAGTCCAATATCACTATTAAAACTAAAATATTGGAATGGGTTCAATCCCCAAACCAAATTAGTAATAAAATTTTACTCCCAAGAATATCATAGTGGATAATTTCCCTTACTAAACTGGACTTAATCACCATTCTATCCTTATTTATCTTATTAAATATAATTATTTATCCAATTCATTTAATGGAGATATTGATCCCACCACTCACATAATGAGAAAACCGTACACATGCTTTTCACACGATAGTAAATCATTTATCATATTTGAACACATGAGAATAAATTGACAACATCAATTTATAACCCATGGAAGGGTAATGAGTTTTCTATACACCATGTCAACATAATCATTAAACACAAATAGAATAAATTAGGATGGTATCCTTGGATCATATCCCTAGTAAAGATTAAGTAACACCAAAGGATGTAATATGAAATAGAAAATTATTTTGAAAGATCACTTGGAATAGTTCTTTAAGTAAGTAACTATTACATTTCAAAATCACTTCTCTTTTTAAAAAACCAGTGTACTTATAAATAAATACATTTTATTTGAAAATAAACATATAAACTTGTTAAGGAATCATCGAAGCATTGAGCCATCGTGGCGGCGTGAAAATATGCTCCTTTCATTACATAGCTTGTATTATCCACTTTTTCATTATTTTTTATTTTTATGGTATTTAAATAATTTAATAAAATTTTAATCTAATAAAATATCATTATTTTTAATTTGTATAATATTCATTTCATTGAATTTAAAAACATCAATAAAATATTAAAATAGAATTAACTATTTTATTATATCCTAAAAATGTTATGGAAATCTAGAGAAGTCTTGTATCACCTTATATATCTCCAATTGTATTCCATATAATATTTTTAATATCATTTATTTTATTTTTAGGTTAATAAAATTAATTTTGTATTAGTGTTGTACAAATATATAGAGTAATTATATAATTTCTAAAAAATTAATAATTATTTATCGTGAAAATAATTTTAATATGATAATAATATATTTATATACATTCAATATTTAGTTTAACTCACATCTGTATCATGAAAACACATTTAATGTTTTTTTGACCTTTCTAGCCTTACACAAGCATTTCATAGGAATTATGATAAGATTCTAGTTATATGACTCTAAAATTTTTTATAGAAATAAAAATAATAATAAATACATAATTTTTAATATAAATTTTGATCAAGGAATTATCTCATATAATTTATTATTTTAATATACAAAATGTTACTTTTCTAGTTATGTACATGCACTACATCAATACTTAAAATTATTTTCATATTTATTAAATAAATAATTCTAACCACTGTGTTTTTAATTATTTAAGAATTATATTTCTATAATTTTATCATACTTGCGTAATTATATATGATTCAAAAAAACTTATATTATCTCTATGTCTTGGATTTATCATAAAAGACATCTTATTTCAAAAAATCGTTATTTATTTATTCACTAAAATTAATTTCTTTAAAAAAGTAAAAAACCTCATCGTAGGATAAATATGGATTGCAGAATCCAAAAATAAATTCCATTTATGATATTATATTACTATAAGTGATAGAAATATATTTTCAAATAAGTGTGTAAATCATGATGAAACTTTCTATTTAAAAGATAAAAAATTATGGTTTTTATAAAAATGCATATTTATATATTAAAATGATTTTAAAAAATAAATATACTATAAAATTGATACCATTGAACCAAATTAAATTATTCATAATATAACATTACTATTTTTTTGAATCCATTTTAAAATAATATGTAACTCTACATGTGTTTTAAATAAAAATATATTTTTCAAGAAAAAATTGGTATTCTCAACACTTCACTGGAAAATCAATATTTTCAGAAAAAACATTTAAAATTTCAACCTAAGATAATTTTAGTATAATGATTTCAAATATAATATTTTTTATTAAATAAAATTTATATAAGTTCAAAAAATTGAATATAATATTCACTCCTAAAAACAAAGAAAATACACTTTTAATGAAAAAATATTTATGAAGAATACAATAACATGTCTAGAAATTTAGTACATATTTCATAATAATTAGTCAATGAATTTTTTCTAACTAAGCCCTTTATATGTCTGTGTGTGTGTCTGTAATAATTAGGCTATTATTTTTCATACCCTCCAATTTAATGAATATATTGTAATGGTCATATTTAAATAATATTTTTGGGTTTTTTTAGGATCAGTGTTACATTATACTTAATATATCAAACATAGAATTATTTTAAAATATAAAGGTGTTACAGTCTATAAAATATTTATTTACCTCAACAATATTCCGATAAAAAAGTAGATAAATATATAAATGACAAAACGTTAAAACAAATTCAACATTAATATAAAATAAATGATATAATCTATACATACATCAATGATAATTTTTCTGACAAGTCTATATGTCCAAAATAATAAATGGATGACATTTTATTGAAATATGGGGACCTCATCTATAGAAAACAGTACTCTTGTCGATCTATCTATAACATCCTATAATGTGACCCTTATATTCATTTTATCTACCTATTGATGATGAAAAATATCCACAATATAATATATAATCGCATATATAACAATATATTATTAGGGATCCTCAACATAAAACTCACAAAATATCAGGTAGATAGGGATAATCCTATAGAATAGGCCACTTCTATTCTCTCTCATAACCCTCCGGTCGATTACCTAAACATCGATGGTGGTTCTCCTAGATACCCCTCCACTTTTTATGGTGGAGGTTCACCCTTCTCGTCCTCCCCACATCTTCATCACCATTTCCTTCCATTATCATCCCTTAAATATATCTTGAAGCTTACAAAGATCCATCTATACCCAACGGTCATAGATCGGAATGAAGGATCTCCTTAGCATCCAATATCTCAATCAGAGTTCTCTAATGTTTCAAATCATCTCAATCTATCATTTGTGGGTTGATTCAAAAAACATCGACCTTCAATCAATGCATTTGATCAATTTTTTTTACACCTAAGGATTAAATTATCGACCAGTTGTGGGGAATATTGACAGAAAACACATCATGGTTAGGTTCATGATAGTGGAGGATCAGTCTTCTATGTGCTCTAACTCTCCCCGTATATTAAACAGTTTCTTCTTCTATCTCTTCTGAAGGTCCTTTGATTTCTATTTGAAGAACAACACTCCATGTTCGGAGATTTTGGTATGATTCTGAGAGTGCCCCCAACCCATTCCAAACCCATATATTTTGATGGTTCTCAAAAATAGTTTTGGAAACTTATTGTGCTCCCATAGTCCAATGGATACAGTCAGTCATCTAACTTTCCACCATGTTTTCATTTAGGGTGATGTTTCAATGGAATCAATGTAATCTGTTTGGATAAAAGTTGGAGAGAAATTTTAGTGGAAGTAGAAAGTTGTCTATAAATTGTGGCCTAATTACTATGTCTCTTGTGGTCATCCAAGGAATCTAGCCTCTCTGTGTTGTCATGGGTGTTGGTTCAAGAAATAATAAATGTTGAAGGATACAGATGTTAATTTTGATAACTGTTGTAACACCCCAAGCTTCTATGGTACGTTTCCCTTCGAATAATGTGATAGCGTGTGTTGTACGCAACCTCGAGTTCTAACACACACCACAACTAATTAAACTAGCCGTTGTGAATAGTAATACCTACTTTTTGAAATCAAATATATTCAATATTTCAAAATGGACTTCATTTTTAGATTCGGAATATCAAAATTATCCTACGGTGAAATTTTGGTACATTTCGGATAACTTTCATATTTTGATGAATAGTGAAAATTTCTAAATTTTAATTAAAAACAACTTTTTTAATCAAAATAATTAATAGTGATAAATTGTGATTTTGAGTGGTTTTAAAGTATATTTAGAATATATTTTTGCCATTTAATATAATGTTGGTCATTGGACATAATTTTACAATTAAACCGAACATAAACAAGTGTCAATCTTTTGATAGTTATTACCTCTTAAAAACACGCTTTTTGTTTTGACAGCGGGAATTAATTTTAAATTAATTTCTGCCACTTCTGTGTTTTGAATTTAGGAAAATGGATTCCATATTTGGAATCAGGATTTCCAAATTATGTAAATAGGTAACTTTTATTTTTACACATTTTGAATAATTACTGCGGTAAATATTTTATTTACCATGGTTAAAGGGTAAATCCGATAAATAAGGGTTAAAAAAATAATATTATAATATACAAAGTTACCCTAAAACGTGTCCTAACCTTATTGGTGGACACATACCCGACCATGAGCATCCTTGGGTCAATTTGGGGACCCCTTGGAGCCACTTGTAAGTGATAATGACACATTATATTAATAAAGTTAAAATAAAAATAAAAATGGCATAAGATTACATCTTTTAGAAGAACAATTTTTACATAGGGTTATACATGTTGGATTTTCGATTATAAATATTCATTAGAAAGCTAAAATGATTTCCTACATGATGATAGTTTATTTATAATTTTTAGACATTAAATAATTTATTTAATTTATGACACAATGATGATGCAGTAATTACTATAATAGTGAAAAATTAAAATAATTGATATTATAAATACCCAAATAAATATAATATGAAACTTTTAATGAATTAAACTAATTTTCTAGGATCATATGACATATTAGTATTGATTTAATTGACTTTGTTCGAAGTAATCAATCTGTTATGAGTTTCACAAAAATCAACTATTGAATAGTGTCAAAATTGACATAAAAGAGTTCTTAAAACAAATATTATATTATTAATTGATATTAAATTTATAAAAATCTAAGGTTCGGCCAAGAGACTAATATTATGATAGTTTAATTATTAATGAACCACTTGGTGGTCTCTTGTATGTATATAGTAAGTTTATTAACCATATTATATAAAAATACAAAGAGACATTGTAAAAGTGAAACTAATTAACTTAGAGTTAATACTTAAAGATAAGGTTAATATAAGTACCCAAACCTGTCTAAATTTTATTGGATGAGTTGTTTTCGACCTAGCCCCACCTCATACTTTTAATAGTCAACTTTGGAGCCTTTGGAAACCGAATATGAATTTATTATAAATTAATATTTATAGCTTTTCCAAAGGTGCCCCTCACCCCTCTTATAAAAGGGCATTCCTCCTTCTCTTTTCCTCACACCTCTCAAGCCACTTGGCTCGTCCAAACTCTGCCCAAATAAGCTCCCCACATCCCTCTACTCCTCCTTGAAGCTTCCCCTTAGGCAGAAAGCATTTCAAGAAGTCCTTTGGTTCCAACCAAAGTGAGTTACCTAAATTAAAGGTAACAATTTTTCTTAAAGTATTTTCATTTATTTTGCTTCTCCAACCCCCAAAATCTTTTTATTTCCTTTCTTTTGTAACAACACCAGTATCCTAAATATACTAGGATGTTGTTATAATAAGGATTAAAACTACACATACACACAACTCCATCTAATGAATGATGAACATAATGTTTCTGTGGATGGCAAACTAACGCCTCACGAAACGATGATTGTTCAAATACATCTTACCACCTCTCATGGTGGCCATTATGATGGCACTGTAATTAAATATGATATTAATGATATATATTTTATATATAAGCTTCTGTAATTCCATTCTATTTCATACCATTATTCGTTTCATGTTGTATATACATACGATAATTTCATTTGAGGAAGTGCGGACTACCGCCCCCTTAAAATGATATGACTCGTTCATACCACACATGAAACGTATAAAGGATGGTGTTAATGAACTTAAGTAACATATATAAAATATTATACTGGAATAGTAATATACCTATGTATCATTTGGATTAGATTCTTTTAAAATAAAAATTAAATGGAAGTAGCGTTCGTGCGCACGTACGGACTACCGTCTCCACGAACGCGATAAGATTCATTCTCCACCATATCCATTCAAGTATTATTCTCATTTTGGGGTTAAAAATAATGTTAATATAATTATTATTATGAATAAGATATAATATATCCATTACAAACATGTCTTACGTAACCAATCATATAAGAAGAACGAATCGATTATCACCCGAAACGACGATAATACTAAGATATTATTAATAATGCAATGTTAAAAGATCATATATGATATCATATTAATGTATATGATTCTTGTATAATTTAATAACAATTATTTCACCATTATACAGGAGGTTAACCTACCCCAACCAAGGAAAAGTACAAGGTAAGGGTTATTTCACAATCTCTTCATTATCTGAGGTTGTATTATACGTAATAATCTACTGGGATCTCTTTATCATCCACATCCATGTTTCTTCGAAATGTATTTCAAAACATTTTTACTATTTACAAGAATATGGGTTAAAGTCATTTATAACCTTTTTTGACTTTTTATAAGAGGTTTATAAAGGAATCTTTCCGCCATTTTCAAAATAAGGTCATTTTTAACCTTTTCGACAGAATTAAGGTAAGAATGTTTTTTTTAACTTATACGGCAAGTGCGGTTATTTTCTGCCGTTATAAAATCTTCAAAGTTTTCCTTACAAGCTTATAAGAATATTTTCAAAGAAAAGGTTTCTTTTATAATTATGTGATTTTTAAATGATTTCAAAATAGAGATATTTCTCTCAAATATATGAAAATCCAGTGCAAATGTATACGTATTTAACGCAAGCTTAAAAATGTTTTCAGAAAACCTGACTCTCGAGTTTGGTAGACAGGAAGGGATTGGGAGTGGACCCATCATGGCCTGTAATTAATCGAGAAGTCTCAGAATTAGTTATTTTGTATTCAGAAGCTTGCATATTGTTTTCAGAAAAACACTGGATTATATTTTATGAATTTTAAACATAAGTATCTTCTAAAAAAATTGCATCGGTAGGTCTCATGAGACAAACTAGTGTCTTGGCACAAGGCCTTGACAAAATCTTATTTGTAGTCTTGGCACGAGGCCTTGGCTATGTGGTTATGATAGTCTGGCATTATGCATTCCAACATTATGAAAGTGGTTATTGATTTTTGCATGTGATTATTCGATTAGTAGAATATCCATGTGAATAAGTAAATGGAATTATTTCATTTTATTTATGCCATACTATGTTAAATGTTTAAGTTTAAAAGGATTTTGTTTTAGTTATACATTTCCTTAAATGTTTATTTTTATTTATGAAAGTTTCCTCTATATTGTTATCCTTACTGGGCATTTAAGCTCACCCCTTTTCTATGTTTTATTTTTCCCAGGTAGTGAAGAAGTAAATTATGAATGACTTGCAGGGATATTATGAGGGGTTAATAGTGTGGATATGAAGACTTTGTTGTTGTAGTAGTTTTTCACTTTGAAATGTAATGTAAAACTTTATGATTATATCTAGTGTTTCCAAGGCTACTAAATCAATCGGTCTTTCGGGATTTGATCTTTCTTGTGATCATGCCAATGTTACGAAGTAATGCACCGACTCTGGGTAGCTGGGGTCGGGGCGTTACAGTTGGTATCAGAGGAAGTTTAGTACAAACCTTGGAAACTAGATTTAGATAAACTCTGATTAGAGCACGTAGACCTAAGATGAACTTTGAGGATTAGTATAGAAGAACTTCCTAGAATTTTGGTATTGTAGAGATTTTGTGAGTTTTCCGAGCAATACATCCCTGTCTGGATACGAGCAGGTAGAGGTGGCTCTGGCACAGATGTACCTAGGGGTAAAACCCAAAAACACCGCTTTGAGCTAGACTCGAACGGGAACTGGTGCACGACAACGGGCCTTGCTGCACTCTTGGTTACGACAGTCCCAGGGGATATGCTTAGGATAACTCTCATTTTCATTACAAATCATTATAAAGGGTTTATGAGTATATACTTCCTCAAAGAAAACATTTTTATGATTATGGATTATATCCATAAATAGTTCAATTTATGTTAAGTGTTTTATAAGTATGAGATTATGTATTTTGATTCATAAACTGATCTAGTTTATTCCATTGTTTAGAAATGGCGCCTAGTGGAAGAAATGGAAACCGTATCAATGCACGCACTCCATGTAGGGATTTCCCTCCTGCTCAAGATAATTATAGTGGGGCTGGTGATGCAACTGGTGTTGATCAGCTAATCACCATACTGGGACAACTTACTCAGGTTATGAATAATAACCTTACCTGTATGGAGCACCCTGATCCGCAGCGTGGAGGATCAATGTTAGATCGATTCATGAGACAACAACCACCAACGTTCAATGGGAATACAAATCCCTTAGTAGCTGATCAATGGATATTTTCCCTAGAGAAAATATTTCAGGCTTTGGGGAGTAGTGAAAGGGAAAAAATTATCATGGCAGTTTACCTCCTCACTGGAGATGCTGATCAATGGTGGTCATTGATTCAAAATACGAAGGAAGATGATGAAGTATCAAATATGGAATGGAGGGAGTTCAAAGATCTGTTTTTAGAAAAATACTTTCCTCGCGACCATCGAGCAGATATGGAAAGACAATTTCTGAGTCTGAGACAAAAGGAGGATGAGAATGTCACAATGTATGAGGCTAAATTTACAAGGTTAGCGAGGTACGCTGGTGATTATATTCGCGACCCAAGAAGTAAGATTGATCGTTTCTTTGATGGGTTAAAACCATTTATCCATCGAGCATTAGTCTCACAATCCTTTTCATCGTACGAAGACATTGTCTCATGTGCTATCAAGACCGAAAAGGAATTCTCTAAGTCTTATGACTTTAAAGCGAAGCAAGAGAAGAAGAGACCTGCTGATCAATCTGGTAATGGAAATAAGGGGAAGAAGGGAAAGGTTGAATATCCATCTTGTGGTAAATGCGGGAAGAAACATCCTGGTACTTGCTTGAAGGGAATGGGAGTCTGTTACAAGTGTGGTGAAAAAGGCCACCAAGCTCATGATTGCAAGGGGAAGAAGGAAGCTACCAACATTCAGTGCTACAATTACAGGGAGATGGGGCATTATGCAAATGCATGTCCTAAGCGTCAGGATAACTTACATCAGAAAAGGCCAAGGGATCAAGGCCAGGCTTATGCTATCACTACTGCTGAGGTAGAAGCTCCGAAAGATGTGGTGGCAGGTAATTTAATGGTTTCCTCAAGTTTAGCAAATGCATTATTTGATTCTGGATCATCGCATTGTTTCATATCTTCCCAGTTTGCTAAGAAAATTAGATATTTCCAATTTGATTTAATAAGGGAGTTGTCAGTTAAAACTCCTAAGGGAAGTATCGTTGCAACAAAGTTTTGTGAATCAGTCCCCATTAGAGCACATAAATTTTCTTTATCTGCTGATCTCATCGTCATACCTATGATTGAGTTTGATATAATCCTCGGTATGGACTGGCTTTCGGACTATGATGCGAAGATTTATTGTAAGAAGAAAGAGGTTACGATTCTTGATGATAATGATAAGGAACACCTTATTTTTAGAGCAGAATCATCACCACCTAATTCTTATTTAGATCCACCCTCAATAGCCCAACTAAATTCAATTATTGGGGAGGAAGAGAATGAAATAACTGCGGGTGAGGAAAGGAATGTTCAAATAGAGGATGTACCTGTTGTGAAAGAATTTGTAGATGTATTTCCGGAAGATTTACCTGGACATCCTCCAGAACGAGAAGTTGAGTTTTCCATTGATTTGATTCCTGGATCAAGGCCTATATCGAAGACCCCTTATAGAATGGCCACTGTAGAGTTAGTCGAACTAAAGAAACAACTTGAGGAATTGAGTAATAACGGATTTATTCTCCCTAGTGTTTCTCCATGGGGAGCCCCTGTTCTTTTTGTTAAAAAGAAAGATGGATCTATGAGGTTATGTATCGACTACAGGGAGATCAATGCTATAACGATAAAGAACAAGTATCCCCTACCTCGTATTGATGATTTATTTGACCAACTGCATGGAGCTCAATACTTTTCAAAGATTGACCTTCGATCTGGATACCATCAGTTGTGTGTAAAGAAGGAAGACATTCCGAAGACAGCATTTCGAACCAGGTACGGGCATTACGATTTTACTGTAATGCCGTTTGGATTGACTAATGCACCCTCTGTATTCATGGATCTGATGAATAGAGTTTTCAAGGAGTATCTCGATGAATTTGTGGTGGTATTTATTGATGATATCTTGGTATACTCCAAAACCTACGAATATCATGAAAATCACTTGCGCATTATCTTGAAGACTCTGAGGAGGCATGAATTATATGGAATGTTTAGCAAGTGTGAATTCTGGCTTCAGGAGATTTCTTTTCTTGGCCATATTGTCTCTAAAGATGGAATCTCTGTTGATCCTTCTAAGACCAAAGCAATCCAAGAATGGCCAGCACCTACGAGTATAACTGAGGTACGTAGTTTTATTGGCTTGGCAGGTTATTATCGACGTTTCGTCCAGAATTTTGCCCGATTGGCTAACCCATTAATGAAGCTCACACGTAAAGGGGTTAAATTTGTTTGGACAAAAGAGTGTGAAGAATGTTTCAAAGAATTGAAGAAAAGATTAGTCAATGCTCCTATATTGACTCTACCATCGGGGAATGATGGGTTCGTTATTTATAGTGATGCATCAAAGAAAGGACTTGGTTGTGTCCTTATGCAGAATGATAGAGTTATTTCCTATGCATCACGACAGTTGAAAATTCATGAACAAAACTATCCTACTCATGATCTTGAGTTAGCAACTGTGATCTTTGCTTTGAAGATATGGAGGCACTACCTCTATGGTGAAAAATGTGAGATTTATACTGATCACAAGAGTTTGAAGTATATTTTCTCACAAAAAGAACTCAACATGAGGCAAAGGAGATGGCTTGAATTACTCAAGGATTATGATTGCACGATACACTACCACCCGGGGAAAGAAAACAAAGTAGCAGATGCTTTGAGCAGAAAAGACCATGGAGTTCTGAACATGATGAGAATTCAAAGGGATCCAATTTTCATGGATCTAGAGAAGATGGACATGGGAATAACCTGGGAAGGTGAAACATCAATGCTTTTTCAAATGGTTGCCAAACCATCTTTACTAGAAAGGATTAAGAGTTCCCAGACCGATGATGAAGAATTTCAGAAGAAGATTAAAGCTGTGAATGATGGGAGATTGAGAGACTTTGTGTATGAAGATGGAATTTTGAAATTCGGGAAGAGACTTTGTGTTCCCAATATACCTGATCTAAAAAGGGAATTTCTGGATGATGCTCATAGTTCCAATTTCTCTATACACCCTGGGAGCACCAAAATGTATAGAGAATTGAAGGAACATTTTTTGTGGGACAACATGAAGAGGGAGATTGCTGATTTTGTGTCAAGATGTATGGTTTGTCAACAAGTGAAAGCTGGAAGGCAACAGCCTGGAGGAGTCATGCAACCTCTTCCCATACCGGAGTGGAAATGGGACAATATTACGATGGACTTTGTCATGGGGCTACCAAAGACTCCTAGAAGGAACGATGCAATATGGGTTATTGTTGATCGTCTTACCAAGTCAGCACATTTTCTTGCTATAAGAGAAGATCTACCCCTGTAACGTCTAGCAAGACTATACATTAATGAAGTTGTGAGACTTCATGGAGTACCCCTATCGATTTTTTCTGATCGTGATCCCCGTTTTACTTCAATATTCTGGAAAAGTCTTCAGAAATCCCTGGATACTGAACTTCATTTGAGCACTGCTTACCACCCTCAGACAGACGGACAATCAGAACGGACTATTCAAACCTTAGAAGACATGTTGAGATCTTGGTCACTTGATTTTCAGGGTATGTGGGATCAATATTTACCACTGGTAGAATTTTCCTATAACAATAGCTTCCATTCAAGTATTCAGATGGCACCATATGAAGCATTATATGGAAAGAGATGTCGTACACCAACCTGTTGGGATGACGTTGGTGAAAGAAAACTTGTAGGCCCAGAACTGGTGGAGGAAACGGTGGAAAAGGTGAAAGTAATCCAAAATCACATCAAAGCAGCTCAAAGTAGGCAGAAGAGCTATGCCGATAATCGAAGGAAGGATTTGGAATTTCAAGTCGGTGATCATGTTTTCCTGAAGGTATCTCTGTGGAAGGGAGTCATACGTTTTGGTAAGAAAGGTAAATTGAGTCCCAGGTACATCGGACCTTTCGAAATTCTAGAACGAATTGGGGCTGTAGCTTACCGATTGGCAATGCCGCCAAGTCTCTCCAAAGTTCACGATGTGTTCCACGTATCTCTGTTGAGAAAATACATGCCTGATCCAACGCATGTACTCACCTATGAGGAATTAGAACTGGAACCCGATCTTTCCTATTGTGAAGAGCCTGTCAGGATTCTTGATACGAGAGAACAAGTGCTGAGAAACCGGACGACGCGTCTGGTAAAAGTTTTGTGGAGAAATCATAAGATGGAAGAGGCAACGTGGGAACCCGAGGAACTTATGATGAAGAACCACCCGAGTCTTTTATGCAGTAATACCCTAGAAATTGCAAGGACACAATTATTTGAAGGAGGGGAGAATGTAACACCCCAAGCTTCTATGGTACTTTTCCCTTCGAATAATGCGATAGCGTGTGTTGTACGCAACCTCGAGTTCTAACACACACCACAACTAATTAAACTAGCCGTTGTGAATAGTAATACCTACTTTTTGAAATCATATATATTCAATATTTGAAAATGGACTTCATTTTTAGATTCGGAATATCAAAATTAGCCTAGGGTGAAATTTTGGTACATTTCGGATAACTTTCATATTTTGATGAATAGTGAAAATTTCTAAATTTTAATTAAAAACAACTTTTTTAATCAAAATAATTAATAGTGATAAATTGTGATTTTGAGTGGATTTAAAGTATATTTAGAATATATTTTTACCATTTAATATAATGTTGGTCATTGGACATAATTTTACAATTAAACCGAACATAAACAAGTGTCAATCTTTTGATAGTTATTACCTCTTAAAAACACGCTTTTTGTTTTGACAGCGGGAATTAATTTTAAATTAATTTCTGCCACTTCTGTGTTTTGAATTTAGGAAAATGGATTCCATATTTGGAATCAGGATGTCCAAATTATGTAAATAGGTAACTTTTATTTTTACACATTTTGAATAATTACTGCGGTAAATATTTATTTACCATGGTTAAAGGGTAAATCCGGTAAATAAGGGTTAAAAAAATAATATTATAATAATACAAAGTTACCCTAAAACGTGTCCTAACCTTATTGGTGGACACATACCTGACCATGAGCATCCTTGGGTCAATTTGGGGACCCCTTGGAGCCACTTGTAAGTGATAATGACACATTATATTAATAAAGTTTAAATAAAAATAAAAATGGCATAAGATTACATCTTTTAGACGGACAATTTTTACATAGGGTTATACATGTTGGATTTTCGATTATAAATATTCATTAGAAAGCTAAAAAGATTTCCTACATGATGATATTTTATTTATAATTTTTAGACATTAAATAAGTTATTTAATTTATGACACAATGATGATGCAGTAATTACTATAATAGTGAAAAATTAAAATAATTGATATTATAAATACCCAAATAAATATAATATGAAACTTTTAATGAATTAAACTAATTTTATAGGATAATATGTCATATTAGGATTGATTTAATTGACTTTGTTCGAAGTAATCAATCTGTTATGAGTTTCACAAAAATCATCTATTGAATAGTGTCAAAATTGACATAAAAGAGTTCTTAAAACAAATATTATATTATTAATTGATATTAAATTCTTAAAAATCTAAGGATCGTCCAAGAGACTTATATTATGATAGGTTAATTATTAATGAACCACTTGGGGGTCTCTTGGATGTATATAGTAAGTTTATTAACCATATTATATAAAAATACAAAGAGACATTGTAAAAGTGAAACTAATTAACTTAGAGTTAATACTTAAAGATAAGGTTAATATAAGTACCCAAACCTGTCTAAATTCTATTGGATGAGTTGTTTTCGACCTATCCCCACCTCATCCTTTGAATAGTCAACTTTGGAGCCTTTGGAAACCGAATATGAATTTATTATAAATTAATATTTCTAGCTTTTCCAAAGGTGCCCCTCACCCCTCTTATAAAAGGGAACTCCTCCTTCTCTTTTCCTCACACCTCTCAAGCCACTTGGCTCGTCCAAACTCTGCCCAACTAAGCTCCCCACATCCCTCTCCTCCTCCTTGAAGCTTCTCATTAGGCAGAAAGCATTTCAAGAAGTCCTTTGGTTCCATCCAAAGTGAGTTACCTAAATTAAAGGTATCAATTTCTCTTAAAGTATTTTCATTTATTTTGCTTCTCCAACCCCCAAAATATTTTTATTTCCTTTCTTTTGTAACAACACCAGTATCCTAAATATACTAGGATGTTGTTATAAGAAGGATTCAAACTACACATACACACAACTCCTTCTAATGGATGATGAACATAATGTTTCTATGGATGGCAAACTAACGCCTCACGAAACAATGATTGTTCAAATACGTCTTACCACCTCTCATGGTGGCCATTATGATGGCACTGTAATTAAATATGATATTAATGATATATATTTTATATATAAGCTTCTGTAATTCCATTTTATTTCATACCATTATTCGTTTCATGTTGTATATACATACGATAATTTCATTTGAGGAAGTGCGGACTACCGCCCCCTTAAAATGATATGACTCGTTCATACCACACATGGAACGTATAAAGGATGGTGTTAATGAACTTAAGTAACATATATAAAATCTTATACTGGAAGAGTAATATACCTATGTATCATTTGGATTAGATTCTTTTAAAATAAAAATTAAATGGAAGTAGCGTTCGTGCGCACGTACGGACTACCGTCTCCATGAACGCGATAAGATTCATTCTCAATCATATCCATTCAAGTCTTATACTCATTTTGGGGTTAAAAATAATGTTAATATCATTCTGATTATGAATAAGATATAATCTATCCATTACAAACATGTATTACGTAACCAATCATTTAAGAAGAACGAATCGATTATCACCCGAAACGACGATAATACTAAGATATTATTAATAAAGCAATGTTAAAAGATCATATATGATATCATATTAATGTATATGATTCTTGTATAATTTAATAACAATTATTTTACCATTATACAGGAGGATAACCTACCCCAACCAAGGAAAAGTACAAGGTAAGGGTTATTTCACAATCTCTTCATTATCTGAGGTTGTATTATACGTAATAATCTACTGGGATCTCTTTATCATCCACATCCATGTTTCTTCGAAATGTATTTCAAAACATTTTTAATATTTACAAGAATATGGGTTAAAGTCATTTATACCCTTGTTTGAATTTTTATAAGAGGTTTATAAAGGAATCTTTCCGTCATTTTCAAAACAAGGTCATTTTTAACCTTTTCGACAGAATTAAGGTAAGAATGTTTTTTTTAACTTGTACGGCAAGTGCGGTTATTTTCTGCCGTTATAAAATCTTCAAAGTTTTCCTTAAAAGCTTATAAGAATATTTTCAAAGAAAAGGTTTCTTTTATAATTATGTGATTTTTAAATGATTTCAAAATAGAGATATTTCTCTCAAATATATGAAAATCCAGTGCAAATGTATACGTATTTAACACAAGCTTAAAATTGTTTTCAGAAAACATGACTCTCGAGTTTGGTAGACAGGAAGGGATTGGTAGTGGACCCATCATGGCCTGTAATTAATCGAGAAGTCTCAGAATTAGTTATTTTGTTTTCAGAGGCTTGCATATTGTTTTCAGAAAAACACTGGAGTATATTTTATGAATTTTAAACATAAGTATCTTCTAAAAAATTGCATCGGTAGGTCTCATGAGACAAACTAGTGTCTTGGCACAAGGCCTTGACAAAATCTTATTTGTAGTCTTGGAACGAGGCCTTGGCTATGTGGTTATGATAGTCTGGCATTATGCATTCCAACATTATGAAAGTGGTTATTGATTTTTGCATGTGATTATTCGATTAGTAGAATATCCATGTGAATAAGTAAATGGAATTATTTCATTTTATTTATGCCATACTATGATAAATGTTCAAGTTTAAAAAGATTTTGTTTTAGTTATACATTGCCTTAAATGTTTATTTTTATTTATGAAAGTTTCCTCTATATTGTTATCCTTACTGGGCATTTGAGCTCACCCCTTTTCTATGTTTTATTTTTCCCAGGTAGTGAAGAAGTAAATTATGAATGACTTGCAGGGATATTATGAGGGGTTAATAGTGTGGATATGAAGACTTTGTTGTTGTAGTAGTTTTTCACATTGAAATGTAATGTAAAACATTATGATTATATCTAGTGTTTCCAAGGCTACTAAACCAATCGGTCTTTCGGGATTTGATCTTTCTTGTGATCATGCCAATGTTACGAAGTAATGCACCGACTCCGGGTAGCTGGGGTCGGGGCGTTACAACTGTGGAGTGGTTTAGATAAGCTATATTTGGGAGGAACATCATTAATCCATATAAACGGATGTTATTATGACTTCTAAGAATCCCTTGGGGTCTTAGCCTAATTCAACTAAGAATTATACCACTCAGTATATATCAGGTATTCTGGTTATCAATCCAAAGGTTGTGGATGTTTTTGGCAATCTTAAATAGGACTTGGTTGTTTTTAATCGAATGTAGTTCACCGGAGGAGCTAAAGAGGGGAAGGCTTCTATTTTTTGTGGATCCAGCTCTGGCGTTTGTGTGCATTGGTATTAACCTAAAATCCCTTGATGGTATTCCTCAAGATAGGAAGGGATAGGAGAATTACCCCACATCTCTATGGGTAAAGAAAAAATATAAATCAGAGGCCTAAGAATAATTTTAAGAAATCATTTTTCAAGGATAGTTAAGGAAGGGATATAGCATGTGTGTGCTCGTAAGTGGAATTAGGATGGTCTAGAAATTATGTTACCTTTACTAGATGATCATCTTACAGGGTTTCAAGAATTATTAGATAATTATTATGAGGTGGAAATATATACTAGACTATCAGTTTATACCATGGAAGGAAAATGTGAGAGAGGGCATCACAGCCCTAGGAAGAAAAATAGATTAATTGGAATTCAGGATTCTGGAGGGTGTATTCTGGTAAATGTTAAAAAGGTTAAATGCATGAAAAACAATTATCAGCTACCAATCCTAATGGGAACATGTTCTAAATGTATATTTATGGACAAAAACATAATTGCATCAATATAGAACCATGTAAGTAGGGAAATTCAAACCTTTAAAATGGAAAAAATGAATATATGAGACAAGATTATGATAATATATATTTCAAGGTGAAAGGGACCAAAGAATAAAATGATGAAAATGGTAAAGGACATAATCAAGATCTTATTTTACATTCTAATGATGATGTTCTCATAGACAAAATCCAGCTCAAGGCCTCATAGTACGAGAAAGAAAGGATCATAGAAAGACTCCCACAGGTGAAATTTAATGAGTAACCCGATGATTGAATCAATAAATAAGATAAAATTAGGGGAAAAGGTTTCAATGAGGAAAATATTAATGTAGAGGCGTTCGTTCACATGTGGGACAAAATAGATATCCCCTTTTAAGATATACTCCAAGATTACTAGGACTTGAAGGTGAATTATCTTTACTAGAATCTTTATATGGTTTCTGACTCTAATAACTTCATAATTTTTTAATGACATTTTCATATCTTACTACATGTAACTTACTTTGTAGAACATATATAGTTTCACATATTACCTGAAAAGTTTTTTTTGAAGAAAAAACGTAAATTTATTAGTAGTATAATTAAAAATATATGGGAAGTGGTAAAGGGGAGGTGCAAGAGTTGGATAATTATGGGGTATGTAGGGGTGGGATAAGTATGTTTATATAGAGTGGGATCCGTAGGTAGAGGTGGAGGAGTGGGATCTGTAGCCTAAAATTACTTTTCTATGTTTTCAAACATCAACTATACATTATCAATGATTATATCCTCTATCATCTCACCTATATAAAAAATATTAGTGTCTAATGATTATATTTTCCTTTTATATAAATTCTCAATTTAAGAATCTCAGAAATTAAAAAACACTTTCTTATTGAATCTATATCCTCCTTTCCTCATACACATCATGGGTGTTTCAGATTTCCCAAAGTAGTAGATAAAATATAATTCCCACAATCAGCATTAAATTTCCCCTATGTGATCTACCCTTTAAGATATTAATGTATATAATATTTTAAAATTTACTTATTGAAACACAATATATAATGTTTTTAATTAACATAAATGACATAAATAAATTTAAGAATTTTTTTTCTATCAACTCAACTACAGTTCTCGAATCATTTGTAAGATATTATCCCTTTCTTATAATTTGGTCCGTCTTGCATTTTTCTTTTCTATATTGAGGGGATGGAGGGTAATCCTATGAGGATCTTGACGATTCACCTATCATTTTTTAATTTGCATACATCATTTTTAATCAAAAATTGTATACCCTCTATCGGATAAATTATGAGGGTATATGTTTTTAGATTGTATCTCCTGATTATATCTCCAAAGTTACTAGAAATTAATAATAAAAATTATTTATATGATAATTAATATATTAAAGACATTTAATTTATAACAAATCACTAATGAGAAAATATTCTTGTTTACTACTATAAACAATATTTTTCTACGTATCTTCATCTTGAAAATGATTTACATCACATGGATTTTTATTTCGTTCTTTCCTAAAAATGAAACATGATTTTAGAGTCAATTTAAAATCCTTACATCTCTTAGAATCCAAATATAAACATCTCTTCTAGACTCCCCCAATTTTAGGTATACTAAATTTCATTTGAGGAGAATGGAAAGATCTTGTATAAGTTAAAAAAGCTGGTGATTTGTAGAATAATAACCAATGAACTTACCAAAATTATCTAACATAATTGAGATAGTTTATTTTTGTTGACACTTCTTTAATACAAAATTAAAAAATTAATATTTTCTAGATGTTTTAATGAAAATATTATTAAATTGTTTTTTATTTGGATCCCTAGTATTATCATTATCATAAAAATCAACAGGAATACTCTTGTCTTGGATATGAGCAACTAATAATTTTATTGAACATGTGATGCCATTTTGTCCAACCCTGGATGTCGTCTATACCCCTATAGAAGAATATAGATCCTGTGAAGAAGGATTAGGAGCTCCTAAATAAATGTTTGTGTATTTTCTTCATTATAAGCTCAAGGGGACTCCAATGTTTGATATAAAATTATCTAACAAATAAAAATAACAAAAAATTAATACAAAAATATACAAATCCAACTATTATATATAAAATTAAATAAAAAATGAAAAAGGCTCAGTCAAAATGTAAAAAAACTCAATGTATATATATATATATTAAAATATTTAATAAAATTCAATCAACATTAATTAGAGATGAATTGATATAAACAAAGGAAAAAAATATGACTACTAAATAAAAATTTAAAAGAGAATTACAAAATGATAAAAACAAAATAGAACAGAAAAAAAACAAAATAAAACACTTATTATTATATAAATTTTTTTAGTTGATAATAATGTTAAAATGAAGACTACTAGTATATTTTACATTATTTTCTAGTAGTTAACAATAGTAAAAAAAATGGATCATATTTTTGAAACATAAAATGATAAATACAAAAGAAAACAAAAATTATTTGAAATTCAAACAAATCATACAGTTACATATAAAGTTCAATTATTGAGAAATAATTCAATGAAAACTAAATTAGTATACAAAACAATTTATTATTATAGTTATAATATGTTTAGTAAGAAAAAAGAAAAAAAAATATTTCCCTCCTTTTATGAGACTTCAAAAAGTAAACATATGTAACCTTTTGCATTAGAAAATTACTAATGGATTATTTTCACAATTTCCTTCCTCTTGATCATTATTTATGATCCAAACCATTTTGAAAATGTGGTCATCAATATTCTCTATTAATATTGTTATTTAAATAGGTATCCTATATAAATCAGCATCATCATCAAGTTTTTCATCACAAGAATATTATTTTTTTCCCTTGAAAACTGATAGACCATTGCATATTTGATGAATCAAGAACTAATATAATATTATATTTGATTCCATGATTTAGTATTATTTTTGTATTACTGTCTATTAAAATTAAGTATTTTTATTCAAAATTCATCATGTATGAAACTATTGTTACTGATAACCCATTTGTAGTTAAAAAATAGAACTAAAAATTTAATATAATAAACATCCCATATTTCATAAATGACTAAGTATAATTATCATGATGTAGAGATTTGTTTTTTGTCATTGGAACTGGAAAAATGCATTGCTTCTGCAAACACCCACACACTACTATTCAGAACTAGACATCTATTTTTTGATTGTTTCATGTGAAATATATATATCTATTAATGTTTTATCAATACCATGTATTCATAATTAAACATGCATCTTCACAAACCATACCATTGTTTTCAATGATTCTTATTTTCCATTCATGATCTCTTTAAACCTTGGAAAAAGCAATTCTTCATGCTTATTCCAAAAATAACATATCGTTATTCATTATATAACATTTATTTAACCCATTAATATGAAAATTTATATAAGTTTTAGCATCATATTTGTTATTCAAGATATATAAATGTTCTTTCTATAGTGATCTTGTCCTTTTACACAAGTCATTACTTTATTTTAAGCCTAATAAATCATAATATTACAAGCAATGGATAGTAAAGTCTTGTGTCTCGGAATTGAAGATTAATAAAATTGAAGACATAGGACTAAATAAAATATGTATTTATCTAATATTCATAAAGATATTGTAACTTATATTATGCTCATACATATTCATATGATAACCAGGGGATAACATGAATAAAGGGGTGAGCTAAAAATCTTATTAAGGGAATAAACAAAAGAATAAATCATTATCAAGTTGGTTAGAAGACATGACATAATTATATAAAAAGGAATGGAACATGTGGAATCATAAGTATATAAACATGGGATTATATAAATATGGGGTCATAGTAATTTAGAAGCAATATAAAACATGATATTAGCATCAGTCAAGGCTCATTGCATATTGAGGATCACAATTCAAGGTTAACCACACGGACTGTTTCACATGGTAGCATGAGTTAAGGCAAACTACCAAGACCATTACAAATAACATCTCATGAGACTCAACTTTACCCAATGCATTGGATCTCTATCTAGGATCACCCATCATAATATGTTCTTGAATATGCTTGAGACATAATAATCATACATAATCAACCATATCAAAACATAAGGGTTACCCATAGTAAGAATTGGGCATCATAATCATGTCATGAAACATGAAAAATAGGGGTATCATAAAATTTTTTAGATCATTCATGGAAAATCATAGGATATTATAGGAATATATCAAGGAATTTTAGGTCAACATTATGTATTAACATGAAAAAAGAGTATTTAAGAGACTTTAAAATATTTTAGTGTGTTTAAAAAAATATCAAAGGTCATTTAAAATGTAAAAGGGAATAATATTTTATATAAAAAAAAGATAACCTAGAAGGTTTTCATAATAAGAAGTTTGGTTTTATAAAAATAAAGGTGGATTGAAAAACAAATTATACAGTGTAATTGAAAATGGGTAAGAATTCATGAAGTTCCCTTAAAAAAGGATTACTTTTTGTGAATAATTGGAGAGGGAATCATTTAAAAACATGTATATCCATAAAAGATCATTATTAATGTATATTTCAATATGATTATGAATCATATAAACAAAATATTTAATATGTGCATCAAAATAATGGAAAATTTAATTTGCGTAAAAATTTGATAGAGAAACTCGACGGAATAAAGGATGTTCGGGTAGAATCCCTTACCTTAAGTCCTAAGGTGTTCTTCCCTTGATCTTAATGGCCTAAAAATCCATTAATTAATATTTAGATAAACTCTTTTTCATGTAATTGATTTTGTATATCCTTATTACCTTCATTTTTTTCTTTTTTATGGGTTAATAGGTTTAATTTCATTTTTTGGGAGCATCTGTTTCTATGGTATTAATGATTGGTTTACTTATATACATGTGAGGATAAACATGTAATATGAGAATGTTTGTCCATAATTTTAGTTATATGTTATTATTTAACATCCATAACATTAAATGTTTATAAAAATTATTTTGTTATTTGGAGTGATGATGAATCATTATATAAATTTTAATGATAACTGTTTCGGTTAATTGGGGATTTTTTATCACATCAAAGAAATTTTTATTTCCTAATTAATACCATATGTAAAAAAATATTTAATAACCTAAACAAATTCATAATACATATATTATGGTCTGGTTCAATAGTAAAAATAGTTTCATGGCCAGAATTGATGATGGTAATTGAAATTGAAAACCCATTTTCCTTGAATGTGATAAATTAATACATCTCGGATGGCATTTTCATTTCTATTACAAAATGTGTGGAAAGGAGTGCTTATATATATTTATTTCATTATCATAATAAAATTCTAGTACATTTATGTTACAACAGTTATCATAACATTTGGTTGAAAGGAGGTGTGGAATGAAAATAAAGGAACACCCAAGAAAATAAAAGATATAAAAAGGGGAAATTACCTATTTAATATATCTTCCTTGAGAGCCTCTTTAGGAGAGATGTTTTTCCTTTTTTAATAAAAAAGGTATTAAAGATGTGGGGGGGATATTGGAAGGAGATTTTATCAGAATTTAGACAAAGATAAAGGCTATATAGGAGTAAAGAGAAGAGGTGGGTGACATTGGTTTTTATAGTAGAGGAGAGGAGGGGTTTCCCATTTTTTTAATCATTAGTTTATTATTTTTGATCAAGAATATGAATAGTCTTGATTATTGTGACAAATAAATGCAAATAGAGCTTAAAAATTTGAAATAATGGCCATTTACATCATCTATGACTTAAGCATGATATTGAAATTCATTTATTTATCATTTATCGTAAATTGACATATTTTAATATTCACCAAAAAATTATGTATTTTTTAAAAATACAAAAAATTCATCCTAATTTTTTTCAATATGTATAATACATAAATAAACAACGTTTTCCAAAAATAATATACTCAATATGATAAATTTAATTTTTAATTAAAATCTTTATTTACTTGAAATATAATTTTTTTTAAATTAATACTTCTTCTCTAAAACATTTAAAAATTAAATAAGGTGTCATAAAATTATATTATTTTCATAAGAAATCAAAATAATAAGTTATCACTTAATTTTAGGAAAATAATCTTTTTTATTTATTAAATTAATCCCAAAATTGTAATTAAATATATATGACTTACAAAAATACCAACACATAATCAATAATTTTTAAAACATTTATTTACTTATACTAAGTTATAATTATACCATTTTGTCACTAATAATATGGATAGATTTTATTTATACATTCATTTTTCAAGTTTCCAATACATTGGCCACGTTACTATTCATAAGGGTCACAAAACTATTCCAAAGGTGAAGTTACTATTTCACAGGTACAAGTTCCTTAACATATAGGGATACTTTTTATTTCACTAATTATTCATTTATAAGTTTTTTATTGTATTAATTATGTAATATTATATGATTATACTATAAAAAATAATTATTAGAAGATAATCTCATTGATAAAACTCTGCGTCGTTACATTCCCCCCACCCAATGAAATGTTTCCCTCAAAATTTCGTTTTACATTTCTATGCCGTAAATAGTTTGGGTACTTTTCCATCATTTCCTCCTCCAGTTCACATTTTTTCTCTTCGTACTTATGGTTCCACCACAATACTTTGACCAAGTGAGTAGTCTTATCACTATGATCCAAGATCTTCACTGGATTCTCCTCTTAAGAAAAATCAATCTCCAATTGTACCACCTATGAAGATAGTACATGTTAAGGATTCGGTATGTACATCCTTATGAGGGATACATGGAAGACATCATGTACTTGAGACATGGTTGGTGGAAGTGCTAGTTGATAAGTCATAGCTCTAACATGATCAGGAATCTCTAAGGGGTCAATGTACATAAGTTATCTCTTTTCTTTCTTGACCATATTCTATGGAGATATTCATAGGAATACCATGTTTCCAACTTTAAACTCAAGGTCTCATCGATGATTGTAATCACAGATATTTTTTTTGACTTTGGGATTACTTGATGTGATGCTGAATGTTTTTCACCTTCTCCACCATTTCATCGACCATTTCATGTCCTAGAATCTTAAACTCACCACCATCATCCCAACATGTTGGTTTTCTTCACCTTTTCCCATAAATGGCTTCATACGGTGCCATTCGGATGCTAGAGTGGAAACCGTTATTGTAGGATAATTTTTACAGTGGAAGATGTTCCTTCTATCCCCCATTTATGTTCGTTGAAATTTCTCTCAACATGTTTTTAGTGACCAAATTGTTAGCTCAGATTGCCCATCAGTTTGAGGATGTTGGAATGTATTGATGTTCAGTTCAGTTGTTAGAGCATGTTGGATACTTTTCCAGAACATTGAGTTGAATCTCAAATCTCTATCGAATACAGTAGATAGTGGTAATCCATGTATCATTTCCACCTATTTGATATATATCTAATCAATTTTATCCTATGATAATTCATCTTTAATTTAGATAAAGTGAGTTAACTTTATAAGATGGTCCATAATGACCTATAGAGAAATGTTTCCACTGGATTTCCTTAGAATTATAGTGATAGAGTCCATGGAAATGTTCTCCCAATTCCATGTTGGTATGGATAGTTGTTGTATCGTGCCCTTATAGAGTTTTTCTTTCAACCTTCACTTATTGATAGACTAGACACATTGATGTATATTCAACAATCACTTTCTTTATATTGTCCCAAAAAAAGTTCTCTCACAGATATTGATACATCATTGTTCTCCGTGGATGAATATAGAAGGTGGATCTATGTGTTTCATTCCAAAGATCCCTCCTTATATCCGGATCGGATGGTATACATAATTGTGACCCTAATCTTTCAAATTCTTCATTATCAATCATGAACTCAGAGAATTTCCCATTTCTAATAGATTCTACCCATTTCAGAATTTTCTTATTTTTTCATTGAGAATCCTTTATTTTTCCAATGAGGGATGGTAAAGAAAAAATTTGATAAAGAATTGATGATGTTACTCATTAATTATTTTCATGTCCATACCTTGAAAATATAATAATATTGGATTCTTCTAAACACTCAACATTGATAAAGATGCATGCTCCTTTATACTTATAGCATCTACAAACTTATTTTCTTTACCAAGATGGTAGTAGATTGAGAAGTTGTGATCCTTTATGAGATCAAACCATATCCACTAGCACATATTAATCTCATTCTGTGTGAATATTTATTTGAGACTCTTGTGAACAGTATATATATCACCCTTCTCCCCATATAGATAATGATGCCGAATTTTCAATGAAGAGATCACTGTTGCCAACTCTAGATCATGCATGAGATAGTTTTGATCTTATATTTTCAATAGCCCGAAGGAATAGGCTATCACTTTATCATTTTTCATTACTACACTGCCTAATAATTTCATTGAATCATCACTTTACACCAAAATGAGTTCTCCACATATTGGGAGTGTGAGTACTGGCATAGTGATAAGCCTCTTTTTGAGCTCCAAAAAGCTTTCCTCGCATTCTTATGTCTATAAAAACTTATCCCACTTCTATGTCAACATGGTATTTTTTTGAAAATCATGAAAGGTTCATCACAAATCATCGATAATACCCAAGTGGACCAAGGATGTTTCAGATCACCATTACAGATTTTGGACCCCTACTATTCCTTGATAGCCTTTATCTAGGAAGGGTCTACATATATCCCTTTTATGGTGATTAAATTCCCTAAGAATGACACTTTATCCATCATTAGCTCACATTTAATGTACTTTTCATATATTTTCTCCCTTCACATATTCTTTATTTTAGTATTCAAATGCTTTTTATAGTCCTCCTTTCTCTTGGATTATATTAGAATATAAAAAATAAAGACTACTACAAATTTGTCGATCTAATTTGTAAAGACACTATTCATTAGATCCATGAAATTTTGTAGAGGATTAGTGAGTCCGAATGGAATCACTATGAACACATAGTGTCCACACCTCATTCAAAAGGATGTCTTGGGAATATCTTCCTTCCTCACCTTTAATTGGTGACATCCTGACTGAAGGTACACCAAAGGTAAATAAATGGCCCCCAAAATCTAATCGAACAAGTCATCTATTTGAAGTAGGGGATACTGATTCTTTATCATGATTTTATTTATCTCACGATAATTAATGTAGAGGTCCATTGAACCCTTCATATTCTTGAAATAATAGGACTGGTTCTCCCCAAGGGGAAGCACTTGGGCATATAAAATCGTTATCTAGATACTCTTACAACTACTTCATAATCTCTTCCAACTATTCATTTTACATTCTATAAGGTTTCTTTTATATAAGTAGATATCCAATAATTATGTTCAATTATGAACTCATCCTATTGAACAAGAGGATGAACAATAAATTCTTTAGGAAATACATCATTGTAGTCCATTACAATGGGCATGTCTTTGAACATGATTCTATCCATTGTCTCAATTATTTTAGCTACACATGCATGATCATAAATAATTAATATCCACCCTTGAGGAAATGAATCTAAAAAAGATTAATCTTTCTCTTTACACTTGTAAATAATTAGAGGATGCTTCGAGATATGAAGATATATCTCCCTTTCCTGAAATTTTTTGTTTTCATTGTATAAAGTTTTCCAATACATGACCAAGATAACATTAAACTCCCCTATATGAAGTATGTTTAGATTTATTGGGAGGTTCAGTCTAGAAATGTTAACCTAGGAGGAGTTATACGCTTTGGATGCAATAATTTCCCAATATATTGTTCTCACTAATAACTCAATCTCTAAATTTTGAGGTGGAGATTTAATGGTTATACTAATCCTTCAGGATATGAAAGAATGAATAGAACAAAAATCAAATACTACATTCTCTATTCATTAATAAATAACTATTGTACATTTCAACACATCGTTGTTCAGCTCCACCTTAATATTAGAGATAGAATAATCCCTTTTTTGTTTCCTTGGAGTTTGTAGCTGATTGCCTCTGACTACCCTTGGCTTAAGGAAATTGACCGGATAATTCCCATGTTCTTTATAGTTAAAACACTACACTACTAGCTGAGTGTTGATATGAACCTTCTTTTCTTCTACCACATTTGAGTAATTCTTCATATATATTTGGCAAATATTTACTATATGTCCCATATTTCAACATTTGAAACAATTATTGGTTCCCTTTAGACAGTTCCCATGAGGCTTCTTCCCAGAATTTTGACTCATGGGATGTCCAATCTTCTTTCTATCATGGGATTTATTTACCAAACCACCCATATTAGACTCCATATTACTCCTTTTTCTTCATCATTACCTTGAGACCATTGAGAGTCTTCAATCTCTATTTCATCCTTGAGTGTAAAACATCATATCCCATCATATTTATCAGTGTATCAAATCACCAACACTTTTCAGAGACTTGGGTTTAGTCTGATAAAGAAGGGATTCGCATTGATATCAATGTTCATGAAAATTTTGGAGGTGTATCTTTAAACCCTTTTGAATTTTTCTTCCTAATCCCCATCGATATCATCTTCCTCCTACTTAAGTTTGAGGAAATCTCTTTTCATCTTGAGATTTATGTTTGTGGGAAATATTTATTGGAGAACATAATTATTGAATTCATCCCAATCCATGGAATGAATTACCACCTAAGACTTCATATTCATAATCCATTCCCACTATTGATCAGTTTCCCCATCCAAATGATATGCCAACATGAATTTCTCTTCTTCAGAGAACTAGATGATAGAGAATATATTTTGAATGGAGTTAATACATTGTTACAAGAGTTTGGGATTAGAAGATCCACTAAACAAGGGTGGCCTTTACTACATTAAGGATTAGATGGAAACATTCTATTTCCTCAGGGAAGAATGGTTTCCCACATAATTCATGTTATTATTCATAACTACATCTAGCAAAGAAAATTTTTTCATAATGTTTTTAGAACCCTTTGACAACATATTTTGCATATCATTAGGGAAATAATCACATTTCATATCACATTGATTATTGGAACATGTTTTCCTATTTTATAATTGTAACTAAGAAAAAAATATTCAATTTGGGGGATTTAATACATATATAATATGTATAAAAAGGAATCTTTAAACATGAATGGATAAACTCATAAAGGAAATTAATATCATAACTTGTGATTCCCTAGGTTTCAATCTAGCATAACCGTGACCTATTTCCTCACATTTTTTCTTAAAGGATTGTTATTTTTCCTATAACAATAGTTCTTACTAATATTATTAATTTACCAAATAATACCCCCAATGGTGTCAATCTTGGAGTGAAGCATGGGCCATTGTTATGCACCAGTTCCCATTTGAGTCTAGCTCAAAGTGGTGTTTTTAGGTTTTACCTTAAGATACATCTATTCTAGACCCACATCCACTTGTTCATATCCTGTGATGGATGTATTTTCTTGATAAATCACATACTCTATACTTACCCAAATTTAGGGATGTTTTCTTACACATAGCCTTATCCATAAGGTTCTTAATGAAGTTATCTATTCCAAATATACAAAATTAACATGACCTTTATATGATACCATATATAGTGACCCTATCTCTTTACACATATAATTACATTATTTTTTGAAGAATAAAACATTTTATTACAAGTCAAGGATCATAAAGTTTGGTGTTTTGAAAGAATAGGTACATAAAACTGAAAATATGAGACTAAATAAAAAATTTATTTATTTAATCATCATAAAGAGAACCTAACACCCATTATGATCATTCATATTCATAGGATAACCTGGGGATAACATGAACAAATGGATGAGCTAAAAATCTCTATAAGTAATAAATATAATGATTAAGCTTTATCACATGTGCTATAAGGCATGACATAATTATATAGGAAGGCATGTAACATTTGGAATCATAACATAAAAATATGGGATAATATAAACATGGAGTCATATTAATGTGGAAGAAACAAAAAACATGACATTATCATGATTCATGGTTCATTTTACATAGAGGATCACAAGTTAATGTTAACCGCCATGACCGTTGCAAACCGTAACATGAGTCAAGGATAGATACTAAGACCTTTTCACATAACGTCTAAAAAGACTAAAAAATACACAATGCATTAGATCACTAAATGGGACCACCCATCATAAAATGTTCATTAATACACCTTCTACATAAAAGATCATACACAATTAATTGTACATAAACATAAGGATTACTCATAGTAAAAATTGGGTATCATAATCATGTCAAAAAGCATAAAAATGGGTGTATCATAAAAATTCCCATGAAGAAAAAGAATTAGATCATGAATGTACATTAATATAATATTATAGGCATATATGATGTAAATTTATGTCAACTTTATGTATTAACATGTATTAAGATTACATAAGATAATTTAAAACATTTTAGTGTGGTTAAAGGAAAATATCACATGTTATTTAAAACATTAAAGTGAACAATATTTTATATAAAACTAGAACTGATACTGGAAGGTTTTCATAATAAAAATATTGTTTTTTAAAAAATATCGGTGGCTCAAACAAGAGATTATATAGTGTTAATAAAATTGGGTAACAATACAAGAAGATCACTTAAAACAAGTTTACTTATTAGGAATAATTGTGGAGAGAATCATTTAAAAACATGTATATCCCAAAAAGAGAATGGTTAATGGATCTTATTATATGATTTTGTTTCATATAAATAATATATATATGATTTTAATAAAAATAATAGATAACATCATATGGGAAAAAATAATGATAGAGCAGCCTGAAAAAATAAAGGACTTTCGAGTATAATCTCTTACCTTTAGTCAAAAGGTGTTATACCTTTGATATAAATGTACTAAAAAACCAAAATACATTTATTATTTAATATTTAAAGAACCTATTTTACATGTAATTGATTTATTATATCCTTATTAAGTTCATTAGTGACTTTTTATGGGTTAAGTGGTTCAATTTCATTGTTTGGGAGTGTTTGATTCCTTGGTTTTCATGATTAGTTTACTTATATACCTCTAAGGATAAACACATAATATGAGAGTGGTTGTATGGAACTGGATTTATATGTTATTAATGAACATAAAAAATATAATATGGCTGTAAAATTCATTTGATTATTTAGAGTGAAGATAAATCATTATATAAAACTTTTTATGGTAACTATTGTGGCTAATTGGTGGTTTTTGATCGCATCAAACACATTTTACTTTATAAATTAATAACATGTGTAAAAAACATTTAAGAACCATAAATAAGTTATAATACATATACTATTTTCATCTTAAACCATAAAAATTGTTTCATGACAAGAATTGAACATGGTAAAAGAAATGGACAACCCATCATCCTTGAATGTGATAAATTAACACATCTCAGATTGTGTTTTCATTTCTAGTAATCAAGAAGGGGAAATAAGATATGATGAAGATTTATTCCATTATCCTATCAAAATTATAGAAAATTTATGTTACTATAGTTGTCATAAAATTTGGATAAAAATATTTAAGGAATGAAAAATAATGTAATGAACTTGAAATAAAATAAATGAAATGAAAAGTGGAATTTACCTCTTGAATATATCATCCTTGAGAGCCTCTTTAGGGGAGAAATTTTGGAAATTTGAAGATACCAAGGGATTATGGATATGGAGAGGATCCTAGGAGGAGATGTTACATAAATTTATTCAGGGAATAAGCCTTTATAGGAGTGATTAGAATATGGGTTAGAGTTTATTTTATTGTGGAGGAGAGGAGTGGTTTCCCATTATTTTAATCATTAGTTTAATATTTTTTCTCAAGACTATGAATAGTCTTGATTATTGTGACCAAAAAAAGTAAAGGGAGAACTTGAGTTTGAACCAATGGATATTTGAATCATCCATGACTCAAAAGTTATGCAAAAATTCATTTATTTTGAATTTTTCATAAATTATTGTATTTTACTATTCACCAGGAATTCTGGTATTTTAGAAAAATAAAAAAAATCACCTAATCATTTTTTGGCATGTAGAATAAAAAAAATAACATCAATTTAAAAAAAACTAAATATGAGAAATTTAATTTTTCATTAAAATCATAATTTACATGAACAATACAAATTTTAAAATTGAAACCTCTTTTAAAAAACATTAAAAATTAATTAAGATCTCATAAAATTATCTTATTTTAATAATACATCTAAATAATAATTTTTGAATTCATTTTATGAAAATAAATTTTATTTTATTTTATAAAATTAATCACAGAATTTTAAATAAATATACATGACTTACAAAATTTCGAACACTTAATCAAATTTTTTTAAAATATATATTTACATAGAATAAGATATAATTCTAACATATTTTTACTTATAATATGGATAAATTTTATTTATACATTCTTTAGTGAGGTTACAATTACATTGGCTAATTTACTATTCATAAGGGTCACATTACTATTTCAAAGGTCATGTTACTATTTCTGCGGTATAAGTTACTTAACTTCTAGAGATACCTTTTATTTTACTCATTCTTCATTTATAAGGTTTTACTATGTTATATTAGAAATATTATGTGATTATTCATTAAGAAATAATTATAAGAAGTTAATTCTATTGATGAAACATTATGTCATTGTACTTTCATTATCTGATCAACTATCAACAATTATACATTCAAGACTTGAATACCATACCCATCCATAATAAACTTATTGAAGGAGAAATATAGGTAAAACAATGTGCTCCACTATAGGAAAAATATCTTCTACAAAACTCCATACCTTCTTCAAAAATACACTTATAAAAAATTGAGACTTCTGGTCAATGTGGATTCTTAACATATAGTTTCAATATATTTATCTAAATTTTAAAAGGACACATTCAACATAGATATAAAGGTTACAAAAGATTTATTTATCATAAAAAATAAACCATCTAATGCACCAAGATAAAAAATTTAGGAAAATAAATTTCTTATCAACAACTAATAAAAACTGTATTGTTATTCAAATATATCAAAGAATTCAGATCATTCACACTGTTAAGAAATTAATTGAAAAAATAATAGAACTAAATGATAGACATTCTTACATATATGGCAATTATTTTATTCAATTTAGTTGGTATGGGATGTTTCATTATGACATGACAATCAGTATATTTCACGCCTATCAACTTCAAATCTTTTTTGTGACATAAACGTTTTCACATTAGAATAATAACCTTTAGGAACATTGAAAACATTGAAACAAGAGAGTGAACTGATTTTATTATTCTAGGAAAAATCATAACAATCAGAAGGTAGGTATTTTCATCTTCCAATATGATTGGAAGCTAACTCCAAACATATTCTCATTTAGGGTAAGTTCAATCTACAACTTAACATATCTTTAGTTTTTCCATTAATATCTAATAATTTTCCAATAAAAACATTACAAATATTCTTCTACACATGAATTACATCAATGTTATGTTTAACCTTATGATATCTCCAATATGGTATGCCAAAAAAATATGGATCATTTCTTCCAAAATATTTTATCATAACAAACTTTATGTTCCTTTTTTAATGTGACATCAATGTTTTCCACCCTATAAAAAAAACTATCAGTGGAAAATGATTTGGAAGAAATATAAAAGTTTTGTGACACATAGAATTACTTTGTTAATATTTTTTATCTGTAATCCATAGAAAAAACCTATGATTCCCAATATATAATAATTCTCTCTAATGTTTTATTTAATAATATTAGGTTTGTTGTTCAAAAACTGGACAATCATTGTACTTCATAACTTTGTATCTTGAAACTTTTCCATATGTTGGCATGTCATTTATAGTGAACATAATCATTTCATACAGTTAAAAATGTTCCATTTTATAATAATAATAATACACTCTAGTACCATTCTCTGATAAATTTTTAAATAATCAATTTATAGTAATAAGAAAACATCAATATCATTTCCAGGTTGTTTTGGTTTAGAAATCATTAAACACAACATGATATATTATTAATTCAAAATAAAATAAAGAGATAATTTGTTTATTACCTATAAAAAATACATGAATGTTATTTATACTAAGACAGTGATATGGATTCCTTCCATCTATATAGAGTCCACATTTAAGATATCAACCATCATTTCCAAATGTAGAAAATTGTTGATAAATTTTCTTCCACTGTGGAAAATTAGCAGGATGAGATAATTTTCCATGACATATCCTCTCATCTATATTGCATATTGATATTTTTCATTATTATAATTTGAAAATATACATTTCAAATGGGGAATTATAGAAATATACAAAATTACCTTCAAAGGAGTCTCTATACCTACTAAATCAGCATTTGAATTTTCCATCAACTTATATCGTGATGTCCACATTTATGACACTCTGAAAGATATTTTTAATCCTTCATAAATTGAACATAGCAATTTGGGTATGAATGTATCTTATTTTACCCCAAAACCACCAGTCATAATATTTTCATCGCTTAATAATGTGAATATGGTGGATTTTTTTCTATCTGATGTATGTCTTCCTACTGCGGTAGAAACTCTATATAACACCTTTCACTCCATCTATAATTCCCTTAAAGTTAATCAATCATAACACCATTGATTAAACCATAAATTCCATACAATAGAGAAACAATGGTCTTTCATTATAACCACATAGATACTCAGATTTTAATTCATTCCCAATTTCCTCTAATTCATTACCGTGAATTATTTATTATATAGGATCATTCTTATCATCTTTAATATCTACATAATTAATATAACATGAATTATGCCCAGTTTCAACATGTAATATCATGAAGCGGGTTTCACATGTTGATTCCCTATGCCAGTTGGTTATGTTACCTTAGTCACACCTCCTAGTACACTAGAGGTTTCCGACTAGAAATGATGGTTAAATATGTTGTGTGGAGAGTCTGCAACCTCGTTTTCAATGTACAATATAGGATAAAATCAACAAAAAGTAACATAATGATAATAAATAATAAAAAATATTATACTAAAATAAATAATCATGAAACATCACATGATTAAACCAAAATTGGTGATAAAAATATCTAAAACAAAAGAATAAAATTTGTCAAGTCATCTTAGTTTCAGGTGTCAAATGAGAAACCCAAAAAAAGGCATGTTGAACACTCCCTATGGGTCCTAAAATCATGTCTTGTTCCCTTATCTATGATACATACCAAATCCCAACCTGTTCCTATAACATAGGGCTCCATCCCTTATCAAGTCCTACCAACACAAAATATATTTGGGTAACGATCAGGAAGCCCAAGTAGGGTGTCAGTAAAACACTATAGGACAATACGAAGAGTGTGTAAAAAAATGTACAATATGTTATAGTGTATGAAAAAGAATAAAGAAAAATTTAGAAATTCTAAAGTAAAAAAGTTTTCACATAAAATTATTATTAATTAACTAAATAATACCCAGGTTTATAGTGACACCCGAAAAAAATACCTACTTCATCCCATGCCATATTTTAAACCATACACCAAAAGGATTTCACATTTAATTCAAATAATGTATTTCAATCATCATTTAATATAAAATATCACATTTAAACATTGGGCACCTAAAGTTCATTCTAAACCCCCTTGTGTATTTAGAGAGGCACTTTATGTCCCACAACTCAATGATCACATGATATATATATATATATATATATATATATATATATATATATATATTGGGCCTAGAGAGGCAGTCTAAAACCCCATGGGTATTTGGATTAGCAGTCCCTATAACAAAAATCATTATTCAAATTATTATAAATTATCATATACCATGGTTCCACATTCATAATCCATTCATTAAATATATTTATATCCTCTTATTCAACCAATATCATAATCCAATTATTATACCAATTTCATAAACACATGTGAAAATAAATTAATTTAATCAATTTAAAATAGATTCAATTAACCAATGTGGTAATTTCAATTTAAAAATAATATACACATGATTTTAATCTAGACTGTGGGAATTAACAACTTGACCACCTACCTCAAGATCATTTATGAATGCTTTACAAAGTGATATATTGGTTCCTCACTATCATCAAGTTCATCTTATGATAATCAACACATAAATTCAAATTCTCATCATCCTTTTTTCAAACAAGTCATGAGAACCCCAAGGTGATGTACTTCGATAGATAAACACATTATACACTAACCCTTCTAGCTGAGTCTTATGTTCATGGATAATTTTTTGTGTCATCATATATTGTGTAATTAAAACTATATCAAATATATACATGATCTCAATTACAAACTCAACATCCATATCATGTGCAAAACCGTAGAATTCTTTAGAAAACATGTCAGGAAACCTACCCACTACTTGTGGAATGACATCAGTATTCACACCACTATCATCTGTTAAAAGAAATGAAACCTAGGTGGTGATATCCTCTAATTAGAAATGAACTATACCTTCATGGAATGATTGTATATCCCATTACCCATTATGAATATAACTATTGACCTTAGGAGATGTAAAGTTCACTCTCATGTGGTAAAAATCTATTTGGGCTCAGTTAAATACTAACTATTCTATACCCAAAATAAATTTAAAACCAAAAGTTTCATGTATATAAATATCCCAAAAGAAATAATACTACCCAACCTCGAGAAAACACCGCTGGAATAAATAGTTTTCCCTTGACCATAATCCCAGTGGTTTGTAAATCATCATGACCCCACTCACAAACACAACCATTTGACTCAAACCATTCAAATGTTTGGAAGATGAAAAATATTGATAGTCTCATGTATCAAATATTTCACTAAAAGTGTATAAGCGATACGAATAATACCTCATACTATAAATAGACTAGCCTCACTATCCACGATTGTAGGATGAACTACATAAACTTTACTACCCCTAATTTATATTCTATAGTTTAAGTCACATGAACTATACTACTCTGTTGATATGGGAACTCATTCTATTAAGTTCCATGTCTATTTCCTTGACTACCATGTCCTAAAGAACTCGAACTGCCTGACTGATATAGGGTATAAGTCCCCCTTTAATTTCTCTAACTCATCTTGGATCCTCTCTTACTACACATTGGTCTAGGGTTCATACAATACATTTGAATGTTACCCATCCTTCTATAGTCCCAACACCCTAGTGGTGATCTGGGACATTAGTTATAATTGTGTCTTTACCTACCACACTAGTAGAATTACACTCAGATACTGCTCAGAGTAACTGATCAGTCTTCCAAATAACTCTATTTTCCATCTCCATAGTTTATGTTCTCATTGAGATGATTCCAACTCTTTTAATATTAACATCATGGTTGTCCAGCTGAAACCACTTTCATTCCACTAGAATCCTCTTTCATATTCTCCTTAGAAATGAGATAATGATTCACCACTTCAGGAAACCTCTTAATCCAAATGATGTTAACTTGGGACTTAATCACACATTTATGCTCATCCGGAAAATATATTTGTGTAGTGGGATCATCTCTTACTAGATTTTGGAAAAGAAATTGTAGATTAGTAAATCAGCATGCTTATTCCATCAAAAACATACTCCCCTTGATCAACTATTTAAGTAATTCCTCCCCCTATGGCCTCATAATATCTTTGTAAAGGTCTTCCAAAAACATCTCTTGAAATTATTACCATACCATATTCTCTAGCTGCTCATCCTAGTTCTGAATATCCCACTAACGCTTTACTTGGCAACATAGTATATAATCATATAGATTGACCCACTTCTCAACTAGATTCTCAAACTAGTCAAGGATCATCTGGATAGACTCAATCCAAAATTTAGTTTTCTCTGCTCCACCATCCCTAATGAAGGCTGGAGGGTTCTAAAACTATAACTCATGTGTCAGGTCATACATATTTCATACATCCATCCCTCAGTCTCTTTCCACAAATTTCATAAAGTGATAAAAGTTCTTAGGGAAATGTTATCTTGCTCCTTCTCCTGAAACTGTCAGAGCCTCTGGCTCCACTTCAAGTAGGACATTTCATGTCATGTTCTCTTGTTGGACTATCAGCAAGAATCATCAACGTGGAAAAACTATATAATTCTAAACAGATATGTTAAGACACATAACACATCTTATTCACATTTATATAGGACAGATACATATAATGCCACAAACAACTCATACCTCATACATCACCACATGGTCATAACTGAAGCACTATCACTACCCTTAACCATATGCCACCAGGGTCATGAATAATATAAGGTAAAACACTTTAATGTTTTAGTGCTTCCCATTAGAAACCCACTTTATCCATTTTAAAAAACACTACATTTAACATATTATATCATTTATTACTTAATAATTTTGATCGATTTATTATAATTTACATAAATAAATAAAAGTATTTTCACTAACATAATTTAACCAAAAACTAATTTTATGTGCATTCCTAAAATGATACATGTCAAAAAAATACTATGTGGTTAGAAATATGGATTTATACACATTATCATTCCATACTAATCTAGGAGTAAAATCTCAAAAAAAAAATAACATCACACAACAAGTGCATCGCCCAAGGTGAAATAATATTCAACCATAATATAAAACATCATGACCATCAATCCTACCCAATGTACTTATATTTTCCACAACACATAGTTTATCTACTCCCTTGCATGAGCTTATGACCAAGGCTCAAATTATCCTACTCCCCTATCAAAATTTTCCAAATAGTAAGACAACAAAAAAGAAAAGAAAACTCCACTAATACAACATTTTATCATTCCAACCTAGGTTCCACATTTTGGTTCCCAAATAACGATAGTTACATGACCTCATATTCACCTCACCATACACCAATAGTTATTGGATTTCATTGAGGTCTAATTTTTAAAATGGGGAAATTGTACACTCTTTCTCAAATAAGTAAATTAAGAAAACCAATAAATAATAACCAATTGATAATAATAAATAAATAGGATAATACCATAATTAATAATCATCCATTATCCCAAAAGAAATCCAAAACAGTGAATAACAATATACAAAAGAAAAGAATTTAATATTTCATGTCATATTAGTGTCAAGTTTCAAATGAAGACCCAAAAATAAGGACACTTAGAAAACTCCTAGTAGATACCGACATCATTTATGGTTCTATAATTAACACTCTATTATAAATCCCAACTCATCTATTTAAAATTGGGATCTAACCCTTATCATATCTTAAAAACATGAAATCAATTAAGGTATTGATGTGGCCTCACAAGTATGGTGTGAGTACAACTCACCGGGACATGATCAATGGTGTCTAAAATATTATCTAGTCTATAATAGTGTATTTAGTTGTATAATGAATAATATAATATTGATATTATAAATAGTGTTAACATTAAATTATAATTTATTTATCCATATAATCTCCATGTTCATAGTTAAACCTGAACCAATAATAATTACTTTGGACCATGTTAGAGTTTGAACCATCCACCAATGTGATATCACATTTCATTCAAACATGGTCTTCTTTTAATAATTGTATTTACAATTTCACATTCAATCATTAGGGTCATAAAGTTATATTATGGCACCTCATGGTTATTTGGAGAATCATTTCATGTCCCATAACTCAGTGATCACATGCAATATATACATATATATATCTTGTGGGCTAGAGTAGTAGTATGGCATCCCACCTGTATTTTGATTAGTAATATTTATCCCAAAAATCACTGTTCAAAACATTCCCAATTATCACATACCATGTTTCTATACTCATAATAAGTTTTTCAACCATATTTATAACCCATTATTTAAACAATTTCATTATCCCGTTATTCCACCAATTTCATAACCACATCGGTAACTAAATTTATTTACTTAATTTAAAATATATTAAATTTCCTAATATAGAAATTAAAATTTCACAATTACATGAACACAATTTAAATAAAGACTAATAAAATTAACAATTAGACCACCCACCTAAAAGTTATTATGAACTATCTCAAACATTTAATCCCCAATTTGTTACAGAAAGATTGAAATCACAATGGTATAGATGGTTTTGGATCAAATCCTAGTATCAAGATACAATGAAATATTACCCATCAAGACTTTGGTCTAAAACAATTTACAACTGATTAAAAACCATCCATATTCATCAAAAAAGAAATAGAGGAAAGAGAGAGAACTAAATGGGGAAGAAATCACTTACCAATGTGGAGTCTATCCTTTAATTAGACCTTTGTTCATGAATAAAGGGCTTTATGGAACTTTGGAATCCTCATGACAGCTACCATAATCTTAGGAAATCATTTAGGGTTTAGATAGGGTGATAAGTAATAAGAAACTAGGTGGTTTAAAACTCATGAGCATGGTTTTCTAGGTGAAGTCGCATGGTTTTTCAAGCCATGTAACTTTACCAATCATCTATACTTAGGGGTGATTGGTTTCTCTAAAGTGGCACATAGTATGAAAAACTATGTGCTTACTATGAAAATTCCCTCTATTTGAGGGTTCACAGTTTGAGGAGGGAGGCCAAATTATTTTTTCCTAACCATGATCTAATCATGAACCACCACATATACCATCAAAATGGATGCATAGTTTCCTATATAAAGCCACATAATTCTACCTAACTATGTTCCAAATATGCACATCCCCATGGGCTTCCAAACTTCTCAAAATTCACCAAAGATAACCCCAAATAATAACACACTCAATATATAACCAAAACAACGGTAATAGTGTACTTAAACAAGATCATGGGGAATCTGTTGAATGGTCAGGATCTTACACAACATACCAAATCCAAGTGTTGTAACTCAGATTGAAATGATGAATAATTAAACTATCTTTGATTTCTCTTTTTTTCAAATTTTTTATATTTAAATATTTCATACATGAATAAAAAAATAGATCATTTTTTGGAACATTTCATTTTGAAAATTTTAAAAAGAATCAACACATTCCTAATATTTATCAATTATTCATAGTGTAGTAATATAAATTACATTAATTATTAAGTATAAAAAATATCAAGAATTGAAAATTGGTTATTATATTTTATAATGTAATTTAAACATTATTTTTAAAAAATAATTAAAAAATTAACATAAAAATCAAAAATAAAAGAAATAAAACATACTGGATAAACAATAATATAAAAATGAAGATATTTAATTTACTTTTCCTAAAAAAAATCAGAATGTTTATTGAAATCAGAATGATCATCTAAATATAAAATATCAATACACCATATTGAAACTTCATAATCCATGATACCTTTATAACACCTATTTATAATGCAAAAAACATAAAAAAGAACATATTAATTGATAAAATGACATTATTTATAACAAAAATTAATCAAATAATAATTAATCCAACATTAATCTAAAAAATCATTCCTCAATTAAAAAATATCACGGATGAATATAAAATTAATCAAAATTTCATTTAATAGTGAAGAGAAGTCTCCAACAATGGAAAATTAGGACTGAAAAAACAAATGATAATACCATGGATGAATATAAAATTAAAACAATAAACATAAATTATACACAAATATTGGATGGGGGAAGATTGAGAAAAAACCACCTATAGAAGTAAAAATCATACCTTGAGAAAGTGGAAGCTGACAAGAGGCAATCATGGATGATAGGGATGGATGCCAAATTAATGAGATTCAGGTCCATAATATTGAATAATAATGAGATTTCAGATCATAGTATTTATGAAATAAGATTTAGGGTTTTCTATTAGAGACAAATTAAATGCATTTATATGAGAGACTAAAAATAAAATTTCTTCTCCTGACATTTCATTGAAATGATAATGGTTTTTTCTAATCGTTTATCAAACAACCTCAATGAAAAAAATATATTTTTTCATTATTAGAATATATTATTAAATAATAGGCATGAAAATTAATTTTTTATGTCATTTATGGATACTCTATATAAAAATCATTTTTTCATAAATTAATTTTGTATTGTTGAGCCTTTAGTAAAGCGTAAGTGATACTCAATCATCCAAGGGATCAAGAAATATAATCATTAACAAAAATTATCATTATACTTTTATTCACTAGTTTTATCATATATAGACATGTATAATCATATACCCCCTTTGATCAATACATCTAGTAACCATGGTACATAGATATTCCAATCATTTATACTTACTCATATGTTCTTCATTCTCAATTATAGACTGAATAGAAATATGAACACATCACATTCCACTCATCCTAATAGATGATCACATCATGTTCCCTTTATCAAATAAGTATTAAAATCACAACTATATTATATAGTTTTGACTATAAACTCCTTAATTATAGCTCAATTGAGAGACTATATGTCACACTAATCTTATAATAAGAAAAAATACCATTCTATTTATTCCTAAATCGATGAAATAATTAGTAACAAGCCCAACCACCACTGATTAGATTCGACTAATGGAAGGTGTAAGTAAAAGATCAATGTTTGAAGGTTCTTATTGTATTCCTATTGAATAACCATGGGTATGTGGATTACATATGAAACATTCACCCTTTCTATACCAAATACATAGTGTATGACACGTCATGTTGTATCCCAACTTGGTTATCCAACACACAAAATTCATTTTATATCTCCATATTAAATCATACCCATCATAACCCTATAATATAGCCCAAAACTATAATAATACATTTTAAATAATGGTTTCATATTGATCAACGATATACCTTGAGAGGTTAATTTTCATTTCACTTCATGAATATATGCAACCATCATCAAATAATGATAAATAGGATGTTACCATTAAAACAACATAATGTATTATAAATTGTAAAACTAATTTAAGAATAATAATAAAACATATATAATATTTCATATAATTATATCCTATATGATATACTACCAAATAGTCCTTAGGATTACCTTAGTTTTATGATTTTTTTTAAACTCGTTACAAACATATAAAATTCCTACCACATTTCTATGTGAACAACATATAAATCCACCCACTAGAATCCTGTAGTGGGTAACACATACAAAAAAATCTAGTATGAATAATAGGGAAAATCATATTATTAATAATTAACTCATTGAATAAGTATTCAAACTTATTTACTACCCAACATCCTATTATATAATGTCAAAAAATTGTATTCTACACATTGAACTCTTTCGAATTCCATCATCATCATCATTTGTAGAAATTTACCTTTTAATATTTTTATTACCTTAACATATCTACACTATAACATAGGCACATACAAATTATTTAGTCAATCTACCATATATCATCATTAACTCTATAATATTCAGTTGATGTGGAGATTGGATTTGGGTCTTTTCACTAGAAACCTACATTACATAAATGAACAATGATACACTTTTATTATGAATTCCAATTATATTCTCCCAGACTTTTGTGTAATATGTATACACATTGATATAATACTCAGTCCCTATTATCCGATTTAAGCACAGTCTTCCTACAAACCATATTAATTTATCTAATTCATCTAAATCTCTTATAATTATCTTTTTTAATCATGGAAAAACGTTTTTAAATCATTAAAATCTACTTATTATTCTTCTATATATAAATTTGTTATAAAGATTAAACTAATATTTTATATATAACTAAGCCTCATCTTTGTTATTCAAGATGTATAAATGTTTACACATTAATATATCACCTATGAGAGACTTATTCTTAATCTAAAAATCTATTTCACCCCATAATCAACATTCTCATAGAGAGATGTAAACAAACCAATCTTCTCCACTTCTGATGAGTTTCATATACAATACTCCACCACCTCCTTAAAAATTAAATTTCTAATAATGGAAAATTATTTTCAATAGGGATTATTAACATACCACTTCACATAATCATATTATTTATAAAAGGACACATCAAATGTAATTATGTAATTATAAAATGCATCATTGTATTACTTTTCACACCAAGTAAATAATTAAATTTATCATAATATTAAATAAATTTTGTGGAAGGTACATTTCTAGTATAAAAATTATATAAATTGATTCCATTATAAAATTTATTAATGAATCTAAATGCATCACTTTACGATGAATGGAATTTATAAAATAACACATATTTATTATAGTTATTTTAACATGGATTGTAATTATTCAACATAATGAAACTCATAGAAGTTGTTTTATCATAACTAATAAAACATGAGATTTTATTTGGATTAATTTCAGTTCATTTAATGACATTAAAATAGTTTCACAATTAAACGAAAACCATAAGGCACCTTGATACTATGTAGGAACTGAAAAAAATTATTTTCTATCTCTTTGACAAGATATGACTAGCCGAAGAAAATTATGTTCATTTCTAATTTGGGTTAGGACCTCAATCTAAATGTATTCACATATATATTTATTCTAATCATACATTCAATGAATCGTTATTCTTACCTTTAATGAAAAAATGTTCCAACAAAACTATGAAATATATTCTTACCAATACAAATCCCATTAATTTAATATCTAACCTCAATTTATCTCTAATATGGAATATGAATAAATATTTACTATTTCTATCCTTACTATATCATTATGTCCTTCAAAACATGACATCAATGGTTTTCACCTTCTAAAAATATCTATTAGTTGAAAAATTATATTGAGTAATATAAAATTCCATTTTCTCTAATTTTATAGTTGATAACTTAAATTCCCTTCTATACAATTGGAACAAATTTATACCCCTTAAAAATGAATAAATATATACTATCATATTTTGAGATTTCATATATAGTGTATTTAATCATTTCATGTAATTGAATAAATTCATTTCTATAATAATTAGTCACTCTGATACATTCTATTTAAGTAAAATGAACATTTTCATTCTCAAAAGGGTTGTTTTTTACTAATATTTTATTTAAGTGTGTTAAAATGGTTTATATTTGTTTTTATAGATATTTATATTTTTGAATAATATTATTTTTTTAAGTGAAATTTCTTAACTATAAGGTCACTATTATGATCTTTGATGTTTGTTTAGACAATTCAAGACTCTAACATAGTTTAATTTTACTCTTATAAATAATTAAATACCACATCTAGTGAAAATAATGACTCTTATGGAAAATATAATACCTCTTATAGAATTTATTGACTCTTTTAAAGAATAAAATTTATCTTATAGAAAATATGATGACCCTTATAGATAAGTTAATAATTCATTTGACGAAGCATAAGGACTCTTATGAAGTGGAATATAAATCTTAAAAATCACTAGATAGAATACTAAATAAAACATTTTTTAGACGACTATTATAAATTGACTCATAAAGAATATTCATTATTACAATGTGACTCATGTGAACGACATATATACTAATTTAAATTATTAAAATCATACATGGTAATATGATGAACCTTACAGAATTGAAATATTTTAAGTCTAAATATCATCATATATTCTTCCATTATTGATCTTCAATAGAAAATTTCTTATGAATTATTTTTATCAAAATAAAATATATTTTACCTCAACTAAATATTTTTACCACTTTTGAGGAAGGAAAATTATTTCATTTTTCCCTTATTATCATATAGTATATATATATATATATATTTGAAACATATGATTTTGAAAAATTGATACTCATTTAACTATAAGAGAAAAATTAGGTACGTTGATTTTAAAACTATTTTGTTAACTGCAATTTTCATGATCCTTGAACACTAAATATATTCACTATAGGAAAAGAAGATTTTTTATTGGTTATTTATCTTTTAGAAAAGAAATCTATTATAGTCAAATAAATCATTCTAAAGATAATACTTGAATATTAACTCAATATCTATAATAATCTATATCAACAATCAGATGCAACTTATAAAAGTTTTCTAATTTGGAGTTTCATTTATATATCTATTATATATTTTTTAAATTTAACACTACATATACTAAGTTTTTTTGAAGACTAAATGATTTTTCAATAACTACGTTTCTTACAAAAATCACATGGATCCTTTTAAAGAAGTAACATGTCCTTTCCCTTGGGTCTTTGATCCTTGGAAAAAGGATCATAATAAAAATAACAATACTCACAATGAGTTTATGTATAGTAGATTATGTAAGTATATTTTGTCCCCAAAACACTATAATTGTTTTCCATTTTCTTTATATTTTTTAAATTCTACTCCATTACCCTATTAAATTGAGATGGATAAGTTTAAATAATTTAAGAATAAGTAAATTTTAATACTGTATGATTTTTGAGAACTCAATATACCCCCACCCCCTGGACCTAAATTAATTGTTCAATTGTGATAGGAAATAACATGGTATCAGTTCAATAGATTCTGGGCTCTATAATATTTCTACTTCATGGATGAAGATATATTTTAAGTTTTAATAATATTCGATCTGATAGAAGAAATTTCCATGTTTTGGGAACCATACATTAATGGGGAGAATTATGGTTTTTCTAATCTATAATGATTATATATTTGAATAATACTTGTATTAATTAATTATTTTGATAGTTATAAACCACGTAATATTCCTACTAGTGAACCAAATTTGTGCTATGTTGATCAAGAAGATAACTATGACATCAATTTAGAAGACATTAATACTATTATTTTTAGATTATGACATGGTGAATTCAATAGGGGTTTTTAGTGTTATTTTATTCATAAAATTTGAGAGAATGTGAAGTTGATTATGAAAGTATAGAATGTAATGACCCGAAAATTTTGTATAATTTTGTTTTTAAATACATGGAAATTTTACGAGTTTGCAGTTTCAGACGGCACCTGATTCTGAGGCCGTGTATTCCCAGAATCAATTTCTAAATTTTTTTTCAGGTATGTTCAGTAAACGTATGAGCGGGATTTTATATTTTTTGAACTGGTGCTCGGAATTGAAATATGAGGACACCGTTGAGCTCGCAGCGCCAGTATTCTTTTAAAGAGACTTTTACCGCAGTTTTGTTTTATCGAGGTTGGATGTTAATTTTTGGGGTTTCTAAATAAATTAAATAAAAATATGTGTAGCATATTTTTATTTTATTGGTGGTTTAATCCTCCAGGGGAGGTTGGAGTTGGGGCCCACCTGCGCATAACCTGCCATGGGAGGATATTATGTAGTGGGGCCCACAAAATCTTCATAACCCCCATTAACCCCCCACTAACTCTCCATTATTAATTTGACACCCCTCTTCATTAATTGGAACTCTTCACCTCCCCTTACTCTTTTTCAATTTGAACCATTCCACCCATTAATTAGACGAGCTGTTGCATGTAATTAAAATAGTGGAATTCGATTGGTTGTGCCAACAAATAAAAGACAATTCAACTATTATTTTTGTGTTGGGAATTTTTCTTTTGGGAGAGCTTCGGAGAATCTTGGAAAACTACATTCTCTCCAACAAATAATTTTATAATTTACAATAATGAATGACATCCTCTCAGATGAAGAACGAGGATGATGCTCGAGCCCTGGATCTGGGCGTGTGACAGGTGCAATCTACGACCACGACTTCGAATTCATTTCTCGTGCCTTCGATGACGTTCAACGAAACAAGGTAGGGGGTTGCTTTGATTAAATTAAATCCTCATTCCTCATCGTTTATTATGGTTCGATGTTGTCCAATTCTTATCACCAAATTCGGAGGGCGTGGGCCAAACCATCCCAGCCTGACGTCCGTTCGTTGGTTCTTGTTTGGTTGACATCGTAGGTGGTGCCGAAAGGGCGCGGTGTTGTCGCACCATGCTGGAGATGAACCGAAACCATGTGGGAAATGGTGGACGAAAGAGGCACGACACTGTCACATTGTTCCATGCTGGGAGTGAGGAACTGCGGCAAGGGAAGACTGTGGTAAAGGGGTGCGGCACCGTAAAGCCACATCAGAGAGGAACCACGACCGGGAGGACCACAGAAGAAGAAGATGTGTGGCGTTGTCGCACAGTGCGGTGGAGCCTAAGGCTGTGGCTAGGACATGCCGAGGTAGTGGTGGTGCGGTGTCGTCGCACTGTGGTGGACGACCAGTGGTGGCCGGTCGGGCCAGCCACCATGGAGCCGGTCAAGCAGGACCACCCGGGTCCTGCGGCTCATAAACCAGTGCAATGTGTCCGTTCTGTTCGAAAAACTGATGGGGATACACCCCCTCCCTCATGTGGTCGGTCAGGCCACCACGGGTTGGGCCGTTGTGGCCGGGCCGACCTTCGGTCAGGCCGCCTCAGGCCGGTCCGCCACAGCCGGTCCTCCCATCGGCTGGGCCCCCACGGGTCGGGCTGCCCTTCGGTCGGGCCTCCATGGGCCGGGCCGCCCACAATTCGGGCCTCACCTTCGGGCTGGTCCATGCCTTCGGCCCGTCCTGCACCTTCGGGCCTGGCCAAACACTCGGGTCAGGTCGCACCCACGGACTGGGTCAAGCCGAGTTGGTCCGACTGGGTCAGATCGGACCCAGACCCGCTATGACCTTTTACACCTTTTAGCCCACATCTTGGGCTACGTGTGTCTAATCGAAGAACCATCTATGGAGATGGAATTATTGGAGCAATGAGATTCTATAATCATACTCCACTTGAGGTTCGGATGTATTTGGGGTATGGTCATGTTGGTTTTAGCATAAGTCCCAACCGAGCCCCTAAAATGAAAATGCCAATAACTCACAGACCGAGCGTCCGATTGACGCGCCGTCTATCGCGTTGGGTTCCTTATGATGAGGCAGAAATATGGGATAAATTATATCAAGAATTAGTGGTAGTTGATGTATCAACACATGGGTTGAGAGGTAGACCCTCCTGGAATCAAGCGTGCTGTGTGCAGGAACCCTATGGCTGGCTACGACTAAGATGACAGGATCCTCTGTGGGTTCGACAGTGACAATATTGTACCAGGATCCTTTGTGGGTTCGACAATGATGACATCTATAATGGGATCCTCCATGGGTATGACAAAGGTGACTTTTGTATCAAGATCCTCTGTGGGTTTGACAGTGATGAATTCTATACCAGGATCCTACGTGGGTTCGACAGGGCTGATATTGTTCCAGGATCCTATGTGGGTTTGACATAGGAGATGATTTAGAGGATACATCTAATAATCTCTACCCCTATTCCTATGTTTTAAACCTATCTGAGCTGAGTCTTGTCTTACAATCATAATCATTGAGGCGATTGACTCTACTTCATTTATGGACTGGGTGGTGCTTGGGCTCAAGAGTTGGAACTAGACTATGAATGGTAACTTAGGTATATGTATGGGCATATAACTAAGAAAGGTTGGTTGATACTTAGTGATTGTATCTTATTACTGTGGTTTATCCTTAGTGGATTTGGGGAGACCTTCAGGGGTCTTAGGGTCCCCTACTGATTATTGTTATACTCACCCTTGCACGGGCTTTTCCCATACCTTGTTGTGTTATGTGCAGATAACGGTCAGCAGTGATCGAGGCTGAGGGTGATGGACGAGAGGATGCTCGGAGCTGGATAAGATGGGACATACTTCAGGGACAAGTTTTTCGAGTCGTTTACCTACCATTCTGGTATAATTCCCCAGTAGACTATCCAGGAATGGTTTTCCCTTTTTACTTGTACTTGTACTTGTTATTCAATTGAGTTTGTATTCTGGCCCACTTACTTTCAGCACACTTTTCTTTTCTATATTTGTACTTGTTACTCCCATTGCTTGTGTTCAGATTGTGTGTTACAGGTTTAAAGGTAATGAATTCCATTTTTATTAGGGATTCTCCTTTGGTGGTAGTTGCCTACCCCTGGCCTATTGACGGCATGCTTGGGGTAGTCATGACACGGGCCCTGAGGATGGGTCGTCAAAAATTGGTATCATAGGAGTTGGTTCTATTGCAGAACTTGGACTCTGATTCTTTTAAGAGAAATAGTGTTAAGTGTTTTCGTTGTGGTTATCAGTTTAGGGATACTGGTGTTGGTGCGGCAGCCGACGTATCTATACACTAGGACTCTGACTTCTGATTTCCTACTCAGTGCACGAAAACACTGATTATGTGTGTGTTTCCTTTGAAAAGTTTTCTTCATCATCACTTTGAGTTAGCTCAACAAATATTTTGTTTTCACCATGGCACACCTGTTTCTTTTCAGGATGGATCCACAAAGGTATCCAGCTGGGGTTTCGAGTATCGTATGCGGTGGTAGCCCACTGAGCGACGATTCCTAAGTGTAGGGCCCCATCACAACGGAGGTCCAAGCGGTACCACTACCCACTGGGCCACCGATTCCACCATCTCTAGTAGCATAGAGTGCACGTCATCTGACTACGTTGCACGAGTTCAAGAACCAAAGGCCGCCCAGGGTCTGGGTAGAAACATACCCATAGGCAGCTGAGGATTGGCTAGAGGCTGTTGTGAGAGTTTTCATATTAGTGAGGACACCATCGGACCTCATGGTGATCCTTTTCATGGGTCTCATGCATACAGCAGTAGGCAGATGGTGGAGCCTCATGCTCTAGGCGAATGACAAGGCATCACTAATCTGGGCAGACTTCAAGAGTCACTTCCGATCAGATTTTGTTCCAGCCACCCTTCGTGCGGTTGGGATACTGAAGTTACTGCTTCTACAGTAGGGTAGCATTATGGTAGCTCAGTACTAAACGAGGTTCACCGACCTCTCGCGCTACTCCGTGGATATGTTGTGGGACCCATTATTCAGGGCCCGGACATTCGAGCAGGGACTCATGAATGAGATCAGGGCTTCGATGACCTCCCTCAATATCCCGATGTAGGTAGGGGTGCTAGAGTGAGCCCTACTTTTGGAGAGCTTTCTAGCAGAGTAGTCACTAGCAATGAGACCCAGCACAGGGCGACACATAGTAGAGTCTTCTGCAGCTGATAATAGATAGCTGTCGCAGAGGTCTAAGCAAACTAGGCCATCAGATGGGAGACCCCTAGATACAGGTTTGGTTTTGCGAGGGACACGAGATAGAGCAAGCCATACAAGGATCATGTAGTTCTATGCATGCAGCGAGGAGGGTCATATGGCTCGAGACTGCCCGACCTACCATGGAGATGAGAAGAAGACAGTAGAGGGACCTCCAGCGCAGATGCAGAGGTTTGACCGTGGTGGTCCACCAGGAGCAGGTGGATGTTGCAGAGGAGTTGGCCGAGAAGCAGGGGGTGGACAACGTTTCGAGTCCCTACCACCACTACTACCAGGAAGTCCACCCCGACCACAAGGAGGTGGATGATAGAGGTGGGCTTAGCTCTAGGCAGTCGAGGCCTACGACCACAGAGCACCTGAGATGATGCGAGGTACTATATGTGTCTATGTAGAGACCCAAAACTGGACGTACATGGACATTACATCACTTTTAAAGAATACTTAATAAATAACAAAAATAGAAACACAAGTACCATAATAGTTTAGTGTCTTTGGAAACTCGGAATATAATCTTCTAATCATGATGAAATATCTTCAACATCTCCCATAAAGATATTCATTTTTTTTCTTACGTAAAACTTTTCTTTCAATCCTGGGGAAAAGAAAACATATAAAGGGTGAGCTAAAATGCTCTGTAAGGGCAATAATAGAGAAAATAAAACAAACCATATACATTTGAACTTCAAAACATGAACATAATATTTAAACATCAAAATCTTGAGCAATGACATAAGACATGGCAATAGATAAGGCATAGATCATAATTTATAATCAATATTGATAAAATAGAATGGGAATAAAACATGTATTTGTGGAAACCATTAAGAACAAGTTATGATTTCCATATTATCCAAGGCATTGCTTCCATGACCATCTTAGTGGACAAAGTCCCTTTCTGAATTGAGTTTACTCCTTGTACCAATCTTGTATCACTGAACCAGATTAATATTCCATTCCATCCATGTCTATCTCATGAGATATAAATCTTTACCCAGTGCATTAGAGGGAGATATAGGTCCCTCCAATATCATAATGAAACCATTCTTATGTTTGCCACAAAATCATAAATCTTTGCATAAACCATGTAATAAAAATGGGATTCATAAACATCATGCCATCATAACATAATCCATATAAGATAAAAGTAGATAATAAAATAAATTCTATCATAAAATAATCTAATCAATGTAAAAATTGGGATATAAATATAACCCTACATTATCTTAGATGGAAAATAATTTTTATAAAACACTTGAACTCCATTCTTGGGAAAAATATCCTTTCTTCTTCAAATTTTTTTTTCCTTTCTTAACATGTCATATAATTTTAAACTAAAATTATTTGATTAAAAATAAACATGAAAACATGTAATGGAAGCTTCATGGAAATAATTTTCTATGAAATCATAGAAAAATCCATTCATGCCATATAAGTTAAAAAACATTCTTCTCGTACTTTGGCTAGAAAAGTCAAAAAGTACCTCCTACTACAAACGACAAATGATTCGTTTCATATCTTTTACTAAAAACTCACCGATGGGTAAAATTGGATTTAAAAAATTGTATGAGGGTAGAAATAATTTTAAATATTGATTAAACATGGATGTTGATGATAAATATTCCCCAATAAATTCTGAAGTATAAACAATCTCGGATAAAAATGATATTGCGAGATTTTCCCATACCTTATGTCCGATATGCTTCGTATGTATCCGAACATCCTATATAATGATTTAAATAATGTCACTAACTTATTGCAGAACCATATTCATTGTTATTATATCATATATGGTTCACTTATGCCTTTATATTACCCATTCTTTTGTAAATTCCATGTTAAAGCAGCATTTTGGGTAAAATCCTTTCATTTATCGTATGTGTTTCGACTTATTGTTCTTACTTATATCCTGATTTACTCAATTACATAATGTCAAACATGATTTATATAGAATATATATTCAGAATATAAATATATATTATGTATCTATAAATGGAATGAAATATATCGTTCATGGAGACGGTAGGTCATACGTACGCGTGAATGCTACTTTCCTTTCCTTATTGACTTGAATATAAGTAAGTAGATGAAATGTATATATATATACATAAATACAGTAGAATTATTATTTTATATATACCATTATTATTCATTATATACACTTTATAATCATTCATGAATGTTTAACATGGAGAATTAATCTCATCGCATCGTGGAGATGGTAATCTGTACATACGCACGAGCGATTATATTGTTCCCATAATTATTGAATGGAATTGGAGTGGATGATATAATATCTCAGAATCATTATGATGTTATAATAACCATATATAGTCATTTATTGCACCATTATACCCATCCATGAATGTTGGTGGAGGAAAAATAGATTACAGCACGGCGTGGAGGCGGTATTCCGTACGTACGCACGCGCGGTGATTTCGTTTTCTGTAGGATGGATAGAAGGTGAAATGGTGTTTTTTAATATTTATAATAACATATCAGTATATTAGTTATACTGATTTTATTAATCTATAATGAAACCACTAAATAAGAAGAATATGAAGAAGAAATAAACTTGAAAGAATTGGTAGAAGAGATTACCTCTTCTTCGACGCGCCTATTTTAAACTTCCTCTTAAGGCACTAGAGTTGGTCTTTTGAGAATACCAGAACCTCTAGAATTTTTCTATCGAAGTGGAGAAGATAATTGGTTAGGATTTGGCCAAGCATTAAGGCTCAAGGTGTTGTGAAGAGGAGAGGGAGGAGGTTCCCTTTTATAATGGAGGAGAGGGGCACCTTTGGAAACATAAGAAATATTAATTTATAATAAATTCAAACCCCACATAAAAACCTTCAAAAATAACTTAAATCATAATATTAGATGATATAGGGTTGTAATATCATCATACAATTAAATTTAGACATTGTCTTAATTTATTTTAAACCTTATTAATTTTATTTATCTTTTTTAATTAATTTAATCTTATTTGTTGTAATAATATTCTAAATTTTAAATATTTATAAATAATTACTTATGTGTTGTGAATTATCCATAATTGGGTACTTTATGATATTTTAGACCATATAAATTTACATTTATAATTTTTAAATATTTATGTGATTTTAAAACAATTTAATAATATGTTATTTTTATAAAATAACAATATTGTTAATTTTGATACTTTTCATTTATTTGAATTTCAATAAAATACACATAGAGCATATATTCAAACAAAAATGTTTAATAGATTCCTAACATGTCATATTCATCTAGAAAATTTGTGGAGAACATTAATTAGTTCATATATTGTTTATTTTAATATTTATAAATACATTTATTTGATATTTCCCTTAATAAAAAAATTACTACATCAGTTTTGTATAATTATTTAATATACATATTATTTGTATAACAATTTAATGTAAAATCCTATTATGAAGATAAATATAATACATTTAATAATTCTATTTTTACTCTAATTTATCATCTTAAAATCAAAACATTTAAAATTTTATATTTATTAAATTATGAACGTGACATCTTTGACAACATTTAAAATAAAATAATGTAAATGTCCTAATCGGGTTTATAAGGATCCAAATGTTTCACATAACGACCCTCGGATGATTAGGGTATAGATATACTCTACCAATAATTTTTTGTCATGTTTATGGTCATTTTGATATGTATTATTAATTTAATAAAAACTATGTTATTGATTTTTCACTAAATAAATAATTTCTACATCATTAATGTATAATATTTTAAGTTAGTAAAATATTTATTAAATATTAAAAATAAATTACCATGATAAAGAAAAATATTTTATATTTCAAACTAGTATTTATAATCTAATTTATATTCTGTATAGCTATATATTAAAAATAATCTAATTATTAAAGTTTGAGTGAGACATTTCACTTTCCTTGAAATAAACTACAGAAAAGGTCTTAATAAAATACAAGTGGAATCCATTAGATTCCATTTTAACCCAAGTATGACTTCTAGTAAAATATAATCATCCAAATATATTAGGACAAGTGTTAGGGTAATTTTATAATATTATATTTAACCTTAATTACCTCAATTTACCTTTAACTATGGTAAATAAAATTTATCGTAGTTTCTATTCATAATGACTAATAATAAAAATTATATTATTAACATAATTTGGAAAAATTGATTCCAAATATGGAATCCATTTTTCCAAATTCAAATCACAGAAGTTTTATAAATTAATTTAAAATTAATCTCGTTGCTAAGAAAAAGAGTTTTAAAAGTTAAAACATTACAAAAGATTGAAATGATTTTACCTATGAATTCAATGTAAAATCAATGATAACGACATACATTATATTAAATGGTAAAAATATATTCTATTTATGCTTTAAAACAATTCAATATTATAATTTAACTATATAAATTATTACAATGAAAAAAGTTATTTTTAATTAAAATATAGCGTGTTTTTATTATTCATTAAAATATGAAAGTTGTCAGAATAATATGAAAAATTTATCCGATGTAAATTTTTATATCCTGCTTCCAAAGAAGAATTTTATTTTATCAAATTGAACTTATAAACATGTCAAAAACTATACTTAATGTGGGTGCACCATCAAAAGGTGGTGAAATTGCATTTTTTTTAAAATACTTATTTTAATCGAAAAAATTATTTTGTTCACACATGATGTTCTAGAAAATGTGTAAGATGTATAATAATGATATAAAATTCAATATTTATTTAATACTATTCATAACGTAAAGTTCATAATAATATTATTATAATATATCGTTGTTTAGTGAAACCCGATATTGCGTATTACACACACAATCAAGGAAGTTCGCGATTGTGTGTAATGCAAGCCAAGTCAAGGCTGCGTGTAGTGAAAGCCCCCTTGGTTGTTGCATATAAAACAAAATCTATACATAATGTTGCATAGAATAATTTCTACAAAACGAACTTCAAATTGTGTGTAACACGAGCCAAGAATAGTGTCGCGTATACTGCAAGCTAATACTGTGTTGCATATAGAACAAGCTAATTTTGGTGTAGGGTAAAACACAAGACATCAATGATATTAAAAAAAATAATTTTCATAAAAGCTTGGTTTGTTACATTCTACCCCCCTTAAAATGAATTTCTCCCTCAAAATTTGTCGTGGTTATAAACGGTTTACTACATGAAAGTTTCTTTCATAGAACCCCACATCGTAAAAAGGAATACAAAAACTTCATTTTAAAAAGGAAAGTTAGAATTATAACGGTCACCCAAAGTAACTCAGCACTGGGTTTCAACATGGGACAACATAGGGGAAAATATGGATATGGAAGAGAAATCTAACCATCATGTTCTGATGGGAAGTGGTAGATAACATGGTTATGAAAAAGCCAACAATCACAATGCCCTAAATTTGTGATAATCTAAAGTACCATCTGATTCATCAGATATAAGAGCACTAGGACAACATTTTTAGTTTTCAATATCATTTACCTAAAGATGAAAATTTTGAATTAGAAAAAAAATACTTACTTGATTTTGGTACAATCTCACTATTGTTGTTGCCTTGAACAATTTCCACATCACATCTCAAAGAAATAAAGTTGAATTTGTCTTCCATGAAGTGTTAGTAGATCATGCGATAGAATGATAGGTCATTCCATCTGTCTCAAACATAAGGTTAACAAAAGTTATATACATAAGAGAATCTATGGTGAGATTAGTGGTATACGGTTCCTAAAATGGACTTATACTTCGTGTATCATACCGCTTAATAAAATAAATCTTGTTTCTACTAACCAAGGACTTCCTGTAAGCTAGTGGTAAGCGATAAAGGCCTGTCACACTTTAGTTGTGGGTTCTATTTCCGCAACCATGTCTAACGCGACGGGTTTTCATCCGTCCTACAGGTTGTCCTTTTTCTAAAACTACACTATAATAACATTATAAAAAATATATCGATAAAAAAGTCCTAGTCTTAAACAATACAATCTGATGTCTGAAATAATCCATTCCAATTTTTAGACTTATCCAAAATACATCTTTCCAATATCATATTATAATGAAAATGATTACTGGAAAGGTCACATAAAAAGCATGTGAATACCATCATTTATCCCCCATGTATCCTACGATATATCTTATTGATCGCATTCCAAACATGGGAATACCTTAATCATGGATTCTTGTAAATTACCATAGAACCATAGTGAAAAAATGAAATTTTTCAAAAGGTAACTCTTTCCACATACAAAAATTCCTAAAATTCTATATACTCAATCCATGATATCACTATGTCCTTATATCACTCATGAACTCATTAATACTATCAAACATTTCATTATCTCCTTATCCCTTCTTTATGAACATATTAGGTGCTTTCCAAAAATATCTGAATAACCATTCATTGTTACCAGTACCATTCAACATATACTTTCAAAAACATAAGGAAAAACAATTATGTAACAATCCTTAGATGTCTCTTTATTCCATAGTACCATGAGATTACTTATACAACATTACTCTTGATAAACATGTAATCATTCCACTACCTTCTTAAACCATTGACTTAGCTTGGACAATTCATTCATCTCACATATCATTTATAGTCTCTACATCATCATTAATATAAATACTACCCATACGACCATGTTGATTCTCTTCCTGAGATTTTCGCTTAGGGAATTTGTTTGCAAAATGGTTGTACATTCCACATTTAAAACATTTAACCGTTGTTGATGTATTAGCATTAACATTATCCTTGTCCATGGTGTTAACTAAACCTTTTCCTTTGCAATTACTAGATTTCTGTCCTTGTTTTCCACGCCCAAAGAATCTTATAGCTCCTTTGAAAAATTCTCCCTGATTCCTCTTCCCACATGATTTACATGGCGAAACTAAACTTTCTTTCCTCTATGATCATTATGAAACTCCATCTTTCTCTTATTAGCTGAGTCATGAAACTTATCAAAGTTGAGATTATTGATCATATTATGAGATTTCTAATTAGGCATAGTAATGATGTTTGCAGATCCAAATCTCGCTTCATTTGGTTGCTCATGATGAATATCATATTCTCTATTAACATGAATCCTTCTGTTTCATGACATATCTTAGAACCCAAAAAGAATAGTATGAGAGGGAAAACTCATCCTAGAAAAACAGCATAATCATGGGGGATTACATTCACTCTCTAACATCATAGGATTAATTCTATAATTGTTACCATAATTCTAGGACTATAACCTGTACTTATACGTAACCTTAGGGATATACCTAGGCATACCTTAGAAATATCTTCTAGGGATCTCACTAAAGATTTCACATCCTAGTTTCCAGAGGTTTACTAAACATTTCCTCTGATACCTACTGTAGAGACACAATTCTTGATCTACATGGACATTACATTACTTTTTCGGAATACATAATACATAACAAAAACAGACACACAAGGACCGTAATAGTTTAGTGTCTTTGGAATCTCAGAATATAATCTTTGAATTTTGGTGAATGATCTTCAACATCTCCCATAAATATCTTACTCTTTTTCTTACCTAAAACCTATATTTATATCCTGTAGAAGAGATAACATATTAAGGGTGATCTCAAATGCTAATTAAGGGAAAGCATGGAGAAAATAAAACAAACCATATACATTTGAACTTCAAAACATTGACATAATATTTATACATCAAAATCATGAGCAATGACATAAAACATGGTAGTACGTAAGGAATAGATCATAATGGATCATCAATCATGATATAATATAATGGGAAGAAAACATGTAATTGTGGAAACCATTAATCACATCCTATTATTTCCATATTAGCCAAGGAATTTCTTCCAATACCATCTTAGTGGACAAAGTCCCTTAATCGAGTTAACTCCTCGTTCCAGTCCTATATCACTAAACCAGATTAACATTCTATTCAGGGCATCTCTATCTCATGATATATAAATATTTTTCCAATGAATTGGATGGATATATAGGTCCCACCCATCTCATAATTAAACCATTGTTATGTGGGCCAAAAAATCATAAATCATAGCATAACTCATGGAATAAAAATGGGATTCTTAAACATCACACCATCATAATATAATACATATAAGATAAAAAGACATCATTAAATTAATTCCATCATAAAATAATCAAATAAATTTAAAAATTGGGATAGAAACAAAACAATATATTATCTTAGATGGAAAATAATTTTGATAAAACACTTGAACTCCATTCATGAGGAAAAGTTCCTTTCTACTTCAAAACATTTTTCCTTTAATAACATGTCATAGAATTTTAAACTAAAAGAAGTTGATTAAAAATGTACTTGAAAACTTGTAAAGTAATATTCATGTAATTAATGTTCTATGAAATCATATATAATCCATTCTTTCTATATAAGTTAAAAAAACATTCTTCTCGTTCTTTGGCCATAAAAGTCAAAAAGTACATCGTACTAAAAATGACAAAATATTCCTTTCATATCTTTTACTAAAAACTCACCAATGGGTAAAATTGGATATAAAATATTGTAGTATTATAGAAATAATATTAAATATTTAGTAAACATGGATGTGGATGATAAATATTCCCCAGTAAATTCTGAAGTATAAACAATCTCGAATAAAAATGAGATTGCGAGATTTTCCATGACCTTATGTCGGATATGCTTTGTATGTATCCGAACCTCCTATATAATGATTTAAATAATTTCATTGACTTATTACAGAATCATATTTATTTTTATGATATCATAAATGGTTCAGTTATGACATTATATTACCCTTTCTTTTGTAATTTTCATGTTAAAGCAGTGTTTTGTGTAAAATCATTTCATTTATCATACGTGTTTCGACTTATTGTTCTTACTTATATCCTGATTTACATAATTCATTAATGTAAAACATGATTTATATAGAATATTTATTTAGCATATAAATATATATGATATATCGATAAATTTAATTAAATACACCATTCATGGAGATGGTAGGTCGTACGTACGCATGAATGCTATTTTCCTTTACTTATTGACTTGAATGAAAGTATGTAGATGACATGTATATATATAGGTAATCCAGTAGCATTATTATGTTATATATATCATTATTATTCATTATATACACTTTATAATAAATCTTTAATGGTTATCATGGAGAATGAATCTCATCGCGTCGTGGAGATGGTAATCTGTACGTACGCACGAGCGATGAAATCGTTCCCATAATTATTGAAGGGAATTGGAGTGGATGATATAATATCTCAGAGTCAGTATGATGTTATAATAACCATATATAGTTTTTTTCACCATTATACCCATCCAAGTAAGTTGGTGGTGGAAAAATATTTTACACCATGGCGTGGAGACGGTATTCGGTACGTACGCACGTGCGGGGATTTCATTTTCTGTAGTATGGACAGAAGGTGAAATGAGGTTGTTTCATATTTATAATAACATATAATTATATTAGTGATACTTATTTTATTACTTTATAATGAAACAACTAAATAAGAATATGTTTAAGAAGAAATAAACATGAATGAATCGGTTGAAGATATTACCTCTTCTTCGACGCACCTCTTTTAAGCTTCCTCTTAAGGCACTAGAGTTGGTATTTTGAGAAGACCAGAACCTCTAGAATGTTTCTATTTAATTTGAGGGGAGAAATGGTCTGGGGTTGGCTGAGCATTAAGGCTCGATGTTTTGTGAAGAGGAGAGGGAGGAGGTGCTCTTTTATAAGGGAGGAGAGAGGTACCTTTGGAAACATAAGAAATATTAATTTATAATAAATTCAAAACCCACATAAAAACCTACATAAATAACTTAAATAAAAATATGAGATGATATAGGGTTGTAATCTCATAATCCAATAATATTTAGACATGTTGTGAATTTATTTTAAACCTTTTCAATTTGATTTATCCTTATTTAATTTATTTAATCTTATTTGTGGTAATAATATTCTAAATTTTAAATTGTTATAAATAATTACTTATGTGTTGTGCATTATCCATAATTGGGTAGATTATTAAATTTTAGACCATATAAATTTAAATTTATAATTTTTAAATATTTATGTGATTTTTAGACAATTTAATAATATTTTATTTTTATAAAATAACAATAGTGTTAATTTTGACACTATTCATTTATTTGAATTTAAATAAAATCCAAATAGAGTATATATTCGAACCAAAATGTTTAATAGATTCATAAAATGTCATATTAAACTATAAAATTTGTGTAGAACATTATTTAGTTCATATAATTTTTATTTTAATATTTATAAAACCATTTATTTGATATTTACCTTAATAAAAAAAATACTACATCATTTTTGTACATTCATTTCATATAGTTATTATTTGCATAAAAAAATAACATAATATCCTATGATGAAGATAAATATAATAACATTCATAATAATATTTTTACTTGAATTTATCATCTTAAAATCACAACATTTAAATTTTTATATTTATTAAATTATGAAGGTGACATCGTTAACATCATTTAAAATAAAATAATGTAAATTTCCTAATCGGTTTTATAATGCTAAAAATGGTCCAAATATCAACCCTTGGATGATTAGGGTATATATATACTCGACCAATAATGTATTGTCAAGTTTCTGGTCCTTTTGATAGGTATTATTATTCTAATAAAAACTATATTATTGATTTTTTCACTAAATAAATAATATCTACATCATTAATGTATAATATTTTAAGGTAATAAAATATTTATTAAAAATTACAAATAAATTACCATGATAAAAAAAGAAATTTTATATTTTAAATGAGTATTTATAATCTAATTTTTATTATGTATAACTATATATTATAAATAATATAATTATTAATGTTTGAGTGAGACATTTCACATTCCTTTAGATAAACTAAATAAAAGGTCTTAATAAAATACAAGTGGGATCCATTAGATTACATTTCGATCCAATTATGATTTAGGGTAAAATATAATCATCCAATTATATTAGGAAAAGTGTTAGGGTAATTTTATAAAATTATATTTACCCTTAATTACCTCGATTTACCTTTAACTATGGTAAATAAAATTTACTGTAGTTACTATTCATAATGACTAAAAATAAAAAGTATCTTATTAACATAATTTGTACCTACTAATTTCAGATATGGAATCCATTTTTCCAAATTCAAATCACAGAAGTTTCAGAAATTAATTTAAAATTAATCTCGTTGTTAAGAAAACAAGTTTTAAAAGTTAAAACATTGCAAATGATTGAAATGATTTTACCTATGAATTCAATGTAAAATCAATGCTAATGAAATAAATTATATTAAATTGTAAAAATATATTCTATTTATACTTTAAACCCAATAAATATTATAATTTAACCATATAAATTATTACGATGAAAAATTTATTTTTAATTAAAATATAGCGTGTTTTTACTATTCATTAAAATATGAAAGTTATCCGAATAATATGAAAAATGTATCCAAAGTAAATTTTTATATCATGATTCCAATGATTAATTTTATTTTGTCATATTGAACTTATTGACATGTCAAAAACTATATTTAATGTGGGTGCGCCATCAAAAGGTGGGAACACTGCATTTTTTGAAAAAGACTTATTTTACTCGAAAAATTTATTTTTTTCTCAGACGATGTTCTATACTTTTATTAAGATGATTAATAATGTTAGAACATTAAAAATATAGTTAATACTATTCATAAATGCTAGTTTATAATAATATTATAACAATATATCGTCTTTTAGTTAAACCCAGTATTGCGTACTGCACACGCTTTCAAGGAAGGTCGTGATTGTGTGTAATGAAAGCAAAGTCAAGGCTGTGTTTAGTGAACGATCCCTTTGTTTTGCGTATAAAACAAAATATATAGTTAATTTTGTGTATAATAATTTCTAAAAAACGAACATGAAATTGTGTGTAACATGACCCAAGAATAGTGTTTTGTATACTGCAAGCTAATACGGTGTTGCATATCAAACAAGCTAATTTTGGTGTAGCGTATAACACAAGACATCAATGAAATTAAGAAGAATAATTATAATAAAATCTCGGGTTGTTACAGTCTACTCCACCCTTGTTGTAGTACTTATAGACATAGGTGCGAGTCATTATTTTATTGTCGCTGCCCCTTTTCAGAGATTGGAGATTTCGACGAATCTGTTGGCTCCATCCTTATGACTAGAGACTCCTACAAGAGTAGACACAAAGATTAAACACCGGTTCTGGTAGTGTGATCTTTCTCTAGGAGGTAAGAGCTTCAGCTGGGATCTCCTCGTAGCGGCGTCGAGGCCTTAGGACGTCATCTTGGGAATGGAATGGTTATCCACAGCTGAGGCTCAGATTGACTGTATTAGGTGGAAAGTGTGGTGTATCCATGAGGATGGGATGAGTTTTACCTTCCCCAGCAAGAAAAGGGCATTTGTAGTGTTGGATGGACTTACCCAGAGTAGGGGGAAGCCAATCACACATTAGTTGACAAGCCTCATTCTCGGAGCGGTTGATGTGTGGAGTCTGGGTTTTCCTATTGTGGTGGATCTTTACGCGAATGTTTTCCCTAATGATGTTCTAGGACTAGCACCTCACAGAAAAGTTGAATTTTACATTGACATGTACCCTGAGACGACACCGATATCTACTCCAGTATATCAGATGGATCCCACCGAGCTTCGTGATATACATGTACAGCTGGAGGACTTACTGGAGAATGGATTTATCCGACCCAGTGTTTCACCCAAGGAATCCTCGATTTTGTTTTCCAAGAATGAATATGGGAGCATGAGTATCTATGTTGACTCCCATTTCCTGAACCAGGTGATCGTTAATATCAATTAACAACTTCCAAGGTTTGACGAACTCTTTGATCATCTCATGGTAGCATGATGGTTCTCGAAGATAGACCTTAGGATAGGCTATCACCAGCTCAGAGTTCGAGATGATGATGTGCCTAAGACGACCTTCATGTGTTGGTATGGCCACTACGAGTTCTTGGTTATGCCCTTTGGCATAACAAAATCTCTAGTAGTGTTCATGAGTCTTAGGAACAGGGTCATTCAGCCTTACCTCAATCGCTTTGTCGTAGTCTTCATCGACTATATACTGATCTACTCGACTACTAAGGAGTAGCATGCCTACCATTTTCGGGTAGTTCTAGACACACTCTGAGAGCACCAGCTTTATGGTAAGTTCTCGAAGTGCCAGTTCTGGATCAAATTTCCCCAATTTTAATAACATTTTAATCATTACTCATACACCAAATTTTTATTGAAATGTTTTTCTTATTCATGATATATGTCGGTAAAAAATATCCCTTTAATTATTAAAATTATGTTCCTTGGAAAAACCACACACTATGATCTTGAGTCACCCAAATATTATTTTTCCCTATCTATCAAAAGTACAATTTTAAATTCTTATGATCTCTTTTGCTTGACAATTAAGTTCGTGCCCTTAGGTGGTCTTGTATAAGTTTCCTATATAACATTCTTGTTAGCAAAACAATTCCAATATTCGACTATGCATCATATTCTCTACTTGGTCCTACCTAACACAACCCCCATAATGGTTTTGTCAAATAATGGTAACTTCATTCATAGAAGATACTCCCACATTTGTTGGTACAAGTTTTAAATTTAATGACCATAAAAATTGTGGATAAGGATTCCCCTTATAAATATTTAAAAAACATTAATGTAATTCATAACCATAGAATCTTTTTTAATAACTAATTTCAAAATTTATGGTCAATGCTATTCGACCCTGAATATTAGCTCTTTATAGTCCTGCATGCCCGACTCTAAACTGAAAACCACAAGAGACATGGTAATCACATGATGGAGAAACTGAATTGGGAACATTGAACAAAAGTTGAGTCCTAGATCACTAAATGTACATTTTTGTACGATTTAGGTAGTATTGAGCAATAAAAACACAAGAGATTTAAAGTTTGTGGAGACGTCCATATAACCCTGGAAAAAATAAAACTATGCTTACCAGGCCCAATGGCTGAAGTAAAAAAAAGAAGTTAGGAAAAGTGAAAATACATATGATTAATGACTAATTACTTTTCATTTATGATAATATTTCACATATGAGCATCCACAAATTGGAGTCTCTAACTTCCCAAAAATAAGAAATTATGAAAGGATTTCTATGGAACTCCTCATTTGTTTGACAGCCTCTTGAGCCCCATAATCTACTAGTTGAAGCTTGTTTATTTGACCAGTCTTTCTCTATTCATCATGATTAAGTGCTTCTCTAGAATCTACAATGGTTGTTTCCCCATCCTTCTAGACATCTCCTAATGAGCTATGAAGCTGGTCATGTTCCCCTGAATTGATATCGAACTGTGGATGAAGGTGCAGTTGCTGAACAATCTATTCTTTAATTTTCTACTTTATTCCCTTAAACATTACAGTATGATTAGCCTCAGCCTGGGAAAATGCGTCTTAAAACACATCAATATTGATCAACAGTTCGTATTCTATTAGGTCTTGTAGAAAATTTTTCTCTTTCTCCCTCCTCCGAATAATCTCTCTCACTACACTATGAATTTCATGGTATTCAAAACCACCAAATCCTACCATGATAAATAGAGATGAATTTTGTGGAATTATTGAAGGTAGTTCCTCAAGGGGAATATCATATATTATTTTCCAGATGTTTTTCCATGCCTTGCGGCGTGAAAGAAGAAGAGCCTTCTTTAGTTCTGGGACTAATTCAGAATCAATATCATAAAGAGGGATATATACAGGGACTGATCTTCTTAAAGAAGTTCCCTGTTCTATTCCTTTTTGAACAATAGTTTATCGACCATCCAATGTTTTTTGGACAGATGTAATGGATTTACCTCTAGATCTAGCCATTGAATTTATTAGCCCTATATGGTAAATCATGAAGTATGGTTATTTTTTGATACAAGCGATAAAAAAATTGAAGTTAATCACAATATCAATATCTCTTACCTAATAATAGGTTAGCATGTTGAGAAGAATCCCCCCTAATATTATCAGTTTCATTAATTTTGTTTGATGTCTCTAATGAGGAGTGTTATTTTTAACATGCTCAGGATCTTCAGAGCGAATCTGAGGAATATCTTTTATCTCAAGATCCACTTGAGCCAATGTCTCTACAATGGTGGTGATGACATTAATATCAAAACATTCTTCATATATCGTTGCAGCAACATTTTCTTTAGATGGAACTACATATTTCAACCAACCATGGTTAGAAGGTTAAACATAAGAAGATTAACAGGACAAATAATGAGAACTCACATCCAGTTGATTCTATACAAGGAACACCAAAATCATCTAAAGTACTTTATATATTAAAATGTTCTAATATTTCTTCAAAAGGCATGCCAATGTTTGTATTTTCATCCAGTGACATCTCATATCCCAGGTTAGTCTCACCAGTGGGAGAACTTGGCATGTTTTCTTCCCAACCTTCCTACCACAACCTTTGACCCTAAATAACTTCCTCAGCAACAGTTTTGGGGTCAATGTCAGTTGTTTCCAGATGTTCTGGTGCATGAGATGAACCTAAAATTATCCCAGAAATGAATGTAGTTGTTGTTAAATGTTTTGAATTATAAAGTATTGTTGATTTACAAGTAGCCTCCTCTCCTCTGATAGTAGGAACAGGTGTATTTCTGGGAACACATGTTGGTTCTTTTGGCTTCAATGCCTCATCAAAAACCAGTATATTTGCAGGAATTTGTGTCTGTTCAGCATCACCTTCAATGGTTCCTCGAACCTTATCAGTATTTTTTAGAAAAGAATAAACAAAAGAAGCCCCTGTAATCCTAAGAAGTTTAAACACTTTTTCATAAATAAGGACAAAAATTCATGATTGTCAGCGAGACTCAGCAATGCTAAGAATGCTCTTAACCATGGATCTCTTTCTTCGGTGATTTTTCTTCTTCACCTTATTTGGATGGATTGCATCATCATACCTAAAAATAGGTATCTAAGATCCAAATACCCTCTCTATTTCCTCCTCTATGGACTATTGGCTCTGTTATATTTCTCCTGATTCAGGGGGTGATTCAGTAGCTCTAAGAGTACTGTGTTTAGGGATATACTGTTGTGAAGAAACTTCAATTGTCTTATCTTTACCCAGCTGTAAGTTTAGATGATATTTCTCCTACGTAACAATGTTTTTACTAAATTTCAAGTTGCAATATAAATGAGAATACGAGATAAAGGAAACTTACATTACTAGATCTATAAATTTGCACTACTCTTTGTCTAATGATGGATTAATACCTTCATTGGTACCTTGATCTATCATTTCCATCACCCGCTTTGTTATAGGAGTTGATTCATTAGTAGAATATATGATTATTTCCTACTCTAGAATGTAGGTCCTCACCTCATTGTAATTATCCTTAAAATTAATGTTAGAAGAATCCCACAAATGCCTTACTTGTGGAATATACAGTCCTTCACACAGATTCATCCACATGTTTTTAGCATCACAGTATAGATTATTCCATGTTTGAATAGCCTCTGGTCATATATATTCAAGTTTTATGTCAGAGGGTTGTAAAGAAGATCTTACAACCTTGGATTTGAGTTTCTTCGAAACACCCATAGTCATGAATGGGTGATTAGAAAATGGAACTCACCGCTCTCTAGAATTATGGTGACAAGATCACCTAGATACAGCTTTTGTAGGGGTTGATGGAGTGGATCTCTTAATTCTAGAAGGAGGGCTATATTTGGAACAAGGTCTCTTCGGTGAATTTGTAGCTTAATCACCTCCACCCTCTGATTCTTTTGAGTTGGCCCCTGATGATGAAGAATTATGTTACAAACTATAGGGTTCCCTCTAGCTACTTCTATCCACCCCCACTCGAGGGACAACATGATTTAATACCCCTTCAGGGTATGATACAACATAGTTTTCAACATACCAGATAGTCAATCTTCATACTGAAATAGCGATGGGTAAATTAAATACTACCCCAGTCTTCTCTGCAGATTTCAACAACCATAGTTGTCGAGAAACCATTGGGTGTTTTCTAATCTGACATTCACTAAAAGGGATACATTATTCTATTGTAGACATTAAAATTGACAAACAAATCTATAAGTAGTATATCCCTCACAAAGGCCTTCTCCGTCGATTCTGGTGGCCAACACGCCATCTCTACAAGCCATACTATATGCCCTTAATTCCAAAATGGACATCCAATCATCAAAAAATTTACCCATAGGAGGATTCCTATAAGGAACAAAATGGAACTCCTTATGCTTTCTAAATATAGACTTGATGTCCTAATCATTCAACGGAAAGGGTGAAATACCAAAAAAAGCCTGAACATATGGTCAGAAATAACTTCAAAAAATCTGTACTCCAGTTTTTACAGAATAAGTTTCAATGTGAGTAGCAATACATCCACACAACACTTGGAATGGCCCCAATATTCTAAAGAGATAATTCCCTTTGTAAATTTGCAGCAAACTCCTATGAATATTGTCAAAAACAAGTGTACCCAACCCTATCATCCTTTTCTCCACCATCTTAGCTACTATAACAGGGGTTCCCACCCTCACGCTACCTTTGGAGTCTCAGACTGGTAATACATACACATTGAGCCACATTAAAAAGAAATATTATAGATGTTTCTTTTCAGGAATTTTTGGGTTGACTTTATATCCCCATTTATAAAATTCTCCTTTCTCCAATGTTGACCAAAAAGTATCAAGGGCACATCTCTTCTTTTCCCTAGGACAACTAGTCGGATGAGTGTAAGTGGGACCCTTTTCCTTCTTCTTTATCCAAAATATTTCCATACATTCCTCTAGATGAATATCCCTCATAATGAGAGGCTTTATGGTGTTAATGTTACTATGTTTGTTAAATATTTTCATCAACCCACAAACCAAAGTCGAAGACTTATTTAGGTCATTCCATGTCACCTTGGGAGGAATAAACTCATAATAAATGTCTTTTAGGATTAAATCCCCAGAAATCTTGTAAATGTCCCATAAGATGATGCCTACCTCCCCTTGTGTTAAATGAAAGTAATTAGTCCATGGCCTCCATAGGCATAATAATTACAAGAGGAAATAATCATTCCTTTACACAAAAGTTTTTCCAAGCCAGAAAGCCTCATAAATCCCAATGCATTTCAAGTCATCTGTAAATTTGGAACAGGTCGTATGAACCTAGTATGCCCACATCCATGCAGGTTTTACACCTCCTCCCGGGAAGAAGTCCAAATTTTTCTTCCAACATTGGGATTGATCTGTCTGAGAATCCCAAAAGATGGATGAATAAGAGTGTGGCTACATATTAGGGGTCTATGCCTTCAAATCTAGAGCACATAGGCTAGGATGCATAATATGAGCTTTCTCTACTGTCCCAACATTGGAAAATTAGCCCCCAGAAGAAATTTTGGCTGATGAAAAGTTGGTATAATATTAAAACCAAGAATGTGGGACATAGTTATTTGGATTTAGAATATTAACATCCTATAAATGTCCATAGAAATACAAAGGTAGATAGTTTCTTCAGGTAATGTTGAAATGATAATTCTTTAAATATTTTACCATGTCTAGAAGGGTGTTATCGCAAATGTCAAAGTAATCATGACAAATGATATTCATCATGTCATCAATCCTCTTCCTGGAAATCCGATCAGTAGTTACAATTCATTTAGGAGCCATTTAAAACCTGCAAAAGATAGAAATAAACGTTTAATGTAAGTTCATTTTTTGTTGTTTTGACAAATCAAAATTGGTAAAGGCATTAAGGAAAGAAAGTATAAAATTGGTGAACAAGTATAAGTCAGCATGAAAGTATGGATCCCCACATATAGTGCACAACTAAAAAACATAAAGAGGAAGCACGATGAAATTGAAGTGCCTGAGTCAAAGAAGACATGTACGTCGAGAGCTAAAATTTCTGAAGTCTTGAGGACTTTCATGAATGTAAAGTCATTATATATAGGTGACACATGTCACCATGCATTCTATATTCCTACGCACTGCAAACTTGTGTGACCAGTTGCTCAATGCATGTAACACTTGTGCGCCCTATAACACTTTTCTTTCTCCTTTATTACTTTACATTAGTATAGGATCCTATTTTCATTTCAGATCCAATTCTGAGGGTGGGGGGAGATTTTGTTGACACTCCATTCCATCAATGTGTATAAAAATAGACAATGGGAATCCCCTTAGAGTGAAAATGAGAAAAACATGAAGAAAATCATGATTTAAAAAGGCATGAATTTTGGATCGCCTTAGTCAAACCAAAAGATCATTGGCGTGTAGCATACTTGAGTGCCCCAAAATGTCACGTAACCTACTTTCATGACCAAAATCCTTTTTCCCACGGTCTAGTTTTTTCCAATAAATAGACCTTTGGGGTATTCATTTGTATGGACGAATTTCCCTAAAGCCCAATTGTTGGTCTTGTCTCCCTAGTACTATTACCAAGTCTTTTGAAACATTTAAGGAAGTTCTCCAACACCTTGAGTGGAGGATTTAAGGGAGGATCATTGGACATAAGTCCTTTTAGTGTTTTTAAACCATAACACTAGCCTGCCTAAATCACCCAACCTCCCAAAATCAGAAATACATGTGTGCCGCTTATTCCTTTTATAAGAACATGAGTTTCCTACTTCTGGGATCACCTATGAATACTCTTGAAGTCTTGGGCAAGGTATCATCCAAGTGTTACTATATTGGTTGTTCATCGCTAAAGATAACATCAGGTCCCCCAAGTCTACTTGCGCACCCTTTTCAACTTGGGCACTAATCTTCGATTCACATACTCTCTTCAGTCTACAAGCCATAAAGCCTTCCTCAAAGCCATTCATGGAATGTCTTATTATTCATTGTCTCCCTTGTCGAATAGGTATTCTTTTAAGGCCTCCACGAAAACCTCTTGACTTATCAATCCTTTGGGAAGGCACATCAGCATGTCTCTTTTTGGGGTTTGTATTTCCATAGTAAGAGGTTTCTCACCTTTGTTTTATAAGGGATTTAGCATATCTGGAATGTGTGTGGGTTTGTATAACCACATTCACGTATGCCTTTCTCCCAAGAACAGTGTTGGGATGTTATTGGTTTAGAGTAGTGTTGGGTCTGGGTCTCTCCCTTCTCAAAGAGATAACCTAGAAACTCAGGTCTTTGGAAGGGAAGGTAAAGTTCAAAAAAAATTTAATCCTTTTTAAACAAAGTATAAATCTCCCTACCTTACCAGAATCAGTTTTATGTCAACCATCCTAGTATAATCCCCAAGCTTTTATTGTAAGAGGTATATCATTTCTCCTCCTTTCTTCATCGGTGCCAAATACCAGAGTGGAGATGAGATAAGGGAATTTTTATACCCATTCCCTCTCTCATTGGGCTTTTTCACCATGGGTATCTATCCTGGTGTAAGACCATAACCTTCATCCCCTAATCCTTTCATTGGAAACCTGAACAATATAATATGAATAGAGATAAGGCTCATCACCTCACCCTCTTGCATGGTCAATATGCCCTCTTCCACAAGTCGGGGATGAAAAATTTGAAAGTGCAATTGTTAAATATTTTACATCATCTTGTTTCCCACATTAAGAATGACTCACACATGATTATAGATTTTTCACGGTCACAATATTTTCACAATTGAATGAACTATGAGAACTCTGATTCCCACCGTAATTGGGATACATAGGAATCCTTCTTAGGGCCTGAGCTTACTGGATATCCTCTTCTGGAATCTAACCCTAATTCCCTTAATCTGGGAATCTCCAAGTAATAAGCCCCAAATTATACTCTGAAATCACCAAGGTATAATTTTTAGGATGTAAGACCAAACTCATTTCCTTCAATGGAATATTATCTCCTATGAGACTTATCAAACTATGTGGGCTTTGATTCCCATCTATGTGGGATACTTTGGAAGCCTCCTTGAGGTTCAAACCCAATACCTTAAATCAACCATGTTATCCTTGGTCCATATTCCCAACTGGTTGTAATCCTACTTGGAAACCCATATACATTACATGTTCCTTGGGCTGCTTCAGCATAAGTCCTACATAATGTTTTGACTATGCACCTTCCGCTTAGATTTCCACACCACATGACATTAAATATTACGGCTATGTCCTTATCAAATGACCTTAAAAGGTATGATGTGTCCCATTCAATGGCACCGAACTACGAGGGTATTGATTACCTTTTCAAGGATACATATGTATCCCATTTTATGGGCACGATAGCTAGATCAAACCCAACCTTTGTCTCCCTGGATGACAATGAATTCAAGAGTTCCCCACTGAGTGGATTAAAAACCATTATCATCATAACGATGATTAAACTAATTTATAAGTTTTATATGAGAGGATACCATTTATGGAGAACCTTGAATAGATATAGATATCTTAATTAATAAAGAACCTATAATTCCTACAGATGATTTAAAACATTACACATGTTAATAAGTGATTGCAAATTCCAGGGGATGCTTATGATATACTTGGTGAATTAATAAGGATTCATGAAAATATCATAAATTATAACGAGTGTCCCATAGTAGACAATAATTCCCCCCAAAAGGGTGTGATAAGTCTGACATCCCATGCTCTCGACCAATTCATGTTCTTAAGTACCGTGTTGTTCAAACTTGATGAACCCCTGCCTTTGGAAAGAAGATCCCCTTTGGATAAGGATCTGTTGGAAGTTTCCGGTTCCACAAAAAAATCCAATGGAAGATTCCTAGAAGTAGTGATTCTTAAAACTATAATTCATGTCTCAAGGAACTAAGAAACAAGTATAAACACCATACAAGAGAAATAGGTTGTGTATAAGGCTTATGTTACACGAAAATAAAAGTGAGACAAAATAATCCCTTACCTTAGGTCTAATAACCTATGTATATATCTGAACCAAAGGTATAATGATTTAAAAAATTCCATTGGATTGTTCCATAATCATACTAATTTTTATGAAATCATATATGATTATATGATCATCCGTTTTATAATAACATTTCATTATTACACATTATTTGGGAATTAATTACTTTATTTTCTTAAGCATGTTTGATCGAATAAGTTTCGGTTATCCTTCTTTGGCCACAGTTATATCAATAAAAAATTATATTAACATAAAATATATCATATTTATTAATTTTATACATTTATATAGTCTTGTTTTAATATATATAACGTATAATGAATCACATAGAATTGTGGAGATGGTTGGCTGTATGTATGGTTGAGCGATTATACCATTCCATTACATATGAAATGATATATAATTGGATGGTATATATGTTGTTTTAGAATAGATTTCATGTTTTAATAATTACATATAGTTATTATTTCCATCATTATATCCATCCTAGAAATATGGTGGTGAAAAACAGATGACACCATGATGTAGAGACAGAAAGCCGTACATATGCACACATTGTGATTTCGTTTTTCATAGGATGGATAGAAGGTGGAATAAGGATGTGGCATAAACATAATAACATATTAGAATATCATTTATACTATATTTATTACATTATAATTGAAACAACTCATGAATAGGAAGTATAAGAAAAAATAATTCGAAATAATTGGTAGAGGAGACTACCTCTTCTTCGACGTATTCCTTCTAAATCTCCTCTTAAAGGCACTAGAGTTGGTCATTCGAGAATACAATAACCTATATAATGTAACTAGGGAATTTTATATGGGAAATTGGTAGGTTATGGGTGATATTTAAGTATCATATTTAAGTGAATATATGTTGGAGGAGGTGTCTTATAATTTAGGTAAGGGGAACTTTTGGAATCTCTAGAAGTATTAATTTATAATAAAATAAAACCTTATAAAAATCCTCCAAATTGTCATAGTTTCGAATATGATATGATATAAGGTTGTAATATTTTCAACCATTAAATTTTTCACAAGTTGTTATATCAATTTAAATCTTATCATTTTAATTATCACTTAGTTATTCTATTCAATTTTCAACGGGGGTAACAAATATTTAAATATTAAAATAGTGTAATTTATATTATTTGATGTCAATTGGACCATAAATAAATACATTAGAACATTTTGGACTATATAATATTTATTATGTATTTTTTTAAAATTTTTATGATTTATAAATAATTTAAAAAAAATTATTTTTACAAAACAACAGTAGTGTCAATTTTGAAAATATTAAATTCAATTTATTTTTTGAAATATAAAGATAATATTTTATCCACTAACCAAATATTTTATTATATTTTTTTGGGTCAAGGTATTAAATAAAATTAATTGGATAGAATAATTATCCTAAATTATATTTATTTTAATATTTTTTGTAACAGTAATTTTATAATTATAGTAATAAATTAATTTCAACATCAGTTTTGTGTAATTATTTAATACACTTATTTAATGAATAAAAATTAAAAATAAATTAATATGATGAAGATAAATCTTATAGTTCACAAATTAATACTTATAGTCCAATATATATTCTGTACAATCTAATAATAAAAAAGTTTTATTTATTATAATGTGAATGTGACAACTTTAACATCACTTTAAATAAAATATTATAAGTGTCATAATGTTTTCAATTTGACTCCAAATGAACTGTAAATATAAATTTGGATTATTATGGTCGATATATACTATAAATATATGATTTTGTAATGTTTTTTCGACTTTTAATCATTATTTTTATTTTATTTAAAAACATTTTATCCATTATTCTATAATTAAATAATTTCTACATCATTATTGTATATGAATTTTAGGTAATTATTGAATATCTAAAATTCTAAATAAATTCTCATTTTTTATGTAATTTAATTATATTTGTATAGACTATTTATTATTGAAGTTATCTCATATTTATCACTATGTTAAAATTATTGTACTTACAAAACATAAGAGGGTGACATGTTGTCACTTTCTTTTATTTTATATATATCATATTAATGGGAAAAAGTACATTAAATGGTTCAATTATTTTCATTAAGTATTAGGGGTCATATTTTATTCATCCAATATTAGTTTTTCAGGAATTAGGGTTATTTGATGGTTCTTATTAAGTTATTTGTTACCTTAATTTACCCGAATTAACTTTTACCATGGTAAATAAAAATTACCAATGTTACTATTCATAAAATCAAAAAAACCAAATAAATAGAGCCTATTTAAATAATTTATACCAACTGATTCATAACATGGAATTAATTTTTCAAATTTTGAGACACATAAGTTGCAGTAATTAAATTAAAATTATTTCCATTTGTCGGAATTAAAAACAGGTTTTAAATTTTAAAACATTGTAAAAGATTGAAATGTTTTTACATAAAAATTAAATTTATAATTAATTACAATGAAATAACTTATATTTAATGATATAAATATATTATCTTTATCATTTAAAAAAATTAAATAATAAAATTTAACCATATATATTATTTTGATGAAAAAAGTTTGTTATCAATTAACATTTCGTGCACTTTTTCGATTCATCAAAACATGAAAGTTATCAAAAAAATATCAAAAATTCAACCAGAGTAAATTTTTATATCCCAATTGAAAATAATTTGTTTATTTTTAAAAATAAAATATATAAGATTGTAAAAAATAGATTTAAAATGGGTATGCCATCAAAATGTGGCAGAACTGCATTTTTTGAAAAATTCTTCTTTTATCCAGAAAATTGCATTTGTTCTTATTTTATGACTATAAAACATATAAGATGAATTTAAATCATTTATATTTAATATATTACAAATATATTACATTAATAAAATCTTTCAAGAGTTGTTTTCTAATATTATGAACTCACTTATTTAAATTTAAATAGTTTTTCAAAGTAAAGTTAATATTGTTCATATTCGTCATAATAATCACTAGGTTAAAAAGATAAAATAATAATTTTATGCCTTTCAATTAGACTCTATATTTCATGAAATTAATTCTATCAAAATAACATTAAATTTTGTGTAACACATTCCAACCATAGAGCTGTGTGTACCACAAGCTAAGATGGTGTTTCATGTAGTGTAATATTATCTTAGTGTACCGTATAATATTAGCCATCAAGGAAATTAAAAATATATATATTTTTATAAATAATGTATCTCATAAAAATCCTGGTTTGTTACATTATACCCCACTTAAAATGTATTTCTCCCTTGAAATTCATTTATGTTATAAATGGATTAATACTTGAAAGCTTCCTTCATAGAAACCCATATCATAAACGAGAATAATAAAACTTCCTATTAAAAAGGAATTTCAGAAACATAATAGTTACACAATGTCACTCATAACTAGGTTCCTACCTAGAATTACATAGTTATAAAGTGAAAACGTAGAGTTGGAAGAAAAATTGAACTATCATGTTCTGATGGGGAGCGATATAAAACATCATTAAGAGAAAGTTAAAAATAAAAATCCTAAAATTTGGGTTGATCTAAGGAAACATATGATTTATCCGATAAAAAACTAATAGGATAAAATTTTTGGTTTTAAAGATCCTTCAGCTAAATTTGAAGAACATTAAAATAAATTATTACTTTATTTCAATACAATATCATTGTTTTTCCAGCATTCAAAAATTTCAACATCATTTCTTATTCAAAAAAATGAAGTTGAACTTATTATTCCTGATGTGTTAGCAGATCATGTGATCTATAAATATAATGATAGGTAATTCCATCTATATTTATCACAAAAAGGTTATCACAAGTTATCAAATATTCATAATTCCACATATTATGAGATAAAACAGTATTCTAAAAAACATCTTCTAAAGTTTAACATATACCTTAAATAAATTTATAACCAAACCATCCATCTAAAAAATAAAAATTTAAAACATTATAAATACGTACATTGACATGACTTAACATTTATACCTCATATATCATAATGTATCCCCTATTGTCCACATTCCAAACATGTGATCACCATCATCATGTATTCCTTTGAGTCATGGTAATAACCTAAATTACCATATATCCTTATTGAAAACATGCATGTTTCCTTATTCCCAAACAAATTGGATATATTTTCCCAAAAATTTCTATACTTAATCTCTGATAGCATAATCCTATTGATTAAAAATACATTATTATTTCCCAAGAAACTAGTATCACTTAAATTACTTATTCAAATCCAATATATATTTATTCAAATGTCATTATATCACCATCATGATCATATTACGGGTTACCCTTCCCTTAATCATGTCGTTTTAAAAAATTTCAACTCATTACCTCAATCACCTTACATTTTTACTAGTACCATTTTGTATATTCTCTTAAATACTCCTGGAAAACTACTATGGACCAATACATAAAGGTTTCACTATTCCATAACACCATAAATGTACTTCCATAACAATATTCATGAAATCTAATTCAAAAACACTGAATGATTCCACAACTTACTTTTCATACTCAAAATCACCAATAGTGAAGTAATTTTATTTGCCTTTTTCTTTGGACTTAATAGGTTTTTGAAGTTGATCATCATTGAGAACCCTTCTATTAGGGCATTAGTAAGCATAATGCATTATTTCCTTGAACTTGTAGCATTGAAGTGTTGGTGGTTCATTTTCTTGAAATTTATCTCTATTTAATAGAATATTTACATCACTCTAACACTCTTTTTCTCATTGGCCAGGATTCCCACACTTTAAGCATCTTTTGGGTCATTTTAGGCATCCCCCTGTGTGTTATTTTCGATATTTTTAGAAAGTAGGAGGTTATGAATTTTTCTTCTCTATTTCTGGAAAAACACTAGAGTTTCTATTAATCTATATCTTCATTCTATTCTTTCCAAAAAAAATTGAGAGTTACCAACTTCCAATTTCACTTTTAGTGAACAACTAATGACTTCTTCATAGCTTCCAAAGTCCCTTATGGAAATGGAATTTCAGAGACCCAGTTTTAGGCCACTAAAGAGTCGTTCAATTTTTCTTCCAAGGATGATGATTAACATAAAAGAATACTTTTAAAGCCTTATAAAATTATTTTTATAGGTAAAAATGGATTCATAACCCTTTTTCTTAAGCTCAATGAATTTCTTCTTCATCTTTGTTCGTAGAATACTATGGAAGTAATTACTGAAAAATATCCCTTTAAACTCTTCCCATTCCATAAATTTAATTTCTTCTTTATCCCTCATGTTCTTAATAATATTCCATAATTGAATGGCTTCACCTTCTAGATTATAAACAACCAAAATGAATTTTTCATGTTTAAAACACTAAATGATGAAAAATGTCATTTCAGTTGAATTGATCCATTGTTTGGAAACATATACATTAGAAGACCCACTGACATAAGGTGGGTGTTTCCTCATAAAGGTCTAAATAAATAAATTTTCCACAGTCTACTCATTCAGAATTACAACATGATTTATAGCTTGTGTGAGTACAGAGATAAGATTCGGAATTGTATCTCCCATAAAATTTGGTTTCTCAAAAGGATAATCATTGAATTTCCTATGGAATTCATTTTTAATACGATTCATTTGGGTTCTATTAATTCAATAAAATCCAAAAATAATAGTGTGAGAGGAAAAAATCATACTTGTAAAACAACATAATCAAGTGGGATACTTTCAGACTGTAATATATTAGGTTTAATCCTTGGTTATTCATGATACTTAAATTAATTCTATGACTATGACCTAAAATTACCATTATACTGGGGACATCCATATACATATCCTTATAAATATAACTATGGATTTCATAAAAGTTTTTAAATCCTACATTCCAAATTTTAACTACACTTTTCCTCTGATACCTACTATAATGACCCAAGATTGACCTACATGGATATTACATATTTTTAGATAAATATTCATTTCATATTAAAGACGCTCACCTTAGGACCATAATTTTTTAGTGCATTTGGAAGCATTGAATATATTCTTCTAACTTAATGAATTATCTTCAACATCTCTTTTAAATATCTTCCCTTTAAAACTCATACCTAAAACCTTTCTTTGTAACCTAAGTAAAAGAAAACATAATATGGGGTAAGCTCAAATGATTAATAAGGGTATAAAAAGGAAATATGATTGAATATAATGATATTAAGGGAAAGATAACATAATCATGAAGATATAATTTCATACAATGTATATCAAAAATCATGGAATAAATATTGGTAGTTCATATGGCATGAATCATAAGGAAATCAAAGAACATAATCCATGAGAACATAAAATTAGCATAAGACATGACATTATGGAATACACATAAACTTGTAACTTTTTGAAAATGTATAAATAGTAACCATTTTCACTCATTAAATTAAGGACATGAATTCAGTCCCTTACACCAATATAAAGATGTAGAATCTAGGTCCACTCATAAAATTATAAACATTAAACTAGGTGTCTGTATATAAGTGAGAACATGAAATCAGGTTCACACATAACATATATACCTCATGAGTTATAAATCATTACCTAGTTAAAAGGAGGTAGATATATGTCCCAACCATCACATAATTAATTCATTCTTATGTGTTCCATAGAACAACATAAATCATTCATCAAATCATATTACAAGGAATAAAATGTGTTTTTTAAACATCATTCCACCAAAACATAATTCAGGAAATACAAATGGAATTCAAAAATTTAATTCTATAATAAAATAAATAAAACCATATAATTAATAGGTATAACATACTTGAGACATATCCTTACTAAATAATGTCATATTATATGGAAAATAATGTTGAAAAATACAGTTGAAATTAATTCTTGAGGAAAATATCCTCTCTTCTTCAAAAATTATTTTTTTCTTAAATTGATTTGTAATTTTAAAAGAAAATAATTTCTTTGAAAATAACCTCTAAAACATTGTAAGATTATATTTATATAAATAAGGACTTAATAAAGTGTAAAAATCAATTCATGTTTTATAAGATAAAAAACATTCTTCTCGTACAATTTTTCAGAAAGGTAAAAAAGTTACTTGTTTGAAAACAAAAAAATGATTCCTTCAAAACAATCTAGTAAAAAGAACAAATGGGTAAAAATAAATTTCAACATCCTTATTTGAATAGTAAAACATTTTCTGAAAACATTTTTATAAAACATGGATATGGATGATAAATATACCACAATAAATACTTACGTATAAACAATATTGGATAATAATGAGATTGCAAAATTATCCCTTACCAATTTAAAATCATTTGAATCATACGAATCATAAAATAAATAAAATTATAGGCATATTTTAAATATAATAATATTCATAATAATAATAAAAAGCAATCATGGGAAGTGTATACACCACAAAAAATAAATAGGTGGTGTATAAGGCATATGTCCCAAAAAATAAATGTGACACAAAACAACCCCTTACCTTTGGATCGATAACAATTATATATATCTCAAACTCTTATATAATGATTTAAATGATTTCCTTGAATTATTATATAATCTTAGTAATTTTTATGATATCATATTTGATGATATTATCATCAATTTGGTAATAACATATCATTATTACTCATTATTCTGGTATTAACTACGTTATTTTCTTATGTGTGTTTTGTCAAATATGTTTTGGTTATCCTTATTAGGTCATAGTAATATAATTAAAAATTGATATTAAAATAATATATATCCTATTTATTCATTCTATAAATTTATATAGTCATGTTTTAATTGCTATCATGTATAATTAATCACATCACATCGTGGAGACGATAGGTCGTACGTATGCATGAGCGATGATATCATTACATTAAATATGAAACTGTATGGAATTGGACTATATATAAGTTGTTTAAAAATCCATATCATGTTTTAATAATCATATATAGTTATTATTTCCTTCATTATATCCATCCAAGTAAGATGGTGGTGAAAAACAGATTACACTATGGGGTGGCGACGGTTAGCCACACGTACACATATATGGTGATTTCATTTTTCATGGGATGGATAGAAGGTGTAATATGGTAATTTAATTACCATAAAAACATCTAATAATTTATTTAATACTGGATTTATTAATTTATAAGGGAAACAACTAATTAAGGGGAAGTAGAAGTAAAAATAATTAGAAATAACTAGTAGAGGAGATTACATATTCTTCGAAGTGCTCCCTTTAAATCTCCTATTAAAGGCACAAGAGATGGTATTTTGAGATTAAAAAAACAAATATAATATAAATATTTAATTTTATAAGGTAAATGGGCAGGTCATGGATGATATTTAAGGATCAATGTTATGTGAAGAGGTGTGGGAGGAGGTTCCCTGTTATAATTGAGGAGTGGGGTACTTTTGCAATCACCAAAATAAATAATTTATAATAAAATAAATGCTCGTATAAAAATCACCAAAATGTCATAGTTTTGAATATAAGAAGATATTAGATTTTAATCTCATCAAAAAAATAATTTAATAACACTTTTTATGTCAATCTATTCATTTTCATTTTAATTATCTCTTAGTTGTTATATTTATTTTTTAACCGGGTATACAAATATTTCAATTTTAAAATAGAGTAACATGAAATTAATTGATTTAAATTTTACCATAAATGGATAATTTATAACATTCTAGACCAATCATATTTATTTTATATTCTTTAAATTTTTTAATGAATTATAAATAATTTAATAATACATTATTTTGACAAAACTACAGTAGTGTCAGTTTTGACAGTATTAAATTCATGTATTTTTTAAAAAATCAATATAATATTTTATCATCGATGAATGTATTTTATTATATCCCAATGAGGTCAAGGTAATCATTAAAATTCGTTTTATATAATATGTATCCTAAATTATACTTATTTTAATATTTTTAAGAACGTTAATTTGATATTTCCATTAATAAAATAATATCAACATCAGTTCTCTGTAATTATTTAATACACATACATGATAAATAAAAATTAAAAATAAACACCTATAATGAATATAAATCAATTATATTTTATTTTAATACTTATAATAAAATAAATATTCTATATTATCCAACATTTAAAATCTTATATTTATTAAAACATGCATGTGACAACTTTAACATCACTTTAAATAAAATATTATAAGTTGCATAATAATTTTTATATCGATCTAAATGACCAATAACTATACCCTTGGATTATTATGGTCTATATACTCCATACCAATAAGATTTAGACTTGTTTTGGTTTTGTCTTATTATGGTAATTATCATTTTATTTAAAATTGATTGATTGATTTTTCAACAATTAAAATATTTCTACAGCATCATTGTATCATAATTTAAAATAATTATTTAGTCTCTAACTTTTTTTCAATAAATTACCAATATATAGATAATTTTATTATAATATTGGATACTATTTATTTTTAAATTTAGCTCATACTTATGACTATATTAAAATTATTCTACTTTTAAGAGATAAGAGGGTGACATGTTGTCACTTACTTTTATTTTCATAATATATATATCCTTTTAATGAAAAGTACTCCATTTAATGAGTAAATTATGATCATTAAGGGTTAAAGGTATAATTTTATTCATAAAATAATATTTTCTTAGGTTTTAGTGTAATTTGATTTCCATATCATATTATTTTTTAACCTAATTTATCTGATTTATCTTTAACTGTGATAAAAAAACCAAAGTTATTATTTGTAAAATACCAAAAAAAATTAAAAGATTCCCATTTACATAATTTTGATCCACTTATTCCATAAATTGAATGAATTTTCTATGATTTTTAACAATAAATTTATATTAATTAAATTAAAATTATTCTCGTTGTCTGAATGAAAAACATGTTTTAAAAGATAAAATAATGAAAAATATTGAAATGTTTTTACATCAATATTCAATGTAAAATTAATTCCAATTACATAAATTATATGGAATTATAAAAATATATTATATTTATACTTTAAAAAAAAATCAATAATATAATTTAACTATATAAATTATTTTGATGAAAAAAGTTGTTTTCAGTTAAAATTTTGTGTATTTTTACTATTCATCAATACATAAAAGTTCTCTGAAAAATATCAAAAAATCAGGAAAAATAAATTTTTATATCCCTATTATAAATATGAATTTTATTTTGATTAATATAATATATAAAAGTGACAAAAACTATATTAAAAATTGGTGTTCCATCAAAATGAGGAAATGATTCATGTTTTTAAAAATACCTCTTTAATATGAAGAAAGGAATTTATTCTTATATCATGACAAGAAAACATATAATATGAATTTTAAACATAAGATAGAATATATTTCATATATATTACATTAATAAAATTCAGAAAGAGTGATTTTATTATTTTATAAACTCACTTATTTTCATTTAAATAGTTTTTCAGAATAAATTTGATATTGTTCATACTCTTCTTTATAATGACTAGGTTATAACGTAACATGTAATATTTAGTTGTTAACTAAAATACGGTTTTGTGTTAAATTAATTCTATCAAGAAAAACATGAAATTTTGTGTAACACAATCCAAGAATAGTGTTTCATATACCGCAATCTAATACAGTGTTGCGTATAGCACAAGCATATCTTGGTGTAGAGAACATTAGAAGACCTCAATGAAATTTAGTAAAAAATAATGATAAAATAAATATTCTCATAAAAAACTAGTGGTGTTAAAACTATTAATATTGAATAGGAATCATAGCCCCCATTTCCATCTCAATATAAATTTTTATTGAACTTATTCGTGTTATAGTTCACAATAAATTGCTAGAACCATTCTGGTAGTAATTGAAGAATACATTATTTATCAAGATAATGTCATAATGGAGACCCAAGCCTCTCTAAACCATTGATGCACCTAATAAATATCATAAAGTGGGTGAAGAAGAATTCTCGTTCACACATATTTCTCTAGAAAATTATTTTAAAACCTCAAATGAATCTTTCTATACTTCCCATATATAACACCCCAGAACCATACAGCCAAAATATGTGCTAAAAACAAACTCTTTATGATTATGGTTTGATACCAATATATGAGAATCATGTTTCACCACCCATAATTAAAACATAATAATATAATATTTAGTTACTTCTATACCCAATACCTTTTAGTTTTATAGTTTTTTAGAATTATGGAAAACCCATTACTTAACTAAACTCGTGTCTTTCTATCCAAATGGGAATATTTCTATTATACTGAGAGTTTTTTATTCCATTATAATTCATTAACATCTCTCATAAAATTATCCACACATAAACCCCTTTTATAAAAAACCTACTTAACATATTTTTTCAAAACCTAGAGAAACATAATAAGGGTGATCATAAATGATCAGTAAGCTTAAACATAGGCATTAAAAATCGAATCTCATCAATGAGTATAAGTTGAGAATAAGAGTATGATTACATAATCAAAGTGAATTAGCATTATATAATATAATTCATACCCATGAAATCCAGGATCATAAAACATGATTCATTGCATAAAGATGTTGAATAAGATTAATTAAATTTGATTCAATATTAATGATCTATTTAAATTCAATATACTTTCAAAGGAACCATTATAACTCATATAAATAATAGATAACCCTTGTTGTTATCTTTGGAAATCATACGTTAATCCTGGAATAACATAAAAAATAACATTATATTATTCTATTATGAGTATAGTTCATCCAGTTGACTCCATTATCTCTTAAGAGTTACTTATATTAAGTAAAATTCAATATATATTAGGATTAAATTATATTTAAATAACTCTGTCACATTAACCAATACATTTGAGAACTATATCGAGTTTTCACATCATCATGACCTATATCAGGATCACCCATCATTATTAGAACGATTAGCTTCACCCATCATCATCAACAAAATTCCATTACTATAACATTAATAAAGTACATAGAGATTTAATTTCAATATAAAACTCTTATAAATAACCATCATTGCCCTCTAAACATTATTAACCCATGGAAAATAAATGTGTTTCATTAAAGTCTCTCAATAATTCATCATAAGTCAACCAAAGAAAGAATTTTGATAGTATCATTAGAATATACACCTAGTAATGTATAATTTTCATTAAAGGATGTTGATAAGAAATAAAAATACCAATATAAAATAATTTAAAATAATATTTTTCAAACATTAAGAAATATCCTTTTCCTTTGGTAGACCTTTGAAATATAAAATTAATAGAAAAATGGGGAAATGATTTAATTTTAAAAAAAACTTGTAAAATTATAAATAAAGTTTATAATAGATAATTCTTATGACAATGTTAAAATATTTTAATACAGTTATCATTAAAAAATACTTCTACAACATCTATATAGAGTGTTAAAAGTGACCAATATAGAAAAAATTAACAATATTTCTTTTAAAATATTTAAAAGGAATTTATAATTTAATAAAAAATGAATTCAATCACTCATTTGAGAACAAATAATAGTTCTTTTTAAACATTTTAAATAATATAGAAATGGAGGGAAAATATTTTGGTAAAAGAAATCAAAATATTTAAAGAAACATGTTTTATGAAGAGGCATTATGGAGTTTTATAACTAAAAACCATTTTAAATAATGATCATGATAAAGAACCAAAAATTCCATGAGTGTAAAGATATTTGTGATATTATATTTCCATAGGTAGTATATGCACCATATAAATTAATATAGGCAAATCAATCAAAATATGTATCAAAGGAGGATGTTTGAGGTGAGAAACCCTTACACCTTTGGAAGTGCTTGAATAAAAAATCTATTGAATGAATGAACATAATATTATTTTAAAAAACATAATTTTTAAATAAATAATTTGTTGAAACATATTCGTAGGGTATTAATTACACTGTATAAATTTTATAAAGGTTCACAATGTGAACATGTATCAACAAATTAAATATTTAAACCAAAACCCCTTAGAATGATTGTAAAATTTGAATTAGTAATCTATTAATGAAAATATTATTTGGAAAAACCAAAATTCACATAAATAAATTGTATGTGAATTATTAAAAAAAATTAATAATAAACCTATTCTTGGTATTGGATAGTTATTGAATATGTGATATGGCTCAATCAAAATAAATTGAGCTAAAAATCCCCTTACCTTATATCATATCTAGCATCGTACATTATCAGAATCTTTAAGGATAAAATTATATTAGTTATGTACTTATTTTATGACCATTTTAATGTTCATTCCATCATAAGTATTGAATGTAATAGTTATTATTTATATGACCACTGAAATGGTAGGGTGAAATAGGGGTCAATGAATTTTTAGGCTTTCTTATTCTAAAATAGACTTTTAATATTGTTAGAGAGAAATGAATCTTATTAACACAACAAAGAATAAAATAAATAAGAATATGTGAATTTATAAGAATCACTGATCAAAAAATCATCTTCTCCTTTCATGATCTAGAAGTAATTTTATGAAACATAGACCACTAGAAAACAATGATTTTTGGTTTATAGGAAGAATAGAATTTCTATCACTTAAAATGAAATATATTAATTTGATAGTTCACGTCCTCCTCTCACAAAATAAAATATATTTTTCAATGATTAAATTAACCTTCATAAATATGATTAAATAAATCATAATGGTTGTTCTTGAATTCATCACTCTTTCCCTTATGTAAGTAAGATCTTCATCCACTTCAATTACTTCCGCGGTAATGAGAAAGAACCTATTCCACATCATTTCTCTCCCTATCACTCTCTATCAATTATTTACCAAATAACAATAAAAATATTATATATATAAAAACTTTAAATCATATAACAATTATTTTATATTACCTCTTCATATTCACCATCATTCTAAAATTTACAAAACTGTGTAAATAATTTTTATTCCAAATCTTTAGAATTCATAGATCTGGTCTTTATAATAACCTCCATAAAAAACTACTTCCATAGTTATTTTTAACTACATGTAAACATGAAAATATTTAATGTCCTATTCCTTACCCTTTAATCATTAATTTCTTCTCTTTTGAATCCCTATATATTCATCAATACATGTATTGTACAGTGACAGGATCTTTCTAACTTCAATCCTGGAATTCATTATCATAAATTACATCAAAACCACAGAACCATATTTCCATGATAATTGAAAAATTCACAATTTTTAGTAAACAAGAATATATTTATGCATATAATTATGATGTTTCTTCCATAATTCAAGGAATAAGGCTTTTCGCGATACCTTCTTCAATTTTCCCATCAAATAGTATCGAACACAGCTTCTTGAAGGTCAAATTCCATGCCAAATCTTCCAATATTTCTTCTTGATTCTATGAAAACTGTTATGCACCATATATATTTCTCTAAAAATATTCTTTAGATAACTTTAAAAGTTTCACTATATCTCTATTTTTTAGTATACATTCTGACTTCATATAACAGATCCTTTATAAGAATCATGAAAGTAATTATCATGATGTATTAACTTTAGTAGATCACCATAATTCACATAACAATATTTTATTCTTCAATTCATTTACAAGTGTTCAGGAAAACTTCCATGTGACACTTATAGTATCTCTTAATAACGTGATACTCATATTCACTTCTTTTTCACTCCCATAATTTTTGTTCTCATACTCATGGAAGACATGTTCTCTAGAAAGATCAATGCTCCTCACTAGAACACGAAAACTCAAGAAAGATTTGTTATGTTCTCATGTATCCACAAAAATATGGGATGATCAGGTTGATTTTATTATTCCAATAAAGGATCCTTTATTTTCATATAGAATTAGATATAATCATGTAATATCTATTATTATTCTTAATAAATCATAGAAACTAATGGAAGGTACGTGATTATTCTTATGGGAGCACATTATAAAAAATATTTACTCATGGAAGCATATTCCAATGAAGCATAGTCTACGAAAGTATAGTCCTTCATGGTTTGGATCACCATATCTCATGGTTTAATGCATTTATCTCATATTAGTATAGTGCTCTCTTACTAAAAAAAATTATCGATTTTTTCTTGACAATAAAAGTAAAAACCAAAAACAATTCCACCTCCTATTTACCTGCTACTTCAAAAATAAAATAGTAATTTGAAACCTCCTATTCTCAGAAATCTCTACCTTTTTATTTTTTTTCAACCAAGGTAAATAAATCACTAATTTGATTAAACATAGGAAATTGATTACTATTTAACAATTCTAAGCCTGTGAGATGAATATTTGTGCATGATATAAGAATCATTGAACATTAAAACCATATTTTCCATAAAGAGGTGACCAGTAATCATTCCAAAGTTATTTCATAATCATATATTCACAACCAAAACAATATTTAACTTATAAATAAATATTTTCTACACACACTTCAATAACATGCTAAAATAGTTCAGACATTCTGAAATTATAACTTATCCCTATTAAAAACAACCATTAAATATGTATTTCTCTAAATAGATAAAGTGCATATAAATGGATAGATTTATGTTTTTATAATTTCTCCCCCTTTGAAAATAATATAAATATACTAGAATATATGGGGGATATAAATCACATACCTTATACTTTAATAAGATGAGATTGAATACCCATTATCAACCCCAATTTATCAAATGTATCCTTTGGAATTTTTTAGTGAAAATTTTGACCACATGTTCCTCTATAGGGACACACGGTCACAAGGACCTTTTTTACTAATCATGATAAAAAGACTTATGTCGTACCAATGGGGTCCAATATTAATAAAGACCTAGAGATTCATTCTAAACAATGATAGAACTATCAATGTGAAAGGACAAAATGTGATATAAAATTTAAATACCATAAGATGTATCTCCTTTAATTACTAGAGAATCTTCTGTGAAGCTTCCCTCTTTGAAAGTGTGACTGACCTTGATATGTTGATTGGTTAAACTCTTACATTTGTGGATCATATAATTAAAATCCCAATAACATTCCTCCTTTCCACACTGCAACCCAATAAGCACACTGGAATCCAACTCCTCCTCCATGATGTAGATGTTGTAAATCCTTCACAGAGACAGATTTGTATCCATTTCGATAGCCTTTTCCTTCAGCAAATTGAAAAACCCAAAGAAATCACTGAAGACCAAAAGAACTAAACTGCTTTCATCCATTAAAATTACTCATACTTGAATGTTTCTATATGTGAAGGACTCGTTGATGTTCAAATTCATCCCAGATCATGGATCCTCCCATAAAATCCACCTTTCCCTCATTCCTGTTACATATTTTCTCCATAACATTGAAGGATCATGGATCAGTTTTACACAGCACCCCATATGAACTTCCTCTACTGATGTGTTTCCATAGTGCCACCAGAGAAATCATGAGATGTGTTTTCCAAAACAAGGCGTAGACCTACTTTCCATACTTCACGGTGTTCCTCATATCCCAAATAGAGAATATTGTGGCAGTGAAGAGCATTATCTACACCCTTGACTCAACCCCCTAGTAATCTGATCCCTAAAATCATCTAGAAAGGAATGTGGATGCATCCTCACTACCACCTAAAAAGACCCACTCTATGTCAACGAACCACCAATGTTTGACCACCCAGTCACTCATTAAGAACACGTGGCTAACTGATTTTATGAAAAACTTTATACAACATCTTCATTTATATGAAATTTTCACACCCCTTTTTTGAAAATTTTCATTCATATGCATACCATGATTTCTCAGATACTAGACTAAAAAATTCATCTTCACCAGAAACTCCTTGAAGGAAATCATAGGTTCACAAACATCCTTCATTATGATTACTCATCTTGCACCTAGATAATTACATATTTTAATGTTCTCGGACTTGGAAGTACCTAGCACACATCTATATGGTTCATAATTCCTGTTAACTTTCTCAAATCATGAATTTTGGTGAGAATCCATTGTTGCATTGATGTACCTAGGATGAAGACTTGCTTCCTAGAAATAGATGCATGGTTATGGGCATCCTGTGAAAAGAAAAACCTCACCATCCCATTTATCTGACCAATAGCTGGTGTCACATCGTTATACAACCAATGGACGTCCTCATCTAGTGACTCAAGATGTTTGTACATGAATTTTTCTAGAGCTAACATTCTTCTTGGATTATTTTTCCAGATGTGCCAATTGACCTCATAACTATCTCTCACCACTCATTCCCATAGTGATTTCATTTTTATGATTTCCTATGCCAACCAATTTTACAGGCCTTTCATGGTCTCATCAACATTCTGTATGTTTTAGCATCCCTCCGCTATTAGTTTCGCCATCATTTTTCATGAAGCTTAATGTAATTTTCAACTATTATGGGAATTCCATAAAACGTTCATAAGATCCTCTTCAATCCTGTCAATGGTGCCCTAATTTGTTTTCAAAACTGACAACACCTATAGATAGATAGAAGAGAGAACACTAATAATAATGATTTTTATCCCTCCAAAGGATCGCGACATGTTTTTATTGTTTCTAATACTTCTTGTAATCCTATAGATGATGTCTTCAAACGTCATTTCTTTATATGATCATTTGATATGGGAGTCCCTATATAATCCAAGTTGAGGTTAGTCATTTGAATACCAAATTTTCTTTGAATGATCCTTGAAGGCCTTCTTGGGAATTTATAATAAATATAGACATTAATTTTCTTATGGTTGGACATTTTTTCACTGCAAATACAATAGTTGTCGATGATTTTGAAAAATCCATTAATCTAGTATTTCATACCATTCAAAAAGACAATCATATCATCAGAAAACATTAGGTGAGAAATATGATCCTTCTAAATCCTAATATGAAAATGTTTTATTTTTCCCTCCTAAATACAACTATTGATATTTCTTGAGGGAGTAACTTCAGTCAAAATGAACATGTTGGGAGATTGGGGATCTCCTTTTCTAAGGTCTATGATAGTTTTAAATAAGAAAAAGATTTTCCTCATCATAAAAATGGAGATCCAAGGGGAGTCCATGCCTCTTAACATATTAACAACCACCCATTCCCTGAAGTCGAACCTCCTTCGTAACATCAGGATAAAGCTCCACTCTAAGATGTTATATTCCCTATTAATGTCCAATTTGATCATGATGTTTGATCTACTTACTTTTTTGATGTCTTCCACAATTTTAATAGTTATCTCGATGTCCCTATGAATGTTTCGACTATGTACAAAACCATGTTGTTCCTCTGATAAGAGCTTGGGGATAAACTTGAAAATCCATTTTTTGATAATGCAAACTGGTATTTTGTATGTAAACTTACTTAGACATATTTTCATGTACTGAGAAACAGACGTAGGGTCCTTGCAATTCAGAAGTAGAAACACTTTAGATCCACAGGAAGCCCTGTCAAGGCTCCCATCTTTGTAATAGTCCCACATCTCATCAAAAAAGTTATTCCTAGTAATGGGTCAAGCATCCACAAAAGGAATTCCATGAAAAACCTTATGGTACCTAAGAACTTTCTTGTTTCAAGATATACATGGATTCCCACACATCTTCCAAATCCAGCTTCACCACTAGCATATCATTATCCACCTCAATATCCAGTCTTTACATGAACTAGAAAATTCCTTCCCTGCACCTACCAATCAAATAAAAACCTTAATCTAATGCGGAGTCACCTACTAATAGAACCTGGAATTGTTGTGGAAATTCAAAGAGTTGTAGTGACAGAAGCGACGGAAAACAGAAGATTAAATAAGAAAAAAACAAGGACAGAAAGATTTATGTGGATCGGGAATAATCACTATGTTCATAGAGAGGTAAAATATCCACTAAAATTTGGGAACATAATTATAGTATTTTTTCAATAACAAACCCTAGTCCGAAAATGGGCTACAAATGGAGAGGAAGATGATCATTATTCCACTAATCACACAACAAGTTTTCATCGCTACAGTGAAAAGGTTGACACCCGAGTCTAATGTGCTACATTGTATACTATATGGAATTCCAAAAGCCTACAGTAAAGTTGAATCTAATGTCTTCATAGCTATAGTTCCCAATCAGTGTCAGTCAGTCAACTCTACTATAGTGATAGAGATGCTACAATACCACAAAATTGGGTCGGCTGCATTCAACCCCTAGAATCCCAAAGTAGGGGTGTGTTTTCCCCTCCAACCCACAACGATCTCACCACAAATCTCGAACTGCAATAGTTGTAGGCCACAAGCATTCGGCCCAACCGGATCGAGCTACACTAATCAAAAAACAAGTGGCTGAGCGTGCACTTCCCAGCCACCTCCCGATCAGTAGAGGATAAACCATCTTAGATCCTCATGTTGATCATGATGGACACCTTCCTCGCCATAATGCAAGCTTGGAAGAAAATAATATTTTCGTCTCCCTCCTTGAACCAATGGGATCTATAATTCTCCCTCATTGCTCATTCGAATACCATAATCAATTCCACGAGATTTTTTTTTGTATAAATACAAGGAAATCATTTTATCATCCCAGCAATCATGAAGAATTATCAATAGCCTCTCTATTTCAGAATTAATCACCTCTAAGTCATACTCAACATTTTCTTCCCTTCAATCTAACTTTTAGGTCACCAATGAGACACTAAATCTGATGGGAGAGGTTATCCCAATAATCTATAGAATCTACTCTATACTAGGAGTCCTTCACCCAATACATGATGCCTTCCCCCCTCATCCATTTCATTAAGTAGATAAAGTGATTGATCCTTTTTCTATAATTGTTTGATCTGAATGGTAATCGGTGTGTGATTATATAGTGTCCTGGTCAGGTTACTGACCAATGTTAGTGGGAAATAGATGATTCCCTAAGGGTTTTCCTAGAAAAGGTATATCCTACACCAGATGTGGTTGGACCCCATCCTACTATTGCACTAGTTAAATCTAGGGGAGAAGGATATTTTACTCAGGAGTCTCAAAGGGGCCCGATCACAAAAAAATGGATACCAAGTGTGAAAAGTAGGAGTTCATGTCTAGTGGTTCGGGATAAAACATAGTTCTTGGAATTATGGAAGATCTAGGTATAGAATGATTTTCCACCATGAAAAGCCTCCACCAGCTCTATGAATGATCTGATATGGGATCTCTTTAGCCAGATCAAGCTCATCACAAATGTACAGGAGTGAGATAGCTTGAAGGAACCTGGTTCTTTCATAGGTGAAGAGGGAAAATCCTATAGTTTTTTTTATCGCCTGAAAAAAATGAAGGATTTTCAGTGGAAAGGGAATATTTGGAAGGTAATCCCAAATACTCTTCGAGCTATCCTATTTCCCAAAGTGGTTACACGAGTTCCACCTCAACAACGTGAACCACCATTTTCCGCAATGAAATTCCTCTCGCGACCAAAATGAACAGTGAGTCATATAGGGAGATCCATAACCTTCTCACTCATTCTATACTGAAATTATATATTTTTCTGAGATGTAAATTTCTTTAAATAGGAAACAATAATTTGAGGAACTATCATTTAAAGAGAGGTAATACTTTATTTTGAGGAAATGTTTTTCCAAATGGTGTGAATGAAGGAAAAACTCATTGTTCCTCTGTAGGTACAAAATCTACTTTAATTCATCTTTTTCCACATAATCCTTGCTGAAGTGATTTTTAATATCAATATCCTTTGATCGAGAAATTTCATGATATTATTTATTGATTAATACTACATAATATTCACAACATTGTAGTGGGGGTAGCTTCAAATCAATCAAGTAATCTTATAGATGTATCTTAATCCATATTTATTTTTTATAGATTAATTGGAAGTTACATAGTTAGGTTATTCATTGTTTAGAGTCACTAAATATTGATTCTTTTTATGATAACTCACACATCATTCTACCATAGAGAAAAATCCACCATATGTACATATTTTATCATTCAAAAACCTACCCAATATGGATTTTTATTACCAAAAAACCCACTTTCCCTTACTATATTAAATTCTAATAAAATATTTAGTTCCCGAAGTATATATAAGAATTATTTTTGCAACCAAAAATTGTCTCATTTTTAGTGAACTTCCAAATTTGTAACACAAGGAAACAACATAAATCAGGTCAGGTGTAGTGGTTGTTAAATATAACATGCTTCCTATCAAGTTCTTAAATTCTTTAGGATCAGCATCCAATCTAATCTTATCCTAAAATATCATTTTGTGCATGAATATAGGTTTGGAAATAGTTTTTGATTATTTCATGATTTTTTTAATTAATTCCAAAAAATATTTTTCTTGGGATGGAATATTATGGTCCTTAATTTGATATATTTTTAATCCAGGATATTAACACATTTCTCTTATAATAGAAATTTCAATAAAATCATCATCTCTTTGTAAATCCTTTCATAGTCTTGTTAATTATTCCCATCAAATATAATATCTTCGAAATAATAAATCTCAATGATAGAAAACTATTGAATTTATTTTATATAGAGTTGGTTTCCAACTCTTTATTAATTGATGTTAATCAAAATTGAATATTATTCAAATTTATAATACTCAGATCTTGGATCTTACTTCATCCCATATAAGACCTTCTTCAATTTATATACATAGTTCTCTTTTTTTCTAGTATGAAATCAATTGGATACTCAATATAAACAACTTCTTCCAAATCCTAATTTAGAAATACATATTTAAAATTAGTTTAGAAAAGACCCCATAAAAATAAAAGCCTTCAACCTATGAGTATCCCTTACAAATGAATCATCCATTATTAAGAAAAACCCATATTTCATCAGTCACATTTTTTATCTTCAATAATTGTTATCAACTGAAATTTCTCATGTTTTCAATATGATCCAATTTTTTATTCATGGAATCAATCATGTATTGATGAACCAATTCTTCTTCAACATATATTAACACAACCTACTTAAACAAAGAGGTATGTGAGACTTCTTTTAGGTTTTGAGTATAGTGGAAGTAGCTTTATTAAAAGGCGAACATTGATTTTTGTCTTAAATTTTTTAATGGTCTAAGCTGTATATGATGAATTAATTCATCACCAAAAAATTTAAATCATAGATTACTCAACTTATTTGAAGTATAGATCCAAAATATGAGGATAGTTTAATTAAAATCATAATTAATTTATATATTGATCCATAATTACCTGAACTTATAATTATTTCATCATTGATGATTGATTGGATTGATCTCGTCATATCATCATTGAATTTTAGGATCCATGTAATGAATCCCTCTAAAAGTGATCCACATGTTCCCCAAAACCTCTATACATTTTCATATAATCATTGGGTTCTATAATGGTAGATCATTCTCCCTTGCATCGTTTGTGGTTGATTGTAGTGAAATTATTCTCCATGGATGAAGAAATCGTGGATTTACCTCCATTCTTTATGATAATAAGAGGGGTGAGATAATATGGATTACAATAATTATATCTAGGGATTCAGAGAGGTTTTATCTATCAATTGTTTCACAACATGTGTGTGTATGGAAGGAGATATAATTATTAATTTATTATGGAGTGTTTATGGTTTGAAATTTTCACATATGACAATTCCAAATTGTATAATTACTATTTGACCCCATGACTAATAAAATTAATATTATTATTAATATTTAGATTAAATGAGAATCATTTTAGAATATATAAATAAATATAAGTTACATCATTTCTAATCGGACCATTAATATCAGTCCACTTATCCTCCTCAGCATTTACTGAACCTTGATTAATGAATATTTATTTAAAAAATAAATATCAGTGTATTATTAATCAATAAATATAAAAATATGATATTCTAAAAACAGTGAAAATAAATATTTAAAAATTTAATTTAATAATATAATTATTTTAAGTAAATATTTCTTTAATATTTGTGATTAACTAAAATGGAGTAATTACTAATCTATAAATTTAGATTAATATTTATTCTAACTTGATAAATTCAATATTGAATTTTACTGATATTGTAGATACACTTATTTTGTTACCCTCTATGACTCTATCTTAGTGGTAGTTGGCTGAAATACCCAATGTCCAATGTCGGAATCTAGTAAAATTCCATGGAACCCATATAGAAAAAGGATAATGTTTTAATTACATAAAGCCTCCATCAAATGATTGTTTTATACTATAATCTGTTTATCATGATATCTATTAATCATGCTAGCCTCATAATGATTTCATCAAGTGTTGTTCTCTATGTCTCTTTATTTGTGTTCATTTAAATAAACATTCTAGTAGAACACCATGGACACAGATTTATCTATAGAAATATATTCCCCTCAAAGGGACTAGGATTTCAACTTATTTAAAATGATGGAATTTGTAAATCCTTTCACAAATTATCCACTAATTAAATATCACTCATGATGTACCCTAAGTATCATACTTCACAACAAGAATATGTTATTATATTTTTCGTCAATATGTAAAAGTATTATCTTCTAAAATTCATTTATGATAATCTTAAATTTTAAGGATCAATACACACATCCATAGATAGGAACATCCAATGAAACATAAAAATTGGATTTACAATTTTCGATCCCCATTCTCATTATCTCATTCTCAAGAAATATTCAAGCATAGACAACATGAGTGGGTTTCTCAAGGTTTTATTAGTCTCTACCCCTGATAAAATGTATCATTTGCGTCATGACAAACAATATCATCATTCAACAGAATATTTATTCAATAATACTGCTGTGGAACCTCACTACCACAAAACATGGTTTCTGTAGTTCCATCATTTAACAGTGCTAAAAACATTTATAAAAGGGGGATTTATCCGCGCTAAACAAAAGCATTGAGAAAGGGAACATTTAATAGCGCTAAAAAATCAGTGTTAAAAGTTAACCTTTATCAATTTTTTTTTTATATCTCATAAATCCCACCCCCCTTATCAGCATTTATTTATTCATTGTTAATGGGGACCCCTTTATCAGGGCTTTTTTTAGTTGCACTGTTAAAGGGGGGGATTAAATAGCGCTTTTCCCTACTGTTGATAAATTTCCAAATAAATCATGAAAAATAATATATTTTTATATAAGTATATTTATATTGATATAAATATAATATTTTTTTAATATTATTTAGATAATTAAAAATAGACTATTACATTTAATATTTTATAAATTTACTGAATATGGAATTAAAATATTTTAAAAATTATTATTAGTTAATAATTTTAAGATTATCACCAACTAATCATCATTTAATAACAATTTGATGTCACCAAAGATCTAAAAAAATTATAAAAGATCTAAAATAATTTGAAAATATAACTCAAACTTCAAATGGCTATACCGTTTGATCTGGGTGTCAGATTGAGCTCTACAACATATCAAATCAATGCCTGTGATGAGCTCTACACACTAGTGACTAAAGGGAAAGTTGTGTCAAATTTTTCGAGGTAGGAAAAGGTCTAAAGGGCCTCCAAGGATGAGTTTTTAGTTGGAATACCCTAATTTTTTAACATTTGGTGGAATTTCATTCTTTTTAAAGTAGGTCTTTTCCCTTTTTAAGTGGGAAATGAATTTATTTCAATGGAGTACATTCAAATTCATATTATGGATTTGAACGTTTATCATTTTTCAGAATGTATTAGAATTTATTATCAAATATACTAGAATATATATATATATATATATTTATTCACACATAAAAATATTATTTTATAAATAAATAATTAAACATATTTACATATAAAATATATTTCACAATACATAAGACATATCTAAATATAAAACTAATATCTATTATATTTAAAATACAAATATATGAATATTTATATACATATATAATGTGTGTGTGTGTATATAATTGTGTGAGTCTGTATTGAGAAACTGATATATATTATCTATATATTATAATCATATTTATATACACATTAATATATAATATTTGTAAATATATATAAATATGTATAATTATACATAAAAATAAACATATATTATATGTGGGTGTGTGTGTTTGTGTTTGTGTTGTATATATGTATTTATTTATTTCTTTATACACACACAAGAAAAAGTATTTTGTAAATTTATTTAATTTTGATCTTATAAATATATATATATATTAATATATGAATAAATATAAAGATAAAAAATATAACTAAACAGATATAAATATATACCAATATTCAAATAAATGAATATAAATATATTAATATATAAATATTATTATATATACATGTATGTATGTATGTATGTACATATATTAATATATTAATATAGGAATACATATATCTTTATAAATTAATATACCCATATGTATATTAATATAACTATATATATATATATTAATATACGAATAACTATAAATAAACATATATATATCAATAGATAGATATATCAATAAAAATAGGGCAAAGTGAAATGGAGGAGTGGAAAAGTGTTAGGCAGGCATGTGAGGAGTCCTGAGTTCAAATCTCGGTGGAGGCAGTGGTGGAGTACCGGTGTCAATTAAGTCATAGCACAGTTAATGGGGGGTAGGGGCATTGTTTAAGGCCTAGGGTGTGGCTGGGGTATGAGATATTGGGTGTTGGGGGGTGGGGCATTGTTGAAGCCCCTCCCTGAATTGAATAAATATATATTTTAAAACATTTATCAGTGCAAAAAAAATGCTGATAAAATACCCCTTTATCAGTGCTTTTTTTAGCGGTGATAAAAGGGGCCTTTATCAGTGCTTTTCTGGGTGATGATAAAAGGGACCCCCTATCTTCGCCTTAATTAACAGTGCTTTTCTAGCACTGTTAATGCCCTTTTGTAGCGCTAATGAAGTCCATATTTACAGTGGTGCCTCCATGTTCTCCTTATAATAGGGAACCCTTGTGACCTTCTAGTCTGATATATATTCATAAAACAATAACACATATTATTTCATTCAGATTAACACTAATTATATGATAATAAACATCATTATTACTATATGAAATTAATACAATTAAACGTTTTTTGTAGGGCATCAGATCCAATAGACTCTGATACACACTAGATCCAACTATTATCAACCTTCAGTCCTCTGTCTCTCACATGATACTCTTGCCTCTTTTAATATATATCATTCATAAAATCTTCAACTTTATTTTCCACCCGTTATTCTATGATCACAATAAATTCTACTCATGGATAAAAATCATTCACAAGATGAATATTCTGAAGTATATTCATTGTGCTTTGATGTGACCTTACTTATTTTAAAAGTGACACTTATATAATGTTATCATAGTAAATTGTGATAGGTTATTCACTACTAATCACTACATTAACCTATTATACTAATTTTTTAATCCAAACTACATTCTTGGCTATATCAGAAGCGACAATATACTCAAAATCCATTGTAGAATCAGAACCAACTTGCTGCTCTAAAGATTTATATCTCATATATAATCTATCGTGATAGGATACACATCTTGAGTATGACTTCACATCATTATAATCTATATAAAAGTTAACTTAAATATAATCCCTAATTATAATCTATTTAACTCCTTGATACACTAGAAATATATATACTTAGTTCACCTCAGATACTTAAGGATAGCTTTAATAGTATTCAAATCTTGTTCACATGGATAAGATTGATACATGACTACCATGATAAATTTATATGAAACATGAAGCCTCAAACATAACATACCATACATGATGGATCATATAACTAATGTTTGTGGGACCTTACACATCCTCTCTCTTCCCTGTTGTTTCTGCGGACACGTGTACTTGAAAATTTGTATACCACGTGACACTAGAACTAATCTTCTCTCGGATTGTTCCATAATAAACCTTTTCCTTATATAGTCAAGGTATTCACATTTAATAAGTCTAATTATCCTCTTTAATTTATCATTCATGATATTGAACACAAGAATGTAGGCTAATTTATCAAATTAATTCCTGAAGAATAATTTTTCCAACCATACCTTGAACACTTGTAAGTATGGTATCGAATATTCAATTAGTAACATTTCATAAACATATACTACTATGAGAATGATTATACTATAACTGAGCCATTTTTTAACACATGGATTAAATTCATTCTTTATAAAATTGAATTATTTTATTAATTATCGATCAAAATTTTCCATGACTTGGATAATTTCATTAATGCATAAATTTCTCCCTATAACTTTTATACCTTTCAAGAATTACTTGGTGTCATATCCCACTCTGGTTGTATCATATACACATCTCCATGAAGGATCCCATTAAGGAAATAGGTGTATACATCCATCTTCCACATCACATAGTTTTGTAAATAATTTATATAATGTATAAATTTTATGTATTTGAACATGTAATCTTCAGAAAATGATTCATAATAGTCAATGAATTGATATTGTCAAAAAACCATTAGCCACTAGACATGATTTATAGGCACTACTCTAACCTTCTATTTCTAGCATTCCCTTGAATACCTATTTACATCCAATGGTATTTACATCAAATATAAGATTCATTATAACCCAAAATTTATTCTGATACATATATTCTATCAGAGAATTCATATGTTATTTCCATTTTGAATCTTGCGATATCTCTACTGCCTCGTATTATGATAGAGGGTGATTATTTTCTACAAATAATAAATCACCATATTATATGACTATAAAACCATATATTTTTAGTTCTATAACCACATTAGTTCTCCTATGTAGTACTTGTATTTCAAGAGTTTATTCTTCCAAAAAGACCTATGAAATTTATTTTAGTACCAACTTCAATGTATCTTGATCATCAACATAATCAAAGTCAATATTTATCACAGTATCCTTCATGAGGATGTGTTCCCTCTTATGGAGTACATATTTCATTGAAATTAGAAACTTCTTGTCTAAGGGATTATATAAGTAGTATCCCCTTGTCTTATTGGTGTAACCTATAAAGATAAACTTTGTAAATTGTGGTGTATGTTTTTTTGTTGAGATATCATGAAAAAATACCTTACACCCACATGCATGAATGTGTGTCAAAATGGGTTTTTTTCAACTACCTAACTCAACATTAATATCATTTTCTACTTTAGTTGGTACTAAATTTGTTATGTATATTTTTTATTTAATGAATATATATTCCAAAGTGATAATCGAATTATTTCATGACTCATCATTAACCTTACCATGTCCACCAATGTAAGACTCCTCCTTTCACTGACATCATTCCAGTATTTCATATATGTTTGAGTGATTTGAGTAAAAATATCATTCCACATAGAATGTTGATAAAGTACTGGTTCAAATATTCACCATCATGATCCGAACAATGTTTCTTTATATTCATTCCATGATTACTCTCAACTTCATTATTTGACTATTTTAACTTCTCAATGAATGATTTATTATACCACATCATGTACATGAAACCATACTTACTCAAGTCATCAATAAATGTTCTAAAGTATGAGTATACACCTCTATCTTCTACATGGAATGGTCTGAACACATCACTATACAGTAATTCAATAATCTCTAGGGCCCTTTCACCTTGACCAGAAAATGGTGTTTTGGTCATCTTTTTATGAAACCAATAGAGAAATATTTTATGTGGTTTAAAGAAAAAAGAGTATAAGTAACCATCATGATAGAGAGTAATTTTATTATTCTAATTTACATAACTAAGATAGTGATTTCGTCATTGGGTGTGTAATGATTCACATGAAATAATTTTTTTTCTCAATTTCCATTAATTGGTTTTCATAATTAAATAAATAAATTATTTAATTCAAATGTGTCATATAATAATATATGTTATATTTATAAATGTAATAACACTTATTTCCAAAAATGAAAATAAAACCATCCATGTCTACACAAGAAGCATCCATGATGTTCTGGGTTGCACTGGACATATAATAGTAGTTCATTGAAAACAAAAATCATCCGTCTTTACAATGTGAGTTAGTATTCTTTATTTTCAAGGGAATCCATCCCCAATCCATTGTAAACTCATAGATCATCCATGCCTATGTAAACCTTCTAAACTATATTTTGTTCTTATATTTGTATATAAATGTTAGAACAACATGAAATATCCCATCACTATATTCTAAATATATAAAGATTGTATTTGATAATGAATGAACATAAATTTTCCCATTAATTTTTTGGTTTAGTACAATTCCACTTCTAGTGGTGCTGCATGCTACATGAAAAACACACATAATACTACTCATTTGCTTACTGTTTGATCTTGTTCTTCTTGAATGGATGATCATCCAAAGGATTGGAATTGAAATTATTACATGGGACCTTTACCATGTTTTTTTTTCATATTCACACTAAATACTATGTATTTATGATGCCTTATATCTTTATCAACATGGCGAATATGGGTAAAAGTTTTTGAAAGAGACTTCTTACTATTTATCATTTTATACATAATAATAAATATACAGAAGATATTATGTAGTAAATATAGAGTGATATCTGTATGAAACTCATCAGGGATCATAAACCCCAAAGATTTATAATCATTCTATTTAGAAAATCATCTTGGCTATATGATCCCTAGCCGATACTGAATCCTATTTATTTTACATGAAATGTTCATTAGAGATCCTATATCTCTCTTGTTTCTCCTTCTCCTAATAGAGAACATAAAGGTATGATTTGATAATATATATATCCTTATTATAATATTTATTAATAACCTCAGTATACATGGAGGATAGCATGAATCATTTGAAATCCATCATGTCTTCCAAATTATTTAAGTAGATATATACTACTTCCCCACTAGAATTTTTAGAAAGTGACTTATTTAGTGGGATTTATAGATTGTATAATTTTTATTAAAGGAGTATTATAATGAATAAGAATCTATAATATTATTGTAAATTTTCACCAATGTGAAGTTAATCCTTCTTATCTATGTATCTTAGTGATATGGTTGAATTCAATTGGTTTTCCAATTCTATAAAAAGCAAGAGGATATTATTTTTAATTCCTTGATTTACAAATTAGATTAATAATATTTATAAAGATTTTATTGATCCACTAATATTTTATCAAAACATAATTCCACCCATTATAGGTATTAGAATATATTTCTTCAAATATATTCTTAGGTCAAGGAACCATATCTCTTTCTCATAAAATAAACATGGACCTAAAAATTATTTATTGGGTTCTTGGTAGGCATAACATTTCAACTCAACTAACTCATAGTTCCTAGATCTGTTGAGTGGACTCCTAAGTCATAAAATCCTAAATAAATGTTTCTTCATCCCCTTCCTCTCTATTACACTAATACCTAATAGGGAAATCAACCCTTGATGTGAACCAATTTTATTCATCCTAAATCATCAAGCAAAAATTTCCTCGATAATTAAAAGAACCAAAACATAGGCCAGTCAAGAACTTATAACTATGGATTTGACTCTAAATTAATTAATGAGAGGATATTATGACTTAGACTTTTAGTGAATGGTTTTTTATACTTTTTCATAAAACCCTTGTTTTAACTTATAACATCCCATATTAATATAAAGTGGGTATTAATTAATTAATTAACTATGGGTGAATTTTTTTTCCATAATCTGGTTTTATTTTATTCTATCTTTTATGATCATTAATTCATTTATTAAGTGATTTCGTAACATCCAAAAACATAAATAATCAACCTTGAAGTTAACATAAATAAAATATTAGTGGCATGATCATGATATTAATTGAAGGTTAGTTTATCAAGAAGATAATAAAATAACCCTCAATATAAGGGGAAAACACCTTAAACCATAGCTAGGTTTGGGTTATATCATTCCACCTCAACTCCTAAATATCCCATAGATTTGTTTTATCTCATCTTAGGGACGTGTATATACTCCTATCACCTTGGAGATGCATCAATATATACGCTTTTAATCACACAAAATTGAGGGGATCCAATGGATTGGATAAATGGGTTTGCATAAAACAGACCAAGCGATCACATGTCGTTACATAACATTAAAGAGGGTATAACACATAAGAAATAACTTTTATTTAAATAAAAACATAAATTTTAAGGAAACCAATCATGTACACAAATATTTTATAACCTCATGATCATCTTCACATCATAAAATGAACATGAAATTTGAATCTATCCATAAATCAATTCAATGCATTCGTTATGTTAGATCAAAAAACATAAATTAATTAAATTAATTCAATTTAATTTTATACCATATGAGGATGCATAAAAATATATCATTTATAATTTTAAAAAAATTAAATAAATAAATTTTATTTCAAATTATTTTGGAACACAATTCGGCCTGATCTTTGTGCTTTTACATTCTTTTAGAATCCAACCCACATTACATGATTTGTAATTTCAAATAATTTTTTGTCATAAAAATAAAATGAGGAGAACATGTGAATTACACTATATTTGATGCTCTTGGTTCACACTAAGTACACTATATGAAAGAACCATAGACAACTAGTAGATTAGGTTTTTAACATGGAAATAATGTTAATATATAATAAACATTCTTATGACTTTGTGTGTAGTATTAAATAAATGGCATTGAGAAGACATGTTAATAGGATTAAATATTTAATTAAATCTTATCTCCCCTCAAAATTAATCACACTAGATATAGTAGAGTACATGATATATATTGGGTTACACAGTGTGTGATCTATTCTTTTTGTGTTAGCGACACATGCTTATGGACTTGGAGTTTTTCCATCCATGGACATGTATAAATCACAAGACATTTATGCTTATTACATGAACTGTATCCCAAAAAATGCATGGTTTTTCATTACCCATGTCATATATTAGATACATGACACGATTTGAACCCAGTTTTATCTATAAAGAAGACATTAGTACCACACGTCTTGTATTCATGTTATATGTATATTGGTTCATTAAGTAGTATGCCTTAATTTTCATAGCCACACGTTGATCATATTTTTTTAGATCTTCGATATTATTTTTTCTTATTTATTTGATATCATCATGATATTATGTGAGATAACCAAGTATGTAGCATGTACATTAGGATACATATTGTGTATATGTGTGTTATCCTCACAGAACGTTTTTCATCTACATATGTCATCTTCATATGTCTATTCATTTTATGTTAACCATTTTGTTTCTCATGTGAGTCAAAATGAGGAAAGGTATGATAAAATGGGGATTGGATTCCAAGAATTAATATATCTAATGTAAATGAAATTGAAACATACATACCATTCAATCAATTCTTAATATATAATTATAAATTAACCATGTAACATCTCTAATAGAACTTGTATCTTTCAGGATAAATTATTATTACTGTACGGTATGTCCAACTCATCTTTGTGTCTTAAATTTATTATTGGTCTGTGTTGTACAAGTCAAATTATGTCATGAACAATGGATTTAAATCATAGATTACTTGATTTTTTTATCAAAAAAATAGAAGATGAGGATTATAAAATGTAATATATAAATAATTTAAAAGTACATATAAAAATGCCAAAAAAATGTAAGGTTTTCTTCATTAATGATCTGGTTGACTCAATATAGTCATAATTTCATTGTTTTGCACTATCCAGTTATATAATCCATCTAACGGTGATGCACACATGAACCACAATCTCTGAACCATGTCATAGAATCATCAGGTTCTAGCAAGATCGATATTGGTCACATGAATGACTCATAGTTGATCGTAGTAAAATTATTTTTATAGGATGATGTACTCTTGATGTTCTCCCAGTGGATTGAGATAAGAGGAGGATACATTACACGCTATATTTTTATTTTACCCTCTAGGACCTCAGAGATATTCTCTTTATATTTTTTTTAAAACAAGTGGGTCTATGGAATGTGATATAATTATATTTTTATTATGTAAGGTTTAGGATTAGAAAATTACATATACAACCCTTTCCATTTCAATAATTACCAATTGACCCCAAGACTAAAAATAATAATAACAATACTATTATTATTATGTAATTAACATGTGAATCACTTAATAATGTATGTATAAGTATCATTTACATCATTTCCAACTATACAATTATTATAAGTTTTCTTATCCTATCTGATATTTACTGATGTTAGATTAATGACTATTTATTTTATTAAAAAAATCACTTATTATTCCCAGATAAATACTATCAATATTTTTTTCACCAAACCTTGCTAATAAATATTTATCATTATTATTTAACTATATTATTTTAAATATATTTTTATTTAATCTTGGAAATTGAAAAAATATGAATAATTATTAAACTAAAAAAGAATACTATTTATTTTAAATTGTTAAATTTAATACCAAAATTAATTGGGGTATTATACACACTTACTGAGTGAGCCTCTGTGACATTTTCTCAGTATTAGTAGGAAAAGAAACCTAAATTAAAAGGTTGGAATTGAGAAACATGCTAAGGAACCCATAGATAATGATGTTAATGTTTCAAATATGTATAAACTCTTATGGATTATTACTATGTAATATAATATATTTGTTATGATATATCTTAATAAAGCTGGTTAAATAATGGTGTCAGTATCCTTTGTGGTTGACATCTCTTTCTTTAAATATAAGAAAATTAAAAAGACTATAGAAAACCATATACATAGATTTATCCAAGTAATTATATTACACTCAAATGGCCTAAGATATGTAAATATTTTAATATATATAAATGATAAATCCATTATTTCATTATCCATTAATAAAATATCACATATGATACACCCAATGTATCCTAATTCAACAAAATCATATGTCATTAAGGTTTTTTTCAATATATTAAATTTTTTGAAATATTATATTCAAAAATTAAAATGTTAAAGTCTAAGGATCAATACACATGTTTAGGGATAGGAACAACCAATGAAAAATAAAAGAGGATTTCCTCCTAGAGGGTCTTCTCTAGAAATTATCAAGGGTGTGGATGAGAGGGTTCCTCAATGACCTTTGAACCTCCAACCCTGATATAATATATCATTTATGTTTAGTCAAATAATATTATCAGGTTATAGAACATTTATTCAATAATACTATGATGGAACCTCTATGTTATCACCATAGTAAGGAACTGGTATTACATTTCATTGTGAAATAAATTATTAGGACATTGTCACATACTATGTCATGAAGAGGAAAATTCATGATTATATAGGAAACTTAATTATTATTCAAGATAGTAAATATATTAAATAATTAGGTACTAATAAGTTGGTTTTAGGAATCCAACTCCAACACTGCACCCAATTTTATTCTATTTTGAACATATTTTCCTTGACCTCTAATGATATTTTAGACCTCTAATTATTTCATCATTCTGTGATAAGATAAAAAATTTATCTCACATCATTTTAAATGGTCAAATCAATATCTTTATCTTGTATATATTTTATATCATCACTTCTATAATAAGCATTAACATGTTTAAAAGAAATATATTCATTTTCACTGCTTCTTATATCGACAAATGACTATGAAACATTTATTTTTGAATCCTCTGTTACTTTCACATTATAAGAATCAACATGTATTTTACTTTCTTTGTAGTATCATCTATATTATCTAGCATTTGAATATTATCTATTGAAAATACATTCATCGCCACTTTTATCAACCCTTGTAGTATTTTTTAATTTTAATTTTTGTAATATAGGGGATTCTAAATACCTTTATGTACCATAAACTTAGGTTATTCAAATAATATATCTCATATTGATAAATTTAAAAATTTGTTATGTAGAAGTAGAAATCTTGAATGTAGAATAATGAACCAATATCTTTTTACAAATATAATAGATAAGAATCATGTTTAATAAATATAGTTTGATCCATATCAACTATGTTTATTTTCTTTATTTCAACCACATCACTTTTTTTGGATTTTATAGTGCACTAAAGTCATGAATAATACAATGATTCTAAAGATAACTATTAAAATTACCACTACTTTATCCAACACCATTATCAGTTTGGATATTCTTTATAAAGTAGATGTATTCCTTTTTATCACTACTCATCACACTTTTGAACATATTGAGAGACACTAATTTATTTTCTTTTATCTTTTAACTAATTCATGTTTCTATGGTTCATATTTCCAAGCCTAATATTCCAAAATTGATTTTGTTTTTTCATACTCAGATAACATGAATTTTGTGCTTCTCCTACTTGGGAAATGATCCCCTTGGTTTATTTTCCTCTTTTCACAAATTACCCTTGTCTATTCCTTTATATAATAAAACCATATTTTATGAAAATAACATATTTTCATTTTTCACAGAGTTATGAAACACTCAACAGATTATGTTTCACTCCATTAACAAATAAGGTACATTTGGATTTCAACTTTCATTTTCCAATAATATTATATTCAGTACCTTTAATTCTGAGAGACTCATCATTCAAAAAATTCAATGTTCCTTCATTATAGTTCATCACATTATTCAATATATTACAATATATGATCATGTTTTATAATTCTCAGAGTCCAATATCCAAGGTCAATATCCTTTTATAGCATTGAGTGTAGTTTCAACTACAATGTCCTTCTCCTTTCCCCTTTATACCTTCTCTAAATGATTTATTATTTTTTCATCAAAATATAATTGGGTTGGTATGATAATAATAAATCCATTTTAAATGTTTCCAGGATGATAACACCACTTAGAGAGAGTTTTAATACGTTGATATTTGTTCTAAATCTTCAAATTTGATTGTTCGATATTTTTTGAGACTTTCTTCATTACATTAGATGAATCCCCATAAAAATATATCTCGTATATCTCATGGATCCATTAATGTATTGATAATTAAACCATAACACCTTCAATATATTCCCAAATCCACCATAGTACAAATAATATCCCTAAAAACAAATTTTCCTTCATAACATGAATAAAATCTAGAATAATGTAACTACATTACAACATATTTTTGACCATGAATCTTCAATCCATCTGTAATCCAAAATTTTTGTACAATCATGAGAAAAATTCACCATAAAATAATTATTCTCATCCTTAGTATATTCTCTAGTTCTAGAAGTTTTTTCATCAATGTTGGATCTCTCATAAATTTAATAATTTTGGAATTCTCTTTTTTTATCCACATAAATGGTCTTCTTGACTTTATTACTCTTTTAAGACACTTTAACAATATATTCAAAAAACTTATTAACCTTTTTGGATGATATTTATTGTTCATTATGAGATTTAAACACCTTAAATATTTAACCAACTTTTGAAATATATTGTTGGGAGTAAGATATTCAATTTTCTATTTCAATCAGTTTTTATTGTATAAGATAAAATTGTATGTCATTCTACCTAATATTTTATCAAATATTAATGTTAACATTTTTCTTTTCACTAAGTAAATTTTTTGATTTTTTTATATAATTTAACAATATTTATTTTTCTTATTCATGCATTTTTTCTTGATTCTTAACATGTTGACTTTCCCCTTATAACTTTTAATTAAATTACCCAAGTTTTTTATTTTTTAAGTTACATTCTTACAATTATAATTTAATAATTTACTCTCTATGAGTTACATATTATAATTTTTATATTTTTATGCTTTCATCAATGGTAAAACTCTCATCATTTAAATTTATAATAAAAAATATCTCAATACCTTCTTTATTGGAATTATAAAATTCCACTTATTCTTCACTATCATCATGTTCATCAAATTTGGATAAAAAATATATTTTTAAATTTATATAACTTATTATACCTTATTATTTTTATAGTAGTTTTATTTTTATGATTTATTATTTAGTTGTCTTTTTTGTCCTTCCATATTATTCATTACTACCTTTATCATCCTTCAGCCTTTGTAAATTTTATGAAAAATGTACAATGTATATAAATTTAAATAACATTCATAGTAACATTACATTATACTTCCCTATTCCTATTCATAAAAAATTTTAAAATTAAGACATAAAATCAAAACAAATTAACACTCAATTCATCTTTTGAATCAGATTCACTTACTTCTTCCACAATAAAAATATTCTTTGACTTTTCTTTCATATTTTCCTTGAAGGATATTTTATGACCAACCATTCCCTTTATTTTTACATCATTAACTTTTAATATATCATATTTAATGATAATACAAATAAATTAATCCATATATATTATTTTGGTCACTACACCATAAAATAAGGAATCATTGGAATGAAATATATCAAGAATAAATGTTAATATAATTTAAAAAACTATTGAGTCATAAAATTTCTCAATAAATATTATTAATGTATTGACCCCACCCTAGATAGCCCAGAGTTAGTGTTTTCTACTAAATAAAATGGAATGATTACAATTAATCAATCCCCTGAGGGATGATCAATTTAGTAGTCCTGGTAATTCATATACATAAATGATTATTGTATTATAAATTAATACATTGATTAAAAATAATTTTTCCCCCATTATAAATAAATAATTTGCAGGATTACTCTAATCCATCAAGTAAATACTTGCATATCTTTCATAATAAACTTCTTGGAATGTTGGGGAATGAAACAAAATAAGGGTATGCTCAAATGCTCAGTAAAAGAAAAATAGAGTGGAAACAATAATGAATCATTGAGAATAGTCAATATGGAAAGGTAAATGACTGAAAACATATTCTAAATAATAAATAAATAATGTAATTTTCTAAATAATATGGAAATGTAATATCTAGAAACACATTCCATTAAAATAACTTGGTAAGGAAAAGAAAATTTGGAAAGGAAATAAACTGAAACACATGCCATCAAAATAATAGAAAATAAAAAGTATCCATAGATATGTCAAAAAAATATCATGGATAAATAATAAATAAATTATCAATAAAAGAGATGCTTATTTATAGAATGTCATTATTACATTGAACTTGATACCTTTAACATCATAATAGTGTTTAACCATTCCATTTTCTGCAAAGAATTCATCCAATGAGACTACCGATGCATTAAAGAGCTTATATTCATAGATCTCTAACTCATGTATTGCATGTCCAAATCATTCCTCATATATTAAATAAATAATGTTCCTTATTGAATATCCTTATTGAATAAAGTATATAGATATATAAATATTTTCCTATATAATCAAATAATGATCAAAGTAGACACTTAATGTAAATGGGCATAAAGTTTAGGCAATAGTAATATCTATGGAAAATGAAATAGAAAATTTAAGGGAAATTAAATTTTCAATAATCATAGTAAATTTAATATTTCAAGGTGAATAAAAAAAATCAAGAAAGAGAATGTGAATATTATCCATGGAAAAATAAATAATAAATCGTCTATAGGAAGAATAATGATATTATCGATAAAAAAACCCAAGTGGAGTAAAATTTATGGTCATTGTCATTGATGAAATAAATGATTAACTTTTAATAATTTTATCGAAGAAAATATACATTGATTTTGAAAAAAAAATTACAAATATTTTTCATTCAAAAATAAACCTTTTAAACATTAAAAAAATGCTTTAAATAAATGATTAAAGATGAATTTGTACATGTCATTCGAAGAAAAATATTATTCCTTTTGTACGAAAAAAGGTTATAAAATTTCTCGTTAGGAAAGAAAAGAATATATTCTTTTAAAAAATTTGTAAAAGAAAATATATAAAAATGAAATTACCAGATCATTTTAAAAACATTTTAGAAATAATTTTTAATAATAAATTTTTTTTGAATAATATAGGTTCTCTGACTAATGAAACACATGTAGTGGTGTTATATGAATAAGATTTTCTAAAATAATCTTAATACCAATGAGTTGTAAAATGATACTAAATATTGTAAATGGTCTTGAATAACAAAATAAGAGTGAAAGGGATTATTGAAAAATGGTTACATAATTTCCCCAAATGGAAATTCCACTGAAATATCATTTGTATTAGTTTTAGGGAAAATAACCTTTAAACATTCCAAAGTGTCATATACCACATTGAAACGTTTTTAAATCATAAACCTCATGAATGAATAATATTAAATGAAGGTATTAAATACCATGATGATAATGGGTTCATGTTATTAGATGTCTATGTGGTATTATTTACATAATATATGATAAATTAGGTTCACAACAACTATGTATGCCTCATAATATGAAAATAAGACAAGAAGCCCTTAATACTTGAGTAGATTTTGAGTCAAGGGTTCCATGAAAGAGTAAAATCAATTTAAATGTTTAATATATTTATTTAAATGGACATCCTAATATAATATATCAATATGGGTAGTTGGTATATAACAAAAAAGATGTACGTAGTGAATGTGACATTAATCTCACAGATTTTAAAAGTGTGATGAAAATCCCTTACCAATGTGGTAACACATGAGTTGAAAAACACAATGGTATTAAATAAAACATTTAAATAACATATATTTAATAGTGATCATTATATTATATGTAAATGTGGCAGTAAGTACACCATATATACAAAATTAGGTGTATAATAATTAAACATGCCACGTGTAATGAGAATGAGATAAGAATCCCTTACAACTTGAGCAGATTTTAAGTCAACGGTTCCCTAAAAGAGTAAAATAAATTGAAATGTTAAATATCATTATATAAAGGGATATAATGATATAATATATCAAACGTTTCCGTAGGTAAATCACACAAAAGAATTAAGTAGTGAATCTGACATCAATCTCACATATTTAAAAAGTGAGATGAAAATCCCATACCAATGTCGTAACAAATGAATTGAAAAACCCAATGGTAGTAAATAATACATTTAAATTACATAAATTTAATAGGGTTCATGATATTATATTTCAATGTGGAATAAAGTACACCATATATAAAAAATTAGGTGTACAACAATTAAGTATTCCTCATGTAATGATAATGAGACAAACATTCCTTACCTTGTGTTTCGTTTCGTGTGAACATCCTTTAGCTCCCAATATAATAAATTTATGTTAGATTTTTATTTATTAATAACCATTTCATGTTTATAATTAATTTTATTTCACTTATCACCATGTTGTGTATAACTACCCAAACAATTACGTTTATATTGTGTGTTTTTTACCAAATTCAGTTTTTGTGTCAAAATATCTATTGTTGGTCATCTATGATCATAGGTTTCATTAAATAAAATATATATAATAATAACCATGTTATAATTATCATATGTTTACATAAATTATATTTTAAATTCAATCATTAAATATGGTACTGAAAATGGGAATATGTTACAATCAGGGAGATGGTAGATCTTACGTATGCATCAGTAACATTCCCATTTTTAAATGATTGTTTTGGAAAAACGGTAAGTAACTCAAATATTATTGTAATGATAATAATATAATAAATATAATATTATTTAATCATATATACTTATATAAAAAATTATGTGATGTAAAAAATCACATCATATTGAGGAGGTCGTACTCCTCACGTCCACGAACCACATTATCTCCGTTAAAGTTTGTGAATGGGTAATAAAGAAGACGATATAAATATATATATTTAAATTATATTTGAAGAAAGATAGTATTTAATGAATATATTATTTATTTTTTTATGTAACTTATGTTTAATAATGTACATTCATTTATACATTCCATTCATCGTGTGAACGAATCACATCACTTTGAGGAGGCAGTAGTACACAATTTCTCAAATGAGATTATCATATTTACCCCACTTGGAAATCATAATTGTATGTTATTAATTAAACTAACAGAATTATAAAACATTATAAATAAAATATATAAAATATATAAATATATTTTTATCAAAACTTCCACCATAATAGACAGTAATGGATAATTGAACAATCCTCGTTTCGTGAGACAATAATTCACCATTCACAGAAATAGTATGTCTGTTACCCATTAGATGGTGGTGTGTGAAATATTAGGTAAAAAAATCTGGATAAAAACATCCTTTAATATTTATAATATAGGTTTTTTTTTAAAATAATAGAATTATGAGATTTTATGGGTTAGAGGATGGAAATGAAACTAGAGAGATTGAGAAAAGACATTACCTTTTAATAAAGTAACGTCTTTTGGGTTAAACCAAAAGGAATCCATGGATATTATTATAAAAAATTGAGGTTTCTAAGACTAGTGTAAGAATTATGGGAGAAAATGTGGTCAGGTATTTGATGAGTGTAATAGGTTTTAGAGGTGTGTGGAATGGGTATAGGTGGTTTCCTTTTATAGAGAAGAAAAACGACTCAGTAAGTATTTTTTTAAAAGAAGTTAGGTGTGCACATGTTCTAGCCAAATAAAAGTAATAAAAAACCAGAAAAACTAATTACTTTACGGTTAATGGACTAATTATAGAAATAAAATTGTATTTTTACAAGTGGATAGGTCATTTTAGTCCTTAAACATCGGGTTTTAGTCCATTTTTAGCATAATTACACCTTAATTACTATAATTAATTTTAATCAATTTCATTAATCAATATTTTTCAAAAATTAAGTTTGTATTATTAGACAAAAAATATTATCATTATTAAAATGGTGTATGTATAATTTTCAAAATTCAAATCAAAGAAGTGAAAAAATTAATATTAATGTTAAACCTGCATACAGACAAATTAACTTGTTTTAGTAGAAAAATGTTCAAAATATTGTTATGTTTTTATAATCAATTTAACATTTATATTGATTATAATGAACTAAATTATATTAATATATTCATAATTTTTCCTATTTTACTTTAAATCAGAAATATAATATAATTTAACATTAATAATTATTTTAAAAAAACGGAGTTTTTAAATAAGACGTAGTATTTTTAACTACTCACAAAAAATTGATATATCACAAAAAAATAAAAAAAATATCCCTAATATAATTTTTACCATATTAATTAAAAAACAAAATTTATTTTATCAAATTAAATTCAAAAAAGTGTTGAAATTAAGATTTAAAATAGGTTCTCCATTAAAAGGTGGTAACAATTCCATAATTAAAATATTTGTTTTTATATGAAATATTGGGTTTTCCCTAATATTATTCTTACCAAATCTATTTTATGAAAATAAAAGATATTTGATTAAATTTGTAACATATTTATTACATTAATATATATAACTAATTGTAATTAATTTTATTTATTTTGGTAGATTATATTTGTGAGCATAAAAATAGTTTTTTTATAATAATATCATTTTAATATTCAATTGGTTCCTATATTAATTTCTAATATATTTGTAACCAATGATTTAGTTATATAAAACATATATTTTCAAAATTTAGTTAACACTACTCATAAAAACAAATTTATATCTTATTATATTAAATAAAAATGTTTTAATTACATATTGTTTTTAGTAAGACTTGGCATTACATATAGCGGAAGACATCGATGAAGGTCGATTTTTCATGTAACTCAAGATATTGATAAAGTTCATTGTTTCATATCATGTATGCTAACCTATTGTTGAGTGAATTTCAAGATAACATGGTTTTTCATACATTGAAATATATAGAATACATTTTAAATAGTAAATATATTATAAAGTATATGGATATTATATTACATTACGCGCTTGTTGTCATGTGTCATGCACATTATCGAATATATGTTTATTACGTTAGTTCTTTAGGGTGTCACATTCTCCCCACCATATTTATATTTCGTTCTCGCAATTTAAAATCAATCCTGGTGATAATTTGTTTAATACTTCATGTACTATAAATCCCACATCACGAGAAGACTTCATAAGTAATCGCATATAAAAGATAGAATGGAAAGTACAAAGGCCACATAGAATATCATGAAACTAGGCCTCTAAGTAGGAAAAAATTATTGGATATTAGAGATACATACATAGAGTAAAAGGGTAAATATTTATAGGTAGTGAATGAGTTCATCAATAAAAAACAAGTGAATGGTAAATGGAATGCTGAGGGCCTCAATGCTATAAATCTTTTCAGATTTAGAAGGTCACCAGTTCAATGAAAATTTAAGTATTCAGATTTTTTCTAAGTAATTTTACTGTTGTTGGGTAATCCTTTAACTAAAAAATATAAAAAAAATATTCTTACATGATAGGATTCAATCACATGTGAAAAATTCTAAAATTTAGTTTCTTTTTAACCATATTATAATTAATCCATTTAGTCCCAAAAATTTAATCACCAACAATGAATTTTTATATGCTTGAAGAACTAAAAAAACATTTAAAGGATCACAAGGCCTATAAAAGAGTGACAAGTCTTACTATTTTCCTTTGACTATCTCCTAATAGAAAAATAGATCATATTATAATTTTGATTCCCCAAAATTGATACTACTAGTTCGTCATTAATTTTTTTTGTTAAAATTTTTAACTAAAAGTAATGAAAATTAATGAGAACATTGTATAGGTTAGTGTTTTTCATGAAACCATTATCATCCTTCGGTCATGGGTTCTGGTCCCATGGCCTTATGAGATATGGTGGATTGTCACCCGACTAACTGGTTGTCCTTTTCTGAAACCCTATTAATATAATTTCTAAATATAATTATTATGGGAATCCTTGAAATTAGGTTAATATATATATATCATTTTAAATAAGTTTTTATATAAAAAATCAATACATAAATACCACATCTATTTTATTTCTACATATGTCTTTTCTTGGTCTAGGGTTTATCTATTATATAATTAGTTGGATTTCTAAATCCTGACACCTTATCTTCAATTATAACTCTTTAGGTTTATCCTAGTATACATATTACATATCCAAATACTTCATAATAGTTTGTAATGAAAAAGTGGATTATACTATGCATATCCCCCGAGAGTGTCAAACCAGGTGCACAATAAGGCCCATTGTCGTGTACTAGGTTACCCCGAGTAATTCCTGGAACACCTTTTTTGAGTTGTTACTCCAAGGTAAATCCTTTTCAGAACCACATCCACTTGTATTATCCTTACTGGGATTTATTTCTAGGAATACCCACATAATATATACCTTAACAAAATTATAGGGTTTTCATCTATACTTCTTCAAATTCTACCTTAGGGTTATGTTATTTAATCTATGTTTTCCTAAATCTAGTTCCCAATGTTTCTACTAAACATAATATGATACCAACTATAAAGACTCAGCCCCAGGTAGCCCAGAATAGGTGTCTGATATTAAATACATTGAAATTATTATAATGAATCTTTCCCCAAAGGACCAATCATTTTATTAGTATCAGTAAACCTTATATATAAATGAGTATTGTATTAAATATTAATATGTTTATTAAAACCTAATTATTGTTATTATTTATAATTAACTAACTCTGATCATAACTGTAATCTATCTAGTAAATCCCTACATATCTTTAATAAAAACATATTGGATTCCTAATAAAATAATAAGGGTGAGATCAAATTATCAATAAGGGAAAAAAGTGGAAAAAATAATGAATCAATGAGAACAGTAAATATTTAAAGGAAAATAATTGAACACACCTAACATGAAATCATAAAATGAATGCAAGTAATAAAAAATATGGTCATGTAATAACTGGAAAAACCTTCCATTAAATTAACTAGGTTAGTAAAAATAATATTGAAATTTAATAAACTAAAACACATGCCATCTAAGTAATTGAAAGTGAAATGTATTCTTAGATATGTTGACACAAAATCATAGGGATAAATAATAACTGAATTCTCAATAAATGAAAATTCATATTTCTTGAACCTCGTTTTTCCAAGGCACATGATAACTTTACCGTAAAAATAAATATTAACCATTCCAAATTTCACAAATAATTCATCCCATGAGACTAATGATGCATCAAGGGGCTTTCATTAACTGGCCCCCAACCTGTCTATTGAATGCACAAATCATTCTTCATATATCAAATATATAATGTGCCATATAAAATAAATTTATTTAATAAAGTGTATAGATTTATCAATATTTCCCCAAATAATCATATAAATGTCAAAGTAGACATTGTAAGTAGAATGTTATGTAGTTTAGGAAATATAAATATCCATGATAAATGAAATGGATAATTCATGGGAAATTCAATGTTCAATGGTTATAGAACACTGAATAAGTCAAGCTGACTAACAAATAAATCATGGAACTCGATGTGAATAATATCCTTGTAAAAATCAATAATAAACCATCAAAATGATGAATAGCTGTGGAATCAATACAATAAAACCATGTTGAGTAAAATAAAGTGTCATTTTTGTAGATGAAATAAAATATTTACTTTTAAAAATATTATAGAGAAAAATTTACATTGATTTTGAAAGACCTTCTAAAAATACTTTTCATTGAAAAATAATCCTTTTTATTTTGAATAAGAGGATTCAATGAAATTATGGAATATTATTATGTAAATGTCGTATGAGGTAAAAATAATAATCCATTTGTATGGAAAGAGGTTAGAAAATGCCTCCTTAGTAAGGTGTCCAGAAAATTCCATTGAAACATTGGTAAAATAAAAAAAGGGTAAAAATAATTTTAACAAATATTTTTAAAACATTTTTGAAATCCTTTTTAATAAAACATTGTTTTTTGAGAAAAATATGTCCTCTATCTAAAGAGAGATATAATGTCGGATTTTTTGAATTTTTTTCTGAAAAAATCATATACCCAAAGAGTGGGAAAATGGTAGTAACACTTGAAAATGGTCATGAATAACTAGATAATATTGAAAGGTATTATTGAACAATTTATATAAAATTTCCTTTAATGTAAATTCCATTGAAATATCATAAGGATTATTCTTAATGAAAATAACTTATAATCATTCCAAAGTATCTCATACAATGTTGAATCGTTTTTAAATCATAAACCTCATGAAAGAAAAATAATAAATGAGAATATTAAATACTATGAAGATAAGGGTTCCATTCTATTATATGTTAATGTGTTAGTATGTACACCATATATAAGAAATTAGGTGCACGAAAATTAGATATGCATCATGAAATGAAAATGAGACAAGAATCCCTAACTATTTGAGTATATTTTGAGTAACGGGTTTCATGAAAGAGTAAAACCAATTGAAATATTTAATATCAGGAAATAAATGGATATCATGACATAATATATCAAAATGTGTAGTAGTTATAGCAGACAAAATAAGAAAGTAGCGAATAGGACATTAATCTCAAATATTTAAAACGTGAGATGAAAATAACTTACCAATGTGGTAAAAATGAATTGGAAAACCCAAAGGTATTAAATAAAACATTTAAGTACCAAAAATATAAAGGGTTCATTATATTATATGTAATTATGGTAGTAAGTATATTGCATATAATAAAGTTGGTGTACAATAATTAAGTACGCCTTATGTAATGAAAATGAGACAAGAATCACTTACTACTTGAGTAGATTTGGAGTCGAGGGTTCTATGAAAGTGTATCATAAATTTAAAAGTTTAAAATCATGAAATAAAGGGATATAATGATATAATATATCAAAATGGGATTTATGTATATCACACAAAATAAGTAAGTTGTTAATATGACATTAATCTCACAAATTTTAAATGTGAGATGAAAATCCCTTACCTATGTAGTAACAAATGAATTGGAAAAACCAAAGGTTTTAAATAAAACATTTAGATTCAATAAATATACTAGGGTTCATAATATTATATGTCAATTTTTTATGTAAGTACACCATATATTAGAAATTATGTGTACAAAAATCATGTATGCCCCGTGTAATCAAAGTGAGACAAGAATCTCTTACCTTAGGTTTCGTTTCGGGTGACCGTCCGTTTAATTCATGATAAATAAATTTATTTAAACATGATTCGGAAACTTTTTCATGTTTATAATTAATTGTATTTTACTTATTACCATGTTTTTCAAAACTACCCAAACAGTTAAGTTTACATTGGTTGTTTTTTACCAAATTCGGTTTATGTGTCAAAACAACTATTTTTGGTCAACTATGGCCATAAGATTCGTTATATAACATATCCATAATAATAAAAATGACATAATTAACAAATTTTTTATCAATTATACTTTTAAAATCATTCATAAAATATGGTTTTGAAAATGATAACATGTTACAACAATGTAGACTGTAGGTCGTACCTATGCATGAGTAACATTCCCATTTTTTAATGATCATTGTGGAAAGAAGGTAAGTAACTCAAAGTATTTCAAGAATCGTAATTATATAATAAAAATCACATTATTTATTCATATATACTTATATATATAATTATGTGATGTAAAAAATAATCACATAATTTCAAGAAGGGGGAAGTCCACATGTCCCCGAATGACATTATCTCTTTTAAATTGTGTGCAGGGATAATAAAGGAGATGATATATATATTGTATATCCAGAAATATAGTTATTTCATTAATATATTATTTTTTTATGTAACTTATGTTTAATTATTTTCATTAATTGATACATTCCATTTATCATGCGAATGAAACACAACGCTTTGAGGGGTTGGTAGTCAACACTTACTTAAAAGAGATTATCATATTTACACAACATAGAAAGCATATATTTATGTTATAAATACATATTATAGAAGGTTAAAACATTATAAATAATATATATATATATCATATAAAAATATATTTATTATCCTAATGGCCTCTATAAAATACGGTAATGGAGAATTGAACAATCATTATTTCATGACGCAGTAAGTCACCATTCACAGAAACACTATGTTTGTTACCCATCATATGGTTGTACGTGTAACTATAGGTTAAAATCTCATCATAACAATATCCTAGTATATTTAGGATACACTTATTTACAAAATAATGGAATAAGTAGATTTTATGGGTTGGGGGATGGAAATGAAACTAGAGATATTGAGTAAAGATATTACCTTTTAATCAGGTAACTTCTTTTAGTTTAAACCAAAATGAATCCAGGGGAGTTTTTATTCAAAACTATAGGGTTATATGTAGAGACCCGAAGCTTTACGTACATTGACATTACATTACATTTGCGGAATACTTAGTACATAACAAAAACACACACACAACGATCGTAATAGTTTAGTGTCTTTGGAAACTCGGAACGTAATATTCTAATCATGGTGAAAGATCTTCAATAACCCTCATAAAGATCGTCCCCCTTTTTTTACATAAAACCTTTTTTTATAACCTGGGGAAAAGAAAACATAAAAGGGTGAGCTCAAACACTCAATAAGGGTAAACAAAAGAAATATAAATCACATCAAGCACATAACTTTTGGAAATCATAACCTGCAAAAGAGATCATAATTTCATAACATGGGATAAATCATGGCAGTGAAATGTAATCACAATAATAATAACATAAAACATGAAACTTTTGTGTCATACACACATAATCATAGAGAATCATTTCTTATTAGTCAAGACTCATTGCCAAGACTATCTTAGTGGACAATGTCCCTTTCTGAACCGAGTCACCCTCGTTTCAGTCCTGTTTCACTGAACTGGTATAACCTACCATTCCAGCCATGTCTATCTTATGAGATATAAAATCTTTACCCAATTCATTGGAGGGAGATATAGGTCCCACCCATCTCATAATGATACCATTCTTATGTTTTCCACAAAATCATAAATCATACATCATTGCATAACCCATGTAATACAAATGGGAATCTTAAACATCATGACATCATAAAAAAATTTATATAAGATAAAAAAATTCATAAAAATAATTCCATCAAAACATAATCAAATCAATGTAATAATAGGGATAAAATAAGAACCCTTTATTACCTTAGATGGGAAATAATTTTGATAAAACACTTGAACTCCATTCATGAGGAAAATATCCTTTCTTCTTCAAAAACATTTTTCCTTTCTTAACATGTCATACCACTTTAAACTAAAAGAAGTTGACTAAAAATAAACTTGAAAACTTTTAAAGGAAGCTTCTTGAAAATAATGTTTTAAAAATCCATTCATGCCGTATAAGTTAAAAAAACATTCTTCGTACTTTTGACGGAAAAGTCAAAAAGTACCTCATACGAAAAACGACAAAAGATTCCATTCATATCTTTTACTAAAAACTCACAGAAGGGTAAAATTGTATTTAAACAATTGTAGGTGAAAGGAAATAATATTACATATTGAGGAAACATGGATGTGGATGATAAAATACACCCCAGTAAATACCAAAGTATAAACAATCTCGGATAAAAATGAGATTGTGATATTTCCCTGACCTTAGGTCCGATTTGCTTCGTAAGTGTACGAACCTCCTGTATAATGATTTAAATAATGTCATTGACTTATTACAGAATCATAGTCATTGTTATGATATCATATATGGTTCACTTATGACTTTATATTACCCGTTCTTTTGTAAATTCCATGTTAAAGAGCGTTTTGGGTAAAATTGTTTCATTTGTCGTCCGTGTTTTGAATTGTAATTATTCATATGATTACTTAGATCATGATTACATAATTCCAGAACATAAAACATGATTTATATATATATATATATATATATATATATATATTCATGATATACATATATATAATTAATCAGTAAATGGAAAGAAATACATCGTTCATGGAGACGGTAGTCCGTACGTACGCATGAACGCTGTTTTCGTTTCCTTATTGAATTGAATGGAATTTAGTAGATGACAAAAATATAAATATAAATAAATCCAGTATCATTATTATGTCATATATTTCATTAGTACTTATTATATATACTTTATAATCATTCATGAATGGTTAATCATTGAGAATGAATCTCATCGCGTCGTGGAGACGATAGTCCGTACGTAGGCACGAGCGATGATATCGTTCCCATGGTCGTGGAATTCTGTTGAAGTGTATGTATACTATTTTAGTATCAATATAACTTTATAATAATCATATATAGTTACTCATTACACCATTATACCCATCCAATTATGGTGGTGGTGGAAAATAGATTACACCACGGCGTGGAGACGGTATTCCGTACGTACACACGCGCGATGATTTCCTTTTTCCGTAGGATTGATAGAAGGTTAATTAGAGTTGTTTCATATTTATAATAACATATCAGTATATAAGAAATACTGATGTTATTACTTTATCATGAAACAACTAAAGAAGAATAATTTGAAGAAGAATGAAATTGAAAAAGATCGGTAATGGATATTACCTCTTTTTGACGGGCCTTCACTTAACCTCCACTTAGAGAACTAAGGATGGTCTTTGAAGAAGACCAGGACCTCTAGGATGATACTAGGGAAGTGGAGAAGAGATTTTGGCAGAGTTTGGCCGAGATTGAATGCTCAAATTGGTGTGAGGAGGAGAGGGAGGAGGTGCCCTTTTATAAGGGAGGAGAGGGTCATCTTAAGAAAATCTCAAATTATTATTTTATATTAAGGTCAAATTCGGTTTATAATAGTTCAAAATGGTCATATTTCGAAGCTAAAGTGGTTATGGGTAGAAAGAATCTCATCCAATAGGATTTAGACAAGTTTAGTGTATTATGTTAACCTTATCAATTAGATTTAACTCTAAGCTAAATAATTTAACTTTTACCGTGTCTTTTTGTTTTCTTACACTATATGGTTAATAAACATACTATATCAAGCCAAACGAACCCCAATTTGTTTATTATTAATATATATAATCTTATCTAAGCCATTTAGCCGAATCTTAGATTTTTATGAATAAAATAACAAGTAATAATATAATATTTATTTTAAAAACTAATTTATGTCAATTTTGACACTATTTGGTACATGATTTTTATGAAATTTCTAACAGAATGATAAGTTCTAACAAAGTTACTTAAATCAACAATAACATTTCATATTAACCTATAAAATTAGTGTATTTCATAAAAAGTCTCAAATTACATTTATTTGGGCATTTATAACATCAATTATGTTAATATTTTCTTAAAAAGGTAATTACTGTATCATCGTTGTGTCATAAATAAATTAAATTATTTAAAGTATAAAAATTAAAAATAAAATACCAATATGTAGGAAATCTCATTAGCTTTCTAATTAATATTTATAGTCGAACTTATATTATGTATAACCCTATATTAAACATGTTTTAGTAAATAATATTAGATTTTATCTCTTTTAACTCTTCTTTGAATTAAATAATTATAAATGTCCTAATCTAATCCAAGTGGGCCTAAATGATAATTTTTTACACTTAAGGTGGTTTTTGGTCGAAATACACTTGTCCAATAGGATTAGGACATGTGTTAGGGTAATATTAATATCATTTTTACCCTTAATTACCCTATTTACTTTAAACCGTGGTAAATAAAAGTAAAAAGTTACTATTCACCAAAAATTATTTTCATCTCATTGAACCACATTTTACTTACTGACATCAACCGTGTCTCTCGGATTTTTGAAATTCCATTCACAGAAGCGGTAAAATTAAGATTTATGAAAAAAGTAATTTTTTTTAACTACCACTTAGTAGTTTCACTATTCATCAAACATTGAAGTTTTTCAGAAAAATGCCAAAATTTCACCCTAAGCTATAATTGATATTCCGAATTCAAAAATGATTTCTATTTTACAAAATTACCAACATATAAGTTGCATTAATTAATTTTATAATTAACTTCCGCTGTCACAACAAATAGCGTGTTTTTAAAAGATAATAACTATCAAACGATTAACACTTGGTTATGTCTGGTGTAAATGTGAAATTACATCCAATGACCAATATTGTATTGAATTGTAAAAATATATTCTAAATTTGCTTTAAAACCACTCAAATTAATAATTTATCACTATTATTTATTTCGATTAAAAAGTAGTTTTTAATTAAAATTTAGTAATTTTCACTATTCATCAGAAAATGAATGTTATCCGAAAAGTACCAAAATTTCACCCTAAGCTAATTTCGATATTACGAATCCAAAAATAAAGTCCATTTTGAAAAATAAAATTTAAAAATTTCAAAAAGTGGTTATTACTATTCATAACGGCTAGCATTAATAATATTTTAATAGCATATTACTGTTTAGTGAAACTCGTTATTGCGTACTACACACGCTATCGAGGAAGGACGTGATTGCGTGTAATGGAAGGAAAGTCAAGGATGTGTGTTGTGAAAGCTTCTTTTGGTGTAGCGTACAACACAAGTCATTAATGAAATTAAAAAGAATATTTTTCATAAAATTTCGGGGTGTTACATTCTACCCCCCTTAAAATGAATTTCGCCCTTGAAATTCGTCGAGGTTATAAATGGTTTACTATTCGAATGTTTCATTAATAGAAACCCACATCGTAAAAAGGAACACCAAAACCAATCTTTAAAAACAAAAGTATGAAACTTAACGGTTACCCAAATAAACTAATCACTGGGTTTCCACATAGGTGAAAATATGGATATGGAAGACAAATCTAACCATTATGTTCTGATGGGGAGTGGTAGAGAACATGGCTATGGCAAATCCAGCAATCACAAAGCCATAAATTTGTGACGATCTAAGGTACCATCTGATTCATCAGATATTAGATCACTAGGACAACATTTTTGGTTTTCAAGATCATTTCTAAAAAGTTAAAGAATTTGAATTAGAATAAATACTTACTTTATTTTGGTACAATCTCACTGTTGTTCGTGCCTTGAAAAATTTCCACTTCATATCTTAAATAAATGAAGTTGAATTTGTTATTCGTGAAGTGTTAGCAGATCATGTGATAGAATAACGGGTCATTCCATCTGTATTAAACAAAAGGTTAGAAAAAGTTATTAAATATACATAAGTCATTACATAGTGAGATTAATCATATATGGTTCCTAAAATGGACTTATACTTTATATATCATACTGCTTAATATAATAAAACTACTTTCTACTAAACAGGGACTTCCTGTAGGTCAGTGGTAGGCGATAAAGGCCAGTCGCACTTCGGTTGTGGGTTCGATTCCCATAGCCTTGTCCGACGCGATGGGCTATCTCCCGTCCTGCAGGTTGTCCTTTTTCTAAGGCTATATTACTATAACATCAAATCAATAATATCGAAAAACGTTTTATCCTAACTTATGTCCAACATAATCCATTCTAATCTTTAGGCTTATCTAAAATACTTCGGTCCAAGCTCAAAGTATAAAGAAAATGATTACTTGAAATGTCACAGAACAATCACGTGAATGCCATCATTTATCCCCCATATATCATAAGATATATCTTGTTGGTCAAATTACAAACATGTAAATATCTTAATCATGTATTCTCTTGAAGAATGAATACCCATTGAACCTTAGTGAAAACATGAATGTAGTTAAAAGTTAACACTTTTCTCATACCAAAATCCTCAAAATTCTATATACTCAAACCATGATATCACTTAGTCCTTATATCAATCATGAGCTCATGAATATTGTTAAACATTTAATTTTCTTGTTTTCCCTTCATTATGCACATATTATCTTATTTCCAAAAATATCTCAATCACTTTGAATACAACATTAGAACAACACATAAATATTCCAATACTTTATGATACAACATTATTTTGGAATCCCATAAACACTTAATCATTCCACCACATCGTTGTCATATTCAACATCTCCAATAGTGATCTCATGTGACTTCCCATTGTCCTTTGCCTTAAGTGGTTGCTCATGTTGATCATCACTAACCCTTGGATTTGGGCATTTATTAGCATAATGCCCCATTTCCTTGCACATGAAGCATTGAAGTGTTGGTGGTGCGTTCTTTGCAGTGTTTGCTTTATTCACATTATTAGAAACCATTTTTCCATTACATCAACACTCAGCTGATCGATGACCTTCTTCTCCACACTTAAAATATTTTCTACTCCCTTTAAGACAATCTCCACCATGCTTCTTTCCACACTTTGTGCCGAAGGAAACATTCATTTTCTTTTCACCATTATTCTGAGATATCTCCTTGAACTCCATCTTTCGTTTCTTATCAAAACCATGAGATGGATATGTAACACCAACTTCCATTTCTACCTTGATATAACAACGCACAATTTCTTCATAGCTACTGAAGTCTCTTATAGCTAATGCCCTTTGAAGACTTGGTTTTAAGCCACTGAAAAATCAATCAACTTTACTTTCAGGTTGGATGATAATGCCAGATTCATACCTTGCAAGTCTTGTAAAATTTGCTTCGTATATACCAACAGATTCATCATCCTTCTGCTTCAGCTCAAGAAACTCATTTTCCATCTTTGTTCGAAGAATATGAGGTATGTACTTACTGAAAAACAAGTTCTTGAACTCGTCCCATTCCATGGACTCAATTTCATCTCTTGGCCTCGTATTCTTGATAAGATTCCACCATTGATCAGCTTCACCTTCCAAACGATATAATGATAAGATGACTTTATCATGTTCAGAACATTGAAGAACTGAAAATATATTTTCAGTGGTACTGATCCATTGTTCAGCAACAAGTGGATCGGAATTCCCACTGAAAGAAGGTGGATGTTGCCTCATGAAGGACTCAATAGAATATTGTTCCCTTCTCTGCTCATTTGGAAGTCCAGAATGATTCATAGATTCTGTAAGTATAGCAATAATATTTTGCACTCCATCTCCCATAACATTTGTTTGTTCAGGAGTACAATCACTGCATTGTCCATTGCATTGATCAACATGGTTCTTTCGGGTTCCAGCCATCGTCTAAAACCCAAAAAGAATAGTGTAAGAGGAAAACATCATGCTAGGGAAAACAACATTATAAAGGGGGAGTATCCTCAATATCTAACTTCTTAGGTTAAATTCTATGATCGTTACCGCAGTTCTAGGACTGTATCTTATACGTATACTTATCCTTAGGGACATCCCTAGACATACCTTAGAAAAATCTCTAGGGATCTCACTAACACTTTCACATCCGAGTTTCCAAAGGTTGACTAAACCTTTCCTCTCATACCAACTGTAGAGACCCGAAGCTTGATGTACATTGACATTACATTACATTTGTGGAATACTTAGTACATAACAAAAACACACACACAAGCATCGTAATAGTTTAGTGTCTTTGGAATCTCGGAACATAATCTTCTAATCGTGGTAAAAGATCTTCAATAACTCCCATAAAGATCTTCCCTCCTTTTTTTACCTAAAACCTTTCTTTATATCCTGGGGAAAAGAAAACATAAAAGGGTGAGCTCAAAAGCTCAGTAATGGTAAACAAAAGAAATATAAATCACATCAAGCACATAAATTTTGGAAATCTTAACCTGCAAAAGAGATCATAATTTCATAACATGGGATAAATCAGGGTAGTGAAATGTAATCACAATAATCATAACATAAAACATGAAACTTTTGTGGCATACACACATAATCATAGAGAATCATGTCTTATTAGTCAAGACTCATTGCCAAGACTATCTTAGTGGACAATGTCCCTTTCTGAACCGAGTCACCCTCGTTTCAGTCCTGTTTCACTGAACTGGTATAACCTACCATTCTAGCCATGTCTATCTAATGAGATATAAAATATTTACCCAATGCATTGGAGGGAGATATAGGTCCCACCCATCTCATAATGATACCATTCTTATGTGTGCCACAAAATCATAAATCAAACATCATTGCATAACCCATGTAATACAAATGGGAATCTTAAATATCATGATATCATAAAAAAATTTATATAATATAAAGGAATTCATAAAAATAATTCCATCACAACATAATCAAATCAATGTAATAATATAGATAAAAACAGAACCCTTTATTATCTTATATGGAAACTAATTTTGATAATACACTTGAACTCCATTCTTGAGGAAAATATCCTTTCTTCTTCAAAAATATTTTTCCTTTCTTAACATGTCATACCACTTTAAACTAAAAGAATTTGATTAAAAATAAACATGAAAAATTGTAAAGGAATATTCTTGGAAATATTGTTTTAAAATCCTTTCATGCCGTTTATGTTAAAAAAACATTCTTCGTACTTTTGTCGGAAATGTCAAAAAGTACCTCGTACGAAAAACGACAAAAGATTCTATTCATATATTTTACTAAAAACTCACCGAAGGGTAAAATTGGATTTAATAAATTGTAGGTGAATGGAAATAATATTACATATTGAGGAAACATGGATGTGGATGATAAAATACACCTCAGTAAATACCAAAGTATAAACAATCTCGGATAAAAATGAGATTGTGATATTTCCCTTACCTTAGGTCCGATTATTCTTCGTAAGTGTCCGAACCTCCTGTATAATGATTTAAATAATGTCATTGACTTATTAAAGAATCATATTAATTGTTATGATATTATATATGGTTCACTTATGACTTTATATTACTCGTTCTTTTGTAAATTCCATGTTAAAGAGCGTTTTGGGTAAAATTGTTTCATTTTTCGTCCGTGTTTTGACTTGTAATTATTCATATGATTACATAGATAACAATTACATAATTCTAGAACATAAAACATGATTTATATATATATATATTCAGGATATAAATATATATAATAAATCAGTAAATGGAAAGAAATACATCGTTCATGGAGACGGTAGTCCGTACGTACGCATGAACACTGTTTTCGTTTCCTTATTGAATTGAATGGAATTAAGTAGATGACATAAATATAAATATAAATAAATCCAGTATCATTATTATGTCATATATTTCATTAGTACTTATTATATATATTTTATAATCATTCATGAATGGTTAATCATTGATAATGAATCTCATCGCGTCGTGGAGACGATAGTCCGTACGTACGCACGAGCGATGATATCGTTCCCATGGTCGTGGAATTGTGTTGAAGTGTATGTATACTATTTCAGTATCAATATCACTTTATAATAATCATATATAGTTACTCATTACACCATTATACCCATCCAATTATGGTGGTGGCGGAAAATAGATTACACCACGGCGTGGAGACGGTATTCCATACGTACGCACGCACGGTGATTTCCTTTTTCTGTAGGATGGATAGAAGGTTAATTAGAGTTGTTTCATATTTATAATAACATATCAGTATATAATAAATAATGATGTTATTACTTTATCATGAAACAACTAAAGAAGAAGAAGTTGAAGAAGAAAGAAATTGAAAAAGATCGGTAATGGATATTACCTCTTTTTGACGCGCCTTCACTTAACTTCCACTTAGAGAACTACGGATGGTCTTTGAAGAAGAACAGGACCTCTAGGATGATACTAGGGAAGTGGAGAAGAGATTTTTTCAGAGTTTGGCCGAGCTTGAATGCTCAAATTGGTGTGAGGAGGAGAGGGAGGAGGTGCCCTTTTATAAGGGAGGAGAAGGGCATCTTAGGAAAATCTCAATATATTATTTTATATTAAGGTCAAATTCGGTTTATAATGGTTCGAAAGGTTCTTATTTCGATGCTAAAGTGGGTATGGGTCTAAATAATCTCATCCAATAGTATTTAGACAAGTTTAGGGTATTATGTTAACCTTATCAATTAGATTTAACTCTAAGTTAAATAATTTAACTTTTACCGTGTCATTTTGTTTTCTTACACTATATGGTTAATAAACTAACTATATCAAGACAAACGAACCCCAAGTTGTTTATTATTAATACATATAATCTTATCTAAGACATTTGGCCGAATCTTAGATTTTTAGGAATAAAATAACAATTAATAATATAATATTTATTTTAAAAACTAATTTATGTCAATTTTGACACTATTTGGTACATGATTTTTATGAAATTTCTAACAGAATGATAAGTTCGAACCAAGTTACTTTAATCAACAATAACATGTCATATTAACTTAGAAAATTATTGTAAGTCATAAAAAGTCTCAAATTACATTTATTTGGGCATTTATAACATCAATTATGTTAATATTTTCATAAAAAGGTAATTACTGTATCATCGTTGTGTCATAAATAAATAAAATTATTGAAAGTATAAAAATTACAAATAAAATAACATTATGTAGAAAATCTCTTTAGCTTTATAATTAATATTTATTGTCGAACTTATATTATGTATAACCCTATATTAAAAATGTTTTAGTAAATAAACTTTGATTTTAACTCTTTTAACACTTCTTTGAATTAAATAATAATAAATGTCCTAATCTAATCCAAGTGGGCCTAAATGATAATATTTTACACTTAAGGTTGTTTTTGGTCGAGATACACTTGTCCAATTGGATTAGAACATGTGTTAGGGTAATATTAATATCATTTTTACCCTTAATTACCCTATTTACTTTTAACCGTGGTAAATAAAAGTAAAAAGTTACTATTCACCAAAAATTATTTTCATCTCATTGAACCACATTTTACTTACTGACATCAACCGTGTCTCTCGGATTTTTGAAATTCCATTCACAGAAGCGGTAAAATTAAGATTTATGAAAAAATTAATTTTTTTTAACTACCACTTAGTAGTTTCACTATTCATCAAACATTGAAGTTTTTCAGAAAAATGCCAAAATTTCACCCTAAGCTATAATTGATATTCCGAATTCAAAAATGATTTCTATTTTACAAAATTACCAACATATAAGTTGCATTAATTAATTTTATAATTAACTTCCGCTGTCACAACAAATAGCGTGTTTTTAAAAGATAATAACTATCAAACGATTAACACTTGGTTATGTCTGGTGTAAATGTGAAATTACATCCAATGACCAATATTGTATTGAATTGTAAAAATATATTCTAAATTTGCTTTAAAACCACTCAAATTAATAATTTATCACTATTATTTATTTCGATTAAAAAGTAGTTTTTAATTAAAATTTAGTAATTTTCACTATTCATCAGAAAATGAATGTTATCCGAAAAGTACCAAAATTTCACCCTAAGCTAATTTCGATATTACGAATCCAAAAAATAAAGTCCATTTTGAAAAATAAAATTTACAAAATATCAAAAAGTCATTATTACTATTCATAACGGCTAGTTTTAATAATATTTTAATAGCATATTGTTGTTTAGTGAAACTCGTTATTGTGTACTACACATGCTATCGAGGAAGGTCGCGATTGCGTGTAATGGAAAGAAAGTCAAGGATGCGTGTTGTGAAAGCTTCTTTTGGTGTAGCGTACAACACAAGACATTAATGAAATTAAAAAGAATATTTTTCATAAAATTTCTGGGTGTTACATTATAGGTCTATAGGTGTAATTCTAGGAGACTATTTTGGTAGGTATTTTCCAAACATAACAGGTTTCAGTGGAATGAGGAATGTTTAGTGGTGGTGGCCTTTTATAATGAAGAAAATTACTCACTTGGTATTTTTACAAGGAGTTAGGTGTACATATGTTCTTACATAATTAATGTCATAAAAACCACCAAAAATAATGAATGTAAGGTTCATCGCTGAAATATTTCCATCCAATTGGTGTTGGATAAGTGGATAGGTCATTACTATCCTTAATCATTGGGTTTTAGTCAATTTTAAGCCAAATTACACATTAATTATTGTAATTAATTTTAATCACTTTCTTTAATAAATTTTTTCAAAAAATAACATGATATTACTAGAGAAAAAATATTATCTTGATTAAAATGGTGTATATAATATTTTAAAAATTCAAATGACATAATTGAACAAGTTATTATTAATGTTAATCCTAGAGACAGACAGATTAACTGGTTTTTGTAGAAAAATGTTCAAAAGATTGTTATGTATTTATATTCATTTATAAAAGTTATATTGATTGTATTGAAAATTTGTAATAATATATGAATAATTTATCTAGTATGACTTTAAAATAAATTTATATTATAATTTTAGAATAATTATTATTTAAATGAAAAGGCAGTTTTTAACTAAAACACAGTCTGTCACTATTCACTAAAAAATGATGTTTCTCAAAAAAATCCAAAAACATTACCCTAAGTTAATTTTGACATTATAAATTATAAATAATGTTTATTTTATCATATAAAATTCATAAAAGTGTCAATTTTAAGATTTAAATTAGGTTCTCCAGTAAAATGTGGTAAAAATTCCTTAATGAAATAAAGGTTTGTATGTGAAATATTAGGTTTCCTATTATATTATTCTTACCCAATCTATTGGATGAATATAAAAAAAAATTATTAAATATGTTACATATTTATTACATTAATATCACTAAAAATTTATAATTAATTTAATATATTAGGATAAAACAACTTTGTGAGCATAAAAATAGTTTTCTTTAAAAATATCCTTTTAATATTCAATTGGTACTTATATTCATTTATAATTTTTTTGTAACCAATTATTTAGTTATATAAACAATATATTTTCATATTTTTGTTAATATTATTCATAATTTCTAGTTTATATCTTATTATATTATATATTAATGATTTAATTACATATTTATTCTTAGTAAGACTCATTATTGTGTATAACAGAAGCCATTGAAGACGTTCGCTTTTTCCTATAATGCAAGCTTTGGTGGAAAGTAGTTTTTGTGTATAAACTCCGCTAACCTAGTATTTTGTGCATTTAAATCTAACTCGGTGTTTCATGTATTGAAATATATATAATGTATTTTAAATTTTAAATATATTATAAAGTATGAAGATATTAAATTAGATTACACTCTTGATGTCATGTGTCATAAAAGCTATCAAATACAAGGTTCTAATTTTTTTTAGTTTCAGGGAGCTATAATTAAGGAGATTAAAATATCATTAAAACTTGTGAAGAAGGTATTATTAAATTCCACATCACTTGTTTTAAAATATATGTATTTCAATCTCAAAATTTTTACTTATTTTTATTCAATTTTATGTTCCCATCATAAATATTCATTAACATATCCCAAATGAATTACTCCAATCCAATTCTTTTAATAGGAATTAATTTACCTATTTAAATATATGAAGTTATATAATGTTGGATCAACAATCATTATTATGATTTTTCTTGTGTGTAGATGTTAATGAAGCACCCCCAGTAGGATGAACAAATACATCTACAATAGCTTCAAGAACATCATATCTAATATATCATAAATAGGGTAGCATTATATCCTTATATATATGATAGTTATTCCCAAAAAAGATATGGATCCACATAATATTAAATAAATTCTAAATATCCATGATAGTCTTGTTCAGCCATAAAAGAGACTAGAGTCAACAAAAGGGACCTCCATTTGTTGCCAATTTGAGGGATCAGTCAAAATAAACGTGAAAACTAAGATGGAATTGAGGTAGTGGTCAATGGATTTTTATGTTTTATTTATTTAAAACAACTTCGAACTCTTGTTAAAGATAAATTAATTTTCTAAATAGAACAAAAAATCACAAATATTGGAACACACAAAATATAATGTTTCAATACGTGATAAAAGTATCTAGTCCTCGTCATTATCTGAATACAATCCTAGTTCACACATTCCACTTGAAAAAAATGCCTTTTTGTTTTATATTAATAAGGTTATATAAATCACACATAATTAATTAGATTCATTTGAAATTTCATATCCATCATTCATATATAATAAGATAAAACAGAATTTCACATAATGGAAAGGTTCTTCACCAAGAGGATTAAACATGTCATTTTTGGGATTCTAGAATTATTCTCACTTTACCTTCTATAATTCAGATATTTTTCTTCTTATATTTCTTAAAAAGTATCAATTAAGAACCTCTTATGCCTCATTCTCTCTCTCTCTATTCTTCTTCCATATAACATACACAATATATTCTAGAACAACTATAAATTATATAACATGCAACATCAGTGACCTATTATATTTCTTCTTTATTTTAATATTTATGATACATTGTGAATACATTCAAATTCAAATATCTATAATTCTCAAATATTATCTTCACAATAACTTCGATAATTAATCACTTCCATGTAAATTTTTAACTACATGCAATCATGCTGAGATATCATAGAATCCTCATTATCAATTAAAAATACATTTTTTCCATATTAAATCACCACCTAACAATTAATAAATTTATTTTATAGTGAAAAGGTCATTCTATCCTCAATATTGGAATTTATCTCATATATTCCTTTGAAACTAGACTACATTCTTTCCATAAAAATTTTACAATTCATTATTTTTAGTAAATATGGCTATATGCATGCATTGAATCTAGAACATATTTATTTATTCATGGAATAAGGATTTACATGATACCTTATTCAATTTTTCCATCAAATATTATCAAAAACCTATTATTTATGGTGAACTTAATATCCAAATCAGTCAGTCTTTCTTATTCTTCCTATACAAATTAATATGAATAACACCTCATTATCTTCATATTTTCTTCAGTTTATCTAAATAGTTTCACTAGATCTATCTCCCTTATTATATAATTTTTCACCATATATTTTATTAATTAAAATCAAAAGGATATTAAATATCATTATATTTAAAATTTGGATGATCACCTCACTTTTCATCAAAACATTTTCCTCTTCTATTCTTTAGTTAGTCTCCATGCCACATTTTATTGGAAACTTATGGGTTATCCTCATAATTTGTGATTTATAGTCTCTTTTAATTCACTCAAAAAATGTATGTGATAATATTCTAGTATTATATATTCTAAAGAAAATATCTTTGTGCCTCATTGAAGATCTGTGATACTCACAAAGTAATAGAAAATCAAGAAAGATAATTTAAGTTATCATGAATGACCTGAAATCATGAAATCTAATATATATTTTCTTATTAACAAAAAATATTTGTTTTATTCACACAGAAGAACTCAGACTCAAAACAATTACATAGATATTATATTACTTTTTAGGAATACTTAATATGTTACAAAAAAATTCCCAAAGACTGTATTAGTTTAGTGTCTTTGGAAACTCAAAACAAAATCTTCTAATCATGGTGAAATATCTTTTACATCTCCAATAAATATAATCAATTTTTTTCTTACCTAAAACTTTTATTTATATCCTAGGGAAAGGAAAACATAGAAAGGGTGAGCTCAAATTCTCAGTAAGGGTAAGTATGGAGAAAATAAACCAACCATATACATTTGAATTTAAAAACATGAACATATTGTTTAAACATCAAAATCATTAGCAATGACATAAAACAGGGAAGTACGTAAGGAATATATCATAATGAAATATCAATCATGCTAAAATAGCATCTTGAATAAAACTTGTAATTGTGGAAAACCATTAATCACATGATATTATTTCCATAGTAGCCAAGGCATTCCTACTAAGACCATCATAGTGGACAAAGTCCCTTACTGAATCAAGTTCCCTCCTCGTTCCAGTCTTGTATCACAGAATCAGATTAACTTTCCATTCCAGCCATGTCTCTCTCATGAGATATAAATCTTTACCCAATGCATTTGATGGGGATATAGGTCCCACCCATCTCATAATGAAATAATTATTTCGTGTGCCATAAATTAAACATACATCATTCATAATAACTCAATGAATAAAATGAGTTTCATAAACATTATCCCATCATAACATAATCCATATAAAATAAATGGGTATCATTTCATCATAAGAAAAATCAAATGTTGTAAATAATATATATATTATACTTGAAACAAAAACATACTAAATAATTTCATCTTATATGGAAAATTGTTTTGATAAAACACATTAAATCAATTTTTGAGGAAAATATCATTTCTTCTTCAAAATCATTTTCTTTTCTCAAAATTCCCAGAAAATTTAAAAGAAAAGGATTTTGTTGAAATTAATCATGAAATTTTGTAGATAATTATTCATTGAAATAAGTTTTTTTCAAATCATAAAAATCCTTTCACGTAGTATAATTAAAAAAACATTCTTCTAGTACTTTTGCTGGAAAAGTAAAAAAGTACCTTATATGGTACCCAAATGAAAGATTACTTCCGTTAAATGTTTTAAAATTTCAAAAAAGGGTAAAAATGACTTTAGTCATACATGGAAGAATAGTAAAAATTTTATGAAAATATTTTTAGAAAACATAGATATGAATGATAAACATAACCCTAGTAATTACTTACGTATAAGCAATCTCAGATAAAAATGAGATTTGCAAAATTATCCCTGACCGTATGTCCAATTTCTTCTATATGTGTCTAAGAATCCTATATAGTGGATTTAAATATATTATTTAATAGTAAAAAAACCATAATTATATTTATGATATCTTATATGATTCACTTATGACTTTATATTACCCGTTCTTTTGTAAATTCGATATTAAAACAGCATTTTGGGTAAAATCGTTTCATTTATCGTACGTGTTTTGACTTGTTATTATTCATATTTTTACTTAAATACTGATTTACATAATTCCAAAATGTAAAACATGATTTATATATAAAATATATTCAGTATATAAATATATATGATAGATCGATAAATGGAATGAAATACACTGTTTATGGAGACGGTAGGTCGTATGTACGAATGAACGATGTTTTCGTTTCCTTATTGAATTGAATGGAATTAAGTAAATGAAACATATATGTACATAAATCCAGTATCATTATTATTTAATATCTTTCCTGATTATTTATTATATATACTTTATAATCATACTTGAATGGTTAGACATGGAAAATAAATCTCATCATGTTCATGGAGACGTTAATCTGTACGTACGCACGAGTGACAATATAATTTCCTTAAAGGTGTGGAATTGGATGGTATATTAATTTTTGAGAGACATTATAATGTTATTTTTATTATTTATATACATATTCCTCATCATTATATCAAAACAAATAACATTGTATTGAATAATAAATTACACCACAGTGTGGAGACGGTAAGCCGTACGTACGAACGCATGGTGACATTATCATTCATAAGATGGATAGAATAATGAATATATTTGTACCATATTTATAGTAACATCACAGTATATATGATATACTAGAGTTTTTATTTTATAATGAAAACAACAAGTAAATATTAAGTGGAAGAATAAGAGAACTTGAAAGACGTTGGTGAAATCATTACCTCTTCTTCGGGTTCTTCCTTTTTATTTGATCAAAATGGATACTTATGTGGAATTTAGGACCAATTTAATTCCTCTATTATGATTTTAGGAATGTTGGGAGGGTATTTGGGAAGTTTTTGGCCGACACAAATGGCATTGGATGTCTTAATTAGAGATAGGGGTAGTGCCCTTTTATATGAGGGGTGAGGGGCACCATTGGAATAACATAAAATATTATTTTATAATAAATTCATATTTGATTTATAATGGATCTAAAGTGACTTATATCGAGTATAGGGTGGGTATGGGTCGAAATAAACTCAACCAATAGGTTTTAGACAAGTTTAGGTTACCATTTTCACCTTATGTTTTAGATTTAACTCTTAGTTAAATAGTTTAACTTTTACCGTGCCTTCTTATACTCTTACACTATGTGGTTAATAAACTTACTCTAAACATCCAAGAGAACCCCAAGTGACTCATTAATGACATATATAATATGATTTATTCCCTTTGGACGAACCATACATTTTTATGAATATTATATCAACCAATAATTTAGTATTTTTTTAAATATAAATTTATGTCAATTTTGACAATATTTGGTATTTGGTTTTTGTGAAAGTCATCACAACTTGATTATTCAAACAAGATACATGGAAACGTCCCTAACATTTCATATTCACCAAAAAAATTCGTGTATTTCATAAAAACTTTGAAATTATATTTATTTTAATATTTATAATACCATTTATTTGATTCTTTCATTAATAAGTTAATTAATGCATCATCATTGTGTTCGTAATAAATTTAATTATTTAATCTCAAAAAATTTAAAATAAAATAAAATTATGTAGGAAATCGTTTTATATTTCTAATGAATACTTATAGTCTAATTTATCTTATGTATAGACCTATATTAAAAATGTTTTAGTTATTAAACATTGATTTTAACTCTTTTAACTCTTCATTAAATTAAATAATAATAAATGTCTTAATCTAATCCATATGGGCCTAAAGTTTCATATTTTATTCATAAGGTTTATTTTGTTGAATTAAACTTATCTAATAGAATTAAGACATTTTTTAGGGTAATAATAATATCATTTTTACCCTTAATTACCATATTTACTTTTAACCGTGGTAAATAAAATTAAAAAAGTTACTATTCACCATAAATTGTTTTTTTAATATTGAACCACATTTTACTCCTTGATATTTACCATGTCTCTTGAATTTTAGAAATTTAACTCATAGAAGTGTTAAAATTTAGTTTTATGTAAATTTACAAATGCTCCCAGAAAGTGGGTAAAAGACAGTAAAAAGTTCAATAAAATTTTTATATATCTAAAATTATTATAAAACATCTCCAATTAATTAAAATAAACTTTTATAGGTATTATGTATATATTTTTACCTAAAAGAAATTTAAATAAAATAAAACTATTATTTAAATAAAAATTCAGTTTCAACCAATAACTCATGGTTTTCACTATTCGTCAAAAATTGAATGTTTTCAGAAAGATACCAAAAATTCACCCTAGGCTAATATTGATGTTCTGAATCCAAAAATGAAGTACATTTTGAAATAAAATATTCATAAAATTTCAAAAAGTGGGTATTAATTTTCATAATGGCTAGTTTATATAATATTTTAATAATATATCATTGTTTAGTAAAACTCGGTATTGCATGCAACACAAGATATCGAGGAAGGTTTCTCTTGCGTGTAACGCAAGACAAGAATAGTGTTGTGTATACTACAAGATAATATGGTGTTGTGTATAGAACAAGATAATATTATTGTAGTGAACAACACAAGACATGAAATAAATTATAAATAATATTTCTCATAAAATCTCGGGGTGTTACATTCTACCCCCCTTAAAATGAATTTCGCCCTCAAAATTCATCGAGGATATAAATCATTTACTAATTGTAAGATTCTTTCATAGAAACGCACATCATAAATAGGAATACAAAAACTTAATTTTAAAAACTAATGTATGAAACTTAAAGGTTACCCAAAATTACCTCATCACTGTGTTTCCATATAGGAGAACATAGGTGAAAATATTGATATGGAAGAGAAATATATCTGTCACATTCTGATAGAGAGTGGTAGAGGACATGGATATGAAAAATCCAACAATCAAAAGGCCGTAAATTTTTAATGATCTAAGGTACCATCTGACTCCTAATATATGAGGTTATTAGGACAACATTTTGGGTTTTCAATATCATTTCCCAAATGTTGAAACAATTTTCCATAAGGAGAAATACTTACTTGATTTCAGTGTAATATCATTGGTTGTCATTCCATGAACAATTTCCACTTAATCCCTTGATAAAGATATAAAGTTAAATTTTTTATTCTTGAAGAGTTAGTAGATCATGTGATAGTTTATTCCAACTATCTCAAAAAGTTAGCAAATGTTATTAAATATACATAAGTCCATCTATGGTGAGATTAACCGTATATGATTCCAAAAATGGACTTATACTTCAACTATCATACTGCTTAATAAAATAAAACTAATTTATACTAACCAGGAACATCTTGTAGGCCAGTGGTAGGCGATAAAGGCATGTCGCACTTCGGTTGTGGGTTCGATTCCAGCAACCTTGTTCGATGTGGCGGGTTGTCGCTCGTCCTACAGGTTTTCCTTTTTCTAAAACTACAGTGTTATAATATTACAGAAATAATATTGAAAAAAGTTCTAGCCTTAAACAATATTATATGATATCTAACATAATCCATTCTAATCTTCATAGTTATCCCAAATACATCTTTTCAATCTCATAGTATAAAGAAAATTATTACTGGAAAGGTCACATAACAAGAACATGAATACCATAATTTATCCACCATATATCATAAGATATATCTTGTTGATTACATTCCAAACATGTGAATACCTTAATCATGTATTATCATGAAATATGAATACCCATTGAACCTTAGAGAAAACATGAATGTTGTCAAAAGTCAACTCTTTCCACATACCAAAATCCAAAAATTTCTATATACTCAAAACATGATATCACTTTTTCCTTATATCAGTCATGAGTTCATAAATATTATCAAACATTTTATTTTCTCCTTATCCCTTTATTATGTGAATGTCATCTGCTTTCCAAAAATATTTCAATAAATTTTCATAGTTACCAGTACAATATAATTATTGAAAACCACAATAAACCAATACATATATATTCCAATATTCCACAATACTATAAATGTGATTCCACAACATTATTTCATAATCCCGTTACATAAACACATAATCATTCCACCACATAGTTGTCATACTCAACATCACCAATAGTGATCGCATGTGACTTCCATTTTTTCCTTTGATTTAGAGGTTGTTGAGTTTGATCATCATTAAACCATGGATTAAGGAATTGGTCAGCATAATGCCACATTTCTTTGAACTTGTTGCATTGAAGTGTTGGTGGATCATTCTCTATAGTATTTTCTCTATTCACGTCATTAGAAAACTTTTTCCCATTACTTCGGCACTCAGCTGCTCAATGACCTTATTTTCCACACTTGAATCATTTTTTATTACATTTTAGAAAATCTCCACCATGCTTTTTTCCACACTTTGAGCATACAGAAACATTCACCTTTATTTTACCATTGTTCTGATATTTTTCCTTAAACTCCATCTTTCATTTCTGGTCAAAACCATGAGATGTATATGTAACACCCACTTCCAGTTCTACCTTGATATTACAACACACAATTTCATCATAGGTACATAATTATATTATAGCTAATTTCTTTCAAAGACTTGGTTTTAATCCACTGAAGAATCGATCAACTTTACTTTGAGGTTGGATGATAAAGATAGATACATACCTTGTAGGCCTTGTAAATTTTTTTTTCAAATATACCAACAGATTCATCATTATTTTTCTTAAGCTCAAGGAACTCCTTTTCCATATTTGTTAAAAGAATATGAGGGAAGTAATTATTGAAAAACATGTTCTTGAACTCATACCATTCCATTGATTCAATTTCATCTTGGGGCCTTGTATTTTTAACTAGAGTCCACCACAGGTCTGCTTCACCTTCTAACCGGCAAACAGCCAAAATTACTTTTTCTTCCTCTGAACAGAAAAGTATCAGAAATATCTTTTCAATGGTACAAATCCATTATTCAACACAAGTGGATCAGAAGACCCACTAAAATACGGTGGAAGTTTCCTCATGAAGGACTCGATAAAATATTGTTCCATTCTCTACTCATATGGAAGTCCAGAATGATTCATAGCTTTTGTTAGTATAGTAACAAGATTTTTCCCTCCATATCCCATAATATTGGTTTTTTCAGGAGAAAACTCATTTCATTGTCCATTACATTGATCAATACAGTTCTTTCGGGTTCCATCCATCGTCTAGAACCCAAAAATAATTGTGTGAAAGGGAAAAAACATGCTAGGAAAACAACATAATAAAGGGGGAGTACCTTCAATATATAACATCTTTGGATTAATTCTATGATCATTACCATAATTCTAGGACTATAACCTATACTTATACTTAACCATAGAGACATCCCTAGATATACTTTAGAAATATCTCTATAGATTTTACTAATGTTTTTGCATCATAGTTTCCAAAGGTTAACTAAACCTTCGCTCTGATACCAACTGTAGAGACCCATATCTTGACGTACATAGACATTACATTACTTTTTCAAAATACTTAATACATTAAAAAAACAAATTCCCAAAGACCATATTAGTTTAGTGTCTTTGGAAACTTGAAACATAATCTTCTAATCAGGGTGAAAGATCTTCAACATCTCCCATAAATATCTTCCCCTTTTGTTTTCTTACATAAAACTTTTATTTATATATTGGGGAAAAGAAAACATAGAAAGGGTGAGCTGAAATGATCAGTAAGGGTAAGCAAGGATAATATAAACCAACTACATACATTTGAATTTAAAAACATGAACATAATGTTTAAACATCAAAATCCTGAACAATGACATAAAACATGGCAGTAAATAAGGCATAGATCATAATGGAACATCAATCATGATAAAATAGCATGGGGAATAAAACATGTAATTGTGGAAAACCATTAATCACATGATATGATTTCCATAGTATCCATGGCATTGCTTCTAAGAACATCATAGTGGACAAAGTCCCTTACTAAATCTAGTTCACTCCCCATTCCAGTCCTGTATCACTGAACCAGATTAACTTTTTGTTCCAGCCATTTATATCTCATGAGATATAAATATTTACCCAATTAATTGTTGGGATATATAGTTCCCACCCATCTCATAATAAAATCATTCTTTCGTGTGCCACAAAATAAACATACATCATTCATAATAACACAATGAATAAAATTTGTTTCATAAACATCATCCCATCATAACATAATCCATATAAAAGAAATGGATATAATTTCATCATAATAAAAATAAAACCATGTAAATAATAGATACATTATACAAGAAACATAAACATACTAAATAATGTTATCTTATATGGAAAATAGTTTTGATAAAACACTTGAAATGAATTATTAAGGAAAATATCCTTTCTACTTCAAAATAATTTTCTTTTCTGAAAATGCCATAACATTTTAAAAGAAAAGTATTTTTTTTGAAAATAATCATGAAATTTATTAGAGGAATATTCATCGAAATAAGTCGTTATGAAACCGTAAAAATCCATTCACGCCGTATAAGTAAAAAAACATTCTTCTCGTACTTTTGCCGAAAAAGTCAAAAAGTACCTTATATGGTAACCAAAGGAAATATTCCTTCTATAAAATGTGGTAAAAATTCAACAAAGGGAAAATATGACTCTAAACATACATGGAATAATATTAAAAAATTTATGAAAACATTTTTAGAAAACATGGTCATGGATGATAAACATAACCCCAATAATTACTTACTTATAAGCAATCTCGAAAAAAAATGAGATTTGAAAAATTATCCCTTACCTTATGTCAAATTTCTTCCATATGTGTCCAAGACTTCTATATAGTGGTTTTAAACATATTATAAACTTTTAAAGTAACAATAATAATATTTATGATATCATATATGATTTACTTGACTTTATATTATCTATTCTTTTGTAAATTCCATGTTAAAGTAGTGATTTGGGTAAAATCGTTTATTTTATCGTACGTGTTTCAACTTGTTGTTCTTGATATTATCACTTATATCATGATTTGAATAATTATAGAATGTAAAAAATTATTTATATTTGTAATATATATTCATCATATAAATATATATGATAGATCGATAAAAGGAATGAAATACACCGTTCATGGAGACGGTAGGCCGTACGTACGCATGAACGCTGTTTTTGTTTCCTTATTGAATTGAATGAAATTAAGTTAATGAAACATATATGTACATAAATCTAGTATCATTATTATGTAATATCATTCCTGATTATTTATTATATGTACTTTATAATCATAATTGAATAGTTAATCATGGAAAAAAATATCATCGCGTTCGTGGAGATGGTAATCTGTACGCACGCACGACCTCAAAGGTGTGGAATTGGATGATATATTAATTTTACAGAGACATTATCATGTTATTTTTATTATTTATATACATATTACTCATCATTATATCCATCCAAATAACATAGTATTGAATAACAAGTTACACCATGACATGGAGACGGTAAGTCGTACGTACGCATGCATGGTGACATTATCATTCTTACGATGGATAGAATAATGAATATAGTTGTGCCATATTTATAATATAATCAAATTATATATAAAATAATGGAGTTTGTATTTTATAATTAAAACATCGAAGAATTAGTAAGTGGAAGAATAAGATAACTTGGAAGAGGTTGGTGAAATCATTACCTCTTCTTCGGGTTTTTCCATTGGATTTGATCCAAAGGGCTCCTTAGGTTAGATTTTTGACCATATAAAGGACTCTAAGAGGGATTTTGGATAGTTGGGAGGGTATTTGGGCTGGTTTTGGCCAAGACAAATGGCGTTGGAGGTGTGAATTAGAGAGAAGGGGGAGTTCCCTTTTATAAGAGGGGTGAGGGGCACTTTAGGAAAAACCTAAAATATTATTTAATAATAAATTCATATTAGGTTTATAACGGCTCCAATGTTACTTATTTAGTAGATATGGTGGGTATTGGTCGCAATACACTCAATAAATAGGTTTTAGAAATGTTTATGTTACCATTTTAACCTTATACGTAAGATTTAACTCTTAGTTAAATAGTTTATCTTTTACCGTGTCTTCTTGTATTTTACTCTATATGGTTAATATTCATACTCTAAACATCCAAACGAACCTAAAGTAGATCATTAATGGAATATATAATATTTAATTATTCTCTTTTTCCAATCCTTAAATTTTTAGGAATATTATATCCACCAATAATATAGTATTTGGTTTAAATATAAATTTATGTCAATCTTGACACTATTTGGTATTTTGTTTTTGTGAAAGTCATAAAAATTTGATTACTTCGAACAAGATACATTTAATAATCCCTAACAAGTAATATTCACCTATAAAATTCGTGGATTACATAAAAACTTTTAAGTTATTTTTATTTTAATATTCATAAGACCATTTATTTGATTCTTTCATTATTAAGGTAATTAATGCATCATCATTGTGTCATTAATAAATTTAATTATTTATTCTATAAAAATTATAAATAAAATACAATTATGTAGAAAATAGTTTTATATTTCTAATGAATATTTAAAGTCGAATTTATCTTTTATATAACCATGTATTAAAAATGTTTTAGTTACTAAACATGAATTATAACTCTTTTAACGCTTCTTTAAATTAAAAAAATAATAAATGTCTTAATCTAATCCAAATGGACCTACAGCATGATATTTTATTCATAAGGATGTTTTTTTCGAATTAAACTTATCCAATTTAATTAGGACATGTCTTAGGGTAATTATAATATCATTTTTACCCTTAATTACACTATTTACTTTTAACCGTGGTAAATAAAAGTAAAAAGTTACTATTCACAAAAAAATTATTTTTATATTATTGAAACAAATTTTACTTCTTTATATTAACCTTGTCTCTTGGATTTGAAAAATTCAACTCACAGAAGTGGTAAAATTATGTTTTATGTGAGTTTAAAAATGCTCCTATGAGGTGGGTAAAAGACGGTAAAAAGTTCAATAAAATTGTTATATATCTAAAATTATTATAAAATTACTCTAATGAATTACATTGGACTTATATAGGTATTATGTATCTTTTTTTACATTAAATAAATTTAAATAAAATAAATTATTATTTAAATAAAAAGACAGTTGTATCCAATAACTCAGTGTTTTCACTATTTATTAAAAATTGAACGTTTTCAGAAAAATACCAAAAAATCTCCCTAGGCATATTTAGATATTCTGAATCCAAAAAATGTAGTCCATTGTGAAGGATAAAATTTATAAAATTTCAAAAAGTATGTATTACTACTCATAACGGCTTGTTTATATATATAATTTAATAACATATCGTTGTTTAGTGAAACTATGTATTGCGTACAACGCAAGTTATCGAGGAAGGTTGATCTTGCGTGTAACGCAAGCAAAAAATATTGTTGCGTATACTACAAGATAACATCTTGTTGCATATAGCACATGATAATCTTGGTGTAGCATACAACACAAGACATAAATGTAATTGAAAATAATATTTCTCATAAAATCTCAGGGTATTACAATAAATATCTAATATTCCTCTCATAGAAGAACAAACTCACATGGAAGTTCAATGATTACTCTCATGGAATCACAGTGCATGGAATCTAAAATAAAATAACAACTATTCATAGAAGTGTTTTCTATGGAACACTGGTCTTTCATATGGTCAATCACTATTAATCATGAAAATCCATTATTACCCACATTTGAATTCATACATCTCATGGATGTTTAGTGATCTATTCAAGTCATAACATACTGATTTATGTGTTGAAAAAATAATACACCATTATAAATTCAACTTCTTATTTGTCTTGTTCTTCACCAATAAACAAAAGTAATCATCTTAGCCTCCATAATTTTTCTTTTTAAATTAGTTATAATATAGTGTAATTTATTTTCTAGTTATGACAATGCTATGTCAAATGTTTTGAAGTTGTTTGGATCATAATATCCAAAATAACATTATAGCATTAACCATGGTTAAATGGTTCATGGTTCCATAATGTCTAAATTCTTAATTATTTTATAATTATCAGTTTTATATATTCACTATAGTTTTTGAACCACAAATTTTAGGTGGTCATGAAAAATAGATAACATGGCCTTCTGGAGCTGGTAATGCACATATACACATGAGCAACATTATAATTTTTCAATAGATGGAAGGGTAAAAATGAATATAATTTATTATAATTAAAAAATAATAATAACCTCATAAATATAATATATATTTATTAATACTATCTTTATAACAATCAATGTGAGGTAATGAGGAAAAATGAAACTCATCTCTTCATTTCGATAGTGGTTCATATGTACTCAATAGTGAAGTGTTCATTTTCCATTGGATGGTAAAGGTTATGTAGTAGGGTTTCAACATAAACATAATAAAATTTTGGTATACTGTGCATACCAATGCTATTATAAAATTAGGGTTATAATATATTATATGTTTGGGGAGGAAGAAATAAAATTAAAACAAATCGGTAAATACATATACCTTTTATTTTGATTTCCTTATTTTCATTTAGCTTATGGATTTTTAACGAGATGTGTAAGGTCACAAAAATGTATTTGGGACATGGGAATAAATTATTAGAGAGGGTTTTGGATAGATTATTGAGGGAAAAATGAAATTTATTTTTTTCTTGGGAAATCCAATATTGATCCCATTATTAGGCATAAATCAATGAAATTTTCATAATTTCTCAATATTTAATGGCCATGTTTTTTATTAAAAAAAACATTTAAGTAACAAATAATTTCACAATTAATTATAAGATAAAAATTATTCCATCCAATTAATTTAATATATTATATTTATTATTTTATAATGATTTGAAAATAATTTTTAAAAATTAAATACAATTGAAGGTTATTATTAGAACTATTCTACAAATTTGAGACTAAACATATACATAAAACAACGAAATTCGAATTAAAACTCATTAATCAACACTAATACTTAATAACTATCTATAAATTTCCTATAACACCATAATTAATCCAAAAAATATTATGTTTACTATTTCTAAAATCATATACTTTATTTTTATATTATTTTTATAAACATTATGTTATCACAGAGTATGCATTTTAGATAATTATACTATTTAAAAAAAATTATAATAAATTATGAAAATGGATATAATTTATCTAACATAACTATATTTAAATATTGTTAATCATAATTTCTATTTACTCTTATCCTTATCATGAAAACATATTTATTATATTGAATGAGAGAATGTCATAATTTTTAAAATAAAATTTTATTAATATAAAAGGGAACACATAATAATGTCATGTTGATCAAAAATGGATCCAAAAAATCCATGGATAAGGTAGTGGTAAATCATGACTTATCCACCCATTTTTAGACAATATTTTTTGATCTTATAACATCTTTTTAACCTTAATTAATATATTTTACCCATTACCACGATGACCAGTTTTTACATAGATAAATTATTTATAATGTCAAAAATAAAATAGACTTATTCACCTAATTTTAAAATTATGATTCCAAATATTAAATAAATTTTCTAATATCTAATTTCAATAAGTTTTAAAATTTAATATTAATATAAGTATGAAATTAATAATGAATGTTTTTTTAGGATAATGCCTTTTCAAATTAGAAAAATGATTTTATAAAAAACAAAAGTATAATGTTGATTCACAAGGACATAGATGAATTATGTTCAACAAAATTACAATTATTATTATTTAAAAAAACCAATACAAAATGGGACTTTTAAATCACATGATTTCTAGAAATGATAGTTTCTCAAAAAATAGTATTTTATTATTATTCACTCAAAAATATGTATATATAGAAAAATCTCAAAAACTAATCATAAACCTATATTTTAATTATTATTTAAATCATAATTTTCAATTTATCAAATATAAATTCTAAAATTTTTATAAATTAATAATAATATTCATGCACAAAATGTAATAAAACCCCATTTTTTGTAAAAAATGTATTTTTAAGAATAAAATGACTTTATTATTATCCCATTCCTAGAAACAAAAATTAAATGAATATAAGTTCAATATAATTGATATATAATCTAAAAATATCATAATAATAATTAATTTATAGTGATTAATTTAATTAATTCAGATAAATCTTTATCACACACATAAAAATTTTTGCAAGAAAATTATTTATTTTACCTCAAAATGATTTTATCTTAATTTCAAACAAATTGATAAGTAATGTATGAATTATTACTCATTTTATTACTAAAAATATTTCTAATTATATTTCAAAATATATTTATTTCTATTCATACCCCCAATTAAATGGGTTGGTTATAACATCGATATTTAAATAATAACATGTTAATAGTATATTGTTGTTCATTTTAATATGAGTATTGCATATGGTATGTGTAATCGTATAGATTATTCATTTTGATCTAAAATATATGGGTTTTACATTCATCCTCTTAAATAAATTTTATCTCCCATGTTTAAATTTTATTCCCTTAAAATGAATTTATCATATCATAGTAATAAAATAAGATATAGATTTTATTATGAAATTTAATTTCTACTTCAAGGTCAGGAAACTTATTATTTCATAAATGTATGTACATATATAATATTGATATATTAAGATGGGTTTATAAATGTGAACCTTGATAGTTAGAAATTACATTCCATATAAGACATGATATATATGATAAATAATTTTTCCATCCGGAAAGAGATTTTTAGAAAGTTTATGTACCTTATTTCATTCCAAATTATAAGTGGAATTTATTCCTTCATTTGTTGTTTAATCAGTTTCCACTTCTATCTTATCCCTTACTCCAACAAATGAATATCCATGATTAATTTTTCATTCAAAAGGAAATAAAATCAACTTCTAATAGATCATTAGATAAGTAAAAAATATGACATGTTATTTCTCTTATTTCTATCCATTTAATAAAACCACAACCATTAGCACAATATAATATAATACCCAATAAACCCTCACATGAAGATGTCAAACATTACTCTTCAAAAAAATACATAGAAGGTTATAGTTAAATAATTCTATAAATATATAAATCATTAAAATATTTAAAATATAATTAAAAAATTTGAAACCCAACAATCATAAATATTCGATCAAATATTCATCCAATATTAATTTAAAATTATTATTAAACATTTACAATCAATTTAAAATTCATCCTTATTGTTTTCTAAACATGTAACATCCTGTTATTTTAAAAAATATCTTCTCCCAAATTAATTTAAATTATTTTTATCTTGTGTGATGAAAAATTTACGGTTTATCTTTCATTTTATATAACACCATGTTTATCTTGTGTTGCGTGAAACATTATATTTTCTTCGATAACTTACATTACATGCAAAGTCGAGTATTATTGGACAACAATATTCTATTAGTATTATTATTAATCATAATAGTTATCACCTAGCTATTGGGATGAAGGTAATGAATATTATTAAATATATTTTGAATATATGGTTTACACATGTTTATATAATTAATCCTTTGGTGTCTAGTTAATTATAAATGAAAAAAATTCTAATTGAATATAAAGGATGTGTTTCTATGAAAAAATATTTTTTATTAAAATAAAGAAATTTTATATTAATAAATAAAACTAATCATAATTATTGAATGATATTAATGAAATTTTTATTTTATATATTTAATAAAATGTTTTTAAATTAATTTTATTTATTTTTATGGGCTTAAATTAAAAACAGATCCATTTGAAGCATTAAAAGTGTGTAATTTTTTAAGAGGATGTTTTCTCACGTGTTAATGGATGACATGCTTTAAACCAAAATTTTGAAACTTTTGAAAAATTTAATTTAATAAATAAACATATTTTTTTTGAAATCACATTTTTAAAAATTACTTTGGATGATTTTTTGGTATTTTTTTAAGAATATTCAAATTTTCATTAATAGAAAATAACATTGAATTCAAATTTAAAACTATTCTTTCATCTAAATAATTTATATTGTTACTTTTTTAAAGTATAATTAGATACATATAATATAATATAAACCAATTTAGGTCATTTTAGTATTTTTGACATTGAAATTAGACCTAAAAATAATTCAAACTTTTGAACTTTTTTTCTGGAAAAACATGTTTCCTCATCTCATCTGTGGGATTAATTTTAAATTAATTTCTGCCACTTATTTGATTTAAATTTTGTAAAATGGATTATATATTTTTAATAATAATAATTTATTATTTATATTAGTGGTTAAATTAGTTTTTTCCAATAATATTAGTGAAATTAATTAAAAAAATTTAAAGTAATTAAGGAAAAAAGTTAGTTTGCTTAATAAATAAACTGTATTCTGAAGTGGACAATTAACCTATAAACTTGTCCAAAACCCATTTTATGGAACTTATTTGACCATATTAAAACATGGATATAATTATTTTAATTATTTAAAAACGTTATTTAAGGGATATCTCCCAATAGTGTCTACTTTGTTATATTTACAATAATGACATTCCTCCTCCACTATAAAAAGGCACCAAACCTCTCCCTCTCTTCACACATATATATTCATATTGTACCATACAAAACCAAACCAAATAATCTCCCAAATTCCCTCTTATATACCTATAATATTAAATTTTTAATGAAAGTATTCCATGTAAGTCCTTTCGTGTAAACCAAAAAAGAGTTACCTAGAAAAGAGGTAGCATTCTTCCATGATCACTTGTGTATTATTTCTTTCCCCACTCATTAAATCATTACTATTACATGATTATATAATAAACGTAGTACCCCAAATATTCTATGATTTTTAATGTTATGTTTTATATCTACACCAATACACACTCCCATCAAATGGGTAATGAAATCACCATTCGTGTGTACAACAAACTACCACCTCACGAAACGATGTCGTCTGTTTTTCCTTTACCACCTCTTATGGTTGAGAATTAGGATGTAAATACAATGTTTATATGATATATATTATAATTATAATTTATTCATACATTGGGAATTATTGTTTAATACATACCTTTATGCTTTATATTTTCTATGATTGCGATAACATCATTTGTGGACGTGTGGATGACCACCTCCTCAAAGAAACGTGATACGTTCAACCTTTACATAGAATATATTAATCATGTTTTAATAATAATATATGATATAAATTACATATTTACAATAATAAAGACATAATTATCTATATTTACATATAAAATTTCATTTTCTTCCATCTATTTCACACTCTAAAAAGAGATAATGTCGTTCGTGTACGTATGGGATACCGCCTACTCAAAGTGATGTGATTCTTCCTTTTTCATAACAACATCACAAAATGTTATATATATTTATATATAAGTATTTATAATTAAATAACATGGTATTTATTATATAATAGTTATTCTCTAAAAAATAATTGTTACCTAACTTATTTCCATAATGATATTTGAAAAATAGTTGTGTTACTCGTGTGTATGTACGCCCTACCCTCTCTATGATCATTACATTGGATCATTTTTTACTACCATATTTCATGAATTATTTTCAATGTATAATTGATGTAAAAATTTGATTATAATTTCATCATTATTATTCATTATATAATTAAATAAAGATCACATTATCCATAGTCAACCTATCAATGTCAGTTCTGACACATAAGTTGAATATAGTAAAAAACATATGACTTGAAAATTGTTATTTAAATAATTTTATATAAAAATTTTACAAGTGGAATAAAAATATAAATAAAATTTTAAATGATTATAAATCAATTAAATAATTAATATATGTTTACTATTAAATAAGATAGAGGAAAATCATCAAAATTCAGACTCAAAGTAAGGGATTTTTTAACAGAAAATATATTCAGTAGGTTAAACTTCTATATCATTGGTTATGTAATTCTAAGAATATGTTTGTTATTAAATATGATTAAATTAATTCTTTATTTCGTATTTTATTGTGTGTATTTAAATTTTTCACACATAATTATATCATTGATTTATTCTAACTCCAATGATACGATCTTTGTAAGGATTATCTCGTCTCACTTTTATTTCTCTGAGATATATTCCATAATCACCAATTATTTTTATTGTGTGGTGTATATACTTACCCTGAATATATTTTATGATTCTTATCCTTAAATTTTTGGTCTTTTAAAAATATTTCTTATGATCTATGTTTTATGTTTTTTACCGTTTCAAAGTTACCAAAGTGATAATGGATTTTTGTCATGATTTTCTTTCTATGAGACATTTGTTATTTTATAATCCTATATAATTTTATGAGGTGTTTATATTTCTAATTTGACATTATTTATCTTGAATATTCTTATTCTAAGGATATTATAAATTTCATATAATATTATTTATTCATTATACTTATTTTTCAAAGGTTTCAAGGTGGTTTTAGACACTTTGGATGGTTTAATGTTTATTTTACTCATAAATGTTTTATTGATCGTTTAATTTTTTTCCATTCATCAATAAAAACAATAGATGTAGTTACTTATCCACCAGTGTGGATATTTTTTATTGATACCATTTTCATTATTTTATGGATGGAAAAATATTTTTTAAAGAGATTATTATGGAATCTGTTTCTTTTCAATAGGATAACCATGTTTCAAAGAGATTGAAAGGGAACCCACTTATTTTTTATGGTATAATCAGGTTTCAATGAGATTCATTTGGAACTCATTTCATTTTCATAGGTTAATCATATTCTAAATATAATTTTTTTCGAAGCCATTTCTTTTCCAAGGGTAAATCTTATTTCAAATAGATTGTTATTAAACCCATTTCATTTCCATGGGTTAATCATGTTATAAAGAGATTTTTATGGAACCCATTTTTTTCACATGTTAATAATGTTTCTAAGAGATTTTTATTAAACACATTTATTTTCCATGGGTTAATCATGTTTCAAAGGTATTTTTATTGAACCCATTACTTTCCCATGGGTTGATCTTGTTTTGAAGATATTATAATTGAACCTATTTCTTTTCCATGCATTAAATATATTTTGAAGAGATCATTATTAAACCAATTTATTTTCAATGGTTTTATCATTTTTCAAAGAGATTCTCAAGAACCCCATTTATTTTCCATGGTTTTATCAAATGGGATAATGGTTGTTCCTATGATTTTATGATGAAATGAAATATTTTATGTGTTATATAATTGTACTTAGATATATGATGGTTGGTAATATGATAATCCAATGATGGGTGGTTTCATGACTAACCAATGTTGGGTGGTTATGTGATAAACCATTGATGGGTGGTTCCTTGATAAACTAATGATGGGTGATCACATGATAAACCAATGATGGGTGGCTCTATGATATCCCTAAAATACATTGGGTATAGATATAGACTATATGGTTATTCCATTTATAAGAGTTAATGTAATAATTTCTTGAAAATAATTTACCAAGTATAAACATATTTTTCTTATGCTTGTTATGGGTTTATAAATATTCTAATGATTGATATTGATATCACATGTCTTGTTATTTTTGATTATTATGACTATTGTATTTTCCATATATTAATATTTGATTATCTAGGTTTTGATGTGTATGAGTTCATTTATGATATACTCATGCACTTTGATTATGTCATCATACCCTTATGAGCATTTTTGATCATTAATGACCTTTAATTATTAATGATTATGTTTACCCTTATTAAGCATATGAGATCACCTTTATTATGTGGCCTTTTACTTATGTTTTAAATAATTTTGATGAATTATTTTTGTCTATGAAGGATTTAACAAGGATAATGTTGAATAACTAATGTGAAATAATGAAATCTGGGTATAACGATGGATGATGTTCAATTTTATAAAACAATTTTTTATGTGTCAAAGTCGATTTGAATTATTTATGTATGATTTTTATTAATTTTTTAAAACTATAAACATAAATGGTTCTCCAAAATATAAGTAATCTATGTTTTCCTTTTGATGTTGTACGGTTTTGATGGAATAAAATTGGGTCCCAATTATCAGCATCGTAGCGAAAACTATAATGTTATGTATTTTTATATAGTATTCTAGAGTGTATGTCTTGGGTTGTTAAGGTTGGTATCAAATGACTATTTAGATATATTTGGATATTATGATTTTTTTGAATGAGGTTATCTTATTATTTATGGATACCATAATAGGTATATAAGATTATGGTTTACCATATGTTCAAAGACTTGGACACCACATTTGACGTTTTTATGTAGTACAAATTTTGAGGTTATCAATGATGTTTTTGACCTCACCTGTTTTGATAATCCCAATTATGATTTCACATACTTTAATAATCCTAAATAATTTTTATCTATATATTAATTCTTCTAATCTATGAAATTCTATTTGATAATAATATTAGAATAATCATTGAAATATGTTAATCAATATTTAGCTATGTTTATATGACTTTTGACATAATTCTAACTCAATCGGATATATTTTGTATAAAGTAGATACGTATTAAGTCACTCATATGCTTATAGCTACTGATACATATCTACTGGTACTTATTCTTTCGATAGACATAGTCACCGATAAGCAAAGGTCACTGATACGTAGAGTTATTGGTATGTATAAGTCCATCGGTAAGCATAGGCCACTGATAGATCAAGTCCACCGATACAGAGAGCTACCGATAGGGGATAAGCTACATATAGAACAAGTCTACTGATATGCATAAGTCGACCGATATACACTTCACTGGTATAGAATGGAGCTACCGGTATGCAAGAGCTACCGATACAAAGTTCACCGATACAGATAGTGATTGATACACCAAGCTACCAATACAAGCGAGTTACTTCTAGAACAATCAAGATAATGAAAGAAGGATTCACCGGTATATAAGAGCTACTGATACACTAAGTAACAGCTATTGATATAAGGAGCTACCAGTATAAGGACAAATAGCTACCGATAGGAGGTCACAGCTATACAAAGTCCACCGATATACATCTACCGATAGAAGGATACGGATGAAATACTAACCAGTCAAACTCCATAATCTCAATATTATTTATTTATTAAGCAATGATAATATTTGATGTTTTTAATGCAATAAATGTTATTTAATGATAGTTTTTTTCATGTCAGGGAACCATACCTCATACCTATAAAAAGGTAATCATTTCTTTTTACCAGAGATGAAAGCTATAAAAGGTAGTAAAAAGGCCAGGCAGATAGAAACTTAGAAGGCACATGAAGTGTGATGAAAATCAAGGGTTGAATACTGTTGGAAAGAGGGGCATTCACACAGAAAATAAAGGCTACATTCATACTGGAAGAACACTAAACATACACAAATCCATTCATTCTAGAGAAGAACACAAGATACAAATTAGCCAAAGAGTGAAGAACTAGAACGAGCTATTAATGCACTCAAGATGATCAAACTGAACTTGAAGAAAATGACCCTCTATTTTTCATACAAAAACCAGAGAAGGACTCAGAAGCATTCCTGATTAATCAAGTGTTCAGAGCTGCACTTCAAATCACTATAGATTTATAAAACTCATATGTACTCTCTCAGTGATTATTTTTATTTACATTTTGATTAGTGTGGATACTCTATATATTTTATACACACACTGTCTCTTCAGCTAAGCTGGATGATTTCTAAATCCTGATAAAAACCTTCTATAAATCTCTTGTATCCCACTGTGGATAGTGGTACAGGTCATGTAAGACCTGTACAGCCTGTGTGTTGTTATTTTGTTTTCCCACGAAGAACTATGGTAGAAGTCTTAGTAACTAGACAGTATTTGCACTATTGTTTACCCCAATATATGGTGTGGATCAAATTTATATTAATTGTTTTGAGGGGACTAAGTCTCATATTGAGACTGAACCTCTTTGTTATATCTGTTGTGCATATTAGTTTAAATATAATATATATTATATATATTTTCTATTCCGCTCCTAAATACATTGAAATACATTTGGTTTTAAAGTTACTTTTATAGTTAAATTAGCAAGTGTTTATACTTATTATGAACTAGAAAGTTAGTTTCAAAAGTTAATCTAATCTCTTGATTAAATTAACTAAGACCTAATCGATCTTTGAGAAACTAATTGAACAATTAAAATCTGTATAAATTCACTACTGTTTAACTTATTTTTAATTTGGTGGATTTTAATATAAATATTTTTAAATAAAAATTTTAATTGGAACTTAATTCACCCCCCCCCCCTCTTGAGTATCCACTCGGACCAACATTTGGTATCATAGGTTTTATTTTTATTAAATTATTTTAAAACAATCTATTTTTCAACTGTGATTTTAGTTTTATCATAATGATCTTAAATTTATGTTAGTTCTAAATTTTATCTCTTTAAATATATTTTCTAAAATCTAACTATGGATAATAGACTAGAAGGTGTTGCTACCAACATGCCACCTTTTTTTAATTGTACAAACTATGCCCAGTGGAAACTTAAGATGAAAATTCAATTAAGGAGTATGGGGTTTGACATCTGGACTGATATAGAGACTCAATATAAGATTCCAGAAACTAAAAGAACTTCATGGGATGAACCTACTAAAATAGATTACAATAATATTTATAAAGCTATGAATTCCATGTATTGTTCTCTAGGAGATGAAGAGATTAATAGAATATCTTCTTGCAAAACAGCTAATGAAATATGGGATACTTTGGGTGTTTATCATGAAGGGAAAACCAATGTTAAAGAAATGATATTGAAATTGTACTATTATATATGATAATTTTAAAATAAAGACTGATGAACCTATTTCTGATATGTATCTCAGGTTCAATGAGATTTTCAACTATATGATCTCCCCTGGAAAGCATGTTCCGGCAAAGGAACACATTATGAGAATATTTAGATGTCTACTAGAATGATGGAGAGGCACATCTTTTTCAATATGAGAGTCATGTGACATTGGTGCTCTGACTGTCAAAGAGCTAATTAGTAAGCTTATAATGTATGAGGAAGAACTCAAGGTGAATAATGAAGAAGATGATGAACTTAAAAGGAAGTCAGTGGCATTTAAGTCTATTGCCTCGAGGAGCAAGTACAAGGATAAAGTACACATACCAACAGAAATCTCATCATGTGAAAGTTTAGATTATAACAGTGATGGTGAGATGGCTCAAATAGCCATAAGATTCAAGAAGTTATACAGGAAGATGAAATTCTTCAGAAAATTAAATTTCAAAGGAAAATATGATAACAAAGGTCATTAGAAGAAGGACTGGAAGAAGCCTGATAAAAGTGATGAGATTATCTGCTATGAATGCAAAAGTAAAGGACATTTAAATGCAGAATATCCAAAATTGAAGTTCAAAAAGAAATATGACTACAAGGAAAATAAGTACATGAAAGCTATGAAAGCTACCTGGAGTGCATCAAAAGACACTTCAAGTGATTCTGATTTTGATAAGGATGTAGATTCTCATAATGCTAAAATGTGTTTTATGACAAACACATCTGAGGTAACACTAGACACTCCTGCTTTATATTCATATTATTCTAGAGTTGATTCTGATTCTGAATCTGAAAACATGTCTAATAAAGAATTATTTTAATATTGTAATATTCCAGAAGAGACCTATAATGAACTCAAGGACAAGTAAAAAGCCTTAAAGAAACATCATGATCTATCTAGCACTATTAAATCTACCCTTGATATTGAAAAGGAAAATAATTCTCAACTGTTAAAATAAAATACTGAACTAAAATTGTCTAATGAGCAACTGAGAAAGGATTTAGAAAAATTTACAAATGGAAATATCACTCTAACTCAAATTCTAGGAAAACAAGTGGCACCATAATATACCACTGGAATAGGCTACCAACCGGTATAGATACAGTTTACCAAAAATAGATTTATTCCTAAATTTGGAAAAAATTCTTCTAGTCCCAGTTCTGGAAGTTCATATGCCTAAACTAGTTATTCATATGGGTATAGATCAAATAAAGTTTATCATTCAAAATCAATTGATTCTAGAAATTATATGAGACCCATAAGATAAATTTGGGTACCTAAAGAATTACTTTCTAACCTTTCTGGACCCAAGAAAATCTAGGTACCAAAATCATTTTCCATCTAAACCAGTTTTGTAGGAAACCTGCTTAAAGTGTTCCTGTAGGAAAACATGGTACTTGGATAGTGGATGTTCAAGGCATATGTCTAGAGATTACTCATGCTTTAAAAGATTAATAGAGGTTAATGGATGCTATGTCAGCTTTGGTTATAATTCTAAAGGAAAGATCATCAAACTAGTCCAGATTGGTAACACTGATTCAGATTTTAATTTACAATGTTTTATTTGTTGATTGACTTAAATATAATCTACTGAGTATTTATCAATTATGTGATGATGGATTTAATGTTATATTTTAAAATTATTCTTGTAATGTTTTTAATTCCAAAAATGTTTTAGTATTTTCTGCATTGAGAAATGAAAATGTTTATGCTGTCGATTTGAATTCTTTAGCTAAACAAATTGTTACTTGTTTAAATGCTTTTCATAAAGAATATTGGATGTGTCATAGAATATTAGGACACTGAAACGTTCATTCAATTAGAAAACTGACTATGAAGAACAAAGTTAGAAACCTACCCAAACTTGAATTCCCATCAGACAAAGTTTTTAATCCCTGTCAAAAGGAAAAGCAACATAAAGATTCTTTTAAATCAAATAAAGAAGTTTCAACTTCTCAACCTCTCGAGTTGGTTCACATGGACTTGTTTGGACCTTATAGAGTTTCTAGTTTAAATTGGAAGCACTGTGTCAATGTTCTAGTAGATGAATTTTCTAGATATACTTGGGTATACTTCTTAGCTCACAAAAGTGAAGCATGTTCCTACTTTACTAAATACTCCAAGTCAGTAGAAAAACTTAGTGGACTTAATATTAAGACCCTAATAAGTGACCATGTTCATGAGTTTGAAAATCATGATTTTGAATCGTATTGATCACACAATGGCTATAGTCACAATTTCTCTTCCCCTAGGACACCACAACAGAATGGTGTAGTAGAAAGAAGAAATAGAACCCTTCATGAGATTACAAAAACTATGCTTAATGAGTATGACCTGCCAATTTATTTTTGGGTGGAAGCTGTAAATACATCTTGCTATATTATCAATAGAGTCTTAATTAGACCCATTCTCAAGAAGACCCCATATGAGTTGTGGAATAATAGGAAACCTAAGTTTAGATACTTTAAATTTTTTTGGTTGCAAAGTCTTTATTCCCAATAAAAAGGATAATCTTGACAATTTTTGTAACATCCCAAGTAAGTAATGAATAATATATATTTTTATCTATGTTTATTAATGATTAAGATAGTGTTATAGAGGCTTAAAATGAAAATAAATCCAATCATAAGCATGGAATACACTAATATTCTTAAAAGATTGTTTTACTGCCTTTTGATGGCAAACCATTTTTGAATCTATATTTTGACAATTTTATAAACTATGTTTGTCAAAATAAACTTATCCTTTATGATTGGGACATCAAAGTTTACTTTGTGTGAATTTTTGGTATTTTTCTGACAATGTTCATTTTTTAAGGAATAGTGGAAAATGCTGCATTTTACATCAAAACTGATTTTTAATATAATTTATTTATATGATTAGATTAAGTTTTGAATTGGTTTTGAAGTAAAATTAGAATATATTTTTACCATTTTATCCAATGGTGGTCATTGGAATCAATTTCACTTTGAAATTAGACTTAAACTGGTGTCAATCTTTTGATACTTATTATTTTGTAAAAACACGCTATTTGCTCTGGCAGTGGGAATTAATTATTGAATTAATTAATGTGACTTATATGATTTGAATTTTGTAAAATGGACTTCATTTTTGAATTCGGAATATCAAATATATCTTAGGGTGAATTTTTGGTAATTTTCTGAAAAACTTCAATTTTTGATTAATAGTGAAACCACTAAGTGGTAATCAAGCAAACTGATTTTTCAGTTAAATGAATGTTTACCACTAATGTGTATTGAATTTTGAAAATCCGACATACATGGTTGTCATTAAGAAGTAAAATGTGGTTCAATGAGATTATAATAATTTTTTGGTGAATAGTAACTTATTAAGTTCTTAATCGCGATTAGTGGTAATTAGGGTAGTTTAAGGTATAAATAATGCATTAATAATATGAAATGACCTAGACACATGTCCCAACCTCATTGGTTGTGTCATGGCCGACCATGACATGCCATGGGTCAACTTGGGGACCCCATGGATCCACTTTTGTTGGGAAATGACATAAATTACTTTTTATTTAATGATAATGTGAAAATGACACAAACATAATATGTTTTATGAAAACAATTTTTAAGTGGGGTTATACAAGTCCAAATTTTGATTATAAATAGTCATTGGAAATCTAAAAAGATTTCCTATATCATAGTATTTTTTTTATAATTTTTAGACATTAAATAAATTTAATTATGTATGACATAATAATGATGCAGCGATGACATCATTATTTGACGATTTAAATAAAATAGAAAGATAATGTAAAATATATGAACTACAGATGTCCAAAACCAATTGGATGAGTGGATTTCTAACCCTTGTCAACTTATCCACGAATTATATCAATGTGGGACCTTTTAAAACCGAATCACATTTTCAAATAAAGTAATGTTTCTTTACTTTCCAAAAGTGCCCCTCCTCTCCCCTTATAAAAGGCCCCCACCTCTACCTCGTTTCACACACTTCTCAAGCCTTTGGCTCGGCCAACCCCTGCCCATTTACTCTCTCCACATCCCTCTCCTCCTCATAAAGGTTTCCCTTTGGGCAAAATCCTTTCAAAGGAAGCCTTTAGGCTCAACTCAAAAGGAGTTACACTTTTAAAGGTAATTCATTCTCTCATGTTCATTTGTTTTATTTTGCTTCTCCAACCCCCTAAATTGTTTTTATTTACTTATTTTGTAACAACACCAGTATCTTCAATATACTAGGATGTTGTTATAAGATTTATTTTAGCTACACTCTCACACAACTACATCAAATGGTTAAAGAACATAAGGTTTCCGTGGATGGCGAAATTCTGCCTCCCGAAACGATGATTGTTCAACACTCATTAAACACCTTCAAAGGTGGCCATTATGATGTCACTATTTTTATATATGATATATAATATGTTTATGTTTTCCTTAAGCTTCTGTTTTTTTCATTTTGGGCATACCTTTATCGTTTCCATTATGGGTAAAACACGATATCTTCATTTTAGGAAGTGCGGACTACCACCCCCTAAAAGTGATTTGATTCGTTAATACCATATGTGGGATGTGTAAAGGATAAATTTAATGATATTATATATGTTATTATACTGGAATTATAATATACTCTTATATCATTATGATTCCATTCCAGAAAATATGAAATAGAAATGGAAGTAGCGTTCATGCGTACATACGGCTTTCCGTCTCCATGAACGGTGCATTTCATTTCTTACCTCTAAATGTGATGTAATATTATAAATGAATGTATGTACTGGGTATATATGACATATATGATATCTACATCATGAATACCATTCTGGATATAATGATCCTTTGACCAAATTAACAACATGTAAGTATAAGAAGTATATTTTTGACTTAAGAACCAAATACTGACAAAATGAACACTGTTAACTTAACTGATTACATGATGTTCATAACATGGTATAAAAGGAATAATGAACGTAAAAAAGATTCATAAGCAAGTAAATATTAACTCAAGTTTATTATTCAGGAGATTAAAGAACGGTCGGGTCAAGTCGGATACGAGGTATGGGACTTCGTCTCAATCTCCTTTCGTTGAGGCATATTTTATTTTATACACAACTTTCTTTTATACGGTGTATAAACCCCTTTGACTTTTACGTTTATTCAAAAGGAATCTTTTTTATACGAAGTGTTTACTAAACGACAAAATGGAATGTTTTTTTGTACGTATGCGGCGACAACGACTTCTCCACCGTCGTAACCGTTATTTGAGTTTCGGCTTCCTCTACAAGCCATACCATCTTTTTTTAAAAGAAAAATAAATACCATGTTTTACTTTGGTATTGAAAATGGTTTTCATAATGTTTTTATTATATCAATGTGTTGTATTGATACCTCGTGATTGAAATGTGGAAATGTTATGTTTCCTTTTTGCTTGTTTTATGTGATATGATTATGTTATGGTTCTTGGGCATTATTATGAAGACGGGTTGTTCCGTGATAAACTAAGGGCGGGTGAGCCCGTTATAGCTCTCCAATGCATTGGGTAACGCGAAGGAGTGAAACATTAAGGTTTCTCCAAAGAGATTTTTAGGAAATATACTGTGATGGGTATTCCAAACGTAACCAAGAGGGTTACTCCCTACGTAAGAATGTTATGAATGCCTCAAGTTACCTTTATGTCTTATGATTTCTATGATTTATTCATGATTTGATGAGGTATGTAAAAGTGATTATGTTTTATGGGTAAAGTATGATTTCACTCTTATGTATGTATGTACCCATGTTTCATTTCCATGTTTTTATAACCCATACTGAGTTTTATGCTCATCCCAAGTTTTTGAAATGTTTTTCACAGGTCAAGGGAAAGGTACATGATAAGATGATAGAGTCAAGGATGTGTCAAGAAATAATCCATGTTTTATTTTAAATGTGTTTACATTGATGGGAATGAAGAATACTATCTTTATGTAACCACTTTGTTTATATGTGGAATGTAATGCAAGTTTTATGATCTAATTCTCTAAAACTCTAAACCCGAAAAGATCCTCAATGTGTAATCTTGTAATAACTCAAGATTAAGTAAGGTTTAAGGCTGGGGCCTTATAGTTGGTATCAGAGGTCGGTTTAGATAACTTTAGGAGTTATAATTCTATTAAATGATTATCCAAAAATAATTTTTTTTTTCTCGAAATGATATAGCATTTAAAGATTACCATGTTGCTTCATCTAAGACATGTTTGTTCAGAATGGTTTTCCGCAGAGGAAACAGGGAAGCAGTGCTAGGAAGGCATACAGAAGGAAATAACCTTCCGAATCAGCATCCAGAAATGGTCGGAATTGGAACTGAACAGTTTGTCGCAGTAATGGCGCAGTTGACTCAAGCGATAAATGGCGGTGGTATCCATGCACGAGATCAGCCAGATCAACCGTAGAGGAACATGTCAGGGGTGGAACATTTCATGAGGCAACATCCACCATCATTCAGAGGATCATCTGACCATGTGCTAGCTGAAGGGTGGATTAAAGCACTGGAGAAGATTTTTGATGTCATGGGGTGTTCAGACAATCAAAAGGTTAGTCTTGCTATTTACCGTTTGGAGGGTGAAGCAGATCAGTGGTGGTCTATGGTTAAAAATATCAGGGACGCCGATGAGATTGATGCTCTTGACTGGGATGAATTCAAAGGTATGTTTCTTGAGATGTATTTTCCTAAGGCTATTCGACTTAGGATGGAAAAGAAATTCTTGGAATTGAGGCAAGAGGAAGACTCAGTGGATGCCTATGAAGAAAGGTTCACTCGATTGGCAAGGTATGCTCCAAATTTTATCTGGGACCTTGATAGTAAAATCAATGGTTTTTACTCAGGATTAAAGCCAAAATATCGAAGGGCATTAGCTTCTCGTGAGTTTAAAAGTTATGAAAAGCATGTTCGATGTGCTGAGAAGGTGGAAATGGAGTTTGCCAATGACCAAGTTTTCTATAACAACCAGCAGAAGAAGAGACCAAGGTGGCAGGAGAAAGGTAAGAATTCTTCAAAAAAGTCTGATGGTAAGAAAACTAAGTTTCCAGTTTGTGAAAAATGTGGAAAAAGGCATGCTGGGAAATGACTTCTGAATTCTGGAAAGTGCTACCGATGTGGTAAGATGGGACATAAGGCTCGTGATTACACTGAAAAGGATCAAGGTGAAGGTAAGAACAAATTTGATTTACAGTTAGTGAAATGTTATAAGTGCAATGAGATGGGTCACTATGCAAACAAGTGTCCGACAAGGAGCTTGAGTGATGGGAAGTAGTTAGACTACAAGCAGAAAGGGGTGGTGAAATCCTTTGCAACTACTTCAGCAGATGTCGGGCCATCAAATGAAGTTGTATCAGGTACTTTGTTTGTTTTTTCAGATTATGCCAGTGTGTTGTTTGATTCGGGGTCTACACATTCTTTCATCTCTGAAACCTTTTCTAGTAAAATGGGAATACCATCTCAAGAAATGACTCCTGAACTTTTGGTAAAAACACCTGGGGGATGTGTCGAGGCAAAAAGAATTTATAAGAATCTTCCTATCCTTATCTGTGGAAAGAACCTACTTGCAAACCTTATTTTTCTACCTCTAGTAGAGTTTGATGTTATCCTGGGTATGGATAGGCTCTCTATTTACCATGCTAAGATTGACTGTAGAGCTAAAGAAGTTTCTTTTCAGAAAGACTTTCAGTTTGTTTAGAAGAATGAACCCTTACTTTTGATAACATATCAAGAGGCCGAGAAACTTGTAAAATATGGTAATGAATGTTACCTTGCACACGTCGTTGAAAATAAAGGAACTGTTCAGATTAATGATGTGCCAGTGGTAAATGAGTATCCGGATGTTTTTCCTGATGAGTTGCCTGGAATAATACCAGATCGGGAAGTTGAGTTTACTGTTGACTTAGTTCCTGATGCTAAGCCAATTTCAAAACCCCCTTATCGAATGGCACAAATTGAACTTTTAGAGTTGAATGAGCAATTTCAAGATTTATTAGAGAAAGGTTTCATTAGACCTAGCACATCACCATGGGGTGCTCCTGTTTTATTTGTTAAAAAGAAAGATGGTTCTATGAGACTTTGCATTGATTATTGATCCTTGAATAATATCACTGTTAAGAACAAATATCCTTTGCCTCATATCGATGATTTGTTTGATCAGCTCCAGGGAGCTCAGTTTTTTTCAAAGATTAACTTGAGATCGTGGTACCATCAGCTGAAGGTAAATGAGGCAGATATTCCGAAGACCGCGTTCCGTACGAGATATGGCCATTATGAATTTGTAGTAATTCCTTTTGGGCTAACCAATGCACCTGCTGTATTCATGGACTTAATGAATAGAATTTTCCATGAGTTCTTGGATAAGTTTGTGGTGGTTTTCATTGATGATATTTTGGTGTTTTCTAAAAGTAAAGAGGAGCATGAAAAACATTTAAGGGTTATCTTTCAAACCTTAAAAGAAAAGAAACTGTATGGGAAATTCAGCAAGTGTGAGTTTTGGTTGCAACAAATTTCTTTCCTTGGTCACATTGTTTCTAAAGATGGAATAACTATTGATCCTGTAAAAACAAAAGTTGTGGAAGAATAGCCAAGACCCACAAATGTAACCGAGATTCGTAGCTTCCTTGGTTTGGCGGGATATTACCGAAGGTTTGTTAGAAATTTTTCACGGTTATCTAGTCCAATGACTAAGCTAACTCGGAAGGGTGTTAAGTTTATCTGGACAAAAGAATGTGATGATTGTTTTCAGGAATTGAAAAGAAGATTGGTGAATGCTCCAGTTTTGGCACTACCTTCCAGGAATGGTGAGTTTGTTATAAACAGTGATGCTTTATTGAAAGGACTTGGTTGCGTCCTAATTCAGAATGATCAAGTAATTTCTTATGCTTCCCGACAGTTGAAAACTCATGAGGAAAATTACCCTACACATGATTTGGAATTAGCTATTGTTGTTTTTGCTTTAAAAATTTGGAGGCATCATTTGTATGGAGTAAAGTGTGAAATATATACCGATCACAAAAGTTTAAAGTATATATTCACTCAGAAAGAGTTAAACATGAGACAAAGGAGATGGCTGGAATTAATCAAAGATTATGATTGTACAATTCATTACCATCTGGGAAAAGCAAATAAAGTGGCTGATGCTTTGAGTCAAAAAAGTAATGCTTCATTAACAATGTTGCGTTTGGAACGTGATCCTTTGGTTAAGGATTTGATGAACTTTGGCATAGAAGTTGTTGGTGTAGGAAGTCCTTCTTTTTTGTTTCAGGTATCAGTGAGATCTTCTCTATCAGATAGAATCAAGCAAGCACAGAAGCAAGACAGTGAGCTGCAGAAAAAGGTAGAGTTGGTTCAGAAAGGTAAGTTGCCTGAATTCAACATTGATAGTGATTGTGTTTTGAGATTTGGGAAGAGATTGTGTGTGCCTTGTGATTCACAGTTGAAGAGAGAGTTGTTATGTGAAGCTCATAGTTCTCCGTTTTCAGTTCATCCGGGCAGTACTAAGATGTATAGAGATCTGCGGGAGTATTACTGGTGGGATGGAATGAAAAGAGATATTGCTGATTTTACTGTGAAGTGTTTGACTTGTCAGTAGGTTAAAGCAGAGTGGCAGTTACCGAAAGTGATGCTTCAGCCTTTACCAGTGCCAGAGTGGAAATGGGAGAATATATCTATGGACTTTGTTGTTGGATTACCGAAGACATCTTGAGGTAATAATGCAATCTGGGTTATTGTTGATCGCTTGACAAAATATGCTCATTTCCTTGCTATACGAGATACTTTCTCTCTTGATCAACTTTCCCGTTTGTATCTTAAAGAGATAGTCAGGTTACATGGAGTTCCTCTCTCCATTGTATCGGATCGTGAACCCAGGTTTACTTCTATCTTTTGGAAAGGCCTTCAGAAGTCGTTGGGTACTGAATTAAATTTTAGTACAGCTTTTCATCCTCAATCAGATGGGCAGTCAGAATGAACAATTTAGACATTGGAGGATATGCTACGAGCTTGTTCTATGGATTATCAGGGAAGTTGGTACCAACATCTTTCTTTGGTTGAGTTTTCATATAATAACAGTTTCCATTCCAGTATACAGATGGCACCATTTCAGGCATTATATGGGAAGCAGTGTCGAACTCCAGCTTTCTGGGATGAAGGGGGTGGAAGAAAGTTGATGGGACCAGAATTGGTAGAAGAGATGGCAGAAAAAGTTCAGCTGATTCAGAAGCACATGAGAACAGCTCAGAGCAGGCAGAAGAGTTATGGAGATAACCGGAGGAAGGATCTATTTTTCGAGGTAGGTGATCATGTTTTTCTCAAGGTTTCTCCATGGAAAAGTGTGATGAGATTTGGTAAGAAAGGAACGTTGAGTCCAAGGTTCATTGGACCATACGAAATTCTAGAGAGAGTTGGATCAGTTGCATACCGAGTGGCTTTACCTCCGAGTTTATCTAAGGTACACAATGTTTTTCACGTTTCGATGTTGAGAAAGTATATGCCAGATCCATCTCATGTTTTGAGTCCAGAGGTAGTTCAGCTGGAAGAGAACCTATCTTATGAGGAACAAATGGTCCAGATTCTTGACCATAGGGAGCAAGTGTTACAGAATAAGGTGATTAAGCAGGTAAAGGTTTTGTGGAAAAACAACATGATTGAAGAGGCAACATAGGAATCTGAAAATGTAATGAGGGATAAGTACCCTCATTTATTTGATAAGTAAATAAATTGCGGGGGACGCACTTTTCTAAAGGGGGGAAGGATGTAACATCCCAAGTAAGTAATGAATAATAGATATTTTTATCTATGTCTATTAATGATTAAGATAGTGTTATAGAGGCTTAAAATGAAAATAAATCCAATCTTAACCATGGAATACACTAATATTATTAATAGATTGTTTTACTGCCTTTTGATGGAAAACCATTTTTTAATCTATATTTTGACAATTTTATAAACTATGTTTGTCAAAATAAACTTATCCTTTATGATTGGGACATAAAAGTTTACTTTGTGTGAATTTTTGGTATTTTTCTTACAATGTTCATTTTTTATGGAATAGTGGAAAATGCTGCATTTTACATCAAAACTGATTTTTAATATAATTTATTTATATGATTAGATTATGTTTTGAATTGGTTTTGAAGTAAAATTAGAATATATTTTTACCATTTTATCCAATGGTGGTCATTTGAATCAATTTCACTTTGAAATTAGACTTAAACTGGTGTCAATCTTTTGATACTTATTGTTTTGTAAAAACACGCTATTTGCTCTGGCAGCGTGAATTAATTATTGAATTAATTAATGTGACTTATATGATTTGAATTTTGTAAAATGGACTTCATTTTTGAATTCGTAATATCAAATATATCTTAGGGTGAATTTTTGGTAATTTTCTGAAAAACTTCAATTTTTGATGAATAGTGAAACCACTAAGTGGTAATCAAGCAAACTGATTTTTCAGTTAAATGAAAGTTTACCACTAATGTGTATTGAATTTTGAAAATCTGACATACATGGTTGTCATTAAGAAGTAAAATGTGGTTCAATGAGATTATAATAATTTTTTGGTTAATAGTAACTTCTTAAGTTCTTAATCGCGATTAGTGGTAATTAGGGTAGTTTAAGGTATAAATAATGATTTAATAATATGAAATGACCTAGACACATGTCCCAACCTCATTGGTTGTGTCATGGCCGACCATGACATGCCATGGGTCAACTTGGGGACCCCATGGATCCACTTTTTTTGAGAAATGACATAAATTGCTTTTTATTTAATGATAAAGTGAAAATGACACAAACATAATATGTTTTATGAAAACAATTTTTAAGTGGGGTTATACAAGTCCAAATTTTGATTATAAATAGTCATTAGAAAGCTAAAAGGATTTCATATATCATAGTATTTTTTTTATAATTTTTAGACATTAAATAAATTTAATTATGTATGACATAATAATGATGCAGCGATGACATCATTATTTGACGATTTAAATAAAATAGAAAGATAATGTAAAATCTATGAACAACACATGTCCAAAACCAATTGGATGAGTTGATTTCGAACCCTTATCAACTTATCCACGAATTCTATCAATGTGGGACCTTTTAAAACCGAAACACATTTTCAAATAAAGTAATGTTTCTTTACTTTCCAAAAGTGCCCCTCCTCTCCCCATATAAAAGGCCCCCACCTCTACCTCATTGCACACACTTCTCAAGCCTTTGGCTCGGCCAAACCCTGCCCATTTACTCTCTCCACATCCCTCTACTACTCCTAGAGGTTTCCCTTTGGGCAGAATCCTTTCAAAGGAAGCCTTTAGGCTCAACTCAAAAGGAGTTACACTTTTAAAGGTAATTCATTCTCTCATGTTTATTTGTTTTATTTTGCTTCTACAACCCCCTAAACTCTTTTTATTTACTTCTTTTGTAACAACACCAGTATCTTTAATATACTCGGATGTTGTTATAAGATTTATTTGAGCCACACTCTCACACAACTACATAAAATGGTTAATGAACATAAGGTTTCCGTGGATGGCGAAATTCTGCCTCCCGAAACGATGATTGTTCAACACTCATTAAACACCTTCAAAGGTGGCCATTATGATGTCACTATTTTTATATATGATATATAATATGTTTATGTTTTCCTTAAGCTTCTGTTTTTTTTATTTTGGGCATACCTTTATGGTTTCCATTATGGGTAAAACACAATATCTTCATTTTAGAAAGTGCGGACTACCGCCCCCTAAAAGTGATTTGATTCGTTAATACCATATGTGGGATGTGTAAAGGATAAAGTTAATGATATTATATATGTTATTATACTGGAATTATAATATACTCTTATATCATTATGATTCCATTCCAAAAAATATGAAATAGAAATGGAAGTAGCGTTCATGCGTACGTACGGCTTACCGTCTCCATGAACGGTGCATTTCATTTCTTACCTATAAATGTGATGTAATATTATAAATGAATGTATTTACTGGGTATATATGACATATATGATATCTACATCATGAATACCATTCTGGATATAATGATCCTTTGACCAAATTAACAACATGTAAGTATAAGAAGTATATTTTTGACTTAAGAACCAAATACTGACAAAATGAACACTATTAACTTAACTGATTACATGATGTTCATAACATGGTATAAAAGGAATAATGAACGTAAAAAAGATTCATAAGCAAGTAAATATTAACTCAAGTTTATTATTCAGGAGATTAAAGAATGGTCGGGTCAATTCGGATACGAGGTATGGGACTTCGTCTCAATCTCCTTTCGTTGAGGCATATTTTATTTTATACACAACTTTCTTTTATACGGTGTATAAACCCCTTTGACATTTACGTTTATTCAAAAGGAATCTTTTTTATACGAAGTGTTTACTAAACGACAAAATGGAATGTTTTTTTGTACGTATGCGGCGACAACGACTTCTCCACCGTCGTAACCGTTATTTGAGTTTCGGCTTCCTCTACAAGCCATACCTTCTTTTTTTAAAAGAAAAATAAATACCATGTTTTACTTTGGTTTTGAAAATGGTTTTCATAATGTTTTTATTATATCAATGTGTTGTATTGATACCTCGTGATTGAAATGTGGAAATGTTATGTTTCCTTTATGCATGTTTTATGTGATATGATTATGTTATGGTTCTTGGGCATTATTATGAAGACGGGTGGTTCCATGATAAACTAAGGGCGGGTGAGCCCATTATAGCTCTCCAATGCATTGGGTAACGTGAAGGAGTGAAACATTAAGGTTTCTCCGAAGATATTTTTAGGGAATATACTGTGATGGGTATTCCAAACGTAACCAAGAGGGTTACTCCCTACGTAAGAATGTTATGAATGCCTCAAGTTACCTTTATGTCTTATGATTTCTATGATTTATTCATGATTTGATGAGGTATGTTAAAGTGATTATGTTTTATGGGTAAAGTATGATTTCACTCTTATGTATGTATGTACCCATGTTTCCTTTCCATGTTTTTATAACCCATACTGAGTTTTATGCTCATCCCAAGTTTTTGAAATGTTTTTCACAGGTCAAGGGAAAGGTACATGATAAGATGATAGAGTCAAGGATGTGTCAAGAAATAATCCATGTTTTATTTTAAATGTGTTTCCATTGATGGGAATCAAGAATACTATCTTTATGTAACCACTTTGTTTATATGTGGAATGTAATGCAAGTTTTATGATCTAATTCTCTAAAACTCTAAACCCGAAAAGATCCTCAATGTGTAATCTTGTAATAACTCAAGATTAAGTATGGTTTAAGGTTGGGGCCTTATAATTTTACACCCAAAAGTGATGACAGAATTTTTCTTGGTTATTATTTAACTAGAAAACCCTAGAGAGTTTTTAACAAAAGAACCAAATGTGTGAAAGAATCTATTCACATCATGCTTGAAGAAACTGATCCACATGAACCTAAGTCTTCTCTTGAAAATCTTGAAGAATATTTGTCAGTTCTGGACCTTAATGGTAAAACCAATGAGCCTGTTATAAAGCCATCCAGTTCTGGACTTATTCCAGAATCTGCTTCTATAGAACCCAAACATAGAGAATAGCCTGAAATTTCTAGTCCTACTTTTACAAGATCAACTAGGATTATAAAGAATCATACTTTAGATGATTTTGTTAGTAATCGTGATATAGGGACATAGACTAGAGATTCTCTAAGAAACCCGGTTGAAGATCAAGCTTTTGTTTCACAGTTAGAGCCAAAAAAATGTTATTGATGCAATAAATGATGAATTTCAGGTAATGTCTATACAATAAGAACTTAATCAATTTGACAGAAACAAAGCCTTGGAATTAGTTGAAAACCTAAGGACACTTTTACCATAAGTACGAAATGGGTTTTTAGAAACAAAGTTGATGAATCTTGAAATATAGTTAGAAACAAAGCTAGGCTATTTGCACAAGGGTATAGTCAAGAGGAAGGAATATACTATGAGGAAACCTTTTCCCCTGTAGCTAGATTAGAAGCTATCAGGATCCTACTTGCCTATGATGCTCATCTTAATTTCAAGTTATATAAAATGGATTTTAAAATTTATTTTAAAAATGGTTTAATAATTGAAGATGTTTTTTTTGAACAACCACCTATATTTTCTAATCCCCATTTCCAAAATCATGTTTTTAAACATTCTAAATTTTTATATGTTTTAAAAAAAGCTCCAAGAGCCTGGTATGATAGAATTAGTAATTTTCTTATTTAAAATGGTTTTACTAAAGGGATTGATGATCCAAATATTTTTATTAAAATAATTTCTAAAGATGTTTTGATAGTGAAAATCTTTGTTGATGAGATTATTTTTGGATCTTCTAAACATTCTTTATGTACTCATTTTTCAAAGAGTATTCAAAATGAATTTTAAATGATTTTAATGGGAGAAATCAAATATTTTCTTGGAGTTATGGTTTTTCAAAATGAAAATGGTATTCTTTATAATCAAGGTAAATATACAAATGATCTTTTAAAACGTTTTGGTTTGGATGGTATTATGGAATGTGATACTCCTATGAGTACTATATGTAAATTGGATGCAGATGAAACTGTGAATCCAGTGGATCCAACCTACTACAGAGGTATGATTGGAAGCTTACATTACCTTACTTCTAGTCAACCAGATATTATGTTTAGTGTGTGTATGTGTTAATGATTTCAAGCTAATCCTAATGAATCACATTTACTTACAGTTAAAAGAATTTTTAAGTATCATAAACAAACTGAAAATTTGGGTTTTTTTATCCAAAAGGACAATCTTTTGAATTAATGAGTTATTCGGATGCTGACTTTGCTGGTTGCAAGTTGGATAGAAAAAGCACATCTAGAACATATCATCTTTTAGGAAAGTCCCTAGTATCTTGGTGTAGTAAGAAACAAAAGTATGTTGCATTTTATACTACTGAAGCAGAGTACGTAGCTGCTGGTAGCTACTGTGCATAAATTCTGTGGATGAAACACACTCTTTTGGACTATGGATATGATTTTGAGCATGTTTCTATTAACTGTAATAACACTAGTGCAATTAACATTTTAAAAAACCTTGTGTCTCACTCTAGGACCAAACACATTGATGTGAGGCATCATTTCTTAGGATATAACTACCAAAAAGGTGATATTACTCTTGAATTTATAGTTATTGAACATCAATTAGCTAACATTTTCACCAAAACGTTATGTTCAGATAGGTTAAGTTACATTAGACACGAGTTAGGAATGATTAACCTTGACCGGTAGATACCTCACAGATGTACCTCACCGATGTGATACCTCACCGATGTGATACCTCACCGATGTGATACCTCACCGATGTGATACCTCACCGATGTGATACCTCACCGATGTGATAGCTCACTGATATACCTCACTGATGTGATACCTCACCGATGTTATACCTCACTAATATTCCTCACCGATGTGATACCTCACCGATGTACCTCATCGATGTGAAACCTCACCGATTAGGAATTCTCACCAATATACCCTACTGATAAGTATGCATTGTTTTAAACTTCTGTCTGCCGCCAGAATCTGTATCATTTATACATTACTTTTTATATTTTAATTATTTATGATTCCTAAAGGATAAAACTAAGTCTTAATTACTTTTCAATCCACATCAAACCCTTTTCCCTCAAGACTTATCTCCTGAATCTCTCGAAAACCATATGTTCCTTGTACCAAAAATGGAAAAAACCAAAATCCATTCTGTTAGAGATGACATTGACAAGCTGAATGCAAATAAGTAGAAGACAGATCAAGAAGGAAGTAGTAGTGTTGGTAGAACAAAGTCAGGAAGGCGACCAGTGAACCTGCACATACAAAATATAGTTATTGTGATAAACAAATAGCTATGCGTGGAATGGCTGTTGTCTATTAGATCATTAGTTCTCGAGGTGCTGTAAGATCAGAAGTGGGTAGAATGCTTTTCGAACAACAATGCCCCTATTATCCGAAGATGGTGAAATAGTTATATGAGTTTGAATGTTTTGAGAAATTAGAATATCAGATTCGAATGATTTCACTTGTAAATGGAAAAGAAATATCTTTTTCATCTGTTGTGTGGGATGAATTCTTGAAGGATCCACACGAAGGTGTGTCTAGATATTTCTCAAAATCAGTACCACCTACAAGAGATATATTTGATTATGAGATTTACTTAGAGGAAATCACCGGTAGTGGAAAGAAAATATAGGTGGTGGCTGCTGAAATGGATGGAGAGAACATATTACTGTTCAAGTTTTTTTATCATGTTTTAATTCCAAGGAGGGGGGACGTTGGGAATTTAAGATATCGGGATATCTATCTGTTACATATTTTGAGACATGGTGTGAAAGTGAATCTATGTAGGCTGCTAATGATTCAAATAGAGGATATAACCAGGCCAAAATCAAACCCCAATACCTTATTCTTTTCTAGGTTGATCTCAGTGATGATCGAAGTGAATGGGGTAGCTGATTATCAAGATGAGACAGTGGTAGTAAGAAATAATTTTTGTATCACAAGCATTTCATGAAAATACATGAAGATAAAATGGAATACATGGAGAAGAGAGTGGGTTAATGATGACAAGAAGCTATATGATATGTTAAATCTTATGGACCATCCATCAAGGCCTAAGGATGTGAGGGATCTAGGTCTAGGACCTGATAAAGAAGAACCTGAGTACAGAGATGAGACTGATGAAGAGGAGACTTCTATGGATGATGGAAGGGATCCGGACATGCCCCCAAGTCTTGTTGCTGAAATTATATCTTCAGGAAAGGAAACATTATTAAAAGAAGAAACACTTATTGATGTGGAAGACCAACCAGCCCATGAGAATGAAGAAGTAAGAGAGAATGAATCTGAAGCCTCTGATTCGGTCTACTTAAGTCTGATTCCATTGATTGGAAGATCAGTTGTGCCTGTAAAGGATGTATTGGGTGAGATGGAAGGACCTTTACCTATTCCTGAGGAACCTCTTTCTGTTATAGATGTGGAGTTGATTGTAGAATATTTTTCTGAGTAATAAAGACCTCCTGAGAATGTTGTTGTTGTAAAAAATAATTCACTTGTTGAGGGGGAACATTCAATCAGGTTTGGTAGTGTTTCAGTGGAAGATGAAATTGAATATTGGGAAGAAGACTCGAGTTTTGTGGTTTGTGGATTGGATTATCTACATTCTGATAGTGATACATCCCTCAATAGACCAAAAATTAATTATGATATTTATAATGAGATGTTACATAAAGATGTGGTCAGAATTCATGACCTGGATAAGCTCAACTATGATCTCAAAATCAGTTTTGTGGAAGAAATAAGGAAAATGGAAGCTTCACTGGTGTCATCTATTCAATCGATTATAAATGACTCTGTGGTCAATATAGTATCTGAAAGAGAACATGTTGTGGTTGCACCTGCTGATTTGATTACCAGGGCTGATCTTGAATCCTTAAAGAATGAGCTGAAACAGTAATTTAGTGCCTATGTTTCCAAGTTAAAGCACTGCTTTTTTGAAGAGATGAGCAATTTGGAAAAGTCCTTTGAACTCTCTCTTGGTTGTAATGACTCTACCTTTGTGGCAGAGATAGTGGATGAAGTTACAACTTGACAAAATCAGATGTCTACCCTGGCATGGGATGTTGAACTTCTAAAGAAGTCTATTATCTTTTTAGAATCTTATATGAGTTCTAGACCTCAAGGAGACAAAAACTTAGCTTAGGTCAAAAGTGTTGTGAGTCATATGGTATCAGTCTTTGAGGGATTTAAAACCTCCATGAAAGATCATGTCGGCACCCAGGATTCCCATGTGAAATATTTTATCTGTGGGCTGACAAAAAACATCATGGAAATAGTAACCATCTCAGTTGATTCTCTTGCTTCCAAAAATTTAGTGGATTTGGATCAGATTAGAGCTCTAATGAAGGAGGATATTGGTTCAGCATCAACCAGTGGCTCTATGGACTCATCAGATCTGACCAAAGTGGTTACTTCTACTTGAGATACCACTAGAGATATTATGAATATTTTTCAAGACTATATGAGGGACGCTTCTTCTTATCAAAAATAAGTGAAAGAAAAGTTAGATTACTATTTCCAAAGTGTTTACACAAAGCATGAGCTCAATAATTGTTTCATGCTTATGTTAGAAAACATGAAGCTACCTTCTTTAAATCAAGCCTTCGGGGAGCAAGTAAGAAAGATAAGGGAACTGACTCTAGCCATGGACAAATTTATGGAGAACAAGGATGATTTCATATCTGCTATGGAGAGAGGAGAAGGAATCATTATGGATTTCAGAAATCTCTTGTTTCCCTTCTTGCATGTCGATGTTAGGCCAGTGACTGTACCTCCGTCTTTACTTGCTTCTGCCTCTGCTACTTCTCCTGTTCAGATGACTCCAGCCCAAGCCATCAGAAGCCTTACTCTTATGATCACTCAGAGAACTACATAGTACAGTCCAAGAACAGTTTCAGTAGCTCAGCCACCTCTGATCATCTCTGGAGTTAATATGCCTTCACCTTCATCCACCTCACATGAATCTTCTACTGATTCCAAGGGGAATGCTCATGCTGAGTATGTGGATTGATCAGTGGCTAGGATTTTTTTATAGGAATCACCAGTATTTATTTTTTTATTTTTTTGTATCAGTTTTCTCCAAGAAATATATATAATCTTAATTTCTTTTACCATTTGTTACTTCTCTTCTCATGTGTTTTTCCTTCTTGTCCAGATTTTTTGATTATCACAAAGGGGGAGGAATATTATCTAAGGGAAACATATCTGGGATATGATAAAGGGGAGAAATACTATCTTTTATGATCTTAATTCATTTTCCTCTGATCCATTTTTTATATTTTATCTTTGCTATATATGCTTTATAATACATTGTTTTCTCTCATACAATTCGATCTAATGCACTATCCTTTGATACATTACTAATTATATAGGGATTATAATATCATAAGTTGTGATTATCAAAAAGGGGGAGATTGTTGACCTCACCTATTTTAATAATCCCAATTATGCTTTCACACACTTTAATAATCCCAAATAATGTTTATCTATATATTAATTCTTTTAATCTATTACATTCTATTTGAAAATAATATTAAAATAATATTTGAAATATGTTAATCAATGTTTATCTATGTTTATATGAATTTTGAAATAATTTTAACTCAATCCGATATGTTTTGCATAAAGTAGATAAGTGTTAAGTCACTGATATGCTTATAGATACTGATACAGATCTACTAGTACTTAGTCTACCGATTTACATAGTCACTGATAAGAAAAGGTCACTGATACGTAGAGCTACCAGTATGTATAAGTCCACCGGTAAACATAGGCCACTGATAGATCAAGTCCACTGATACAGAGAGCTACCGAAAGGAGCTAAGCTACTGATAGAATAAGTCTACCGGTATGCATAAGACTACTGATAGCCACTTCACTGGTACTGAATAGAGCTACCAGTTTGCACGAACTACCGATACAAAGTTCACCGATAGAGACAATCATTGATACACTAAGATACCGATAAAAGAGAGTTACTGATAGAACAAACAGGCTATCTATAGAAGGTGTCACTTGTATATAGGAGCTACCGATACATGGAGTAATAGCTACCGATACAATGAGTTACTGGTACAAGGAAAAGTAGCTACTAATAGGAGGTTACAGCTATACAAAGTCCACCAATAGACATCTACCGACAGAAGGCTACTGATGAAAGACTGACCAGTCAATCTCTATACGCTCAATATATTTTATTTATTAAGAAACGGTAATATTTTATGTTTTTAATGAAATTAATATTTTTTAAAGATAGTTGTTTCCATGTCAGGGACCCTTAACTCATACCTGTAAAAAGGTAATAATTTCCTTTTACCGGAGATGAATGCTATAAAAGGAAGGAAAAAGGCCAGGTAGAAAGAAACTAAGAAGGCATGTAAAGTGTGTGGAAAATCAAGGGCTGAATACCATTTAAAAGAGGTGCATTCACATAGAAAATAAAGGATACATTCATATTGGAAGAACACTGGACATACACGAAGCAATTCATTCTAGAGAAGAACACAACATGCACCTTATTCAAGGAGTGAAGAACTACAACGAGTTTTTCATTCACTCAAGCTGATCAAACTAAACATCAAGAAAATGACCCTCTATTTTTCAGACAAAAACCAAAGAAGGACTCAGAATAATTTCTGATTAATCAAGAGTCCAGAGATGCACTTCAAAAAACTAGAGCATTCTAAAACTCATATCTACTCTCTCAGTGATTCTTTTTATTTACATTTTGAGTAGTGAGTATACTATGTACATTTTATACACACACTGTCTCCTGAGCTAAGCTGGATGATTTCTAAATCCTCACACAAACCTTATATAAATCTCTTGTATCCCACTTTGGATAGTGGCAGAGGTCAAGTATGACCTGGACAGCCTGTGTGTTGTTGTTTTGTTTTCCCATGTAGAACTATGGTAGAGGTCTTAGTACCTGGACAATCTTTTCAATGTTGTTTACCCTAATCTAGGGTGTGGATCAAATTTATATAAATTTTTATGATAAGACTAAGTCTCATCTAGAGAACGAACCTTTGTGTTATATCTTATGTGAATCTTAGTTTAAATCTAAAGTATATTATATATATTTTATATTCTGCTTCTAATTAGTTTGAAATACAATTTGTTTTAAAGTTACTTTGATAGTTAAATTATCATGTGTTTAAACTTATTGTGAACTAGTAAGTTAGTTTCAAAAGTAAATCTAATCTCCTGATTAAATTAACTGATACCTAATCAATCTTTTTGAAACTAATTGAACTTTTACAATCTGTATAAATTCACTTTAGTTTAACTTATTTTTAATTTGGGGGATTTTAATATAAATATTTTTAAACAGAAATTTTAATTGGAACTCAATTCACCCCCCTCTTGAGTATCCACTCAGACCTATAGATGTTTTTGGAGACTTTTTTTGGGTTAATGTTTTTATAACCCCTAGGATAAACACAATTTTTTTAGATTGTATAGTTTTAAGGAATGAATAAAAAAAATGGGGACAAACCAAAGGTTGTGTGATAGCTCATCACATCCGGAAAGGCCACGGGGCTTGAAACCACAAATAAAGGTTGACTTTGGTGTAGCACCTACCACTAGCCTATAGGATGATATAGTTAGTATGAAACATTCTACATGTTATGATTATGTTTATTTCAAAAACATGTGTAATTTTATTTCAGGAATAATCGTTGATTTATTTTTTTCATAATATATGATCAAATGCTTCGAATCTTTGGGTTTCAAAATTAGTAAAGTAATGTTTGAAGAATTTTAAGGATATCTAATTTTTTTAATAATTTAGTTTGATATTTGGGTATTGATGATGAATTTTTATGATCAATGTATGATTTTTAGGATAAATCATTTTATAATTATCATTCAATGTGCTATCTATTTTGGTTTTAGTTAATATCTAAAGATAGGTGAAATATATTTGTTATCCCTTTTATGGTGATCTGGTATTTAAAATTTCATTTTAGTGATTTGATAATTAAAAATTCATCTTGTGTACTTATTATTTCAAGAAAAATATAATATTTATGTAGAAATTTATTAAATAATTAAATTGTACTCATCAATTAAGAATATTTTATTTTTCTTCTATTCATCTAGATTGTAGGAGAATTATTTATCTCAATGAAATGGATCATGAAACAAATGTTTTATACCAATACCTTCAATTTTAATGAATCGATTGTATTTTAGATCATCAAAAATTCATGCTTTTTAGTCCCTTAAATTTTTACTTATCATTCACTTATTTATGATCAATGACCTCAATCGCTCTCTATAATTATCTACGTTTTTACTCCCTTCCCACATATGTTCCACCTATATGGAATCCTAGTTACGTGTAACAACTCATGAACTTTATGTTTCCCATTTTAAATTTATAATAGTTTTTGAATAAAAATTTTTATTGTTTGGGTTTCAATAAAGTAATTTGAAAATTTTAATCATTTTATATCTAATATAAATTCTGAGGGATAAATAAATTTTAAAGGGGGTAGAATGTAACATACCAATATTTTAAGAAATATCTTCTCTAAAATTCATTTAATTTCATTCATACCATGTGTTACATGAAATTCATAGTTTATATTTAAATGTACACAACACCAATTTTATCTTTCATTGCACATAACATTGAGTTTCTTTGATAACTTATGTTACACTCAAGGTTGAGTCTTACCGGACAACAATATACTGTTAATATTATTTATTTAACATAATTGTTATCACCTAGCTTTGAAATGGTGAGAAAAAACTTTTTAACTAGATTACAAATATATGGTTTACACATGATTATATAAATATTAATTTGGTTACCAATTAATTATAAATAAAAATAAATATAAATGAATATAAATATTGTGTTTCTATGAAAAACAATTTTTATATCCAAAAAGGAATTTTATTTTAATAAATTAAATTCATCAATATTTTTGAATTATATTAATTAAATATTGATTTTATATATTTAATCAAATTTTTTATATCTATTTGATATGTTTTATTATCATAAATTATGTTCAAATCCAATTCTATCTGTGAAAATGGAGTAACATTTAAATAGTGGTTTTGTTGCATTTTATTGGAAGGCATTGTTTAAAAATATATTTTGAAACTTTTATAAATTTTATTTTAAAAAATAAAATTATTTTTCTGAATATTAATATCAAAATTTCCTTTTTTTGGTTTTATGGTATTCATCTGTGAACTTTTATATTTTGATAAATAATAAATGACATCGAATTTTAATTGAAAACTTATTTTCTATGTAAATAATTTACAGTGTTAAATTGTATTATTTCATTGGATTTAAAATATAATTAGATAAATTATTTTTCATTTAAATCAATTTAGGTTATTTTAATCAATTTTACAATGAAATCATATATAAAAAACTTCTAACATTTGAACTTTTCTCTTCAAACAACCTAATGTCTCATCCAATCTACAAGGTTAATTTTAAATTAATTTCTAACACATATATGATTTAAATTTATAAAAATAGATTAAATATTTGGAATCATAACAATTTATAATTTATTGTATAGTCAAATTATTTATTTCCCAAAAATATCTGTGAATGCAATTAAAATTAATTAAAGTGATTAAGGTAAACAGTTTGTTTTCTTAGTGGATACACTTTAATCTTAAGTGGACTAATGACCTAGAAACTTGTCCCCAAACCATTGTGTGGAAATTATTTGAGATTATCCCCAATTTTATATAATTATATTTAATTATTTGAATCAAATGTTGTAAATTAGACCTCCTAATAGTGTTTTCCTTTTGATCTTTAAAACAATTTCACTCCTCTTCTACTATAAAAGGCATTCACCATCCCCTTCTCATAACAGCTATCAAACCCTTTTTGATCACCCAAACCCATACCAAATAATCTCCCAAAATACCTCATATCATCGTATATTCCTAAATTTGGTAATAAATCAATCCAAGGAAGTCCTTTGGTGTAATCCAAAATGAGTTACCCGAAAAAAGGTAACATTTTTCAACGATTACTTTTGTTTTATTTCTTTTTCCACCCATTAAATTATTATTATTACATGATTATATAATAACATTATTATCCTCAATATACTAATATGTTTTAATGTTATGTTTTTTTACACCTACAAAAACATACATCAAATGGGTTATAAAATCATTTTCCGTGTTTATGGTGAACTACTGCCTTGCAAATGATGTTGTTCGTTTTACCGTTACAACATATTATGGTTTGTAATTATGATGGAAAAACTTTTTTATATGATATATATGATATATATAAATATATATATATATAAATATATAATATATCAATACTTTTTAATTATTATATAACAAATACCTTCATGTTTTCCATTTTGTGGGAATAAGATATCATCGTTTATTAACGTGTGGACTACCGTCTCTTAAAAGCTATGTGATATTATCAAAATTTAAATGGGATGTATTAAGGATGGTTTTAATAAAAAAATTTATATAAATTATATATTTATTATATTCATCACATAATTATCTATCTTTACCTATAAAATATCATTTTCCTCTTTCCATTTCACACCCTAAAAAAGTGATAACGTTATTCCTGGATGTCAGGACTACCGTATTCACAAAATGATGTGATTATTTCTTTTTCATCACCACATAACAAGAATTATATATATAAATATATATAATTAAATAATATTTTATTTTTGATATAATTTTAATTAATTAAATATAAATAGTAATTATCTTCTTTCTATAATGATCCCAAAAAATTGGGAACGTCCCTCATGTGTATATACAGCCTACCATATCCATGATCTTATTATTGGTTAGTTTTCCATAACCACATTTCATGTATTATTTTAAATTTATAATTTATGTAAAAATTTGATAATCATGTCATAGTTATTATTCTGTATATGTTTAAATAATGAACTCATTGTCCATAATCGACCTATCAATGGCAGTTTCAACACAGAAGATGATTATGGTCAAAACATCTGACAAAAACATTATTGATTAAGTAATTGTATAAAAAATTAACGTGAAATAAAATTAATAATAATATTTTAAAATTTTATGAAGAATGTAAATAATTAACATAATTTTATTATTTAGGAATATAGAGGACATGAATGACAAATGTGACTCAATGTAAGGGATTTCCTAACATGATTTCCATTCATTAGATTAAAATTGTATGTCATTAGGTTTGTTATTTTAATAATATGTTTGAAATAAAATATTATTATATTAAATATTAATTTCCAGTTTTATTATTTATATTTAAAATTTTCTCAAAAAATTATTTCATTGATTTTTTTTCACTCCAATGATATGATCTTTATAATGTTTTTTCTCAGCTCACATTTATTTTTGTGAGATATATTCTATACCCATCAATTCTTTTTAGTCTGTGTTGTATATACTTCCAAAGAATGTATTTGGTGATTCTTATCCTTAAATTTACATTTTATTATATATCCATTTTATGGGTGTGATCACACAATCATCAATGCACTAGATCCCATTATAACTCTTCAGTTATTGGCTCCATGTCATCACCACAACATATCCTTTTGATGATATCTCTTTTATGGGGTTTATAGTTTCAAAGTTTCCAAAGCAGTCATAGATGATTTTTATAATTTTCTTTCTTTGATATGTTTGTTATATTATAAACCTATATTCTTTTATAGGGTGTGTATATTTCTCCATTAACATGCTATATCATGAATATCCTTATTCTCATGATAGTATAAGTTGTTTTTAAATTTTATTCCTTCATGGTGATTATGATTCAGATGTTTCGAGGTGGTATATGACACTTTTTATTGTTTAATTGTTACATTATTCATTAAAATTTAATTTATAAATTAATGGTATTTCCATTCATCAATATCAACAACCATTTTTGTTACTTATCCTCCACTAGGGATATTTTTTATTGAAACCATCCATATTCATTTATAGTTGTATTACGATTCTTATAAAGAAAATAATATATAATCCATTTTTTTAACAGGGTTTATCCATGTTTTTAAGATACTTTTATGGAATCAATTTTCTTTTCCATGGGTGAACTACGTTTCAATGAAATTTTCAAGGAACCCATTTCTTTTTTGTGGGTTAAACTTAGTGTAAAGGTATTTTTATGGAACATATTTATTTTCCATGGGTTAATCTTATTTCAAAGATATTAATATTGAACCCATTTCATTTACATGGTATAATCATGTTCTAAATAAATTTTGATTGAACACATTTCTTTTTAATGGGTTAATAATGTTTGAAATATATTTTAATTGAACCCATTTCTTTTTTATGGGATAATCGTGTTTCAAGAATATTTTTATTTAACCCATTTATTTTCCATGGGATAATCATGTTTCTAAGATATTATTTTTGAACTAATTTATTTTCCATTGGATACTTTTGTTTCAAAGATATTTTTATTGAAATAAGTTTCTTCACAGGGGTTATTCATGTTTCAAATAGATTTATAAAAACCCCATTTATTTTCCATCGTTTTATCAAGTTATCAATTGGATAATAGTTCTTCCTATGATTTTATGATGAAATAAATTATTTTATTTGTTATTTAATTATACATGGTCATTTTATGGGTGATTATGTGATAAAAAAATGGTGGTTGGTAGTTTGATAATCCAATGATTCGTGGTTTCATGATAAACCAATGATGGGTGGTTCAGTGATAATCCAACGATGGGTGGTTACATGACAAACCTATGATGGGAGGGTCTGTGATGTCCCTCCAATGTATTAGTTATGGTAGTTGATTGTATGGTTATTAAATTTTTAAGGGCTAATGTAATAGTGTAGCAAAAATAATATCCGAAGTATGTACATGTTTTACTTATGCTTTATACGGGTTTGTAATGTTTCTAATGATCGAGGTTGATATCACAAGGGTTAGGATTATTTATTTTGGATGACTAATGTTTTAATATTTTATGATCCATGTTTAAGTGTGTATGAGTTAATTTATTATTCAATCATGAACATTGATTATGTCATCTTACCCATATACAATCTTTTGGTAATTAATAACATTTAATAGTTAATAATTTTGTTTACTCTTATTGAGCATCTAAGCTCACCCTTATTATGTCTAATTTTCCCTAGTTTTTAACGAATTATGTTGAAAAATTTATGTCTATAAAACATTTGAAAAGGATTATGTTGACAACCTAATGTGAAATAAGAAAATATGGGTAAAATGGGAGATGATGTAAAAATTTATGAACCAGTTGTTTATGATTCCATATTGGGGTGAATTGTTTATATAAGAGTTTTTCTTAATTTTCTAATATTATAAACCTAAAAGGTCCTCCAAAATGTTTGTGATCTATGTTTTACTTTTTATTTTGAATGTTTTTTGTGGAAAAAAATTAGGTCTCAATTATTAAAATTATAGCCTTAAATGTAATGTTATTGATTTCATCACAAGATTCATGGGTGCAGGTCCTTGGATGTTATAAAACCCAAAATAACTTTAATATCCATTATATAAAATCATAATATAAATAAATATATATTTATTCCTAACACAAACTTTATCTATAAAATCACATACTAGACGCTAATTTTCCATTCATTTTAATCAAATAATATTCCAAAAATAAAATGAACATCTTACAAAATAACTTTAATCACCTATTAACCAAATCATTCTAAAAGGTTTTTGATACTATTAAATATATGTTCCTAAATATATAGTAACTCTTTTATGAAAATTTTATCATAATAAAATCACATATAACCCCATATGGGTACCTATGTCTTAAATATATAATCAACCAAAAAATTATTAAACCTTGATGATATCCACCACTCTAATGTTATCCTCCAAATAAATTTTCCTAGCCTAAAAATTATTCAAAATCATTTTTCTAATAGCTAACATAACACACCATACTAGTACACCTAGGCCTATTGTCAAAAACAAACTATTTACAATTCTGGGTTTAAAACCAACAAATTTGGATCAATTTAAACCATCTATAATTACAACATCAAAATCAAATATCAATCCCCTTATATACCCAAATACATTTAGTTTTATTATTTTAGATAATTAGTAAAAACCCATTATGTAACATAACTAGTGTATGTCCATATAAATGGAATTTTTTCCATTGCAATCATATTTTATTATTCTATTATCAGTCCTAAACATATCCATTTAAATTATCCACACATAAAACCCTGTTAGAAATAGAATTATTAACATAATTATTCATAACCAATGAAAATTGAAACATAAAAATGTGATCCCAAACTTTCAATAAGTGTAAAACTAGGCCTTAAAATTTAATATAATCAGTGAGTAAAAGATGATCATAATGGTATGATTTAATAATAAATGTGTATGATCATAACATAAGATAATTCATATCCTTAAAAAACTGGATCATAAAAAATGATTCGTAGAATAAATATTTATAATAAGATAAGAGAAACTTGAGTCAACAATCACGATCCATGTAAAATCAATCTTTATTTAAATAAACTACTAGATCTCATAGAAGACATATATAAATCATGTTGGTATCTTGATAAATCATACTTTCATCATGTAATAACCTTAAAATGAAATTTACAATATTATTTTAGGAGTAAATTCTATCTAGTTAACTCTATCATGTCTTAGGAGTTACTTATTTTCAGTAAACATAGTTTTCTCTTTTTATTAACTTCGATCTAATTAACTCTATCACATAACTCAATGCATTGGAGAGATATATAGGACTCACCCATCATTATGAGTTGTATAGGGATCACCCAAATTTTGAAGCTATATCAGGCTCACCCATCATTATAAACAATTTTCAGTAATCATAACATTAGCAAAGTATATATACTTTTCATTTCATCATAGAACTCATTGAGACCACCACCATTCCCTGTATACCTTGATTAACATAGGGAAAAGAAACAAGCTTTAAGACAATATATTTATAAAACATCATAACGAACCTATATAAATATGGTGGATAGTATCATTACTACTTATCTCCATTGAAGAATAATAATCATTTAATTATTTTTAAATATAAGAAAAATACCTTTATAAAAACAGTTAAGTTATAGTATTTAAAATAAGAAGAAATAACATTTGATTTTGGTAAACCATTTGAAATTCAAATTCATAAAAAATGTGAAAATAATTTAATTTCAAAATTCTGTAAAACTTGTAAATGAATCTTTATAAGGAATAATATTAATGAAAAGAGTAAAATCCATTCATAAAATAAATGTTAAAATGCATTCTTTTCAAAATAATTAAAGAGTCAAAAGTGAACCATTCTGAAAATCTTGATAAGATTAATTTTAAAAGATTTTTAAATAATGTAAAATAAAGTTTAAAATGAATCTAACCAGTCATTTTTAGTGTAAATAAGAAAACGATTTTATAATTTTAATGAATTCAGAAATGGTGGAAATAATTTTGGTAAGATACTTAGAAACCATTAAAGTAATTATTTTAAAAAAATATTCTTTATGGTCTTTTAAAAAGTAATTTGAATAAAATAACTTGAAAAATAATATAAAATAAGATGAGTATAAAAATATTAATGAAATTATATGTCAGTGTTTAGTATAAACACCATTTAAATTAATAGATGCACATAAATGAAAACATGTATCAAGGAATGAATTTTTTTGAGAGAAACACTTAAAACATTGGTAATGAATAAATAAAAAATCCATTAAATGATGGTAATTAATAAGATTTTATTAAAAAACATTATCTATGAAGTAATATGTTAAAACACTTTAATAGGTAATTAATTAAACTATATAAAATAAGGCATGGTGAAAACAAAACATGTTTCGACGAACTAAATATGAATAACATATACCCTTAAAATGATCATAAATATTCAAATAATATTCATTAAATAAATAATTATATAGAAAAAAATATAAATACACGTAAATATTTTAAATAAAAAATTATTATTTCATAACACACATAATATTTGTATATAACATTCAATGAATATTTGATATAACTCCATTCAAATAAATTTATTTAAAAAATCCCCTTACCTTAAGTGTCATCTATATTTTCATAATAATTAAATCCTAAATAATATAATTATATTATTTATTTAATTTATTAATAATTTTTTCTATTAATTTAAATATAATTATTCCATTAATTTCAATTATTATCATGTTCTATTTTAGTTACTAAATCAGTTAAGCCTATGTTTTATGTTTTAGGATATTTGGTTCATAATCTGAAAAATATATTTGGAGCATTAATTATGGATAAAGCATTTGTAGTTAAATAATCCAAAAAAACTTAGAAATGTTGTAATTGTAATTTTTATAAATTCACTCTACGTTTATAACCATCTATGTATATTGTTCATGAGAAATGAATCACAATCCTTTTTAGTATTGGTTGACTACATGTATGTACAAGTGACCTAATAATATTCTAATGGATGGGAGGGTGAGAAGGTAGATAATATAATATTTTTCAAAAATAATAATTATTTCATAAATAAAAAATGTATTCATTAATTCTATACAAGTATAAAAAACAGAATGAAAATTTTCTTTTGTAAAAATACTTTTTTTTCTAAGTATAAAAATGATTTCAAAACAACAAGAATAATGTTGCTTATAATAGAATTAATAGAAATATTTTTAATAAAATTAGATTTACATTATTTTAAAACAAAATAAAAAACTTAATGTTAATTTTAAATTACATTATTTAAATAAATTTCAGTTTTAAAAAAATCTTTATTTTCACTATTTAACCAAAAATCAATATTTTTTAAAAAATACTTAACATTTATTCTAATATTTTTTAATCAGGTTTATTTAAAAATTTATGTTAATTTTATCAAATAAATTTTCATAAAGTGGTATAAATTACTTATAATTTCCATTCACAAAATGAAATAAAAAACAATCTATAAAGAAAATGTTTTTTTGAATCACAAAATAACATTATTGCAAACCCTTTCTTAGTAAATACAATCAAATAAATGTTAATTAATTTTATGGGATATATAATCTAAAAATTTAATAGAATTTATTTATAAATATTTGTTAAATAAATATATTAATTAAAAAAATTCATTGTGCACATAAACACAATTTTAGGAAAAATAACTTTTTTTCCTTCAAATGATTCTATCTTCATTTCTAATAAATTAATAATAAATGTATGAATTATTATTCATTTTATTATGTAATATATATATATATATATCCTTATGTGGTTTCTCCTATTCTTGACCACTAATTCAGATACTAGGTTACAATGGTCAGATTTAGATAATAATATTTTAATAGTATATCACTGTGCGTTTTAAGCTCGGTATTCTGTGTGGTATTAAAAATTGAACATATTATTATTTTTAAACTAAAATATCTATGTTTTAACCCCCCCCCCCCCCCCGATATAAATAAATCTTTTCATTTCAATATTAATTTTATTATGTCAAAATTAATCTATCATAACATAGTTTTAAAATAATATATTGATTTTATTCTGTACCCTATTTTCTACGTCAATATTGAAAAACGTTTTATTTATTAAATTCTTATACTTACATAAGACTCAAACATAATTATGTGTTTCTAAAAGTGTACCTTGGCATATGCATGTTACTTTTCACATAAGAATTGATAGATTAGAGAAAATGTTTTTCAAATAAGACAGTGATTTTAATAAACTTTATATAATTGATTTCATTCCAATTCACAGGTGGAATTTCATCCATTATTTACACATTAATTACTTGGAACTTTTATCTCATATCTTACTCCAAATAATGAATATGCAATTTTAATTTTTCATGTATAAATATCTAAATCAAACTCATAATAGAACATGATATCTACAAAAGGATGACCACATATTCCCATTATTTAGATCAACTTAATAAAACCCAAATGGTTGTCATAAGAGAACATTCTATTTAATAAACCCTCATATAAATAGTAAAATATTAATCACCACAAATTCAAGAATAACACCCAAGGACACACATAAATCATTCCATAAATAACTAAACTCTAAAAATCTTCAATATATTCTTGAAAAAATTTGAATCCCAAAAAACAAAAATATTCAATCATATATTATTCTATAATAATTATAAAAAAATTATTAAACCCTAATAATCATTAAAATATATTTCTTAAACTTTTTCAATCCAAAATAACTTTAATCACAGGGATATAATGAAATAAGAAAAATAACTCAATTTGTATCCCACACCCAAACATAGAAAATAAAATCACATAATATATAATACTTGTCCATTAAAATTAACCATATAATGTCCAAGAATATATTTAATTCAAAAATATATTTAATCCCCTAGTCAGTATATCATTCTCCAAGGTTTTTTATTCTATTCAACCTATGTTTCAAAAAAATTTAGAAACCACTTTTCCAATAATTATATCATCATCGAATAATATATTTCCCAAAAAATTCTTCCTATGAAATAATATTATAATCAACCATAAACTTATAATAACATTATGATATCAATAACTATTAAGGTAAACTCAAATGAAAACTTACAAACCTCTAATGTTGTCTAAAACCTTTCTCTACTACAAAATATAATGCCTCAAACTGGTACACTCCGATCTTGTTATAAAAAATCTCTATTTAAAATTATGTGCATGGTACTAACATAGGTGACTTAATTTTATTTATCTGTGATTAAAAAAATGATTCAATTATACACCCAAGTGATTTTTAGGTTTATTTTTTTAGATAATTATGAAAAATCATTTACATAACTAATCCTAGTTATTTCCATCAAAATGTGAATTTTTTCATTGTTCCATAATTTTACTATTACCTGATATGTCTTTAATATCTCCCATAAAATTACCCACACATGAAACTATTATATAAATAACCTAATTAATATCATTATTTGTAAGAAGGGGAAATATAAAAAGAATAGCTCTGAGATTAAATAATCAGAAAAGGTATGATTATGAATTAATAATAAAATATAATTAGTATTAATAATATGAGAATAATGGTATGATTAAATAATAAAATTTAATGATCATGAAATAAGAGAATTCATACCCATAAAAACGTGGACAATAAAACATTATTCATGGAATTAAACATTATCATAATATATGAGACATTTTAGTTTGTATTCATGATCCATATAAAATCATTTTTTTCCAAATACATCCATTAAAAATTGTAGCAAGCATAAAAAATCCATATTGGTATCATCATACATCATACATTCATTAAAGAATCACCTAAGAAGGATAATTCCAATATTCTATTAGCATAAAATTCTATATGGTTAACTATGCCATCTCATAGGATTTACTTATATTCAGTAGACTTCATCATCTTTTTTATGTAACTTCCATCCAGTTAACTATGTCACATTACCCAATGAATTAGAGCGATATATCAGGCTCACCCTACATCCTGAGCTATATCAGGATCACCAATCAATATGAGATAAATCAGAATCGCCTATAATCATCAATAATATCTACGAACCATAAGATGAATAAAGTACATAGATCATTCATTTCCTAATAAAACCATAGAAACAACCTCCATTCACTTCATAACTTGATTATCCTATATATAACAAATGGGTTTCCAGACAATATATTTAAAAAAATCATTCTAATACATCAAAGAAATAATTTTTAGGGTATCATTATAACAAATCCCTAGTAAAGCATAATAATAATTAAAGTATGTTGTATTAGAAGAAAAACATATTTATAATTTATTTTGAAATATATTTGTTCAATATGAATAAATATCCTTTTATTTTGGTAGCACTTTTATGAAAATAAAAGATTAATGAGAAATGGATTTCATTTGAAAGATAATGTAAATATTTAAATTATAATTTACAATGAATAACTTTCCAAATGATGAGAAAATACATTCATGTCATAGACATTAAAAAACATTCTTTCCAAACTTTTACAGAGGGAATAAAAAGTAACTCGTGAAAACAATATTAAGAAGAATCCTTTTAAATTCATTTAAAATAAATTCAAATATAGTTTAAAATGAATTTAATAAATTATTTTACTATAAATAATAAAATTATTTAATGATTTTAAAAAATATGTAGATTGATGAAAATTATTTTTTTTAAACATCAAAACCATTAGAGAAATGTTTTTAAAGAAAAACCTTTATAGCCTTTTATATCTAAAAACACTTTGAATGAAAGAACATAAAAAAGTACAAAAACACCAGGATTATAAATAGATTCCTTATATTATATATTAAAATTAGCATATACTCCATATAAATAAATATAGGTAAATTAATCAAAACATGTCTCAAAGAAGTATGTTTGAGGTAAGAAACCCTTATAAATTTGTTAATAATTGGATAAAATGCTATTTAATGGTGGAACATAATATAATTTTGTGAAATCCATAATTTATATGAAATAATATGTTAAACAAATTCATAGGGTAGTAAGTACACTATATAAAATTGATCATGGTTTACAACTGTAAAGACTCGTAAATTCCAAGGAAATTTTTTTCTTAATTTTCATTGGAATTTTACAAGAACATAGTTTCTGACGGCGCCTGATTCCGAGGCACGGTGTACTCAGAATCATTTTCTGATGTTCGGCTCGGGTACGTTCAGTGAACGAACGTGTGGGTTTTTCTAAATTTTGAATCGGTGCTCGGAATTGAATTCTGAGGGCACCGATGGAATCGCAGCGCCGATAATTGCTTAGAAACGCCTCTTCCGGAGTTGCGTTTGCTCAGGTGTGGTTTTTAATTTTTGGGCTTAAAGTTAAGAAATAAAATAAATTGTACCACAAACTTTATTTTATTTCACTTAAGCCACTTGGAAGCCACTTGAAGCAACTTAAAGCAGCTTAAGCTGAGTCGATGCGGATAGGGTGCTATCCAGAAATACCCTACCCTCTTGGTAGGATGTTTGTGAGGTGGGGCCCGCACGAGCCCCACCGTTTATTTTATTCATAAGTAACGCACCCGCACCCCCTATTAAATGAAGTCAACTGACGCGTTTTCTTAATTTCTTAACGCCCAATTTAATTGGGCTGTTAATTTATTAAAATTAATTCTTTGAATTAATTGTTCGTTTCTTTTGAAATTCAAACGTGTCTTGTGCGTTAATAAAATAAGATAACTCTTGTTTTATTTTGGGTTGAAACTCGTGGCGTGGAGAGGATTCGGAGGAAAGAGTTTTTCTTCGGCGAAGAACGCGAAGAACGTCGGCCTTCGACGAAAGGCGGCGAAGAACGCCCAACCTGCGGAGATCGACGACGTGAATCCTTGTACCGCGACACTAACGGATCTCCCTTCGCGACGCTTCTTCCGTGACGATCCAACCCCACGACAGCCTTCGATCGACAACAACAACATCGTGGACGCGACGCCCTTCCGCGGTGTGAAGATCACCTCCTTCCGCGACGGTCAATTCCGCGACAACCTCGCATCCGACAGCGACGGCGAGGTAGGGATTCTTTTGGTTTAAATGATTTTATTCCCGTGACGGTTTCCTTTAAAAAAAAGATAAGGAACCCAGTTTTATAGAACAATTTTAATTTATTAAAATTGTTTCGGTTATGTTTCTCTGTTTTGTATGATCCCCCCATCTGATATCGCCTAACGTGGAGGGTGCGGGCCAAACGAACACGGCCCGGCAACCCTCCGTCGTTCTTCGTGTTTTGCGGATTTGGCGGGCGATGAAGAAACGTGCCGCAGAGGCGATTTGGGGTTCCCGCCGTGAAGAACGGATCCTGGGAGGAGCAGCAGCGTAGATGGGAAGAAAAACGGACCACCGGAGCACGTCCGGTGGCCCGCGGAAACTCCCGCCGGCGCGCCGCCGGCAAAAACCCCACCGCGGCTGAAGCCGCGGCGGCGAGCCGGTTCCACGGCCGTGCGGAACCGGAAGGAGGGATGTGGCACGCCCGCCGCGTCCGCTGATGAGGCGGCCCCAACCGGGGCCGCGGTTATTCTTCACGCGGGAGCAGCAAGCCCCCCGCGGCTTCCCCTTAAGCTCTGCCGCTCGGCCGAGCCGAGCCGGACCGGGCCGCTCCCTGGCTGGGCCGGGCCGGGCCAATCGGGTCGACCCCGGTTCGGGCCAACCCATGGGGGGGGGGGGGGTCAGGCCGGGTCGGCCCAGACCCGGACCCCCCTTTTCCGGACCTTTTGGGTCTTTTGCCCGTAACATGGGCTGCAGACATCTGATCGACGAACCGTCAGTTTCGTAGCAATCTTTGGATCGAGACGGTCATTTCGGTATACTATACTCAAGGTGCACTTTCTTTTTCGGGAGCCTACATGGTTAAAACTCCATAGTTAAGCGTTCTTGGCCTAGAGTAGTGATCAGGATAGGTGACCTCCTGGGAAGTTTCCCAGGGTAGGTGTGAGACGAAAAAGCCAATAACTCACAGAACGGGCGTCCGATTGATGTGTCATCTATTTCGTTGAATTCCACTTGATGAGACGGAACATTTGTCATACTTCGCCCAAGTTTTGGTTGCAGTTGGTTAGTGGTCAGGTTGGGTTGCACCCGAAATCCAACCGGGCCCCCGGAACGGAAAAGATGATATCTTTCAGACCGGACGTCCTTTTGACGAACCATCTGCGACATTGGTGAACACGTGGAGAAACGGTCCCTATGAGTATACCCTATGAGAGTTCGGGGTGCAGTTGAGATACGGCCGGGTTGGTTTGCTCACGAAACCAACCGGGCCCCTGGTACCAAAAGTCTAATAACTCACAGACCGGGCGTCCGATTGACGTGCCGTCTGTTGCGTTGAGACCCCTATGACGAGGAGGTCCATGAGATACTTCTTTGTGGGAATTGTGATACTTGTAGTATCAACTTGTGGCTCGTGGAGAGGACCCTCCTAGAGACGAGCGTACGGAGTACGGAGACTGTATAGCCAGCAGAGACATGAAGACTGCTTGTCCGATTCGATTCGGAGTGACTTACATAGCCCAGTGGGGAGCACTACTTTGTGAGGTGGAAGACCGACAGTGGAGGAGAAGTACTATGTGAGTTGGAAGACCCGCGGTACTCGACAGGAGGAGTACCTCTGTAGGCTATGAGGGGGGAGCACTACTGTATTGTGTGGAAGACCCCGACAGGAAGCACTACTATGTGAGGTGGCAGGCCCGCGGTACTCGACAGGAGGAGTACCTCAGAAGTCTTAGGTTAGTGAGCAGCACCTCGGAGTCATAACAGGACCACTGTACACTCCAGAGATGGAGCTCTTCAGCAGTTACGGTTTCGATAATGAAAATTCTGGTTTGAGCTGAATCTTTGACCTTTGTGTTTACCTCATGAATGAGATGGGTCACTTGATAACTTAGGTATATGTATGGGAATATACCTGGGAAGTGGTTATCCGTTGATTTCACAATCCGTGTGTTTTCCTCATGATTGAGATGGGTTACTTGATAACTTAGGTATATGTATGGGCATATAACTAAGTAGAGGTTATCTGTTGAGATCTTCTTTGTGGTTAACCTTGTTGGTTTAGTGAGACCTTGAGGGTCTCGGGGTCCATACTGAGTATCGTTATACTCACCCCTTCACGGGCTATGCTCGTACCTCGTTGTGTTGGTTGCAGAGGACAGGCAGTGCTGACGGAGGCCGAGTGTTCGGGGACTGGACGGTACCCAGAGGTGGACTACACGAAGAGTCAGTGTCCAGAGGTGGACTTTATGGCGAGACGACACTCGGAGGAGGTTGACGGATGAGAGCACTGTGGAGGCTATCTGTACCTACCCTTCAGGTAGGATTCGTGGTGGACGATCTAGGAGCTGCGCCATCTGTACCTACCCTTCAGGTAGGATCCAAGGAGGACGACCCAGGAGCCATTTCCGTCCCTCCAGCTGTTGTCTTTTTCTGTTGTACTTTGTTCCGTTGTAGTTGTACTTTCTTTTGGGTTTGTATTCTGGCCAATTTACTTTCAGCACTTCTTTTTTGTACTTAGTGTTTTACTTCCGCTTATACTTTGTGGTGTTTTGTTACTTTTATAAAGGCAATGCCTTCCCAGTTATCGAGATTTACGCCTTTGGTGGTAGTCGCCAGCCCCTGACCTATGGAAGGCGGGCTTGGGGTAGTCGCGGCACGGGCCCCGAGGACAGGTCGTGTCAAATTGGTATCAGAGGAGTTTGGTTCTACCACAGAACTTATAACTCTGATGTTTCTTCTGTGAAGCAATAGTGTTGAGAATACCGAGTGTGGTTTTCAGTTCAGGAAGTCCAGTGTTGGTGCGGGCGGCCGACGTATCCATACACCAGGACCCTGACAACTGATTTCCGACTTTGTGCATGAAGAAACTGATTGCGTGTGTGTTTTCAAAGGATTCCCCTTAAAACAGCTGAAACCAGGTCAGCTCACCAGGTATAATCGTTTGACCATGTTACGTTGTTGCTTTCAGGATGGCTTTTCTCGGATGACCAGCTAGAGCCCAGAGGGATGTGCGTGCTGACATCTTGTCGAGTGACGAGGCTTTGGTATAGGGCCCTCTTGTAGTTGAGGCACCAGCGGTACTACCATACATTGGGCCACCAATGCCACCAGCCCCAGCAGTAGAGAGTGCACGTCTCTTGAGCGCACTGCATGAGTTCCAGCACCAGAGGCCACCCAGGTTCAGGGGAGAGACGGACCTGCAGGCGGCTGAGGATTGGCTGGAGGCTGTGGTTGGAGTCTTCAGGCTAGTGGGGACGCCATCAGACTTCATGGTGACCATTGCTGCCATCCTTCTTCAGGCAGCAGCAGGCAGATGGTGGAGCCACTTGTTCCAGTTTTGCGATAGGATGGACTTCACATGGGAAGACTTCGAGACCTTCTTCAGGGTGGAGTTTGTGCCAGTAGCTCTACACCCCGAGCATGTTCAGGAGCTGCTGCCTTTGCCGCATGTTTTTCGATCAATAGCCGAGTCATCTGTGGGAAGTAGACAGATGATGCAGAGGTCCAGGAGGACCAAACCAGCAGTTGGGCGATCTCGGGTTTTAGGACCGGTGGTGCGGGGCACCCGGGGTGGGGTCAGAGCCAGGCGTGCTAGAAGCAGACTGTGTTACTCATGCGGCGGAAAGGGTCATCTGGCACGTGACTGTCCGAATACTCGTACAGTTGATCCGCAGGCTTTGGGGGAGCCACCGAGGCAGAAGCAGCGGTGAGTGCTAGAGCAACAACCGAGCAGTGGACAAGGCAGTAGAGCTCCTGGAGCAGGTGGACAGGAGAGGAACTAGTAGATACGTCCCTTGTACTTCTAGTTTCATGTTTCTATTGTCAATGTGTATTTGTATTATGAGCTGCAATAAAAAAAGACACTTATCTTGTGATGTTTTATTTCTTGTCCTCTTTTGTGATGTTACTGAGTGGTCCTGGTTAAGACTGTTGACTTGACCCTCACTTTCGAGATTCCAACTGGAGGAGACCCAGTGACCCCACACTGATGCCGATAGTGTGAATCGACCTTTGGAGGCGAGAGTGAAAGTTGGATCTCTCAGTAGTTACGTCGAGGCCTTACGACGTCATCCATGGCATGAATGCATCCTGCGTGTCAGGATTGACTGTATTAGGCAATGTTCGTGGTTCATCTAGGGGGGATGAGACCGGGTTTCTCTTTTTGGCAAAGGAGAAATTTTAGCAGCTCTTCCAGATCGTATGCAAGGAGGTGCAGTTCATCCAGGAGAGGATGAAGACTGCACAGTGCAGTAAGAAACAGGAAACCGGTGCCAGTCTTAGAGACTCGGGCATGTTAAATGTCTCAAGAAGAGGAAGCCTTAAAGAGAGATGAGTCTGCAAAGCGGTAGATGTGGAGTCAGATCTAGGAGAGCAGCATGAGGTGGTGTACATCTTAACATGTTACAACCACCCGACTTAGTTATCCCCGCCAGGCTCAGGGAGCTGGAGGGCGGAGAAGAGTACGGCTACATGCGGTCAAGGAGTGTGACCCAATGGCTCTAAAAATGATTCAAGGGACAGTCTGTGTCCACTACTAGCTGCTGTAGTAATAGACGTCGATATGAATCATTCCTCGCTTTCACAGTCTTGTCCCAGACCTAGAGTTTCCTGTAAGCCGTGGACAAGACCCTCATGTCTAGGGATACCTTGGGAGGAGAATTGATAATCACACTTACGCCGACGGTATGGTCAGACCCTCGAGGCGAGAGTTTCAGTTGGAATCTCTTGGTGGCAGCGTCGAGGCCTTACGACGTTGGTTTGAGTATGGACTGGGCAATCACAGTTCATACACAAATTGATGGTTTTAGGCAAACGTCGGGATGGGATTTCCTTGGTCGGCGAAAAGGAAACCCCAAGCAGCACGGGATAAAATCTTTCACGGTAGGGTGCGACTGATCACTCTTGAGTCGGTCAACCTTACCCTCATGGCAACAGTTGTTTTGAGTTTCAGTTCTAGCAGGATTTGGAGACTTCTGGAGTTTGAGGATGACGACCATGTCTTCTTACGGGTCCAACCTCGACGAGGTTTACGGAGATGTGTCCAAGGCGACAAGTTACCTCCGAGGTTCAGCAGACATTCTTAAGTCCTCAGCTGGGTAGGCGGGGTGGTTTACCGCTTGACCCATTCACCGTAGTTGCACTAGGTGCACGACGACTTCCACGTATCTCAATTGAGGAGATACGTGCTCGACCCTTCGCATAACATTGACCATGAGGAGCTGGACGATGGCGATGAGGTGTTTTTCATGGAGGTTTCAGTGGGGATCAAGGATCGACAGGAGCAGATCCTATGGTGACGATCAATTCCTCTGGTGCACTTTCGTTGGCAGCACGGGAGCCTCCATGTGAGCACATGGGAGCGGAAGGCTCAGATGCGTGCTCAGTACCACCTTTGTTTCCCTAAGTTTGTGGTGAAGCTTTACGGGGATGTAAAGCCCTGTGGTGGGAGTAATTTAAAAACCCGTAAATTCCAAGGAAATTTTTTTATTAATTTGTTAAGGAATTTTACAAGAACGCAGTTTCTGACGGCGCCTGATTCCGAGGCCCAGTGTGCCCGGAATCATTTTCTGATGTTTGGCTCGGGTACGTTCAGTGAATGAACTTACGGGTTTTTCTATCTTTTTAACCGGTGCTTGGAATCAAATTCTGAGGGCACCGATGGAATCGCAGTGCCGGTAATTTCTTAGAAACGCCTCTTCCAGAGTTGCGTTTTCTCGGGCGTGGTTTTTAATTTTTGGGCTTAATGTTAAGAAATAAAATAAATTGTACGAAAAACTTTATTTTATTTCACTTAAGCCGCTTGAAAACCATTTGAAGCCACTTAAAGCAGCTTAAGCTGAGTCGATGTGGATAGGGTGCTATCCAGAAATACCCTACCCTCTTGGCAGGATGTTTGTGAGGTGGGTCTCGCACGAGCCCCACCGTTTCTTTTATTCTTAAGTAACGCACCCGCACCCCCTATTAAACGAAGTCAAAGGATGCGTTTTCTAAATTTCTTAACGCCCCAATTTAATTGGGCTGTTAATTTGTAAAAATAATTCTTTGAATTAATTGTTCGTTTCTTTTGAAATTCAAACGTGTCTTGTGCGTTAATAAAATAAGATAACTCTTATTTTATTTTGGGTTGAAACTCGTGGCGTGGAGAGGATTTGGAGGAATGCGTTTTTCTTCGGCGAAGAACGCGAAGAACGCGAAGAACGCCGGCCTTAGACGAAAGGCGACGAAGAACGCCGAACCTGTGGAGATCGACGACGCAAAGCCTTGTACAGCGACGCCAACGGATCTCCCTTCGCGACGCTTCTTCCATGAAGATCTAACCCCGCGACAGCCTTCGATATACAACAACAAGATCGTCGACGCGACGCCCTTCCGCGGTGTGACGATCACCTCCTTCCGCGACGGTCAATTCTGTGACGACCTCGCATCCGACAATGACGACAAGGTAGGGATTCTTTTTGTTTAAATGATTTTATTCCCGTTACGGTTTCCCTATAAAAAAGATAAGGAACCCAGTTTTATAGAACAATTTTAATTTATTAAAATTGTTTCGGTTATGTTTCTCTGTTTTGTATGATCCTCCCATCTGATATCGCCTAACGCCGAGGGTGCGGGCCAAACGAACACGGCCCGGCAACCCTCCGCCGTTCTTCGTGTTTTGCAGATTTGGCAGGCGATGAAGAAACGTGCCGTAGAGGCGATTTGGTGTTCCCGCAGTGAAGAACGGATCCCGGGAGGAGCAGCGGCGTAGACGGGACGAAAAACGGACCACCGGAGCGTGTCCGGTGGCCCGCGGAAAACCCCGCCGGTGCGCCGCCGGGAAAAACCCCACCGCGGCTGAAGCCGCGGCGGCGAGCCGGTTCCGCGGCTGCGCGGAACCCGAAGGAGGGACGTAGCCCGCCCGCCGCGTCCACTGACGGGGCGTCCCCAACCGGGGCCGCGGTGATTCTTCATGCGGGGGCAGCAGGCCCCCCACGGCTTCCCCTCGCGCTCGGCCGCTCGGCCGAGCCGAGCCGGATCGGGCCACGCCCTGGCTGGGCCGGGCCGGGCCAATCAGGTCGACCCCGGTTCGGGCCGTCCCGGGGGGGGGGGGGGGGGGGGGTCGGGCCGGGTCGGCCCGGACCCAAACCCCTCGTTTCCAGACCTTTTGGGTCTTTTGCCCGTAACTTGGGCTGCAGACATCCAATCGACGAACCGTCAGTTGCGTAGCGATCCTTGGATCGAGAGGGTCGTTTCAGTATACTGTACTCAAGGTGCACCTTCCTTTTCGGGAGCCTAAATGGTTAAAACTCCATAGTTAAGCTTGCTTGGCCAAGAGTAGTGATCAGGATGGGTGACCTCCTAGGAAGTTTCCCAGGGTGGGTGTGAGATGAAAAAGCCAATAACTCATAGAACGGGCGTCCGATTGATGCGCCGTCTGTTTCGTTGAATTCCTCTTGATGAGACAGAACTTTTGGCATACTTTGCCCAAGTTTGGGTTGTAGTTGGATAGTGGCCGGGTTGGGTTGCACCCGAAATCTAACCGGGCCCCTGGAACGGAAAAGCTGATATCTTTCAGACCGGACGTCCGTTTGACGAACTGTCAGCGGCATTGGTGAAAACATGGAGAAACGTTTCCTATGAGTATACCCTATGAGAGTTCGGGGTGCAGTTGAGATACGGCCGGGTTGGTTCGATCACAAAACCAACCGGGCCCCTGGGACGAAAAGGCTAATAACTCACAGACCGGGCGTCCGATTGACGCGCCGTCTGTTGCGTTGAGACCCCTATGACGAGGCGGTCCATGAGATACTTCTTTGTGGGACTTTTGATACTTGGAGTATCTACTTGTCGCTCATGGAGCGGACCCTCCTAGAGACGAGCGTAAGGAGTACGGAGACCGTATAGCCAGCAGAGACCTGAAGACTGCTTGTCCGATTCGATTCGGAGTGACTTACGTAGCCCAGTGGGAGTACTACTTTGTGAGGTGGCAGACCCACAGCGGAGGAGCACTACTATGTGAGGTGGCAGACCCGCGGTACTCGACAGGAGGAGTACCTCTGTAGGATATGAGGGGGGAGCACTACTGTGTTGGGTGGCAGACCCCGGCAGGAAGCACTACTGTGTGAGGTGGCAGGCCCGCGGTACTCGACAGGAGGAGTACATCAGCAGTCTTAGGTTAGTGAGCAGTACTTCGGAGTCATGACAGGACCACTATACACTCCAGAGACGGAGCTCTTCAGCAGTTACGGTTTTGATAATGAAAATTCTGTTTTGAGCTGAATCTTTGACCGTTGTGTTTACCTCATGAATGAGATGGGTCACTTGATAACTTAGGTATATGTATGGGCATATACCAGGTTAGTGGTTAGCCGTTGATTTCACAATCCTTGTGTTTTCCTCATGATTGAGATGGGTTACTTGATAACTTAGGTATATGTATGGGCATATATCTATGTAGAGGTTATCTGTTGTGATCTTCTTTGTGGTTAGCCTTGTTGGTTTAGTGAGACCTTGAGGGTCTCGGGGTCCATACTGAGTATCGTTATACTCATCCCTGCACGGGCTATGCCTTCACCTCGTTGTGTTGGTTGCAGACGACAGGCAGTGCTGATGGAGGCCGAGTGTTCGGGGACTGGACGGTACCCAGAGGTGGACTACACGAAGAGTCAGTGTCCAGAGGTGGACTTTACGGCGAGACGACACTCGGAGGAGGTTGACGGATGAGAGAACTGTGGAGGCTATATGTACCTACCCTTCAGGTGGGATTCGTGGTGGACGATCCAGGAGCTGCGCCATCTGTACCTACCCTTCAGGTAGGATCCGAGGAGGATGACCCAGGAGCCGCTTCCGTCCCTCCAGCTGATGTCTTTTTCTGTTGCACTTTGTTCAGTTGTAGTTGTACTTTCTTTTGGGTTTGTATTCAGCACTTCTTTTTTGTACTTATTGTTTTACTTCTGCTTGTACTCTATGGTGTTTTGTTACATTAATAAAGGCAATGCCTTCCCAGTTATCGGGATTTACACCTTTGGTGCTAGTCGCCAGCCCCTGGTCTATGGAAGGTGGGCTTGGGGTAGTCACGGCACGGGCCCCGAGGACGGGTCGTGACAAATTGGTATCAGAGGAGTTCATTTCTACCACAAAACATAGAACTCTGATGTTTCTTCTGTGAAGCAATAGTGTTGAGAGTTCCGAGTGTGTTTTTCAGTTCAGGAAATCCAGTGTTGGTGCGGGCGGCCGACATATCCATACACCAGGACCCTGACAACTGATTTCCGACTTTGTGCAAGAAAACACTGATTGAGTGTGTGTTTTCAAAGGTTTCCCCTTAAAACAGATCAAAGCAGGTCAGCTCACGAGGTATAATCGTTTGACCGTGTTACGTTGTTGCTTTCAGGATGCCTTTTCTCGGACGACCAGCTAGAGCCCAGAGGGATGTGCGTGCTGACAGCCTGTCGAGTGACGAGGCTTCGGTATAGGGCCCTCTTACAGTTGAGGCACTAGCGGTACTACCATACGTTGGGCCACCGAAGCCACCAGCCCCAGCAGCAGAGAGTTCACATCGCTTAAGCGCACTGCATTAGTTCCAGCACCAGAGGCCACTCAGGTTCGGGGGAGAGACGGACCCGCAGGCTTCTGAGGATTGGCTGGAGGCTGTGGTGGGAGTCTTCAGGCTAGTGGGGACGCCATCAGACTTCATGGTGACCTTTGATTCCATCCTTATTCAGGAAGCAGCAGGCAGTTGGTGGAGCCACTTGTTCCAGTTTTTCGATAGGATGGCCTTCACATGGGAAGACATCGAGACCTTCTTCAGGGTGGAGTTTGTGCCAGTAGCTCTACACCCTGAGCGTGTTCAAGAGCTGCTACCTTTGCCGCATGTTTTTCAATCAGTAGCCGAGTCATATGTGGGCAGTAGACAGATGATGCAGAGGTCCAGGAGGACCAAACCAGCAGTTGGGCGATCTCGGGTTTTAGGACCGGTTGTGTGGGGCACCCGGGGTGGGGTCAGAGGCAGGCGTGCCAGAAGCCAACTGTGTTACTCGTGTGGCAGAAAGGGTCATATGGCACGTGACTATCTGACTCCTCGTACAGTTGATCCACAGGCTTTGGGGGAGCCACCGAGGCAGAAGCAGCGGCGAGTGCTAGAGCAACAGCCGAGCAGTGGACAAGGTAGTAGAGCTCCTAGATCAGGTGGGCAGGAGCGGAACTAGTAGATACGTCCCTTGTACTTCTAGTTCCATGTTTCTGTTGTATATGTGTCTTTGTATTATGAGCTGCAATAATAAAAAGACACTTATCTTGTGATGTTTTCTTTCCTGTCCTCTTTTGTGATGTTACTGAGTGGTCCTGGTTAAGACTGTTGACTTGACCCTCACTTTCAATATTCTTACTGGAGGAGACCCAGTGACCCCACACTGATGCCGACAGTGTGAATCGACCTTTGGAGGCGAGAGTGACAGTTGTATATCTCAGTAGTTACGTCGAGGCCTTACGACGTCATCCATGGCATGAATGCATCCTTCGTGTCAGGATTGACAGTATTAGGCAATGGTCGTTGTTCATCCAGGGGGGATGAGACCGGGTTTCTATTTTCGGCAACGGAGAAATTTTAGCATCTCTTCCAGATAGTATGCAAGGAGGTGCAGTTCATCCAGGAGTGGATGAAGACTGCACAATGCAGTAAGAAATAGGAAACCGGTGCCAGTCTTAGAGACTCGGGCATGTTAAATGTCTCAAGAAGAGGAAGCTTTAAAGAGAGATGAGTCTGCAACGCGGTATACGTAGAGGCAGATCTAGGATAGCAGCATGAGGTGGTGTACATCTTAACATGCTACAACCACCCGACTTAGTTATCCCCGCCAGGCTCAGGGAGCTCGAGGGTGGAGAAGAGTGTGGCTGCATGAGGTCAAGGAGTGTGACCCAATGGCTCTAAAAATGATTCAAGGGACAGTCTGTGTCCACTACAAGTTGTTGTAGTAACAGAAGCTGATATGAATCATTCCTCGCTTTCACAGTCTTGTCCCAGACCTAGAGTTTCCGGTAAGCTGTGGACATGACGCTCCTGTCTGGGGATACCTTGGCAGGAGACTCGATAATCACACTTATGCCGACGGTGTGGTCAGACCCTTGAGGCGAGAGTTTCAGTTGGAATCTCTTGGTGGCAGTGTCGAGGCCTTACGACGTTGGTTTGAGTATGGACTGGGCAATCATAGTTCATACAAAAATTGACGGTTTTAGGAAAACGTCGGAATGGGATTTCCTTGGTCGGCGAAAAGGAAACCCCAGGCAGCACGGGATAAACTCTTTCACAGTAGGGTGAGACCGATCACTCTTCAGTCGGTTAACCTTACCCTCGTGGCAGTTTTTGTTTTGAGTTTCAGTTATAGCAGGAATTGGAGACTTCTGGAGTTTGAGGATGACGACCACGTCTTCTTACGGGTCTCACCTCGATGAGGTTTATGGAGATGTGGCCATGGCGGCAAGTTACGTCCGAGGTTCAGCGGACCTTCTTAGGTCCTCAGTTGGGTAGTCTGGGTGGTTTACCACTTGACCCATTCACCGTAGTTGCACCAGGTGCACGACGACTTCCAAGTATCTCAACTGAGGATATACGTGCTCGACCCTTCGCATATCATTGACCATGAGGAGCTGGACGATGGCGATGAGGTGTTTTTCATAGAGGTTTCGGTGGGGATCAAGGATCGACAGGATCAGATCCTACGGGGACGATAAATTCCTCTGGTGCACTCTCTTTGGTAGCATGGGAGCCTCTAAGTGAGCACATGGGAGTGGAAGGCTCAGATGCGTTCTCAGTACCGCCTTTGTTTCCCTACGTTTGTGGTGAAGTTTTACGGGGATGTAAAGCCCTATGGTGGGAGTAATTTAAAGACCCGTAAATTCAAATGAAATTTTTTTCTTAATTTTCTTTGGAATTTTACAAGAACGCAGTTTCTGAAGGCTCCTGATTCCGAGGCCCGGTGTGCCCAGAATCATTTTCTGAAATTTGGCTCGGGTACGTTCAGTGAACGAACGTGCGGGTTTTTCTAACTTTTGAACCGGTGCTCGGAATCAAATTCTGAGGGCACCGATGGAATCAGAGCGCCAGTAATTGCTTAGAAACGCCTCTTACGGAGTTGCATTTGCTCGGGCGTGGTTTTTAATTTTTGGGCTCAATGTTAAGAAATAAAATAAATTGTACAACAAACTTTATTTTATTTCACTTAAGCCGCTTGGAAGCCACTTGAAGCCACTTAAAGCAGCTTAAGCTGTGTCGATGTGGATAGGGTGCTATCCAGAAATACCCTACCCTATTGGTTGGATGTTTGTGATGTGGGGCTAGCACGAGCCCCATCGTTTATTTTATTCTTAAGTAACGCACCCGCACCCCCCTATTAAACGAAGTCAACTGACGCGTTTTCTTAATTTCTTAACGCCCCAATTTAATTGGGCTGTTAATTTGTTAAATTAATTCTTTGAATTAATTGTTCGTTTCTTTTGAAATTCAAACGTGTCTTGTGCGTTAATAAAATAAGATAACTCTTATTTTATTTTTGCGTTGAAACTCGTGGCGTGCAGAGGATTTGGAGGAAAGCGTTTTTCTTCGGCGAAGAACGCGAAGAACGCGAAGAACGCCGGCCTTCGACGAAAGGAGACGAAGAACGCCGAACCTGCGGAGATCGACGACGCAAAGCCTTGTACCGCGACGCCAACGGATGTCCCTTCGCGACGCTTCTTCCGCGACGATACAACCCCGTGACAGCCTTCGATCGACAACAACAAGATCGTCGATGCGACGCCCTTCCACGGTGTGACGATCACCTTATTCCGCGACGGTCAATTCCGCGACGACCTCGCATCCGACAGCGACAGCGAGGTAGGGATTCTTTTTGTTTAATGATTTTATTTCCGTTACGGTTTCCTTAAAAAAAGATAAGGAACCCAGTTTTATAGAACAATTTTAATTTATTAAAATTGTTTCGGTTATGTTTCTCTGTTTTGTATGATCCTCCCATCTGATATCGCCTAACGCGGAGGGTGCGGGCCAAACGAACACGGCCCGTCAACCCTCCGTCGTTCTTCGTGTTTTGTGGATTTGGCGGGCGATGAAGAAATGTGCCGTAGAGGCGATTTGGGGTTCTCGCAGTGAAGAACGGATCTCGGGCGGAGCAACGGCGTAGACGGGAAGAAAAACGGACCACCGGAGCGCGTCCGGTGGCCCACGGAAACTCCCGCCGGCGCGCCGCTGGAAAAAACCCCACCGTGGCTGAAGCCGCGGCGGCGAGCCGGTTCCGTGGCCGCGCGGAACCCGAAGGAGGGACGCGGCCCGCCCGCCGCGTTCGCTGACGAGGCGGCCCCAACCGGGGCCACGGTGATTCTTCACGTGGGGGCAGCAGGCCCCCCGCGGCTTCCCCTCGCGCGCGGCCGAGCTGAGCCAGGATGGCCGAGCCGGGCCGGGCCGCGCCCTGGCCGGGCCGGGCCGGGCCGACCCGGGTGGGGGGGGGGGGGGGTCGGCCCGGACCCGGACCCCCCATTTCCGGAGCTTTTGGGTCTTTTTCCCGTAACTTGGGCTGCAGACATCCGATCGACGAACCGTCAGTTGCGTAGCGATCCTTGGATCGAGACGGTCGTTTCGGTATACTATACTCAAGGTGCACCTTCCTTTTCGGGAGCCTACATGGTTAAAACTCCATAGTTAAGCGTGCTTGGCCTAGAGTAGTGATCAAGATGGGTGACCTCCTGGGAAGTTTCTCAGGGTGGGTGTGAGACGAAAAAGCCAATTACTCACAAACCCGGCGTCCAATTGATGCGCCATCTGATTCGTTGAATTCCTCTTGATGAGACGGAACTTTTGCCATACTTCGCCCAAGTTTTGGTTGCATTTGGATAGTGGCCGGGCTGGGTTGCACCCGAAATCCAACCGGGCTCCTGGAACAGAAAAGCTGATATCTTTCAGACCAGACGTCCGTTTGATGAACCGTCAGTGGCGTTGGTGAACACGTGGAGAAACGGTCCTTATGATTATACCCTATGAGAGTTTGGGGTACAATTGAGATATGGTCGGGTTGGTTCGCTCACGAAACCAACCGGGCCCCTGAGACGAAAATGCTAATAACTCACAGACCGGGCATCTGATTTGACGCGCCGTCTGTTGCGTTGAGACCCCTATGACGAGGTGGTCCATGAGATACTTCGTTGTGGGACTTGTGATTCATGGAGTATCGACTTGTGGCTCATGGGGCGGACCCTCCTAGATACGAGCGTACGGAGTACGGAGACCGTATAGCCAGCAGAGACCTGAAGACTGCTTGTCCGATTCGATTCGGAGTGACTTACGTAGCCCAGTGGGGAGCACTATATTGTGAGGTGGCAGTCCCACAGCGGAGGAGCACTACTATGTGAGGTGGAAGACTCGCAGTACTCGATAGGAGGAGTACCTCTTTAGGCTATGAGGGGGGGCACTACTGTGTTTGGTGGCAGACCCCGGCGGGAAGCACTACTGTGTGAGGCAGCAGGCCAGCAGTACTCAACAGGAGGAGTACCTTAGCAGTCTTAGGTCAGTGAGCAGTACCTCGGAGTCATGACATGACCACTATAAACTCCAGAGACGGAGCTCTTCTGCAGTTACGGTTTCGATAATGAAAATCCTGGTTTGAGATGAATCTTTGACCTTTGTGTTTACCTCATGAATGAGATGGGTCACTTGATAACTTAGGTATATGTATGGGCATATACCTGGGTAGTGGTTATCCGTTGATTTCACAATCCTTGTGTTTTCCTCATGATTGAGATGGGATACTTGATAACTTACGTATATGTATAGGCATATATATAAGTAGAGGTTATCTGTTGAGATCTTCTTTGTGGTTAACCTTGTTGGTTTAGTGAGACCTTGAGGGTCTCGGGGTCCCTACTGAGTATCGTTATACTCACCCCTGCACGGGCTATGCCCGCACCTCGTTGTGTTGGTTGCAGACGACAGGTAGTGCTGACAGAGGCCGAGTGTTCGGGGACTGGACGGTACCCGGAGGTGGACTACATGACGAGTCAGTGTCCGGAGGTGGAATTCACGGCAAGATGACACTCAGAAGAGGTTGACGGACTAGAGAAATGTGGAGGCTATTTGTACCTACCATTCAGGTAGGATTCGTAGTGGACGATCCAGGAGCTTCTCCATCTGTACCTACCCTTCAGGTAGGATCCGAGGAGGACGAACCAGGAGCCACTTCCGTCCCTCCAGCTGTTGTCCTTTTCTGTTGTACTTTGTTCATTTGTAGTTGTACTTTCTTTTGGGTTTGTATTCTGGCCCATTTAATTTCAGCACTTCTTTTTTGTACTTAGTGTTTTACTTCCGATTGTACTATGTGGTGTTTCGTTACTTTTATAAAGGCAATGCCTTCCCAGTTAGTCGCCAACCCCTAGCCTATGGAAGGCGGGCTTGGGGTAGTCACAGCTCGGGCCCCGAGGATGGGTCGTGACAACAACATGAATTATGTCTTAAGGGATTAAATATTGAGGCCAAAGACCATTATAGAAATCATAACATTTTTAATAGGAATCCATCAATGAAATATTATGTGTTGAAAATTTAAATCCATATAAAACAAGTGGAAATACATCATAAATAATAAAATGTAATAAGACAAATAATTTTGGCATAACATAATTAATGAATATGTAATATAACCCAATGAAAAAATGAGTTTAAAATCCGCTTACCAAAAGTTTCATCCTACATTGTACATTATCTAAATCACAAATAATAAAATTATATTAATAATTTTTTGATTAATTAAAATTTTCAGGCTCATTCAATTATCATTATTCATTTATTTTAATGTATTATCATGTTCTGTTTTGTTACTAAATTGGTTAAGTATATATTGGAAGTCTTAGTTACCGTCTCGAAGCCCAATATCACCATTATCTCCAGGAGATCTTATAAGCTCCATAATCTAGGTTTATTCGCCTCAATATCAGGATTTTAAATACTAATTTATTCTTATTTATGGTCTATTTTTGGTTTTTTATTTTCTCCAATATTCTTACTTCATTATTGGTTTCCTTTCAATGTGTGTCCTTTTCCATGTTAGATTCCGTCCCTATCCATATTTTATTTTGATCAAGATCTATTATTGTTTCCCATGATTACTAAAAACTATATGATTCATCTTTCCTACATCACCTTGATTAATTATTCATGTCCCTACATTGATCTGAAGGAAATCTCAGGGTGGTGGCCCATTTCTTGATATTTTCAGGAGATATTTTTTGTGGTTTTCTCATGGTTATCTATCAATCATTATAGCCCATTACAATGTTGGTTAGGTCACATTTATTTGGAACTGATCATATAATTTTTTGTGGTCATATCTTAATGGGGTATTGGGTTTGAATGTATATATATATTATTTGTTCATTAAATTGTATGTGGTTTTTATCTGGTTTTTCTATCATTTTTTTAGTGCCTTTTTAGTGTTATATTTTGGTTGATTGACTCTCACAATGGTATCTTTTGCACACTACAATGGTTTTTATAGTGATGGTATGTATATAAATTTTATTTATGATGACTTGTTACTAATTGTCTATGGTTTTTACATATCTCTTGTGGATTCCAATTATATACATTCATTCAAGTGGTTTTTGGTTTCGATCATCCTAAGTGAATTAGTTATGCGCATAGATGAAGTCACTATATGGATAAGTGTGAAATCTTAGGAAGTGATGGGTGGTGATCTAGTGGTCAAGATTAACTATTTTCTAAGGTATTGATGTGGGGCTTGATGATACTCTACTTCGAACTTCTTATCTATATAGATGATAATGATCATGGTTTACACTGTTGTTCATTTTTTAAATTTGTGTTTTGAAAATGTGTTGTTGAATATATGGTTACATTATATAATTGGTGGGTTGGTTCAATATTTTATCATGTATGGTCCCACTTAACCCTACCCAAATAAAATTCCTATAAAATAAAAAATATGATTTTGAGGCTATATCGAGTGTTTTGAGGTCATATGGTTCATAATATCCAAAATTAAATTTGGAGTGTCAACCATGGTTGAAGAGGTCATGGTTACATTATATTCAATGTATAAAAAAATTTCATTTTTTAATCATTAAATATATTTTTAAAACCATTCATATACGATGGTCATGAAAAATGAATCTTATCTCTTTAGGGAGGGGCTAATCCACAAGTAAATTGGAGAAATGTTATCATTTTTCAATGGATATAAGGGTAAGAAGATTGATAATATATTATATTTAAGGAATCATAATAATTTCATAAATATAATATATATTATTTAATTATATATTTATAAAAAACCATGTGAGTCGGTGATGAAAAATGAAACACATAGCTTCATGAATACTGTAGTTCGTACTATGAATGAGCAAATTGTTCATTTTCCATTGCATGAAAAAGGTGATAGAAATGGGTTTTACTATAAAACTAATAAAAATTTATGTTTTCGGTAGATACTGATATAATTATATAACTATGGTTATTTTATATTTTATGGACGTATAATAATAAATAAACATAAAAAAATGTTTAATAGTTATACCTCATCTTTTAATGTCCTCATTTTGATTGATCTTAATGATTATCAACGAGAGGTTTATGGTCACTAGTGTGGATTGGTAACACGGGGATGGAAATTTATAATTTTATTTTGGTTCAGATATACGATATAATAAAACTTATATCGGTCTGTGGAAAGCATATATTGAGTCCCATTTATAAGAAAAAATCAATGGCATGCCCACAATATTTAAATTCACAAGGGTCATGTATGTAATTTTAATACATTTAAGTGGAAAATACATGAACCATGAATGATAGGATCCAATATTTACAATCCTCTATATTTATTATTATATTTCTATGATTTTATAATTAATTATAATTATTTTTTAAACATTAAATACAATTTATGGTCATTTCTAGGATTGTTCGCAATTTTCTACTCTTAACATAACAATAAATAGTGTATGTTGAATTAAAATAAATAAATTATTACTTATTATTAATTATTTTATATAAAAATCTTTTGACACCATTTTTTATCCAAAACATATTTCTTATAATGTTTTTAGAATCATTTACTTGTTTTTTAATTGTTTTTTTAAATGATGCGTTAATGAGGAGAGAAAGTTTTAAAAAATTATACTATTTTTAAAAATAAAAATAAATTATAAACAATAATATAATAATTTTATGATAATTATTTTAATCTAGTTTAAATAAAAATGTTTATTTACTCTTATCATTACCAAGAAAATATATTTAAGACATTAAATGAAAGAAAGTGACATTTTTGTAAATAAGTTTTTATTAAAAAAATGAAGTCATAATCATGTCAAGTGGATTAAAAATGGATTAAAATTGGATAGGGATAATAGAGTTGTAAATAAAGACTCATCCATTTATTTTTTGATGATATTTTGTGATCTTATTAAATAATTTTAACATTAATTAACTCATTTTACCCATTATCTTGGTGACAACATTTTATACAGGTAAGTTATTTATATAGTCAAACGGGGACCTATTTTCCTCATTTTACCCATATGACTACAAATAAGTAACACAATTTAAAATATTGTGTATTTAGAGGTGTTAAATTTGAAATTTAATATAAGTATGTTAATTAAAATGAAAAATTGTTTTTTGAAAAATTGCATTTTCTTAGAATAAAAATGATCTTACAAGAAAATTAAATAAAATATTGATTATAATAGAATTAGTTAAATTATAATAAAAAAATAGGATAATGCTAAATTTAAGTAAAATATAAAACATAATAGAACATAAAAATTACTTGATATAAAGAGATGATTGTTTTTAAAAAATTGGTATTTTTCACTATTCACACTAAATCCCAAAAAATATATACAAAACCAATTTTTGCAAGATGATTTCATAAATAATGTTAATTTTATTTGTTATAATTACTATTATTGGAAAAACAATTATTATAATTACCAGACACTAAATAAAATAAAATACTATTTTTGAAGAAAATGGACTTTTAAACTATAACATAACATTATTATCTTCTCTATCCTAGTATCCAAAATGTAATGAATATAAATTTATTTGATTGGATATATAATATATATAATTAGTTAAAATAATTCATTAATAATTATTAATTTATTATATTATGATAAAAAAACATAGCATACATAAAATCAGTTTTATGACAAATATATTTATTACCTTCAATTAATTTTATCTTCATTTCTATCCAATTAACAATAAATGTATAAATAAAATTAAAATTATTAATGAATAAAATTATATATATATTTCATAATTTTTTTACTCATATTAATACCCACTAATCTAATGCCTATTTTATAACATTTATAGTTAAATAATAATATGTCTATAGTATATAAAAGTTCATTTTAAGCTTGGAATTTCATGTGCTGCATCAAATCAAACATGGAATTATTTTTAATAAAATATATGTGGGTGTTTCATCCCCCCATTCACACATAAACACATCTTAATGAAATTTCATCCACATAATTTTAAATTTATTCACACTAAATGAATTTATAATAACAATATATTAAAATACAATATATTTTTTATCGTGAACATTAATTTCATGGGATGGACTAGACACTTGTAATTTCATAAAATCATATAACTCTATAATAATCATACATACTGATGAGTTTATAATATTATACCTTTATATTTTAGCATCACATTCCACATAAAATGAAATATATTTGAGAAATTATTTATCCATTGAGATAGATATTTTTAGAAAATATGGCTATTTTATTTTTTTTCCACCTAATAAGTGGAATTTCATACATCATTTTTTATTCAATCAGTTTCCATTTCTATCACATATCATTCTTAAAAAAATTAATATAAAAGATTATTTTTTCATAAATGAATCAATAATATAAACATCTAATATATCATGATGCCTAAAAAAGGATAACAATCCATTCCTCTAGTTTTCATAAATTTACTAAAACCAAAAAAGGTTAGCAAAAGTTAAGATAAATCCCAATTAACCTTCATACAAATAAGTAAAACATATTTCTCTAAACCATCAATATTAATAACCAAGACTCAACTTAGATCATTCCATAAATAACTAAACAATAAAAATATCGAAATTTGTCTTAAAATTTTTGAAAACCAAAAATAAGAAATATTATATCATATATTCTTCCAAAATATACCTAAAAATATTATAGAAAATCAATAATCATTTGAAAAAATCCTTCATATTTTTTATGTCAAAAATAAATAGAATCATCATGAAATAAAACGTTACAAATTAACCCCACATTTATCCTTCATTTTACTTAGACCATAAAATCAGAAATCTAAGTAATAATTTCCCATTAAATTTAGTCATATAATATTCCAGAAATATTGTGTAATTATTCTAAAATAAATTTAAACACCTAGCCACCAAATCATTCTATAAATTTATTTATATTGTACAACATATTTTCCCAAAAATATTGGAACCACATTCCAATTAATTATCCCATTGTCAAATCCTATATGATCTCAAAATGGGCATTTATTCCATGAAATTATTACTAAACATAAAATTAATAACCATTGATAATATCCAAAATTCTAAATTTAAAATCACATGAAAATATCATAACCTGTATTGTTATCCAATCCCTTTCCTTAGTAAATAATATAATACCCCGGACTCATATACCTAGAACTAGTGTTAAAAATATACTATTTAGAATTGTAGTTTTGATACCAACACATGAAACCCAATTTTAACCGTACATAATTACAACATAAAAATGGAATATTTAATAACCTCAATACCTAATACATTTAAATGTATTGTTTTATAGAATTTAGAAAAACCATTTTCATAAATAAACCCATGTCTTTCCATAAAATTATAAAATTTTCATTGTACCTAGATTTTATTATTCAATGATTATTATTCAGCATTTCCCATAAAATTATCCACACATTAAACCTTTTTATACATAACGTACTTAACATCATTCTTTAAAACCTAGATAAATGGAAATATAAGAAGGGTTGTCTCAAATTCTCGGTAAAGGTAAACATAGTCATTAACAATATAATATAATCAATGAGAATAAGGTTGTGATTACATCATCAATGTTCATGAATATACCATAAGGTAATTCATACCCATCAAAACATTGATCAAAAAACAGTTCTCATTAAATAAATCATTAATATTATACAAGATTCATTTGAATCTACAATCATGATCTATTCGAAATCAATATTATTTCAAAGGAACCATTTGAACTCATAACAACCATAGATAAATAGTGTTGGTATCTTTGGACATTATACTTTCATCATGTAATCACCTAAATATGATAATTATAAATTTATCTTAGGATTAAATTCCATCTAGATAAAATTTTCACCTCTTATGAGTTAATTATATTCAGTAAAATTTGTCTCTTATTTGGAATAAACTCTATCTAGTTAACTCTATCACATTAAATAATGCCTTGGAGAGCTATATTAATATCACCTTCTATAATAATATATATCAGGCTCACCTATCAACAAGAGCTATATCTTTCTCACCCATCATCATTATAAATTTCTATGAAACATGATAGGAATATAGCATATGGATCATTCATTATATTAAAAACTAATTGAAACAACCATCATTACATTCATAACATGATTAATCCACGGAAAAGAAACCATTTTCATGAAAATATCATTCAAACTATCATTATATGTCATTCAGAGGAAGAAGGTAGATGGTATCCTTATAACATATCTTTAGAAAAAAAATTGAATCATTAAAAGATGATAATTTAGGAGAAAAATACCTTTATAAAATCATTTGACATATACTTTTACAATCAATAAGAAAAATCATTTTTTTTGTAACCCTTAAAAAATTAATATTTATAAAATAATGGAAAAATTATTTATTTGAAACATAATTTAAACATTTAAACAATTATTTAATATGAAAAATAGTTATAAAGGAAGGAAAATCCATTTATTTCATAAATATTAAAAAAAAAAAATTCAAATGTTGTTAAATAGATTCAATATTCACCCCTGTGAAAAAGTTTAAGTATATTTCTTTAAAAAAAAATTAAAAAATATTAAATGAAATATTTAAATTACTTTAATCCCTGATTTGGGGATAAATAAGAAAATTCTTGAATGATTTTAAATAATATGGATATTGGGGTAAAATATCCTAGTTAAACACTTAAAATCCAATAAAGAAACATTTTTAACGAAAACCAGTTACATCCTTCTAAAACCTAAATCCCATTGAAATAAAGAAAATAAGAATGATATTAAAATTATAATATTGTACAAATATTTGTGATATTATTCATAAAGAGGGAGTGTATATAATATATAAATGAATATAAGCACGTTGATCAAAACATGTCTAAAATAAGGATACTTAAGGGACATAACCATAAAAATTTGGTAATGATTTAATTAAAAGGCCATTAAATGATGGAATATAATATGATTCTAGGAAATAAATAATTTTAATGAAATAATATTTTAAAACACAATAATGAGTCTGTAAGAAAACAATATAAAATAAATCATTGGGAACAATATGAAACATATTTCATGGAATTAAATATCGTCACTAAAAACTATTATAAAGAATAGAAAATCTTAAATTGGAATCAATCAATGAAAATATTATATGGGGAAATGGGAATATACCTAAAAATTCAAAATTAATCATAAAAAATAATTATAATAACCCTTTTCTTTAGTTCAAATATAATCATGCTTTATTACATAAAATTTAACTTAATAAAACACATAAGATCTATATTTCTAGTGTCTTTGGGGATTAGGAACATATCATGATAACTGAAGACATAAAATCCAACATCATCATAGAAATCCTATTTTACATGACTAAAAATTCTTTCATACATAATATTGAATGGGATATCCTAAGGACATACATAAGAAAAGGGTGAGCTATAAAGCCCATTATAGAAGTAAATAAGGAATATCATGAATAATACAACACATGTAAGTAAATATACATATCAATGGAAAATAAGAGAAATAAGGACATTATGGCGTGATATTACATGATCATCACAACATTGAAATGTGGAAAAAACATAAAACACTGCATCATAAACATAAAGGAATTAGGTAAAGCCATGTCCTGACATGGTGGAAATATTTCCTAAAAGGAATCAGGTAAACCCCTATCCCAACATTATTTATAATGATACTAAACATTACCCAATGCATTGGACTGATATTAGGGTGCACCCTTCATGAATATTTTAATCTCATTCTTAAGTGTGCCACAGAGATCATATAACATTTATTCTTTCAAAATCATCATTTATTCCATGATAAAGGAATGTTTAATCCATATATTAAAGACTATAATCAATATGAATATATGTATAAATGTGAATACCCTTGATAGAGAAATGGGAAACGTATTCACTACATGATGATTTTGGCATGGAAAATTGTAGTGCAATTTTAGCAGCATAACGACATGACATAGAGATTCATAAAATGGGTTTATGAGAGAGAAATGGGTCTCTCATAATTTATACATGAAATTATCAGTAATTGGATCATGGATCATATTATCCCAACAAAGTAAATGGAATTTTAGATTTATAATATAAGAGAAATGCTTGAATGAAAAATGAAGAGAGAGAAATCCCTTACTGAATTTCGATATGGTAACTGGTGTACATGGGAGGTATTAATGAAAGTGAAAGGGGTATCTCATCATTAAAAAATAATAAGGGAATTATGGTGGAGGATTGAAAACATATCCCATTGTTTTTAATTTAAAAACAAAAAGGTATAACTATATAAGGAATCTTGGAAAAAATGAGAAAGGAAGGTACCCTTACATGGATGTGTTATCCCAAAGGCTTGTGAGAGGCTTCATAGGAGCTGGATGGAATCATGGGAGGACTCTAGGTAGTGGATAATAGTGTGAGGTTGAGTTTCAAAGAGTTTCAATGAAGATTAATGGGTTCTTGGGTGGGTTTATAGAGGAAATGTGGGGGATTATTTATTATTTAGGTTTTGGAAATTAAACACTAAAATATTCAAATCCACAAACCCATCCATTATTTTGGCCCATGTTTTATGGAAATGGGGAGTAAAAAATCATTAATTTATAATCCCAAGGGCTGAATTAATTAAAATATTAGCCTTGATTATGTGGAGGTGAGTCCAACCCTAAGGAAATGAATTTAAAATCATAAAATATATTATACATTTTAGAGGATTCACTAACGAATTATAAAGTAAGTAAAATAAATATAAAATCAAAATATATTAAATTTAAAATGTATATTTTGTATAATATCCATTTTATACTATTTATTACAATGCTTTTGGGTAATTATGATGTCATTAAAGACACTATATATTTATATATTATTTAATTTTTACCCAAAAATTCAACTATCTTAGAAAATTATGAAAATTTCACCATTGTATAATTTCAATGTTCTGACTCCAAAAATAATATTTATTTTATGAAAGGAATTTTTAAATATGTTAATTTTCACTTTTAAAATTATATCTAACATTTATTAAAAATTGACGGGTTTTGAAAAAAGATTTTTTAAACCTCAATAAAAATTACACTTGACTTCATTTAAAATATATAACCATTTATTATTAATAAAATAAATTTGATAATAATATTTTATAAAAATATTAATTATTTAAATAATTCATTAATTCATTAAATTTATTTTTTTAATTTTAAAAAATACACTTTATATTTTATCGTATAGAAATATAACTATTATCAGACTGATTTCCTAATAATTTATAGATAAGTAATTGATATAATTATCATTTATAAGAATTTTTTTTACAGTATTATTAAAAAAACAATAATGTACATATTTCTCAAAATTACAATTTTTACCCAAAAATTTAATTTATCAAATTCGTCATTCTTTTAAAAAAGACTATTCCAATAAAGAAATTGATTGAATATGACTTTTATTTATATAAAGGTATTACATAATAAGTAACTAATACCTTGTTAAAAAACCCATTATAACACCCACATGAGACCTAAGGGTAGGGTGTGTGATGGTGACTGAATTTTGGGGAAAGATTTATAACATTTCATGAGTAGTAATCTCTATTAACTTGAACTTATCCCCTAAAAAATTTCATTCAAGCTTAACATGTTGAAGATCAGATTGATATTGGTCAAGAGTCAATCCCAGTGATGCTACCTTGTTTCTGAGATTCGATAAATGAGCTTCGTAAATGCTGTGTATTCTAGATGAGGCCATCCTCTCATTTTTCTGTGTTTTACAAATTTTTTAAAACCTTATATTTATATTACTTGTGTTATCGCTATTCAATGACCATAATATTAATTATAATGAATCTTAATGGTCATTTAATACCAAAAAAAATATTTTATGTGTTTTCTATATCCATAAAACATTAGAAAATGGAATTTTTTTCAAAAATGATTGGGTTGTTACAACCTTCCCCCTTAAGAAATTTCTTCCTCTGAATTTCCTTTTCCCACACTAAATAAGATGTGGGAAACTCTACCTCATCACTTCCTATGTTTCCCATGTTGCTTCTTCAAACTTGTGGTTTCTCTGAAAACCTTGACGAGGGGCATCATCTTATTTTGTAGAACTTTTTCTATATGATCTAAGATCTTTTCCAGGTTCTATTTATAGGATATTTCATTATACAATACTACCACCTCTGGTTTGAGTACATGTTATGGGTAAGGTATATACTTCCTCATCAGTGATACATGGATTATATCATGTACTTGAGATAGGTTTGGTAAGAGTTCTAGTCAATAGGACACTTCTATGATGTTATTAAGGATCCAAAAAGGGTAGATGTACCTTGTAAAATGATCTACCTTCTTCCCAAATCTCATCACTCTCTTCCATAGAGATACGCGGAGGAAAACCATATCCCCAACATAAATTTCTAGGTTTCATCGATGATTGTTTGCAAAACACTTTTATCAACTCTGAGCATCATTAATGTGCTACTGGATGGTCTTAACATTCTCCATCACTTCTTCAACCATTTCCAGACCTAGAAGTTTTCATTCCCAAACTTCATCCCAACATGTTGGTGTTTTTCTCCTCTTCCCATAAAGGGATTTATAAGGATCTATTAGGATGGTTCAGTGTAAATTTTTGTTGTAAGAGAAATACACCAAAGGAATATGTTAGTCTCATCCACCTTTGAAGTCCATTGAGAAAGATCTCAACATGACCTCAAGTGTTTGGATAGTCCATTCATATATCAATCATTTTGAGGGTGATAGGCCATGTTGAAGTTCATCACACTTTTCAGAGAATATTGGAGACTCTTCCAGAAGATAGACGTGAATCTTGGATCTCAATTTGATATAATCGATAGTGGTACACCATGAAGCTTTACCACTACCCTAATTTATATATGTGCCATCTGATCCAGTGAGAAATCCTATAGAATTGCAATGAAGTTTGGAGTCTTTATAAGATGATCTACAACAACCTAGCTATCATTGTTCCCTTTGGATGTCTTTGGAAATTCAGTGACAAATTCTATGGTAATTGTTTCTTATTTGAATGCTGGTATGGGTAATGGTTTCATCATCCCATTAGAAATATTCCTCTCATCCTTGACTTGCTGACATACTAGGCACTTTGATGTATATCCAGTTATCTTGTCCTTCATGTTATCCCACCAATAATGATATTAGATATCCCGATACATATTTGAGTTTCTTGGTTGAATAAATAAATTAGAACTATGTGAATCATCCAAAAGTTCTTTCTTTAACTCTTGATTTTATGGAATACATAGTCTTGGCCCAAATCTCACAATTCCTTCTTCATTAACATTAAACTTAGAGGATTTTCCTTTTCTAATAGCTTCCACGTTTTCCAAATTCCAACATCATCATTTTGAGCATCCATTATCCTTTCCCAAAGAGATGATTGAGATATAATTTGTGAAACTATTGATTAAGTTCCATTATTTATGATTTACATGTTCATCTTCATCAAATATAAGAAGATTGGATCCTTCTAAATTCTCATCAATGATAGAATCGTTAGGTCCTTTCTACATAGAGAATTCAAAACCTTGTATGCTTTCCCAGGGTGTTCATGGATTGAAAAGTTGTAATCCTTGATAAGTTCAAACCATTTTTGTTGGTGGATGTTTAGATATTTCTGTGTGAATATATATTTGAAACTTTTTTTGATCCATATATATTTTACATTTCTTACAAAAGAGACAATTCTATCATATTTTCAATGAAAATATCACAACTTCCAACTCCAAATCATATTTGGGATAGTTTTTCTCATGAATTTTCAACTGCCTTGTGGTATAGGTAATGAATTTTTTATTTGGTATCAACACACAACCCAAGCCCTTCATTGAATCATCATTGAATATTACAAAAACCTCCCCACTTTTATGTAGTTTGAGAACAGTGGTGGGGATAAACATCTTCTTCAACTCTATGAATCTTTATTCACATTCATCATTCTAACCAAACATGACTCCCTTATAAGTTATCTTGGTAAGAGGGTTTTACAATCATGATAAATTTATCACAAATCGGCGATAATATCCAACTAACCATAGGAAGTTATGGATATCCATCATAGATGTAAGCATTGTCCATCCCTCAATTTCTATTTTTTGAGATGGATTCATTGATTTCCCACATCATGTGATGATCTTCCCCAAGAATGAGACGTCCTTCAACCATAAGTCACACCTATTTTACTTTTCATATCGCTTATCCTTTCACAAGGTCTATAGTATAGTGCTTAGATTATCCTCATACTCCTTCTCGGTTTTAGAGTATATTATCACATAGTTTATAAAGGCTACCACATATTTGTCTAGGTAATATCTAAAGACTCTATTCATCTAGTCTAGGAATATTACTGGAGAATTAGTTATTTCGAAAGGCATTACTATGAATTTAAAGTACCTGTACATTGTACAAAAAGTAGTCTTGGGGACATCCTCCTTCTTCACCCTTACTTGGTAATATTCCAACCACAAATACACTATGGATAAGTATTGTACTCCACAGAGTTGATCGAATAAGTAATCAATTCAAGGAAAAGGTTACTTTTTTTATTAGGATGTTGTTGATCTCGTGATAATCAATGCAAAGGTGCATTGACCCATCCTTCTTCTTGACGAAGAGTACTGGTGCACCCCATGATGAATTACTAGGGTATATAAACTATTTATCCAAATTCTCATGTAGTTATTTCTTTAGCTCCTCGAGCTCTACAAATGCCATTCTATATGGATTCTTGGATGTTGGAAATTACCTGGGTATAATATAAAATGATAATTTAATATCTCTTCTAAGAGAAAGACCAGAAAATTACTCATGAAACACATCAATGAATTCCCTCACAATAGGCATATCTTCAAAGATGGTTCCTTACTCAGATACAATCAACTGTTAAAGATACACATGCTCATATGGAAGTAATATCCATGCTTTAGATGATGGTGATAAAGAAGATTCATCCTCCTCTTGAAATTTTAAATAATTGGGGGTCGATTCACCATATGGAGAGTGATTTTCCTCTCACAACAATTTATGTTTACTCTATATAGGGAATGTCAATACATTCAAATAATTACACCAAATTATAAAATGGGAAGTATTATGAGGTTATCTGGGAAGTTGAATATAAAAATTGTGATAGGGGAGGAGTTATATGCATGGGATGCTATAATTTCCACATTATATATTCTCACTGACATCTCTACTTCCATGATAGGTGGTGGTGTTTAGATTGTTCTTTTAAAATTTCAAGATATCAATGAATGCGTAGAACCAGAATCAAAAAGTATGTTATCAATTAATTAATGAATAACTATCATAACTTTTACAACTACATTGTGGAGATTCACTTTGGTGGTAGTGATGGGAAAACATGCCCTTGCTATATTGGAGTTTATGGGTTGCCTCTGAAAAACATTGTCTTAGGGCACTGGTTCTCAATGTTCCTTGGTTCTTTGTAGTGGTAAAAAATGAACATTGCATTGAAAATCAAACAGAGCATTCCTTTACTCTGTCACAGTAGTAGTTTTATCTTATTGGAAATAAATTTCTTGGTTCCCTTACTTCCCACACCTAAATAATTTCCTCTACCCCTTTAAGAAATTTCTAGGGTTCTTCTTTCCACACCTTTGACAAGTGGGATGCTTTAATTTCATAGCACCACTGGATTTTTCCATCGGACCACCAGAATTAAAGTCCACTTTCATCTTCTTATCCCCATGAAACCCTTAAGATTCTCATATCTCTATCTTGACTTTTAGGTAATATCAGACATTCTCTTCATCACTGTTAAAGATGTGGATCTCTAGTTCTTATCATAGGCTAGGATTTAGCCCACCAAATAAGTGTTGAAAATTGCATTCAGGGGTAATGACAAAACCAGAGGAATATCATGAATGTCTAGTGAATTTTTCCCCATACAGCCTAATAGATTCGTCATCCTTTTTCTTTAGTTCTATAAAATATCATTCCTTCTTAAGATGAAGGGTACATAGAAATTATTTATCAAAAAACATTTTCTAGAAATCCTTTCCTGCTATCACCTCAATCACTTTCTTATGATTAGTATTTTTGATCAATTTCCACCATTGATTATCTTCACCCTCAATGTAATATGTATACATAAGAACCATCTCTTGTTCAGAACATTGAAGGATGTAAAAGATATTCTTAATAGAGTTGATCCATTTGGTCGATGATTGAGGGATCATAGGATCCATTTTATGTAGGATGACATTATTTCATGAAGCTCTCGATTGTGATTTGTTCTTTCTTAGGGGGTGGGCATTCCCCTTGACCCATGTTTCTATTCAAAACATGTGTTGTCTAAGAGATTATCATGAAAAAGGCTTCAATTCCCGCTCCCATCAGATTGGGAATCTCATTAGAATTGTCGACACATTGATCTAATCATCTATTGTTGGCCTGAGTCCTATTATTATTGTCCATTGTCTAGAATTAATGGAAAATTAGGGGTAATTGTTTTAAACTATTAAACACATAAAGGTTAATTCAATTAAAAAATGAATAACTTATAAATTACATTTATTTTCTTAACATATGAATTAGTAAGATTCAATCTAATTTATCTAGGATCTATTTCCTAATGTATGGATTTTTTTTATTGATCCCATAATAATAGTCCATACTAACCTTTTGAATTTACCAAATCATATCCACTGGTTGTGTTAAACAAAGAGTGTAGTAACGCCCATTTTTGTTCCCTAGTTACCATTAAATTCTAACTCAGGGCGATGTTTTTAGGTTTTACCCCTATATACATCCATGTTAGAGCCACCTCTTCTTGATTGTATCTAGATAGGGATGTATTTTCTTGATACCCCACTTACTCTATAATCCCAAAAATTTAGGGATGTTTTTCATAAACATAGTCTTATCTCTAAGGATTTGAAAAGTGTTTTCTAATCCTAGTACCAAAAAACAACTAATATTATCCTCTAATACCAACTATAACAAACCGGGTCTTTATTGCACATTTAATCATGCTTTATTACATAAACACACACATAATACAACCGAAATGATTAATAGTTCTATTTTATTTTGGGATTAGTAACATTAATTGACAACATAAGACCTAGAATACAACATCTTTATTGAAAACCACTTTTACATGACCACAACATTCCTTCATACTAATAATTTTAGGAGTTAACCTGAGGGCATACATACGAAAAGAGTGAGGTATAAATCCCATTAAGGGATAAAATAAGTAATAACATGAATAATACAATACATATTAAAAAATATGTATATCAATAGAGCATAAGAGAAATGTGAACCTAAAGGAAAGATATATCATGATCATCATAAACTGAAAATGTGGCAATAATTTAGACACTAAATCATAAACATAAAGGATTCATGTAATCCCATGTCCCAATATGGGGGAATGTTTTCCTAAAATGAATCAGGTAAAAACAAATCCCAACATGATGTATCATGATACTAAACATTACCCAATTCATTTGAGCGCTATCTGGGTGCACCCATAATGAACATTTAAATCTCATGATTAAGTGTTCCATATAGATCATACAACAAGGATTCATTCAACATCATCATTTATTACATGATAAAATAATGTGGAATTCATATATGAAAGTATATAATCAAAAATTCTATGTGCATAAAGGTGAATACCCATGATATAGAAGTGGTCATGGTATTCACTACATGATTATTTTTACATTGGAAATCGTGGTGCGATTTTGGTAGCATAACGACAGCACATGGGATTTCATAAAATGGGTTGATGATAGAAAAGGGGGTATCTTAGAATTTAGACATGAAATGGGTACTAAGTGGATCATGGAGCATAATATCCCAATATATGAAATGGATTTTTAGATACATAATATAAGATAAATGATTGAATGTAAATGAGGGGAGATAAATTCGTTATGGAATTTCAGTATGGTAAAAGGTGTATGAGGGAGGGATTAATGAGATTGAAAGGGGTATCTCATCATTCAGAAATAATAAGTGTAGTATGTGGGAGGTTTCAAAACATACCCCAAAATTTTTTATTTTAAAATAAAAGGGTATAACAATATATGGGGACATGGACAAAAACAAGAAAATAAGGAACCTATACTTGGATGTGTGACCCCAAAGGCTTAGTAGATGCTTCTTAAAATCTTGGGGTTCCTCGGGATGACTATGTGGACTAGAGAGTATAGTGAGGATGAGATTCACGGAGTTTGAGTGAAGAGAAATGAGTTCTTATGTGGCTTTATATTGGAGAGGAGGGGGAATTCTTTATTATTTATGTTAAGGACACTACACACTAAAATATTCAAAACCACAAACCAACCCATCGTTGATTCCACGGTTTCTAGAAAAGGTCAGTGGAAAACAGTATTTTTTATGTTTAAGGGCCTAAGACATTAAAATATTGGCATTTATTATGTGTATGTGAGTCATATTGTGAAGGAAATGAATTTAAAATCATAAAACATGTTATACATTTTTGAGTATTAAATAAGGAATTATAAAATAAGTCAAATATATATAAAATCATAGTATTTTAAATTTAAAACATATATTTGGTCTCAGATCTATTTTATGGAATTTATTACATCACTATTGGGTTATTATGATGTCATAAAACACACTATATATTTATATATTATTTTATTTTTTCCCAAAAAATCGACTGTCTCAAAAAATTATAAAAATTAACCATTGGATATTTCTGACATACTGATTCCAAAAAATATATTTATTTTATGTAAATAATTTTTTAAATAAGTGAATTTTCACATTTAAAATGAGAACCAACATTTTTTGAAAATTTACATGTTTTGAAAAAAAAGGTTTTTAAACCTTAATTAAAATGACACTTGAATTCATAAAAACTATATAATCATTAATTATTAATAAAATTAATTTGATGATAATATTTTATTAAAATATTAATTATTTCAAAAAATCATTAATTCCTTAAATTAAATTCTTTAATTAAAAAATACAATTTTTATTTTATCGTATAAAAATATAACTCTTATCAAACAAATTTCCTAATAATTTATAAATATGGAATTGATATATTAATAATTTATAATAATTTTTTTATAATATTTTTTTAAAAAATTAATTCTTATATTTCTTAAAAGTACCATTTTTACACAAAAAATCTATTTAAAAAATTAATCATTTTTTAAGAAACACAATTCCCATAAAGTAATTGATGGAATAAGTCTTTTATTTATAGAAAGGGATTACATAACAAGTAACTAATTGCTTTTAATTTAACCCTTTATAAAAACCACGTAAGACCTAAGGGTATGGTTTGCCATGGTGACAGACACTTGAGGCGGCTTAGATAACCTCGCCTGGGTGGTAATCTTTATGAACTTGAACTTCTCTTGTAGGTGGTTCTGTTCAAGCTTAATGTGTTGAAGCTCGTCTTGAGCTTGGTCGAAAAAGAATTCCAGTGATGATACATATTTTCTAAGCTCTGAAAAATGAGATTTTTATGACCTAATTCTACTAGAGTTTTCAACAGTCTCCTTTGTCTACATCAAAAGTATTTTTTAAAAACTTATATCTATATTAATTGTGTGATCACTATTCAATGGGTATATTTATCAACATTAATGGTACTTAACAGCCATTTAAACCTAAAAAAGAGTGTATGCATTTTATATATCCATAAGACATTAAAATAAATGTAATTTTATACATAAATGGTTTTTTCATTACAATAATAGTTCATACCCCACATAATCTTGGTATAACATAGATAATGAATAAGTTATATGACCCAATAAAAATAAATTGTGTTATAAATATCCTTACCTTAAGTATAATCTAACATTGTACATTATCTAACTCTTGAATAATAAAATTATATTTTTTATTTACATGATTATGTTTTTTTCATTCCCATTACATTATAAGTATTCCTTTTATTTCATTTATTATAATATTTTATTTTTTTACTAAATTAGTTAAGATTATGTCACATGTTTTGAGGTTGTTTGGTTCATATTCTTTAAAATATATTTGGATTGTTAATAGTGGTCTAAGGGGTCATGGATCCATCATCTAAAAAATCTTAAACACAATATAATTATCACTTTTATAAATTCTATATACTTTTTGAACCATCCATGTAAAGTGATCTTGAAAAATGAATCACATCACTTCATGAAGGTAGTATTACACATGCACGAATGAGAAAAATTATCATTATTTAATGGATGAAAGGGTAAGAATTTCCATTTATTTCATCTGGAATTCTAGGAATGTTCTAGTTTTCAAAATTAGGTCCCCTCTCGTCATGAGGGTATCCTCATAGTGCATAAGTTTGTTTTTGTATCATCCAATTTAAAAACAGGTGTGATGGGAAATAATATTTCTCATTTAAATATATTATACAATTTGGTTATTCATGGAAGGCACAAAATACCCTAGAACTGAAATCCATTAGTTGGATTCCCTCGGACCCTTCATCGATCAAGGTGAACATTTTTATTGTAGCCTATGGAATGTCAGGCCCTTTAGGTTGTGAAGGTATCTTCGGTACCCACCATGGATTCTTCAAAGTCTTATTACATAATTATAATAGGATTTGAAGTCTATATCAGGTACATATATGGTCCATGATCCATTCCATATAACAAGTTATCCATAATGATTAGAAATCCCTTTATATTGAGTTTGGTTTTGTACTTTTTCTAGATCCCTAAAGTCCAAAACAAGAAATGTCCCTTGAGAATTGTTACCATGTTGGATTGAGTTTCTTTATGATTTTGGTCATACCATCCTGATTTTCTCACATACTTATAGAGAATGAAATTTATTTTTGGATTCCCTGTAAAACATAGATATTATGTAAAGGAGAATAATTTGATCCTTTTTTATCCCTAACTATTATACTCATTTAGTGGATACAGATATACGGGATGAGATTTAATCAATTCTTTTTAAAACCCCTTATAATGAAAAAATAACTTGTTTAATTATTTATTAATATATTATAGGATAAATTTATCTTATATCTTAATCCTTTTGGAAAATATTTATAACTATCCATGTGAGTAGGTGATGAAAAGCTAAACATTTTGTATCATGGAGATGGTAGTTCATACGTACACACGAGCGAAGTGTTCATCTTCCCTAGGGTGGAAAAGTTGATGTAGAAGGGTTTTACCATCAAAGTAATAAAATTTAATTTTATTATAGATACTATATTTTTATATAATTTGGGTTATGAAATATTTTATGTATGTATAAGGATAAATAAAATTAAAATATATCGGTTATGAATTATACCTCCTCATTTCATATCCTTCATTTCATTAAGCTTAAGGATTTTCAAAGAGAGGTTTATGTTCAATACAGTGGGTTGGGGACATGGGAATGGAATTTTATAAGGGAATTTTGATTTATTTTTCCACAAAACATGGAATCATATTTGCCTTTGGAAGGAATAAATTGAGTCCCTTTTATAGGATAAAATCTAATGACATTCCATAATTTTACAATATATAAGAACCATATATAGAGTTTTAAAAATTACAAGAGGAAAGTAAATGATCCATAAATTATAGAATCTATAACTTCCCATAAAATTGAGTATAGATAATATTTTTTAGATATTTTAATTATTTTAAAATAATTTTTAAACATTAATTGTAATTTATGGTCATTTTCAGAAATATTCAAAAAACATTTACCATTAATCATATCAAGAAAAAAAAATTTAATTAAAAAACATATATAATCACTTATACCAAATAAATATCTGTAAAATTCTTGAAACTCCATAATTAATCCAAATCAAAATACATTAAATGATTTTAAAATCATTTAATTTTTTTCACTTATTTTCATAAATGTTTTTTGTCACAGTGTATGTGATTTAGGTAATAGTTATATTTAAAAAAAAATATAAACATGAATATAATTTAATTAAAAGTATTATATTAATATAGCTTAATTAAAATATTTAATTTACTCATAATCTTACTGTGAAAACTTATTTAGTATATTAAATGAGATAAAGTGACATTTTTGTAAATTTAATTTTATTAATATAAAATGGGGAGTTTTAATCAAATCAAGTGTATGAAAAATGGATCAATATTTAACATAGTTGTGTTATTTATTGATAAATACCCATATATCCATTTTTAGATAGGATTTATTGATCTTATCACATAGTTTTAACCTTAATTGACTCATTTTACCTATTACTATGGTGAAAATTTTTATAAAGGCAAATCATTTATATGATCAAAAATAAATGAGAACTATTAACTTAATTTTAAAATTATAATTAAAATATAAAATCTATTTTACAACATTATATTTCAAAATGTAGTAAAAATCACTTTTAATATAAGTATGAAAAATGCAATGAAATCAATTTTTTTAAAAAATCACTTTTATGGATAAGTAATGATTTTAGAAAAAATAAAATATTTATTTTATTCCAATAGAATAGGTTGAATAATGTTAAATAAAATGAGACATATAATAATTTAAAAAAATTAAAAACATAATAGTAATTTTAAATTACTTTATTTAAAGACATGACCATTTTTTGAAAATGAGTATTTTTCACTATACACTCAAAAGTAAATCATTTAAAAAAAATATAAAAATTTTATCCTAAGAATATTTTGGAATTATGATTTAAAAAAAATCATTTTATCAAATTAAATTTATATAGTTGGAAAAAATAAATTATAACACTCATGCAAAAAATGCAATAAAAACACATTTTATAATAACATATATTTTTGAAGTATAAAATTACATCATTTTCATCCCTTTCCTAGTAACCAAAACGAAATGAATGTTAATTTATTTTGTCGGATATTTAATTTAATCTTTTAATTAATAACATCCATCAATTGTTATTAATTTAACATATTAGGAAAAAAAACATTGCGCGTATGCAAACAGTTTTATGAAAAATAACTCTTTTGCCTTCAAATGATTTTTCTTTCTTTTCTAAACAATTTATAATAAAAGTATAAATTATTATTCATTTTATTAATTAAAAACTTCATTCATATATTTCATAATTTGGTTTCTTCTATTCACACTCAGCAATTCAATGACTAGGTTATAGTGGCCATGTTTAAATAAAAAAAATATAATTGAATATCGCAGTTCTTTTTAAGCTCAATATTTCATGTGATATATGTTATCGAACATAGTATTCATTTAAAACTAAATTATATATGTTTTAAATCTTAATAATTTATATATCCAACTACTCAACAACATGAAAATTAGTATACCGAGGAAGGTTTTTCAATGACACATGGAATTTTCTTACTTTATTATGAATGTTTCGTATATTTTGGTACTAATCTAAGAGGTTTCTTCCTTTAATATTATATTTTCCTATGATTAATCTCAATGTAAATTTTAATGATGAAGATTCCATTTTATCTATAAGATAAACATTTATCATATGGTCATTATGTTTTACATTCATTTAATAATGAATTTTATTAAATGTGTTCGCATTAAAATGATGACTTTTTTATTATATGATATAATGTTGTGGGTTAAGATCTACATTATATTTGGTGGTAAGTTTTTTTAATTCATTACTCTCACTAAATATATTTTTAGGTTGACCATTATGTTAATCATATCATATATGAGTCCTGGATAGTTGACTGCATAACTCTTTTCCCAATATATCAAAGGGATTATCACATATAGAACCATATGGTATCTTGATACTTTTAGGGTTTTTCAGCTAAGTGTGAAACAAATGTTTTTTTTAAACAAATTCCTTTATAGGATGTGAAATTCAAAAAAATAGAATTTTGATTCTAGTGATGGGTAAATTTTGTGAACCATGTTTTGGATTGGAATCTTGAGAGTTGATTCACCTAAAAGAGTTGTTTTATAATGAGGATTGAGGCTTGAGAAATGTTTTAGGTGGTCATGTGATATGGGTAATGTTCATATTCACTTTATGAAATTATATAGCTATAGAAGGTTTCACAATCAATACTTGGACACAATGTGGGGAATGTTGTAGTGGAATCAGAGCATGTAGTGTAAGGAACCATGCTATGAGGGAGGGTGGTAGTGCCTCCTCATCTATATCAAACTACCTCATATTGATGATTCTTTATAAAACTTCAAATATATCAAGAAAATGTGTGTGTAATTCCACAACCCTCCTAGGAACACAAAAAACAATTCCTAGACCTTTTCCCAAAAAAATAGAATCATAATTTTTGGGTTATCCTTTTGATGTTTTTGGGTGAACAGAGTTCTATAGGGAGGTTCATTCAGCCAGAAAATCCCCATAATATTCCACTCTCAATTCCCTATGGCTATGGGTGATATTGGTGGATTTTATGTCAGTTGCATGCACTTTTATCCTTCCTATTACATTACATTTTCTTTACATTCAAGCACCGCTAATTTAGTGGGATTTGGAAAGGATTGTTTTGTCAATTTCACCAAAGCATGTAGAATTGGGAAAGGATGATAAGGATTTTTCTTGGTGTTGTTGGAGTACACCCTAAAAGGATAATAGAACATTTCCTCAGGATATTTCATTACAGGTATAAACCCATATATATTTTCAATACAATTTGGATTAAATTGGAAGAAGTTTCATATTGAATGGTTGTTGATTGTTGGGGAATTTATGTGTCTTAGGTTTGTGTTCATGTTAAGAGTAGGCTACACCTCATTGCTCGTGGTTTTGGAAAGAGGATGATGATTTATGAGATTTTCATAATTTTTTGATATAATTTAATCTAAATTATTCATTTTAAATTTTTTGAACTAAATTTCTTTAAATGTTATGACTCCAGAAATGTTCTCAAGCGGTGATACGAGCTTGAGAAAGAGTTGTTGGATTTTGATTTAAAGGAAATAACTATATGAATGAGGTAGGTGGTCCATTATAATCCCCTTGTGATAATTTAATTTTACTTTTAGTCATGTCATATATTGTCTCTCTTTTGAGGAAATTTTATTTTTTTTAAAATAAATTGTTTTCTACTTCTTATAGATAGAATGTAGTGTCAACGAACATGAAAGAACCTTTATAAAATAGTTTACTTACTCACCACTGAGGGTTGAGTACATAGTTATAAATATGTTTCATGTGATACAAACACCTAATAAGTGTATAAATGAAAACAATTAAACATATGTAGTTGTCATAGTGATAGATTACATTAGGGACCTCTGAGTAAATGAGTGATTTGAACTAAAAATGATTGGCTCATGTTGGCCATGGTGGAACCATGAGATGTATTATAGTCTTTTTAATTTCTTATTAGAGAGTGGGGTGAGTATTTCTCCACCTCTGGTATGTGAGCAACTATGTGGATAATCCCTAGGTATATTTCTGATATATTAGGTGTGTGAGAACCAACCTAGAATAACATTGGGTGTAATAGTGGGATTATTAAATCTTTTTATAGTTAATATATGTAGATTTTCCTATGAGGCTAGTGAGAATGAAATCTATTTGTGATGATGTAAAGGTAAATTATTCCCAAAATTTGATAGGTTTTTACCATAGACTTGAAATTTAGATTGAGGAACCTATGTAGGTTGTCTGTAATATGATGTGACCTAGGGGGTATAGGGTCCCCCGATGATATGTTGACCCTAAAGATGGTTTATATAGATATGGGTAAAAATTGTTTTTAGTGTCACTATGGAACCTTAATCGACGATTTGAACCTCATAGGCCTACAATGTAATGGATGGGTCTTTTACTTGAAAGGATAACCTAGGATATGTTAGATGGCATAGGTAGGTGTCCATCCCATGTTATTGTTATTATTATTATGGCATGTGATGGGTTCAGGTTGTTTACTAACCTATGTGGATGACTTGTGGTTTTGGGGAGGATATAACCCTATGTATGGATGTGGTATCCAATGAGGTTCTGAGGATGAAAGACCCTAGGGTATATATATGGTATCCCGTAATTTTTTTGAGGATGATCCCCCTAGTATGTTTGATTTATAAGTATATATGTCTGAATGTGGGTTTGATACTTAGGGTGGGATATAACCCCTAGGTAATGGAGGATTTTTTCTGGTTCTTTTTAGGGGTGAAATCCCTTAGGTTTATGAAATTCATTTTATTATAAGGATTGGTATATTTCCCTTGGGTTGGTTCTTATGGTTATAGAGATGGGTATATTTTCCTTGGGTACCATCTTATGGTTCTAAGGATGATTTTTTTTCTTATGGTGATTTTTCATCTTCCAAGGATTGGTATATTTCCCTTGGGTGGTTTATAATGTTTTTAGGATTGGTATATTTACTATGGGTGGTTACTTGTGCTCAGAGACACTCTATTAATAGATAAATCATGTAAGATATTTAGATATGGTTCTAGGGAAGGAAGTTGGCCACCTATGGTTTTTGATATGCTTAGATACACTCTGAAATTAGCCTAAGTGGGTATAGTTAATATCAAGAGTCATGTTATAACCCTAGTATCTATAATGATTAATTTTTTATGTTTCAAAAATATATATTTTTATTTATTATGATATTATCACATGTGTATACACTATTGTTTTTATGTATGTGAGCTCATTAATGATTCCCTAATAATTTGCACTCACACCTTGCTCTCGAATCCATTCCACTTGGGTACCTAATAACACTTCACTAATACTAGGTTATAATAGGGAATATGTATAGAGTTTCATGATCATGTGAGATGGCTTGGATGGATTTAGACATTGGGATGTGGTGACGCTTAGGGGTGGAAGTGGAGCCTTACTGAATTTTTAATCTTTTAGGTATTTTGTATATATGATCATACCAATGAGTGATAAATTATTATAAGATGGAATCAATGTTAATAAGGATGACTATTTTCTACATCATTTCATTTGATATAGCATGTTTCTATGATTTATTCCTTCTGTATACTCTATTTATATATTTTTTGTTTTTTGGTAATTTTATCTTACAACTAATCTTAGGAGAGGTTATAGTCTCCCTATGTTAACACCCTAGACCCTCATATCTAGTCATTGGCCTCTGTTGGATATGGAGAAACACTTAATTTCACATGGTGACCACCAATCTAGGCACCCTATGAGTGACCCAGGGTGGTGGGACATTATAAAGTGGTATTTTAGATTTTTATTTACATTACATTTAGGGATATGGTAGATAGGGAATGGGAATGTGTCATAGAATGTAATGGTTATAAAACTTGTGGGTGATGAAAAAATTTTATGATGATAAGTTCTTTTTACTAATGATATGGGATTTCTATTTTTGGTTCCCAATATTATGACTATATGATTTTACCAAGTGTGACACACTTAAGTTTTTTGGATTTATGATTTATGAGTTTTTGTTACTTGGACCGTTGGAAAGAGGCATGTTTTCTTGTATCATTATTTTCATTTAAGAATCACAAGAAATACACCTATTTGTATGTGGTTGATATCACTAAGGATGAGGGTTTAGTTTTATAAAGTACTTGAAAACTTATATGGTTTTCTAACATATAACTTATTAGTGTAATTCTACTTTTCTCGATAATGATGTGTTTTCTCACCAAAAAAACTCTTGTGGATTATATGGATGGATGTTCCTTGAATATATATATACAATACATTTGTTTAAGGGATATTTAATAACCCCTAGTGGGTTGTTATAGGAATTGATGCCTTAATATTGGATCCCTTGTGGGTGATCTTGAAATAGGTTCAATTATTTAATGTGTCAGTAAAAACCTATATAGAGTATTTCTATATAGCTTACTGGTGGAATTATACTTAATTGAACCATATAATTATATTATAAATTACATGTATTTTCATGGGAAGATTTTGTTATATATATATATATATATTGATGGACAATATTGTGCTCCTCGAGAGGAGTTGATTGGTGTGAGGATGCCTAGAATGGATTAGTGTCCCCGATGGGTGGTTGGCTCGGTCATGTGATAACAATTATATGTATATGAGAAACATGGATAGGGTGTGTCGACATGTGAGTCTCCATATGATATAAAATATGGTAATAGTGATGTTTCCCCATGATTTGTGACCTTTGTGAGGTTTGACATGGTGGGATACCCGAGTGCCTTAAGATGTATCTTAGGATATTGGTGAGTTGTGTGCTATGTATCAGAATATTATCGGTATATGACAATAACATGAGAGAGTTTTCATCCTAGGTTTGTGAGTGACATTAATAATGGAATCGTAGATACATGATTTGGGTTTTTAGTTTAGTTCGCAAGAGGTGTTGTCTTAGTCTGGCAATTCCTCATTTTAACAATAACAAATAATGTTTATGCTATTTCTAATCCATGTGATGTTTAATGAGAGAAAAATAATTTTTTTGAATGAATTGAAATATCTCTCAGTCAATAATGGACTGCATGACCTATGAATCAACCATGCATTATGACTCAGGTGACCATAATATAAATTGAGTCACTCCCTTGATCATTTTTTTTGTAAAGGCATGGATTGACAACATGAAAATTAGATTGACATCATGAAAAATAAATCCACCATAGCTATCCCATTATAAACTCTTTGATTGACTACAAGTCTAGTGGGATCAACAACATCAGAAATCATGAAAATGTAAGGAAAAATGAAAGTAATATTTTTTTAAAATGTAGGGTTTCAACAATGTTGATCCGCCATAAGACAAAATGAAGCGACCATGATAAAAATTCACAATTGGAATAATTATTGGACCAACCATATGTGTATGGTGATCAACCATAATTATATAGTTCTTAACCACAAATTCAAATCAATGATTTTATGTACAAGTGATCAACTATATTTCTTGTCAAATAATCCTTCAATATTTCTCACAAAGTATTTAAGCGGTCATAAATTCTAATTTGGAAGCATTAATGATACCATATCTAAATGTAAGTTTTATATTATAATATTTTTAAATTTATTATTACAACTAGCTTACAATGTAGATTTAAATGTCATTCAAAAGAATTTATTGAGCCTGAATTTCTTATCGAAGTATGAGGATATTCGGTCATGATTTTTAAACATCTATTTTTGGAGGAATGTTATTTTTAAAATGATGTGCAATGATATATAAAAATAAATATATACAATATACGAGGGACACAGATGAGATAGACATCAGACTTTTTCATGAACGAAAATGATGAACATATGCTCTATTTTTGAATTTTTATGACTCCATTCTTACATTAAATTCAAAAACACATCATAGAAATATGAAAATATTCTCACATAGATTACAAATTAAAATACTAAAACAATAATAGAAGAAAGATAAATAAAACAATAGAACTACATGCACTTTTGCACAAAAATCATTCCTTTTCCTTACTCTGTTTTGTATTACTTTTGAGTAGTGTGTTATTTATGTTACAAATATTTTATCACTATCTCATTTTATGTATTATAGAGTGTGAGACACTCTCTTTTTCCTTTTCATTTTTTATATCATGAAGAAAATTATAAGATATTGTGTATCATAGACTAACTTTATGTAGTTGTTATGTTTTTACTCTCTCATGTATAATTGTGGAAGAGGATCTATGAATCCTAGAATGACAAGTGTGTTATTTTTTAAAACCTTATCTAGTTTTTATATCTATTTTTTTTAATAAAAATGTCGATATAAGGTGATCATAATTTGTAGAGGATTACGTCTTGTCTTGAGTATAAACCTCTTGTTTTATTTCTATTTTGTGTTTCATCTGTTTTGTTTCACTAAATTTTAAAAAAAATATTTCTAAACTGTTAAAAAAATGTGACATTGATAGTTATATTTAATTTGGGTTATATATATATTTTTTATTCTAGTGAATCTTCTACAAAAGTGAAAATTATTTTGAACCATTCTAAAATGAGTTGCGATTAATCTTTATATATGATGTTTTAAGAATAAAATTATATATTTCAACTATTTTAGTTAAAAAGGATGTATTTTATATATTGGGGTATTTATTTTTTAAATCATTTTTATCGTATATTTTAATTGGAAACTCAATTTAACCCCCTCTAGAGTTTTCAACTCCAACCAACATTTTGTATCAAGGGGTTTTGTTTATTTACCATTTCATACATTTAATTATTATTAAATAATTTTATAAAGATATATTAAATTTTTATTTTCCAACCTCTTATTATGGAGGCTAAGTATATAGGTTATGTATCAAATAGACCTCCATATTATATTGGTAAAAAACTTTTTTCAATGTAAAATCAAAATGAAAATCCATCTTTAGAGAAAGGGTTTTAATAATTAGTGATCTATTGATGATAAATATGAGGAGCCTAAAAGATCTAGTAATGAATGGGATGCTACATCTAAACTTTTTTTGATTCAAAATAAAATATAGAAACCCTTTTTTTATCTTTAAGAGAAGAATAATTTAATATAATACCATCCTATGATATTGTATATCTCATTTGGGATACCCTTTATGTATCTCATTAAGGTGCATCTAATGTCAAGGAAATACATTTGAATATATATATATTATTAATTATGATAAATTCAAAATAAAAATTAATAAATGTATTTATAACTTTCATCTTAGGTTCAATGTGATCATAAACAATATGATTACACTTGAAGATATGGTGAATTCTATGTTTTAAGTAATAAGAATCATGAGATTTCTACCAGAAATAGGAATAGTAGTTTGTATTCATGAATTATTCAACTTAGGTAAGTTACCAATAAAATAATTATTTTGGATGTTGATGATGTACAAATAAGAGAAAAAGGTAAACATAGAAGAGTGTAAAACAAAAACAAAATATATTATATTTAAATCATCCTAGTTAGACAAAAAGTAATTTTTTAAAGATGAAAGTACAAGAAGATGTTATGGTGATACTGATAGTGATGATAAAGTGTCCAATTTAACTAGAAGGATTAACAAGATCTATAAAAGAAAATTTTTTTTAAAAAATTAAATATGATGTATAATATGAAAAGAGATAAAATTGGATGAAATATTAAAAAAAGGATGAGTCATATAATGAGATCACACAATACAAATGTTTAATTAAATGATACATAAAATCTGGTTTTCTAGAGTTAAAATTCAAAAAGATATATCAAGATATATAGAAAATAAAAAAATTGAAATGAAAGCCAATTAGTGTGCATCTAGGGATTTGTCAATTAACTCAGATTCAAGCCAAGAAGATATGAATGGAATATCTAAAATATGTTTTATGGATACTACCTGTGAGTTACATTCTATTTATTCACATATTCCTTATGATTATTAAATATATATAATGGAATTATAAGAATATTATGATAAAGAATAAGACATCATGAATGATTTAAAATACAAATATAACAATTAGAAAAAGGATCATATGTTATGTGTTATAGATATATAATCTATTAATAATAGAAAATAACATAATTGTAGAATATTAAAAGCAAATAATAATTTTAAAAACTAAAACAAAAAAACAAAAAGGTATATAGGAGGGGTTTTTTAAGAAGAATAAAAACCATAAAAATTATGGGAAGTCAGGTTATACCTAACCAAAATTAATGTTTTTTTATCAATATGGATAGAAAAATAAAATATAAAAAAATTAGAACAACTTCCAAAAATATAGATTTAGTTTCAAAGAATGCTACTAATTTTTAAAATTATTATAAGAAATTTAAACTAGAAAAATATTTTAATTCTAGATCTATTGTGAAATTATAATAAGACTTTAAAAAAATTGGATTCCATCGTCTTTGATTTATGTGGACCCAAATCGATCTGGGTGTAAAAATCATTGCGTATTTAATTTATTGTAGTAGAAATTTTTATAAATATTTAGTAAGAATATATAGTATCTGGATAGTGGATATTCTAGACATATAACTAGTGAAAATTAAAGATTTAAATTGCTTATAAAGGTGGATGGTAGGCATATTAATTTTTGTTAAAATAAAAGATAAAAAATCATTGGACATGGACAATTTGGTAACTACGAATCAAACCTTATTTATAAATTAATATTTATAGATTATTTAAAATATAATCTATTTGTATTTCTAAATTATGTGATGATGGTTATCATGTCAAATATGTAAATAATTATTTACAAAATTATTCTAAAATTCTTTAGAATTTATTTCTTTTTATAAATGATAATTTTTATATAGTTAATTTAGATTCATTATTTTCTAAAAATGTTTCTTTTTTATTTATTTTCATATATAATCTATAAAATGCCATGGGAGAATAATCTATTACAATATACACTCACTAATAAAGAAAAAAAATAAAGGTTTATTCAAAGAAAATCCTAAGAAAAAATTTCATAAAGACAAAGTTTGTTATCCCTATCAAATGGGAAAGCAACAAAAAAATATTTTTCAAACCATATAAGGAGTTATATAACTATAAAGACCCAGAAATTTCAAAGAAATTTTTTTTTCTTAATTTACTTTGGAATTTTACAAGAATGCAGTTTCTGACGGCACCTGATTCCGAGGCTCGGTGTGCCCGGAATAAATTTCTGAAGTTTAGCTCGGGTACGTTTAGTGAACGAACGAGCGGGAATTCCTATCTTTTGAACCAGTGCTCGGAATTGAAATCCGATGACACCAATAAACTCGCAACGCCGGTAATCACTTAAGAGAACCTTTACCGTAGTTGCATTTTTGTGGGAGAAGAAGTTAATTAATGGGGTTTAATTGAAAAGTAAATAAAATTGTTGGATCAATTTTATTTCATATCAAGGTGGTTAACTTCTCCCATGGGAAGTTGGTGGTGGGGCCCACATCCACCCACCTTCCCATGTGTGGATAATTGAAAGGGTGGGGCCCACACGAACGCCCCAACTTTTCAAATCCCTTATCTCCTCTTAACCCCTCACCTTCCTAACTCCCCATTAACTCACTTTCATTAATTTTTTTGACAACTTGTTATAATTAAAATGGTGAGTTACTTAATTTCAAACTCTTGAAATTCAAATGGTTAGGATGTGTTAATAAAATTAAGACTTGGTATTATTTTATTTTTGTTAGATTTTTTGTCACATTGAGAGGTTTGGGAAGCGTGAAGTCTTCTTCTTCTTCAACCTCGACGAAGAACCCGAAGAACACCGTTCTTCAACGAAGAACATCTCCGCCGAAGAACCCAACGTCTTCTTCTAACAACGTTTCATCTTCGAACACAACTCGATGACAATGGAATCAATGTTCGTTTTCCGAGACACCCGACCTCCGCGATGCTCATCTTCTGCGGCTCAATTGACGTGCACCGTTCCTCAACCGAGGTAGGGAATTGTTTATGAAATATTAATGAACCCCATGAAACTTACTTCTAAATCATAGAAAGATGATAAAATAAACATTAATTTGATCCGCAACGATTATGTTGCTGGATGGGATTTTATTTTGGTATTCTCTTTCCTTTTGAGAAAATAACGACGAGCGCAGACCAACCAATTCCAGGTTGATCCACGGATCGTTCGTACATGTGGATCGATGTATGGGTTTTATTTATTTATTTGATTCGTGAATACCAACTTGATGATCTTCGTGGATTTAAACCATTTGTTATCGAATAACATTAGGGGGTTTGACCGCACAAACATTTCCGACCCTCCTCCTTAATTCCATGATGGTTCCTTTGTGGTTGGTACGGGAAGGCGTGGTGCCATCGCACCACGCGGTTTCATGTGGAAGGATATGCGCGGCGTCGTCGCGCTACGCCGTGGAAGGATGTTTAAGAACACGACGTCATCGCGCCGCGTCGAAGAAAACCAAAGAACCGCGGTCGGAGTCGGGCCACGGCGAAGGGGCTCGGCGCCATCGGGTTGCGCTGGAAAACTACAAAGATGACGCTATTCATTTTGACGTGTGGATTGACGGGCGACGACGAAGTAGGCTGTTTTGGCATTTGAATCCCTTCGCAGTGAAGGTGGGGTCCCGGGGGGACCATAGGTGGAGACAGCAGGAGAAACGGACCACCAGAGCGCGTCCGGTGGTCCGCGGAATGCGGCGGCGGCGGCGGCGCGCCGCCGGAAGTTGCCGGAATTTGCCGGCGTCAGTTGCCGCCGGCGTCAATCAGCGGCGAAGGGGGGGGGGGGTGGGGGGCGCACCCCCGCCGCTCCGCGGCGACCGCCCGGCCGCGGCCTGCCGGTCGGGCCGGACCGGACTGAGCCAGACCGGGACGGGCCCAGCCGGATCAGACCCGGATCGGGTCGACCCAGTTCGGGCCGACCTAGGGGGGCCAGGCCAGGTCGGCCCGGGCCCAGACCGCCCGTTTTCAGACCACTTTCGGTCAAATGCCCATATCGTGAGCTGTAGACCTCCAATTTACTTGTTGTCAGTTGCGTAGCGATCCTTGGAATGAGACAGTCGTTTTGGTATATCGCACTCAAGGTTTCAGAATTCTCTGAGTTCGGCCAGGTTGGTTCGTACATGAAACCAACCGGGCCCTCGGAGTGGAAACGCTCATATCTTAAACTCCGGACGTCCGATTGACGTGTCGTCGACTTGGTTGAGTTCCTCTTAGTGAGACGGATATTTTGGCATACTCCGCATGGGTTTTGGACGCAGGTGGAGTACGGTCGGGTTGGTTTTTCCTTAAAAACCAATTGGGCCCCTCGAACGGAAAAGCTAATAACTCTCAGACCGGGCGTCCGATTGATGCGCCGTCTGTTGCGTTGAGTTCCTGTTGACAATACGGAAATTTTGGATACAACAAATTTGGACTATGTGACAACTGATGTATCTTCCTCTCGGCTCATGGAGCGGACCCTCCCGAACGAGCTTGTTGTGTGCGGGAACCCTAGTGCTAGCTGCGACTGCGACTTCGAAGACGACTGTGAAGAGATCCTCAGTGGATTCGACGACGATGACTATAGCACACAGCGATCCTATGGGGGTCAGTGCTACAGATCCTGTGTGGGTCCGATCTTATGTGGGTCTTTGCGGGGATTAGTAGCTATCGATCCTTTGTGGATCTGACAGCTTAGATGATTCAGTACTGGTCTTGTATCCTATGTGGGTCCCAGTATAGATGAATCAATGAAGACAGCTGGTCTTGTATCCTATGTGGGTCCTAGCTGTGCTGGTCTTGTATCCTATGTGGGTCCCATCATAGATGATTCAATACTGGTCTTGTATCCTATGTGGGTCCCAGTATAGATGAATCAATGAAGACAGCTGGTCTTGTATCATATGTGGGTCCTAGTTGTGCTGGTCTTGTATCCTATGTGGGTCCCATCTTAGATGATTCATTACTGGTCTTGTATCCTATGTGGGTCCCAGCTTGGATGATTCAATACGGGTCATGTATCCTATGTGGGTCCCAGTATAGATGAATCAATGAAGACAGCTGGTCTTGTATCCTTTGTGGGTCTTAGCTGTTCTGGTCTTGAATCCTATGTGGGTCCCAGCTTAGATGATTCAATATTGGTGTTGTATCCTATGTGGGTTCCAGTATAGATGAATCAATGATGACAGCTGGTCTGGTATCCTATGTTGGTCCTAGCTGTGCTGGTCTTGTATCCTATGTGGGTCCCACCTTAGATGATTAAGTAACTATATCTGATCATCTCTTTCACCTTTTCGATGATGTATACCTGTGTGAGCTGAAACCTGTCTTTGCTTTCCTGTGTGGAATATGATTTGCTTTCTTCTGTAGACCGGGATGTACTTGGGCTTTGTGGTTGGAACATGTTGGAATTGATGACTTAGGTATATGTATGGGCAAATACCTAAGAATTGATGGTTGTTACTTCTTGATTGTATCTTTCATTTGTGGTTTAACCTTTGTGGATTTTGGGAGACCTTCGGGGTCTCGGGGTCCCTAATGAGTAGTTTATACTCACCCCTGCACGGGCTATGCCCACACTACGTTGTGTTGGTTGCAGACAATGGATAGCATTGATCGTGGTTGAGGCTTGTAGAGCAGGACGGTAGCTGGAGGTGGACCCCTGGGAGGAACGTACTCGGAGCGGACGTCGGGACCCGAGGAGCAGTGGAGCTATCTGTACCCACCCTTCGGGTGGAATTTCTAGTGGACGGCCCGACGCTGTGGATTTTCTTTTCAGTTGATGTTTTCCCCTTTCAGTTGTACTTTACAGTTGGGCTTGTATTTCCGGCCCCTTTTACTTTCATCACAGCTTGTTAAAGTTTTTACTTAGCGTTTACTCTTTCCGCTTGCTTACTCTGTGGTGGTTGTTTACTTTACAAAGGCAATGCCTTCCCTGTTTATTGGGATTTACACCTTGGTTCTAGTCACCAGCCCCTGGCCTATGGAAGGCGGGCTTGTGGTAGTCACGGCACGAGCCCCGAGGACGGGTCGTGACAAATTGGTATCAGAGGAGTTCGGTTCTACTGCATACTCTGATCTTTATTCTATGTGAAGCAATAGTGTTATGCATATTGAGTGTGGTTATCAGTTCAGGGAGTCCAGTATTGGTGCGGCGACCGACGTATCCGTACACCAGGACCCTGACTTCTGATTTCCAACTTAATGCACGAAAACATTGAATGCATGGGTGTTTCAAGTTTCCTTTGTGATTACTTGTGTCAGCTCACCAGGTATAAGACGTTGACCGTGTTGCATCTCTTCAGAATTTCTCCATGAAGACAGTCAGTTGGAGTTCTGAGAGAGTACTCGATGACGGCTCACCGAGCGACGAGGCTCTGGTGCAGGGCCCTTTTTACTATGTTGGCACCCTCGGGTGGTGTACCAGTAGCACCACCACCTGTTGGGCAGCAGATGCCAACAGCTATACTAGCAAACTGTGCACGTTGGCGGAGCGCATTGCACGAGTTCCAGTAGTAGTGGCCTCCGAGGTTACGAGGTGAGATAGATTCCCAGACAGTTGAGCAGTGGATGGTGTCGATTTCTAGAGTTTTCCGCCTAGCTGAGACATTAGTAGAGTGAATGGTGGACTTGGCCACTAGTATTTTTCCAGTGAATGGCCATGATGATGGTCCGCATAGTGATGAGGCTTCGGTACGTGGACCGATGCCTGAGATAGGGCCTTTGGGTAGTGTGTTAGCTATACATCACTACCTGTTGGTCAACAGTTACAACCGGCGGTATCGGTAGGTGACACATGTAGGCTTACTACCATACATGTGTTCTAACATTAGATACCCTCAAGATCTGAGGAAAACCTGACTCATAGGCGGCCGAGGACTGGCTTGAGGAGGTGTCTGAGAGTTTTCTAGAGCTTTTACAGTTTCGGCAGGACGACGTGTTTATAGCTGAGAAATCATCGAGGCGTACCGAACATACCGGGTACTCGATGAATGCGTTTCGATCAGTGCAATAGAGCTCGGACCTTTGAGCGTGGTTTGTTTAAGGACTTCCGAGCCATCATCTTTTCTCTATGCATTCCTACTTAGGCTAGGGTGCTAGAAGGAACCTTTGTGGTTGAGAATTCTTTGCTGATCGAATACAGACAGAGAATTTTAAAGTATGGAAAGCAGGAAACTGACACCAGTCTCGAAGACTTGGGCGTGTAAAATGTTTCAAGTAGAGGAAATTTTAATGAAAAATGAATCTGCAGAGCAGCAAACATGGAGGCAGAGCTAGGAGAACATCTTGTGGTGGAGTACATTTCAACACATTACCATCACCCGCCTTTGTAGTCCCCGCTAGACTCAGGGAGTTAGAGAGCAGGGGAAGAGATTAGCTTCTTGCGGTCAAGGAGTGCGACAAAAAAGGGATCTAAGGATGATTCGATGTGCAGACTTTGTCTTCTACTAGCTGCCGTAGCAACAGACATCGAAACGAATCATCCCTTCCATGAATCTTGTCCCAGACCTAGAGTTTCCGGTTAAGTCATTGACTTGACCCTAACGTCTGGAGATACCTTTGGGAGGATACTCGATATTCACACTTTCGTGGATAGTGTGATCTGACCCTTGAGGCGAGAGTCTCGGTTGGGACCTCTTGGTGGCAGCGTAGAGGCCTTACGACGTTAGTTTGAGTATGAATTTGGAAATCACTATTCATACTCAAATTGGCGGTATTAGGAAAACATCGGGTGGGTTTTCCTTGGTCGGAAAAAAGGAATCCCTGGGCAGCACAAGTTAAACCCATGCATGGGAGGGTGAGACCAATCACTCTTGAGACGACCAACCTTACCCTCATGGCAGCAGTCGTTTTGAGTTTCAGTTCTAACAGGAATTGAAGACCTTTTTAGTTCGAGGATGACGATCACGTTCTTATACGGGTCTCACCTCGATGAGGATTAAAAATATTTTTCCAAGGTGGAATGTTGTCTCCATGCTTCATCGGACCCTTCCAGGTCTTCAGCGGGATTGGCGAGGTGGCTTACCGCCTAGCTCTACCGCCTTTGTATCCCTAGTTTGTGTTGAAGATTTACGGGGATGTAAATCCCTATGGTGGGAGTAATGTAAAGACCGGTAAATTTCAAGGAAATTTTTTTCTTAATTTACTTTGGAATTTTACAAGAATGCAGTTTCTGACGGCACCTGATTCCGAGGCCCGGTGTGCCCGGAATAAATTTCCGAAGTTTAGCTTGGGTAGGTTCAGTGAACGAAGGAGCGGGAATTCCTATCTTTTGAACCAGTGCTCAGAATTGAAATACGATGACACCAATGAACTCGAAACACTGGTAATCGCTTAAGAGAACCTTTACCATAGTTGTGTTTGTGTGGGAGAAGAAGTTAATTAATGGGGTTTAATTGAAAAGTAAATAAAATTGTTGGATCTATTTTATTTCATATCAAGGTGGTTAACTTCTCCCATGGGAAGTTGGTGGTGGGGCCCCACATCCACCCAACTTCCCATGTGTGGATAATTGAATCGGTGGGGCCCACATGAACCGCCCACCTTTTCAAATCCCTTAACTCCTCTTAACCCCTCACCTTACTAACTCCCCATTAACTCACTTTCATTATTTTTTTTGACAACTTGTTATAATTAATAAGGTGAGTTACCTAATTTCAAACTCTTGAAATTCAAATGGTTAGGATGTGTTAATAAAATTAAGACTTGGTATTATTTTATTTTTGTTAGTGTTTTTGTCACTTTGAGAGGTTTGGGAAGCGTGAAGTCTTCTTCTTCTTCAACCACGACGAAGAACACGAAGAACACCATTCTTCAACGAAGAACATCTCCGCCGAAGAACGCGACGTCTTCTTCCAACGACGTTTCCTCTTCGAACGCACCTCGACGACAACAGAATCGACGTTTGTTTTCCACGACGCCCGACTTCCGCGACGCTCGTCTTCCGTGGCTCAATTGACGTGCACCGTTCCTGAACCGACGTAGGGAATTGTTTATGAAATATTAATGAACCCCATGCTACATCCTTCTAAATCAAAGAATGCGGATCAAATAAACATTAATTTGATCTGAGAAGATTATTTTGCGGGTTGGGATTTTATTTTGGTATTCTCTTACCTATTGAGAAAAGAACGATGAGCGCGGACCAACCAATTCCAGGTTGATCCGCGGATCGTTCGTACATGTGGATCGATGTAGGGGTTTTATTTATTTATTTGATTAGTGAATACCAACTTGATAATATTCGTGGATTTAAACCATTTTTTATCGAATAACGCGAGGGGTTCGGACTGAAAAAACATGGCCGACCCTCATCCTTAATTTTGTGATGGTTCCTTTGTGGTTGGTACGGGAAGGCGTGGTGTCGTCGCACCATGCAGTTTCATGCGGAAGGATATGCGTGGCGCCATCGCGCTGCACCATGGAAGGAAGTTTAATAACGCGTCACCGTCGCGCCATGTCAAAGAAAACCAAAGAACCACGGTTGGAGTCGGACCGCGGTGAAGGGGAGCGGTGCCATCGGGTCGCGCTGGAAAACTACAAAGATGACGCTATTCGTTTTGACGTGCGGATTGACGGGCGACAACGAAGCATGTCGTTTTGGCGTTTGAATCCCTTCGCAGTGAAGGTGGGGTCCCGGGGAAACCATAGGCAGAGACGGCAGGAGAAATGGACCAACGAGGCGCGTCAGGTGGTCCGCGGAAGGTGGCGGCGGCACGCCACGCCGGCGCGGCGGCGCCGGCGACCGGCAGCGGAGGGGCGCCACCGGAAGTTGCCGGCGGCGGTTTCCACCGGCGTCAATCAGCGGCGAAGGGGGGGGGGGCAGCCGCACGCACCCCCGTGGCTCCGCGGCGACCGCCCGGCCGCGGCAGGCCGGTCGGGCCGGACCGGACCGAGCCGGACCGGGCAGGGCCCAGCCGGGTCGGCCCGGGCCCAGACCCCCCGTTTTCGGAAAACTTTCGGTCAAATGCCCATATCTTGAGCTGTAGACCTCCGATTGATGTGCCATCAGTTGTGTAGAAATCCTTGGAACGAGATGGTCGTTTTGGTATACCGCATTCAAGGTTTCGAAATACTTTGAGTTCGGCCGGGTTGGTTCGTACACGAAACCAATCGGGCCCTCGGAGCAGAAACACTCATATCTCGAACTTCAGACATCCGATTGACGTGTCGTCGACTTGGTTGAGTTACTCTTAGTGAGACAGATCTTTTAAAATACTCCTCCCAGGGTTTTCATGCAGGTGGAGTACGGTCGGGTTGGTTTTTCCTTAAAAACCAACCGGGCCCCTGGAACGAAAAAGCCAATAACTCTCAGACCGGGCGTCCGATTGACGCGCCGTCTGTTGCGTTGAGTTCTTGTTGTAGATACGGAACTTTTGGATACATCAACTTCGGACTATGTGACAGTTGATGTATCAGCCTCTCGGCTCGTGGAGCGGACCCTCCCGAACGAGCTTACTGTGTGCGGGAACCCTAGTGCTGGCTGCGACTACGACTTCGACGACGACTGTGCAGAGATCCTCAGTGGATTCAACAGCGATGACTACAGCAAACAACGATTCTACGGGGGTCAGTGCTACAGATCCTGTGTGGGTCCGATCTTGTGTGGGCCTTTACGGGGATTAGTACCTATCGATCCTTTGTGGATCTTACAGATTAGATGATTCAGTACTGGTCTTGTATCCTATGTGGGTCCCAGTATAGATGAATCAATGAAGACAGCTGGTCTTGTATCCTATGTGGGTCCTAGATGTGCTAGTCTTGTATCCTATGTGGGTCCCAGCATAGATGATTCAATACTGGTCTTATATCCTATGTGGGTCCCAGTATAGATGAATCAATGAAGACAGCTGGTCTTGTATCCTATGTGGATCTTAGCTGTGCTGGTCTTGTATCCTATGTGGGTCACAACATTGATGATTCAATACTGGTCTTGTATCATATGTGGGTCCCAGTATAGATGAATCAATGAAGACATCTGGTCTTGTATCCTATGTGGGTCCTAGCTGTGATGGTCTTGTATCTTATGTGGGTCCCAGCTTACATGATTCAATACTGGTCTTGTATCCTATGTGGGTCCCAGTATAGATGAATCAATGAAGACAGCTGGTCTTGTATCCTATGTGGGTCCTAGCTGTGCTGGTCTTGTATCCTATGTGGGTCACAGCTTAGATGATTCAATATTGGTCTTGTATCCTATGTGTGTCCCAGTACAGATGAATCAATGAAGACAGCTGGTCTTTTATCCTATGTGGGTCCTAGCTGTGCTGGTCTTGTATCCTATGTGGGTCCCAGCTTAGATGATTCAGTAACTATATCTGATCATCTCTTTCACCTTTTCAATGATGTATACCTATGTGAGCTGAAACCTGTTTTTTCTTTCCTGTGTGGAATATGATTTGCTTTCCTATGTGGACTGGGATGTAGTTGGGCTTTGTGGTTGGAACGTGTTGGAATTGATGACTTAGGTATATGTATGGGAATATACCTAAGCAGTGTCGGTTGTTACTTCGTGATTGTATCTTTCCTTTGTGGTTTAACCTTTGTGGATTTTGGGAGACCTTCGGGGGTCTCGGGGTCCCTAATGAGTAGTTTATACTCACCCCTGCACGGGCTATACCCGCACTACGTTGTGTTGGTTGCAGACGACGGACAACATTGATCGTGGATGAGGCTTGCAAAGTAGGACGGTACCTGGAGGTAGACCCATGGGCCGAACGTACTCGGAGCGGATAGCGGGACCCGAGGTGCAGTGGAGCTATCTGTACCCACCCTTCAGGTGGGATTTCCAGTGGACGGCCCGACACTACGGCTTTTTTTTTAATTGTTGTTTTCCCCTTTCAGTTGTACTTTACAGTTGGGCTTGTATTTTCGGCCCCTTTTACTTTCAGCACAGCTTGTTACAGTTTTTACTTAGTGTTTACTCTTTCTGCATGCTTACTCTGTGGTGCTTGTTTACTTTACAAAGGCAATGCCTTCCCTGTTTATCGGGATTTACGCTTTGGTGCTAGTCGCCAGCCCCTTGCCTATGGAAGGCGGGCTTGGGGTAGTCACGGCACGAGCCCCGAGGACGGGTCATGACAATAACTCTCAAAGCTCAGAATTGGTTCATATGGATTTATTTGGACCATAAACAGTTTCTATTTTAGTAGGAAAACATTATTCTTTTGTTATATTTTATGATTATTCAAGATATACATGGGCGTTTTTATTTTCTCATAAAAGTGAAGCTAAATCATGTTTTTCTAAATATTTTAAATATCTAGAAAACCATAAGGGAATTACCATAAATTCCATGTGATTTTATCATGACAAAGAGTGTGATAATTGAGAATTTGAATCTCTATTCCCAAAACATGGCTATACTCAAAATTTATTTTTACCTCGAACACCTCTACAAAATAGGTGGTCGAAAGGAGAAATAGGACTCCTTAAGAAGTTTCTAGTACAATTATTAGTGAATATGAATCTATTTTCTATATATATGATATATCTATTAACACAGATCACTATATAATTAATAGATATCTTATAATAATTATCTTGAAAAATAATCCTTATGAATTATGGAATGGTATAAACCCTAATGTTAATTAATTTAGAGTTTTTGTCTGTGAATTTGATATTCCTAACAAAAAATAGAATCAAAATAAATTCACACTGAAAACAATGTTGTAATTTTCCATAGATATTCAATCATTAGTGAAGCATTTTGTATGTTTAACAAGAAATATAAATTTGATGAAGAAACTGCTCATCTCACTTTTAATAAGATAAATCCCCATGAACCAAAACATTATTTATAAAATCTTGAGGGTGATATTGAAAACATGAATATTAATAATACCTCTTAAATGTAGATACCCATACCCTAGTAACATGAATTCAATATCTTCTTTAATACATTATCATAAGATACATGTAATTGCATCCCGAAGGATCAAATAGTTTATTTTTCTTAGTAAACTTAATATAAATAAGAGTATTTTGTTACATTATAAAACAAAAATTACAACATAAGTATTTCTTTTGAGAATATCATTATTCCCTATATAATATCATTTCATATCAAAAATATTATACTTCCTATATTGTTGAAAAATGAAGGAAACTAAGGGTGATCTCAAAGGATAAATAAGGTTTATGTACAACGGAATATATTATGGAACAATATGCATAATAAGCATGGAAAGGTAAATAACTAAACACACAATTCATTTAAATAACTTGATTATCAGGAAAATATAAGTCATAATCAATATGGAAAGGTAAATAACTAAAAACATATTCCATTTAGTCAATAAAATGAGAATAAAATGCATCATGATATAATTTCACTGTGAAATTATCATATATAATAACAACTAAATTATTAATTGTTGAAATGATTAATTATTGTATTATATGATATATGACATCATGATACCTATATCGTCAATACCATTCCCATGGAAGTTTAAAAAATATAGGTAGCGACCCATTGAATGAAAGATTATAGATTTGTCTCATGAGACCTACTAATGCCTCAAGGGGGTATAAAATACAAGGCCCCACTTGTTAATGTGGTACCAGAGCAATTTTTATATTTCAAATGATCAATTTAATCCTTGAATCAATCTTCCTTATCATCAAATATTCTTCTTTATCAATGTATACAAATTTATCATTATTTCTCCAATTGATAAAATAAAAAACAAAGTAAACACTATATATATAAATTTTATACGGTTTTGGAAATAATAATATCTATTATAAAAGAATATATATCAAATAGAAATGAAATTTACAATGAAATTTTTTTATAATAAATTGATTTTTTTCCAGATAAATTTAACAATCAAAAAACAAAGTGAGATTATACAAAAACTTTTACCACCATGTAATTTACAATTCAAATCCCATTAGATGAAATAATTGAAATTGAAAGTTAATATTCCATGAATTATTAAGGAATAAAAATATTACATGTAAAAGGGGGGATATATATATCATATAAAATTAATTAGGTGTATAACATTACAATATGTCCTAATGAAGGGAAATTGAGACGAACTCCCTTATCGCACACTTCATTTTGGTTGAATGTGTGTTAACCTCCTATATAATGGGTTTAATCATGTTATTATTTTATAAAAAACCATAATAATATTTATAATATTATATATTATACTCTTAGAACATTTTACAACCTTTTTTATAATGATATTTCATTATTTTTTATTTTTTCGGGTGTTAATTATCTTGTTTTCTATGACATGTTTTGTAATGAAATTTTTTATTCTTGTTTATATTATATAGTTCAATCATATCCAAAATAATAATCATGAAATAATAATCATATTTTTACATTAATTATACATTAACAAATAATTATTTTTTTTATTAAAAGTAATGTACATTATGATCATGTAGATGGTAGGTCATACGTGTACATGAGTAATGCATCCATTTTTAAATGATCATTATATAAAGAACACAAGGTATATTCTAACATATATAATGATTAAAATGTCATATATACCATATTGTTTCTTTAAATATACTTATTTTTATCATCTATGTGGCGTGGTAATAAAAATATAGTCACATCACCTTATGAAGGTGGTAGTCCACACGTACATGAATGATGTTTTCATTTTTCAGGGTAAAAAAGAAATTGATATATTATATTATAAGAATGTTAAATATTTAATTTATATCACAAATATTCATTACATTTATCCTTATTACATTCAATGTAGTGAGTTAGTGATGGACGAATCACATTGCTTCCTCGAGCAATGGTCTGTCGTACACACGAGCGATGCTGTCATATTTCATATATAATGGAAAGTCAAAAAGGTATATATGATATAATGACTCTATATAAATAGTAATGTTTTAAAATTTATATATATTCTTTATATTTATCATCATACCCAACCGTGATATGTGGTAATAGAAAAATAATGACATCGATTCGTGAGGAGGTGGTCCATTATTCACACTAAAGGGATTTCGTAACCCATTTGATCAGAGTGGAGATGGTTTTGGACATTAAATTATTATATAAACATACCATTATGTGGAAAATTCTGAATTTATAATATCATAATGTTCTAATAATAATTTAATGTGGTGGAGGAAGAGTTAAAATAAAAATGCTCGTTAAATAACTTTACCTCTTCTTCAGATATCCACATTAGATTTTCACCAAAAGCCTTCTTAGGTTGGATTTATACCAAAAATAATTCTTCTCGGATGAAAGAAGGGAATTTGGGAAGTTGTTTTGGATGTTATTGGATAAACCAAAAGGGTTTTGGAGGTATGAATAAGTGAAGGGTGTGAATACACATTTATTAGTGGGGAAAGGGAACACTCTAGGAAATTAACTATAAATTTCCCAAAATGATAATGTAATTCTCATTAAAAAAGATTTAAAATAACCTTTTATTCTATATTTTTAAGAATAAGTTGGAAATATGTCGATCTAATAATATTTTCACATGTTTTAAAGTCATTTTTAACCCTTACACTTTTAGTTTAACCCCCAAGTAAATCTATTTTTACTCTTTTTTCGAAATTAATTTTTATTATATTCACTATTCATTTTTCTAAAAACTTTTGTTGAAATTATTAGATAATATAAATTAATTTTATTCTAAATAGGTAATCCATTTTAAAAAATTTCATTCTCTGATGTGGCAGAATTTTATTTAAGATTAATCTCAAAAATACGACGAGAAAGAGTGTTTCTAAAGAGAAAATGTTCAAAATTTTACAAGGTTTTTATATCTAAGATAAATATATAAATGATTTAAACTATATAAATTGGATTGATAGATATATAATTGAACTAATTTTACATTAAAAACAATTCAAAATGTAATTTAACATTATAAATAATTTCAAAAAAAACAATTTTTAATTAAATTCAGGTTTTCAGTATTAATGTATTTTAGAAAAATTCAAATCATTCAACCAAATATAATTTTTATATTATGATTTTAAAAAAAATTTTATTTTTATAAAATAAATTATCTAAAAGTGATAAAAATTAATTTTAAATTATGTCTAGAAGGAATGAATAAACTGTCTTTTAGAAAAAATACAATTTTTTCTAAAACAAATTCTTTTTCTATCAAATGAATATTATTTTAATTTCAACAAATATTTAAATATAATTTTCAAAATTTAGTTATTATTATTCATACCTTCTAGTTTAATGTCTATTTATACTATATTATGTTTTATTTCAACTTGTTTTGGTATGTTTCATAACCTAATGAAGAGAATAAATTTTAAGATATATATTTTTGGGGTTATTTAAAATCATTGTTTCATGTCGCATAATAAAGAGAATAAATTTTTATTATTTTATAATTTTAGGTGTTACATTCTCCCATCCATAAATAAATTTTTTCCTCACTATTTAAACTTGATCTCGGTAATCAAGGGTTTGATATTTGAAAATTATTTTGTTTCAAATCCACAATATAAAAGGGGTAAATAAAATATCCTCTTAATAAGAGAGAAAATAATGTAAAAAGGGTCATATAGAATAACACATAACTAGGTTTCTAATTTGGAGAACATTGGTGTCAACTGAATATATGAACATGGAAGAAAATCGTAAATAATAACATATAATGATTGGGGACATTAGTCACAAGTGAATGATCAATGGAAATTTAAGGGATAAAAAACCATAAATATGTGATTAATTAAAAGACTATATGATTCATTAGATATGAATTTAATAGGATAATTTTTTTTCAAGATCATTTTCTTAAATTTTTGAATTATTTTACTATCTAAGAGTATAAGTAAATATAATTACTTAATATGTTCCTATTTTATAAGAATGTTTTCATCATTTTGTTTTGCTTTGGTGAATTTAAAATCCATCTCTTACTCTAAGAAATTAATATCCAAAAATGAGTTTTTTATATTCCTTAATCACAAAATTTTATTTTTAATGTATCATAATATATATATAATGTGAACACTCTTTTTTCTCTCTCTAAATATTTTATAAAATAGATATGGTTAGCAAAAGTTATCCAATATAATATACTATTTTACAAACCTAAATAGTGACACCACTAGTTCATCATTAATATTTATTTTTCAAATAATTTAAATAATAATGAGTTAATCAAGATATCATGTAGTAATGTGGTATAAACTAATACATTATTGTCATTTGGTCATGGGTTCAAGCCCTGAGGCCTTCCTGGATGTGAAGGGTTGTCACCAAACATGTGGTTTGTCCTTTTTCGAAAACTATATTAGTATTATTCTTATAATATTCACTAAAAAATATGGACATACCTAAAATAAAATTAATCAATAAATAATCATTAGATATATTTTTAAATAAAACTTTTTTATAATTAAAAGTCTAATAATATTATTCAAAAATTATTATTGTGTCATTAATGATCGTATTAAACCTAAAGGTTATAAATACCTTTAAACTTATTTCTATAAATTATAAAAGTCATTATTCCTCAAATAATGTTTCCACTAAAACATATACTTGTCATAAATCATTACCAAACTATCCTTAATCATTGTATAATCACCTCACATAAAACATAAAAATGGTTGTATAAGACATTGAACTTATGATCAATCTTAAACTCATTAACCCATGATAGTATCCATAGCTCTTAGGACAATTAATACATATATTATTATAAAATTTAACAAAATCATTATATGTTTCATGATTCTTATAACCAAAATACTATTGTTAAAATTAATTTTGTAATATAATTATGGGATCAAAATAAATACTTCAACCATTTTATTTCAATATAGGTCTTTCCTTGGATTATGATTTAACCTTTAGAAGTGGGATTAGAATTAGATAATGACAAGGTTCTCTACATTTAAGAAAAGTAAATATAAATGGATCCCTATAATGATATTTATTTCTTTCACACTCTTCATTTTACTCGGTATTTATTTTCTTTATACCATTATTTTACACACATAAATCATATTCTCATTCCATTGAGAAACATTATTATGTCTCTCTTTACAAATTTCTAACCTGATGGAAATCAAGCATTACTTCAACCATTGTCTCTATCACATTAACTATTAGAGAACTCCATTCTTCCCTAGATTGGTGAGTTTGTGGGTTGGTTAAGGTATATGTTTTTAATCATATTTTGGGATAACTAATTAGGAAAAATCATAATATCTTTCACTCCAGTCATCATCCAATTTGGTTTCTCAATTTTACCACCTTGTTTTTTATATTCAATATTATCATGATTATTTTGTGTCCCAACCATTAACTAAAACCAAAATGTATTATGTGAGGAACAATAATTATAGTAGGAAACCGTATAATAATATATTGGATGCTTAAATAATAAAACGATATTTTTAATATAAGACAAGTTTAGGTTTAACCTAGAACATTCACTTTCATTATCTATTTAAATTCTTCATAATTGTTTGTAAACAATATTTGAATTATCCAAATCATATCCCATGTGTGTGTTAGACTAGGCACATAGTAAGGCCCATTTTTGTGTACTAGGTGGTGATCAGGTGAAGCCCAATGTATCCTTTTCAGAGTAATTATCCCTAGGTACATATGTTATATAACCACATCCACATGTAATATATAGACAGTGATATATTTTCTTGGAAAAAACACAAAATCTATTCCATACTAAAACATTATGATGTTCCTCTATACTTGTTATCAAAGTATATTAAAAGGTTATTTTACAAAATATATGTTTTCTTAAATCGTGTTCCCAAGGATTCTACTAAACTTCCTCTGATAACATCTAAAGCGACTCATACCATAATAACTGAGAGCTGGTGTTTACTTTATTACATTGTCATAAGATTCAAGTAATCACGTCCTAAAGGACCAAATATTTAGTATTCTTGGTAAACTAGGTACATATGAGATAATTTTATTAAATTTGAAATAAAAAATTACATTACAATTTTTTCTTTTGAGGATATCATTATTCCATCTATCATATCCTTACGTATCAAGACTTTATAAACATCATGGATTCATGAGAATGGAAAAAAGGGCAATAAGAAATTCTCAATAAGGTTTAAGTATAGAAGAAGATATGACAAGAATTGGGAGATCCACTCTCAATGATGGAGAGACTCCCTATCACCAGTCTTCTTTCTAAAAACGGGAACCAATATATATAATAAAGGATGATGAGATTGTCAGTCACTAATAGATGTTTTTATCTTATGGAAAATCATGTGCTCTGACCACTATTATCAGTGGATCTGGTGATCAAATTCTCTCTTATTTAGTTTTAGATTTTGGAAATATGAATTCTAGAGATCGATTGGTTGGAGGTGATAACTTTGGTGATCTAGTATGAGATAATGATCTAGGGCTTTCCTAGAGTGTGGGATATAGACAACCTCTATAATTGGAAGGTGGTGAAATTGGGTTTTAGGAACCCTTATGTTTCAACTAGCTATGCATGATCCCAACAATGGTGGGACAACAATCAATAGTTTTGATTGGTGGATTTGAGCGGCATGTGATGTAGTTCTGCTTTGTATTCGAGGGATGCGGATGACCTGCCTACCCGAGGACTTGATCATAGGATCCAGTGGGAATAAATTATCCTAGCAGTGTTTTTATGGTATATCAGCATGACATTTTTTAGTGAGACCATTTTTTTTCAATATTATATTTGATCTGATGTTTGGGTCTTTAGCTTACAGGAGACGAATCCTGGGTTATGATGTCCTGACATTTGGTGGCATTTTTCTCAATTGCTGAATGGATCATCCATTTGGGATTCAGATCGATGGGATCATTTTGGATCAGTGTAGGGGTTTGGTGATTCCAAGATAGATGTTCTTAATCCTGGTAGGGGGACCATTGCAGCCTTGTGATTCTGATGACCCTGATCTGTAGATGTCGTTGTTGGTGCATCCTCAATGGTGGGCAGTGATTGCTGCTAAAAAATGTGATATGAGCATGAACTTAAGATAAGGTTCTAACTTTGTAATACAAGATCCTTGGGTTGTGGTTTGGATGAGCATGTTATGACCATTGTGAGAAGGGAGTGTCGACATCATTACAGCATGTACCACATGTGTGATGTATGATGACATTTGAGATTCTTTGTTATAAAGTCTGCGTATGATTTCTGGTGTGGCCGGTTCTGTTCGGTTGATATTTAAGGATTATTTAGTTTCTTTTTTCATATTTTTTTGTCTAATGTACATCTATTTTGGGTGCTTATTGTGTGACAATTCATTTTGGTGGTGTTTCCTATGCCACTTGTATTGTGTCACTATTTGTCTGCATTTTTTTCCCTTAATAAATTTTTGTAGCCAAGCATGCTCGGATCCTGAATCATCCTAGTCTAGAAGAAAATATCATGAAAAAAAATCATAATAAAAATAGAACGGTAAATAACTAAACACAAATTTCATTTAAATAGTTTTACAATCATGACAAGATAATTCGTAATCAATATGGAAATGTAAATAACTAAAAATGAATTCTATTAAATCAATAAAATTAGAATAAAGTACCTCTAAGGATAATATCATTTTGAAAATATCATGGATAGTAACAGATGATTTATTAATAAAGGAAATTATATGTTATTGAACGTCATAATATCATGCATCTTGATAAATTTACCAACAATTCATTTCCCAAAAAAGTTTAAAACTATATATAGAATCACATTTAATACAAGCTTTCTGATTTGTCTCATGGGACCTACTCATGCATTGAGGGGATATATAATACCTGGCCCCACCCATCACTATAAGTCAAAATAAATCCTCACATATCTAATGATCAATTTAATTCATTAATCAATATGTCTTGTCATCGTATATCTATGTTGAGTAAATGATATAATTTATCAATATTTCCCCTCTTAATAAATTAATTTTCATAATAAAAAACATATGAAATACGTTATATGGTTTATAAAATAATCATATCCATTATAAAATTATATGGAAATTTAAGATAAATATTATTAAATATGAAAAATTATCATAAGAAATTAATTATTTCAATCAAAAGTTACAAACATTAAAAGAAATTGAAATTGTAAAATAACATTTCCCACCTAGTAATTTTCATGTGAAATCTGCATGGATTAAATAATTAAAATTGAAACATAAAAAACAATGAATTATTAATGAGTCATGATATTACATGTAAAATTATAATTATATACACCATATAGATATAATTATGGGCATAACATTATAATATGCCTTAATGAATGGGAATTGATAAGAATTCCCTTACCTTAGGCTTTAAATTGGTTAATCATGGAAAAAATTCCTATATAATGGTTTTAAGCATGTTATTAGTTTATAAAATAAGAATAATAATATTTATAATATCATATATGATCCTCCTATAACGTTTTACCACCATTGTTTTTAAAATATTTGATTATTTACATAATTTTGAGTTATAATTGCCTTGTTTTCTCTGGCATGTTCTGTAATGAATGTTCTGATTCTTGTGCATATTTTATAGATTAATAATCTATAGATTAATAATCATGAATTAATTGTTATATATTTTCATCATTTATACTTTTAAAACCAGTCATTATATATTATTATGAAAAATGAAGAACATTATGATCATAGAGACGGTAGATCATACGTACGCATGAGTAACATTTCAATTTTTCAATTATCATTATGGAAAGGAGGTAAGTAATATTTTATAATAAAAATGATCATAATACAATATATAAAATCTAAAATATTTAAATATATTTATATATATCATCCATGAGGTGTGGTGGTTAAAATATAGTAACATCGCTTCGTGGAGGTGGTTGTCCACATGTAGACGAACGCTGTTATCACATTTCAGTGTTGGAAAAAAATGTGATATATTAAATTTTAATAATGATAAATATTTCATGAATATAAAATTTATTCATTTATAACATATATATTCATTAAATTTATCCTCATAACATTCCATGTAAAGATTTAGTGAAAGGAAATGACATCGCATAACATAGAGGTAGTCCACCATATACATGAGTGGCATTATCATATACCCTATGGAATGGAATTTAAAATTGTATATATGATATAATAATTATTTATGTATCATTATGTTATAAAAATTATAAACATAATTTAGATAAATTATCATAACTAACTTTGATAGGTTGTAATAGAAAAATGAATGATATCAGTTTGTGAGGTGGTAGTCCACCGTATACACAACTGATTATTTCATAACCCATTCGATGGAAGTAAAGATGGTTGTACATAATTCCATTATTATAAAAATTTATATGTATTTTGAAGATAATTATTTTATTATGAAATCATTTAATAATAATAATTAAAGGAGGTAGAAGAATAAATAAAATAAAAACGATCATTGAATAACATTAACTCTTCTTCGGGTATTATCCTTCAGCATTCACCAAAGTATTACTTGAATGGATTTTTTAGAAAAATATGTATTCTAGAATGGGATTATGGAATTTTGGAAGTTATTCTTGAAATTATTGGTAAATCCAAAAGGTTTTGGTATGTTTAAATTAGTGAAGAGAGTGGGTACCCTTTTATAATTGGTGAAAAGGAACCCTTTTGGAAATTACATGGAAATTTCCCAAAAAGGATCCAAACTGATAGTCATTTACATCCACAATGATTAAAAATAAATTCAGTTACTAATTTTGGAAGTGTAATGTGTAAATATTTCTATAAATTAAGATTTTTACAAGTTGGTAGGTCAATTTTTACCCTTATATGTTTTCTTTAACTGAAGGCAAATCTATCTTTTTCTTAACAAAAGTAATTAATTTTTAATGTTTTCACTATTAATTATGGAAAAATGATAATTTTACCTTATGATATAATTTAAATATTTCTAATTCCAAATATTTAATCCATTTAGAAAAACCATTCATATAATGGGAAATTTTAAATTTAAATTTAACCTTGCACACGTGATGTGAAAGCAGGTTTTTAAAGAGAAAATGTTCAAAAGGTTATAATGTTTTTATATAAAATTCAAATGAAAATTTTTCCAATGAAAAAAAATAAATTAATAAATATATAATTGAAATAATTTTACTTTAATTCAAATTCAAAATATAATTTATCATTTTAAATTATTTAAATTAAATTCCAATTTTTGATTAAAATTAGGTATTTTTCACTATTTATCAAAAAATGAAATATTTTAAAAAAAATCAAAAATTACAGGTAATATAATTATGATATTATAATTTTGAAAAAATAATTTCATTTTTTCAAATAAATATTCTATAATTTGTATAAATTTTTATTAAATTATGAGCTCAAAGTGCGACTAAACTGCCTTTTAGAACATTATGTTTCTTAGAAATCATTTATTTTTTCCATTAAATGATTCTTAATATAATTAAAATCAATATATAAACATAATTTTCATAATTTATTTATTAATATTCATAACTTCCAATTTATTGATGAGTTATACTGTTTTAATGTTTATATCGACTCAATGTTGTGTGTTTCATAAGATATTGAAGAGAATAAATTTAAATAAATATATTTCATGGGTTATATAGGCTCATTGTAGCATGTTACATACTTGATTGAATAAAATATTAATATTTTATATTTATATTTAATTACATAAATATTATAATATTTCAGTTTATTTACTATATAAATAACAAGGCATAGATTATCAATCTCTTCCTGAACCTAAAGAGGAAAATAAATTACTGAGTAATTAAATCCATAAAACTATTATAAACCATAAATACAATCCTTTAGATAATATAGTTAGAGATATATATATGGAAACTCAAATTATATCCTTATTAAGAAACTAGGTTGAACATAAAGCATTATTTTCACAGCTTGAACCTAATAACATCAATGAAGTAATCTACAGTGAACATTGGGTAATAAAAATGTGAGAAGAATTGAACTAGTTTAAAATGAATTAATCTTAATAATTGTTAGATAGGTCTAAATTCTACATAAATATTGGCACTATATGGTTATATAAGAACAAGGTGGATGATTCTACCGTAGTCATTATAAATAAATATATATATTTTTTACATAAGAATATAGTCAAGAATAAGGTATTGACTATGAAGAAATATTTTTAGGAATAGATAGACCTGAGTCTCTCAAAATATTTCATTAATATGCTGTACATATTAATTTCAAACTATATCAAATGGATTTCAAGAGTTCATTCCTAGTTGGATAAATTATTTAGAATGTATTTATTGAACGACCTACTTGATTAAAATACCAATATTTTATGAATCATGTTTTTAAATTTACAATATATTTGTATTATTTCAAACAAGATTCTAGAGATTTTTTGTGATAGGATCAAATACTTTTTTTATTTCAAATGGTTTAAGAAAATTTTTTATTGAACATTTTTTTTATAAAAAATTCAAAGGTTGGTTTATTAGTTCAAATATATGTTGATGATATTATTTTTGGCTCATCCAAAAACTCCTTCTGTATTGAATTTTAAATGATTTTAATGTGTGATTTAAAATATTAAATTAGATTTAAAAAGTTCTAAATAAACAAATAAATTTTTAAAATAAAATGAAATACACATATGATATTTGAAAATATTATAGATTGGACAACACCAAAGTTGCAATACTTCCATGAGTATATGTTTTAGGTTAGAACATGATGAAACTGGAAAGTTGATATATCAAACTATTTATAGTGGTATGATTGAAATTTTACTATACTTAACTACTATACAACCTAATATTATGGAAAATGTGTTCATGTATTCATGTCTTCACAAAAACATTAAATAATATCATTTTAATTCTGCTAAAATTATTTTCAAATACCTCAAGAATAAATTGTTTTTGGTTTTTTACCCTAAAGGTCGTAAATTTGAATAAGTTGGTTATTCGGATGTTGACTTTGGTGGTAATGAGTTATATATAAAGAGAAAATATTAAACATGTCACCATTTAGACAAGTATTTAGTTTTACGGTGCGGTAAGAAATAGATTTATGTTGTATTATCTACTATTGAAGCTAAGTACATAGCTTCAGGTTGTTGTGGGAACAAATTCTATATATAAAACACACATTTGTGGAATATAGATATAAATTCAATTAAGTAAATATATTTCGTGGTTTTATATGAGATAGAAACATTTCTAAAAACATAATATCTCATTCAAGGACAAAACATATTGATACAATAAATCTATTTCTGAGATAACATTTTCAAATTAGTGACAAACCTCTTGAGTTCAATGGTATTAAACATCACCTTACTAACATATTTACTGAAAAAATTAACATTAAGAGGATGGATTATATTATTCATGAATTATGTATGATAAATTTTGTTTAAAATGATTTTTGAAATATTTTATTATTATTTTTAATCTTCTTCTTAATATTTTTATTGAGATATATATAAGTTAATCATATATAGAGTGTTTAATTATCTATATCATCTTAAAATATAACATATATATTTACAAATATATTAATTAAATCTTATTATTTCACTAATGTAATTATGAAATTAAGTCCCTAATTGAAAAGTCAAATTTAAATTGAATTGTCTCACTTCTTTCTAACACAAACCAAAAACACTTATTGAATAATATTTATAAAAAAATTATTTGAATATTTAGTTTCTAAATTCATAAACAATAGTATACATAGTGTAAAGGAAGATATATTTTAAAGCTAACACTCTATTATTATCCAATAAAGTTAAATATAGATCATAAAAATATGAGATTCTTTTAAAGTTGTATCTTATTTTTCACATAGTAGTGTCTGAGAGAGAAGTTGATGTTGAGTGGTTCATAACAAATTTTTTACTTTTTATAGATATCCATTATTAATTAATGTTAGGACAATTAAATATCTAATGAAAATTTACCCTTTTATGCATGACTATTAAAAAATTACCTGAATATGGTGTTTAAAGTTGAAGATCGTGAAGATGTTATTAAGATATTTTTCGATAGTCAAAAATTTGAGTTCACTTAAACCTTTTGGGATTATTTTCTAAGAGTCCTATATCATGGTGAGTTTAATGAATATCTGATCGCATACCCTATAGAGAATCCTTATTTTGAGATTGGGAATGTGCTAGAAGAACTTATGGATGACAGAACCAATGGGAGACTAGTTTCAAATGAGACGAGTAAAGAATGCATACTATTGTTGAAATTAATTCATAAAACTACATTAACTAAAAATGGAGATTTTACCTCTATAAGGTATCGAGAATTTTTATTATGAACTTAATGTCTCATGGTATTCATATAATCCTAAATCAATTCTTTATGAGGCATAAGGAATATTTTTCCAAACCATTTTTGAGATTCAACACTCTTCTACCATGAAAGTTTATTTCTAGTTTTCATAATTATAAAAGATTAGTCCCTATGGGAGTTCCAATATTTTCTATTCAAGTGTTGTATAATTGAATCAGGCCACCATCAAAAGGATAAATATTAGATAGAATCCCAGTAAAATGATGAGTATTAATAATGTGGAGATAATTTATGATAAATTAAATCCAATCTCACATCCTTCTGGTCCATGAGATATCATTGATTCTAGTTTGGAACTAGATTTGTTTTTTTCATTACGATTACTCCTGTGATGAAGATGAACCTTAAGAACATATACATATGGATAAGAAATTGAGAAAATTGTTTGAGGAGAACTATGGTGGAACTCTTGTTCATCAGGTTCTAGATGATAGAGAACCTATAAGGGAAGAGGTTTCTACTACACATGATGTTAAAAAATATTTTTTTAGTTTCTATTTAAGTAATAAATGTTCCTGAAATTACATATTTGGAACAATTAGTGAATTTATATTCAAATCCTTTTGGTATTTCCAAGATCTATGTTGTTTGGACTAACTATCAATGATTCAAAAAGGGCTAAAGATATAGAAATAGTAGTGGAAAGTCCACCTATGTTTGAGATAGGGGAGATACCATATTTAATTAATCACCCTCTATTGAATAAGGAACTCTAAATAATGCATTATTTGACATGGATGTTTCGTCTCCCGTCGATGAAAATGGAAAGGATAACAAATAGGCTGATGAAGATTATAAGCATGATGAGGATAACAACGATGAAGATGATGAAAATCATCTAGATCAAAAAAGTCATGATCTAATTATATATTCAAGGGAAAAGGAATCTTTTAAACCAAATATTCTTTATACTTATGATTTAGAAAGGTCATTCACACCAGAGTCTTATAAGGATTTGTTCAAAGATTCATCCAAGCATTCTTCTCCCAAATATATTTATGAAAATAATTCTTGAGAATAACATGATTGTGACTCTTCTCCCAAATCCAAAGTTGTGGAAATAGAAGAATCTATAGAAGAATATGATTCATCTCTCATAAATATTAGGATGCATCTTGGGATTTTCTCTATTAAAAAAGAATCTTATAGAAATACCCATGAGATTAGTGATTTTTATTCTAGTTTTGATGATGATTTCCTTTCTAGGACTAATTAGGTGAATGATAGAGCTACTTCATCTCAATAAGTTGGACCTTCAATTTATCAGACAGCTATGATCACTTCTACATAATTCATATAGTTCAAGAATGGAATTTTTTAATAATTAAAATATTTTTTTAAAATTATTATTTGTGTTCATACTCATGATAGGGATGATGATATTGTATACAATATTGAAACTATTATTACAATCATACATCTCAAGTTATTCGTGAAGATATACCATATAAAGCCTGATATTTTTTTTTGGAAGATAAATGGAATGTTTTAGAATTCACATTAGTGCACTACAAAATGATTTGTCATATGTGGTAGCTACCATGAATATAAGTTATCTCTCCTTAATTACATATCCATCCAAACCTTTAACTTCACAATCATTACCTCCTACAAATTCAGTCTATATTGATGAGGATTCAATTCAAATGATTATTCATGAAGTCGTTTATAATATCCTATATAGTATATAGGATATAAAAAATAAATTGTAAATAGACAATGATTTATATGGTGAAAATAAGATTCTTCCAATTAAATCAGAATCAATATAAACTTACAATGATAAATGATTAATCATTGATGAAATAAAGCACTAACACTAAAGGATTTTCACTAAGGATTACCTTAAAACCCAATTCCTTTTGTTGACTAGAGATTTTAAAATTTCCCCTTTGATATCTACCTTCAATACTATTTTAGGGAAGTTATTGGTGATGACTCTTCTGCTTAGACATCTCATGTTAGAGAAAGATGAGTTCCTTTAAGTTATAGAAAATGTGACAATGGTTGTTGTTGATATCAATAGGATTTTAAAACAATATTTGTATATTTAGAATTATCATATTCTATAAAATTCATCAATTTCTATGTTGTGAATCTAATCCTCCATTATCCAAGCCCCAAAAACAGTTTTGGTATCTGTAACTTCCTCAATTGAAACATCTACCTCATCTACACCACATACATGACCCTTTAGTCTCACCATTTCATAAGCCTTTTGATAGACCTGAAAAATTTCTCAAATAATCTTTATTATAGGACCACTTAAAATTTTTCATACTTATCCTCCAACTCATCATTTTATTATTATAAAATTGAGGGATCATGTAGAACATTATACACTTATAGTTCCTATAGACTATGATTCTGATTAAACATGAATATAAACTATTAAATATTTTTGAGAAATTAAAAAAAATATCTTTATTATTGTTTCTATGTCTTTTTTATTTTTATTTTTAATGTTTTATTTTTTATTTATTCCATATTTTCTCTTTCACTATTTATGAATTTTTTTGATAATCCCAAAGGGGGTAGTAAAACTATATGGCATAAAATAGATGATTGAATTATTTCATATGAATACATTATTTAATATGAGTAAAATATGGTATTTTTACTAAATAAAAATTATTACTCAATATTGTCAACTTATTTTGACAGCAGTGTGTATTCATTATTTCTTATGATTTAATCTTTTTGGACAGATATTTTTGTCATGATTGTTGATCATCAGTATGGGGGAGATTGTTGTATTATTCCATAAATTCATTATTTTAATAATCACAAATCATTTTTAAGTTGTTTCTAATACATATTATGTTTTATGAATGTAAAACCATTTTATATAAATAATGGAATGTTTTTACTCTGGAATCAACCACATATTATAATCATGGACCACGGGTTATAACTTAAGTGACCATAAGAAAAACAACGTGACCATAGTTATTATGATTTTTCAAAAAGCCATGGATATACCACATGAAAATAGGATCCACTACATGTATAACATATCTACACAATATATATCATAACAAAATCGTGGATTGATCAAAAGGATAATTGGATCAACCAGATTATAAATCAAGTGACCACAAGGAAAAATAAAATCAACTATTTATAAAATGTAGACATCCAAAAAAGGTGACCAGTCGTATGATCAAATAAAGGGGTCATGGTCAGAAGTCTCTATTTTAATAAATATTGGACTAATCATATGTGTATGGTGATCGACCATAATTATAAGGTTTTCAACCATAATATCAAATAATCAATCTCATGTAAAAGTGATCAATCAATCATTATGTTAGAGAATCTATCTAGATTTATCATAAAGTATCGGATTGACTATGAAATATTATGTGGAAGCCTTAAAGAGACAAAATATAAAGGTAATTATTATATTATTATTTTGTTAAATATATTAATCTAACCACTTTTCTCTATATAATTAAATTTTATTCTGAAACTGTTATTGAACCCGAATTTTCTACTAAATTATGAAGATATTCAGTGATGATTTTTGTATTACTGTTTATAGAGAATTATTATATTTAAAAGTATCCCTAAGGATAGGGGAAATATGGAAAAAACATATATGAGATATGTGCATGACAAAGATGTCAGAATTGTTTAGGAACCAAAATGAAAAACATATTCTTTGTTTATGAACGTCTATGATTCTGTTCTTTGTGGAACTTCAACAAATCATTAGATAACATCTAAACATATTCACACATTAATTAAAAATTGAAATATTATAATGTTAATAGAATAATATCTAGAATAATAACATAACTTTATACTACACTACAATGAATTATTTCCCTCTTCTTACTCTATTTTTATTACTTTTTAATTGTGTGTGATTTTCACTATTTATCTTTTAGAACTAGATATTTTACTTTATTGGATATTACAATACACACACTTTTATTTATTTTCATATTTTCTTCAATAATGAAATATAGAAGAGGTTTTTTATCCTTGACTTCCTACATGCAGTTTTTTTTCATTCTCCTATAATGAACTGTGGAAGTAACTCTATGAATCCTAGAAATTGTAGTGTGTTGTTGTGAAAAATCCAATCCAGGTTATGGATCATTTTATTTATTATAAAATTATTGAATGCAGGTTATTTACAAGTGCATAGTATTGGGTCTCATTATTAGAATAAAAATAATATTTTTTTCTACTACATGTTTTATCTATTTTGTTTCACTAATAATTCAAAACAAATATGTTTTAGATTTCTAAAATATTAAAAATTGCATAAATTTTATAATTAACTTTAATTTTTTATTTATATACCATGTTTTATTCTAGTAAATATATTTCAAAAGTTACAAGAGTTTTAAATCTATTTTAATTGAGTCATGATTGAAATTCTTAGAAGATTTTTGGAAGATCATATTTTATATTTTTATTATTTTAGTTAACTATTCCATATTTTATAAATAGGTTGATTTATTTTTGAAATACTTTTTAATAGAAATTTTAATTTGAAACTGATTCATACCCCTCTTTAGTATCACACTCTGACCAATGAGTTTTGTTACCGATTATATGGTATAGGCATGAATATGCCTTGGGATTTTGATGTAAAGTGTTGCTCCCACAAACCCATGATCTTGAATCTTGTGTAAAACACACATAAATTCCAACATAATCTTTGATAAAAATCTATGATTATAATATATTTCACACATTTAAAATCCTAGGACCAATTTGTTTAGTGTTTCGAATAATTGGCACAAATAAATAACTAAAAATTTTAAAGTATTTTCATCAAATAGACACTTTTTCTCCACCATATACGAGTATAATAAATCCCTAATGAGTCATCATCATCACCCATAAATTATATATACAAGATACTCTTATCAACATAGTATACATAATAATTTCTTTCATAACAAGTGAAAATAGAATCATATGAATGGGGTGAGATCAAATGCTCAGTAAAGGTAAAAATAATAATATATAATAACATGAGAGACATGTGGAATAGAATGATATCTTAATGATAATGACCATAATGATGAAATCATAAAATAGAGAGATTATTTCATATATACATGGATTGAATAAGGTTAATAACATAAGTGCATAGAATGATAATAATTTTGTAACAATAAAAATACAAAATCATTAAAATAAGTCATGGATCCATGACTCGTTAACATAACAAAGTTTTCTAGGATACTACAGACACACCAAACTGGATTAGGCTTACTTCCCACACACCATAGTATCTTAGGAGATGGAATCATTACCAAATCTATTGTAGGGATATATAATTTATATTATATTCATTATATAATGAAAATCATACATATGTGTGTCACAAGGTTTCAATCAGTGTATCATAAAACTCAAAAAAAATTTGGGTTTTATATCCTTTTAATGGGGTTCTCTAAGGACGAATCCATGATTTCAGTAATAAAAAAGATATGATATAACCATTGAATATAAATGGGTATATAATGACTGTAAGCATCATTATAGGTAAATATCAAACAAAAAATATGATTGAAAATATAATATTTACATCATATATAAATTTAATTGCATTTATAAAATAATATTTCTAATCAATCAATGTATTGGGAATCTAGGATAACACCCTTCTTAAAATTAATATATCATATTCCATTTATAGAGGAAAAAATACAGGATGAAAATTATTCCTATACGTGTTGATGATTATGAAATTAAAAAATTTGTGATAGATCATACTATAGATATAGAATAAAACATCATAATTCATCCAGATAAAGAAGGAGGATGGTATTATTTAAAAAATACCCTTGATCAAGTATAGGAAATAGATGAAGAGTCCTCTTTGAATCATTATGAAACATTTCAAAGAAAATGATATTTTATGTTATCCATTAAAAAATTAAATGGAATATTTTATTAAACCTTGAGACTAATAATTTTCTTTTTTTTTTGAAAATTTGAATGGATATACAGTAATTCTCTAAAAAATCTAATAGAATATGGAAAATAAATTTTCATGTAAATGTGTAAAATAGATTCCTTTTGTCGAAAAAGGACCATGTGGAAAGAATTAAAAATAATTTATTTTAAAAATTTTTAAAAAATGTAAATGTAGTTAAAAATAACTTTAAAACAATATTTTTAGAATAATTTTTAAAAAAATTATGACAATACAAGAATGGAAAACCTTTTTGAAAAATATACAAGAGAAAAACATTATCAATATCTTGAAAACCTTTTATGAAATACACTTAATAAAAATGATAAAAAAACATTTAATTTGAGAATATGTGAATTTAATATTTAAGGTATGGTGATATTAATCCAATTTAGGTTATATATCACACTTTACATCGGTAAAACATAGACATGGAAGAAAAATAATCATTTGAATGTATAAGGGTAATTTTGATCAACATTTTAATTTTATTTGAGAAATAATTTCATCATTAGAGAGAATATTAATGAAGGGAAGTAATATACATGGAGAAAATAAAAATATACAATTTTGAAAGATAATTTTAAGAAAAAGATACTTGGAATACCAAAATAATTAAGATATTTTATGACTCACTGGAAAAACGACTTGGGTTGGGAAAGAAATTACAACTTGAGTGACATTTTAATCAAAACAATAAAGGAAAAATTGCAGTAAAATGAACCTAAAATACCATGAATTAAATATATTTTATAATTACATAATAATTTGGTGGTATATACACCATAAAAATGTAAATTAGTGAATAATGTAAAATGTGATCAATGAAGGGAATTTGAGACAAAAATCTATTACCTCATTTCATCGCTTAGTTGATTAAACTATAACTTCTTATAAAAAATATAAATAAATTAATAATTTATTCCCAAACATTAATCATCTCTATAACCCTTTCATGTAATTCACTTATACTTATTTACTATGAATATAGTGGTTCATTGTATATTATTTTTAATATCAGTTGACAACACTTTCATTTTTCATGCACATTTTTTGTAATTTTAATTATTATCCTTGATATTTAATACCAATTAAATTATTCCTAGATTGCGTGTAGTTCTTAAAAATATTTTCCATTATCCTTTATAGTGTTCCAATTTCATCCCATGAGAGTTTTAATTACGAATCCTGAAGATGTTGTTGGACACAAACATGTTTCGACGGGTTTTAATGAATAAATATCATATACTATTAACATGTTTAGATATTAATATTATAACTACATAAAAATTAAAAAATATTTAATACCTTTTTATTACATGTACATAACATGGTATAAAATTCTTTAATCATTCGCTACATAAACATTACAACATCACTCAAGTATGTGGTAAACTGACCTAAAAAAAGTGATTCATAATGATTTAATGGGTAAGATAATTCTATTAAATAATTTTAATATGAAATTTATATAAGGTTATAAATGAAAAATATAGAAAATATAGCTATAAAATTCATTCTTAGAACCATTAATGATGGGTTTTTTATGAAAAATAGAATTCTTCGTTCATGGAGCTGGTAGTATCCAAGTACACATGAATAAAGAAACCTTTTCAAAATGAATGGACATAGTGATAGTATATAAAAATTCATCACTTAATAATTATAATAATTTTATTATATTAATATTTTTTTTAATTAAAATTTTAGTTTCATCCATGTTAGGTGGCTTAGATAAATTAGGCACATCTTTCATGGATGCGATAGTCTGCCCATATGTATAATTAACAATCTCATTTTTAAAAAATGGTTGGGATGATGGTAAATGAAAAAGGTAAAAAAATTAGAATTTAATAAGTGAGATAAAAACCTAATTATTCATCAAAACCAAACATTATATCATCCCAAATAATTTTTTTAAGAAAAAATCACGATGTGTCATGAAGGCGGTAGTCTCTATGTACACACAATCAATGCATTTGGTTTTCTTAGTTGATGATATGGAATTAATTAATAATTCATATTACATTAATATAATAATATTAAATTATATATATGATAAATAACTTAGTACATTAAAAAATTAGTGATATTTGGAAGATTAATATTTAAATTGAAAGTCCAAGAGGAGAGTAATACTCAATTTTGGATCCATGATTTTCCTTGGAATTTCCCTTTGAAATGAAGGGATTAAAATTACTAAATAAATCCAAATTATTATGTTACTGAGAAATAGATTTAGTTTGAAAAAATTGACATATTTTCACCAAGTAATTATAAGTTAATGGTGTGTAAAAAGGGGTGTATGTGATCCCTTTTATATGTGAAGAAAAGGCTACATTCCTAGGAAAATAATGTTATATAAGTGGAAAAATCTAATGGAATGAGTGTTAGGGAAAGTAGGTGAGGTAATGTAGGTAAGAAATGCATTTAAGACTTTAAAATATAAAAAATGGCTTATATAAGGACTATATTTCATGTAAACTGAGGAAAATGAATTCTACATTAGATTACTCTCTTAAACACTAATTAGACTTAATTAAATATTTATCAAGGTAATTAATTTATTACTAAAAATATCAGATAAACCACCCCACAAAAATTTGTGGTTTTGAATTCAATTATAAGATCAGTTTAATTTAATTCAATTTCTAAAGAAGAGAAAAATTACATTTAAATTAAAACATATAATATATTGAAAAAATATTTTATTACAAAATATCAAATATGTTAAAAAATATTGATCATGGGTTTTTAAACATTCTATATTAGTTATAATAAATAAATATATATGATTTAATATTAAAAATGTTTCATAAATGGTTAATTCATTCTTATTTTATTTTTATATCATAATTAGTGACAAAATTAGTTAAAATCTGTATTTTTATAAAATTCACAAACAATTTAAATATTCTTTAAAAAAAATCATTCAAAAATTATTTTTGTATTAAAAATTAAAAAATTAAGTTAATATTATGTAATTATTTTTCTAAAAAATATATATTTAACTTTTTATATAAAATAGAAAATTCAAATAAAAATTTATTTTATTTAAATAAACTTCTTAAAAAATAATTTTTTTCAGTATTATCTCTTAACAACTCTCAAATTTAATTTTTACTATTTTATATCAAATAAATATATCTTATATGTTATCCTGGTGATATTATAGTGATTAATATTTTAATTTCATTATGTATCATGAACTTCGTTTTAGTTTTTATAAAAAAGAATGTTGTAATTTCACCCCCCCCCCACAAAATAATTTCATCATAATTTTTTATGAATACATTAAGTAAGTTTTGAAAAAATATAATCATTATTTAAGTTCAAGAAAATTTAATTAATTATATATATTAATATCTTAATTAAAACTAGATTATTAATATTATTCATCAATCAAGTTAATTTAATACTTCATGTTCACTTAACAACGAGATTATTTATTCCACTTATAAATAATTTTATAGTTCCTTAAATAAATTGGCCAGTGTGTGACTTTTCAAATTTTTTACATGATCAAAATTGTAACTTTTTTCTTTATCACAATAATTTTCCTAAGAATATGACATTCTTTTATTTGGTTTGATAGGGAATTTGACTATGTTTTATTTAGTTATCATAATTTATAATGGTTATTTTTTCATAATATCAAGATTTCTATCTCAAATTCTTATCCAAATAGATTTTAGGGGTGGATAATCACTATATTTTCCATTTCATCCATTTTTTTCTCACATCCTTCTTGATCCATCCATTAATTTAATCAAATACACATGAGTGTTCTTAAATTAATAAATGTACAAAGGGAAAATGATGACCTTTTAAGAAATAATTCATAAATGTTGTGAAAACCCTAACTCATGAGTATTTATATTTAATCTATGATATCGAAGGTGGTTTTAATTTTAGGTTCTATATTCTTGTTAACATCCATAATATTTTATATTCAAATCCTTCATATTGGTTTTCAAAGATAATTTGAATTAACCGAATGATATCCTTCAAGAGTGTATGGACAAATGCATAGTTAGGGACCAATCACCATGCACTACAATGATAACCATGATATACTTGATCAAGTATTTTTGGGCTTGTTACCCCTAGATGTAGTTGTTCCTAAACCGTGTCCACTTTCTAGTATCCGGAAAAGGTTTTAATTTCATGTAAAAACACACATAATCTACTTTACTAAATGGTTATGAGGTTCTATGATACTTATACTTATGCTATGGGTTATCACTAAATTTATCTTATTATAATACTTAAAAAATATGATATTAAATACCTGCAACATAAAGGTTTATTTATACCAATAAAACTAAGATCAATATTAACTCATAGACCCTAGATTTCATTATAAATTTTAAGTCATCCTTATCCAATATCATCCCAACCACTAAATTTAACTGAAAACTACTCGGATACAAACTGTTGGTCTATTAATCCCACGCTCCAAAATTCGGTGCTAAAAACAGCTAACATACAAAATTTCATTTGATACGCATCTATGATTACAAAATCTTTCACACAATTATAATCCATTTACCTTTAAGTTTATAGTTTTAGAAAATTATGAAAAATCATTAACTAATAAATTTCATGTTTTCCCATTAAATTGTTACTTTTTCTCCACTCTTTAAGAAGATTATAAATCCACATTAACTTTTAAAAATCACCCATATATTATCCAAAAAATATAATCTTATAGGCTAAGCATACATAATACTTTCTTTTATAACCTGGCGAAATAGAAACATAAGAAAGGGGTGACCTCGAATGGTCTGTATGGGTAAACATAATAATAAAGCATAACATGAGATACATGAGTCATAACATGATATAATAATGAGTATAATCATAAGCATGGATGCATGGAATAAATATGTGATATCATATGTACATGGATTAAACAATGACCCTCACATAAGATAATAGAATCATTGTAATGTGGTGAAAACATAAACATGGCATCAGAAGAAAAAGACAATTCTCCCATACTCATTAACATAACATGGTAGGCTATGTTACCTACCCATGAACCATAGGTTTTTAGGATAAATTCCCATCCCCCATGATATCTTGTGAGATAGAAACATTACCCAATGCATGGGAGCGCTATATAATTTCAGGAACACCCATCATGTAAGGAAAGTCATACATATGTGTTCCACATGGTTTCAATCAACATGTCATAAAAAACCGAGGAAAAAATTGGACTTATATATTTCTAAATTTGTTAAATAGAGAAGAATTCATTATTTAATGTAACACCTCCTTATCATTATTTATTTATGCCTTATATTTTGTTTTCGGTTTCACTTTTAGTTAGGGTGCATTATAAGCTTCTCAAGAATAGAGAGACTTTGTAGGGGAAATGACCTAAAGTTTGGGGATGTATGTTTTTTTTGAATTTAATGGTTTCTAGGTACAATTATGCAAAAGTCCTTATAGTGTTCACCCTATGTTTAGGGATAATCATAGGTGGTTTTTGGGATTTTGTATTGAATCTTGGTTTCCTTCATTCTGATAGATGAATTCATGATTCGAAAGGCTTACATGTTGTAAATAATGTTCACATCATGTATTGGTTTCTAAGAAGATATCATGATTTTGGTCAAGGAATGAAATTTTTATGCACTATGAATCAATTTCACATTGTGTATTGGTCATCGTCTAGATTTTTTGAGTTTGTTCAAGCCATGAAAGGTTTACATGCCACAAATTATGTTCTTGTTAGGTATTGGGCATTTGGAACACTTCACGAATTGGTTTAATGTGTGAATGGTTTATATTATATGAATCATGTTCACATCTTGTATTATTTACTGGGAATATCTTTAAAATTGGTTCAAGGTGTGAATGTTTTTCATGTAATCAACCAGGTTCACAATGTGAAATGGTCTAAAATTAGGATTTTTATTCCAAGGCCAAATGTTTTGCAGTAACTTTTTAATTCATATAATTGCATAACCTAAAATGGATTCACGACATGTAATTCTTGAATCTTGCTATTTTAAATTCATGGATCACTTAAATGTTGATTCCTTCGACCTTTTATTTCCAACTTGAGACATAGAATCTCTCCATGAAAATTTTGGAAATCTTTACTCTTTATAGATCATTTGTTCAGTGATTTATCATTGTTGTGGTTGGGGTGAATCTATTTGGATATGTGTTCTTTCTTCTTCTTCATTTAAATTGGTCACATTGGACGTATTGGATTCATTTTTTTTTCAAATTCATGACTGTATGTTTTTTCTATCATTTTGAATTTCATTTCAATCCTGGACTTTCAAAGGGTGATACATGTATTTTTTTATATCTATTGTCTAAGGGGGTATGTTTCCATCATTATTAATGTACGTTAATCTATGAATGTGTTGTTAATTCTATGATAGCCTTATATTGTTTTATAAATTTATTTTTTATGTGAAAGAAAATGGTTTTAATTAAAAGTGAGCATTATTTTGAAAATGTTTTTTGAAAAAACCTAGCACATTAAGAAACTTGGGTTCATTGAGAAATAAACATAGGTGACCCCAGTGTCTATGGAACAGCTAGGGGTTACATTTTTTATATCAAAATACTGGGGTGAGACTCAATATTTGTTTTTCTAGTACATATTCCCTTATTCTAGGTCCCAAATGGGGTTCTTTGTCTTTTATATATGGTTTATTGCATGATGGTTTATTTCATGGATACTTTTTCAATTGTATAATTTACTTATTTTTATTTTACACCTGATATATTCTTGGATTTGGTTAATATTATATGTATTTATAGAAAACAAATGCAATTCTTAAAAATGGTTTTATTTATGAAAATTATTTATAGAATGGATTTTATTTTACGGATAGAACTTATGTATTATTGATATCAAAACTTGTATAATTTCATTGGTGGTATTCGACTTGGATTTGTGATTACACCCTACATTTTTCTTTTGGAATTTTTAGATTTTTCTTTACAAGAGTCATGGAAATGTAAAGGAATTATGCAGTATTCTAGGTTCTATTGACATCAGTTTTCTTTATACTGGTGTGTTATATATATGATGGTTGGTCAAATGAAGAGTTATTGGATTTTTTCTTGTCATGTTTTTCTTATTTATCCAATTCGTCTTGGATTTTAAAGGTCTTTATATATCTCTTTTTTAACATTATACTCTGGTTTTGTGGATTATTTGGTTATATTAAAGACTTGTTTCCATTATCATTGTTATACCTCACCTAGTGACGAATGACTCGGGTGGATGGGTTTGTTGACCAGGGTTGTTTCATTAAAAATTGTAATTACATGGTTTATCATCCTCATGTGCATTAAAAATTCCTATGTTTGGTTTTGTATCTTAGTAGATAAGAGTTAGGACCATCCTAACTCAGGTAGTAACAGATGGAAGGGGCCTGGATAGATCAATTCAATATCTGAACTATATTTTTAAAAGAATGGGAAGGAGATAGTGGGACTTTATTTTGAAATCTATATTGAATGAGGATCTTACCTAGGCCTATTTAAATAAAATATACTATTATTAGTTTTATCGTAGGACATTATGTGTAGTGAATACTTTGGAGTTTCTATCCTTCGATCAAGAGGAGCTTACTGTTATGAATTATTCCACCTATTTTGTGAGCTGGTGAATTTAACACCAAATTATTACATTAAGGATTTCCTAAAGGATCATAGGTTTGAATTAGTACTGTGGCTTGATATTTGATTAATATTTATTCCCAGGTGGCTTCCTACATTTGTGGAGGTAGTGGAAATATCATATTTTTTATAGGCTAATATATCTAGAACAATAGGTTTGGTAGGAGCTTTATTTGGTATTTTCATTAGCTAGTTTGTATCTTCTATCCCAAAAAGAAAGCGCAAATGTAGCCAGTTTTTGGCTGGACTAGTTTCAGGGCTTCATTTGGACAGAAAAAAATTCTATAATTTTCAGTGGCATGTTCACACCAAGGCAAGTTTCATGGAGTCTCATAAGACTTTTCAATTTTAGGGGAAATATATCTATCTGAAGCATTTTTCTGATAGGATGTTCCAAGGTACTAAGGTTAGATCCCCATTCACCAAGGGCTCACAGGTTCATACTGATGCTTACATTGGTGGTGGGCATTATCATTAGTATAAAAGGGATGCTCATGTGGATAATAAATTTTATAGAGGATCTAATACCAGATGTATTTATATGGGGATGTATGAACAAGCGTAATCTGAACCAAGGAAAGCCGTAGTTAGAGGTCCAGTGTTTATTTCATAATCTATGATGTAATATTTTTTTATAGGAGATACTCATTCTTTCATATCATAAAAATTGGTGGACATGTTGGCCTTCCATTTTAATCTAATTATATTTTTATGGGATATTTCCTTTCCTTTAGAAAAGATTTCCGAAAAAGGTTTCATGTTTACCACATGTCGGGTGATGATAGTTGACCTAGAGGTAGAGTGGGACTTCTAAGTTCTTGATCATGATATATTTGACATGATTATCTATATGAATTAGATTATCCATGTTAAGGCTTAGATAGACTGTTATATTTGTCAGGTTTATTTTTTTTATGGGTTCACTCATGTTTTTTCGGGTGAATGGGAATCTATATTATGAAGGGAATGGCCTGGTGTTCCTTATGATTGTGTAATATCATGATAGTTTTCATCGATGTTTTGTAATGTCATTTCCCCTTTATTTAGGTAGTCATCTTCCTAAAATGGTGGGATATTACCTTGAGGTCTTTCTAGATGTTTTTTCTTGTTTATCCCCACAAAGAGAGGTTGAGTTTACCATTTACCAACTCCCTGGTACAATTAATTTTCCTATTCAGTCTTTACATATGGTGCCTACTGAGCTAGTTGAACTTAAGATCCAGCTTTCATATCTTGAGGCAAAGGGATTTATTTTTTCTAGCATTCCACCATGGGATTTAACTATCCTCTTTTCTAAAAAGGTGGATGGGATCCCTGGAATTTTTATTGACTATTAGAAGATAAATCTAGTCAATATAAAGAAAAAATATCACGTCATAGGATTTATGATCTGTTTGATCTGTTCGGATAGGTTCATTAGTTTTCAAGGATTGACATGTAGTCATGGTACATCTAGTTAAGAGTCTGAGAAGTGGCTATATCTAATACCTCATTTAGGTTCTAGTATTATAATTTCGAGTTTTTGTTATTCCATTATTTTTAAATAATGATCTTTCGGTGTTTATAGAATTGATGAAATGGATCTTTCATCTTCTTTTGTACTCTTTTTTATGGTGCTCATAGATGATAGTTTTTTTACTACTAGCCAGAGGAAGATAACATGGACAATTTTGATATCATTCTTATAACATTGATGGAACATTATCTGCATGTTATGTATTACATGTGTGAGTTTTGGATTCAAGAAGTAAAGTTTTGTGGAATGCTATATTTTAGAGGGGTGTCTTAGTGGATCCAGAAAATGTGTAGGTAGTTTTATCCTAGGAGCGGCCTATAAATGTGTTTGATATCTAAATATTCTTGCGGTTGGCTGATTATTACAGGATGTTTTTTTATATTTCTACAAGATTTAATCTCTAGTGAAAACATTAACTAATAAGGGTATAATTTTTGAGTGGAATGAAAAGTGTCAAAGGTATGTTGAGTAACTAAATGTGATCTTGATTTTTGCTATATTTTTTATTATTCCAAAACCATGTTTGGGTTATATGATTTCTGTGATGTGTCAGGAAGGGGTTTGGTGTCTGCCTTGATATAGGGGAGAGAGGTGTTATTCTATGGCTCTAGATAGTCACACCCTAAAGAGAAGACATACCCTACCCATGATCTTGTGTTGGAAGTCGTTATGCATGCACTCAAAACATGGTGTCACTACCTATATGGAGAATGGTTTATAGTATATTCTGATCCTATAATCCTATGGTCTATTTTCACAAAAAGGGATCCAAATACATGACATATGTGATGGGTAGAGTATCTTCAAATTTTTTTATATTTATTAAACTCTTTGAAAAGGGAATGTGATCACTGATGTGATGAATTAGAAATTACCAACATAATAAGTGAAGTAAACCATGGAGGAGATTTCTTTGATGAGTTTTATTGTAGAGATGAGATTGGGAATGAAAGAGTCTAGTAGGGCAGCATGTTTGGATTCTATGATAATTGAATCATAATTTGACGAGTGGCTTCGGCTTGAGAAAATGTGTGACCCTATGTAACAGATATTTGGTAAATTACTTTATGGTGGGTATACCCTTGGTGAGTGGTATCTATCTCCCAGTAGATCATTGTGCTTCCTAGTAGGTTGGTTGTTTAGATTTACCTTAAGAGGAGTTAATGGAATTTGGAAACCATTCTTTTTGTACTATTAACTCGGGCATTACCAAGATGTATAATGATTTGAGATGTTGGTATTGGGGGTAGAGTATGAGAATATTGATTTTGGATTTTGTATATTGGTGTTGATATTGTCATAGAATTATGATGGTACTCCAAAGGCCTTCTAGTTTTTTACATCCATTAAGAATTATGATATGAAAATGGGATGATATTTCCAAGGATTTCATTATTGGTTTAGCACAGAATCCTAGTTATAAGGATGAAATATGGGTTAACATTGGTCAAATAATGAAATCACTTCATTTTATACCTATCAATGAGATAAATATGTTGTAATAGATTGGGGACTTGTATATATGTGAGATTGTGAGACTTCAGGGGGTTCCCTATATTATTGTTTCTAATAGGGACCCAAGGTTCACATCTATGTTTTAGAATGTTTTATAGGATAAAATGGGTTCCTAGATAAAATTGAGTATAATATATCATTTTCATATGGATATAAATATAGAGAGGGTTACTTAGGTCCTCGAGGATATGATATGATATTGTGTTCTTAATTTTATTAGTTCTTGGGAAATGAATTTTATTTTAATAGAGTTTTCCAAATGTCATCAGGACTCAATTATAATGGAACCCTTCAAGGCCTTATATGGGAGTCCATGTATATCTCTATATTTTTTTCCCGTGTTGGTACAGAGGTATTTGGTTATTATGATCCCTGTTCAGAAGATAATGGAGAGGGTTAAATTGATCTAGAAGATATTTATCACAACATAGTGTCATCATAAATCTTATTCAGACCATATTTTTCAACAATTGTATTTTTAGGTTGGTGTTCAGGGATTTCATATAATTTCACCTCTCTTGGGACATCATGGTTGGGTAATAAGGGTAGGCAGGCATTGAGTGGTACAGACCCCTTTGAGGTCATTAAACCATTGGGGTAGGCATCCTATTAGTTGTACATACCATCTCATTAGAATTATATCCATGAAATGTTTCATGATTCCAAGATGAGGATGTATCAACTGAATACTTTCCATATGATGGGATGGTATGATGTTTGCCTAAAACCTGAAATCAATATGGCTTAGAAACTAGTTTAGATTATGGATCATCGAGTGAAGGTATTTCATGTTAAAATTATTCTTCCAATCTTTGTACTGTGGTAGTGTGGATGGGATATCCATGATATGTGGGAGAGGTAATTGTTGATGAGGAATCTGTGTATTTCAATTTTGTTAGCCTAATAATCTAGTGAATTTTGGGGATAGAAATCTTTTATAGTTTGGATACTATAACATCTCATTATATTTTTCAGGTATGCCTTTTTTGGTTTCCCTTTTCATTTGGATTCATTGTGGGCTTCTCACGTATGGAGAGCCCTTGATGGAAAAATGACCTAAATTTTAAGGATGGATATATTTTTTGAATTTAATGCGGGTTTGGGTATAATTTTTGTAATGGAATCACATGGTTCTCCTAGATTTTGAAGAATACTTACAGTGGTTTTTTGATTTTTTATAGAATCTGAGATATTTTTTGTTTGTTGGAAGAATTCATGACATGAAAGGTTTACACACCATGAATCCAGATTAAAATTTCTATTGGTCATCAATAATATGTCCTCAGTTAGTTCATGGATAGAAAGGTTTATATATTTTAAATCATGTTCACATCATGTATTGGTCATCAAGAAGATGTCATGGGCTATTTTAAGGCATGAAAGGTTTACATACAATAAATCAAGTTCATATCATGTATTACTCACTGTTTAGATGCCATGTGTTGGTTCAAGGGATGAAATTATTACATTACATTAATCATGTTCACATAGTTTATTTGTTTCCAATAATATATCATGAATCATTACAAGGTGTGAATGGTTTATACCCCATGAATCGGGTTCATGACGTGAACTAGTCAAAAATTGGTATTTTTAATCCAAAGCGATGTGTTTTATAACCTCTTATTAATTCATGGAATTTAACTCCATGAAAGGGATTCATGATGTGTAATTATTGAGTATAGAAGTTTTGAAATCATGACTTACATAGATTTTGTTTCATTCAGATACAACCTTTCTTCCCAATAACATGGAGCTCTTCTAGTTGATTTTAGAGATCTCTTCTCATTTATAATCATTTGTTCAGAAATTGAACGTTGTTTTGGTTTTTGTTCATATATTTGGTTATGTTTTATTTTTATCTTTTCATTTACATTCTTCACATCAGAAGAATTGTCTTCATTTTTTTTAAATTCATAACTAATTAATGTTTTCTGTCAATAATTTTCAGTTTCTTGTTGGAATTATTTCTTTCGAAGTTCGATCTGTGGTTTTTTTATCTCCATTGTTGAAGGTAGATAGGTTTTCATCATTATTGAGGTATTTTAATATACGAAAGTGTTTAAAATTACTGGATCACATTATGTTCATGTTGAAATGAATTTTTTATGATGGATAAAGGAGGTTTAATTAAAAGTGATAATGGTTTTGGAAATGGTTTTGAATAAATTTGGCACATTGTGAGCCTAGGGTGCCTTAGGAAAAATGTGTAGGTGGCAAAAGTTTGTGTAGAACCACTATAAATTAATTTTTATATATCCAAACACCAGGTAAGGATTTGAAATTAGTTTTTTCTACTTATTATTCCCAAATTTTATAGACTAAATGGGGTTCTTTGTCTTTTATACCTAGTTTATCACATAATGGTTTATTTTAGGGACATTTTATAAATTATTTAATTTACCTAATTTTTTTTACACCTGATATATTCTTGGATTTAGTTAATATGGTATGAATTAATAGGAAATAAAGGGAATTTTTACAAATGGTTTTATTTATAAAAATTCTTTATAAACAATATTTTTTGAAATATACAACTTATAAATTCTTAAGATTAGAACTTATGTATATTTGTTTGTGATATCTTAATGGGATTTATGGTCACACCCATCTTTTTTATTTGGGTGGTTATAGACCTTTTTGTAACAGACTCGGGGAAAGAGGATGGAATCATATAACATTCCAAGTTCACTTATCATTGGATTCCTTCATAGTTGGGTGGGATTATGGTGAGGGTTGGTCTCATTGAGACTTTAATGTTTTGGTCTTGTTATATTTTTCTGGTTTACACTGTCTTTCTAGGATTGTAAATATCTTTTTCAATTTATTTTCATCTAAATTATATTCTGATTATATGTCTTGTTCTGTTATATTAAATACTTTTTTTCGTTATCTTTGTTATACCTCACCAAGTGATGTATGACTCGGGTGGATGGTTTGGTCGACCTGGGTTGGTTCGTTACATTTCCTTAATAAAAAATACATGACAACCCCATGGAAAAAGTTGGTATCAAATAAATATAAGAATCATTCAAGGTAAATATCATTAAACAAAGATGATTAAACATATTGTATTTACATTATATTGGAAATATATATACGGCTTTAAAAACAATTTCTCCAATCGATATATGTATTTGGAATCTTTATTAACACCCTTAAATAAAGTAATAGAACATAAGGAATTCATATAGGAAAATTATTATAATTAAATCATGCCTATACAAGTGTATGATTTGGTAAGAAAAAATTTGTGATGGATCATATCATAGATGTAAATTATAATTTCATAATCCATCCAGATAATGAAAGTGGATGGTATTATTTGAAGAATACTTTTGATCAAGCATATGACATAGATTAAGATAAATCTTATAAGAATTTAGAAAAAACACTTTGAAAATTAGAATTTCTTTTTTTTATTTGAAATCATTTAAAAAGTTATATTAAATTAAACCATGAAAATAATAATTAACTTTTTTGAAAACATGAATGCATAGAGAGGAATTAAATTATAACATGAAAAAGGAGGTTGAAAAATATATTCACATGGAAACATGTAAAAGACATTCCTTTTATTTAAAATGACCCATGTAAAAGGTAATAAAAATAGTTTATTTGAAAAAAAATAGAATCAATTAAAATGAAAAAAACTTTTTTCAATACTTTTTAAAACATTAATAACATTACTAGAAAGGAAATCCTTTTTTTTTGAAAACTGTCCATATCAAAGATTTTAAATAACCACTAAACCATTTTATGAAACCCATAACTTAAAAAGTATAATAAAACGTTTCATTTTAAAATAAATGATGGGAAAAATTAAGGACACATGATTTTAAACATACTTTGGATATATATCATACTTTTCATAGGTAAAAATGTACATTTAAGAACAAAATCAATTGTAAAGTAAAGAAGTTATTCTTATCAGCACCATGATTTTATTTGAGGAAGAGTTTCATCAAAGGGTGGGATATTAGTAAAGAAAATTAATATCCCAAAATAAAAATGAAATATTCCATTTTAAATGATAATGGTAGGAAAATTAGAATTGGAATATCAAAATCAAGAATAAATATCATGACCCATGGGAAAAAGGTCTTGAGTCGAGAAAAACATAAGAATTAATTAATATTTTCATTAAAACCCTTGATAGATAAATTGATTTAATGGATCTAAAATACCATTAATAAAATATTTTTCATGATAAAATAACAATTATATAGAATATACCTCATATAAATGTAAATTGGTTCGTGAAGTAAAATGTGTCTCAATGAACGGAGTTTGAGACAAAAAACCCTTACCTTACTTCCATAGTTAGTTTATCACACTCTAAATTCATGTAATAAACCATAAATATATTAATAATCTATCTAAAAAATTATTCATATCTATAACCCTTTTATATACTTCATTTATAATTATTTATTATGAATATATCAGTTCATTATAGCTTATTTTTAAAATCGGGAGTTGACACTTTTAATTGTCATTCACATGCTTTGTAATGTAAATATTGAGCCTTGATAAATGATACCAAAATAATTATTCCAATATTACCTATGGTAATTTAATATATATCTCATGATCATTTAAATTATTTTTCTTTCACCCCATGAGTTTTTTAATTTTGAACCTTGAAGATGATATTAGAGACAAACTTTTTTAAACAATTTTTAATAAATGTAGATGATAAATTATTAACAATTTTATACATTAATATTATAAATCATTAAAAATTAAAAAATATTTCACCATTTTTAAATTTGATAAAAATTATATAACATTCCCTAGTCATTAATTATATAAACAATACAACAACGCATAAGTAGGCGGTAAAATGACCAAGGAAAAGTGTGTCATAATGATCAAATATGTACGATAGTGCCCTTTAATAATTTTATTATAAAATTTATAGAGTATTATAAATTTAATATATATCATATATATCCCTAAAATCCTTTCTTAAAACCATTAATTTTGTGAGGTTAGGAAAAATGAAATTCATCTTTCAAGGATGTGGTAATCCTCATGTATGTACAATTAACAAACTCATTTCACAAGGAATTGAATGAGTGAAGATATATGAAAATTTATAAATTTAAAATTATAATAATGTTATAAACTTCATATTAGTTTGATAACTAAAATTTAGTATCCATACAAGTTATGTGGTTAAGATAAATGAGAGATATCGTTCATGGATGTGGTAGTTTTCCCACACGCATGACTAACAATCTCATTCCTTAAAAAATTGATGGAATGATGGTTAATATAAACGTCGACCATTTAAGAATTTTAAAAGTCATATAAAAAATATAATTATTCATAAAACCCATACTTTATACCATCCCTAAGAATCAGTGATGAAAAACAAGCTTCATTATGTCATGATGGTTGTATTCTGCATGTATACACGGTTGATACATTTTTTCTTAGTGGATATTTTGGAATCAATTAATAATTGAATTAAAATTAATATAATGAATTTTATGTATATATATGATAATGAATTACTTATATTAACAAAATTATGTAATATTAGGAGGAGTAAAGTTTAAAAATAAATACTAAGAGGAGAGTAATACTCACGTCGGGAACTATGATTTGCCTTTGAATTATCCATAAAAATGCAGGTCTAAAGCTAACTAAAGAAGTAAAAAATCCATACGATAATGAGAAAGGGTTTTTGGATGATAATGTGGTTATATTTTAAATATGAAATATTATGTAAATTATTTTTAATGAATATATTTATGTGGTTTCTTTTATAATTGATGAAAATGAATCTTTCCATGGAAAAGAATGTTATTTAAGGGGAAAGAATTAGATGGAGGAAATGTTAGGTAAGGTGGGTGAGGGATGTTTGGTAATACATGTAGGTAATAATTTAAAGAAAAAAATTATGTATATAAGGTTAATATATCATGTAAACTTAGGAAATTTCAGACCATATTAGATTACTCACTTTAACACAAATTTGTCTTTATTAAACATTAATCATGGTAATTAATTTGTTACTAACAATATAAGAGGACCCCTCCCATAAAATTTAAAATTGATGAATCTAAAAATTTTCATTTAATTTAATCCAATTTATAAATAATATAAAATTTATTTTCAATTTAAAACATATAATATATCTAAAAACAATGTTTATAACAAAATAACACTTATGTTCAAAAAAGTAATCACGGGTTTGTAAAAATAATACAATAAATATTACTTATATATATATATATATATAATTATATAAAGAAATGATTTCATAAACATTTATTTCATTATTATATTATGATAATTTTGTGATTATAGATAAAAATAGACAAAATCAATATTTTTCACTATTCTTCTAAAATAAGATATTACAGAAAAACCCAGAAATTTCTACTAAGATGATTTTATTATTCTAAATTAAAATATTAATTTAATTTTATATAATTAAATTAATTTAAATTATATATTTAAATTTTAATATAAAATAAAAAATATGAAAATAAACTACTTTTATTTAATAAAAGACCTTTTTAAATATTTAATGTCTCTAATATTAACTCACTCCAATTCACTAATTTATATAACATTAATGCTTCAATATATATATATATATATATATATATATATTGTAACACCCCATGAATGTTTTATATTTTTATTTATAATAAAATTAATTTTGTTTTTATCTTGTTTTTTTACACTACACCATGTTAAGCTTATGTTACACAAAACATCGAGTTAGATTGTGTTTCACATAAGATCATGTTTTACTATCTTTTAATGGACAACCTACTTTATATCCAATTTTGAAAACATTATAATTTTTTTTAAAATAAACATCATATTGTAATTCGGAATTTCAATATTACCTTAGGGTAAATTTTTTGTATTTTTTTAGAACATTCATTTTTTGATGAATAGAGAAAAATATTGCATTTTAATTAAAAAATTACTTTTCTTTTAAATAATTATTATTGTTAATTTATATTTTTTAATTTTTTTGTTAAATTAAAATAGATCAATTATACACATCTTAATCCAATTTATTTTATTGTTATTTTTTTATATTGAAAATATATATATAAACTTATTAAACTTTTGCGTGTTTTTCCTTAAAAACACTTTTTCTCACAAAATATGTGGGATTAGCGTTAAAATTTATTCTTCTACTTCTATGATTTAAATTTTTAAAAATGGATACACAAGTTTGTAATTATAATAATATTTGTGGTTTAAAAATATGAACTTAATTTTTTACCCAAGTCATTAGTGAAAGTGATGAAAATTAATTATAGTAATTAAGGTAAAATTAAGCATAAAAAGGGATTAAACCTTAATACTAAAGGAAAAAATGACCTATTGACCTATAAAAATAAATTGGATGAATATATTTAGACGATATATCATATTTATTAAAAAAATTATTGAGATAATATTTCATGAAATTTCCCAATATGATAAGTTAAGTAAAGAAAAAACACAAAAAGTTAACATTTCTTACCTTTAACATTTATAAATCATTAGGATGTGTAGAAACATAAATATTGTGTTTATACATATCCTATTGAAATATAAATTGGTTATATTTAGAATAATAATTTATCATTAAATTTGAGAGATGGATTAGTTACTTAAAATTCTTAAGAAACACCAATGTACTAATTATTTAGTTAATAATTAACTCAAATAAATGACACTATAAATATAAAAAAAGAAGTGAATTTATTGAATTATTTTAATTAATTATTTTTCATATGAATATATCATGTTAAAAATATTTTATATTAATACATTTTAAATCTATTAATTTTTTGATATTTTTAAAATAAAATTAATTAAACAATATCAAAATTTTCATTAATTTAATTTTATAACAAATGATATTTTATGAAATTATTTAAAATTAATAAAAATATTATATTCTGTAATGTGATTTTAAAGTGTTAATAAATATTAAATCTGGTCTATTAATATACTAATTGATATTTTATAATTAACATATTGACCCATAGATTGTAAGAACATTGTTTGAACGATCCGAGTTAAAGCAGTGTTTTTGCGTGTTGTCTATGATTGTTTTAAAATGAATTTCTAACACACATGGGTTTTTTTAATTATATACCATATTTATTATTCATTGTATTAATATATTTTCTAATAAATATCACTTTAATTTAGTCATAATGGTTAAATTACATAGGATAGAAAAATAGTTTCTTTAATAAAAACAAAAATGATAAAATTAGAGAATCATAGAGGTTAAGGAACCAAATTATAAAAAATCATTTATTTTTGGGTGGTGGAGGTTTTTATCCACCATTATTCACATTTATACTATTATTTTTCCATTTTTTATTCACATTGGGTAAATTATTCCTCCTATTAATTTATACCTTTTGGTATTTACAAGAGTGTCACTCCTCCTCCACTATAAAAGGGCCTACACTCCATCCACTTCCTCATAAATCTCATGAAATTTTGGATAAACCAAAATCTGCTCAAATAAATACTAAAAATCCCTCTCCTAAGCATATAATCCACCGATTTTGAATAAATTTATCTAAATAATCCCTTTGGTGCAAATAAAAGGAGTTACCCAATGAATAAGTATCATATTTGTTTAAGCTCATTAGTTTCATTTCTTTCCCCACTCCCTCAAATATCATTATTCCATGATTATAAAAAAAATATTGTCCTCAATATACTTATATGTTGTTATTATAGGGTTTATAATAACTCTTACACACACATCTGTCTAATGGGTAACGAACATATAGTTTACGTGTATGAGGAACTACCGCCTCAAGAAGCGATGATTGTTCATTTTTCCTTTACTAACATTCATGGTAGTGAATTATGATGGACACAATATCTATATATGATATTTATGATATTTATGATTTATTTATTATTCTTTAATATTTTTATAACACATACCTTTATAAATTATATTTTATGTAAATATGATAACATCTTTTGTGGGAGTGTGGACTACCACCTCCTAAAAGTGATGTGATTAATTCGCATGAAAAATGGAATGTATGAATGATGATTTTAATTATTAATATGAGAATGAAATATATATATATGATATTATTGAAAAAAATTCATTTTTTAAATATTTTATATATCATTTTCTTTATTACCCTTTTATACACTTAAAAGGTGATAATGTCGTTCATGGATATGTGGACTATCTTCTCCTCAACATGATGTGATTCCTTTTACATCACAATAATTATATGTATAAGTATATACGGTTAAAAAATATAGTATTTATGATATTATTTTCATTCATGAAATATTAATGTTACTTATCTTTTTTATATAATGATTACTGAAAAGCGGGAATGTTACTCGTGCATTTGTAGGGACTACTGCCTCTATGATTGTATGATTGGTTCATTATTCCTAGCCATATTTAATGATGGTTTTAAAATTTTAACTGATGTATAAATATTATAATAATTTTATTATTATAATTTTTTAGATGTTTTATAATTACCCGATTGACCATAGTTGACCTACCAAATGCATTTTTGACACATAAACCGAATATAGTCAAAACACTTAATTTAAACTTAATGGTTTAAGTAGTTGTATACAACATTATAATAAGTAAAATAAATTCGATGATAAACATGAAAAAAAATTCTTAAGAAATTCAATAATTAATATAATTTTATTATCCCATAATATAAAGACACGTGAGAAAAGACAAACTCAAGGTAGGTGATTTCTTCTCAATTCCAATTCATTAAGGCATTGTGTATGGTTATGCAACTAGTTTCCTTTATATGGTGTATACACTACTATTTAAAATTTTGTATCATGAATTTAATCATTATCATGATATTCTAAGATTCAATAATGTTATTAATTCATGGAATTTATGATTCAAAAATTTTAAATTGGTATTTGAAACTTTGGAATGTTGAAAGATTTTTTTCTTAAAGAATGTTTTTTTCAACAATATTTCTATTCATCAATGTTAGAAATTCATGTTGTCATTTATCCTCCATTCGTGGAAGTGTGGACTAGGACCTCCTCAACATGATGTGATTACTTTTACATCACATTAATCCAATATATATTTATATATTATTAAATAATATGGTATTTATTATTTAATTATAGTTCTATAAATATTAATTTAATTTACCATCATTTCATAACGATCGTTGAAAAGTAGTAATATTAATCTTTCATACGTACGACTTACTGTCTAAATAATTGTAACATTGGTTCATTTTTCATAACAATATTTAATGATGGTTTTAAAAATATAATTTTTATATAAATATTGTAATTATTTCCTTACTATTATTATTTAGAAGTTATATAAGGACACATTTGACAATAGTTGCCCTTCCAAAGTTATTTTTGGCACATAAACCGAATTTGGCCAAAACACTTGACATAAAATTAATTGTTTATGTGGTGGTAAAAACATGTTAATAAGTAAACACTTCCTAAAAACTAGGTTTCTCTAGCGCCACCTTTTAACAGTGCAAAAAAAAAAGCGATGATAAAGGGGTGCCTTTATCTTCGCTAAAAAAATGACTGATAAAGGGAACTTTTAATTGCGCTTAAAAAGCACTGTTAAAAGTAACCCTTTTCCAGCATTTTTTAGCACTGATAATGGAACCCCCTTTATCAGTGCTTTTTTAGCACTGTTAAAGGGATCTCATTATCATTGCTTTTTTAGTAGCATTGATAAAGGGAGGGATTTATCAGGACTTTTTGTAAGTGCTGATAAAGTGTATATTTCAAAAAAAAAATCATAAAAACTAATATTTGATATATAAGTATATTTATATTGATATAAAAATAATATATATTTTTTCAATATGTTTTAGATAAGGATAAATGGAAATATAAAATTAATGTTTAAGATATTCTTTAAAAGAGGCTTATAAAATATTTTAAAAAATATTTTTAAATAATAACTTCCTAATTATCATTTAATAATAATCATTTAATAAAATTTTGATGGAAAAATAAAATTAAAAAAATTCATAAAAAATCTAAAATAAGTTGAAAATGTAACTCAAACTTCAAACGGACATAAATTTTGATCCTGGTATCCATTTGAGCTCTATAGCATATCAAATCGAAGCATGAAATGAGCTCTACATGCTAATAACCCAAGGGAACATTCTGTCAGATTTTTAAAGTCCAAAAAAGGACTAGAAGTCCTCTAAAACTGATTTTTATTCTGGATATTTAAATTTTTTAACATTCAAATATAACTTTTTATCTGGATGTACTCTAGGCATGTATGACATATCATATTGAAGACTATTTCATTTTCCTATATTTGATTGGTTGTGGAGTTGAAACTGACTTCTAGATTAGAGTTTATGGTTGTTTTAACATTCTACAGCTTTTTAGATACACATATATATGTATTTATTTGTGTATATGTGTTTTTGTGTTGTATATATGTCTATATTTATTTATTTATTTATAAAAACACAAAAGAAAACATATTTTAAAAATGTATTTAAAACTAATCTTATAAATATAGGTTAATATACAAATAAATATATAGATCAAAAATTATAACTAAAAATATATATATAAATTGATATAAATATTTATTAATATAACTAAATAAATATATATATTAATATATATATATATGTTAATATATATATATATACAGATATATATATAAATATATTAATATAACTATATATTTATTTATTAATATAAATGTATATATTAATATACAGATATATATATATATTAATATAAATATATATATTTATATTAATATATGAGTAAATATAACTATATATATATATATATATATTAATAAATGAAGAGCACAGTAATATGGTGGAGTGGTAAAGTCTTGGGTGCGTAGGCAAAAGGTCTCGGTTTCAAATCCTGGGGGAGGTTGGTCACGTGCGCAGGTGGGGGAATAACCTAGCGACATTAAAGGGGGGTGGGAGTGCTATTAAAAGGGGTGGGGCTAGGTGGAGCTGGCTGGGGCATGCATGGGCTACCATGAGTGGTGTGGCGGGGTGCAAGTGCTGTTGAAGCCCCCCAGAATTGAAAAAATATTTTTTTAATTTTTTTTAATATTTTTACATTTATCAGTGCTTTTTAAAACTGCTAGTAAAAGGGGTATTTTATTAGTGTTAAAAAAACCGCTGATAAAGGACCATTTTATCACCACTTTTTTTATTGTTGATAGAAGACCACTTTTATTAAAGCTTTTTTTGGCACTAATAACGGGGACCCCCCTTAATCTTCGACTCAATTAACATCACTTTTTTAGCTCTCTTAATTCCCTTTTCTAGCATTGATGAAGGCCATATTTGTATTACTGAAAATAAAAGTTATTCCAAATGTTGGAATCCTCATGTACAAATCATGTTTTAATGATCACAAATCTTATTCCAACTGGTTAAATCCTATAAATTATATCAAATCATGTGTATTTGTGTTCAAGTATTCTTATGATTTAAGAAGAGCCATTCCATATCTAAATTTCTCTACATTCAGTTTAATTAATGTATACTATTCTTGATTTACTTTTTAAGTACCTTATTTGAAATACTTGTTTAGTCAAATCCATTATATGTTCATCATTGCTTAAGTTTGAAAATGGTTATTTTGAAAAGTCTGAGACATCGTCAGTCTGCCACTGGTTATGTCTTTCTGGCACCATGAAGAAGACACCATGAAACGAGACATTGTAACCTTGAGACACTATAACCTTGAGACACCATAACCTTGAGACACGATAACCTTGAGACACCATAAATAAGAGGACACCGTGAACAAGTAGACACTGTGAACAAGCAGACACCGTGAACAAGCAGACACTGTGAACAAGAAGACACTGTGAATAAGCAGACACTATGAACAAGAATACACCATGAACAAGAAGATACCATGAATAAAAATACATCGTAAACATCTAGACACTGTAACCACGAGACACCATGACCAATTCAGTCACCATGTGAAGGATATAATGTTTCCATTATATAATGTGACACTGTTTCCTAATATGTTTTGTGATTTTTTAATTTAATCTCTAATGGTAATATTTGAAGACTTTAATGCACTAACATAATTAATGATTCTTTGTATACACATCATCTGATAGTACGAGGCAAGAGGAAAAGAATACATGCAACATGTCAGCATAAACACATGATTTCCAAGATAAAAGAAAAGTGCTTCCCAGAAATTAGATATGTATGAGAAAGAAAACCAAGCTGGCGTGAGCACCATAATGAAGAACACACTTAGATATAAATTTTATAGAAAGGCCTATTTCATGCAGCTTTACACTGATGAAGAACACAAGAAGCATATTTGAAGACCAGAACCGAGAATAACATTGCACTATCAAACATTACGAAGAACACAAGTTGAATCGTGACACTCTATTTTACAAAAGATGACTCGAATTCTGCATCTGCTTCATCTCAGAAGTCCAGAGCTACAAAGAACAATGCCCAGAGAACTTCTAAACCTATCTCAATATTTCTGTTCTATTGTGTATATTTTATTAACTTTTGAGTAGAGTTTGTATCTGTATAGAAACAAACTCTTCCTCCATCATTAAACTGAAGAATACAAGATATCTTTACTCAAACATTCTTTTACTCTTGTGTATATCCACTGGTAAGTGTGGAAGAGGTCCATGTGTGTCCTGGTGGTTTGTACCCAAGAAGAACTGTGGAAGAAGTCCCTATGTGTCCTATAAAATCTTGTATACTGTTGTTAACCATGATCCAGTGTGTGGATCAATGTTTATTTACAGAAACTGATTGCTGGCAGGTGATCACCAAGTGGAGTGGATTAGGTCTCGGCTTGAGACTGAACCACTTGTTTCATATCTACTATGCAACATAATTTAGTTTTCTCTGTTTTATTGTTTTTTTTATATAACTCATAAATCTCTAAATTCACATTGATATTTAATCTTGGAAATAAGTTATAACTGTCTTGTCTTAGTAGAATTTCTTCCAATGTAACTTTAATAACTGATATTAAGATTACTGAGAATTAATCAATCTTTTAAGAAGTTATTTCAACTGTCAATCTCTTATAACAATACAACCTTGACTAACTGGGTTGTATCTAACCTCATGGGGAAATACCTTTTTAAACAGAAATTTATTATAGATACTCAATTCTCCCCCTTCATGAGTAATCTAATCCAACCAACAATTGGTATCAGAGGTTGTTTATTAGGACTCTGTGTAATCTTATTCAACTGTGATTGTACTTGTACTTTAAAGATCTGTAAATTTCTTTTATTTCTAAATTTCGAGCGCTTTTAAAGTAATAATTTATTTTGGATAATATATTGGAAGGTGCTACAACCAATAGACCACCATTCTTTAATGTAACCAATTATTCTCAATGGAAAATTAAAATGAAAATGCATTAAGAGAGTGTGAGTTTTGAAATTTGGTCATCCGTTATAGATGAATATAAGAATCCTGCTACTGATAAAATCACAAGGGATAAACCTTCCAAATTTGCCTACAATAAAAACCGCAAAGCTATGAATGCATTATACTTCTCATTAGGAGATGAAGAGTTCAATAGAACTTCTACTTGTAAAACTGCCCCTGAAATTAGGGATACCCTGTTAGTCTCACATAAAGGAAAATCTAGTGTAAAAGAAATGAGACTTAATACTTATACTATTAAATATGATAATTTTAAGATGAAACTGGATGAACCTATCTCTGACATGTATCTTAGGTTCAATGAGATTATCAACGCAATGATTTCTATTAGAAGAGAAGTCACTGGAAAGGAAAAGATAATGAGAATTCTCAGATGTCTTCCTGACAGATGGAGGGGAACCTCTATCTCTATTACATAATCATGTGACATCAGCAAACTAAATGTAAAATAACTTATTGGGAAACTGATGATGCATAAGGAAGAGCTGAAAGTCAAAAAAGAGGATGAATATGATCCAAAGATGAAATTTGTTGCATTCAAGACTACCACCTCAATGCACAAAGACAAAGGGAAACTGGAAGCTTCTATAGAAAGTTCTAGTGATGAGCAGTCATCATCTGACAGTGATGAAAAAATGGTTCAATTATCTATAATATTTAAGAGATTTTATAAGAAGATGAAATTTTTTAGAAAGCCTATGCTCAATGTGAAAATATGACCAAAAAGGAAATCAGATGAAGGATTGGAAAACTAGTGACAAGACTAATGAAATTGTATTTTATGAGTATAAGTGAAAAGGAGAAATCATAGTTGACTATCCAAATCTCAAATACAAAAAGAAATATGAGGACAAGGATAGGAAGTATAAATAGGCAATGAAAGAATCCTGGAGTTCTTATGAGGATATTTCAAGCGACTCAGATACATCACATGATGAAGAGGCTAAAAAATCCAATATGTTTTTTATGAAAATCACATCTGAGGTAATAATGGATTTCTCTATACACAATCCATACTATTCTGGAGATGAGAGTGACTCTGAAAATATGACTAATGACGAAATGTTTGAATACTGCAACATGCTTGAGGAAAAATACAATGAACTAAAAGAAAAATATAAATCATTGAAGAAATAGTATGCTCTTTCAATGACTATTAAATCTGAAATCTCAATTGAAAAATATAAAAATTCTCAATTTCTCAAAGAAAACAATGAATTAAAAATATCTAATGAGAAATTTAAGAGTGACCTAAAAATTTTTACCAATGGGAAAAATACCCTTACTAAAATGCTAGGAAAACCAATATCTCTTAAATAAAACACTGGCATTGGTTATCAACCTAGAAAAAGAAATCTTGGTAGAAAAAATTTTGTTTCAAAATCTAGGACATATAGTTTTACTCCCAGTTTTGGAAAAAAACAATTAATTCAATTCATGATACATATTATACTGTTTCATGTTTTTATGGACCGAATAGAGTTTATTTTTCAAATAGTCTATGTAATTCTTATAGAAAACCTATGAGGTAAATATCGGTTTCTAAAGAACTTATCCCTAATATAACTGGACCCAGACATGTATGGGTAGCAAAATTTATTTTTGCATAATCTTTTTGTAGGAAAGCAGCTTCAAAAGTTCCAGTAAAAGTCTATGGTATTTGGACGGTGGGTGTTCAAGGCACCTGATAGGAGACTACTCATGCTTCAAGAACCTAATCAAAATAGATGGAGGACATTTCACAATTGGTGACAATGCCAAAGGAAATATTATTGGCCTAGGCCAAATCGATAAATCTAACTCAGTTTTAATTTCTAAAGTACTGTTTGTTGATGGATTAAAATTTAATGTACTTAGTATCTCACAATTATGTGATGATGGATTTAATGTTATATTTGAAATTTATTCTTGAAATGTCTTTATTTCTAAAGGTGAATTAGTATTTTTTTCATTAATAAGTGAAAATTTTTACTCTATTATCCTAGATTCTTTAGCTTCTCAAAATGTTTCATGCTGAAGTGTATTTCATAATGAGTCTTGGCTCTAGAATAGGAGACTAGGACACTATAATGTTCACTCCCCTAGAAAGTTGACTAGAAAAGTCTTAGTTATTGACTTACCCAGACATGAGTTTCCAAATGAATAAGTGTGTAATCCTTTTAAGAAAGGAAAATAACACAAAGTTTCCTTCAAACCAAAGATATAAGTGTAAACTTCTCAACCTCTCAAACTGGATCACATGGATTTGTTTGGACCATCTACAGTTTCTTGCTTAAATGGGAAGCACTATGTTTATGTTCTTGTGGATAACTTTTCTAGATATACTTGGACATTCTTTATGGCTCACAAAAGTGAAGCGTACTCTTATTTTTCTATATATGCTAATTATATAGAAAATATTTGTGGAATTAGAATTAAATCCTTAAGAATTTATCATGGTTGTGAGTTTGAAAAATAAGAGCTTTAGTCCTTTTTCTCACAAAATGTTTATTATCACAATTTCTCTGCCCCTATAACACCTCATCAAAATGGAGTTGTGGATAGAAGAAATAGAACCCTACAAGGGATTTCTAGAACAATTCTCAGTGAGTATGACATACCTATTTATTTTTGGGTTGCAGCTGTCAAAACAACATGGCACATAATCAATAGAGTGTTAATCCAACCTATTCTTAAAAGGAAACTTATGAGTTATGTAAAAATAGAAAACCTAAGGTTAAAAACATCAATTTTTTTGGTTGTACTGTCTATATAGTTAATACTAAGGAAAATCTAGAAAAATTTGAATCCTGAAGGGATGAAGGTATCTTTTTAGGATATTCCTGGTCTAGTAAATCCTATAGAGTGTTCAATAAAAGATCTAAATGTGTGGAAGAATCTGTTCATGTAAAATTTGATGAAAAAGATCCAAATGAGCCTAAAACTATTCAAGAGAACCTAGAGGATGATGTATCAAATCAATAAATTAATCCAAAATATTCAAACCATTCTGTAAAAGAATCTGTGAAAACTTCTAGTAAAAGAAATTACTTAGCATCAAGTCACAATACACCTAAATCTGTTGATGAACCTGAAATTACTAGTCCTTCCTTTTCTATAGTAGTTAGAACTCTTAAGAACCATCCCTTAGATGTTATTGTATGATACTTAGACAAAGGAACTCAATCTAGAGCTTCTCTTAGAAATTAGGTTGAACATCAATTCTTCTTTTCATAACTTGAACCTAAAATCATTAATGATGCTATCAATGATGAATTTTGGGTGATGGCTATACAAGAAGAGCATAATTAGTTTGAAAAGAAATTTTTTTGGAAACTTGTTGAAAGATCCAAGGACACATTCACCGTAGGCACTAAATGGGTGTTCAGAGATAAGGTAGATGAAACTGGTAACATAGTTATAAACAAGGCCAGATTAGTTGCACAAGGCTATAGTCAAGAAACCAGAATTGATTATGAGGAGATCATTGCACCAGTATCTAGACATGAAGCCATCATTATCACGCATGCCTATCCTACACATCTAAATTTCAAACTATATCAAATGGATATTAAAAGTGAATTCTTAAATGGGTATATAGCTGAGGATGTTTTTGTGGAAAAACTCCATGGTTTTACAAACCCCTAATTTTCAAATCGTATTTTTAAACTATCAAAAGATTTATATGGTTTAAAGAAAGTTTTGAGAGCTTCATATGATAGGATGAGTAGTTTTTTATTTGAAAAGGTTTTAAAAAAGGAATAGTTGATCCTACCCTTTTTACAAAATGAATTTCTAATGATGTTTTAGTAGTTCAAATCTATATAGATGATATTATTTTTGGATCTTCAAAAAATTATTTATGTGTTGATTTTTCTAAAATGATGCAAAATGAATTTGAAATGAGTTTAATGGGTGAACTGAAACTTTTGCTTGGATTTTGAATCTTTCAAAATAATGGGGGAATTTTTTAAATCAAAGAAAATATACTAGATATCTTATAAAACGTTTTGGACTGGATAACACTAAAAGTAATGACACTCCCCTGAGTACCACTTGTAAGTTGGGTCTTGATGAAGATGGGAAATATGTTGATCAAACCAATTATAGAGGAATGATTGGAAGTTTACTCTACATAACTTCTAGTCGTCTTGACATTCTTTTTTTCATGTGTGTATGTGTTCTTTTTTTCAATAAAATCCTAAAGAATATCATTTAAATGTTGTAAATAGAATTTTCAAATACCTCAAGTATACACCCAATTTTGGATTGTTCTATCCTAGAGGATAATCATTTGAATTATTGACTTATTTTGATGCTAACTTCAGTGGTCAAAAGTTAGATAGATAAATCACCTCTGGAATATGTCATTTTTAGGCAAGTCACTAGTATCATGGTGTTGTAAGAAATAAAATTTTGTTGCATTATCTACTACAAAATCTGACTACATAGTTGTTGGCAGTTGTTGTGCACAACTTTTGTGGATAAAACACACATTACTATATTATGGATATCAATTCAGGCATGTATCTATAAAATATGACAACCCAAGTGCTATTAACATCCTCAAAAATCCTATTTCACATTCTAAGACAAAGAATAATGATGCAAGACATCAATTTTTGAGATATCATTATTGAGAAGGTGATATCACATTGGAATTCATTGGTATTGAGTATCGGCTTACTGATATTTTCACCAAACCATTAACTTCTTAAATAATAGACTATATCATACATGAACTAGGCATGATAAAACTCAAATAGATATCTTACTGTTCCATGTTTTACTATTCGATATCTTATTATTTCATGTCTTAATTTTCGATAGCTTACTGTTTCATGTCTTACTATACGATATCTTACTACTTCATGTCTTACTATTTTTTACATTACTGTTTCATGATTACAGTTTCTCAGTTAGTGTTTCATGATTACTGTCTGATAGTTACTATCTCACTATAATGTTCATTCACTGTCTTACTGTAAAATTCTTGTTTACAGTCTCACCGTAATGTTCATTCACTATCTCACCTTGAATTTTGTTGATTGTCTCACCGTAACATGCGTTTAATTTCTCACCGTTAGGATGAGACATGGTCTCACCGTAAAAATTATGTACGGTTTTTTTAAAATGAAAACTCGTATCGTGGTAATTATTATTTTCCCCTCTTTACTCTCTTTCACTTTTATATTTGCGATGTTTGGTATTACTAAATGATGAAATATAGAAAGTATCACTCGATTCTTCAATCGGGGTTTATTCTATTTACTCATTTTGAATCCTTCATCATCCCTGCAACTCATTTCTCTCTCTCAGACCTTCGTTGAATGCCCAAGATGAAGCTCCCTTCATTGTCGACTCCTAAGAAGCGCAACACAAAGAAGAAAAAGATTTCACCTAAGCTAGCACTCGAAGGACCTCTAAATACAAATCTAGAAAACTGAGTTGTCATACCTGAGAAAGAGGATTTCCCTAAATGGATTCTATCTAGTAAGTCTTTGGTTTTTAATGTTTTAGAATATCAAGGCTGGTTAGAGTCATTTTTGAAGGAAGATAGACATATCTACCCTAAGTTAGTAGCTCAGTTTTATCAGTATGTAAAATTTTCTTTTGATTCTAGTGATAGTTATGTCATGAGAAGCTAGATCAATGGGCAGAGATTCTCATTCTCTTCGAGGTTATGGGTTTCATTCCTTAGGATGCCTCATGAAGACAATTGTGAGGATTATAAGAGAGTAACCCTACCTTCAACCAAATTCTTTGACCTGGAGGATGCTTTGAAAGTCTTAGCTAGAAATGGCACCCAGAGGAGAGCCATTACTACTGAACTAGATGGAGAATCAAGGCTTATGTTCAAGTTTATATAGAATCTAGTTAGTCCCAGAAAATGTGATTTTGCTATTTTGAAATATCAGGATGTGTTTCTAATTCATCTTATGAAAATAGGCATAAGATCAACCTGTTCAAGTATAACATACACCATATGTGTAAGCTGATTAAAGTCAAATCCATGTCAACATCCCTATTTTACTCTCAGGTTATCTCAGTCATGCTTCATGCCAAAGGTATGGTTGGACCTAATAAGGAAGTAATTAAGGATTGTGAATTCTTCATCTCAAAATCCACTATCAAGAGAATGTATATAAATTGGAATCCTTGGAAAAAGGAATGGGTATAAGACAATGATAGAGTTTATGAGAAATTCAATCTAGTGAAATATCCCTCAAGACCATGAAATACTTCTGATCCTAGTTTGGAACCAAATGAGATTGTTGTGTAATATTCTAAAAAGAAGAAGAAGAAGAAGTTTTCTTGCCTCCTAGAGAAACTCTTTCTGTAGAGAAAGACAGTACTCTTGTTCCTCTTGAAGTTTATGAAGAATAAGGCCATGCTCTTAAAGATGCTATTAATTTGGATGATCAACCCGAGGTTAAAATAGACTATGTTGACAAAGAAACTAATAATAATGAAGAACCTATAGTGGAAGATCTAACTCCTATGTTAGAAGCTAATCTTGAAGAACTCCCAGTGGAACAATATGCTCTTGAAATCATCCCTTCGGGTGAAGAAAGGATGGAGCTATCTTTTCAGCTGGCTAGGCAGGAAATGGGTGAGGAACCAAGATTTTTCTTTGTAGAATTAGATCAATACCCTAAGCCTCTCAGTCCTTAGAAGGATGAAACCATTGAGGGGGAGCAACCCCCAAAACTAGAATCTCTTGAAGTATCAAATTCGGTTGATCTGAAATTTGTAGACACTCAATACAAGTTCCCCAATTTCTTTGATCTGGATGAATGTCATAAATTCTCAGCAAAAGGCCCTGATATTTCCTCTTTGTTCCATTTTAAATTAGTCTCTAATATATCCCCTACAAAGGAACCTAAACCCATATCAATACTTGTTTATAAACCTTCATCAGAACAATCATCCTTAGTGAGTAAGGATGATCTAAAGAAATTTAGTGCTACCCTTTTGTTTGGTGTTGAAAAATTCCTGAATTCTCAACCTGTTCATCTGACAGATCTAAGTGAGATAGATGCCTCATAATTATTGGAGAAAGTGATTTAGCAGATTCAACCTAAAATGCTTCATGAGATTCAGGAATTTAGAGTTGAAAACAGGATGCTTAGTGATGAAGTGAAGACTCTAAGAGGTTTGATCAAAGAAATACAGAAAAAGATACATTCCAGAACAATGCTTGTTTGTACACCTGTAGAACCTATTGTTACTCCAACCCCACAGGTTGTTTTGTGTCATATTAAACCTTATTTAGCTTACTTAGATGAAAAAGTCTCTGAAAGGAACAAACAGATCGTTAAGGAGATGAGAGGGCTTGTTGTAAATCTAAACAAACTCACGGATGAGTATACGGGATGTCTTCAAAAAGTGCTGAACCAACTGTAATCACTCACCACCACTATCAATGATTCAAAATACTCGGGTAAATCCTCTCAACTTTATTTAGAGAGTGACCTACTCAGAATAGTGTTCAAATAATAGATTCAGACTATGCTTACTGGTTTCAATGCAGCTTCTCTCTCTAAAGTTATCAAGAATAGTGACCGAGTTCTTGATCTAGTCCAAATACACTAAAAAATATCTAATGATGCTCAGCAAGAGATTACCAAAAAATTGGATTTCTACTTCAACTAAATCTTCTCAAAGACTGATATGAAAAATCATTTCAAGTATCTTGTGGAAAATCTGATAATTCCTCTGGTTACTCAAGCTTTCAAGACTCATGTCCAAAAGCTCACAAAGTTTACTCGATTGTGGGATAAGATTATGGATAACAAGGATGATTTTGAAAAATCCATGAAGTATGATAGGGAGATCATTGTGTATTTCATTAATCTCTTGACGCCTTAACTTCACGTATAGTGTAAAACCATTGTGGCTTCTACGGTTGCTCCTCTAAGACCTGGGTTTCCTACCTTCACCTCTATCCTATCCTCCACTACTATGTATGTCAGCCAATCAGTGAGCCAAATCAGGAATGAGATCCTTGATTAACAACTGCTTTGTTCTTCTACTAATCCAACTCTAACTCCATCTATTTTTGAAGTCCTACCTTTACCCTCTGTATCAACCACGTCGCTCCCTTTTTCTATCTTGATCTCTGCTCACATGGATTCCTCTTCTTCTACTATTGCTAAAGGAAAAGAGAATTCCAGCCCATGAATTAGAATAGTGATTACTTCATTTTTATAGGAATGATATTTATTTTTTTCTTGTCTCTGTTTGTACTAGACCTTATTTTCTTTAATGGAATGTGCACTTATCTTGACTTCTCTTATTCCATCTTTTCGATAATCCCAAAAGGGGGAGAAATATTTATATGTTAAACATTTATCTCTATATCTCTATTTGAATCAAATATACACATTAAATATACATGATTTGTGATAATCAAAAAGGGGGAGATTGTTGGACTCCTCAAGTACTAATCATGTTTTAATGATCACAAATCCTATTCAACCTGGTTATATCCTATAAAATATATCAAATCATCTGTATTAGTATTTATGTATTTTCATTCTTTAAGAGGAGACATTCAAGATCTAAATTTCTCTACATTCAGTTTAATTATTGTATACTATTCTTGATTTACTTTTTAAACACCTTATCTGACAAATTTTTATGTCTTATCCATTCTATGACCATCATTGCTTATGTTTTAATACAGTTATTTTGAAAAGTCTGAGACACAGTGATTCTGCCACTGGTTATGTCTTTCTGGCAACATGAAGCAGACACCATGAAACAAGACACCATAACCTTGAGACACCATAACCTTGAGAAACCATAACATTGATACATTGTAACCTTGAGACACCGTGAACAAGAAGACACCATGAACAAGAAGACACGGTGAACAAGTAGACACTGTGAACAAGAAAACACCGTGAACAAGCATACACCATGAACTAGCAGAAACCGTGAACAAGTAGACACTGTGAACAAGCAGACACCATAAACATCTAGACACCACAACCATGAGACATCATGAACAATTCAGACACCGTGTGAAGGAGACATCATTTCCATAACTTACTATGACACCATTTCCTAATATGTTTTGTTGTTTTTCAATTTTATCTCTAATGGTCATATTTGAAAACATTAATGCACTAACATAATTAATGTTTCTTTGTAGACACATCATCTGACAGTATGAGGTATGAGGTGCAAAATACATGCAAACTGTTGGCCTCAACACATGCTTTCAAAGATAAAAGAAAAGTGCTGCCCAGAAATAAGATATGCAAGAGAAAGAAAACCAAGCGGGCGTGAGCACCATAAAGAAGAACACACTTAGAGAAATTTTTTAAAGGTAGGAATATTTCATGAAACTCGACATTTCAGAAGAACACATGAATAATATTTGAAGCCTATATCTTAGAACATCTTCACACTGTCAGACCTCATGAATAACACAAGCTGAATCGCAACACTCTATTTAGTAGATGAGGACTCAAATTTTGCATTTTCTTTATCTCAAATGTATAGAGATGAAAATAACAACACTCAGAGCAATTCTAAACCTATCTCAATATTTTTTCTCTATTTTGTATATTTTATTAACTTTTGTTTAGAGTATGTATCTGTATAGAAACACACTATGTCCCCTACATTAAATTGAATGATACAAGATATCCTTACTCAAACATTCTTTTACTCTTGTGTATACCCACTAATAAGTGTGGAAGTGGTCCCTGTGTGGCCTGGTAGTTTGTTCCCACGAAGAACTATGTAAGAGGTCCCTGTGTGGCCAGGACATTCCAACATACTGTTGTTAACCTCGATCCAGGGTTTGGATCAAAGTTTATTTATAAAAACTACTTGGTGGCAGGTGATCACCAAGTGGAGTGGATTAGGTCTCAGATTGAGACTAAACCCCTTGTTTCATATCTATTGTGTGGCTTAATTTAGTTTTCTCTATTTTATTGGTTTTCTACATAACTCAGAAATATCTAAATTCACATTGATAGTTAATCCTGGAAAGAAGTTATAATTGTCTTGTCTTAGTAGAATAGCTTCAAAAGTAACTTTAATAACTGATATTAAGATTACTGAGAATTAATCAATATTCTAAGAAGTTATTTCAACAGCCAAACTCTTATAATAGTATAAACTTAATTAATTGGGTTGAATCTAATATTTTGGGGAAATACCTTTTTAAATAGAAATTTTTATAGATACTCAATTCACCACCCCTCTTGAGTAGTCTACTCTGAAAAACACTAAACCTGAAAAAGGTTATAAATCAATGAAATAACTAATATAATTTTATAATTCAAAATATAAATACCAATGAGACAATTTAGACTCAATGTAAAAGATTTCATCTCGATCTCATTTCATTAAGACATTTTGTATGGTTATGTACCTAGTTTCTTTTATATGGTGTATGCACTACCGTTTGACATGATGTATCATGAATTTCATCCTTCTCATGATATTATAATATTATTTAATTTTATTAATTCATGAAAATTATGATTCAAATTTTTCAAATTGTTATGTGACATTTTTGAATGTTTAAATATTATTTACCTCAAGAATGTTTTTTTCAAGGGTATTTCAATTAATAAATTTAAACAATCCTTATTGTTACATTTCCTACACTATAAAATAATTGATAAATCTATATTCTTCTTTCAATATGATTATTTGATATGGCATGTTATTTATATTGATTATTCGATCTGATGAAAGATTTAGACTAGAAATGATGGGTAGGCCCAAAATTTATATAGTCTATCGATACATTAATAGGTTCTCATGAGATAAAAAAGAAACAAAAATTAAATGAGTTTCTATCCATAGTTTAACACCTATTTTGAATGGTCTAGAAGGTATAAGTTTTCATGTACCTTAGACATGACGTCTAATAATTAAGCATTTCCTTCATCTAGATTCTCTTATTATTTATCTATGATATTTTTCATAGACATATCTATGGATATATTTCATTTTCTGTTAATTGATTAAATTAAATGTGTTTTCAGTTTCTTATCATTATATATTGATATTTACTTATCTATTTGGTTTACTAGAATGTGTTATCAGTTATTTACTTTTCCACGTTGGTTTATTTCAATTGATTCATTATTTATTATGTTTCACTTACCCTCTTTTAGCATTTTAGATCACCCTTATTAGGTTTCATTTCCCCATGTTATGAAGAGGAATCCTTTGAATGTGTTTTTAGAATGATTTTTATTTATTTTTATTATTTATTATGTTTTCACATCTTATTTCCCAATTTATTTTGGGAATCATGTATGTATTTTGGATTCTCAAGACTGCTAAATTGATCAGTGATTCGGGATTTGATTCCTTGTAATTGTGAAAGTGTAATAAAATAATGCACCAACTTTGGTCTTTTAGGGTCAAGGTGTTACATATATATCATATATTTTATCATAATGATTTTTTAATGTTGATTAATTTAATTTAAAAATGTATCATAACATTTATATTAGTGTGTGTGAATAAAACTTTCACACTCCAAATTATCTAAAGGAATATATATATATACTGAAATTTTGGAATGTTATATAAATAACTCTTGGTATGAGTGATTATCATATTGAAATTTGATTTCTATGTGTTAAATAGGTAGGATTCCTAGACCTAGTTCTTTTGAGTATACCTCCAAATAAGATAGTGGATTTTGATCCTAGAAGGTTGGATCTAAGATGGATAGAGCATGAGTTGACTCTTCTGATTTTAAAACAAATCACAAGTAGTTTGTGATCATGAAGTTAACCTTAGTAAAATTTAAATGCATAAATTTTGAAAAGAAGCACCAAGGGTTCTTTTATTTAGATGATTTTGTTTTGTTTGTAAGTATGGTCAACCATTCTAGATCATGTCCCTAGGATTGATAGGAACAAATTGATATGGGAGGAGTCAGTTGATATGGATGGGTGGTATTGGGGTGTGAACCGACTTAGGGATACTTCTCTTTTGTAAGTAGATATATTGAGAATTTTTATAATCGATGACTTATGTGAAGAAATGAGATGTACATGAATTTTCTTAATATGTTAATTTCATGACATAGAATTTGGTGTTAGGGTTAAGCTGAATTTGCTGGCGGGTGACTCATGGGAGCGTGATTCAGGCTACACTAATTGATTTTGCTAGAGCATACACACATTAGTTTTAAATTACATTGATTTGTTATATTATGGTTCTTTGTGTTGACCATTTGAGTTTCAGGTTAGTGAGTGGCCATGTGTGGGTTTTGGACTGATGTATTCGATGAATGGTTTTTGTAATGGGTATCAAATAATTTTTCTAAAATAACAAATTTACTTCTATGGTGAGAGATGAAATTGGAGATGGATTGGGGTGTTGTGGTATGCTTTACCCGAGTGTGTAGCATGAGATGGATTTTTAGGAAGGAATACTATTGGAACTAATTTAGGTTATGATCAATGAGACATTTAAGGGGGTCTATGTGGTGGGGACTGTACATTTTTCATTAGAGGGAGTTACCCTCATCAAAATTTAAAATTTTATAGATATGGATGATGATATTTTTAGTGATTTGGGAATGTTTTATGGGTGGTTTTTATGATATATCTTGGATAATATGGGATGGATATGTTTAGTAATTACATATAATAATGGAAAAAGATTGTCTTGGGGAGGTATAACCCATGTTTTTGTAGGTTCATAGGTGTAATAAAGAGTGTTTTGGATGGTCATGATGATATATGAATTCTAGTGTGTAAATAAATAAAATTTAATCTGGTTATATGGGGAATGATAGATTTGAGTCATTGAGGTGGTATTTATTAGATTTTGGATATTATCACCAGGCTCAAGATGGTTTTGAATGTGATCTATGGGTGGATCGAACTAATTATGCACTAGTTTTCAAGTTGAGTGAATAATGGACAATATAGTTGCTAGAGGATCAAAACATATAATTATAGATGTAGTTAGGTACAAAATTCATTTTTGGGTGTTTTAATGGTCATGGGATAATTTTAGGAGTTTAGGAACCATGGTCTAATTATGCAATTGTGATTCGATGGGTGAGGCCAAATGTTTTTTATAATGGTAGGAGATATGTGGAAATAATAGTGGTTTTGCATAAGATTGAGTCTAGTAAGATTGAAGCCTTGTCGAGCCAGTCGATGGACCTCTATAAGTGTGTTTCAATGGGATATTGGGATGATGGTGAGCATAGTAGCTTAGGATCATCTCTTATGAGTTTAGTATTATGGTGGGGAGAAATGTAATCCTGGAAATGAATCATTTAGTGAAACATTAGTTTCTTTGGATAGATGAGTTTGGGTAAGAACTATCTTAGTGATTCAGTAGTGGTAACAAGCGATGGCATAGTTTTTGATGAATAGTTAACCTTGTGTTTATAGTTGTATAGTGGAATATTGTTCAATGATCATGGATAGAACATGGTGAGTTGAGTTTGAATTGATGACAATGATAGGATAATATTTTTATTTAAGGGCCATTAGGGATTCTTGATGATGATATGTTTTATAGTGTAGAGTTTTTAAAACCCCTTGTCTTTCTAGGTTGTGAAATTTTGAAGCAACTTGAATGTTTGATTCTAGTGAGGGTATCATTTAGAGAAAGGGGATTGAAATCGGAATTCTTGGAGTTCTGGAAACTCAAGTAGATTTTTTTGAATGGGGATCAAGTCCCAAAAAAACATTAGGTGCTTGGATGTGTAAGGGTATGGTTGGGTTTCCTTTTTGAAATTTTATAGTCACAGTATGTTGTGTTGTGACCCCTTGTTCATTTCATGATAGACTACAGCATAGGAGATGTACCCTATAACATGAGGCATTATTCCATGATGGAGAAAGCTAGTTCCTCCTCCTCTGTATAGAAGTGAATTTCCATGACCTCATAGAAACACAAAAATGTTTATGAGTCAAGGTGAATATCACATTATGGCCATCTAGGTTATGTCGCTACTAAGGCATATACTATTTTTTAAAATAGGATTAAACTATAATTTTTGGGGTTATCCACTCAGGTATTTTGGGTGACCATAAGTGAATAAGTAGGTACATTTAGTTGCATCATCCACCTCGTCTTCCACTTCAAATATACATAGATATGGTAGATATTGGTGGAATGGTACAAGGTGATTTTATTCCTCCCCTTTTCTTCTGTTTTGTTTTTTGTTTGATCCCATATGATTTCATGTGATTTTTCTTTGGTTTCTGTACCAATTCCACCAATAAATAGTGGAATCGGGTGAGGATGATGAGTCTTTTTTACCATCATAGCTATTGGAGACCCTATAAGGATTATCACACATCTTTTCTTGCCATTTTATTAGTGTTACATCACCATATGAATTTTACGAGGTACTCTGATTAAATTAGATGAAAATTTTTATCTCATGGGTGATTTTTTTGGGGTTTTACGGATTGTATTGGGGTGTGTGTTAATAATGAACCACACCCTATTTATAGAGGTTTTCCCTAGTGGAAACTATTCAATGGGAATTTATGCATATTTTTTATTCAATTTAAATTGAATAATTAATTTGAAATTTTTATAATTAAATTTAATTATGTTTTATTCCATAATATTAATGTTTGGAAGCTGATAAAATATAGGCCAATAATGAGTGAGTGATATCAAACTATAATTTTGATTAACTATTTGAATGAGGTAGGTACTCTTTAAGAAACCCCCTGAAGGTAAATTCATTTTATTTATATGTTTTTGATATCTTTTCTTGTGACCACAGATGATCGAATTTTTATTTGAATATTTTTTTCTAATTTCCTAGGGATAGAATGAAGCATAAAGGTCCATGGAGGAACCTTGAGGACTAGTAAATTCCTTATCCACATATGGTCAAGGCCGTGATTATAAATATTTTCCATGTGATTCTTAGACCAATGAAGGTTATAAGTAAAATGAAATGAATGAGAAACAATAGACCTAGTGATAGGCACCCTTAGAGGCTTATGAGTAGATGATAGTTTTAAAAGAAAATTAATTATCATAGATAGACCATTATAGAACTATGATATTTATTAAAGTCATTAGACTAGATGATTTGAGATTGGGATGAGTATTCCACCCCATCTGGTATGTGATCACTCTGGTGAGTAAACCCTAGGTAGATTAATGATAGGTTGGTTCCATTAGGACTAACCTAGGATGACATGGGATTTGAGAGGGGAATTATTCAACCTTCTTATAGCTGAGATATTTGAATTTTTCTTATGTGTCTAGTAATTATGATGTTTTTCATGATGATTCCCATTGATATTTTGACATTTGAGTGATGGGTACCTGATAGTTGAAATTGAGATCAACGAACCCATGTAGGGTGTATGTGTTATGATATGACCTAGGGGGCCTTTATGGTTTCCAATTGATATATTTACCCTAAAAGGATGAATTTTTTTATGGGTATTGATTATTTCATGTTTCATAATAGAAAACCAATCTATTTTTTTGGCTTGAAATGTTCGTAGTAATAGGGATCAGTCGTTCATATGAGAGGTCAACCTTGGTTTTTTTATATGTGTTGGGAAGGTGGTAAAACCAAGTTATTATAAACATTATTATGAAACAACATGGGTTTAGAAAGGTTTTTGACCTATGTGGTTTGACTTGAGGTTCCATTGAGGATATACCCTTAGGTATTTATATGTTATATCATGTGGTTTGAGGGAGGATATACCCTTGGGTATATATGTGGTAACCCATGCAGCTCTAGGATGTATATGCCTTGGGGTATGTGTTCATTATATATTTGTGCGTGTAAATTGGGATTTAGTTTCTAGGGATGGGATATGAATTATGAGTAATAGAATCTTGATTCCTAGTTATGATAAGGGGATGTGACCCTTTGGGTGTATAGAATTTCTTATGTTCCAAGGATGGGAATTTTTCCCCCATATGGAGTTTTACGATTTTGGTGATTAGTATATTTCTTCAGGGTGTATTATTATGGTTTCAATCATTGATATATTTCCACTAGTATATTTGTAATGTTTTGGGTATGAGTATAATTTCACCATGTGGCTTATAAAGTTTTGAGGATGGATATATTTTTTCCAAGTTCTTACTTGTGATCAGAGGCACCCCACAATGACTAGAGAAGGTATGATAGTCAGGTATGGTTTTTGGGTAGGATGTTGATCCCCCTATATTTTTGATATTATCACACAAAATCTATCATTGGTTTAAGAATGGATTTTTGATCTTAGGTGTCACATTATAATCGTAAGGACGATGATGGTTATTTATGTGTGCCTCTATATTATATCTATTTTTTTATTCTGAGCATATAACATGCACATGAAGTGTATTTACTAGTTATGTAGGGGATATAATTAGTGTTTCCCTGATTATTTTTTCCCATACAATTCTAGGGAGTACATGGCACTTGGGTTCCTAAGTATACTTCATTGATTGAAAGTACAATTAAAAATATCCCCAAACATGCATTATCGAGCATGATAACTTTGATGGATTTAGGGACCGGGGTGATGTAAGGATTGGGATGGTAGTATTGACTTCATTAAATTTTATTAATTTAGGTATTTGTTATATGTGATAAGACCATTGAGAGATCATTTTTTTATGTTTTCATGACCGTGAGTCAGTATGATAATATTAATTCATATTATATTTGATATATCATGTTGTTGTGATTTTTTTATTCAGTGTACTTTCATTATTTATTGTTGATATTGTCAGGTTATTCTCAATTTTCCTTAATTTGATGAGAGGGTATATTCATTAGAAAGAAACACCCTAGACCCTTGTATCAAATCAGAATCCTCTGTAATATAGGAAGGCATGCTAGAGGTTACATAGAGACCACCAGTCCGGGGACATATCAAGTGGTCTGAAGTGGTGTGATATTATAGCTTACACCTAATATGATCACCCAATTATATTAGTTCCATCCATAACCTATTTTTGTTACAAAATATAATTCATGGGAACATAGCTTTGGAACGACCAACCTTTTTGGATCATTGAGGTCTTGAAAAGTGTTTTATTTTGAATGAATTGAACCTTTATAATTTTAAAGGTGTTTTTATTTTATTCCCATCTTATCGAATGTATTACCATTAAATATTTTTATTCTTATAATGATTTATATTTTAATACATATTCCTTCAATAAAATAATTATGTTTAATCTGTATTAATGGGTAACTAATAGCTTATGTTAATAACCTAAATTAAAATCCAACTACATTTACACATATCCAAATACATTTTAAGCATAATGTAAATGAAATCCTTTCATCTATGGTCTAGATTCATAAAAATTATTAATCCTCATAATATTAATCATATCAAAATAGGTATCCAATACCTAATTTTCTTAAACAAGGTATAATCACCAAATCCACTGAGTAGTCTGACCTAAATTCCCAATATCCATGCTTTAGTACTCAAGAGAGACCTTAATTTCATAATGATTCTGACTCTAAATATGTATAAACTATAATTAACCTATAAATTCAAGCTCAAAACTCATAAACTATCCAAATTCAATGTATAATAGTAAAAAATCAATTTTCATACATAACATGAACATCTTTACATGCAACATTTTAATTATAAGAACTAGTTTAATAATTTAAACTAATGTATATAACTACTCATAACATAAACTATTTATATTTATGATTAAATTGGGGAATAAACTAGATAAATAAAAATTTCATAATTTTAGTCATGAGATATACATTAATAAAAAAAATCACAAATAGGGTAATTATAATAATTTTATAATATATTTCTACATTATATCTATTTCATAATTATATATATATATATATATATAATTTTTAATTTCAATATGATCACCATATTTTTATTGTTATAGATGACATTTTATTTAAATATATGATATTTAATTAAAATATAATTATTTTATATTTCATATAAATTATTTATATACCATATAAAAAATATACATAATCAAAATATCATATATTTAATATTATTTGAACCTTGATCATATAAATTCTCAAAACACAGTTTGACATTATTCCAATAATTTATAAAATAATTTATTTAATTTGATCATTTAAAATTAATAATTTGGAACAATTCCTAATTTAATATAAACACATTTATTTTTTACCATATTTTATAATTGATAAACACTTTAAAAATTACTTTATAATTTATATATAAAAATTTTATATAAAAATTATAATTCATTATATATATATTAAGGGCATTTATGTTTAAAAATAATTATTAAGGATATATATTTATTAAATGTCTCATAAATATTAAATAATTAATTATAAATATTTAGTAATTAATAAATTTATAAACACGTTATAAATTCAATGAATATCCCAAAATATATTTTTCTATAATTTTTGAAGAATTAATAAATTATTTTAATCAAATCATAATTTAAAAATAGAAAATCATTTTTTCTCCATAATATTCTATGATATGAACTATATTATAATCTATCATTCAGTTTAAAACCTATATCATGGATTGCGATACCCATGTCACGACTGGTGATAAATAGTCTAGGCATAATATAATTAATAATTAGATAATAAAAAGTGTAAGTCAATTTTATATACAATTGTGATTCTCCCAATCACAAGATATGATATTGAAAAAAAAATCATATATTACAGCCTGTGATAGAATATATAGTACATTATGATATACTGTTAGTAAATAAATTAAACTAAATTATAATTTATGATATTTATATTGTATGGTGTGATCCAATAATCTCTTAAAACACCTTATATAATAAAATAATTCATGGCACAAAATCTATATTTTATTTAATGATTACAAATATTATATCCATTTTTCTTCCTTTTAAACATAATTTCAATGATCAATTTAAGCATAGATATTCTTTGATACCACTACTGAGTTTCATATAATCAAATAACACTTATTCTTGATGTGTAAAACATAATAATCCATAAATTATGATAATAACTTCTTTAAAATTGAAACCATGCTTAATATAAAATAAAAAAGGTTCCATTCCTCGAAGATAGATGAGCCTCGTGTCTTTAATAACATGCTCATGGAATACCAAAAAGATGAAATATAAAATGAACAATTACAATATATATGATCACTAAGAGAGGGTTGAATCAGTGATATGTTATTTTAATTTCTCTCTTATAAAATAACATTTTCCTATATTTAGAGAGAATTGACTCCACTGAAAAACAACACACAAGTACACTCATTGGAACACAATAATTTACATGGTTCACTACTCAATAAGAGTACCTAGTTCTTTTCATGATCTAGAAACAATTTGAGACCATACATCCCCTAGAAAAAAATCATTATGGTTACGTATGTTTCAAATATCAATCACTTTTATAGCACTACATTCCTTTGACAGTTCATGTGGTTCTTAAATAGATAGTATTATAAAACAGTTTTTTTTCAACAATGAATGGAACCTTCATGAACATTCTTCAATACATTGGAATTGTGCTAATTGAATTTTTAATTCTTTCCTTCCTTCTGGTTTATCTTATTCGACTTTGATTTCTTATATATTAGTGAGAAAGAACTTGTGTTTGAACTTATTTGTCTAAACCTTTCCGTCTGATGACTTCACCATCTGGTGCCTATTCACCTGCTACATCTCTATCTGGTATACTCTACCTGGTACCCTTTTTCTATGACCATGACATTTTGATAACTTTTTTTCAATATCAACCTATTTAATACTTTTTTATGTTGTACTTTTTCCAACAAATAATCTCATGTTTCATCGTTGTACCTTACTTCATCAATGATAATCTCTATTAAAACTACTACTTCCTAGTGCTCTTTAATCCCTTTACACAGGCATTATTTTAATTAAAAGAGATAGTATTTTGAACTATAAATTTGATTTTATAATTCTAAATTAGTGTTTCCTATTCAATTATTCATTTAGTTGACCTCCTTTAATCGTTAAAATAAATTTCTGTCAAAACCTTCATAAAAAACTTCCTCAAATCATAGCACAAAAAATCTCATAAAACATCTTGAAATCTCAAATACAATCATAAAATTTCCATTATGATTATTGAATCTTTAAACATACAAATCATTATTCTCATAATGAATGACTTTACAAAAACATTATAAATCTAGTCAAAGATTCATTGAATACAACCTTTTGGGAGATTATATGTCGTATAACACATCATTCGGGGGAATATCCCCAACCATATCTATTGTAAGTATTTGTAGGAACATCATTTACTTTGTTACCCTCTATCAAATTACCTTTTTCTGATGAATTTTTTTTTTAATGGCTCTATCTAAAAATCTTTTAAGGATTAATATTTTCAATAACACCATCTGATAATTTTTCAAGGTATCCTCTGTCTGATATTGTCATCCAGAAAACTCTATAAAATGAATAATAAACCACTATACAAATAATTAGTTACTAATTTTTGATGAATCATATATATATTTCAAATCGTTTGAAAATCTTTTCCTGATAACTCAAAACTATCTATCTGATAAATTTATAATTTTTTTTCTAGATTTCTCTTTCCATGGAATCCATAACAGTTCTTCATCTAGTAGACTCTATCTAGAATCCCCATATTCCATTAATTCATTCCTTCATGGAACCTTAGTAAGTATGAAGAATTCTAACAATGATAAAAATGTTTGGTTACTTTTATAATATAAATGAATCAACTTATTTTACATGTTATAAAATCTCTCTCTGATTAAACTATGAATACATTTAAAAAAATATCTGATTCCACACTCTATCAAATCACCTTAGTCTGTTCATATCTATCTGGTGAACCCTGAAATTGATCACACAGGGTAATAGTATAAACCAAATCTGGTCTAGTGGCTATTAAATAAAACATTCCTCTGATCAATTTAATAAATTTTATATGATTAATATTCTTTTAAAATCCACTTTAAATGGTTATTTCCCTTTTAGATAGGTGTGCAAATAGATTTTGAATCTTCCTTGTAAAATAATTAAAGTAAATCCTTGGAATATTTTTATTGTGATAATAATATTTGATCCTTTAATCAATAAATTTTAATTCCAAGAAAGTTCCTCTTTTTTAGAAGAATAGACATTTCAAATAATATCATCATTTCTCTAGAAAAGCCATCACAATCTTCTTCAGTATTTCCTAAAAATATGATATCATCAATATAAATAGTCAAAATGTGGGAAACCACTTAATTTTCTTTTATATTTAAATTTTTTATAACTCTCCCTTTTTTGAAATTCTACTTCTTCAGGAATGTATCTTTCTTAAAATAGTAAAATCTAAAATATTATATCAACCCATAAAAATCCTTCTTCAACTTGAAAACATATCTTTTAACTAAACCAATAAATAAGACACATTAATTCTCAATATATCTATCCCTCAATTGAGAAAAAATTAATAGGCATATATCTATAATATATTGTATTTTTGTTGTGCAATATTAGAAAGAATTATTTTTATGATTTTAAGTATATCTTCTTAGGACAAGGTCTCATAAAAACGAATTACCTCAATCTGTGTATAGGATTTACAAACCAATAATTCCTAGTTTCTTATCACTTTACATTTTTTATTCAACTTTTTCTGGAGCACCCAAATTTTTATATTCACATTTGTATATTCGAGTTTGGGTACCAGATCTCATGTCTCATTTTTTTCAATATGGTCCAATTATTCATTCATGAAGCCAATCAAATCTTTTTTCTATAAATATTATTCAATATCTCTTGGCTAAACCTATGAGAAAATAGAGGTATGTGAAATTATCCTCAAATTTATTTGGGTTTCAACATGTCTTCCTTGATCACCAATGATATTTTACACCTCCCCTTGTTTCCTAAACATTGGATGAGATAGACACACTTACCCCTCAGCACATGAAATGGATAAATCAATATCTTCATCATGTACTGTTTTTATATGATCACTTCAATCTGAAACATTTTCCTATTATTTAATAGTATAAATGGTATCTTTACTTCCTATTATATATACATCTTACTTTTAAACCTCTTTATTAAAATAATCAATAACTTTCTCATCTATAGAGTCAAAAATATTTCTAGTTTCTTTATTATAAAATACATATACTCAACTATTAAGATGGTATCCAAGGAAGACACCATCAGTGCCTCTTTTATTGAATATACCAAGATTCACATATTTGACATTGATAATGAAAGGACTTCCAAACACCCTTAAATATTTTAAACATGAATTATCTTTGTAACACATCTCATATGGATTCATATCAGATTTTGACCTGTAGAATATGTGATTCTGAATGTGGACATTTTTTCCCATAAATTGTCTCAAAAATATTCGAGATGCATTATATTCAATCAACATGGTTCAATCCAAATAAACCAAACTTATATTCATTATTTTAGAAAAAAAATACTCTAATATGTTGTGTATGGTGCACTTAGTTCATGATGAATGACATTCTATTGAAGATAATAGTTGACCTTTATAATTTTATATTCAGCATCATCATCAATTAAAATTTCTTTATAGAGTATCTACATTTCTTATCACTTCACCTGAAAGATTAATCATTTTGAGAGCCTTTGATGTATATATCAAAAGCAACATGTAATATAACCGATGTAGTAAATAAGGGAAATAGAGTAATTATAACCATTTTTTATTTCTTTCTCTAGGACCCATATATGTTAAAATGAATAGGTTCTAAGGGGTGATCTATGTGTATATCAACCCTCTTATGTACTAAATTTAGAATATTCTATTTCTGGAATATATAACAATACCAATATCTTTTCCTTTTCATGTTATACACATTATAAATACTTCCTATATTTTTAATATTTTCCATATTTCTATGAAATGCATGTCCAAGCCTTTTATTCCATAACTAATTTTATTCCATCATGCTCTGATAGCACGAACCTTTTGTATCTCCAACCTAAAAAAGATTTCCCTTGGTTCATTTTCCACTTGTTACATTTTTTTCATATTAAATCCTTTTAAAAACTAATTCATCTATTCTAGAAAAAAATCCCTTCATTACAATTTTATGAAACACTCAAGAGATTATGTTTGAATCCATTAATAAATAATGAAATTTTGGATTTATCTTTTTTTTATAAATGATAGTAGATCCAATGCCTTTGATTATGAGGGTCTCATAATTTAAAAATTTCATTTTTCCTTCTTTATAGTGTTTAATATTATTTAACAATTTTAAATCTAGAGTCATATTTGATGAAAACCCATTATCAAATATCAATTTTTTCTCATTTTGTGGATTTGAGAGAAGTTTCAATAACTAAATCATACTCCTTGAATTTTTTCTCATTCAAACGAGGCCTTTGAGATTTTTTAGACAAATTTTTATTGAGATATAATAATTAAAAGACATTATTTACTATTATTTATCTTCCGATAATATCTTTCACAAAGAATTTCTAATGGTTGAAACCTATTCTTAATTTTTAAACTAGATATTTCATGTTATATTATATGATTAGGTTGAATCCCTTTAAAAATCATCCTCAAATACCTCTTGGATTCATTATAGAGTTGATGAATAAACCGTAAAATTTTAATTATATACCCAAAGACTCTTTATTACCATCAATAACAAAAAAATCATATTTTCCTCTGTAAACCACAAATATAATTGAAATGTGTAAATATTTTCCATATCTTTCTGAACATCAACCTTGGGATATTATTGTAAATGAAAATTCTGGTAGTCCCATGAAATATTCTTATTTATCTAAGATTTATTCTCACCCTTAACAAAACCTCCAATTATAGCGATTTTTTTCAAACTATAATTCCTTAGAAATTGAATAAATATTTACTTCACTTGTTTTAGCTACACACATGGCCCTCTTTAATTGCATCTTACTCTAAAAAATTTCAACCTTATTATTAAATTTTGAGGATTATTTTTATTGATACTTCTATGGTTTAAACATTTTAAAACATTCACTAACTTATGAAATTTGTTTTGGGATGTTTAAAATTCCATTTTAGCTTCCACTAGTTTCTATTGAATAAGATAAAATTCTCTCCCACTCACCATTATCTTTTATTTGAGCTTGATGTTATGGTTTTTCTCTTCACCAAGTAACTTCTTCAGATCATTGATCACTTTTGACATAATGTTTTTTTAAATGTTAATTCCGTATTGTTTACTAAAATATATTTTATCTTTAATTTCTTATTCACTATCTAAAATTTAATAATCTTTGAATGAAATAAATACAAATCTCAATTAAGAAAAAAATTATCCGAGTTTCCTCTTATTATTATTCAGATATTCTATTTTTATCACTAGTAAAATTATCATTATTTACTTTTTTAATAAGAAACTTATAAATGAAATTTTTAGCTTCCACTTCACTATCAACATCTTTCTTAGAGTTTGAAAAAAAAATTAAATTTTTTTAATTTTAGAACTTATTATCCTTTCTTTTTGAGTAGGAATTTTAATTTTCTGTCTTCTCTTTTATAGATCTTCATGATGTTCTATATTCTTAACTACATTATTCATCTTCCATTAGTCTTGGAATGTTTGATAAGAAATGTATAATTTCTAGATAGTTAAATCACTTCAATGGTAACTTATCTTTATATGTCCCTATGAATCTTTTTGACATTTCTAGAAAACAAAAACGTGATTTCATAAAAAAAATTACACACTTAAACTATATTTTTAGAGTCACTAACATATTTCTAAAGAAATTTATTATAATTTACATTATTAACAACTTTAAATGATATTTCCTTATCAATATGTTCTTTGTTCTTGATATACTTTTCTCTTCTCATTTCATATGTGATGAGAATAATATGAAAATAATCCAAATAAAGAGTTCTAGAACCTCTATATTTTATATATGATACCTTGGTGTTGAATTTTTTAGGAATGAATCTTATAATATTTTCATAAATAGTCAGGTATTCCATCTTCTCACAAAAATAACTTATAGTGCTAATAATTTCATTATCCCTTGTAAATAATTGACCAACATATTCGTAAACTTCGATTTTATTTTATTCATACTTCAATCTATAAATCTACAACTTTCCTTTGTCACTTTAATATTTCCTTTATAAATATTTTTCTATCTATACCAAATTACTTTAGTTCTTACAATTCCTTTAACCCTTTTAAATTCACTTTCAACAAGTGAAGAAAGTATATAATTTTTGGATCACCCATCACTCTCCAAATTATTTTTGTCTGCATTTGTCAAGGGAGAGCCCTAAGTGAGAGGAGTGAAACCATATGTATCAACTTAAACAACTTTGTTGAAAATAGATAAAATAGAGGATAACATTATGTCCTTTCAAATATGATATTTCTACCCACATAAGAAACAAATTCCATTATAATAAATTAAGTTCATATCATCATAAAAGACTTATTTTTCTTGAAACATTAAACATCAAAGAGTTAAAAAAGGAACCATGCCTCTGATACCAATTAAAAGGACCAATAAGGATATATGTGGTCATAAAGAAGTGGCGAATCAGTTATTTTTTCTTTTTATTTTTTATTTTATGAAAACAATTCCCTATGATTAGAGATAATTGATTCTATTCAAAAACAACACACAAGTGCACTAATAGAAACATAATAATTTAACTTTTCAATACTCAAGAACACCATATAGTCTTTTTTATGATATAAATAAAATTAACACTACACATATACTAAAAATTAATCATTTATAGTTATAGAAACCAATGAATATCTATCACTTTCATAAATCTATAGACCTTTTCAGTGAATATGATTCTTATAGGGATAATATAATAAAGAAATAATTATAATAAAGAAAATAACCTTCAAAAATCGGATTCAATATGTTACCACCGTGCTACTTGAATTCTTCACACGTACCTTTTTTGCAAGTCTTCTTTATCCTCTTCAATTTATTACTTTGTAGTGAGAAATAAATTTTATCTGATGTTATTTGTCCAAACTAGTATGTCAAATGAATAATTCATCTAGTAACTATATTTCTAATACCTATTTTTATTGTATACTATGTTTAGAATACTCTTTCTAGTATCCTCTATCAGTTACACTATCCATCTGATGCCCTTTTTCTGGTATCACACTTTTTTATACTGATTCATATGATATATAAACCAATTGGGAAAATACTATCAAGATTTTTGATTGGGACCTCACTAATTCAACAATAATCATATCAATAACAACTACATCATAGTTCTTCTTAACACCGTTATATAGGAATCATTTCTATGAAAACCAAGGGAGGATTGTAAGCCTAAAATTTTTATTTCAGACTCAAAATTTGGGTTTCCCACTCAATTATTTCTTTAGTTGGAAACCTTAAATCCTCCAAAAAAATTAAGTAAAAAATATGCATAGGAACTTTCCTAAAATATCAGCATCAAGGATCTATTCAAACTTCTTGAAATCTCTGCTAAAATCATGAATTTCTATTATAATGTTTGAATCATTTAAGGTTCAAATTAGTATAATCCAAATGAATGACTTTTAGAAAAATGAAAATATCATAAAAGATTTTTTATATAATACTTCATAGGATATCCTCCATCCGGTAACACTTTGATCATTGGAAAGATCTTATATCCTCTATATGTTACTTTTTAATGGGAGTTTCATTTTTTGGTTCCCTAATATTTGGTAACCATTAATAATCTGAACATTATATCAGATGGATATGTATAAAAAATATAGTCTGGTGAATTTTTTCAAAAACACAATCTAATGAGTTTTCACAGAATCGTCAATCTGATAAAATCAATCAAAAAACATTGTATGATAACTCATAAACCTTTTTTTGGTAGCTAAAAACCTATGTCTAATGACTCATATATTTGTAACACTATGAATATTTTTAAAATGTTATTTTCAAATAATTTAATATTCTTTGATGGATTATGTTTGAGGATAAACCATGTAAATCATGTGTTATACGCAACACTATGTTTGTCTTGTGTTATAAATAATTTAAATCTTCTTCAATATCTTGTGTTACATGAAATACCATGTTTTATCAAATTATAATGAATTATTAATAATATTATTATAGTCATCACCTAGCTATCAGAATAGAATTTATAATTAATATTAAATAAATTATGAAAATATGGTTTACATGTTTATATAAAATAAATTCATTGGTTACCAACTACATAGAAATTATATTAAAAACTATTTGAAAATAAAGAAATGTCTTTTTTAAAAAATAAAGTTTCTATGAAAGAAATGTGTTTTATCTGAATAAATTAAAAAAAACAAAATTTTAAAAATTAAATTAATGGAATATATATTACATATTCTATCAACTATTTAACATTCATATTATTATTTTGTTAGAGAATAGAAAAGAATAAATAAAAATTTACACATAAAAAGATGTATTTTTCTAAAAGATAGTTTTACAGCCTTTTAATGATGCAGTTATTTTAAAAATAAAATATGCAACTTTTATAAATTATAATTGACCAAATAAACTTTAATTCTGAAATATTAATGAAAAAATTATATTAGGATGATTTTTTGGCATTTTAATAAGAAGTTTCACTTTTTAATGAATTGTGAAAAATACAGAATTTTAATTGAAAACTCCTTTTTCGTTTAATTTATTTATAAAGAAATAATATATTTTTATTTAGACATAAATTATATTTAGTTAAATTATTAATATATTCATCCATTATAGGTCATTATAATCAATGTTATATTGAAATTTAATATAAAAAATTTTTAAACTTTTGATCTTTTCTCTTTAAAAAATTGCTTCCACAACACGTCTACGAGAATAATTTTAAATTAATTTATGAAAATTATGATACATTAATTTGGAAAAATTTATTAAAAATTTTGAATAATAATAAATCATAATTTATAATAATAAAAACCTAATTTTTTACAATAATTATTAGTTGAAAAATTATAAATTTATCACAGAAATCAAGAGAAAAACGTGATTACTAAGGGACTAATTATCAAAATTAAGGGAAAAATGAACTAAAAACTAATCCAAAACCCATTTGATGGACATATATCAACCATATAATCTATTTTATAGATTTTTTTTTATTTTTGGAACACTATTTATGGTAGACCTCTAAATAGTGTTTACCATTTGGTATTTACCAAAATATAACTTTTCCACCATCATTAAAGGGCATTCACTCTTTACAATTATTAACACCTCTAAAAACATTTAGATCGACAAAAACATGAAAAATCACTTCAAAAATTACCTAATTTAATCCTATAAGCCTTAAATTTTTAATAAATCCAACCAAGTAATTCTATTATTATAAACCAAAAGGAGATACCCATACAAGAGGTAACGATCATCAATGAATGTTTTTGTTTTGTTTCTTCCTCAATCCCATTAAATTATTTTTATATCGTGAATATATAATAACCTTGGTTTATTAAATATATATATATATATATTTATGTTTTGGTTATGACCTATAACCAAAAACACATCCATAAAATGGTATACTCATTCATTGTTTGTGTGTACGACGGATTACTGCCTCACAAGTTGAGGTTGTTTGTTCTTCCATTACCACCTGTTAAGGTTGTGAATAATAATGGAAATTATATTTATATAAGCTACATATAATATTTATTATGTATTTATTCTTTATAAATTATTATATAACACATACCTTCAGGATTTACATCTTGTGAGAATATGATAACATCGTTCGTGTGAATGGAAGACTACCGCCTCACAAAGCGATGTTGTTTGTTCATGCTTGACATGAAATTTATTAAGGATGGTTTTAACAGAAATATGTGATATATATGAGATAAAAATTATAAAATAATTATAATATATATATATATATCATTTTATTTTATTTTATTTTAATATGATAAGAAAATGGAAACAGCGTCTATGCGTACATAAGGCCTATTGTCTCCGTGAACAGTGTATTTCATTTCCTATCACTAATCATTATGGGTTAATATAGATACATAAATATATATATATATATATTATATTTATATATTTTTTATCATTATTGTTTTTATGAAATCATGATCTATGTAATAGGACCATGAAGAATAAGTCAAAACATGTACGAAAAACAAAGTAGTTCTTACCCGACACATAAGTTAAACATGGAATTTTGAATAACAAATAATATAAATTCCTAAGTAAATAATATATGATAGTTTATATGTTAATATGGTTCTTTAATATATTAATAACAAATGTGTATTTATTATAATGAGGTATGAACGAGTACGATGAGAGTCAAGACTTAAGGTATGCCTTGCTTTTATTTATGCGAGGCTTATGTCATATTCACCACTCATTTGTTTTTTCTGGATTATATAATAACCTATGAAATGTTATATAATGAGTTTAATTTAATTAAAGATATTAATGGTATCCATTAATTTAATTCGTTTATGTATCTCATGATTCAAAAGTTACTCAAGTAGTAAGGGATTTATGTTTGTCTTTTTACTTTATGAGACACATGTTATTTTCACCACTTCTTTCTTATATGTGGTGTATATAATTACCATAAATTTCTTTGTACATTATTATAATAAAATTTATTGGTATTTAAATATCAATTTTAGGATCTATCTTTTATAGGGTATACCATAAAAAATTTCCAAAATCATTAAAGGATTTCATCTCAATTTTCCTTCTTTGAGACGTACGTTATATTATGCACAGATATTATTTCAAGAGGTGTATATACATACCCTTTGACAATTAATATCATGAATTTATTTATAATCATGATATTTTATATTCAATTTTATTTTATTACTTCACGAGGCATATGATTCAACGTTACTAAATTGGTAAATATTTTAAGATACAATATCATCATTTATCGGGGTTGTTTTTCATTAAGTATCCAATGTTGAAATATAATGATATAAATATCAAGAATTATTATGAATCTTATTATCCTATAGTTACTCATGACATATTCAAGTAACACTACCATTAATCCACTCTTTGTTACTTAATAAAATTTTAAAAAAATTATATAAAAACCAACATTATTTCTCTTTTTGGTCAAAAATATATATTCCTTCAAAACAATGTTTCCTAAAAAAACTAAAAAAATATATTTTAATTTAATTTTAAATGAAAAGATTTTTTAAATTTTTTATGTTTTAAAAAAATTAAAAATTGTTTTTAAATCTTCTATTTTATGTTATTTGTGGTAATTTTCAAAGTAAAAGGTTTTCAATATGTTTTATGTTTTAATGAAAGTGTTTTTCAAAGTGGAAAGGATATATTCCTAAAAAAATTTAAATAAGTTTTAATATTATTATTTATAGGTTTCTATTGTTTTTTCCAAATAAATGGACTTTGAAAAAAAATTAAATGTTATTTTTAATAAAATATTATTTTCCTTAAGAAATGTTCCACGTGGTCTTTGAAAATCCCTCTCCACCAAAGATAAAATACATTTATATAATATATTATTTACTAGATATATGATCAAAGGTTATGTTTACTTTTTTATCCGAATTTTTTAGGTTTATGGTGGTAATTTTTTATGAAATACATTTATTTTCCATGGGTTATACCATGATAAAATTCTTATGAACCCATTTCATTTCATATGTTATAATAAGATGAACGAATTATGAAACATGTATCTTATTCTTAGATTATGATATTATGAAATGTTTATGATACCAATTTCATTTGATGGGTTATTATATCATGATTTTTTATGATCTTTTGGCACACATATATATGATTTCATTATGTGATGTGTGATACCTATATCACCCTCCAATTCTTTAAGTAATGATAAATGAAATATGAGCTCATAGGGTACAAGGGATATTATCCATAGCCTAAAAATAAGTGGTTACACGAGTTGTTAGTCCAAGACTAAAAAAATAAGGTACATGGGTTGTTAGACCAAGCCTGAAAGTAATAGGGTACACATGTTTTTAGCTAAATCCTAAAAACAAGAGGGTACATGGGTTATTAATCCAAGCCTAAAACAAGAGGGTAAAAAAGTTGTTATCCCTAGCCTGAAAACAAGTTTCTATATAGGTTATTATCCCAATCCTAAAAACAAATGGGTGCATGGATTATTATCCAAATCGTAAAGTTGGTACCTGGGTGGTCATCCCAACCCTAAAATGTTATGAATGCCTTAGTGGATAGCCTTGAAATAAGATTTTATATGCTTAGGTGTATGCCAAAATTATATGTATTATACCAATTTTAGGATATCATGAATCATGTTATTTTATTTCATTATTATTGATGTCTGAGGAGCTACTAATTTTTATTCCATGACTCGTGATTTTAATCTTTGATATGCAGGTTATGATATTCAAATGTTATTCTCAAGTTATCATACCCTTATGTTTTTGTTCTGGTTACGTATCACCTTAATTTACCCTTACTAAGCATCTAAGTTCACACTTTATTATGTTTTCTTTCGCCATGTTATGAGGAATGGTTTTAAGTAGTATTACTAAATGGGATGATATTTTTGTGAAACTTTGAATATATTTCTCCAAGTTGGAATTTTGTGTTCTGGGTTTCCAAAAACTATAAAATATTACGTTACACAGGCATGTGTTCATGAACATAATGAATATTCATAAAAAATGATTTAATATCCATGTATTATAAGGATGGGTTGTTATAATATCTTTGTTTGATCATTTGAAAATCTCTATCTAATAACTATAAACAATTTATCAGATAATATATTAAATGTTTGTATTCATTTCTTTGTCAAAGGAACACACAACACTTATTAATCTAGTAGACTTTGTCTGGTATCCCCATATTCCTTAAATTATTTCCTTATAAAAACCTTATAATATATCTAGAATTCCTTTTAATGATAATTATGTTTGGTACTTTGGAGAATATCAAAGAATAACATAATTTTACTTTTTCAAAATTCTTTAGTTGATGAAACTATGAATACTTTCAAAAAAACCTTTACTTCTAACATACATCTGATCACATAGGTTCATTTGTCTCTATTTGATTACCTCTTTCCATTAGAACTAGAATTCTATATCTAAAATACTTCTTCAAGAAACTTTATAAATAGTTATAAACATTTTCAAGTGGCTTGTATACTAACTACAGAAGAAAACAACAATAAATCATTCCTTTTATTCAACCACAATTCAACACCTCTAGGTCTCAACACAGTCAAAGTAATCCTTATTTATATGGTATTTAAAGGCTAAATAATCACTCAATGATTAAGTAGGATCCCACTTATGACCATGATATTATAGTACCTAGAGTTTAAAGGAAGAAGAAGAATAGAGTTTTAGATTAGGAGAATCATGGTGTGTGTACAAGGAATAGATGCCATTTTCATGCCCCCAACTTCCTTAATATTTATCCGCAGTGGTGCTCTTTGAACCTTTATTCCATTTAATTAAATGTCTTGAAGAATTAAAATAACTTCAAATTCTATATAATTTAACAGTAAAATGAATTTTTAATTCTCTAAAAATTCCCATCATATAGAACTAAAATACTAAATAATATTTTATGTATAAGATGATTCAAATATTAACAATTAACATTAATCTATTTTCATTATCCATCATATAATTTGAATGATATATCATGACATTTATGGTGCGCCCATATCATACAATATGATATGGATAATATAGTGGTGTGAAATCTCTATATTTCATTATATTATATCCCATATCAAGGAATATGGTATGCCTTGGTTTTATGTATATCATACAATATAATATACCCATGTCATACAATGTGATATAACCTAATAGTATCATATATACATCAGTCATAAAGGTATATATTCATCATTCTCTACTTATCAAAGATATTATAGTCTATTTAAAAAATAAAAACAATAGAATGAGTAATGATAAAAACACTAGATAACCTTTAAAATGAAGAAAAATAGAGAAATTTATTAAATGAGGAAAACAAGTGAATTATAAGAACTTCCTTTTTCTGAAAATGGAATAAATAGTGAACCTCTCTTTATTTATATCATGTGGGGTATTTGATAGCCTCCTTGAAATCTAATTCTATAGAATTACTATGGAGGTTCAACAAAGAGCTTCTCAAGGTCATTTGACGCATTAAATAGTCCCTAAAAGTGTTTAATGATCTTAACCACATTGGGATGTGCATTAATGAGTTTCTAAATGGTCTTGGAATATAAAATAGGTACTTAATTTTCCTCTTCAATTAGGGTTATGAGATTCTATAATTTAATAGGACTTAGAACCCCATTACATAAATTCCAACCAAAATGGATTTTTCTTTTTTATTTTCTAATTTTTTGGTATTACTAATATAAATCTTTATTTATTTATACTATAACAATTCATTAATTATTATTTTAAATAACTATTAATTGAGTAAATATTTCAAAGGTGTAAAATAAAAATATTATGTGGAAGTATTATAAATAAAAACATTTTAATACATGAAGTACTCATTTCCACCAAAAGAATTAAAATTAGCATTATCTTTTGTGTGATTCTAAGGGACCTTTGTAGTGTTATCAATGATTATGAATCCCATTCATAATCATAATCTATGAGTGGTATCTGAGATAATTTCATAGTTATCAAAATTTCCAAGGATTTTGGTATAATCTAATTCACCATATATCTTTTAGAAAATTTCTTTTATCCTTGGCATCGAGATTATGCATGATACATGGATAATTCTAGGACCATATTATATATTTTTCTCAATTTTGGAGCTGAAAAAAACTTATATAATTACATCACATATAATTATCTATGAATTTCCATTCTCTCAATTACTCAAAAATATATTAAGAACCACAATTTCATGAACCTTATATACAATTAAGTGTGTCTTATCTTAGTTAATAAAATTCATCCACTTGATCAGAATCATAACCTATCACCTTCTACTAATTAAAATTCTAAAAACAAATTTATATAGGTATTAATGTATGAAACCCTCAAGTTCGTAAACAATTAATCAACCTCAAGTAGAAGGATTCATAACCAATGTTCACTTAAGTAAAACCAATGAAATATATATTACAATACATGTTTCTTATGAAGGTTTTATAATGGATGGATATCATGTTAAACACAACATAAAACAACAAAAAACCCAAAAAACCAGGATCTACATATACATTTGGAATGAATTATAAAATAAAGAAAGAATGTTGTACCTTGTACCTTAATTATTTAATCTAATATGTGGGGGTTTGATGTTGATCACTAAGTATTTACTAGAAGGTTCATCCTTCCTAGGGTATTCATGGGTGTGGGAGTATCTTGATGCTCATGAAGGATATCCATTTATCCATTTTTTAAACCATTAGTTAATGGATATAAATAATGACATCTTCAGGGTGATTCATTTTGAGGAGTTATCATAGTGTCTTGACATATTATAATACAAATAATGGTGTGATGTTTGAACCAATTTATATAGGACTCCAAAATAATCAAAATTTTAAGCAATATAAATTAGAATGTTTTATAAAAATTCCATATATTTCATCACTTGAAGTGATCAATCCAATCTAAGCATTGATTGTTTAATATTTAATTAAATATCAAATCTGTTTAAACTCTTAAAGATAATAGTAATAAAATAAATGACTGAGTATGATAGAGTTCATATAGGAAGATCAAAGGATCCTACACGTTATCATGTAATGAGATAAATACATGTTTAGACACTATGAAATAGTGTATCACACTTTTTTAGGGTGCACATAAGGATAAGACACAACATGGTCTAAATCATCATGTTGTGGTATGTCCTTTAGTGAATAATTCAAACAATATATCACTTGAAATAAATTGAAAATACTTATCAAATTTTCACATAATATCACTTCATATGTAAAAACATTGTGAAACCATTGCCAAAACTCCTCATTGATATGTTATCATTCATTTTACCACATGTTATATCATATGAAACAACTTCCAAAAATCCATCCAAAACATTTGTGATATATCATCTAAAACACTTTTGGGGATGATCTTGTCATTTAAAAATCATTATCCCAATTTACACATCCATAAATTATGTCCCCATAAGCCTTTTCATCATTGAATATAATTATAAATTCTTCAATCCATAAATATAAGGAAAGTGTGTAATATAAAAATTATCAATACTACTCATTCTACAAAGGGATCTAGTTTGATCTCAATTAAACCCATGTATATCCATAGTAATATCCCCTAGATGTATCATATAAATGTATTCATAAACATATAATCCATTTTTCTAATACATCTAGTGATCATGATAGAAAGAGTATATCAATATGGTACACCATATCCATTAATTCTTTATTCACCATGTATAAATTGATCTAGTCAATGAATAAATCGCATGTCATTCATCCAAGTGGATGATAACATCACATACCCCTTATCAATGTATATAATTACATCACATGTACTTTATCTAATAATGGACATAAATTTCCTTAGTCAATCACAATCAGGGGATCATAAGTCATACTCATCATATGAGAGGAAAAACTCTAAATTTATTATGTCTCAATTGACTACATAATCAGCTGTATATCCAACCACCACCTGATTAAATCATCCATATCAATATAATAATAATTGTATCAAAGTAGGAAGGTTGAAAATATAGGTATCTTTCTAACCACAGGTACATGAATTCGATAAGAAATATACACCACTAGAATACTAAGGACAATTTGTATGGTACTCTAAATTGTATACATGGTGTGTTATCCACACATAAAACTCATTTGTTGTCCCATTAGAATAATTTTTATCCCTATATGAAATATCACCAATCTAAACCATAAAATATCATCATAACCTATAATAATCTATCAAAAACATAAGTTATAAATAATTCAAATCCATTATTTGATAGGTTATACACAATGAAATTTTCTATCGTTTTTATGTGTTATTTCTGATCAAATTTCATCATAAATAGTTATTAATAAAGGGATTCTATTATTACTAACATAGCATGAAAAATAATTCCCTCATTAGAGGTATTTATAATAGAATGTTGTTAATATAGTGAGACCAAATATTTTTGTGATGAAATTAAGGATATATAACGAATAATATTTAAAATAGTATTTCAATATATCGAAAATAAAATTTAACAAGTATTTTTGATAGAAATAATGACATGTTGGTAAGACAATTTATGATAGGATTTTAGTCCATCACAAATACTATTTGTAATGTTTTATGATATAAATAATTATTCATTTCAAATAATAATTGTGAGGGGATTCAAATCCTATTGTAAAAAACTAAAGAAATAAAATAATTTTTTTTTAAAAAAACCATTCATAAAAGAATTAACAATCATTTAACACATTATATGTTTATACAAAAAAATTATAATAATGTTATAGGGGTTAACTACATGATCATGTGGTAGGAACTCCATTCTTAAAACATATGAAAGTATTGCATTTACTATATCATATTCTAATGTTTCTTCTTCTACTGTGGACACTGCTACTCCTGCTACTAACATAACTTTTCCCTCCTGGCGTAATCTCTTTATAGTCATATCCAAAGCTCGAAACCTATCCCCAAACTCTGAATTATAAGATTCTTATATATGAGCACATTTTTCACTGATCAAATACAATGTTGTTGTAACATAATAACTAGACGTCATCAATCATAATCCAATACTAATCACCCATCCTATATTTATACCACGTAGGGTCACCCACATCTAAGATGTCTCACAAAAGCATGACTCACATGATCCCCTTCGAATAGTCCTAGATTGACTCTCCTATATGTGAGAAGATGCAACCACATACAACTCTTTTAATTGCAATTATAAATTAAACTTTTTATAAAAAACTCAATATTAATTTTTAAAACCAAAAAAGAAAGGCTAACTACAATGCAATGCTTCCTCTCAACAGAAATCTCTCCAATAATTCAATCAGTGTACACCTTCTTGTAAACATATAAATACATAATAGTGGGATTAGTAATCTACTACATAAATATAACATAGTAATTTTTTAAAATATATATATAAATTAATAATAAATATTACATAATATATTTCATTGATGTATATATAATTTCGAACTCCCATATCCATGTGTGACCTCCTACCTCCCCCAATTCTATTGACCAGGTGAAGAACTCCTCTAAAATGTATCTCATATCTAGTACGACCACAATCTATCAAAATCATCAGAAAGGATGTATTCAATTCAGTGATACATGTCAGACTCATAAAAAATAGTAGTATAATATCTCTTCATGTAAATATTTCATTATATGAGTGAAAATTGTTGAAAATGATCATGTATGGAAATTTCTCATGCCTCTCGGGTGGAGGCTCTCAAGTTATCATCAACAAGATCCCATAAATCCTATCAATAATTAATAATATCATGTTAGTAATCAAATAAATTTTTAATAAAATATTTTTCTTATTCACATATAATCTACTGGTAAAACATGTGATATTGAACATCAACGAGAACCTGATCCCTCAACACCCATGACCCAAAATAATAATTCCAAAAAATAGCACCTACCTATAAATCAACTATATAGATAAAACTATACAAATAAAATAAAATAATAAAATATATAATTTTTAAAAGGAATGAAAAATAAATAAAATATGTAATTAAACCTTCTTCCCTAAGAATAAATCAAAATAAAGATATGGATGCCACTCAGGAATAGGGTTTAGAATCATCAAGAGCTTGTCTATGATTCCTTCTATTCAACAATTTAGTGGCAGCATCCTATGTGTCAAATAAAGGATCATGAGGCTTTTAACTAGGTAGCACAACATTTGTGAGGGTATGATGCAACTCTTTATAATAATATTCATTTATATAAATTACAAAAATGATGTTACTTGGAAATAATTTTTAAAACTGATATCAAATATATAAAACAATAAAATCTTTAATGAAAAAAATTATATATTTATTATTACTATAACTAGAATGTAATACATCATTATACATCTTTATCGTCTTCTTCATCCTTATCTTCATCAATTTCCACATGAGATTTAATTTCATAATCACTGATTTCAAATTCATTGGTTACATTATCCACTTTATCAGCACTATTGACCTTTAACTATGGCATCTCATCATCAATATATGTACCTATTCTAGTAAGATAAATATTTGGAAGTCTTTCTCAAGAATTATCCATATTTTTCACTTCTATAGAAGTATTTTTATTTTTCATAAACTTATTATCCAAATATTTCATTTTTATTACACTCACCAGTTATTTTAATCTCTTAATACAATAAAATAATTTGAAAAATAAAATTTATGTTTTTTTATTATTTTAAATGATTCATCTGATGTTAGATGACTTTTATATATAATGTTAATAACTCTATAATAGGGATGAAATCATAGTAATCGATTAATATCAAGCCAATGACATTTAAAAATTGTTACATAATTATATCCCAAATCAAATATGTAACACCCCTAATATTTTATGTTATATAACTTTTTAAATTTAACCACTTTGATATCTTATGTTGCATGTAAAACCCACCATAAAAGAATAATAAAATATTATTATGTGATCATAATAAACTTGATATTAAAGTGTAAATAATAAATAATATTAACAACATTATGAAATATATAATTTTTGACCTCATTTTTTATATTGTAATTAATACATTTTTACTATGTTCTTAATTTATAGAAAATTAATTTTATTTTTTTTAAAATATGTTTTATTCAAAAATTGTTTTCATTCATTTAAGAGTAAATATTATAACCAATTTAACTGACTTCAATAAATTATAATTTATAAAAATAATACCATTTTTGAAATTATCATAATAAAATTAACTTATGATTAATTTTTTGTAATTTTCAAAAAATATTTATTTTCCTTTGAAATGTGAAAAATACCTATTTTTTATAAAGCTGTAAATTCATTTATATTAAAATTAACTTAATAATTTTAATTTTATATAAATTTAACCTATTTAATATTTAGTTATATATAATCTAATTTATATCATTCTAATCATCCTTATACCTTATTTTGGTATAAGTACATTTTTGGGCTTAAAATGCATTTTTCAATAAAACTATTTTTCATTGTGTATTGCCTTGTTAATTTTAAATTAAATTCGAAAAAATATATGTTTTGATTTTTTTAAAATGGTTTCAACATTTTTATTATTAATTTCAAAATTTAGTAAATTTTCCACATTTATTTTTAGCCAATATGAATAGTAACCGTGGTAATTTTTGTTACAGCGGTAAAGGTAGAATTGGGTAATATATGTTAAAAATAAGATAATTAGAACTATAAAATTACCCTAACAATTGAATCAATTTTATTGGTCGATTAATTTTCAAACATAATCATTCTTGTTTTAGATATATTATAATTTTTTTATTAGGAGTTGATTCTAACCATTACAATATTTTTTAATTAAAGACAAGTCAAAGAAGTCACATTCTTGATTTTAATAACTAAATTATTTTTAATATGTTGTATCAATAATATATCTTTTAATATAAATGGTATTTTGAAATAAGAAAATTAGTTATATTCATCATGGTCATTTGTTTTAAATTTATATTGAAAAAGTAGTTACCTTAAATGCTTAAACAATGTTGAGGCAGTAATTATTTTATTAGTGGAAATATTAAATAAATGTTATTAAAAATATTAAAATAAATGTACTTATAGATAATTAATGTGATAAAATAATCTTATAGATGAAATTGAAATTTTAGTGATTTAATTAAATAGTTTTTTTTAATTAATAATTTTTATCTTGATATTATTAAAGTAAAAGTAATGAAAAGTCCTTAAAATTAACATTATGAATATTTTATAGTAAATAATAATATATTGAATGTTTTAAAATTCATCAAAATATTAAATTAATAAAACATAGTGGAATAAGGTTTATAATATCATAAATGATTCTTTTATGGGTATTTTGTCATTTTATAGCAACTATATTAACCCTTAAAGAGTAAAAATCAATGTAGTCGTGATAAGAGTTAAGGAGGTTAAATAATGGTTAAGACTAAATAATAAGGGTAATAATGTGATATAAACTTGTATAAAAATTATTTTATGATATTATTTAGACCCATACTCGTCTTTTATTATAAATAAATCACTTTTAATGCATTTTAATTTGAAATTTAATATATATTAATTTATTATTTTGAGACTTTCAAAAATTCCTTCTCACTTCAATTATAAATGGGCACCCCTTATTTTAGTACCTTACATCACATTGAGACTTCTATATCAACTAAATCCTGAAAATTTATATTCATAAATCTTTATCTAAGTTATGGATGTTAATCCCTTCTCAAAAGACCAACCCCTGTTTTCCTAAGAAGATATATAAAGGAATTTCTTCAAAGGAGAGGTAATATTCTTTACCAACTCTTTCAAATTTATTTCTTCTTCTACTTCCTCATCAAATTTTGTTTCAATAATAATTTAACTAATTAAGTTTCATATATATAAGGATATTTTATTAGGATTATTAATCAACAATATTATACCTTTTATCCATTCTATGAAAAATGAATGCACTGAACGTGCGTACGTACACCTTACCGTCTCCACGTAGCGGTGTAATTCGTTTTTCATTATCACATTACAAGTATGGTAATAATAATGGAATTAATGGATATATTTTATACATAAAAAATTATATTGATTTTTTAAAATCAATATTTCACTTATCTTCTTACCCTTTCACCCATTTATGGAATGATACCATCGTTCGTGCATATGTATGGTGCACCATCTCCACGAAACGATGCAATTAATTTTCCATGTTCAACATTAAAGAATTGTTCTAAAACTATATTTAATTATTAAATATAATATTTATAACATTAATATAAATATATATATTATGGAAGTATATCCTATTCAAAATACCCAATACTTACAATACAAAACATGCATAGGAAAATGAAACAGTTAACACCTGAAATAAGGGTGATAAAAAAATATTATTAACAAACGGGTGAGACATGATATCAAAATAATATATATGATATAATAAATATGAATATGAATCTTTTATAAATTAATAACATGATTATATCCATTATATAATAGGTTAAATCATGTTAAATTAAATAAAAGTACAAGGTAAGGTATTTCTTAACTCAATTTTCATTCATTGAGTTAAACTTCTATTTCATTGATTATGTCGTGATAAGGTTATGTTTTAAATGAATTTGTATTATATTATATTTTATATAATTTTTTTATGTGGATTTATATTGTATACACATAATATATTAAATTTATTAATTGTATTGTTTTTGTAAGGGACAACATCTAAAATATCATTTCATTGAGGGGTTTTTTTAATGTTATATACCTTTATTATTTTCAGAGGTGTATATAATGCATCTTTTACATGCTATATCAGGAATTTATTTATTGTAATGACATTTTGTGATTTAATAAATTTTATTCATTCATGTGGAATATGAATCATCTAATTACAATTCTATAATGGTTTATTTCAAAATCTCATTATTATTCAAGATTGTTTATGACAATATTGAGGAATATTTCCCTTCCTTGACCAGATTTTATAAAAATGTTTTCAAAAATGATTTTACTATTAAAAATTATTTTTTATATTCATTTTTATCCATTTTGAATTTTTTAAAAGAAAATGAATCTTTCCTTCATTTAATAAACATGTTACTTTATAACTTTTTGTATGAAAATGTAAAGAGGATGTTTTTTATCTTATACGAAATGAACAGAATTTCCCTCCATTATGTCACCTTAATGTTTTGAAGTTAACCTTACAAGTTTAAAAGATTATTTTCAAGGAAAATTATTTCATTATTTTGTGCAGAGTTTTTAAATTTTGAAAATTATTTTGAAAGTAAAAAATGGGATTTTCCTCAAAAAATAATACAGTAATATATTTAATTTACATTCATCTATTTCAATATCCATTATTGATTATTATGCTCATAATTTTATATAATGATATCATTAATCATATTTCTTTGGATATTTTATGACGAGTTTGACTGGGGAAGTACTGATATACTATATAACTAGTTCTTCCAATATGGAAAGCTATCGATTTAATTGAGGCATGTTGATTTAGTTGTATTATTTATTCAAGTTAGAAATTCATTGGACTTATTATGTGATGGGTGGGGCACATTATATCCCCACAAAGAATCAATAAGTCTAATGTGAAAATTAATATTAGGTTTTAGACGAGGCCTTACCCAATTATTTTTATATTTAATGGCATAAGGCCTTGATGGTATTTTCAAATTTCTTAGTGGAGGCCCCAAAAGTAAGTTTCAAATTCCCCACATTATTCATTCCATCACTATGATTTCAGTTTTTGATATTCCATGTGATTATTCATTTAGTAGAATAACCATGTATAAGTTTCATTATCATGTGATTATTTATATGAAAATATTTGATAATATTTTATTCCTTCCATATTATGCTCAAGTTATTGATAAAATGAAATGGGTTTTAGTTATTTATCTTTATATGTTTTTATGCCTTATTTATTTATAGAATACACTATACACATACCCTTACAAAAAATTTGATCTCACACAATTCTTATGATTCATTTTTCCACATGATGCAAGTAAGTGTTTTGTGAATGATGTGGTGGGATACACTAAGGGGAATAATTTATTTTCGAAATAAATTTTGTGTGTATTTTATGTTTTAAAACAAAATACGAATTTCAAGTATGTATCTAGTTTTCCAATACTAATAAATTATTCAATTCATTGATATGTGATTCCTTGTATCTTATTCCAATGTAATGAAGTAACCACCAACTATAGACTACCAGGGTATTCTTAATTAAAATTGGTATTAGAGGATGTTTAGTAAAAACATTGAGAAGTATAATTATAAAAACATAGATTAGGGAATATAACCCTTTGACTGAATTTTGAAGATAACTCTAAGTATATGATTTCATCCTATATATTTGTTAATGATAATTTATAACCTATGTTAAGTCAAAGGATTAATATAATACGAAAGTTACATTATTTAGACATCCTATAATTGATTCTTCATGACTATGTGATTTATCACTATTATTAGTGTTTCTCGCACTATTCTTTTCTTTTTTGTTAATAGATGAAACTAGAAGGAATTGGGTTAATGATGTTGGTGAAAGAAAATGTTTTTATGAGAAACCAAATGGGTTAATGACTAGAATAAATAATATTTTGATTATTCTTTAAAAATTATCACGATATATTATTAAAAAAATTCACTTTAACCAACTCTCAGACTCACCAAAGAAGATAAGGATGGATTTTCTAAGATCCCTGGTGGTGGAAACTATAGAGGAAAGATGATTAAATTTTTTATATATCAATAATTTGAGAAGAAACACATAATTTAATGTATTAGAGGAATGAGAATCTATTTTAGGTGTAGAAAACAAAGATATAAAAAATTCATTTCTGAGGAAAAATAAAAATTTTGGAATAATGGTCTCTCTACGTAATTTTTTACAGTTCAGTGCTTTAAATGTGGAAAATATCACCATTATGAAAATCTATGTCTGGGGTTACTTGTTAATTGAATCAATAAGGTTATAAAAGAAATGGTTATCCTAATGATGGTGAAGAGACTAAAAAAGACATATGAAATGAAGGGGGTATTAACGAATAAGATATTGAAGCACATTCAATGGTTTAGAAATAAAGTAAAATAATTAAAGTTCTTATATATTTGGATTCATGAATTATATAATAAATGATTATTTGGTTATAAGAGTCATGAGGAATATAATGATTATACTATATTACTTATTCTTTAAGGATTTGAGACAATTTTTTGAATAGTACCAATGACCTAAAAATGTGATTCAGTGGAAAGATAATCCTTTGAAAAAACAACTAAGGTAACATAACGTTTAAAATATGCTTGATGTTGAGATCATAAGGATAAATATATTTTTATGGGATAATATTAGTGACTATGAAGATGGTCAATAATTTAATAGTTTATGTTATCTTTACTGGGTTTATTATATGTTTGGATCTAAGGAATATATTCAATAACTTAAGATTTTATTTTTAGAATCATGTATGTTTTCATTAAGGTTTAAAGGGTATAAAGGTTTTCATATATATAGTATTTCAAAATAAGTGCTATATTAGGATGTTTGGGGAAATAATATAGTATGTTGATTTTGTAAACTTAGTGATTGTTCTTCTAAAATTTTAAACATATGAATTTTGGATAAGTCTTAGGGTTAACTACTTATGGAATGGATTAATTTTAACATTGGATATTATTGTTTGAGGTTAAATTTTGATTTATTATATTTTATATAATTTGAAAACCACATTGGTTTTAGTGAACATTTAAAGGTTAATAAAATGAATTGTGGATCTTATGATCTATTAAAGTGATTCTGACATGAAAAATTCATCTTTAACATTCATTTCCTAGTGTAATGGATGAAGGGAAAATTGATCTAATAGCAACCAAATGGTGAGATTATTCTTATGAAATGGAAAGAAATCAAGTAAGATTATTTTATTAAGAGATTATTTATATAGTAAAATAATCTATCAAATGAAGGAAAGTTATTTTCAAATAAAAATATTATCCATTTACTTTTCTTACTGGGAAATCAATGGCCTTATAACCCATCACAAATTTATGGTTTTTTATGGTTAACATTATAATGGTCGTGTTTTGTAGCACTATCCATCAGAACATGATAGTTATATTTCTCTTACAGAAACGAATTTTAACTACCCACTAATGTTATCCTATTTAATGATTTTTTTGTGACCTTTTTGTTTTACTTTACCTCATTTTAAGAGGAATTTTTTTTTAAATATTTTTACAATGTTGGTTTCCCATAAATAAATTTTAATATATCAACCATTGATTTAAAATTTTCAATTTAAAATTATTAGGACATAATTTATTGAAGGATCAGAGAATGAAACACCCAAATATTTTACAGTATGTCTCTTTTTTAGTTTATCCACTTCTATAGATTATGTTGCACGCAACACCCAACTTAAACAAATAATGAAATATTATTATGTGATAATTATAATATAGCTGTTAAATTAGATTTAATGAATATTATTAACCACATTGTTAAATATATAATTATTAAAATTATTTATAACGTAATAATTAATTTTTTTATGAATTTCTTAATTTATAGTAATATTATTTTATTCATCAAGAAATATGTTTTCTTCAAAACTAGTTTTCTTAATTTAGATGTGTAATATTAAAATAAAAAAATGAAATTTGTATAAATTTTATTTTATATGAACTAATCTCATTTTTAAATAATAATATTAAAATTAACAAATGCTGAACTTTTCATAATTTTCTAAAAAGATTGATTTTCTAGTGAATAGTAAAAAATACAAATTTTTTTATAATGTTATTAATTTATTTATATTAAAAGTACCTATATAATTTGGATTTTTTCTAAATGTAACATTGTTAATATTTAGTTATAAATATTCTAATTTATTTCATTTTAATCTTCCTTGTTATTTATTTAGTTACAAATACATTTTTGGGATTTAAAATTGCATTTTTCAGAAAAACTATTTGCCATTACATTTTGGGGGATTAATTATAAATTAAATTATACAACTTATATGTTTTTAATTTTTAAAAATTTATTCCATATTTTATTTCATAAGGTCAAAAATTAGCTAATATTTTCCTTTTAAATTTGGCCAATATGAATAGTAACCTTGGTAATTTTTGTTACCATGGTAAAAGGTAAACTGGGTAATATAGGGTAAAAATTAAATGATAAGGGCTAGAAAATGACCATAAAACATTATCGAATTTTATTGTACAATTAATTCCAGTCCATAATAATTCTATTTTAGGATATATAACTATTTTTTCCATTAGATTGTGATTATGACCCTTATAATTTTTCTTAACGAAAAGTCAAAGAGGTCGCATTCATTATTTTAATAAATAATTTTTTTTAATATGGTGTTATCCAAAATATATATTATACTATAAATATTATTTTGAATGATAAAATATTTAAATTAATCATGTTGGTTTATTATTTATTTTTAGTGAAAATATATTTATCTAAAATGCTTACACAACGTAGATGTAGTAATTATTTTATTAACGGAAATATCAATTAAATATTATTAAAAATATTAAAGAGAATATAATTGGAAATAATTAATGTGATAAAAAATTAATTTATTTAAATTTTATAAAAGTAATAAAATTGATTTATAAATTATAATCATTATATTGATATTATTAAAATCAATGTAATGAATAGTCCTTAAAATGACATTATGAATATTTTGTAGTAAATATTATTTTATTAAATGATATAAAAATCGAAAAATATATTGAAATTCTTCAATATTATTTTGATATGGTTTAAAATTTCATTCATGATCAATATATTAGTATTTTCTCCTTTTATAGTAACTATATTAACCATAAAAGAGTAAAAATCAATGTTTTTACAATAAGAGTTAAAAAGTAAAATAAGGGTTCAAAATAAATGATAAAGATGATAATTTGACCTAAACATGTCTAAAAATATTTTGTGAGAATATTTACTCCCAAAATTATCTTAAATTTTTGATAACTAAATTTTTATCCATTTTTTATTTAAAATTAATTTATATTAATTTATTGTTTTGAGTGTTTCCAAAAGTTCCCCTAACATCAATTACAAAAGGTATCCCCTTACACTACTTACTTATACAAAATTTATCCATATATCTTGATAAAAACCTGACCATTTCTCTTAAAAACATTCTGATACATGTTCTAAATGTGATGGTCTTCTCAAAATACCAACCCCAGTATCTCTAATAAGATATCTAAAAGAACTTTTCCAAAAAAGAGGTAATCGTCAATACAGACTCTTTCACGTTTATTGATTCTTCTAATTACTCTTCAAATGTAGTTTCCATAATCATTTAATAACTATTGTATCATATATATACTTATATTTTATTATGATTTTGAAATAACATTATTCTACCTTTTATCCATCCTATGAAAAATGAAGGCACCGCACGTGCATACATACATCTTATCATCTCCACATAGCAGTGTAATTAATTTTTCATCACCACTTTATAGGGACATTTATAATGATAAAAATAATGAATATATATATATATTAATTATGACATTATATTGATTCTATAGAATTAATATTTCACTCACTTCCTTACTTCTTCATCAATTAATAGAATGATACTGCTGCTCGTGTGTGCATACAACATACCCACTCCATGAAATAATGTGACTCATTTTCAATGTTAAACATTAAATAATTTTTCTAGAAAATTACTATTAAATATTATATTTATAAAATTAATATAATTACTTTGATTATTGTACTATATCCTATAAAAATAATTAGTACTTACACGAAAAAAAGCATTACAAAATGAAACATTTAACACCAGAAATAAGGGTAATAACGATATATTATTAAAAAATGGGTGATAAGATGATATAATAGGATCATATATGATATCATAAATATGAATATGGTTATTTTATAAATTAATAACATTCTATAAACCTTTATACTAGAGCTTAAATAATGTTCAATGAATGGAAAATGTGACATAGGTGATTTCTTAACTCAAATCCATTCATTAGGTTAAACTTTAATATCATTGGTTATGTCTTTGTAAGGTTATGTCATAAATTAGTTTTTAATATATTATTTTTTATTTAAAAAAATATTTGGATTTATAGTGGATACACATAATTGATTCATTTTATTAATGAAATGATCTTTGTAAGGGACTTCATCTGAAATTATTTTCATCGAGGCACATTTTCATGTTATGCACCTATATTCTTTTTTGAGGTGTATATAACACCCATTTAACATTTTATATCATAAATATATTTATTATAATGATATTTTATGTTTTATTAAATGTTATTATTTCATGTAGAAAATGATTCAACTAATTACGAAGTGGTAAGGGTTTATTTCACAATCTCATTATTACTCAAGATTATTTAATTCTATGTGGAGGAATATTTCTCTACTATGTCCATGATTTCTAAAATTGTTTTGAAAATTATTTTAACATTATAAAATTATTTTTTAAATTCCTTTTTATCATTTCTTTAATTTTTTCCAAAAAATTTAAAAATGAATCCTTATGGCATCTTCCAAACAAGGTACTTTATGACTTTTCTTATGAAAACATGAGGAGAATGTTTTTTTATCCTATACTAAATGAATAGGATTTCCCAATTTCATGTCACATAAAATTTTTAATGTTTCATTACTTTTTTAAAATATAATTTTCATATAAAATTATTTGTTTATTACATGTGTATATTATATATTTGTAAAACTATTTTTAAAGAAAATATTGGCATTTTCGTCTAGAAATATTACAGTAATATCTTTAATGTATTTTCATCTATGTTAAAATAATTTGATGAATACTATATTATGATTGTAATATAATTATATCATTAATTATATTTATTTTCATTTTTTATGATTATTCTAACTGGTTATATATTGATATTCACTACTACTAGTTCTTCTAATATAAACAATTATTGATTATTTGATTGATTCAGCTTTATTATTTATTCATATAGGGAATGAATTTAACTTAGTAAGTGATGGGAGGGACTCTCTATAGTCTATAAATGTATTGATAAATATCATGAGACAAATCATATTGGGTTTTCTCTAAGGCCTTACATATTTCTTTTTAGATGTCATGACACAAGGCCTTGACGGTATCTTTAGATGTATTATCAAGGCCCTGATGGTATGTTTTAGATATCTCTTATTATGTATTACATCATTGTGAATTAAATTATTGATATTCCATGTCATTATTAGATTAGTATAATATCCATGGTTATGTTTTATTATCATGTGATTATTTATATATCAATATTTGATCATCTTTTATTCATTCCATATTATGCTCATGTTATTGACTAAATGACATGTGCTTCAGTTATTTATCATTAAATTTTGTTTATGACTTTTCTATTCCTAGATTACATTTTATTCTTACCCTTAATGATAATTTAATATCACCCATTATTATATTTCATTATTCCACAGGATACTTGAAACTTTTTTCTGAATGATTTGTTGGGATACACTATGGCGAATAATGGATTTTGAAAATAAATTATTTTTTATTTTATGTTTTAAATGTAATACTAATTTTTGGTATGTATATATTTTAACAAGAGTAAAAAACTATTTTTTCCTATGGGATATGATTCATTCTGTTTTATGATGATGTAATAAAGTAACCATCAACTATGGGCTACTGGGGTTGGGGTATTTACAAAATAGATCAATTATTCCCTCTCGTATTATATAAAATGAAACATAATTTTCTTTATAATGGGTTTCTTTTAAAATAAAATTATTATTCGGTAATTTTTTTGAGTCTTCATATATACTTGTATGAAATCAATATCCATTAACCAAAAATGTATTATAAGATATTAAAATTTTATATGGGTGATTACATAATGAATGTAATTCACTCTCAATGTGATTTCATTTTTATAATACATGAAAAAGTAAAAAATAATTAATTATAGATAAAATAACAAATTTATATCAAATTATCTACCAAAAACAATTTAACTTACTAATATTTGAAGCCAGTAGAAATCATTAAACTATTGATGTTCTTCATAATCATCCGGGGTAATTTTGGTGATTTTTTTGATATAAACATCATATAATATACTAAAAAATAATATAAATTTAAATATAAAAAATATAGTTAATTGTATAAATTACTGAAAAAAATCATTTCATTCCATCACATTTTAGCAAAACATATATATGAGATCTATGGTGGTCTACGTTTAAAATTATTCATTCATGATCTCCCCCAAAACTACACTCGTGTTGATTAAATACCAATAATAAATTTTACTTGAAATCATAAAATTTCTTTCCTTATGAACCATTTTATTTATTTTAATGAATATTCAAATCAATAATAATAAGAGTTAAAATTATAAATTTTCTCCTATAAGTATTCCATTTCAATTGATCCATAAACTGATTATGTTTTAGATAAATTTTTTTATAATTTTTTTATACATCTCTCATATTGGAATATACATAAAAACTATACCATCCCTCCCCGTTTTTCATCTTAAAAGAATTTAATATAACATTTTTTATTGAATGAATGAAGTGTTATAGGAATATTTTTTCCAATTTACATAAATTAGAATAACTTCATTTTAATGTGTAATCAATTTATTATCATTAGTTTCTTCCACCAAAATGTCACTAAAAATGTGATATTTTATTTAAAAAATCCCAAATCATTGAATTAAAAAACTTTATAAGGACAACAAGTAGTTACCCTTCCATTATCTAATGAAAACCATTACATTTTAACCCAATAATATGTCCATATCTAACATAGCAGGATATATTGGAATCATATTCATCATGTAACCTAAAATCATTAATCCAGTGATAGAATAATAAATAATTTACTTTATAAATTTCATAAAAATATTTTGGATTCATTAAATTTTTTGGTCCAATTTTTTTAAATAACTCGATTTCACAACTCGACCCGCTGAGGTCCGACCCATGACTACCCCAATCATGCATCTAATAGGCCAAGGGGTGGTGACCAAAGAAGTCATATCCCACAAATGGTAGGCATTAGACTAATGTACATGTACACATGCACAAATCTCCAAGACCACAAAAAGATAAAATATAAAACAACTCAAAATAATTCATTCATACATCTATGATTCCAAAATAGTATACGAAATTAAAAGTACAAAAAGTGGAAAAGGGGGAAAATATAATCCCAACAAAAAACTGTAAATGTTCATCCTACTAAAATGGTGAGGACTAAGTCAAAATCAAGATTCTGGTAAAAACCCATTGGTCTGAAAATATCCATCTATGCTTCAGTTGCACCCTATCCTCCCAAGACACCATCAAAAGGGTTGTCATCTACATAAGAAATAACACATAAAAGATATTCCAATAAAAGTTTGGGTATAAAAATACTCAGTAGGACACCCAAAAAAGAATAAACATAAAGCACCAATAGTAATAATATCAATACAAGATATAATAATCAATGTATAAAATAAATATTTATATATACTCAAGAAAGACCCCATGCCACCAGGCGGTCGTAACCAATTATCAACCACAAGGTTACACTCAATGCAATGCTCGTTCAGGGACAATACACTCCACGAGCCATGCTATCATCGTAGATTCTTGTTGAAGAGGTATAGATCATTGGGCCCCACCCAATGAAATATCACTTGTCTAAGAAGACCCAAATACATTTATATTAGGTCACGTCCAGAACCCCTTGAGTACACAGTAAAACAAATCTTGATCAACCTACTACAAAGGGGATCATATGTCAATAATTTCACCAACCATACCGATATTTCATGCTAGATGGAGGGTCAACGCCTTGATTGAGGAGGTCACATTGATTACAAAAACTCCACCTAAGGGGAATATTAAGATAGTGGATTGCACTCAAGTCTTATAGAGGGACACCAAAACTCTATGTGAGACTCTACCTCTATAGGGGATCATAATCATGTGATGAGGATGTAATTTTTCATTGTTCCCTTGAGGGAATGCACCAAGGGAATGAAATCAACGTATATAGGTCCAAATTAAGGAAAAAAATATCCTAAAGCACTCATAAAGAGATTACACGGTGAATACCTGGGGGTACACATTATGTCCAGATATCCCCCATGCCTTCCCATGTGGAATAGAATCACATGGTATGAAGACTCAAAATACATAGCATATAGAAGGACTAAACGGTGTGTAGAGACACACAGTGTCCTATTCTCATGGATTATTTTTGTCTGTGTACTGAATATGTGTCCATCTATCGGCTAGTGTATTCCAAGTCATGTACGTGTATAAGTACACAACATGCCATTTGGTCATGTAGTATAACCATACGTGTGTGTACTCTCCAAATTACATGTCGAGTCACATGGAGGGGTCACATACCATGTGACAGGGGTCACACAATGTGTGATACTTAACTCAGATTGAATCCCTAGTGCCTCAACTGGGGGGCCCACATGGTGTGTAACCCAAAGTGCTTGTCGTGTTGCTCCAAATTTTCCAAATACATCTGGATCTCTTCCATATCATCATGTGCATCACCAAATCCACTACCCTTTCCATAAATTTCATATCAAGGTTTTTATAGTCTTTTCAAACACAGATATATGGAACACCAAACTAAAAGCATCTCAAAAAATGGTTCTACATGTCGTTATTCATTTTTAATCGAATAACATGAAATATGGTATTGAGAACTATCTGATTCTCCACCACTTCAACCATCACAACACTTTCATATTATGGAAATCCCATATCTATAATTTTGGAACATTATGTCATGAAATGGGTGTGGAAAAATCTATTGATATGGATATGTTGAACCTCTTTCCCAACAAAGGGTGACTATGGTGAATGAATACCTAGGGGAGAAAAGCACAAGAACAAATACAGTAATGTACCTTGATCGATGTCCATGTCAATATCAATTTTTCCATGATAATAAAAGTGAATAAATCAATAAATTAAAAATAATTCAACCAAGCACGGCTAAATATGACCCATTTCATAAGATGATCGAACTAGAGATCAATCTATGTTTTTATTGACTCGCGTTCATCGTTGAAATCATGTATGGGGAATAAATCCAAATAAAAAACACCCTGCCCAGATTTTGGATCGATCGTGGATGAAGAACAGTTGTGTTTCCATCATTGAAAAGACCATCCAACTCCATTATCATAATGATTTGTGATCTGATCATGATTCATCATCTCTCCCCATGAACGCTCTCCTTCAACGGCTCCAAGGTCTCGAAGTTTTAGTGTCCAACCCTTAGACAAAATCATTTCCCATATCTTTAAATATTAAGTAGGTCAATTAATTGAAAAAAATAAGTTAAATTCTCAAATTACTTTATTTTATTTATTTCACACCCACGATGAAGTTTTCACACATTGCCCACAGTGAAACATTTAATGTCACACATATGGTAAAAGCCACATTCTAAACTCCACAGTTCCATCATATTTCTGATCTGGGTAAAAATTTAGAAGTTATTCCTCTTTTTCAAGGAAACTTTTAACAATTTCTATTTAATATATTTCAAACATTTATTCTAGGCACATTGGGACTCATAATCACAGTTCGTCTGAGTACATGTTCTAAAAAATAATCTATTTAATCTTGAAAAATATTACGCCGAAAATCAGAGTCATTACATTCTCCCCTCCAAAGGTTTTTACTGCCCAACAATCCAAAAAAAGGGATACACAAAGAGATGTGGGTACTGAGCATGAATCTATGCCTCCCCATATCATGTACTATCATAAAGGTTCTCTTGCAGCCACTAGTCATGAACTAGAAGAATCGATCACCCATAAAAAATCATCTCCTACCTAAAATTGATCCCTATTAGGTACCCTACAAAGGTAACATCATCTTCAATGTTTATATCACCTCATTCGATAACGTGTGACGATTCATGCACGAATCTCCTCAACAAAGACACATGGAAGAGGTTTTTTACCCTTTCCAACTGCGGTTGTAGAGATAAGAGGTATACTACCACACAAACTCTGCACAGTATTTGAAATGAGCCAACTAAATTCAGAGATGACTTTCCTCTATGGCCAAATATCCTCAATCCATGTCGAGGTGAGACCCTTAGAAACATATGGTCTCTTTCTATTAACTCTATAGATCATTGTAGGTAGTACCTATAATACTTATCAGGGCTTTTAATAGTCTTCATCAGCTCCTGGATGATATGTACCTTCTCTGTTATAGCTCGCACCAACTTCAGAACCATAATGGTTGACTCCCTTGGATCATTCCAACAAAGCGGTGACCTGCTGGTTAACTTGTACAAAGCTTCAAAAGGTTCCATCCTAATGGTGGAATTATAGATTTTGTTTTATGAAAAAACCTCCAAGGGAAGTTGATACTCCCAACTCCGGCCAAATTCCAACATGCAAGCCCACAACATGTCTTCCAAGAATTGTATGGTTCGCTCTATTTTTAAATCAATCAAGGGACAAAACATCCTGATCAAGTGGAAAAAAGTCCCAAAATATTCTTTTAATTCTCTACATAACTGAGATGTAAAGTGAGAATCACTTCTAGAGGCGATAGTCTAGGGAACTCCCTATAGCCATGCTATCTCCTTCATGTAGAGGCATCCCAAGATCATTACTTAATTATTCCATTGAAAGGATGAAAAGTGGTATAACATGGTGATTCAATATATGATCATCCAAATAAAATCATGTCCCACACATATACATGGTAATATTTTCACAATGTCCATGAAAACACCCCTCCCACTTCAATTCTGGAACCTCCAGGGGTTGATCTAAACTTGCTGGAACATAGTGTGCTGCCTTCACTTACTGACATGTAAGGCATTGAGATAAAAAATCATCAACTCCTTTCTTCATACCCAGCCACAAAAAATAACATTGGAGTTCGTGGTACATCTTTTACAGACAAGGATGTACAGCCAAATTGGATGTATGAAACTCCCGCAACACCTCCTCCCACAGCATCAAAGGTACCATCTTTTGTCCTATGAAATGGATAATGTTCTCCCCTCCTTTAGAATATCCATCAGGAACATGTATACTGGATATCTGAGTACATGAGGTCTCAAATTTGGTATATCTGCACTAAGGAACCCTAACACACTACAAAATCGATGGGGTAACAACCATCTAAAGAATATATGAAGCACTATCCTTGTCTATAAACTCTACTTAGGGAACAAAGGATAATAGAGGATCTCACTCCAATCTCATATATGGATATTAAAACTCAATATAGGACTCAACATATGAAGGGGGTCGTAATCCTATTATGAGGATGTAATGTCACACTATACCATTGAGGGAAAGGACCAAGGGAATTCATTCAACCTATGTTGGACTAAATTAAGGAAAAAGGAGCCACATGAACTCTTGAATAAGTACATGGCATGTAAATCTATCCCTATACTTTTCCATGTGGAAGATACACACATAGAATTTAGTCTCTAAATACATAGCATTTATAAGGAGTACATAACATTTAGAGGCACATCGTGTTTTGTCTATGTTGCTTGGCTGCATCTATATACTGAATCTGTGTTTATGTACCAGGAATGTATATCATTTCATGTCTATATATAAGTACACTAGGTGCCACCAGGCTATGTCCACTAACCCCATGTCCATGCAATATTTATAGTATATCCTTAGTCACATGGAGAGGGTCACACACTATGCGACAGGGGTCAAACACCCTATGATCCGTAACTCGAACTTAAAACCCAGCACTATAGCTAGAAGACCCACACAATGTGTAACCTGAAGAGAACACAAAGTTAATTGAGATTTTCAAGATTTGTTAAGATCTATTCTACATCATCTTGCGCATCATCATAGTCATTTCCCTCACCAAAACCTTTTTATTGGGTTCATACAATCCTTTTTATGATGATTTATGGAAAACTGAACCCGAACACTCTAGGAAAAAAGATCTAAATTTCATTCTTCATTGCGAGATGAAGAACTGCTAAGAACGTGAAATCAGGTATCCAAATCCATTTGATTCGCCACTGCATCCATCATCGCACCACTATCATGTCGTATTGATCTCAGATCTATTATTTTGGATTATTTCACTAAGAAGCGAGTGCATAATGATCAATTAATCAGGATATGTCGAATCTCAAGAAAAACTAAGTATGCACATGGTAAACGAAGAACCAAGGGAAAAAAGTACAGGAAGAAATATAGTAATGGAACTCAATAAATTCTCATGTTGATCTCAATTTTTTTCCATGAGAATAAAAAAAATCAATAACCTCAAAATAACTCTCCCAAAACTAATTAAATCTATCCCATATCGCAAGACGATCAAATCAATGATCAATCAATTCATTAATTTACTCTCATTCATCATATAAATGGAGAAAATGTAATAAATATAAATAAAAAATTACCTACATAGAGTTTTTTTTAATCATTTATGAAAAACGATTTTCCTTCCATCATTTATGAGATCTTCTAACTCCATCGGCGCAATGATTTGTTATCGGATCATGATCCATCGTTGCTTTTTAAGGATTCTCTACTCCAACAGATCCAAGATCTCTGGGGTTTATCATCCAATCCTGTGAAAAATCCATAGATTTATATTTAATGATTAAGTTGGAATTTGTGTTAAAAAAAATTAAACTCTCCAATTAATTTAGTTTATTAATTCTGCACCCGCAAAAGCTTTTTCACAAACAGCCCACGCTAACAATGATTATATCATTCCAAATGTAAATTTTTTGTTCTAAACTCAATAGTTCCCTCAGATTCCTAATCTAGGAACACATTTAGAATTTATTCCACTTTTTTAAAAAAACTGTGTGTCCTTACTATATTATATATTTAATATATTTAATATATTTAATATATCTAATATATTTAATATATTTCAAAAATTTATTCTAGGAACATCAGGCCTCATAATCGCATGTCATCCCAATGCCTGGTCCTGAAAATAATACATATAATATCCAAAAATAATATATAGACAATCTGAGATGTTACACTCAAGTTTACGACACCTACAAATTTGGGAAATATATAACTATGTATTTACCATATCTTTAGTCATTATAGGTGTTTCCAAAATTGTATAGAATATATTATCAAAATAGTTATTCAAAATTTTCATTAAATTAAACATGTGATAAACTAATAAATCGTACCAATATAGTGGGTCCCAAAATATAATTCACTTTATCCAATTGTAATATCTTCCAAATCCAGCTATTTTTTGTTGGTTAATAATTATTTCAAGTGTAATATGAGTTAATGAAGAGATAATATATTTTACCTAAGTACTTAGATTCACTATTGGTGGTTTATCACTTTCAATTCCACCATTTTTAATTTTTTTAATTTATTTAGAAAGGATGATCTTCAAAAATATATCTACAATGATAGTTAAAAAAGAAATACTTTCTTCCTTTTTAAAGTTTAAACAATTACTATCATTCATATATTATAAACAAGATTTTAGACCATTCATAATTCATCCAGATAATATAACATACATCAGGAAGTCGCTAATTTTCCACATTAATGTTACTTTTAGTGTAAAATTTTATTCTGTAATTAAATAATATATAATTACACAATCACTCAATAATAAATTTATATCATCAATCATTTTCATTCAATAAAGATCAATATTCTTCTTTGGATTTCCTTGAATTTATAATTCCAAATAGATATATGGTTCTTTCATTAGAATCCAGGGACATAAGCTATATAGAGTTATGAAAGTAGGCTAACAGAAATATTGACTATGATAATCACTAAATGAATAGAAGCCATTAGTATAAAGATCAAACCATATGTTGTGAACTTATAAAGTAAAAGATAGATACAACTGTTCAATTTTTTTCCATGAATCATCATCAAAAGCGTAATTTAGGCTTTTTTATACATAAATATTAGATTTATGAAATTTTATAAATGCAACTATATTGTGATACACAAATAGGTGTAACGCTCTATGTGTAATAAAAAAATATCTAAATTTTTTAACAAAAAATAAATACTTTATTTGTTGTACCCCTTTGTACCAATATTATCTATATGTTAGACAATACAATAATAACTCATATTCAAGAAAAATATAATATGTAATGGTATTAATTTGTATGGATCTTCTCATAACTAAGTCTCAAATTATTGAAAAACTAATTAGTTTCAAATAAATATGCAAGTAGTTCCTTTCCTCGATGAATAAAATATTTATCCAAAGAAAATATTTGATAGAAACAGCTATTTGAAATTCCAAAATCTAAATTAATATTAATAAATTTTATAATAGATTATAATTTTATTTTATTGAAACTAGAACATAAGGCCTCTAGGAAAAAATTCAAAAAGTCATAGAATTGATATGGTTTCAATTTAGGATTCAAGTTATCATTTTAAGTTTCTTATTTCATAAAATATGCATCAGCAATCTCATGTACTAAATTTTCAAATCATGATGATTCTCAAATAAAAAAAATTCTCTAAGAATTACATTCACCAGGTTGATACCAAAAAATATAATATTTTTGAAAACAAAAACATTATAGATAAACCACAACATTATCAAAAATTTTAAATCTCATGAAATCAAATTTATTACTATGATACCTAATTTTTTCTCTATGATACAAATTTTGAATTTTACTATGAAAATTATATAAAAGTTTCACTACCCTTGATGTAGAGATGATTTATACCCAAACAGGATGGATTCTATATTGATTTATCCAATCATCATCTCATCATAAAAACTAATGTCTATTTTCTAGGATCATAGTTTTCTAAAATATATATATTTTATTAAATAAAATATTATTTTATCTTTTATTAATGTGATTTTATAAAAGTATTATGCAAATAATATTCACAAAATTAGTAGCTAATTTCATTAAAATTAGTTAATTTTATAAAATAATTTTTAGTTTATCGAAATGATTAAAAAAATAAATTAATTTAATGTATTTCTAAATAGTTAATAGTTTTTTGTTACATTTTATATTTTTTTACTCATTTTTATTTTTTTTATTTCTAATTTTTTTAATGTAAAATTAACTTTTTTAATATACAGTTAATTTTTTTACAAAAAAATATCTATTTATATTAAAATTAAAAACATATTATAATATAATAAAATAGAAATAGTTTTAGTAATAAATTATTACCTTTCAATATTTTATTTCTAATATTATATATAAGAAAAATGGTTAATTACTTTTTAAATTACTAATGTATATGGTTTTGATATTTTATAATTTTTGTTTATATTTTATTATATATTTATTTTATAATATATTTTAATTTCTAATTTTTTTTTTAACAGCAAAGTAATTTTTTAAAATTATTATTAGTCTTCACTAATGAATAAATTAAATTCAAAACAATTTTACATATGATTTTTTAAAATCCAATTAGTTTTTAATTTTTTATTATAAAATTTGGAATGCTTTTTAAAATAATAATAATTAAGTGGTTTTGTAATATTTCATTAGTAGTTAATATTATATTGATATATAATAAAACATTTTCCATATACTTAAAATTACAAATTATTAGTTTTTAATATTTTATAAATTTTAAATCATTTATATTACATATTTATATTTCTATAAAAAAATAATATTATAAAAAAGTATTCCTTAATTAGCTTTTGTAATATTTTAGTAGTTTTAAATATTATGTCAAATATTTTATAAAATAACAATACTTAAGTAATTTTATTACTATTTTAATATTTTTCATTATTTTGATCATAATATTATATAAAAAAGTATATTATTTTTTATTCCAAATTGCTAATTTATCAGAATTTAATAATTTATAAATTTTTCTATTATTTTTTTACAAAATAACAATAATAGTTTCAATATTAAAATTATTAATTTTTTATTTTTCATTCTTTTTTAATTAATTATTATAAATTTACAAATATTACACTAATTAATAATATTTTAATATTTTAATTAATATTTTATTATTTTCATAATTTTATTTCTAATACTAATTTTTAATGATAATATTTATATGAATATATTAATTTAATTTAATTATATAATGTTTTTAACTAATTAAGTGAATAAATGAATTAATATTTTAATGTTAAGGAACCATTAACTAAATTATTTGTAACACATTAATTATCAAAAAATTAAATAATTAACAATAAAAATTAGGAATTTCATTAAAATTTAATGAAAAAAATTTATCTTAAGATTCTAAAAAAATATCTCTCATTAATGCCTTATAGCTTGGTCTATAAGGTATACATTTTTGAGAGATTTAGAGATTGATGAAGGTTTTGGGGATAAATGAAATGGAAAATGTGTGGGGAGAGACTATTTTATATTTTTATGAAGAAAGGGTTTCCATATCATATTTCCCATATTAAATGGCATAAATATCATCCGAATTATTTTCTATGGATAATTATAAATGATACGGTTTATTATGTTGGTAGTAGTGATGAAAAAATATTTCATCATAAATAGTTTCACCATATTTTTTTTAGAACCCATTTGAAGAATATGGTGATATCCAATGTAGTTATGGACATCGGATGTTTTTTAAGACCCAAGAAAAGATTTGTTATATCTGGAGTTGAATAATAATCCCTTATCATTATAGTTCTTGTCTAGGGATGAATAATTTGATAAGTTAAGGGGTGTATATGTTTCTAGTTTGAATTTTTTTTCAATACAATAATCATGTTCACACTCACATATATTAAAGTTTATATTGTGATATAAAATAAGTTAAGAAGTCTGAAGCTATTTTAGATTATGGATAGAGTTTTTTGAAAGTATTATATATGTTTCTTATGTTTTAGTACTAGAAGATGATACTCGGATGTTGGGTGATCCCAAAAGATGGTTTTATGATGATTTTAAATGAAAAATTATTTATATGGGTATATTGTTTGATTTAATCCTATAAGGGTCTATTAAGATAACACATTTTTTTATCCATACTAATCAGAATTTGGGGAGAGTATAATTTATGAAGGTTATGTAATTTAGAAGTTCGATGATTTTAAAGAATTTGTAAAATGAACAAATTTAAGATTCATTTTAAAAGTTCACTAGAATATATAAAGAATATATCCATGACATGTAATATTTTTTCTATGAACATTCTAAATGTCATAAAATAGGGTTCAAATGAAATATTTTTACATAAAAAATATTGAAAACAAAATATTTCCTTACATAAGTTTGTTTCAATCATAATTGTTTCTTACATAAAATTTTGGAGCTGATTAATGTCTTTCATAGATTTGGTTTTTCCATATGTAGTATTTTCTATACATAATATTTTGGATGTGCATAATTCTATTCATATGAAAGGTGTTCCATAAATAATAAATTCTATACTTATTTTTTTATCTGATATGTAATATTTTTTTACTTTTCTAAAAATTTGATATTTCTAGAAGTTAACATGGTGTTTTTAAATAAAAATTTATATAATTTAGGGAGAATTTAAAAGTTAAAAATTATGAAGTTGAATCTATGAATTTATGGATTAGATATCATAATGAAAAATCATTGAAATAACATTTGGAGAAGATACATACAATAGAAATATGTTTCACACATTTGAAAGGGAGAAGTAGTGTGAAGACAATTGGTCAATCATGATTTATTGTATAAAATCACAAAATAATGGCCTATATATATCCAAAGACTTAATAATAATAGATAGAAGTTAAAAAGTATTTGAATTCATTTACTAATCAGAGTTTCAAATTTTAAAATTGAATAAGAAGAAGAGAATTTGTTGTTATTGTGTAATATGAAATGTGAAAAATGATATGGCATGGTACATGGAAGAGAGATTTAATAATTGAGGTAAATATTAAAGAGAGAGTGTGTGTATAGAATAGTGTTTATAGAAATATAGTAGGAAAAAAGGATTGAACTAGTTGTACTGTAAGTAAAATACGAAAAGGAGGAAGAAGAAGAAAAAGACTACACACCTAGATTTTTTTTGTAGTCATCATACCTATTTTCTATATTGATTAAGAATAATAAAGTCACAAAAGTTATTATTTTCGAATAAGTGGGTGAAAACTATTCAATTTTTTGGGAGATAATCTATTCAGAGAAAAAAGATCATTATATCCTCGTTGAAGCTCAAGGTAGCTGTGTAATATATTTAGATAATTATGATAAAAAAATTGTTGTATCTTGTATTTTGATTAATGGATATACCATGCTCATTCTCATCCACCATGGTGACTCTACTAGATCATATGGTCTCGAGTGATTTTGAATCACATCAAGAATTAGCTACTCATTTTGAGAAGTCAAACTTATGCATTACTCATGTTTTTTTCATTTATTGGTATGTGTGATTTTATTAATGTGATCTCTCTCTCTAGATATAAGTCCCCAGCCTTAAACCTTACTTAATCTTGAGTTATTACAAGATTACACATTGAGGATCTTTTCAGGTTTAGAGTTTTAGAGAATTATATCATAAAACTTGCATTACATTCCTCATTTAAACAAAGTGGTTACATAAAAGATAGTATCCATTTCTCCCATCAATGGAAACATATTTAAAATAAAACATGGATTATTTCTTCACACTTCCTTGACACTATCATCACATCATGTATCTTTTCCTTGACCTATGAAAATCATTTCAAAAACTTGGGATGAGCATAAAAAACTCAGTAAGGGTTATAAAAATATGGAAAGGAAACATGAGTTCATATATACATAAGAATGAAATCATACTTTACCCATAAAATATATGCACTTTAACATACCTCATAAAATCATGAATAAATCATAGAAATCATAAGACATAAAGATAACTTGAGGCATTCATAACATTCTTACGTAGGGAGTAACCCTCTTGGTTACGTTTGGAATACCCATCACAGTATATTCCCTAAATCTCTTAGGAGAAACCTTAACGTTTAACTCCTTCGTGTTACCCAATGCATTGGAGAGCTATATCGGGCTCACCCGCCCTTAGTTTTTCACAGAACCACCCATCTTCATCACAATTCCCATGAACCATAACATAATCGTACCACATAATACATTCATAAAGGAAACATAACATTTCCACATTTCAATCACAAGATATCAATACAACGCATTGATATAAAAAACATTATGAAAACCATTTTCATTACCAAAATAAAAGAAAAGTAAAATATGGTATTTATTTTTCATTTTAAAAAAAGGTATGGTTTGTAGAGGAAGCTGAAACTCAAATAATGGTCACGGTGGCCGAGAAGTCGTTGTCGCCGCATACATACGACAAAAAAAACAAAAAAAAAACATTCCTTTTGTCATTTATTAAAATGCTTCGTATAAAAAAGATTACTTTTGAATAAGCATAAAAGTCAAAGGGGTTTATACACCGTATAAAATAAAGTTGTGTATAAAACAAGATATGCCTCAATGAATGGAGATTGAGACGAAGTCCCTTACCTCGTATCCGACTTGACTTGATCATTCTTTAATCTCCTGAATAATAAATTTGAGTTAATTTATACTTTCTTTAGAAACTTTTTCAAGTTCATTATTCCTTTTAAATCATTTATTACCATGTCATGAACACTGTGTTATTATTTAAGGTTATAATGGTCGTTTTAACGATCATTGGAACTTGAGTCAAAAATGAACTTCTTTTATTTACAAGTAGTTCACATAGTCAAAAATCCATTATCTCAAAAATGATATTCATGATGTAGATTCCATATATATCATATATATCCAGTATATACAGGAATTTATAATATTACATAATCATTTAGAGGTAAGAAATGAAATGTACTATTCATGGAGACGGTAAGCCGTACGTACGCATGAACGCTACTTTCATTTCTATGTCATATTAATGGAATTAAAACTAAATGAGAGATATTAAAATTTTAATTACAGAATTATATTAATAATTTAGATGTAACATAAATAATATATATCCATTATATATATGTACTTATAATAGTACATTATATTTTGGGATAAGAAATGAAATGCACCGTTCATGGAGACGGTAAGACAGACATACACATTAACGCTACTTTCATTTCTATATCATAATTTAATAGAATTAAAACATAATTATACACAATAGAATTATAATTCCAGTATGGTATCATATATAATATCATTAAATCTATCCTTTATACTTACCACATATGTTATTAACGAATCAAATCACTTTGAGGGGGCGGTAGTCCGCACTTCCTAAAATGAAGATATCGCGTATACCCATAATGGAAGCCATAAAGGTATTCCATAAATGAAAAATAAAGAATATTAAAGAAAAAATAAACAAATTATATATCATATATAAATATAGTGACATCTTAATGTCCACCTTTGAAGGTGTTATAATAATATTGAACAATAATCGTTTCGTGAGGCAGAAATTCACCATCTACAGAAACAATATGTTCTTTAACCATTAGATGTAGGTTTGTGTATGTGTAGCTCGAATGATTATTATAAAAATATCCTAGTATATTGAATATAATGGTTTTGTTACAAAATAAATTAATAAAAATAGTTTAGGGGGTTGGAGAAGCAAAATAAAACAAAAGAACACAAGAGAAGACATTACCTTAAAATCGGGTAACTCTCTTTGATTTGAGATCAAAGGCTTCCTTGGGAAGACTTCATACCAAAGTGAGGCTTCTAGGAGTAATAGAGGGATTTGGATAGACAAAATTAGCAGGGGTTGTCTGAGCCAAAGGCTTGAGAGATGTGGGTAAGTAGGTAGAGGTGGGGGCCTTTTATAAGGGGAGAGGAGGGGCACTCTTGGAATGTTACAAAATGTTACTTTATTTTCAAATGAGTTTCGGATTTTAAAGGTCCCAAATTGATGTATTTAGAGTATAATATGATAAGGGTTCTAAATAAACTCATCCAATAGGTCTTTGACAAGTGTAGGACTTATAATTTACATTATCTTTTTATTTTATTTAAATCATTCATTAATGAGGTAATAACTGCATCATCATGATGTCATAAATAATTTAATTTATTTAATGTCTAAAAATTACAAAAAAATACTATGATGTAAGAAATATTTTTAGATTTCCAATGAATATTTATATTCCAATAGATAATTTATGTATACAAAATTAAAAATGTTTTACTCTTGTGATACATTCTTTGTTATATTTAACTTTCTTTAAAAATAAAAAGATAAAAAGTCACTTTCACACAAAAGTGATTCCATGGGGTCCCCAAGTTTATCAAAATTCATCTAATGGTATACCATGAGACAACCAGTAGAATTAGGACACATTTTGGTGTCATTTTTTATTATTATGATATTATTTTATTATCCTTAACTACCCGATTACTCATTAATCAAGATAATTAAAGATAATTACCATCATTACTATTCATTATGTCCCAAAACAAAAGAGTATTAATTACATAATTTGAAACTTATGATTCCAAATATGGAATCCATTTTACAAAATTACAAACATATAAATTTCAATAATTAATTTAAAAATAATTCTCGTTGTCAAAACAAATAGCAGGTTTTTTTAAACAATATCTATGAAAAGTTTGGTACTTGTTTATGCCCAATTCCAAAGTGAAATTAATCCCAATGATCACCATTGGATTACATGGTAAAAATATATTATATTTAAACATTAAAACCAATTAAAAAGATAATCTAACCTTATAATTAAATTAGATGAAAAAGCAGTTTTGATGTAAAATGCAGTAATTTTCACTATTCATAAAAAATGAACATTGTCAGAAAAATACAAATAATTTATCCAATGTAAATCTCAATGTCCCAATCATAAATAATATGTTTATTTTGACAAATAGGGCTTATAAAATTGTCAAAATGTTGATTTAATAATGGTTTTCCATCAAAAGGTAGTAAAACAATCTTTTAAACATATTAATGTATTCCATGCTTAAGATTGGATTGATTCTCATTTTAAGCCTCTAAAACACTATCTAATTCATAAATAGACATAGATAAAAATATATATTATTCATTACTTACTTGGGATGTTACATCCTTCCCCCCTTTAGAAAATTGTGTCCCCGTAATTTATATACTTATCGAATAAGTGGGGGTATTTAGCCCTCATTGCATTTTCAGATTCCCATGTTGCCTCTTCAATCATGTGGTTTTTTCAAAAAACCATTACCTGAAAAATCACCTTATTCCGTAACACTTTCTCCCTGTGATCAAGAATATAAACCGGTTGTTCCTCATAAGATATATTCTCTTCCAACTGAACTACCTCTGGACTCAAAACATGAGATGGATCTGGCATGTACTTCCTTAACATTGAAACATGAAAAACATCCTGTACCTGAGATAAAATCAGAGTTAAATCCACTTGGTATGAAACTGATCCAACTTTCTCCATAATTTCATATGTTCCAATGAACATTGGACTCAGATTTTCTTCCTTACCAAATCGCATCACACTTTTCCATGGTAAAACTTCGAGAAAAACATGATCACCTACCTCGAAAGATAGATCCTTCCTCCGGTTATCCGCATAACTCTTCTGCAAGCTCTGAGCTGTTCTCATGTGTTTCTGAATCAAATGAACTTTTTCTGCCATCTCTTCTACCAATTCTGGTCCCATCAGCTTCCTTTCACCCACTTCATCCCAAAAAACTGGAGTTCAACACTGCTTCCCATATAATGCCTCAAATGGTGTCATCTATGTACTGGAATGAAAACTGTTATTATAAGAAAATTCAACCAATGAAAGATGTTGGTCCCAACTTCCCTGACAATCCATCGAACAGGAACGTAGCATATCCTCCAAAGTCTGAATTATTCGTTCTGACTTCCCATCATATTGTGGATGAAAAGCTGTACTAAAATTTAATGCAATACCCAACGACTTCTGAAGGACTTTCAAAAAGTTAGAAGTAAACCTGGGATCACGATCAGATACAATGGAGAGTGGAACTCCATGTAACCTGACTATCTCTTTAAGATACAAACGGGAAAGTTGATCTAGAAAAAAATTATCTCGTATAGCAAGGAAATGAGCACATTTAGTCAAGCGATCAACAATAACCCAGATTGCATTATTTCCTCAATATGTCTTCGGTAATCCCACAAATAATTCCATGGATAGGTTTTCCCATTTACAATATGGTACTGGTAAAGGCTGAAGTATACCTTTTGGTAACTCCTACTCTGCTTTAACCTACTGACAAGTCAAACACTTCACAGTAAAATCAGTAATATCTCTTTTCATTCCATCCCACCAGTAATACTCCCAATGATCTCTGTACATCTTAGTACTTCCAGGACAAACTGAAAATAGATAACTATGAGCTTCACATAACAACTTTGTCTTCAATTGTGAATCACAAGGCACACACAATCTCTTCCCAAATCTCAAAACACAATCACTATCAATGTTGAATTCAGGAAACTTACCCTTCTGAACTAGCTCTACCTTTTTCTGCAACTCACTGTCTTGCTTCTGTGCTTGCTTGATTCTGTCTGATAGAGATGATCTCACTGATACCTAGAACAAAACAGAAGAACTTCATGCACCAACAACTTCTATTCTAAAGTTCATCAAATCAACAACCAAAGGATCTCGTTCCAAACGTAGGATGGTTAATGAAGCATTACTTTTTCGACTCAAAGCATCATCCACTTTATTTTCCTTTACTAGATGGTAATGAATTGTACAATGATAATCCTTGATTAATTCTAGCCATCTCATCTCTCTCATGGTCAATTATTTCTGAGTGAATATATACTTTAAACTTTTGTGATCGGTATATATTTCACACTTTACTCCATACAATTGATGCCTCCAAATTTTTAAAGCAAAAACAAAACTAGCTAATTCTAAATCATGTGTAGAATAATTTACCTCATGAGTTTTCAACTGACGTGAAGCATAATAAATTACCTGATCATTATGCATTAGGACACAACCAAGTCCTTACAAAGAAGCATCACTGTAGATAACAAACTCACCATTCTTAGAAGGTAGTGCAAAAACTGGAGCATTCACCAATATTCTTTTTAGTTCCTAAAAACAATCATCACATTCTTCTGTCCAGATAAACTTAACACCCTTCCGAGTTAGCTTCATCATTGGACTAGATAACCGTGAAAAATTTCTAACAAACCATCGGTAATAGCCTGCCAAACCAAGGAAGCTACGAATCTCAGTTACATTTGTGGGTCTTGGCCATTCATCAACAACCTTTGTTTTTGCAGGACCAAAAGTTATCACATCTTTATAAACAATATTACCAAGGAATGAAATTTGTTGCAACAAAAATTCACAGTTGATGAAATTACCCATACAATTTATTTTCTTTTAAGGTTTGAAAAATAACCCTTAAATGACTGTCATGCTCCTCTTTACCTTTAGAAAACACCAAAATATCATCAATAACACAACCACCATTTATCACCTGATACAACTGAGCCATCACTGCAGTAAACTGCTCAATTCTGATTCTGACAATCTCAGGATGCTGATTAGGAAGGTCATTTCCTTCTATATGCCTTCCCAAAAAAGATTCTTTGTTTCATCTATGAAAACCATTCTTAACACTGAAATACCTTAGGTGAAGCAACATGGTAATCTTCAAATTCTATATCATTTCAATTTGACAATAAAAAAAATAATTTGGGATAATCATTTAATAGAATTCTAACTCCTAAAGTTATCTAAACCGACCTCTAATACCATATATAAGGCCCCAGCCTTAAACCTTACTTAATCTTGAGTTATTACAAGATTACACATTGAGGATCTTTTCAAATTTAGAGTTTTAGATAATTATATCATAAAACATTCATTACATTCCACATTTATACTAAGTGGTTACATAAAAGATAGTATTAATTTTTCCTATCAATGGAAAAATATTAAAAATAAAACATGGATTCTTTCTTAACACTTCCTTGACACTACCATCACATCATGTACCTTTCCATTGACCTGTGAAAATCATTTCAAAAACTTGGGATGAGCATAAAAAACTTAGTAAGGGTTATAAAAATATGGAGAGGAAACATGACTTCATATATACATAAGAATGAAATCATACTTTACCCATAAAACATAGGCACTTTAACATACCTCTGAAAATCATGAATAAATCATAGAAATCATAAGACATAAAGGTAACTTGAGGCATTCATAACATTCTTACATAGGTAGTAACCCTCTTGGTTACGTTTGGAATACCCATCACAGTATATTTCCTAAATCTCTTTGGAGAAACCTTAATGTTTAACTCCTTCGCATTACCCAATGCATTGGAGAGATATATCGGGCTCACCCGCCCTTAGTTTATCACTGAACCACCCATCTTCATAAAAATTACCAAGAACCATGACATAATCGTCCCACATAATACATGCATAAAGGAAACATAACATTTCCACATTTCAATCACAAGATATCAATACAACACATTGATATAAAAAACATTATGAAAACCATTTTCAATACAAAAATTAAATAAAAGTAAAACATGGTATTTATTTTTCATTTTAAAAAAAGGTACGGCTTGTAGAGGAAGCTGAAACTCAAATAATGGTCACGGCGGCCGAGAAGTCGTTGTCGCCGCATACGTACGACAAAAAAACAAAAAACATTCCTTTTGTCGTTTAGTAAAATGCTTCATATAAAAAAATATTCCTTTTGAATAAGAAAAAAGTCAAAGGGTTTTATACACCGTATAAAAGAATGTTGTGTATAAAACAAAATATGCTTCAATGAATGGAGATTGAGACGAAGTCCCTTACCTTGTATCCGACATGACTTGGTCGTTCTTTAATCTCATGAATAATAAACTTGACTTAATTTATACTTGCTTAAGAACCCTTTTCAAGTTCATTATTCCTTTTATATCATTTATTACCATGTCATGAACACTATGTTATTATTTAAGTTTATAACGGTCGTTTTAACGATCATTGGTACTTGAGTTAAAAATGAACTTCTTATATTTACTAGTTGTTCACGTAGTAAAATATCCATTATCTCAAAAATTATATTCATGATGTAGATGACATATATATCATATATATCCAATATATACATGCATTTATAATATTACATAATCATTTAGAGGTAACAAATGAAATGCACCATTCGTGGAGACAGTAAGCCGTACGTACGCATGAATGCTACTTTCATTTCTATGTCATATTAATGTAATTAAAACTAAATGAGAGATATTCATATTTTAATTCCAGAATTATATTCATAATTTTGATGTAACAAAAATCTCATATATCCATTATATATATGTACTTATAATTGTACATTACATTTTGGGATAAGAAATAAAATGCACCGTTCATGGAGACGGTAAGCCGTATGTATGCATGAACGCTACTTTCATTTCTATCTCATACTTTAATGGAATTAAAACATAATGATACATAAAAGTATTATAATTCAAGTATGGTATCATAGATAATATCATTAAATCTATCCTTTATACATACCACATATGGTATTAACGAATCAAATCACTTTGAGGGGGCGGTAGTCCGCACTTCCTAAAATGAAGATATCGCGTATACCCATAATGGATTCCATAATGGTATGCCATAAATGAAAAATACAGAATCTTAAGGAAAACATCAACATGTTATATATCATATATAAATATAGTGACATCTTAATGGCCACATTTGAAGGTGTTAGAAGAATATTGAACAATCATTGTTTCGTGAGGCATAAATTCGTCATCCACAGAAACAATATGTTATTTAACCATTATATGTAGGTGTGTGTATGTGTAGCTCGATTGATTCTTATAAAAAAATCCTAGTATATTGAGGATATTGGTATTTTTACAAAAGAAATGAATAAAACGAGTTTAGGGGGTTGGAGAAGCAAAATAAAACAAAAGAACACAAGTGAAGACATTACCTTAAAATCGGGTAACTCTCTTTGATTTGAGCTCGAAGGCTTACTTGGAAAGACTTCTTCCCAAAGTGAGGGTTCTAAGAGTAATAGAGGGATGTGGAGAGACAAAATGAGTATGGGATGGCTGATCCAAAGGCTTGAGAGGTGTGGGTAAGTAGGTAGAGGTGGGGGCCTTTTATAAGAGGAGAGGAGGGGCACTCTTGGAAAGTTACAAAATGTTACATTATTTTGAAATGAGTTTCGGATTTTAAAGGTCCCAAATTAATGTATTTGGAGTATAAGGTGATAAGGGTTCGAAATAAACTCATCCAATAGGTCTTTGAGAAGTTTTGGTCTTAGATTTTACATTATCATTTTATTTTATTTAAATCATTTATTGATGAGGTAATCACTGCATCATCATGTTGTCATAAATAATTTAATTTATTTAATGTCAAAAAATTATAAAAAAATACCATAATGTAGGAAATATTTTTATCTTTCCAATTAATATTTATAGTCCAATTGATAATTTATGTAGATAAAATTAAAAATGTTTTACTGAGGTGATACATTCTATGTTATATTTAACTTTCTTTAAAAATAAAAAGATAAAAAGTCACTTTCACACAAAAGTGATTCCATGGGGTCCCCAAGTTTAGCACAAGGAATCCCATGGTCGGCCCTGAGACAAATAGTAGAATTAGGACACATTTTGGTGTCAGTTTTTATTATTATGATATTGTTTTATTATCCTTAACTACCCGATTACTCATTAATCAAGATAATTAAAGATAATTACCATCGTTACTATTCATAATGTCCAAAAACAAAAGAGTCTTAATTACATAATTTGGAACTTCTGATTCCAAATATGGAATCCATTTTACCAAATTCCAAACATATAAATTTCAATAATTAATTTAAATATAATTCCCGTTGTCAAAATAAATAGCGGGTTTTTTTGAAACAATATCTATGAAAAGTTTGGTACTTTTTTATGCCCAATTCCAAAGTGAAATTAATCCCAATTATCACCATTTTATTACATGGTAAAAATATATTATATTTACACTTTAAAACCAATTAAAAAGATAATCTAACCATGTTATTAAATTAGATGAAAAAGCATTATTCATGTAAAATGCAGTATTTTTCACTATTCATAAAAAAATGAACATTGTTAGAAAAATACCAAAAATTTATCCAATGTAAATTTCAATGTCCCAATCATAAAGAATATGTTTTTTTGAAAAATAGGTCTTATAAAATTGTCAAAAGTTTTATTTAAATATGGATTGCCATCAAAAGGTAGTAAAACAATCATTTAACAATATTAGTGTATTCCATGCTTAAGATTGGATTTATTCTCATTTTAAGCCTCTAAAACACTATCTAATTCATAAATAGACATAGATAAAAATATCTATTATTCATTATTTACATGGGATGTTACACAAGAAAGTGAAAAAGGTTGATTTTTCAAGAAATCATAAAAGGAAAAAAAATTATTGTTCACTAATTAACTCCACCCCCACCCCCAATCTTAGTGAACATGTACCGTATATAAGAATATAAGAAGTTGTATAAGAGTAGTCCATGATCACTATGAAAATAATTTTTTTGAAATTTAAAACTTTGAATGTTTCTTAACTTTGTTGTCATTTTATTTTTTATCCCAATTTTAGAATTAAAGTGCTGTATTTATTTCTTTTTAAAATGTGTTTGGTGAATTGAGGCTTAACCCACTATAGTGCTTGGGTTGTGTATTTTTTGCGTTATGTAATCCCGAATTTCTAATATATGTATTTATTTATATATTATGGATAACATTGATTCAGTTAATAGTAAATTATTTCCTACATTCAATGGGAAATATTATAATTATTGGAAGGAATGAATGATAGCCTACTTACTTTCATTTGGTATGAATGTTCTAGAAATTATGACAAATAGTTCTACACATGTTTAAAAATGAGTATATTTGACGCAAGATTATAGAAATAATTTGGAGTTTTATATTCTTGAAATAAACAACAATATTTCTTAAATATCATAGAATTATTTTTTAAAGGTTATAGGGATCGAAACATTGAAAGGTGGGGAATGCTAAAAAAACATCAATGTAGGCAATGAAAAAATCATAAATGTTAAATTATATATTTAGTGACTCAATTAAAATTATATTCATAAAATTGAATGAAAATATATTGATTAATTATTTAAAATGGCTAATAATGTGGTGATAACTATAATAGGATTTTCTAAAACTCATAAAGATACAATGGTGTTCAATAAAATACTTTGTATCTTACAATATATATTTGATGCCAAAGTTTTGACTCCTAAAAAACTACCTTTGTATTAATTATATATAATCTTGGTTTTATATGAGATGATAAAGGTTTTAACAATGAAGAATAATAGTTTTACTAAGAATGAGAACACGTTCAAATTCATGAATAATGCATGGACCACAAAGAAAGTCAAGAATGAAGATAAATATTAATTCATAAGTTTATATTTGAATGATGATGTTTATGTGAAGCTTGATAATATCATGTCACTCTTTTCAAAAGGTGTATAGATAAGAAAATGTAAATTTCAAGGCGATTTACCGTTTAATTATTTCAGCTATAAGGTTATTATATATTTCATTATAAATTTTATTTAAATGAAAGAATATAAATTAGATTTGAAAATGAGTACTCTCATGATGTTTTTTAGGAATAATTACTAGAATTATAAAAGATTTATGTGGTCATAAATTAATTCAATTAATTCTTTTAATTTAACTAAAATGAGGATATTTTTATCTAAAATGATGAAACATAATGTGATGGTTATGGGAAATATTTTTCCTTATGTTGAAGTGGTGAGGATAAATTCATTACAATAATGGATTCTAATGAGTCAATAAATTAAAATGTCTTAAAGGGGAATATATTTCATCAAGTAATGAAGAAGAGTTAGAAGACTCTCAAATAGAGTTAATGTTGAATAATTAATTGAAGTAATATCATCTAAAAGGATTTTAAGTTTAAGAAAGAAAATAGTAGAATGAATAATTCTTCCAGTATTGTTGAATTAGAAATGGATTAATTTAGAAACAATGGTGTAGAACTTATATTTAGAGTTGATGAAATAAAATAATTACTGAATGAGGATAATAAGAAGTTTGAATTTTTCAAATAAAAAATTATTTCATAGAATAATGAACATGATTCTCTAAGACTGTATTTATTTTTGAAATAAAATGTTATAAAAAAATTAGATATTATTCTTATAATTGAAAGCATGAAGTGAGATTTTTCTTAAAGAAATATATGTGCGTTATAGATTAATTGATACTTGAATATTTTTTTCATCAAAAATAATCTTTAAAAATTAATTTATAATGATAATTAAATCACTATAAAAAATTTTAAATCCCAATAGAATGTGAGAAAGGTAAAAAGAGGCACATAAGATAAGCTATTTCATAATTTTTTTATTCTAAAAAGTATAGTTTTGAATGAAAATGGTCTATTGTATATAAAGTGAAATTTTTTAAAAAATTGCTATAATTAATAGTAGCAGGTTTATTGTATCCAATATTAATATTTCATCAAATAATTATCAATAAATTTTCAAATTCATGAATTTTAGAAAATCACTATTTTTTAAGATACTGGAGGATTGGGAAAAAGATTGTCCTTTATGGTCACTGTTGATTTTATAAAGGCTATGGTCATATGATGAGATTATTCTTGTTTAAAGGAAGCACATTTTATTATATGAATAGTTGTTAAAGGAACCCATGTAGGGGGAGTCAAACATTATAAATAAATAAATTCAAGAAGAATGTTATTTAATAATAAAGTGTCTAGTTAAAGAACCATTTCGAGGTATCGAATGAAATGTATGGGAGATGTCATTATCATGATCATTTCACTAATTAATTTATCAATATATTATTAGTTCAATAATTTCAACATAAAATAAAAGATGATTTTTGGATATTTATAAGAGAAAGAAATTGTGGAAGAAGAATATGTCTTGAAAAAAAATGTGGAAGATGCTAAAAATACATTGGAGATTACTAGATCCAAAATATTTTATAAACAAGAATACTCAATAATAAGGATAAATGTATGATATAGATATATGAGATAATAAAATGATGTATTATTAAGGAATTTTTATTTTAGGATACTAGTTTTTATATTGGAGAAAATAATTTAAAATGCAGACAAATTAGAAGAAAGAATCTTTAGCATGACATATTGTTTAAGTGGAGAAAAAGTGATTTATCCCAATATAAAAAGGTATATGGAGAACAATTTGGCTGGTCAAAGTGATTTTATGTCAATGGAGTTAAATACGAAGCAATAGAGGTTAAAAAATAAATCCCATCCTTTACTCATCAAATGTTATGGTAAGATCAATCCATCTCATATCTCACATATTCAAAATATATGTTTTGTTAAATTAGGAGATAATAACATAAATCCATTTATGCATATATCTTAATATATTAACATAGTTGAGGAAAAATTTTAAGGGATAATCCAAAAATATATTTTCAATCTAATGGGGGAGTGATTTCATATTTAGGTAGAGCATATATTTAAATAAATTTTTTATAAGGGGTATTATGAGAATTTAGTATGATTGTGTGTATTTTGAACTATTCTAACATGTTTAGAATACATGTATGTATGAAATTGTTATGCACCAGTTCAAAGAAAAAAAATCATAAGTGAAAGGGTCTCTATTTCAAAAATTCTAACTTAATGTGGTGAATAAAAATATGTATGTCAATATTAGGAACAACATGAAATTATTATTTAGTATTCATGTTTCCTACACCGAGTTCACTGAGATGGGATTAGAATTATTGAATTCTGATTAATTGATAAGTGTTATAAGTTTACAGAGTGATTAACATTCAATTTTTTTCTTCAAAATAAAAATAGGTATATTTTTTAGGTCATATGAAAAAATATCATGATATCAATGTTATTAGTGACCTTAAAAAGTTTGGTGAGTCCTATGGAGAGTTTATTAAGGTTCAAAATTGAAAAATAATCTCTTAACATTACAGTGTTATTTTAACCCAAATGATTATGTGTTGGATTTTTTATTCAATAAATAAATAATATTAAAAATAATATTTAATAAAAAATATAATGGGATTTTAAGGATGTTAATAAGTTTTAAGAAATTTTAGATAAATTCTATAGTTTTGTGGAAGAATTATGGAAGTTACTTGTATTATGGAGTTGGAGTCTGATATCCAGAAGTTGGGTGAGTCTTAAAGATGTAGTTTTTCTATGTTTAGATGATAAAATATGAAATATTTGAAGTTGTATGATTCAAGAGTAGAATGGAGTTTCTATATGATAAATTTCTTCATTTTAGAGGATTAAAAGTTAAGGTGAGAAAAAATTAATGAAAATTGAAAGTCTAGAAATTAAGGCATCTAGATGTTATATTATTTTGAATAATTTGATGAAGGATTGAATATAATAGTAATTTATATTTCTCACTATATTACATAAGTATTTTATCCTTGATGTATAATATTTTTACTATGAATAGAAAATTGGTAAATTCCTTGAATAGGGTTCTTATATAATATGTTTATAGATAAGAAATTATATATATAGGTTTTTCCAGGTATACAATTTTCATGGGTATGAATTTTTTTATCTCTATGGTTTTTTATATGTAAATTTTTTCCCCACATGATATTTTACATATGTAAAATGTTTGAAGTGTGTAAGTATTTTCATACATTCTGTTTTTCATACATAATAAATTTAATATATATCTTTTTTTATGTGTAATATTTTTTAAATTGCAAAAAATACGATGTTTTATAATGTAAATTGGGAATTTTAAAAATGATTTCCATTAGATAATTAGAATTTGAAAGATAAAATTTCCAATTTTGAAGTTATTTTTTAGTGGATTAATGATTGTAATTTAAAATAATGATACTATAATTTTGAGAAGATCCTTGTTCCATGAAAAAGATTCTCACACTATAAAATGGAGAAGTAGTTGGAGGATAACTGATCAATTATTTTGTGTTGTATGAAGTCACATTATAGTATCCTAGAAAAATCCAATGATAAAAGAATAAGTTAGAGAATTTGAGAAGAATTTAAAGTTAGTTACTTTTCTATGTTTTGAATTTGAAATTTGAATATACATAAGAAAATAGTGAGATTGTCATGTAAGATAAAATGTGAATAGGAATATTTAAAGTTATATAGAAGATGGATAGAATAACTAAGAGTATTATTCTAGATAGATTATGTGTTTATAATTGTGTTTGTGATAAGGGATAAAGAAGAAGAAGATTACTTATAGTAGTGTAAGTAGAAAAATAAGATGTGGAAGGATGCACTATTGGTTTTTGTGTGTCATCCTCGCACATATATTGTATGTTGAGGAAGAATAAGGAATTCACACCTATTCTATAATTTGACAAAATCTCTATACAATTTTTAGTTGTCGATCTAGGTAAAAAATAAATTTTTATTGATTTAAAAGTTACAAAAAATAGAAAAGAGATACAGGGGTATCAAATGAATAATGTCGAGGGAATCACTTCTAATTATCCATATGAAGTATGGGGAAAGGAACCTTTATATGAATAAATAATGAGAGTTGTGTGTTCCATACCTTAAGAAGATGAGGTATTAGCCACCATTATCACCTCACACCAAGTATATTGGAATCTCACAAATTGGTTAATCATCCTTATGGAATCTATTATGAGATAAGAAATAGAACATTGGTGTAGGGAGTAACATATCATATAATTAAAAAAAAGTGATTAAACTTCCATGATGGAAAAAAATATAAATATCGTTTTCTTTTACAATATATATTCCATCATACAAAACCCTAGTTTCGTCTTCTCGGGGACTTACATCAACATATAAGGTAATAATGTCCCATACCACTAAACCAGGTTCATCATGAACACTACCCCGACCTCTTATAATGTTGTTATAATTTAATACATCTATATTGAGTATTAAAATATAATTTGGGGGATCCACTAGACCCAATGTCCAATACTTCTATTTCCACTAATCAATTTAGGAACCCATATATCCAGGTGCACATCCCAAATTGTGGAACACCCATAGAGTAGTGAAATTTCATGGATTATAGGATATATTTTATTTTTATAAAATAGAGACTATTGTGTGAAGTGTGATGTCACATTTAGTTTTGTATTTCCCAGATAGACCAACACAACACTACCAAATATGAATTATGAATATTACCTATATCTAAAGAGGGATCAACACTGTAAAACCAAACTTCCAATAGCTGGTTGAAGATCAACAAACTAGTGAATATTTTCAAGAGACTTGTCAAGAGATTGTATTGTTTTATATTGTACTATGATTCACAAATATACCATACTTTATTGTATCCAACATGGTGATTCTAGTTGATTGTATAGTCTTGAGTGATTCTGGATCATCCAAAGGATTATCTACTTATTTATAGTAGTAAATGTTTTACATCAGCTGTCTTTGTTTGTATTCTTTCCTCACTGTGTGTGGGTTCAATAGTTTGATCACTCACTCTAATAAGTGACAATGGTTAATTTCAAAAACAACAACTAAATGGAAAAATTGACTATTGTTCACTGACTCACCCTCTCCATCTTAATAAACCTACAATTTTCATGGGTCCATCACAATATTGATAGTTATATGTAATGGAATATAGACTGCTATAGATATTTATTCCATATTTTTGGTTATTTATGATGGACTACATCCACACAAATAAAACCCCACCATATTTATATTATTATTTTAAAATAAATTATGATGGATATGATTTCTTACATTGAAATTAGAATTTTTTTATTAAAGTATCCTAAAATTCAATTGAAAATGCATTTTTCTACAAGACAATTTGTCATGGAACACATTCCTATAAAAACTATTTTCGATATAATGCTTATTTATCAAAACAATCATCATTGTATTATGTTTTTATGATGGAAAATAAATCCATAATAAATATGTATAGAAAATAATTTGTGATAGAAATTTATTCCATCAAAAAATCCTATAAAATTTTTACTAAATTATTAACATGATTATTACAAGGTGAAAAAAATAATATATATTTTTTTCTGGTGTAGTATAGTGGATGACCAGGGTTGACTCTCTATATGAGCCTTTGGCTTCCAATTAATCATTAAATATTCTAATCATTTTATTTTATTTTTATTATTTTATATTTTTAGAAAACAAATGGAAAAGTGAGGGTTGAGAATAGAAATTAAAAACACAAAATAATCGTTCATATAAAAATATAGGTTGAATAAATGAGGTTAGAAGAAATAATATTATCCGATTATAATTTCTTAGAGAAAAAATCATTATCTCATTGCCATTCTCGTAAATATTTAATGAACACACTCTATAATATGTGTGGTCATCCTATTTTTACCTAGTATTAAATATATAGTGTACCTTACAATTTCTAAGTATATTTTACATTCACCCTTCCATGGTGATAAAGTTAAAGGTCTCCTCAATCGAGATAAGTCCCTAACCTACCTTCTTGGTATGAAATCATACACATTAATCACTATATCATTAATGGTCTATCATATTACCTAATGATCAAGAATGTCTAGAAAATGGTGTTGAAGGAGAAACTAAACCTAATAAAACCATAGTGAGGACACAATTTCACCATTCCCCACTACTGATTATACTCTAAATAACCCTAAACAAATAATAAACATTAATTGTTAATTTGTAAAGACTAGTCTTCATCATCAGAATCCTCTAATATGATTTCCCTTAAGTTAGTTACACATTATCATGAGTACTTTAAAAAACATTGAGAAAGATAATGGAAAACAATATATGATAGATAGAAATTGTAAAAACTTTTATTAAAACATATATGAGAAATGAACTTATAGTAAAAGTAAAACAAAGAATAAATCATAAACAATTTTGTAATGTTGAAGGTGATTTTTTGGCTTCTAAAAATATAACACAATTTCTAGTCAAGAACGGATCCCCTTTATATTGAATGTAAAATTAATTTAAAAAGAAGAAATTGATATAAGGGCCCTAGAATTTCAACGAGTGCATATGGAAAACTTTTTTTGTGTGGAATGAACCATCTAGTATCATATTTCCATATGGTAAACATGTTTCCTTCCTCTATTAATTCTCAAAGCCTTCTCAATAAATATTTTTCCACAATTTACCTATGATGGTGTTTCATTTATTCTCTATTTAATTTAATTCATACAATTAATGAAGATATGAAAATATTATAAATAACTAAACATATCATAATACATGCAACAATGTAACTGAAATATCCATAGTGTGGGAATCTCTCAATCTGCGGTAGCATTGAAATTCTATCTGGGTGTGACTTCCTCCTTCATAGTTAAAATCATTTTGACTCGGTTCCATGTATATTTAATTTCATAAACATTATGGTTCAACTCCATCTTCCATGGCATGAGCTCATATTTCTTTAAATATCACAGAGGACTAACATTCACACATCATTAAAAATATCTCTAATGTATTTAGTGTAGTTGTATATTTTTCACTTACAAAATCTATACATTGAAAATTTTTACTGTAGATTTCAAAAATGTCTCTTATGAATATTAAAATGACACATATGTGGATTACAATTACTCTTATGAATATTAAAATGACACGTATATGGATTACTGTGATTCTTATGTTTTATAGGGATTTTCCTTAATTTCCAATGCGAGGTCAAAATGAATCTTATGAACTCCATAATGAATCTTACTTGAAACCCAATCCTAAGATAATTCCATTGGTAGATAGTCACAATTACACTTATTAATGGAAATTTTTACTCTCACACATGCTAGACTTTTTCAAATTGTTATCACAACATCAAATATGACTCATACATGCATGGGAATTTCCAATATCTACTTCGTGTTGTCTCTAGATCACCCTCTACTATCAAAATACTAGGATTTAATGTATGACCATGGAAAATAATAACATAATAATAACAAAATATATTAAAATAAAAAGTTATTCCATTTATAAAATAATGTATAAACTACCCCTATGTACTAAATATCTGACAATTACCAATAAAATATATTAATGGTGGGGATTAAATCATTTGATTTTAAAGTTAAAATAATGAAAATGTTGTCTCTATCGATTCCCCCACACTTAAAAATTTCACAAATGGTAAATCATTTAATACTAAGTTAGAAGTAGTTTTCTCAAGATATTAATGGCACCATTATTCAATTATCACATACAAAGAAATGTCAGGCTTCCAACATTGATCTGAACTCCCTATGCCCTCATTTAAAATTAAAATCTGTCAAATCTCTTGCTAAACCCCAAGTGACTTTTGTACTTATCTACTCAAAAAATATCTCTCTATCCACTCAAGGATTTTAAATTGACACTCGTGAGCTTGCATAATCTCTATAGGATTGATTCCTTCCTAATATCTCCAATCAATTTAATAAAAAATCAATCATAATGAATTACTAGTGCTTTTTGTGGTTAAGGATTTCTAGGTTTGAAATGTGTAAAACAGAAATGGTGTAATGGGTATGTTTCGTACTAAAGTGAACTAAAATCCATGATAACGGTTTTCCTCATAAATATTCTTCTCACTCATTTCCTTACATTGATAAACCTCCAGAAACCTTCTAATTGTCATGAATAGTCCACAAAAAATCACTTTATGGAGCCTTTATCTTCTTTTTTCCTTTTTATCTTCTCACTACCCCTAAGAAGAAGTGTTGATTTAGGTATTTCCAATCTATAATTTCAACACAAATCTATGTATTTTTTATATTTTAAACTTATATAAGAATCCTTTAATCTTATAAATGTAGTTTTAATTCCCATCCTAGCTTTGGATTATATTTTTCCTCCCATACATCTCCTTAGACATGAATTTTCTCACTAATATAAAAATAATTATTTTAGAAGTTTTCTATTTCAGTGCTTAAACAGGTTCTTCCTGGTTAGCACATAAAAATAAAACAACTCCCTCCCCAATAATTGAGTTCAACTATATTCATAAATTATCTAAAAAATAATATTTTACAAAGATTAATTGATTTCAATTTTGTTATATAAATATTTTGTTCATGGTTTCTAAGAGCTTAATATAAAGATCGTGTGGAACAGAAGGGATAAAAATTGAAGTTCATTATAAAATTTTCTTTAAAGATACCTCAATCATATTTAACACAAATTCATGAAATTTTATTATGTCTTAGAAATATAAAAACAAAAATTTATGGATCTCACAACATGACTCAATACATTAATGAAAAAGATAAATTCAATGAAACTATGAAAATGGTTTATAACCCTCTCTAGTTGGGAAAGATAAACACTAGACAACATTAGTATACATGAGTTTCATATTCAATTAAACAATATTAAATATTATTATTGTAAATAAATAAATAATATACCATTTTATATATAATTAAAACACTTATAAATTCAAATTAAGTATTGTGTAAAAAAATACTAACAAGGTCTATATTTTATAAAATCATTCTGTAATGCTCAAGGTTCTTAAAAATCACTCAAATTTCATATCAAAAAACAAAACATGCAATAAAATTTCATATATCATGTTTTACCAACTCCCCCAAACATAGGCTATTACTATTGACATTTTATTCCAAGAAATATTATATAAAGCAATACAAAAATAATTTAATTGGAAGCAGAAAAATAAGGGAGAACGGAGTGACATAACCTGACTTATTTTTAGTGGAATATTTGAATTATTCTCCTAGCTTCATCATCATAAAACTGATAAGAAATCAAAAAAACTTGATAAATTTACTAAAAGGAAAGTAATTTTAAAGACTATAAAAGGGAATAAAAGGGATAAATCTTTTAAACCGCTCGTTTGGGTACTATTTTTTTATTTCCCCAAGAATGGTAGTATTAGTGGTCACCCAAAATCTGATGATGGATGTAGTTTGTGTGATTGGAACCCCTACAAGTTGTTTCTATAAGTATCCATAAATTTATATTGGTCATAGATGATACCATGGATATAGTACTCTATATTTATTCCCTTATCTATTTGGTATATCATACACGGTGGGTGTAGGATAAAATATTGGTTCCCTTCTACTTGAGTTTCTACTTCTGCATCCTATTCTTCAACTTCTAAGGAATCATAATGTTTTATTATATTAAAATATTCAGTAAAGTGGAAATTTAGTGAAAAATTATATTTGAATAAAATTATAATTATGCTGAATAAATATTGAAATTTTCACTCTCAAAGTGAATTGTGTGTACCTCATTTTCCACTGATAAGGAAATTGGGAACTCCTCATGTAATCCCTTAGGTAAATAATCAACAGGTTTAGGAAGATTCATTTATTTCATACCAGGTGAATTTTAATCTTCATATTCATCCTTAATGTTGATCCATGGGTGGGGAAAACCAGAAAAGTTTGAATAGATGGAAGTAATATTTAACTCATTTTTAAGGAAATTAAATGAAAATAAGTTTAAGAAAATTTTATATCCATATATTAGCTCATCATCAAATAATAAAGTGCCTCTTGGAGTAAAATAAAGTGCCTCTTGGAGTTTGGTTGTCATGGATGGAGTAAAATAATAAAACTTCTCCATATTATATTCAAATTATTCAACAGAAATGGTGATGATTATTCAGTTTCTAAGGTGTAAGAGTCATTATTTAAGTTTACATCAAAAAAACGACTCCATTGTGGATAATATTTTTTTTACTTTTCACATGTGTGTCAAAATTAATGTGTTATTTTGAAATATCCTTTATAAATGGATAATAAAGGTAAAACATATCTCTTAATATAATTCCTTTTTGTTCTTTTTGGGTTATTCAACTTGAAAAATTATTGTGAACATCTCTTCTTCCACTAGTTCAAGTTCTAGACCACCAATTTTTTACTCATCGGATACAATGAGTTATCCCCCAATGGCCTGAAGGCCTTCATTTTTATTGATTTTTGATAATCCACATCTCAAGGGATGATGTGGAACCCTTACAAGTCACGTGGGTGAAAGTATTACATGTCCCATAGGCCTTAGAGGAATTCATTGCCCGTAGGCTTCAAACATTACATACAACAAATACAAACTACTTGGAGCTGCTCCTCCCTAGAATCTTCATCGTGAAATCGGCTCTCCACCTTCGCATGGTTGTTCGGCTAGGCTTTCCCATGCATGCATAGGCTTGTCCTGATGGCAGGTGTCATACCCTATCATTCTTGTAATCAATTAAGCTTCTGCTATGGTGAAAGCTCCTTAATACTCCTCCTTCTGAATCTTGTTCTTTGTAGGTTTTTTGGTTTTCATCTGCACATAAGGTGTCCCGAAGGCCTTGAGGTGGGCCAAAGTCCTAACTAACCCGAAGTCCTGTGTTGCTCGAAGTCCATAAAGGACTCGGGGACCAAATTGGTAGCCCGAAGGCCCGAATGGGGGAATATTCCTGGATGCTACAGTGCCAAACAATGCCTGATACAGTTCCCGCTACAGTTCTACACAGTTCCTACTATAGTAATGCTATAGTAACCCAGAAATCATCCTCTGCATGGATTTGATCCCAGGTCTCCTGGATGCACTTAAGGAGTCCTCACCAACTGGGTTGAGGCTCATGTGCATACAATGAGTTATAATTATATAATTATCGATGGCTTATTCATCTCCTACATTTATTCATAATGTTTTTAAAATTGGTATACTCATTCATGATAAACATATTCCTCTTGTTACACCTCAGAGTATTTATTCAATGTATAATAATCTGAATTGGAATACATCATGAATATATTTTTTAAAATATTTTTTATAAAAACAAAGAAAATATAATTACCAGAGTAATGGGAATAGAATTTGATCAAATAGATTGCATCCACAATAATTATTTTATATTATTGAAACACCCATTGAAATTTTTACAAAACCAATATTTATTTACCATGTGTATCACAGTGGCTATTAAATTTCACCTCTCATGGGGAGTCTTTGGTTTTCAATTAATCACTAAATATTACAATCACTATGTCAATTTTTCTATTTTATACTTTCAGAAAAAAATTGAAATGTGCTGGAAGGGAATTGAAATTAAAAATATAAAATAAAAATTCATTTGAAAATACAGATATAATTAGTGAGGATAGAAGAAAGAATATGCTCCTAAGAGAATCACACATAGTGAACCTTAATTGCCTCATTATTAGTCTATTGGAAATATAATGAAAAAATTCATCATAAGTAGGGTCATCCTCTTCTTACCTTATTGTGATAGTTTACCTTATGATCTCCTTGAATATATTAGATCCACTTATTCTATGGTTTTCATGTTAATGGGATCCTCAATCAAGGTCACCCCTAACCTATCTTCCTTGTATGCAATCACGCCCATTTATCACAAGGTCATCAAGGATATATCATATTTTATTGTAATTGTTAATGTAGGTAATATTGTATAATAAAAATCTAAACCTAATATACAATAGTGAGGAAACACTATCACCTTTTACTACTATATATTATCCTCATAATATCCAGATGTAGATAGGAAACATAAACCATGAATGGTAAATACTCGGGCTCATCATCAGATTTCTTTCGAAGGAGATATCGTTGGTTAGTTACCCATTATCATGTATATTAGAGATTATAGTGAGAAATAATAAGTAAAATGAGATATGTGATAAAGAAATAGAGGAAACATTTAATAAATCATAAATGAAAAATGCACTTATAATAAAATTAAAATACAACAGAAACCCAAACAATCAATGTCGAAGGCCAAGTTGTGACTTATAAAAATATAACTCTAATTTTGGTCAATAGTGTTTCATCTTTACAATGAAAGGAAAATACATTTAAATGGATTAAGAAAACATAAATCTTTATAAGGTTTGATTATTGTATGGGGGAAGCTTCCTTCATGTAGCATAGCTCGGCGAATATCACATTTTCATATAGGTTTCTTGTTTTCTCCCTCATTAAGATTGTGAATTCTTCTTAATAACTCCAATCCTATAGTTTACCATGTGATATTATTTATTTTATTCTCTCTTAAATGTAATGTAGACAATAAGTTAAGAGATGAAATTGTCTTAAATTAATAAAAATGTCATGGTGAATGTCAAAGTGAAACTAAAATGGCCATAGCATGAGCCTCTCTCAATCAATAGTAGCACTTAAAATCTACCACAATGTAACTTCCTCTAACATGATACAAAGATCACCAAGTTTCTTCTAGATATATTTCAATTATGTTCGATCATGGTGTGGCTCCATATTCCCTAACATAAGCTCCAATTTATTCAAATATCATAAAGCACATACCTCAACACATCACTAGAAATTAATCTTATATATTTAGGGTGGTTGTGGGTTTTACTCTTAAAAACTACAGTTATAGAAAAATTTTAAATTAGAGTGAAGGAAATGACTCTTTCAAATAGTAAAATTACACCCACATGGAGTAGAATAACTTTTATATATTTTAGTACTTTTTTATAATTTTGAATTTAGAGTTAGAATACTCAAATGGACTACATAATGTTTGTTACATGAAACCCATTCCTTTTTCATTTTATCAAGTAGAGATCCAGTATAACTCTTATGAATGGAAACATTTACACTTATGTGTTCTAGAATCTCTCAATTTTCTAACATGACTTCAAAAAATAGCCCATATGTTCCATTATTTTTCATATATCTAATTTTTTCTATAGCTAGATCATCTTATACAATAAAAATTCTTGAATTTAAATAATATCCATAGAAAATATTAACATAATGATAATTATATTAATATAAATCATAAATTAGGATATTTATATAATTAAGTACATAATACAACTATATACTAAATATGTGATAATTACCCTTAAAATATAAAAGATTTGAGTGTGAAATCATTTAATTAACAAGTGAAAATAATGACAATATTATCTCTATCAATTATCAATACACTTCATACATTATATGTATCCAATGTGAAAAATGGTAAAGTACAGATTTCATTTTAAATAACATAATACATTTTATATTCATAAATCCTTTTAAGCATAATAAAAAATCTATACATACATTAATTTCAAATCATATATCATATAATAGACCACTATAGTGGCCTTATGTTCACTATACTTTTCCAGTTATGTGAAACTCAATACATCTTTATGTAATTCCGGCCACATCTCAATATAACCATCTGAGAAAATTATGCCACTAAACACATCAATAAAAAAATGTTGGAAAAATGGTGAGACTAAGGAATCGTATTACAAATGTTCAATTATTTAATCATAGAATCTAAATTCCTTTACTAAACAAAATCAAATTCTATGATGTTATTAAATATTATTATCTAAATAGAATTCGTTATATGTTTATTATCATCATATTGTAACTTTTCCATCAAAACAATTCTTTTAGATCATTTTTCTAACTAAATGTAACTATTTACATTATTTTTCATTTCCAAAATATCACTACTTGAAAATGGACCTATACCCACGCTTTTGGGGAAAACTGTGGGTATAGGTCACCCTATCCCCATAGTTTTTGGAAAACCATGGGTATAGCCATTTTTTTGGTAGCCTATGCCCACGGTTTGGGGAAACCGTGGGCATAGGCTACCCTATCCCCATGGTTTTCTTCAAACCATGGGTATAGGGTATCAAAAAATACCTACACCCATGGTTTTCCCAAAACCATGGGGATAGAGTGACCTATAGCCACGGGTTTCCCCAAAACCATGGTTATATTCATTGGATAAAAAACCCTTACCCGGGGTTTTAACAAACCGTGGGTATAGGTTTCTCCCGTGTGTGTGGGGAAATTATTTTTTCCACAGAAACAAAATCAATTGCGGGTGTTCTATGCCCATAGTTTATTACTATATAACCATGGTTTAAATAAATATATATATACATACATATATGCGGTGACGAACTAGTGGTAAGGCTGCTCGTGAATGGAGAAGTGGTCGCGAGATCGAATCCTGCAGGCCTATATTTTGTAAAATATGTTATGCCCATGGTTTCCAAACAATGGGAATAGAGTTATGACCTGGTGGGAAAACCTATACCCACGGTTTTTCCAAACCATGGGTATAGGACATGTACCTATACACCAATGACCACAATTCCCCAAACCGTGGTTATAGCCTATACCCACGGTTTTGGGGTCTATACCCACGGTTTTAAGCCATGGGTATAAGATCATTTTCTAGTAGTGTATCCTAAACTCTTTTAGTATGTAACGTGACATTCACTTCATTATGTTAACTAAATGTTACTCTTTATATTACTCTTTAATGACATTCCGTTAACTATTTTAAGATATTGAGTGACATTCACCATAAATTTTATTGGAATAATATTTTACTTATTACAATTTTAAATTCTATAAGTATTAAAGATAATATGACTAGTATTTTAACCATGATATTATCTCCAAAATATCATATATTGATTTATAATCTATTTTTTAGGAAATAACATTTTTTCCCTTAGCATAAATATTTTACAAATATTTTATTATATTCACATCATACATGGAATTATATATGTTCAAAAAAATATTTTAAAAATAATATTTCATTCTTTAAAATATTCCATTGTCTTGTGGTGTGTTTAAATCCCTCACATTACAACCAATATTTTGTATAAATTTTTTTATCTAGTAAAAAAGACTTTTATCCTTATCTCCATTTTAAACATGTTATAGACATGGATAAAACATAACCATGTAGTAAAAACAATATCTACTTTATTAATAAACCCCATTTTTTTAATAACGCCTCTTATAGATAATCAAAAAAACAAGATAACAATTGAACAATATTTATTTTTATCCACTTAAGATTTAATGTCATCCAATGCATCCAACTCCTTAATGTAGAAACCCCTTGTTCTATCTGTTGAAATTTAAACACCATCCATCAATATTTATATAGTATTGAACTCATATATAAATTTATAACACTTGTATAATGTAAAAATGGTATCATATACCATTTAAAATTGAATAATATAATTCTATGACATAATACCTGATATAGACTATCCATCGAGTTTATTGAAACCCTTCAGGTATTCTGGATAGTTCATAGTTCAATTTATATTTTTTCTAGGCTGAAAACATTTTCCCTCCTTATAATATCTTTTCTTTAGTTTATTAGGTGGTGTGGACTCTCCATTATCTTTATTTTTCCACAACTATCCATAAATATTATCCTTTCCATTCACTACCATCATCTTATCACTTAATCTTAGACCTTCAATATCCTTTTCAGTAATCATGAATATATTTGGAAGTTAAATTAAACTTTTATTAAATTCATTCATGTTATATTTTATAACAAACTATCATTGTATTTCTAGTTATGATTGTATAATGAATTATGTGGCTAGGTTAAAAATTGGGTTTATCCTGATAATAATAAAAATTAAAGTATTTAGGCCATGGGAAAGAGTATGAATAAGTTATTCCAGAGTGGAGACCCCAGTCTCTCAATTTAATTTATAGATTGGGATCCATAAAAATAATTATTAATGCGGATAATTCAGTGGAATTTTAATTATTATTACTATTAACTTCCTCCTCATATTTATTATCATTATTGACATAAAGTTTCTAAATAAGTTTTTTCTTCAACAAATGGATCTTTCTTTCTCACTTTATAATGATTATCAAGTTCCTATAAAAATCCTAAAAATTTCTCCCATTATTGTTGTCCTTTTTCATAGATTAATCTTAATATAATTTTAATGATGTTGATGTTATTTTATCAACAAAACAATATTTTATCAAATGAGTATCATGTTTTACATTCTTTTAATATGGCCTTTTATCAACTGTGATCTCACAAAAATATTGATCCCTTTTAAATTAAATCATATGAATTAGTGGAGAAATATCTATATTTTACTATGAAATGAGTCCACTATAGTATTCATATCATTTCATAGTTTTTTTAGGTAGGTCATTATTCCAATCATATTGAATATTACTCTTGAATAGTTGAGTGGAAAACATCTTTATCAATCCATCATATAAGTAAACTTAATATTATTACATGGGTAACCATCCCATGGGTATCCTAGATATGTGTAACAGAAATAAAATTCAAAAAACGAGGCACCTAACTCTTAGGGTCACCTCATTAATTTTTTTCCTTATACACTACAAATAAAGAGAACCCTACTTCGACAGAACCTACCCAATTGAATGATCACGGTGTTGAAAAGTTTTTTCATTGGAATGAATCTAATATTTAGTATTTTTGAAGGGAATTTATTATGTCACTGTATTATCTCATGCACTATCTTTATATGTATGCATGATTCTAATAATTTAATTTTTAAATCCCTAGTCCTTCTACTAAAACAATATGTTCATATTATATTGATGAGTAACTCGTTACATAAAACATTTCTTGTCTTACTAACCCAAATTAAAATACAACTATATTTTCAAATATCAAAATGCATCATGTAATGTCCCTGGATATGGAACTATCTCCTATAAGAAATCAGTTTGGTTATAGGACCTCTAGCATGCCTCCTGTATGCTAGAGGCTACCGATTTTCTGCGGGGTGTAAAAAATGTAGTGAGGAGACTATACACCATGTTACTGACTTACAATACAATGTAAATAAGAAATATTAATAATCAAAGTAATTGATATATAAGAAATAGTATAATATACAACTAGAAAGTAAAGGAAAAAACCAATAAATCAAATAATATTGACCCATTTAATGACATATTGGAATGTAAATACATTTCAAACTAAAAGTAATGAAAAAAAAGGAATAAGTTGACATAATAAACTCAAATTACACTGGTCCCAAACCCCACGTCGGTATCATGTCTAAGATCCAACCCATCCAGAAAACAAAAATAAAAAACTAGGTCGTTTTCCCTTGTACAAACCTACAGCCATGTAATCTTCTTGGGTACCAAATGGCGGCATGAATAGGATGTTACTGAAACATAGTAGGTCAACACCGCTATGTCTAAAAAACCAGTCAGATAATAAGTGGATGCTATAAACAAGTAAACAAGTGTATTAATTTAATCAACTTAATATAATACAGCAAACAGCCTACTTTAATGCCATGTCAGAATATATCTGATCATGTAGCACAACCATGCCAATCATAACCACAAGTCCATGGTATAATCACGTAACCCTAAAAAGATATATCTATAAAAATTTCATAAACATGGAAAATCCCTCTATACAAGAATTTAAAAATCCAGTCCAATCCCTCTATATAAGCATTCTAGTATCTAGGACAATCCCTCCATATAATCATTTCAATATCTGGGAAAATCCCTATATATAAGGATTTCATTATAACCATGTGTATCCCATTATATGAGCATTTTAGAATCCATTAAATCATTATTAATAATGGAAATAATACCTTCCCAAAACATCATAGGTCATAATAGTAACAATACCATCACAAAACATCATATCATGTTTTATACTGGTTAATTATTCCAGTTACCATTTGTATTTCAATTACTCATTTATTCATTAACTTTTATCTTAAGTCATTTATAAGTTATTTTTATAACCCAATTATTATCAAATAATCACCATCCATTTCAATAATAAATTTAACCATTTTCCATAGTGAATCTATCATAATAAATTACATAAGGTATCATGTCATGAAACAACAAACTTAAAGTTGTTTTCTAATTCAATATTATTCCAGGGTAGGCTCACCATATGGGTATCCGCAAGCCAGGTTTCAACACCATTGATTCTAAAGGGATACAATGAAAAATCCAAAATAAGATTTATCATCATCCATTAATTAATTAATTAATTAATTATTTAATTTAAATGTTATGTCAGCTGAATTGTGTAATATTACACATATCTCGATAATATAAATAGACCACAAGGTCTTGTTTTAGACCGATTACCTTTATCTGGTGATCTAATAAACTCTTATAAATGTAACTCCAAAAAAGTGTGAAGGAAAATATGATCATAAAAAAACTGATATCATATGAGACCATGATCAACAACCAAAATAACTTAGTAAAGATATTTAACCTTTATAATAATGAAAAACAAAACAGAAGGTACAATCAAGGTAAAACAACTAATTGGGGACCAGATTCTAGATCAAGACATTCGGGAAGAAATAAATCATATGTGTTACAGGCTTTTGAACAAATGAACCTAATAAATACATGGACTGTAATCCTTTCATTTCATGTATTTCTCTATTTTTATGTTACACAAAAAAAATTTCATTGGGTTAAAAGTATCCTCAGTCAGTCATTTCATGTCTTGTGCTTGTTTCTCAGTGTTTAACCATTGCATTCCCTCAACCAATTAACAATGTCTATCTGGAAGTATTTACATGTCATGAACTAGTTTTACCATATGTATCTATTTCACTCCCTAAAAAATTCACAATGTATTCCTAGAAACATTTACACAATGTGTAATAGGTTCATGGTTTGTAAATTTCTTACAAACTCTTATCAACCTTTCTTTTTACTAAAAAACTCTAATCACCTTTGAAGCCTTTGAAACTCATGGTGAACCCTCATAACCCCAAGAAATTCTTACCCAGAGTCTATTAATTAAAAAAACATACATCCTTAACTTTAGTTCATTTCCCCTTAAAATACTCTCTATTCCAACAATGGGACTCAACTACCAAGGTCTACAGAAGAAGGAAAACCCAATTGGAATAGGTTCAACACAAAACTCAAATGGGGATGTACCTCACAAAAATATGGGATCTTACACATACCCTGAAAAAAATTACATGAAATATTTTCATAAATAGTCTTAGAATAGTATAAAATCAATAATATCTACTAGAGTAAGAATAGAGTAACTGGTTCTAATAACTACGTTTCATGACATTAAATAAGCCATCAGGCTGGTGAGTATCCCAAATTAAATTCCTTGTTCCCATAATCATGTACTCAAGAGAGACCTTAATGTCATCATAATTATAACACATAATATGTATAAACTACAATTAACATAAAAATTTAAGCTCAGAACCAAATACATTGAACATTTTGAAGTATAAGGAAACTAAATCAATTATTATACCTAGAATTCAACTCCTTAAATGAATATATTCTAATTTAAAGAAGCAGTTTAAAACAATTAAATAGATTCATGAATCATAATTCATAATATACCATTTAGATTCATAAATAATATTGTAGGACATAATACTAAATAAATTTACAATTATTAAATTCATATATGAGATTAAAATTTATGGAAAATTCTTAAATAAATTATAAACAAGTCATGGTTAAACATGAACACCTCCCTTTTATCCAATATGATTTTTTCATATTATAATTTTTATGGTTTTAATATTAACTCCTTCACATTCCAAATATGTGATATTTTATTATTATTTTTACTATAGAATAATAAATGTTTCATATTTTATGTAAACAATTTATATAAATTAATTTCATATGTTTTTTCAAATAAGGTTTCAAATAAAAACATTTTAAAATTATATTTAAATTATAATCATAAATAAATTCAAAAACATTAAAATTTAACAACATTTTAACCATGTTGATCTATTTTAAACATATATCACATCTTCCAAAATGTTTTTTGTTTGGATTATATCCCCCTTCGATTCTGCATAGGCCCTTTGAGACTGCACCCATAAAGGTTTTTGAAAATTTTGACAAAAGTAAAATTTATTTTAAAATTATGCTCAAAAACTACTCGTTATCACAATATGGTGTTCTCCATGTACAACTCTTATAATGGGAAACATTTTGCATATTATCTATAAACCCATGTCATTATTTTCATTCCATTGACCGTGTTTATTTTAGAAGGCATTTTGATTTCAATCCATTTATGATTACCAAGGTATTTTGGGTGAAATATCATTATATCCATACTATTTAAATTGTCCAATGTATTTTAGACCAGACATTATAAGTTCTAAAATTTATTTCTTGTATCATTTATGTGATGGTTATACCTTATTTTTAAGGCCATCAATATATAGTTATTGATTAGTAGGGATATAAAGGCATCATCCTATGAGGCTCTATTTTTCTTTATTTTTTAACAATTATTGAAATGACCAATTTTCTTTAGACTATAGAATCGTATCTTAAATTTTATTAGACTATGACCATATCTAGGAGGACTATATGAAATAGGGAACTAAAACACCTGTTTTGGATGGGGTTATATAATGGTACCTGGAAAACGTAGGTTATCTCTATTCATTAAAAAATAAAACCAAACATTGATAGACTTACTTTGATACCACTAAAGGGTTTATAAGGGATAACAATCATCTACAACACAATATAAAACAACACTAAAACCCAAGAAAAAACCAAGATATATTTATATGTTTGGAATGAACAATAAAATGAAGAAATAACATTATACCTTACACCTTGGTGATTGAATAACTACACATGTTTGATGTATATTTCTAAGGGTAGGGGTTCTTAATGGGCTTTTATCCCTTGGGATTTTTAAGTTATACCTTATTTTACTACCACAGATCGGTGCAAGGATAGTACTAGCCCTTATTAGCACTTAGAAAAAAGCACTGATAAAAGGGTGCCTCTATCAACACTATTATTATCATTGATAAAAGTATTTAATAAAAAAAATTGTTAATTTATATAAAATTATTATATTTATATTCAAAAACAATGTTTATTTATATACATTAAATAAAAAATGCATGTTTATAATTAATTTTTTTTTAATAATTCACACATATATATATATAATCTTTTAAAAATGTATTTATAAGATTATAAATAAGTAAATATATATTTTATAAATATAATATTACAGTAAATTTTGTAAAATAATAAATATATTTATTATATTTATAATTATATATTTACCCTAGTGGTAAAGCCTCCTACTTGGAATCCAGGTTGTCCTGGGATCAATCCCTATTGGGAAGAGGTATTATTTAGTACTATGCAGGTGGGGATGGAAAGGATGATGTGGGCATGATGTAGGTATGGTGACACAGACAGGATGATGTAGTCATGAAGTTTCTCTGTGCTATGAGGTCATGTAATGGGATTCATTCCCATAGGGTCTACGAGCCATGTATTAAATAAATAAGGTTTGATGTGTGGGTTATCCCTTTGGGGGGCTATGGAATGTCTTTCTAGTCTGTGTGTGTGGTGTGTGTGTGTTTGAATGTAGTTGTACCCCCCAAAATCCTAATATATATATAAATACATTTTAAATATATATATATATATATATAATTATAATTATAAAAAATAAATATATTTTTCCAATGAATTTATTCAATAAATATATTGATTCATGATTATCATTAACGTGCTTATGTTATGTATTCGTCATGAACATTCATTTATACATTACACCCTTATTATTATTCATGATGTCCATATATGTGATGGATAATTTTTTTATCTATACTTTACTATGTATATGATTCATTCATGTTATACCCATGAATATATTATATTCTAATAAATAATTATAAAATAACAATAAATATATTTAAATAATAAATATATTTATTATATTTGTAATTATAAATTTTTAATTATATATAAATACTTTTTAAATATATTTATTTAAAATTATAATTATAACTAAATATATAGTTATTTAAAAAATTATAAAATTATAATAGAAACATCTATTATAATTTTAGGTATATAAATATTTATTAAATAATTAATTAATTAATTAATTTATAATTATATAAAAATATTTATAAATATATTTATTTATACTTGTAATAATAAATATATATGTTTGTGTGTGTAAATAATTATAAAATTATAAAAAATATATTTACTATACTTATAAAGTGTAGTTGTTGTGATAGTCGTGTGGTCAACACACCCTGTAAGCCTGCATAAAACCAAAGATCAAATCCAAATGGAGGATGATTTTTTGGTTAATATAGTTGTATTGTAGAGGCACTATAGTTGTCAAAACTATTCATTCATTTGGGCCTCTGGACCACTAGTTTGGGCCTACGATCCATAAAGAGTCTTTGGACCATCAAAGGTGGTGGTGATACAGGCATGATGGGTAGGTGATGATGCAAACATGATGCAAGAGGGGCCTTCAGGCCATCCAATGGTTGGCCAATGGGCCATGTAATGGGCTCCATGCCCAATGGGGCTTTGGGGAAAGAAATTTAATAAATAAACAACTGGTTGGGTGGGTTATCCCTTGGGGGGCTACGACCTACCTATCCGGTCTATTAGTGTATGTGTGTTTGACTGTAATTATACCTGAAAACACCAAAATATATATACTTATAAACTTATAAATATATATAACTAAATATATATATATATATACAAATATTTAGAAGTAAATACAAATATTTATAATTATATAAATAATTAAATGAAGATATATTTAAATAATTCTTATTAAAGATATATATTTATAATATAATAAATATATAAAATATATTTTTTATAATTTAATAATTATTTAAATAAATATATAAATATACATATATTTATAATTATCACTCTAAATAAATATATATTTTTTATAAATTTTTAATTAAAAATAAATATAAATTTATTTATAGTCATAATTATAAATAAATACATATTTATTTAAACAGTTATAAAATTATAAAAAATTTATTTATTGTACTGATAATGTTATAAATATTTATAATTAAATAAATATATCTGTAAATATATAAAAATATTTATAAATAAATACAAATATTTATAAATAAATAAAAATATTTATAATTATTATTATAAATAAATATTGATATATTTAAATAATAATAAAATTATAACATATATATTAATTATGCATATTAATAAAATTATATATATAATAAATATATTTCTAATAAATTTATAATTATTTAAATATATATATATATATAATTTTAAACTTATATTAAATATATTAATTATACAAATAATGTTTTAAATAGATATAATTTAATAGAAATACTTACAAATATATAAAAAAAAATATATTTATAATTTTTAAAAAACATAAATATATTTAAATAATTATAAAATAATATGTATTATCTGCTTGGGGGTATAATTACATTCAAACACACACCATACACATAGGTTGGAGAGGCAGACCATAGCCCCCCCCCCCCATGGGAAATCCCACCCACCAAGCCTTATTAATTTATTACATGGCTCGTAGGCCTAGTGGGCATGAAGCCCATAATGTGGCCTGAAATTCCAGAGCAGCATCATGCCAGCATCATCTAGTCTGGGTCATGTCAATGTCACTGCCTACATGTATCATCATTTGTGTCATCGCCTGCATTGTATGGAAATAGTACCTATGCCAACCTGAATTTGAACTTGAGTCTTATGCGGATTTACCTGACATCTTTATCACTCAGGTAAGCCCCCAACTGTGTTATAAAATTATAATAAATATATTAATTATATATACATACAAAATTATATTAATAATAAATATATTTATTATAAATTTATAATTATTTAAATAAATAAATATTTATTTATTTATATTTATAATTATAAAGAATTATTTATTTATTTAAATAACAATAAAATTATAATAACTATATTTATTACAATTATTATCTTATAAATATATATAATTAATTTATTAATTATATATATTTATAACATAATAATTGTAATAAATATATTTATTATAATTTTAGAATTATTTAAAAATATGTATAAAAATTTATAGTTATAAATATATATAAATATATATATAATTATTTATAGTTATTTATAATAAATATATTTATTATATATAATTAGAAAAATAATAAATATATTTATTATAATTTTATAATTATAAATAAATATTTATTTATTTATAATATTTATAATATTTATAATTATATAACAAAATATAAATATATTTATTATATATATTAATATAGATATATATTTTTATAGTTATAATTACAAATAAATAAATTTATATTTATTATATATATAATTTTATAAATATATATAAAAATATAAATAATTTATTAACATTATATCTTTATAAACGTTTCTTTAGCACTGTTAAAGATACACCTTTATTAGTGCTTTCTATTTTAGCGCTGATAAAACATACCTTTATCGGCGCTTTTTAAGTTGCACTAATACAAGTGTTGCCCGATTTTGTAAGTGAACCCTAACAATTGGCTTATTCTATCGCACACCTCCAAGCTCTCACAGAAGCTGACTATCACCACTCATGTCGAACCCTATCGTCGTTGATCCTCTACTCTCTCCCAACTATGAAGTTTCATCCCCACCTTTCCACTGCTATTATCGAACCCCACTATTGCCACACACTTGTCTCCCCTATCCACACTGCCCATGCTGCGTCTACAACCCTCCCCCCCCCCCCGCCCCTCGCTGCTCCTGTCGCCGCCTTTTCTACCCCCCCCCCCCCTTTTCGCCTCAGCTGCCCTCGTCTTCACCGCCGCTCACTCCCAAAAAGGTATTGTTCACATAATTTTATGTTCCATTAATTAATTTAATGTTAGGTTATTGATAAGTATGAATCATTTTTCATTCCATAATGAGGTGTGGCTATATGTTTTTGTTGTTCTTCTCTATTTGAATTTTTAAGGTGTGGCTACCTGGATTGCAAATAATGCCTTTTGATCATGGTTTTTAGGGTCTACACTTATCATTCATGATGAAATATGAAACACTCTCTTAGTTAGATTGTTGATTATCACCGTTTCCTACTTACCATGAGTCACTCACTTAATTGTTAAATGATTATTAAATGTATCATTTTGTTTTACATGTAATTTTATCTCAGGGATGAGAATTTAGAAGTGAAATATAGTGTTTTTAGACTTATTTAGGAAGGTTCTACTATTATGCCTAGTGTTTTTTGTACATTTTAAAATATTATTGATAAATTCATCTCCGTTATTATTTTATTTCCATTATATTCATAAATAGGGAGGCTTCTCGCTACTTTAATTCTTTATGTCTTTGATCTTTAGAGTGGGCCAATGTTTATATAACGTGATGGATACTCCAAAGATTTATTTCATGGATTCAATTCATGGATACCCAAAAATTCGACCATACATGATGGTGTTTTCCAATTTATCATACACTATATCCAATGTTTTATAACTAAAAATCATGTTATATAATTTATATTATCTTTTAATGGGGATTCTGTTATGATAGGTTGGTGCATCAATATCGTGAAAAATAAGGAATGGGGCCAAGGGCTAAGTACAAGGACCCTGACAAGTTCTGGGGATAGAGAAGTATGCAGGTATATATAATAATATTTCACTATCCAAACACATATTAAAACAAATTACATATTTATCTCAATTTTTCTACAGTGTCTAAAACAAAAAAATGGAATCAATTTTGTTTAATATGTTTATAAATTTATGAGAGAGATCATATTCCATGAACAAACAATCATGCCTAAAGAGTTATTTTTTATGATTATTACAATTTTATTTAAAATATTTATTAATCCTTTGTGTATTTATATTTTTTAGTACTACTTTGACTATTGAAAAGACTCATATTCGAAATACAATATAGATTTTCATAAAAATGAATGGGCAACATACCTGATTGAAGAATGTACTCAAATAGCATTAATATGTGAGTTCCTTATAAGTAGTGGATTGTTTCATATTTATATTTAATTTAATTCATTTTTGTATTACACACATAATAATTTTTTTCTTATATAGGTGTACGCCTTTGTTCAGGTTGGGGTGGTTTATTTGAAGATTCTCATGCTCATGAGAGATAAGACTTTGAGGCTGCAACACAGAATTAAATGAGAGGGTATATTTATAATATAATATGTTTTTCCTCATAATATTTTATGTTCTCTACTATATTAACATAATCTAAATTAAATGTTTGACTACACATGAAGGTAATTTCTTCTATAGACATATTCTCCCCCAAAACCTTGCCACCCCAACAATGTCCCCATTTATCACTTTACATCAATGGAAATAGAGAGAATTGATGGAATGTGATAAATTTCGACACTAAAGTGTTTATTGTTTGACAAAGTGCTATTTTTTATTTAAAATGGACATTAATTTTAGTAAAAATAAAAATCTATATATTGAAAACCAAGAAAAATCATTCAGATTTTTTTGATAATTGAGTACAACGATCCATGAGTCATTTTTGAGTTCAATGATTCAACCAAACCTCAATATGATTCACAATGTGACGGGTATGACTCCAAGTATGTCATTTTATATAAAATTTACATTAATTTAAGTAAAAAAGAACAAGTGACATACTAAAAACTGATAAAACTCATTCTGATTTTTTTTATACAATAGAAAATTGATCCATGAGTCATTTTGGATGTGTAAGAATCAACCAAACCTTAGTACAATGCACGGTGCGACTAGTATGACTAAAAATGTTCATTTTCATTTTTAAATTGATGTTTTAGTTCAAAATGTGTCACTCACTAAAAACTAAGAAAATGTGCTATGATTATCTTGATAATTTAGCACAACAATTCATAAGTCATTTATGATGTGTATCAAGTAGTCTCATGTGAAACTGATTCACGAAGCGGTCTGTGTGACTCAAAATGAATGTTTTCAGTTTGAAATGACATTTTAGTAAAAAAACAAAACTAGTATACTAAAAATAGACAAAATGAATTAGGATAGTTTTGATACTTTAAGAAAATTATCTATAAGTCGTTTTAGACTAATAAAAATCATTCACACCTCAATATGATGCACAGTTTGGTTGGTATAACTCAAAGTTTCTCTTTTTTTATTTATAATAGGCATTTATTTTTGTAAAAAGAATAAGTGACATAGGAAAAACCCATCAAATGCATTCAATTTGTTTATTAAATTATAAAAACAATCCATGAGTCAATTTTGAAATATAGGAGTCAATTGTATCTCAATACGACGCACGGTGTGACTAATATGACTCTAAGTGTGTACTTTTATTTAAAATTGACATTAATTTAAGTAGAATGGGAGAAGTGACATACTGAAAAATGAGGAAAACTATTAGTATTTTGTTGATACTTTTAGAAAATGATCCATGAGTCATTTTTGACATGATGGAATCAATCACACCTCAATCTGACAAATAGTGTGACAAGTATGACTAAATGTATATGTTGCCAGTTTAAAATTAATATTTTAGTTCAACATTGGTCACTCACTGAAAACCAAGACAATTCCCTCTGGCTGTCATGATAATTTAGTACAGTGATTCATAAGTAATGATTGATGTTGATAAAGTAGTATAACATGAAACTGATGCACGATGTGATAGGTATGACTCGAAATGCGTGTTTCCTGTTTGAAATGTTGTTTTAGTAAAAAAACATAACCCGCATACTGAAAACTAAACAAACAAATTTGGATCATTTTGATACTTTAAGAAAATGATCTATAAGTCATTTTTGATGTGTGGAAATCAAATCCACCTAAATATGATGTACTTGGTGGCCGGTATAACCCAAAGTGTCTCTTTTTATTTTAAATTGACATTAATTTTAGTAAAAAGATCTAGTCACATAATGAAAACTGAGAAAATTAATTCGGATTTTTTTGATAATATGATAAATAAGTCATTTATGACTTGTAAGAGTCAACCACATCTCAATACGATACATAGCGTGAATCGTATGACACTACACCAAAATAGGAATTTAGAAGTGGTTTACACCACCACTAAATCATGTGTCGACATTTATTTAGCAGTAATTTTTTAAAACCATCAAAGAACAATTTAGATATGGTTTTAAAAAAATAGAGGATTCATTTAGTTGTGGATTTAAAAAAACAATTATTTTTATTATTTTTTTTATTATTTTTTTTATTAATTTTTTTTTATTAATTTTTTTTATATATTTAATATTTATTTTTGTAACACCCCGACCTTAGTTACCCAGAGTTGGTGCATTATTACATAACATTGGAATGATCACATAAGATCAAGTCTCGAAAGACTGATTAGTTTAGTATAATTGGAAATACTAGATACATTCATAAGTTTTACATCACATTATAAAATGAAAAAAAAATCTACAATAACATAGTCTCCATAGGCCACAATCATATCCCATAGAATATCCCTGCAGGTCTGTCATAATATACTTATTTGCATCCTGAAAAAAATATAACATTGAAATTGGTGAGATCAGATGCTCAGTAAGGATAACAATATACCAGAAAATTTTATAAATAAGCATTAACATTTCAGGTATCGTAATACTAGAACAAAATCCTTTTAAACTTAAACTTCAAAATAATATGGAAAATATAAAATCAAATAATTTCATTTACATATTCAAATGGATATTCTACTAGATGAATAATCACATTAAATATCAATAGCCACTTTCATAATGATGTAATGTATAATTCCAGACTTCGTAACCACATAGTCAAGGCCTTGTGCCAAGACTACAAATAATATTTTTTCAAGGCCTTATGCCAAGACACTAGTTTGTCTCATGAGACCTACCGATGCATCGGGAAGCTATAGCAGGCTCCACCCGTCACTTAATAAGTCCAATGCATTCCTCATATGAAATTTTTTAAACATAACATAAACATTCATATTAAAACTAGGATACGAAATGCCAATACCTAATCCATAAACCATGAACGGTATAAAAATAACACATCCACAGTAAAACATATCGCAAAACCTTCAATAAAATATATAAGATTTGTATCATAATAAATCAACCTCGATCAAGAATAACATCCCATAAATGATGTGGAAAAAGTTGAAAATGATTAGTAATAATCTTTGAGAGAAATATCCATTTTTCATGAAAACATTTAAATGTGACACAACTTAGAAAGGAAGACATTTAAATTCATTTCTGAATCAAATTGTCTCATACCACTTTGAAAATTTTGAAAGGAATTAACATTTAAAAACATTCATGTCTATGTAAATAAATCCTTAAAACCCATTTTGAAAACATAGACATTAATGATAATGATTTAGAAGAATAAATATTTAAAACATTTAAAATGATTATTTAGTAATAGATTCCATTAAATAGAATCCATTTGAAAACTCTTTTATGAAACATGGACATGGGTAATAAATATGTCCCTGTAAAAACTTACCCATAAACAATCTCGAATAATAATGAGATTGAGAAATTAACCCTTACCTTGTACTCTTCCTTGGTTGAGGGTAGGTTAACCTAGTATATAATGGTGAAATAATTGTTATAAAATTATAAAAGAACCACATACCTAAATATGATATCATATAGGATCTTCTAATATTTCTTTTTTAATAATATTTTAGTATTATCGTTGTTTTGGGTGTAAACTCATTCGTTTTCCTTTATATTCTTTATTATGGGAGTCATATTTGTTATTGATGGGATGTATATTATTCATATCCAGAATGATATCAAGTATTTAAACATTATTTGTAATCCTCAAATGAAAATTACTCTTGAATGGATACGATGGGGAATAAATCTCATCGCATTCATGGAGACGGTAATCCGTACGTACGCACGAGTGACAATATCATTTTTTTGATATTAAAATCATATATAATTGGATGGAATTTCATATATATACAGAATAATTATCATGTTATATTTATTATTTTCATCATTTATACTCATTATTCTACCCATCCAAATGATGAAGTGTTTGAATAACTAACTACACCACGACTTGGAGACGGAAGTCATGCGTACACACGTATGGTGACATTTCATTCAATGGATGGATAGAATAATGAATATGGTAGTAACGTATTTATAATTACATCATAGTATATAGAATATACTGTATTTATTATTTTATAATGGAATCAACAAGGAAATAATAAGATGAAGAATAAAAAACATGAAAGAGGTGATTAAATATTTACCTCTTCTTCGAGTACTTCCTATTGATTTGATAAAATGGGCTCCGTAGGATGGATTTCTAACTAAAGGAAGGCCTCTAGGATGAAGGTAGGATATATGAGAAGATATTTTGTAAGAGTTTGGCCAAGCCAAATGGCTTTGAAGTTGTGAATTTGAGAGAAGGTGGAGTGCCCTTTTATAAGAGGGGAGAGGGGAACCTTAAGAAATGATTGAAACATTATTTTATAATAAAATAATATTTGGATTCTAATGGCTCCAAAATAATTTATTTCGAGGATAAGGTGGGGATGTGTCTAAAACTACTCATAAAATAAGTTTTAGACAGGTTTGGGTCGCTATATTAACCTTATCTTTTAGATTTAACTCTTAGTTAATTAATTTGACATTTACCATGTCTCTTTGTATTTTTATATAATATGGTTAATTAACTTACTATAAACTTCCAAGTGCACCTAAAGTGGTTCATTAATGACATATATCATATTATATAAGACCTTTGGTCTAATCTTATATTTTTAGGAATAGAATATCAATTAATAAGATAATATTTGTTTTAAATACTCTTTTATGTCAATTTTGACACTATTTGCTATTTTGTTTTTGTTAAATTCAAAACAGCGTTATTACTTCAAAAAAATTCATTTAATCAACCCTAACTTGTCATATTAACCTAAAAAATTAGTTTAATTCATAAAAAGTCTCAAATTACATTTATTTGGATATTTATAATATCAATTATTTTAATATTTCATTAATAAGGTAATTACTACATCATCATTGTGTCATCAATAAATTAAATTATATAAAGTCTAAAAAATATAAATAAAATACAATTATGTAGGAAATTTTTTTATCTTTCCAATTATTTTTTATAGTCGAAAATATGACTTATATACCCCCATGTAAAAATTGATTTATGAAAAGATATTTGTTTTTGTCATTTTTTCCTTTACATTAAGTAAATTAAAATAAAGTGTCATTGTCATTCCTAAGTGGATCCCTGGGCTCATAAGATCTACCCAAGGATGACCATGGTCAGAAATGACTAATAAAATAAGGTTAGGACAAGTGTTATAGTAATTTTGTATTATTATAATATTCTTTTTACCTTGAATTACCCTATTTACCTTTAACCGTGGTAAATAAGACAGAAGTTACTATTCACCAAAAATTATTTTCATCTTATTGAACCACATTATACTTACTGAGATTAACTATATCTCTCAGATTTTTTAAATTCAACTCACATAAAAGGTAAAATTATGTTTTATATAAATTTTCAAATTCTTCTAGGAAGTGGGTAAAAGACGGTAAAAAGTTAAATTAAATTTTTATATATCTAAACTTATTATAAAATGACTCCAATGAATTATATTGAACATATATAGGTTTTATGTATCTATTTTGACCTAAAATAAAGTTAAATAAAAAAATAATTATTTAAATAAAAAGTCTGTATTAACCAATAACTCAGTGTTTTTCACCGTTCATCAAAAAATGAAAGTTTTCATAAAAATACCAAAAGTTCACCCTAAGATAATTTTGATATTTTGAATTAAAAAATTAAGTCTATTTTACCAAATTCAAAACATAGAAGTTGCATTTATTAATTTAATGTTAATTCTCGTTGTCAAAACCAAAAGGCATGTTTTTATGAAATAATAACTAACAAAAGATTGATACTTGTTTATGTTCAATTTCAAAGTGAAATTATTTGCAATAAATAAGATTGGATTAAACGTTAAAAATATAATCTATTTATACTTCCAAAACATTAAAATTTATAATTTAACACTACAAATTATTTTTATTAAAAATGTTTTTTTCTGTAAAAATATAGTATTTTTCACTATTCACCCAAATATGAAAGTTATCAGGAAAAAAACACCAAAAATTTATTGAAACTAAATTCTTATGTCCCGATTCTAAAGAAGAAGTTTATGTTTTCAAATTTATTATATATAAGTTTCCAATATTGGATTTAAAAGGGTTCTTCATTAAAAGGCATTAAAATTGATTTTTTTTACAAAAAATACTTCTTTTATCTGAAATAAATGAATTTTTATTTTTTCATTATGTCTCAGAAAAACATAATATTGGTTCTAAAATAATAAGTATTATATAAAGTTAAAAATTTTGTTAATACTACTCATAACCTCTTTTGAATGGATAGTTTGGTAAGTCGTGGTGCCCTTGAACTCGGTGTTGCGTGTAGTACAAGTTATTGAATTACTGTAAAGAAATAACGTACTATGAAATATTGGGGTGTTATGATTATCATATTTGATTCTTAATAATTTTTTTAATTATTACAATTTTATTGTTAATATTTATTATTATTATTTTTTTTATTATTTTATTATTGTCATTTTATTATTATTCTCATGGTTATTTTATTATAATTTTATTATTTAATTTTATTTGTTAATGTTTGAATTATACTAATTTATTTATTTATTATTTATTACTATGCATGTACACATGCACATGCACATGCACATGTCTGAACCATATATTGAAATTCTACGTTGGGTGATATTTGAACTCCATACGTATTGCTTATTCTCTAAAGACTTTACCACTCCAGCAAACTCTTTATGTTGGGAATAAATAAAATTTAATATACTTATATATATTGATGTATAAATAAAAAAATAATGAATAAATAATTAAGTAAAAAATAAATAAACAAATAATAAATAAATATTAAAATAATAATGAAAAATAATAAATAATAAGTAATACTTTAATAATAAATTAATATAAAACAAGTAAATAATATATAAATAATAATATAATATAATAATAATAAATAAATAAATAACTATAATAAATAATAACTAATAACTAATAACTAATAACTAATAATTGATAATTAATAATTAACAATTACTTGAGATTGATCTGCGTAACAACATTATTGAGAAGGTAAATCTCTCTACCCTCATAGATGAAATTTTAATTGTTGTGGAATATAAGAAGAAACCTATCTTTTGTGACATCTGTTTGGCCATTTTTCACTTCTCAGATTCATGTCGAAGGAAACTCCCATGTGAAAAGTGTAGTTTCAAGGGACATCTTGCTAGAGATTACTCTAAGAAGGTTGATTCGAAGGGTGATTTCATGGAAAATCCCCATGAGAAGTCCATGGAATGCGGGCCTCTATCTCATGCCTCTTAGAATGAAAACTCTCTATTGTTTAAAGGTAAAGGAGTGGTGATAAACGAGCAATTTATGGGTAGTGGACCATTTAATTGGGCGGACGTTGCAGAAAAGGATGAAATTGTGGTACAAGAGATGGCTACTCTGGAATCTGGGGAAATTTATAACTCCCTATCATTTAGAGATGTTTTTATCAATAATATGGGGATTTTTGAGGAATGACTTTTTATGGATCTAGTTGGGGCTAGTGAGAACTTTAAAGATTTAGAGGCCAAACTGAATGGTGGAACCCCTGATTTGGTATCTGGAGGTGATGATTCAGATTCTGAGGTCTTTATGCAAGATCAGGTTGATTAATTAATTAATAACTAATAATTAATTAATTAATTATTAATAATTAATTGATTAATAATTAATTAATTAATTAATAATGAAAAAATTAACAATTAATAAATAATAAATAAATAAATAAACACTAAAACATTGAGAAACTTTGAAAAACCTAAAAACACTGAAATGACCATAAAATCTAATATGGGAATCCTTTTTTAGATCCACAACTAGTAAAATCAAAGAACATGAAACTAAAATTGATATTATATGTGGTATATTATAAATGAACACATGGATCGAATGTAATTGATGATTGAATTTTAAGAAATTGGGGTCGGTGACTAAAAACTCTATTTAAGAGGCCTTCTGGGCCTTTCTTGGGTGAAAGGGGGTACAATTCTCAAAGAGCTAGTCCTAAACCTACACGATGTAGAGTTCATATTATTTTTTAATTTTATATGTTGTAGAGCTCCAATAGACACCCGAATCAAAAATTTATAGCTTTTTGAACATCAAGTTTGATTTTCGACATTTTAAAATTTTAAAATATTTTTTTCCTTTTATTATCACATGATTTAAATCTCATGTGGTTTTATCTCATTTCATTGACTTCAATTTTACTGTTTGGGGAGTTGAAATGGGCTCCTAGATCATAAGTTATGGACATTTGATGTCAAAGTCTACTTTTCAGTTTTTTGTAGATTTGTTTTAAGTTTCAAGTTATTATTATCTAATAATTATAAATATTTATTAATTTACATATTATAATTAATTAAATAAATAAATAATAAACTATATATGATGGTAAATAATAAATAATAATCCATAAATCATAAATCATAAATAATTATTTTAAAAAAAATCATTTAATTTAGTAGTGGTTTTAAAAAACACCGTTATTTCTCAGCGGTTTTTTACAAAATTGCTGCTCAAAATTTAGATTTTTCTTTTTAAACAAAAAATTATTTTTAAAAAAAAATTAAAAACATTGAGCATCTGTTTCTAAAACTGTCTCTAAATAATCAATGCTTAATGTCTTTCAAGAACACATTTAGTGGTAGTATTTTGAAAATGTCTTTAAACACCATTTTTTGTAGTGTGACTCCAAATGTTTCATGTTGTCTAAACTTGACATTAATTTAAGTTAAAAAAATTAACTTACTAAAAACAAAGAAAAAAGATTTATAGTACTTTGAAACATTTGGAAGAAAACCCATGAGTCATTTTAAACATGTTGGGATCAACCACATCTTAATCTGATGCATGGTGTGACCGGTTTGACTAAAAGTATCCATTGTCAATTTAAAATTGAAATTTTAGTTCAAAATGTGTCACTCACAAAAAACCATGAAAATGCACTCTGGTTGTCTAGATAATTTAGGATGGTGATTCCTAAGTCATTTTTGATATTTATGAAGTAGTTTCACGTCAAACTGTTGTATGATGCGACCAGTATGACTTAAAAGACTTGTTTCTAGTTTGAAATGACATTTTTAGTAAACAAAACACAACTGGAATACGAAAAATTGTTCTAACTTATTTATATTGTTTTAATACCTTAGGAAAATGATCTATAGGTCATTTGATACTTGTAGAAATCAACCTCACCACAATATGATGCACTACGTGGACGGTATTACTCAAATTGTTTATTTTTATTTAAAATTGAAATTAATTTTAGTAAAAAGAACTAGTGATAGAATTAAATCCAAGAAAATTCAATCCTATTGTTTTTATAATTTATGAAAATGATCTATAAGTCATTTTTGACATTTAGGTGTCAACATCACCTCAATATGATGCACAGTGTGACCGGTATGACTCCAAGTGTTCCTTTTTATTTAAAATCGATACTAATTTAAGTAAAAAAGAATAAGTGACATATTGAAACCCAATAAAATGCATTCATATTTTTTTTGATACATTATAGAAACGATCCATGGGTCATTTCTAACATGTTGGAATCAACCATACCTCATTCTGATGCATGGTGTGACCAGTGTGACTAAAAGCATCCCTTGTTAGTTTGAAATTGAAATTTTAGTTCAAAATGTGTCACTCACTAAAAACTAATGAAAAACACTCTGGTAGTATTGATACTTTAGGAAACTAATTCATAAATAAATTTTTATGTCTATGAAGTAGTCTCACATCAAAATGATGCAAGATGCGACCGGTGTGACTAAAAATGCATGTTTCTAGTTGGATATGATATTTTAGTAAAAAATGCAGTAAAATACTAAAAACTGACCAAACACATTTTGATTTTTTTGATACATTAGGATAATGATCTATAATTCATTTGTGACATGTTTCAAAACACCACACCTCAATGTGATCCATGGTGTGGCTAGTATAACTCAAAGTGTCTGTTTTTTATTAAAATTTGATATTAAATTTAGTAAAAAGAAAAAGGGACATGCTAAAAAATGAGAAAATGAATTAAGATTATTTTTATAGTATAGAACAATGATCCATGAGTCATTTTTAATGTGTAGGATTCAATCAAATCTCAATACAATGCACGGTATGACCGGTATGACTCCAATTATGTCTTTTTTTAAAAAAATTAACAATAATTTCAGTAAAAAAAGAATAAGTGACATACTAAAAACCATGAAAACAAATTTGGATTGTTTTAATACTTTAGGGAAATGATCCATGAGTCATTTTTGATGTGTAGAAATCAACCACATCTCAATATAACACATTTTGTGAACAAAATGTCTAAAATTATTTGTTATCAATTTAAAATTGGTATTTTAGTTCAAAAAGTTTCACTCAGTGAAAACTAAAAAAATTCACTCTGATAGTCTTGTTAATTTAGCACATTGATTCATAAGCCATTTGTGAAATTTATAATGAATATTGACATCAAACCGATGCACGATGCAGCCCGTATGTCTCAAAATGTGTGTTTCCAGTTTGAAATGACATTTGATAAGAAAAAAAATATACTGAAAACCGAGAAATCACATTTGGATTGATTTAGGAAAAATAGACATCATTAATTCTTAACGTGTAGGAATCATTTGTACCTCAATCTGATTCCTAGTGTGACCATTATAATTCCAAATGTTTCATTATTTAAAATTGATATTAATTTTAGTAAAAGAATAAGTGGCATACACAAAACTGAGTAAACACGTTGAAATTGTTTTGATGTTTTAGGGAAATGATCCGTATGCAATTTGTGATTTGTAAGAATCGCCCCACCTCAATATGACACACAATGTGATCGGTATAACTCAAATATGTTTTTTATTAAAAATTCACATTTTAACGTTTTCTATCATAATAATGCTTAATTTATTTCTTTATAGTATTATTAACATGATATTTATTTTCTTATATAGGAGGAATATTTTTCTTAGGTTGATATTCTTTGTTCATAAACTGATACCATGGGTGGATATTTTTTATAAGGGGTCACGGGCATCAAAATATGAAACATTAATGTTCTTAAATGTTTGATGGATAATTGTAAATGTAATTATATAAAACAATTTTTTAAATTTATATATGAGTGTTTTTTTTATATACCATGCGTGGACATTTTTTTATTCAGAATTTCAATTAAATGTATTTAACATTATTGGAAATTACAGTTTTTTTCATGTTTTTTTTGGGCGTGTGGTTATATTAATAGAATATTACAGCCATCTTGGCCTTTATAATCACATATTTAGAACTGATAAAGAGTAATAACCCATTGTTAGTGTTGTGATTAACATTGGTTTTTAGCACTGTTAAAAGCTATTTTGTGCATTGTTAAAGGGTATATTTTTAGTAGTGTTTTTCATCTAATCAGAAAAATAATAATTCATCTTCTTAAATGGGCTTCAATGTATATTTTTTAAAATTACATGGGTTTCATAGTCTTGCTATATATATTCCAACTAACCCACTTATTGAATGTATTTTTTTAATGGTATGATTGTTTTTAGAAAAACTGTGTTTTAGTGTCTCACTGCCGACCATCTGCTCAACATTTTATTTTTAAGCTTAGATTTTCATAGTTTTTTATAAAAAAATGGAATAATATTGGGTGGAAAAGTGGAGGTGTGTGATCAAGTGCCTCCTTCGACCATTATCACCCATCATTTCGGACAATATGGGTGGGATGTATCACTACTTACTTACCATACCCATATATCCATCATTTATGATTATCTACTACACTGCTCCTATTTATTCTATGCACTGATCTTGATACCCATCCTTTCCTTCCATTGTGATGCATTGTATGCTTCACATATGCTTTTTATTGAGAGTTCTAAATATATTAACACAACCCCAAACCTCTTTTAGTGTATCATTTTCTATATTAAGTTTATTTAATCACATATGGTGAGAGGTTAATTGGGTCATTCCAACCTCTCACATAAACAATCAATATGTCCGGTCAAGTATTTCACTGTGTCAAACAAACCCACCTATAGTAATAGTAGAATTCGGAAAAAGAAAAACATTATCCTCACTACCCCATCTTCCTCCTTCATCTCAATAGTTTTAGGTGAGATGTTTTGTTTCATCTGTTTTATTTTTAATCTATTATCAAACCCTAACTTCATTTTTCCTTATATTTCATCTTGTCTCATGCATGATTATTTTTCTTTTGTAGTTTTCTTGATTCTTATTTGAAACATTTTGATGATACATCACAAGATTATTTTATTGTTATTTTTTATCTCATTCATGATTATTTGATTCTTATTTTTTCATTTATTATGAATTATTTTATTTCACATTTGTACTGTGATGATACATCATCCATCTTTATTAAATTCTATTATTATTGAGATGTGTATTTTATAGATAAACTTTATGAGAATTGTATTGAAACCCAAATCTGAATTAATAATATATTTCACAAGAATCAATTAAATTGACTAATTTATTGGTTTTTGTCTATGATAGGGATAATTTTATTGAAAAAATCAAACCTAGATATTCATAGTATAATTAGTTTCATTTTTTTTACACAGTTTTTGAATTATTTTTTTTGAATAATGACTAATATGATGAAAAATTTGGTGTGCATATTTTTAAAAAAAAATTATACAATATTGAATTTCTTACAAGACTGTCTGGTATGGTTCTCAAGTGAACCATACTATCTTTTTATCCAATATTTATTATGGGCGTGAATGGATTTTTCATTTTAGGACTTCAAAATATTACCTTTTGTAAATTCCACCCTATTCAAACCTGTTAAGCACCCCTAACATTGGATAAACTAATGGGTTCCTCCCTTCTATGGTGTCAACATGTTTTTCAAATATCCCAACACTCATGATGTATCTCCCTATAACCATAGTTTTCAACAATATTTTATTAAATTATTGAAATAATCAGAACCTCAATGTGATTCTTTTTTTGGAGTTATTATAGTATTTATACATAATTAAATGCAGCTACTTTAATGAATAATTAACCGATTTATATAAACCTCCAGTAACTTGAAACATTTGACAACTTATAATTTGAGTGATTCATAAATGTTATATATTTTTCAGTTCTTTAATCATTCATTTAAATCATCTATTAGATTGTTATGTATTGAAAAATTCATGTAAGATATTCAACATCCTAGATTTCATCAACATATGATAAATAACTAATTATGGTGGTGTTTAGAATGTAAAATTGAAGGATCCAGTAATTTATCACATAATAAAATAATTATATGCATAGTAACCATGGAATAAGGTATGACACTATGGTTAGGTGCACATAATAATGGATCGTGATGTGGTTTAAACCACTACACCATGGTCTGGATTTTAGTTCATAATTATAATAGTGTACTCTAATCAATTCAATCTAAATACAATTTTACCAACTTGTACCCCATTAGTAGTCAATTGTATCTCGACATAAGTTATCTTTGTCATACTTATCTTAGAATATCATCAAAAACCAAAATAAAGGTCATCAGTCATGGATAACTTGACAATATATACTGATAGTCTTTTTAGGATCATCACATGTCCATTAAAGTATAAGAAACCCAATATATAGTTGGATATATAATCCTTGACTCAAAATAATAATGAATAATATGACAGTAAATTAGTCGTACCTCTATTCCATAAAGATCCATTTCAATTAAGTATGTTTGAGGGAGATCACCAAGATACAACTGATAGGCTCCCACTTCCACATGTAGTACACTGACTACTAGAATCCTTATAGGACATCATAGGACCCATAGGAACTCCAAAGGTATGTTAGAACCCTCTCATGTAATGATATATATAGATCCAATCAGGAAGTAATATTTAGCTTTTGGAATGACTGTATCGCACCCCAATAAGAAGAGATCCAGTCCCTTTGTATAGCCTTCCTTCATTTAAGGAAGGAAATCAATTATTGACTACCAATGATTGGTAGCTAATATGCATAACTTGTAATGTATTCATATTGGATAATATAATTGTTTAAATAGTAAAAATGATTATAAAAACTTTATTATACCATAAATAAATCATATTAATGATTTAATATTTAATAAAACCATTTATATGATAAGGAAATAGTCCATGCACCCAATTTCCCTTATCACAATCCATTCATACAACACAGTAGAGGCATCTCCATGCGGAATATGATATTGGTATATTATAGTCAATGATATGCATCACATGAATATATAGTATTATTATATAGACCTATAATATAATATGATTAAGCTATTTAGTGTATATCTAGAAATTTTTCACCTACACTAAAATACCATAAGGAATATATTTAAAAAATCACAACTCTTTATGAATCTATCTAAACTCATTCGAATACGATTTATCAAAGTCTATTCATTTTTTTAATAAATATTTTTCCACAATTTTATCCTTATTAAAAGGCCAAACAGTGTGACACTACATGCTTTTATAGCATTGAAAGAATAAGAATTCTACAACATGATATGTAAGAAAAGATAATCCTCAAGAAAAATTTTGGTGCAACTCGAGCTAGAAAAGGAGTTTGGTGTGATCTCGATCAAACACACTCACAGGTCTATATGAACATGGACACAATAATATGTATTGCATATATCATATGTATAATTATATAATCTATTTTTTAATGGCATCGAGTAACCACTGGACATAGAACATGTCAATTTAGTATATGTCAATTTATATATTCATGATTCTCTAAAATAGAAAGAACATTTTGAATGAATACATCACATGTCATTCATCTAAGTAGATAAACCCATTATATATCACTCAACCAATCATGGACATGAATTTTATCAGTCTAATTCCATCAAGGTACCATATGTATTTTCTTGTAAAATTGTACAAATCTTATCTTATATAATATGTTATCAATAATATGATCAGCAACATACCCAACCACCATTTGATTAACTAAGCCTCAAGGATTTCATAAGAAAGGTATCAATGTATAAAAGTTCTCATTCTAGGTATCTCACTAACCTAGGGTAATAGGGATTTATAATAAGTATACACCCTAAAATATATCAACGAACATATGATATTCCACGTGATATACTTTATCATGTTATTATAAATAATAACACTTGAATTTTAATCTCATGAGCCTATTATTTGTACTGTATACGAATCATTATATCAAGTACTAGATTTTACTCCTGTAAATCTTAACATTTCATCACATTCCATGATGTTTTGTAATGATTACCAATTATGGAAAACTAAATGAAATACCTTAATAGGATTTTATTATTCTACTATTCATTTAATATCGTTGTAGTACACATAGATGAATTATAAGTTAATACTTACTTTTATATAAAACCTTGATACATTTCACAACTTGTACATCTAATCTCCCATGTATCTATTACCAAGATATTCAATATGATCCCCATTTCTTTCTTTTCTAATCATGTTTTCAAAGGATCTTCTATATCTTCATTAATAGCCACAAACCAAATCTTTTCATCACCCCTCGAAAATATATCTAGAAGGATATTGTATTTTTGATGGATATGTTTGGTCTTTTGGTGAGATTGAAATTCCTTGTCTTGGGAAATAACTATATTTTTTATTTTAAATCATAATTGAGTCATTGATTCTATAAACCACACTAAGTTTATTGATGAAGTTCTTTTTCTAAACTGCAACATTCACAACTTTTAATGAAACTATATACTTTTCCCATGTTGTTGAGTCCTCTATAGTGTCCTATTTGAAACTCTTGTAATAGATATATCCCCTATTTAGAGAAAACATAAAACCAAATTGAGAGATTTTATCATCTTTTTCAAATTGTAAACATGAATCAATATAACCACTTCTAATTATCTCATCTTGTCCACTAAATACCTAAAATACATCCTTGCTTCTACTTATGTACTTATAAATATTATTAATAGTAATCTAGTAACTCTCACCAAGATTTTTTTGGAATATACTTGTTATTCTAAAAGAATAAGTGAAATTAGTTCAATTATATAACATTGAATACATGATAGATCCAATGGATAATTAAAAAGGAATTATATACATCCTTTTTTATTCCTTCTCTAGATCCCGAGCCATCCCAATTTTTGTGCATTTAAACACTATTGAAGACCACTTATTGGAGTTTTCTATGAACAAATGATATAAAATTGTACTACTATTTATGTTTTGACTTATTTCAACAAAATGATTCAATTTATCTATATGTATCTTTATAAATTGCATACAGGAGACTTCACCTGTGACTTTCATTGAGAATTATTTTCTCAAAAACCGCTTGCTAAAATATAAATTCATGACATCATTTATTCAAATGAATATTCCATCCATACAAATTATAAGAAATATCACAACAACTGGACTGACCTACTTGTGTACACAAGAATCATCAAAATTCTTGATAAAGCTAGAATCTTTGATTTCATCATTAAAATTTGATATTCGGACTCTGGGAATCAAGCTTTGGTCTATAGAGGTATTTTTGTAACTTGAAAATATTAGCTGACTCATTTTCTACTTGAAAACCATTTAGATATATTTTATACATATCCTCCACTAAATTATCATTAAGGAAAATGGTTTGGAAATCCATTTTATATATCTCATAATCCTAATGAGCAGTTATGGATAGAAATATCTAAATAGAATTTATCATCATAACTGGAGAAAAATTTTCTCCATAGTCAATACCCTGAATTTTTTATAAACATCTTCCACCATGATATATTTATAGGTAGAAAATCTTATATACATATTAGTTTTCTTTTACAAAACCCACTTTCATCCTATATATTTCACCCCTTCAGGTGCATAAACAAAGTTACAAACTTGGTTAGTGTATATGGAGTCTAACTTAGATTTCATATAATTTAACTAATTCTGAAAATAAATGATATCAATAGTCTTTAAGTATATATTAGTTTTATCATATTTGAACATTATTTCATCAACATATTACATAATAAATCTTCATCCCTGAAGCTCCTACCAAAATCCTACCAAACCTTCTAGTTCCTTGTGTATCCTAAGTCATTTTTTCTTCTATAACTATTTTGGAATCATCTCAATTTCCATCATAGGAAGGCTTCATGATTATTGGTCATGAACTTCTAAATTTGAACTTTAATCACAATTAGTCCTCGATTAATGTGATCCTTATAAATGAAACACCCATGTTGGGTCACAAACACTTTGTTTCTAGTAGTATTATAACAGTATCATCTTGTAATATTTTTATAATTATTAAAAATACATTTCACTAATTTAGGGCCATTTTTATTATAATACAGAAATTGTACATATATATAACAACCCAAAATATTCATAAAATATATATTAGGACATTTAACATACCATATCTAAAATATTTACTTTATTCATTCCTTATATAGAACACAATTAAATATTAATGTGATAGTTTCTAGAGCATATCCTCAAAATAAAATAATAATTTCACACTAACTCATCTTCGATTCAATCATGTCAAACATAGTGTAATTCCTCCACTTATACACACCATTCCATTATGTTTTTGTGAGAGGTGTGAATTTTTAAAACAATTCGATAATATAAAAGATGATCAATGAATTCCTATCTCAATTATTCACCACCTTGATCTAATTATGGAATTTTAATACTTTTTGTCAACTGATTTTGTACTTCATTTTGAAACACTAAAATTTTCAAATGTTAAAAACTTGTGTATCATTGGGAAAACATAACCAAACCATCTAAATTTATTATTAAGGGTTATAAATTGCCCTTAACGACCACTTTCTTGAGTACTCATTTGCCTATATATGTAATTATGTGTTATATTCAATAGTCCACAAGCCCTTTCACCTTTTCCATTAAAATATTAATTTTTAAATATTCCTAATGAAAAATATTCACATGTGTTACAAATTTCATAATAAAATTATTCAATAATACATCTCTATATAGTGATTTAATGTGTTTCTAATTTATATGTCTAAGGTAACAAGGATAAAGGTAAGTAGGGTTATGATCAACCTATAAATTCTTATTCTGAATGTTATAAATAATATTATTCATGTAAATAATATATAAAACATTCATTGTATTCCCAATTCCACAGATAATTTATTCTATATACATGGAAAATGTCTCATACTTAATAATTAATGAAAATCCCATCTTATAGAAACAGGATGCGGAGATCACACTACAATTTATGGAAGGAACATAATAAAAATTATCTAGTTCCAAAACTAATCCACTATATAGACATAGATCATATGTATCAAACTACAATGCAGAAGAACATTCCCTATTTTTAACAAATATATATAATTCAAAATCAATTTTTTATTTTCCCTAAGTCTATGTTTATCAGCATAAATGTGTGATGGACACCCAGTATCCATCACCCATGATTCAAAATTATTGAATTTTACATCTATAAAATTTATATCTAAATTATTAGAATGGTTTTATTTGAGAAAACTTATCAACCATAGATAAAAATATATAATTAATTTATATTACACACCTATAAGAGATCCCAAAATGATAATCATGATGAATTACATAATCTGCAATAAAGACATGTCAATGGGTGGGTACTATATTTTATGTATTTTCAATAAGTACTATTAAAGAAAGTAATCCCACTAAAATGATGAACCCATACATCATTGAAATTTTTGTTCCAATATCCATATTCCATCATGACTTACACAAGTTAATAATATAAATAATCCATCACTTTTCTTGTAGACAATCATGTCAATCATTTCACACACAACTCCATGATAGTTGAGTGGATAACTCCTTATCCTAAATTTATCATATAAATTCGCTCAAACCTATTGTTTTAGTATCCTAATGGTTATGGTTTTCCAAATAATTATAACCCTTGTTTTATGTAACACCTTGTGATTTTCTGATTTTTTCTCTTTAAATAAATTTGATTTCTTTTATATCTTTCTTTATATATACCACAAGTCTAAATAAACTATGATATAATATAAATTTTTAACATATCCATGGGATTATTAAATATGAGTATTATTTAAAATATTATAAAAATATTTATAAATATTTTTATTAATGTAAATTTATTTATTAATTCATAATAAATAATTACTCTATTTTTTGTAAAGTCATTTTATGATTCAAAAATAAGTTTTTTAAAATGAATTTTATTGAGTTTTGTGTGAGGATATTATAATTAGTTTCTACCACTTTTATAAATTAAATTTTATAAAAAAAATTATCATTTTTTAAACTATTATATCAAAATTATCTTATGGTGAAATATTTGAAATTTTATGAAAAAGTTTTTTTTGGTGAAGAATGAAAATAACGATTTTTAAAGAAAACCATATTTTATTTTCTAGAATTTTTAAAATTCCATTTTTATTTTTATTGGTTTCAAAATATAATTTGTTTGTTTTTGTTAAATATAATTCAATTTATATATTTTCGATCAATATTACACTTTATCTTGGTATATAAATACTTTTAGACATAAAATATAATTTTTTAGAAAATTGTGTTTCATTGAATTTTTCGTTTTAATATTAAATTATTTTATGTAATTTATTGTGATTATATCTTCAAAAAAACATATTTTGAATGACAACATAAAATTTTAGTAATGTGTCCAATTTCATTCTTGGTCATTATGAATAGTAACTATGATAAAAAATTTACTGCTATGGTAAAAAGGGTAATTAGGTAAATTATGGTCAAAACTAAGTGATAAAGCCCCAATTTTTCATCTTAATTCTTAATATATGAAGGTATTTCGACCATTATCAATTTAGGCTCTAAATAAAATTATTTATGGGACACTTTTCCATTAATAATACTTAATAATATTATAATCCTTTAAAACATTCAGGGTGTGTCCCTCGCCCCACATATAAAAGGAAACCCATCTCCTTTCATCTTCACACCACCTTGACCAACTTAACTTGACAAAAACCTAAAACAATATTTTATAAACGTTATTATAAATTAATTATAGGTTCTTTTATTCTTAAAATACCATTCCAAGGCTTCTTAGGATGGTATTTAAACGAGGTCTACAGAATAAAAGGTAATCATCTTTACCTACTCTTTAAAATTTATTTCTTATTATACTTCATATAAATATGTTTTACCCATCCTAATAAAATTTATAATTTTAAGACCCGGAAATTTCAAGGAAATTTTTTTTCTTAATTCTTTTAATTTTAAGAGTCTGTAGTTTCTAACGGTGCTTGATTCCGAGGCCCAGTGTGCTCGGTATCAATTTCTGAAATTTTATTCGGGTACGTTCAGTAAACGTACGTGCAAGTTTTTCTACCTTTTAGAACGATGCTCGGAATTGAAATATGAGGACACCGATCAACTCGCAGCGCAGGTATTCGCTTAAGGGGACATTTACCGTAGTTGCGTTTTATGTGGGTTGATAGTTAATATTTGAGAATTTAGAATAAAATAAATAAAATTTGTGGAACACAATTTTATTTATAGAAGTTGGTTAGTTCCTCTCAAGGGGATATAGAGGTGAGGCCCACACCTACATAACCTCTCATGAGAGGATATTTTTGAGGTGGGGCCCACATGAGCCCAAAACCTTTCACCTTCCCTCAACTCTCCATTAACTCCCCTTCATTAAATATTGACAACTACAAACTATTAATGTCAAATCTTCACCTTCTCTTTTTATGAAAACAACTAGGATTGATTAAATGTGACATTTAATTAATCCTCGATTTCTTTTTGAATTAATTTGAATTGCATGGAAATTCTTTTTAATTGAGGAAGCCTTTCTAATAATTTTGGGTTGGAAAATATTTAGTGGGGAGAGCCTTTAGAGAATTGTAAGAGAGATACATCATTCTCTAACGAAGAACGATATCCACTCTGACGAAGAACGTGAAGTCACCAACGAGACTTCTTCTTCGGGCGCACTTCGACATCAACGGAATCAACACCGTTCTTCCGCGATGCCTGACTACCGCGATTTTTATCCTCTGCGGTTCGATGACGTGTGACGTATTTTCAAGGTATGGGTCGTTTTTTTATTAATTTAAATCCTCATTCCTCATCTTTTAATGTGGTCCAATTTTAGCAAAATTTTATCATCTAACGCGGAGGGTGCGGGCCAAAAAAACACATCTCGACGTCCCTCCGATGGTTTTTAATGGTTTGATAATGGCGGTGGTGCAATGGTGCCACCAGTATATAAAAACGTAGAAGAATATGGAAGCGCAAATGACACCGGGTCGCTGGAGTTGAGCAAAGAATGGGACCGTGGCCACCACGGGCCATGGCAATGTTGGAGGGTCACAGTGTCGTTGCACCACGCTAGAGGAAGAGGGTCACGGCTAGGAGGGTCGCTGCAGTCGGAAGAAAGTGTGGCGTCATCGCAACGCATGGTAGAGGGGTCACAGCCATGCGGGCCACGGTAGTCGGAGATAGCGTGGCACTGTCATGCCGCACTGGAAGGGGAAGTCGCGGCTGGGCCATGGCGGATTGGCAGGAGGGTGGCCGGCTGAGCCAACCGTCGGCGAGGGTGCGCCAAGGCGGAACCTGGTGGGTTTCGTGGAGAGGAACCGGCACTTTCTGATTCCATTATGGGAGACAGGGGGCGCAAAACTGCCCCCCTTTTTTATTAGGGAGGTCACTGTAGGGCACCGCCGTCGCCTGGTTAGCGTGACCAGGAGGGCTTCACCGCCCCAGCCACGTGGTTGGGCCACCACATCACGCGGGCTACCGTGCCACGCGGGTCGGGCTGCCGCGCCACGTGGGTTGGGCTGGCACTCTGGGCCGGCATCCTGGGTCGGGCCGTGCCCTACCAGTCTGGACCCGGACCCGAGTCGGGTTGACCCAGTTCGGGCCATCCCAAGGTGGGTTGGGCCAGGTCGGACCGGGCCCAGACCACCCTTTTTGTACCGTTTTAGGTTAATTTCCCATAACTTGAGATACAGACCTCCAATCGATGAAACGTCAGTTGAATAGGATTCCTTGGATCGGGAAGGTCGTTTTAGTATATTAAAATCAATGTTTCGGATAATTTTGTGTATGTTCGGGTTGGTTCGAACCCGAAACCAATCGGGCCCTCGGAGCGGAAACACTTATAACTTAAGGACCGGACGTCCGATTGACGTGCTGTTTGTGGCACTAGGACCCTTACAATGAGGAGTTCCTTTTGAGATACTCTATGTATCTTTCGGATAACATAGGAAAATGGCTGGGTTTGGAACGAACGGATTTCCAACCGGGCCCCCGGAGCCAAAAATGCTAATAACTCTCAGACCGGGCATCCGATTGACACGCCATCTGTCGTGTTGGGTTCTTTTTGATGAGACAGAACTTTTGGATACTTAATCTCTGGCTTCGTGACAGTTGATGTGTTGACCCCTTGGCTCGAGGAGTAGACCCTCCTGGAATCAAGCGTCCTCTGTGCAGGAACTTTGGATCTGGCTGCGACTGCAACGACTACCATACTGGAATCCTCCATGGGTTCGACAATGATGGCTACTATACTGGAATCCTACATGGGTTCAACGATGACAAAAAATTTACAGGAATCCTCTATGGGTTCAGCAGTGAGGAAAATTGTACTAGAATCCTCTGTGGGTTCAGCAGCAACGATAACTATACTGGAATCCTCCGTGGGTTCGGCAACAACGACAACTGTACTGGAATCCTCTGTGGGTTCGGCAGTAACAACAACTATATTGGAATCCTCTGTGGGTTTGGCAGCAACGAAAATTGAACTGGAATCCTCTGTCGGTTCAACAATGATGACTATTGTACTTTTATCCTACGTGGGTCTGACAGTTCGACTTATGTACTAGAATCCTACATGGGTCTGACAGAATAGCTGGTCTAGTATCCTACGTGGGTCCGACAGCTTAGGTGGACTAGTATCCTACATGGGTCCGACAGCTTATATGAATTAGTGACTGTATCTATTCATCTTTATCACCTTATGAAAGATGTATACATGTGTGAGCTGAGTCATGACTTTTAATCATTATCATCGATGTGATTGACTTTTTCCAGTGTGGACTGGGTAGTGATTGAGCTCGAGAGTTGGAGGCCAACTGGATTGAAGACTTAGGTATATGTATGGGAAAATACCTAAGTAGGGTTGGTTAATGAATCATGTTTTTTATCTAACTTAATGTTTATCCTTAGTGAATATTGTGTGACCTTGCAGGTCTCGAGTTCAATACTGAGTATCGTTATACTCACCCCTGCATGGGTTATGCCTATACTACGTTGTGATGGATGCAGACGACGGACTGCACTGATCGAGGTTGAGACTTGTGGAGCTGGACGGTACTCGGAGGAGGACCACTTGACGAGATGTACATGGAGCGAACAGATAGACCCGAGGTTCCGAGGAGAACATATGTACCCACCCTTCAGGTGGGAATCCCAGAGGACAAAACAATGGTTGTTGCTTTACTTTTCTGCAGTTGTACTAGACATTCAGTTGTACTGTACTTTTAGTTGGGTTTGTATACTGGCTCATTTTCTTTTCAGTTCTTACTTTTATAATCAGTTTACTAAGTGTTTTCTTCAGTTGCATACTCTGTTGTGTTTGTTTACTATATAAAGGCAATTCCTTCCCTTTTTATCGGTATTTACGCCTTTGGTGCTAGTCGCCAGCCCCTGGCCTTTGGAAGGCGGGCTTGGGGTAGTCACGGCACGGGCCCCGAGTATGGGTCGTGAAAAATTGGTATCAGAGGAGTCGGTTCTACCACAGAACATATGACTCTGATCTGTCTTACTGTGAATCAATAGTGTTTAGAGTATTGAGTGTGGTTTTCAGTCTAGGGAGTCTAGTGTAGGTGCGGCAGTCGACGTATCCATACACCAGGACCCTGACCTCTAATTTCTGACGTAGTGCACGAAAACACTGATTGCGTGTGTGTTTCAAGAGTTTCCAGTGTGGTCTCTTTATGTCAGCTCACTAGTTATAACTTATTGATCATGGCACACCTATTCCTTAATAGTATGCCGCTATGAAGACAGCTAGCTAGGGTTCCCGAGAGAGTACACGATGATGGCCCACTGAGCGACGAGGCTCCGGTTTAGGTCCATCTTTCTACTTTGGCACCTTTGGGTGGTGTACCAGCAGCACCACCACCCGTTGGGCAGTAGATACCACATGTCACATTGGTGGATGGTGCACGCTGACTGAGTGCATTTTACGAGTTCTAGTAGGAGAGGCCTCTGAGGTTTTGAGGCGAGTTATTTTCCCACGCAGCTGAGGGCTGGATGGAGGCAATTACTGGAGTTTTCCGCCTAATTGAGACACTAGTAGAGCGGATTTTGATCTTAGATACTGGTTTTTCCTAGTGAGTGACCATGAGGCTGGTCCTCGTAGTGATGGGGCTACGGTACATGGACCGATGCCTGAGATAGTACCTTCGGGTAGTGCGCCAGCTATATCACTACATGTTGTTCAGCAGTCACAATCGGTGGTACAAGTAGATGAAACATGTAGGCTTAGTGCCTTGCACGTATTTCAGCATCAGATTCCCCTCAAGTTCCGAGGTGAGCCCAAATCACAGGCGGCTGAGGACTGGCTTGAGGAGGTGGATGAGAGTTTTCTAGAGCTTATACAGCTTCAGCAGGATGACATGTCGGTAGCTGAGTAATCATCGAGGCGTACCGATCGTTCCTGGTACGTGATGACTACGATACGATTAGTGCTTCATAGCTTGAACCTCAGAGTAAAGTGTGTATAAAGTGAATAGGATCCAAAAATTTTCCACTATGCATTCCTACTTTTGTTAGGGTTCCAGAGAGAACCATAGTGGTTGATTGTTCCTTGGATGAATGGATACAACTAGAGAATGTTAGCAGTGGGAAAGTAGGGAACCGGCACTAGTCTCAGAGACTTGGGCATGTAAAATGTTTCAACAAGAGGATGTGTTAAGGACAGATGGATCTGCAGAGTAGAAGATGTGGAAGTAGAGCTAGGAGAGCAACATGATGTGGTGTACATTTCGACATGTTACGACCACCCGCCTTTGTTGTCCCCTCTAGGCTCAGGGATCTGGAGGGAAGGGGTAGAGAATATTTGCATGCAGTCAAGAAGTATGACCCAGGGGCTCTCGGAATAATTTAAGGTACGGTCTGTGTCTACTAATAGCTGTTGTATCAATAGACATAGGTACCAATCATTCCTTCTTTCCATGAATCTTGTCCCAGACCTAGAGTTTCCAGATAAGCAGCTGACTGGACCCTCATGTCTGGAGATACATTTGGGAGGAGAATCGAGAATCACACTTACTCTGATGGTGTGATATGACCCTTGAGGTGAGAGTTTAGGTTGGAACCTTTTGTCTGTAGTGTTGAGGCCTTATGACGTTAGGTTGGGTATGGACTGGGCAACCACAGTTCATACATAGATTGATTGTATTAGGAAAAATGATTGTGGTTTATCTAAAATGTTGGGATGGGGTTTTCCTTGGTCGGTGAAAAGAAAAACCTATGCAGCACGGGATGGAATAATGCATAACAGGGTGCGGTCGATCACTCATGAGTCATCCAGACTGACCTTTGTGCCAGAATTCTCCCGAGTTGTAGCACCACTATCAGCTTTGGCAAAGAAGGGGAAACCCTTCGTATGGTCAGGGAGATACCAGCAGAGCTTTCAAGAGTTGAGGCAGAGGTTGACTAGTGCACCCATCTTGAGGCTACTGGAGGAGGGTGTTGGGTACGTAGTTTACTGCGACGCATCATGGACCAGACTCAGATGTTTCCTGATGCATGGGCAAGAAGTGATCACATATCATTCTCGGCAGCTGAGACAGCATGAGCAGAACTACACTACCCATGACCTAGAGTTACCAGCAGTGGTCTTCGCCATGGAGATGTGGTGGCACTATCTTATGGTCTAACATTTTAGAGTATACTCAGATCACAAGAGACTCAGGTATATCTTCTCCCATTAGGAGATGAACCTATGACAGTGACAATGGCTCAAGTTCTTCTAGGACTATGACTTCGAGATAGTCTATACTCTTGGGAAGGGGAATGTTGTAGCAGATGATCTTAGCAAGAGATCATGAATTCAGCTGTTAGGAGAGGCAATGGAGTAGTTGGCCGCGTTGTAGATACCCTTTGTGGATAGTGATGGAGCAGCCTTTCTTTAGTCTCTTACAGTCACTCCCCCACTTCTTCATCATGTCTGGGAGGCGCAGCGTGGTAATGTTGACTGTGAGACATGATATGCTCAAATATCCACAGGACAGGCACCTGATGGATTTTTTGAAGGTGGGGAGCATGTCATCCTCTTCATAGAATGTACTATGGTACCAGTGTCACTTCAAGAAGAAGTTTAGAGAGAGTTCCACACATCTCCTTTAGCAGTACAACTAGGAGATGGAGACCTCTGGAATTCGAGGATGGAGACCATGTCTTTCTACGGGTCTCACCTCGACAAGGTCTACAGAGATTTGGCCGAGGAGTCAAGCTATCTCCATGATTCATCGGACCTTTTCAGGTCCTCAGTAGGGTAGGCGAGGTGGCTTACCGATTGGCTCTTCTACCAGAGTTGCATCGAGTGCACGACGTCATCCACGTATCTTAGATGAGGAGATGTGTGAACGACCTTCCCCACATCATCAACCACGGAACGACTTTCATGGAGATTCCAGTGGATATTGAGAATCTATAAGAGTGGGTCCTATTTGGACGGTCAATACCTCTTGTGCATGTTCGATGGTAGCACAGGAACCTCTAGGAGAGCACATGGGAGCAAGAGGCACATATACGTGCTCAGTACCCTCTTTTGTATCCTTGGTGTATGTTGTAGCTTTATGGGGACGTAAAGCCTTGAGGTGGGAGTAATGAAAAGACCTCGTAATTTCAAGGAAATTTTTTTTCATAATTCTTTGGAATTTTACGAGCCTGCAGTTTCTAATGGCACTTGATTCTGAGGCCCGGTGTGCCCAGAATCAATTTCTGAAGTTTGGTTTAGGTAAGTTCAGTAAGCGTATGTGCGGGTGTTTCAATCTTTTGAACTGGTTCTCAGAATTGAAATCTGAGGACTCTAATGAACTCGCAGTGATAGTATTCTCTTAAGGGGACCTTTACCATAGTTGCGTTTTTTGTGGGATGAGAGTAAATATTTGGGAATTTAGAATAAAATAAATAAAATCTGTGGACCACAATTTTATTTATAGAAGTTGGTTAATTCCTATCAAGGGGAGTCAGAGGTGGGGCCCACACCAACATAACCTCTCATGAGAGGATATTGTTGAGGTGGGGCCCACATGAGCCATAATCCTTTCACCTTCCCTCAACTCCCCATTAACTCCCCTTCATTAAATGTTGACAACTCCCCACTATTAATGTCAACTCTTCACCTTCTCTTTTAATGCCAACAAATAGGATTGATTAAATGTGAATTTTAATTAATCCATGATTTATTTTTGAATTAATTCAAAATTTATGGCAATTATTTTTAATTGAGGATGCCTTTCTAATAATTTTGGGTTGGAAAATATTTGGTGGGGAGAGCCTTTGGAGAATTGGAAGAGAGCTAAATCGTTCTTCGACGAAGAGCGATGTCCACTATGAATAAGAACATGAAGTCACGAACGTGGCTTCTTCATCGGGCGCACTTCAACGTCAATGGAATCAACATCGTTCTTCCTCGACGCCCAACTACCGCGACGTTCTTCTTCCGTAGTTCGGCGACGTGTGACGTCTTTTCAAGGTAGGGTTCGTTTTTGATTAATTTAAATCCTCATATCACATATTCTAATGTGGTACAATGTTTGTTGAATGTTATCATCTAACGCGGAGGGCGTGTGCCAAACAAACATCGCCTAACGTCCCTCCGATGGTTTTTAATGGTTTGAAGATGGTGGTGGCACAATGAGGCCACCTGTAGATAAAAACGCAGAAGAATATGGCACTGAAAATGACATTGGTGGCCAGATTTGTGAGAAGAATGGGACTGCGGACACCATGGGCCACAACAATGCTAGAGGGGAACGATGTCATTGCATCGCGCTAGAGGAAGAGGGTCGAGATAAGGAGGGCCACAATGGTCGGATGAAAGTGTGGCGTCGTCACGCTGCGTGGTAGAGGGGCCATGACCATGTGGGCCGTGGTGGTCAGAGATAGCGTGGCACCGTCACGCAGCACTAGGACGGGGAATCTGCGGTTGGGGCACAGCGGATAGGCAGGAGGGCGGCCGGCTGAGCTGACCGCCGGCGAGGCTGCGCCAGGGCGGAACCCGGCGGGTTCCGTGGAGAGGAACTGGCACTTTCCGGTTCCATTACGGGAGATAGGGGGTGAAAAACCACCCCCTTGTTTTATTAGGGAAGGCCTCGCATGGAACCATCGTTGCCTGGTCAGCGTGACCCGGTGGGCTTCACCGCCCCAGCCATGCGGCTGAGACACCGCGTCAGGCAGGCTGCTGCGCCACACGGGTTGGGCCGCCACGCCACGTGGGCCAGGCTGGCGCCCTGGGTGGGGCCGACATCCTGGGCTGGGCAGCGCCCTATCGGGACGGACCCAGGTCGGGTCGACCTCGTTCGGACCGACCCAGGGTGGGTTGGGCCGGGTCGGACCGGGCCCAGACCCCCCTTTTTGGACAGTTTTCAGTAAATTGCCCATAAATTTATATATGGACCTCTAATCAATGCACCGTTAGTTGAATATGATTCCTCGTTTTGAGATGGTCGTTTCATTATATTACACTTAAGGTTTCGGAGAATTTTGGGTAGAGTCAGGTTGGTTTGAACCGAAAACCAATCGGGCCCTCGGAGCGAAAATGCTTATAACTTAAGGACCAAACGTCCGATTGATGCACCGTGTATGACACTGGGACCCTTACTATGAGGTGTTCCTTTTTTGATGCTCCAATTGTGTTTTGGAAAACAATGGAAAATGGCTGGTTTTGGAACGAATGTATTTCCAACCGTGCCCCCGAAGAAAAAAATGCTAATAACTCTCAGACTGGGCGTCCGATTGACGCGTCGTCTATCGTATTGGTTTCCTTTTGACGAAAAGAAAATTTGGGATACATAAAATTTTTCTTCATGACAGTTGATGTATTGACCCCCTTATATCAAGGAGCGGACCCTCCCGGAATGGAGCGTGTTGTGTGCGGGAACCCTAGAGCTGGCTGCGACTGCAACGACTACCGTACTAGAATCCCCTGTGGGTTCGACGATGATGGATATTGTACTGGAATCCTCCATGGGTTCGACGATGATGAAAACTGTACTGGAATCCTTCGTGGGTTCGGTAGCGACGATAACTGTACTAGAATCCTCTGTGGGTTTGGCAGCCCTGAAAACTGTACTGGAATTCTCCGTGGGTTTGGCAGCAAAGACAATTGTACTGGAATCCTCCGCGGGTTCGACAGAAACGACAACTTTACTGGAAAGCTTCGTGGGTTCGGCAGCAACGACAACTATACTGGAATCCTTCATGGTTTTGACAGCGATGACTACTGTACTTGTATCCTATGTGGGTCTGACAATTCAACTTCTGTACTAGTATCATACGTGGGTCTGATAGAGTAGCTGGTCTAGTATCCTACGTGGGTCCGACAGCTTAGCTGAGCTAGTATCTTACATGGTTCTGACAGCTTGGATGAATCAGTGACTGCATAAGATCATCTTTATCACTTTACAAAATATGTATACCTGTGTGATCTGAGTCTTGACTTTCAATCATTATCATTGATGTGATTGACTTCTTTCCTATGTGGACTGGGTAGTGCTTGAGCTCAAGAGTTGGAACCGAACTGGATTGAAGACTTAGGTATATATATGGGCATATACCTAAGTAGTGTTGGTTGATGCACCGTGTTTTGTATCTTACTTATTGTTTATCTATAGTGGATATTGTGAGACCTTGTGGGTCTCGGGGTCCCTACTGAGTATCGTTATACTCACCCCTACACGGGCTATGTCTGCACTACGTTGTGTTGGATGCAGACGACGGACATCATTGATTGAGGTAAATACTTGTGGAGCTAGATGGTACCGAGAGGTGGACCACTTGACGAGACGTACAGGGAATGGAAGGATAGACCCGAGGTGTCAAGGAGACCATCTGTACCCACCCTTTATGTGGGAATCCCGGAGGATGACATAGTGGTTGTTGCTTTACTTTTCTATTGTTGTACTAGACTTTCAGTTGTACTGTACTTTCAGTAGGGTTTGTATACTAGCCCATTTACTTTTCAGCTCTTACTTTTGTACTCAGTTTACTCAGTGTTTTCTTCAGTTGCATACTCTATTGTGTTTGTTTACTATATAAAGGCATTTCCTTCCCTTTTTATCAGGATTTATGCCTTTTGTGCTAGTCGCCAGCCCCTGGCCTATGGAAGGCGGGCTTGGGGTGGTCACGGCACGGGCCCTGTGGATGGATTCTGACATATAAGGTATATTAAATTTATTTCTATGTTTTAATTATTATTTTAAAACCATTTTCCACCTCTTTTCCACCCTAAACACATTGAAGACATCCCTTGTGCATATGAATGGCTTAATGCCTCCCCGTAGTGGTGCAATTCATTTTTAGAAACCATTTTACATTATAGGTTATAGAGATGGAACTAGTGAATACATATATACATAAATTTGATATTAATGATATAATTATAGTCCTATAAATATAATAAATCATTTAACTTCTTAACCTTGCACTCTTTTAAAATGATAACACTGCTCGTGCGTCTGTGTGGACTACCATATCCATGAAGTCGTGTGATTATTTTTTCGTTTTTGCCTCTAAATATTGATTTAAGATATGTTAAAAATGAATAAATATAATATTTATGTCAGTATTAAAATTCTTTATATTATAGAATAATTATAATGATGCACATCCCAAAACTATAGTACCGAAACATACATGAAAAATAAAACAGTTAACACTCTAGAACAATGATTTTAATAATGAATTATTAATAAAAGAGGATTGAAATATTATAAGTGGATAACATTTTATATTATATGTGTGTATATTTTTATGTTATATAAGTATAATAAATTTATATTTCTTATAAAAGAGGCTAAAATCACTTAGAAATCAAGTTGTATATATGGTATGGTTTTATTTCAGAATCTCATTCTTATTCGGGATTACTTACGTTTATGTCTATAATGGTAAAATTATGTAACAATTATTTCTTAAAACCAATATATTTTCTTCTCCTATTACTATTTCTATAAATTAAAATTTCTCTATTCATTTTCCTCTCGTTAAGGACTTAAGAGAATAAAATATTGTTGTTAAGGAAAACTGAGTGTGTTTCTAGTAGTTCGAGAATATTTTTATACCCTATACAAATTTTACTTAAAATGTATTCAAGAATGTTTTCTCTATTATAAAATTATTTATTAATGTAATTATTATCCATTTTTTGACTTTCTATAAAAAAAATTTAATTGAATCTACTTGTTATTTTACAAACGATATACTTTTTACCAAAGGTTTGAATTGAATCTTCGGTTTAATGAACACTCCATGATAAAATTATCCCCCTTCATTAATTCTATTTTTATTGAAGAATAATTTACACGTTTCAATATTTTTTTCTGAATAAAAATATTTTTATTTATATTTTTGAAATATTTATATTTTAATTAAGTGATTTCACAACGAAAAGGGTATTTACATAATTATTTTTTCTAATGATCTTTTAAAATTATTTCCATATATTTCTACATCCTTTTATGAATATTATTTCTTATTAAGGATATACTCTAATTATAGTATCAACTATATTTGATGAGATAGAGTATGATTATTTTTACAAGGTAAAGTATTGAAATTATGTACACTAATTGTATAAATATATGGACAGTTATTAATTACTAAGGCATGTTAATTATATTATATTGTTCAATCATATGATGAAAGCACTAGACGTATTAAGTGAAATGTGGGGGTTATAATTACATATAACCTGTATGCATCAGTAGTTCTGATGAGAAAAAATTGTTAGGGTTTTTTTCTAAGGCCTTGCACATTTCTATAAGATATCTTAGCACAAGTCCTCAACGATAAGTTTAAGAGGTGATATATTCATCATAACATCATTATGAAATCAATTATTGATATCCTTGTGATTATTTGAGTAGATATTTCATCCATTGATAAGTTTCAAGATCATGTGATTATTTATATATCATTATTTGATTATCGTTTATTCTTACCATATTATTCATTCCTTATTTATTCTATGATAGATTCTAATTTTTGAATTCCCTTACAAAGCATTTGAGCTTACACTTTTATTTTGTTTTCATTTCGTAAGATTCCAATAAGTGTACTATGTTTGATATGAAATGATATTCTATATTGAATAATAATGTTATAAAAGAATAAATAATTTTGTATTTTATGTTTTCAAATATAATTTTGTAATCAATCATGTATCTCTTTTTCCATGGATAAAAAAAAATCAATCCCTTGTGATCTGATCTCTTGTATATAGTTTCAATGCAATAATATAACCGCTGAATCTAGGATACTAGGGTCGGGGTTATTACAATTGGTATCAGAGAAATTTTTTTTATAAGCCTTGTGAAATAGATTTAGGAAAACATATTAGAGAACATAATCATATGAATGACTCTATTGATAAGTTCAACTATAGGATAATATCATGTGGTTTTGGTATGGTAGATAGTATGTGGATTCCTTGCCAACAAATCGATGTCTTACTAATGTAAAATAGATACAGTTGTGTAATAGGTACACCTATGGGTAATAATTCTAAAAGGGGAATATTGGGTATTTACCATATCGTCATCGGTGTATGATAAGTGGGCCTAATACTACAGACCTAGCTAGACACTCTCGAGGGGATATTGTTTGGTTGATTCACATGCACATTATAAAATATTATAGAATATTTGAAAATGTTTTTTTATTTTTAGATATTCCCAATGATTCTGATATTATGATTACGATATTATATATACATAAATTTTCAATTTATGAAAAAATTTCAACCAATTTTATAATTATACATTATGATTCATGATTTTATTATCGAATATAATGTATTATATTATTTAGAAATAGAGCCTCATAGAATGAATGGAAATTTTATCAATGCATTTAATCTATATAGGGATTACCCTCCTAATAAAGATAACAAAGTTGGATCTAGGGATTGAGTTGAATAAATTATAACTATAATGGGGAATCATAATCAAGTTATTACCAATAACCATTATCGTATAGAGAAGCATGTTAATCTGAAATCTAGTGTATTAATGTTAGACTGTTTCAAAAAATAGACGACTACATCATTCAATGGAACTATAAATCCATTAGTAGATGATAAATGGATAAATTATTTAGAAAATATATTTCTCATTTTGGGATGTGATGAAATGGAGAAGGTTTCCAGGGTAGTTTGTCATCTCATGGGGAATGCAGATTAATGGTGGTCATTGATTCAATACAATAAGGATATACAAAAAATAATTTACATGGAGTGGAATGATTTTAATGTAAATTTATTCGAAAGACATTTTCCTCATGAACAATAAGTGGATATGGAAAGACAATTTAGGAGTCTAAGATAAAAGGGAGAGGAAAATTATTCTAATTATGAATCTAAATTTACAAGGTCAGTAAGATAGGTTTTAAACTATGTAAATAATCCAAAGAGTAATATTGATTATTACATTAATGTGATAAATCTAATCATTTAATGGGAAGTGGTCTCCCGAATATTCTCATCATATGAGTATATAGTATCTTTCTCAATCAAGATAGAGAAATAATTTTCCACGTATAGTAAATTTATAGGAAAGTAATAGAATAGTAGGATAGATGAACACCTCATGAAGAAAAAATGGATAATGGGAACAATAAAAGGGGAATTTCCATCATGTGATAATTGTAGAAGAAAATACCTTTGTATATTCATGAAGGGAATAAGAGTTTGTTTCAAGTTTGTAGAGAAAGGAAATAATGTTCATGATTTCAATGTTAAGGGAGAAGCTATCAAAGTATAGTTCTTTTACTATAAAGATAGGGGGAACTATTCCAACAAATTGCCAAAACATCATGGGAACATACCATATAAGATTCCAAGGGAAGAATCCCAAGTTTATGAAATAAATAAAGCCAAAGTGGAAGTCCCTAGAAATGTGTTTAATGGTATACTTACCATCCACTCAAAAAATCAAAATGTTTTATTTGATTTAGTTTTTACCTAATCTTTTATATATAAATAATTTTCTGAGGGTATCACATCACCATGTTAATAATTAGATATTGAGTTGGAAAATGAAAACTATTTATTATATGATGATCTAATATCATGTCTACAGATCCTCTCAAATTGTTCTTTTGGGATTGTGATTCCTATAAAGATTTCAACTATTCCTCTAGTTGAATTTGATGTCATTTTAGGCATTAATTGGATTTCTTAGTATAGAGAACATGTTGAGAATCAAGGGAGGGAATTTATATTTGGTATTCTGAATCAACCAAAAATCATCTTTCAATGTGTTGATAAACCTCAAATCCAAATGGAAATAACATACAACATATGGGTTTTATAACCTATTCATGAGGAATACATTTCTCGAACAGTTGGGGAGAAAATTAACATTGAAATTTTTCATAATATTTATTAATATTTTGTTGTATGTCTTCATTTTTCGTCTAGTACTCCCCCAAATCATGAATTTGAGTTTTCAATAGAACTCATACATGGTGCTACAACTATTTAAATAACTCAATATAAAATGTCCCTAATTGAGTTTTGGTAATTAATGAAGTAACTCCAGGATAATATGGATAAGGGATTCGTCTGGCCAAGTGCTTCACCATGGAGTTCCCCTGTTATTTTTATTAATAATAAAGATGATTCAATGTGTCTTTCCATGTATTATTTATTGCTTAACAATATCACTATTATTAATAAGTATCATCTACCCCGTATTAATGATTTGTTCAGTAAATTATAATGATCACATTATTTTTTCCAAGATTGATCTTAAATATGGATATTATTATCTAAGGGTAAAGAAGGTGGATGTACCCAAGACAAAATTCTATATAATTTATAGACATTAATAATTTATAGTAATGTCATTTGGAATTACAAATGATCATATTATATTCATGTATTTTATTAATAGAGTAATTATATATTACTATGATCAGTTTTTAGTAGTCTTTATAAATGAAACTCTTATATATTCAAAGAGAAATGAATAGGATTAAGAATATTTGAGGACTGTTATAAAGACCATGAGTAAGGAGAATACATATTTCAAATTTACCCATTATGAATTTTGGAAACAAAACATCTCATTCTTGGGTCATATAATCTCAATTGACGGTATATCAGTGGATCCTTAATTGATGAAAGTTACTGAACAATGTCTCAGACAAACCACAGTGACCAATATTCATATTTTTATTGAGTTGGTAGAATACTAATGGTGATTTTTGAGAAATTTCTCATGGATATCAAATAAACTAACCACTTTTACCCAAAATGGATCCAAGTTCATGTGTATAGATGAATGTGAGGATAATTTCAAATAACTAGAGAGAAGGTTCATCAGTGTTCATTTTCTTATAATCCCCCACAATGGAGAAGGTTTTGTGATATATAGTAATGCATGAAAGAAAGGATGTAAAAGCGTCCTCATATATAATGATATGTTGATATCTTATACCCCTTTTTAATTGAAAATTCTTGAGAAAAATTACCAGACCCATGATTTGGTGTTTACAGCAGTCATTTTTTCATTGAATATATGGAGGCATAATCAGTATAGTGAAAGGAGTGAAATATATATATATATATATATTTGATTATAAAATATTGAATTTTTTATTTATATAAAAATATTTCAATATCCATCATAGAATATGGTTGGATGTAATCAAATTTTAGGATTTCTCAATACATTACCACCCTAGGAAGGAAACCAAGGAGGTTGATGCTCTTAGTCGGACACACCCTACTAGTTTTTCATTGATGGGAATTAAAATAGATATAATATGTATGGATTTTTATAATATGGATATTAAAATATTTAGGAAGTGGGGTATATCTTATATTTCTCATATGAATGTTTAACCAACCATCTGACATTGAATGAAGATGTGGAATCAAAAAAGGTGGGGAATGTTCTTGAGTTCAACCATGATCAAACTGGAATGATAAGGTTCAGAAACTGAGTGTGAGTTCCATAAATACCATATTTGAATGAATTTTTAGATTAAGCTTATAATTTATCATTATACATTTATCCAATAAGTATAATGATGTATAGAGATATGAAAGAGTATTTTAGATTTGGTAACATCAAAAGGAATATTATAGAGTATGAATCAATATTCTTAGTGTTTCAGTAAGTTATGTACACATGATAAAAGTCTAAGGGGATGTTATAACCATTTCCCTTACCATAATGGAAATGGGAAAACATTACCATTTATTTTATCATCAGAATTCCCAAAAAATATAAAGAGAATATTGCTATTTTGGTTGTATTTAATCACCTATTGAAATTATTATATTTTATTTCTATTAGATATTATATGTATCTTGGTAATATTACTTGGTTATACATTAATAAAGTTGTGATATTTCATGGATTACCACTCTCAATCATATCTGATCGAGATATGAGGTTTACATTGATGTTCTGGTGAAGTCTTCAATAGGCCATGGATATAGAGTGGAGTTTTAGTACTACTTATCATACTTATATAGATGGTCAGTATAAGAATACTATTCAAACTTCAGAAGACATGTTGAGACCTTTATCTGTGTATTTCTATGATTTTTTGGGTTCAACACCTTACTTTGGTGGAATTTTATTTCAAAAATAGATTTTTCTGGAGTATTTAGATCAATAATTATGAATACATCTATGGTAGGATGTGTAGAACTCCAATTTTTTGGGTTGAAGTTATAGAAAGAAATATATTTTGACCTAATCTAGCTACTAAAATGGTATAGAAGGTTAGATCCATTCAACATCACATAAGGAAAGTTCAAATTCAACAAATAAAATTATTCTCACAATTTTCAATGACATATAGTGTTTTTATTTATAGAAAATATATCCCCATGAATACATCCTTGGAATAAGGTTATGCTATTTGGAAATAATGTAAATTTTATCCCTGGATATATTTGTCCCTTTGAAATTCTTGATCATATCAGGATGGTAACTTATCACATGGTGCTTCCACTAAATCTCTATCAAGTTCATGGTGTGTTCCACGTATCTCTCACAAGGAATTATGTACCTAATAATTCACATGTAATGAAATTCAAGGTCATGCCACTAAATAAATATGTATCATATGAGGAATAACTAGTGTAGATTCAAGATTATATATAAAATGTAAAAATGAAACAAGATCACTCACCAAATAAAAGTTTAGTGGTGAAACCATAAATTTGTCTATGTTGCATGGGAACCAAGGATATAATGAGGTAGAAGCATCCTTAGTTGTTTTTTTAAAAGTGATGGAATTTGGAGGTTCAAATTAATATAATTTGTTTATAATGTAGCAACCTGATATTTCTTGATTTTTCTAATTAAATAAATTTTATTTTTTAATAGTTTAGTTTCTATGAAACCAAGAGTGTAAATAAATTATGATATAGTATAACATAATAAACCAGTCATTATATTAGTAAGAATTAATAGGATTAACCACATTATAAAAAAATTAATGTTTTATTTAATGAAAAATTATTAATTAATTTATAATAAATAAGTACCCAGTTTTTAGTAAAGTCATTTTAATCTTAAAAAATATATTTTCGTTATAAATGGTTTTTATTTTATTTTGTATAGGAATATTATAATTAATTTATCAAAATTTTATAAATTTAATTTTATAAAAAATCTTATCATTTCTAAAATAATCATATCAAAATTATCTTAGAGTGAATTTTTGAGAATTTTATAAAAAAGTTCATTTTTGGGGTGAATAGTGAAAATACTAATTTTTAAGGAAAACTATCTTTTATTTTATATTATTTTCTAAAAACAATTTTTATATAGATTGGTGTTAAATTTTAATTAGTTTAATTTTGTTAAAAAATCAATTAATACCTTTTGTATCAATATTATACTTGATCTTGACATAAAAAACATTTAGTCATAAAAAGGAATTTTTTAGAAAAAAATTCTTTTTATTTTTATTTTTTATATTAATTTAATATTTAATCTTTATAGAGATTAAATATTTCAAAATGGAACCATATTTTTAATAATCATTTCAAAAATTTATTAATGATACCAATTTCATTATTTGTCTTTATGAATGGTTACTGGTAAAATATTACTACCTCTGTAAAAAAGGTAAAATGAGTAAATTAAGGTTACAACTAAGTGATAATGACACAATTTTTCAAATTAATTATTATTGGAAAATTTTATTTCAAACCTTATCACCTACGTATATAAATAAAATTTTTTTGGGACACTTATCTATGAATATTATTACAAAATAATATTTAAATATTTAAAACAATTCAAGGTGTTTCCCCCACCCCCTTATAAAAGGATACCACTCATATATCTTCATTACACTACATTGATCCACATAATTTGATCAAACCCTACCCAATTATCTTCTAAAATTATATATAAATGAATTAGACGGGATGGTATTCTTAAAATACTATTACAAGTTTCCTTAATGAAGGATCTAAGAGAGGTCTACCTATCACACCCGGACATCTGTAATAATTTTTATTTTTATTTATTAATTTTTATCTGGCTTTAATTTTTTTTTTGAGTTGTGGGCAGAGCCCAGATTAAATGTTTGTGTTTTGCTGATAAATGAGTGTTTTCGCATAGCGGTGTCCAGCGTACAGGCAGGGCACGGGTGAAGCAGTACGGCCTCACCAGATAAACATGAATCCTTCTTAGTGAATGAGTAATTAATTAATTAACGATTTAAATAATAATTTTAGCATGAAATAAGATTATGAAAAATGATAAAAAAATTTGAGGGTTCATTTAATAATAATAATAATAATAATTGGGATTGTTATTATTAATATTATTATTATTAATTCAGCTAATTTTTCATTAGGATTTGAATATTAAATTATTTTCATGTTTGTAAAATTGATAAAATTATTATTACTATTATTATTATAATTATTATTTTATTATTATTATTTATGTTGGTTTTTGTTTTAAGATTTATTTTAGTTGATTTTATTTTATTTCCTATTTCATTTTCTCTTTTTATATTCCATTTCTTTTCTCTTTTTTCCTCTCCCTTTTTTCCCCAATTTTCTCTTACTCTTCCCTCATTTCCATTACACTACACCCCTACCCCCCTTGGTTGGTCATGCGCAGAAGATCCCTCCCCCTACCCTAGGTTGTGCATCCCTCCACCTCCCTCTCTGGGCAGCTTCACCGCACCACCCTGCTATTCCGAGTCACACTGGACCCACGCCGCCATGCTTCTCACCCCACCAGACCCATGCCACTTCCTTTTTATGGTAGGTTTTCGGGCGCATCGTACCTCCAAAACCACTCTGTTATGCTCTACTAGCTTCCCACTACCCCTTCATAGGTGTTTTTCACCTTGTTTTATTATTTCATTCAATCAGTAGATTTGTGGTTAGGTTCTGATGGGGAGTTTGTTCCGATTTTGATGCATTTGTTTCGATACCATGTTTTAGGGACCGCTTCAGATCCTCCGTGGTGCGATTGACTTGTGGCAAGATTTTTTCATCAATTTTCATGGTTATTCCTTCACTGAGTCATGAGTCTCCTTGTTTAATTGTTATTTGAAAATTTTGGATGTGTGTTAAATTAAATTACCATGTTTATTCATTTTATTTTGTTCTACTAAATTTATTTCTTTTGAGATTTGATGTATAATTAATTTTTTAGTAACACTTCTATGTAATATGAGTTTTATTTGTTTTGGTGAAGAAAAAACTTCTTGAGAAGTTTTTCACTGTTCTATAATTTGTGGAATTAGTATATTAAATTAATTAAGGGCTACGAATTAATTTTTGAAAAGTAAGTGGTGTGTGTTTGGCCTTAAAAAAGGATTTTTGGGTGGGATTTGTGTTCAATGTCTTGTGATAATATTTATAGTCGTTTCAAAATATTTTTAAGTGGATTATTAAAACTTTCAATGTGTGTGAAACATTTTTGAATATTCTTATGGTGTGCATATGTTTTCAAAAGTGGGATTGAGTAATAAAATGAGGGTATGTGTGTGTCTATTCCTTGTTGTACATTTCACAATTTGTATTGTAAATTCTTTAACAGATAGAAAGTATGTTTTAATGATGCTTGGCTATAAATTTGGTTTTAAAGTGACTTTTTTCCTACTTGAAATTGAGTGTGTTAGTGGTGAAAACCCTTGATGTGTTATTTATAAATGTTATATATATTTTTTAGGTGTTTAATTATATTATTAAATTATATTTGTAGTGTGTTGGACTATTTGGTGCGGTTTTGAGTCACCAGTCCAAGGGTGACTCACCTGCGTGTGTATAGGTAATTAAATATATATATATATATATATAGGTTATCCCGTTATGTTTTTATTCATCTGTGGAATTGAATGCACATGTATAGGGATATGTGTGCCTATGTGTATATAAAAAAATGGATAAAAAGGTGAGTGGAGACTAGTATATGCGTATAAATATACCTATACAGATACCTTTGCACATGTTCATGGTCTTTGAAAATGTATTCATATGGGTTAGGTGTCTTTTAATATATGCGAAGATGCATATTCTTCTTGGGGGAGAATCGGATTTTAGTTAGAATGCGCCGAGATCCGAAGTGGATGGATTAGTTCCACCTAGAGGTTGGTCCCCTATGCATATGCCTTTAAATTGAATTCCTTAATTTCAGGGGTGTTTTAAAAATTATTATTTTTTATTAAATAGTATGTGAATTCTATGGGAAGTGAAGAGGATGCATGATATCAGTCTTTCCTTCGTTTTTCATGTTAGCTTTATGTTTTGACATCTGTATTTTCGATTAAAATATGATCCTAAGATTTTTTTATAATGTTTAACATTTTAAATGCTTAGAAGTAGTTTCTAAAATTTTTTTGGGTGTGTGGAGGGAATTTCTCAAAGTTTAGGGGTATATATTAGTTATGAAGGTTGATTTAAATACATATGGATTTTGGTATATTTTTAAAAAGGGGCATTTAGAAACTTTGTAAGTGATGGAAAAGGTATTTTAAAAAGGTCTTTTTCTATGTTGTGTGTAAATTGACAAAGGTGATGTTTTGTAAAGAGGGATTTTTTCATTGAAATTTTTGGCCTTTGTGTAAATGTGGAGGTGTAGTGTGTGTGCATGTGAACTTCAACTTGAGCACAAGGGAAACCCCATGAACCTGTGTGGGTGGACTAGGACAATTATGTTATATGATACGTAAGTGGTTCATCCCAATTTCTTCTAGTAGGATTGAAATTACGACACTTACTAAATACTTGTGATGATTTGTCACCATTAGGTTATGGGTGTTATCCCTAACAGTGTCTCATTCACGAGAACATAGATTATTGTGGTTCATATTTCATTTTTACACTGAGGTATGAGGATCCTAGGTCCCCAACTAATGTTATTTTCATTGTTATTTTCCATGGTGCTTGTGATATGATTTTCAATTCATATGTTTCATGCTCGTTTCCTCTTTCATGAAACCCTTATTTAAATTTAAATTCATTCCCTTTCATTTTGAAATGTTAATGCATGTTTGGATTCTATTTAGAAAATATAGTGGTATAGAAATATTTTCCATAAAAATGTAATCATGTTACTTGATTTTGAAAGGAATAAAAAAAATATTTTAATGGGTCTTATTTTCAAAAATAAATATTTTTGTTTCCTTTTTAACGGTAATGGAATAGGATGTTATTATTCATTGTCCTTCCTACTAAGAATTTCGGTGCTCAGGCATACTTTTCAGTTTCAGGTTCTGTTCTTAGATTTCTCTTGGAGAGCGTAGTTCTATGCTTGGTGGTGACCCATGGGGTCACTTGATTTATGCCTAGTTGGTTATCTTTATTTTATCCTCCATTGATAGTATTATTCTTATTTTTTTTGTTTATATTCAGCTACCTTTATTTTGTTTATCGTATAAACCATTCCCAACTGTATCACCATGATGCTCAGTAGTAGATTACAGATCATGTGTATCAGTAACGCCCTTTAGGCCATGTTGCAGATTAGTTCAGGCACTGGGTCAAATGGTGACCTGGATTGGTTCATGTAAAAATGGTATCAGAGGAGGTTTTGTTCTTATCATTTGGGGTGTCTAGTATATCATATATAAGATTGTCAATTCTCAACTAGTAGGTGAAGAAAGCGCATTGAGAACTATTTCTCATTCCAATCCTTCAGTATCCAGGGGTATTCTGGGATTTATGTGTTTGGATCTGTTATGTATGGATGGGTGATGAAAATAGGAGTAAACCAGTACTACACATGGTCTCACATGGAGTAGAAACCAATGTGATTCTTGAGAGTACGGTTCAAAACTCCTAGTGGTTGGATCTTTCTTAGGGCAGGGTTTGCTAAACCATGTTTCCCGGTTAAGCATGACCACTAGTTCTCCATCCAGGTGCTTTAGCATTGGTATTGTTTTGGTATAGATTTGGGTTGGCATAAAGGGGGTTTTAAAAGGAAAGAGGGCATTAGGGTTGCTTTCATTTTTTCTTGTTAAGAGTTTGGCATTATTTTTTGGGATCGTTTCTCTTGAAACTTGTTTTTGAAATTTGTAATTTGATTTTTTGAAAATGAATTTCTAAAATAATATCTTGTGATATTTGAAATTGAAATGATTTATTTTGAATATGGAAATCATTTTAAAAATTTGTCATAATTTTTTAAATGGTTTTGGAAAAATGTATTTTGGAATATTGGAAATGTTTTGTTTAGAAAGTGGAAGAAACTTGTTTTAGTCCATTGGTATTTATATGGGTGCTCATGTGTGCATGTGGATGTGATTAATTGATAGTTGGTGTCTCACATGGATGGGTTCCTATATGGCACGAAAAAACATATTTGTGAGGCATCCAATAATATAAGTAGGGAATGACTAATTTATAAGGCTACTTCTTATTTCCTAAAAAGTGTGCTTTTCTCTAAAATGAGTATTTTTGCTTAAATGAATTTGTAATTTTAAAATGGTTTTTCCCAGAGTTAAAACAACGGTTTCAAAATATATTTTTGACTTTGTTGGTAACTTCTTGTTTTTTTTCAAGTGAGTGTTTTTCATTGAAAATGAATCGAGTCCTTAGGATAGAATTATTATATTTTTGTCTGAAGTGTAGATGTTTGTATAGTGAGGTGAATTATTTTATGGAAGGATAATTTGTGTTTATTTTTTGGGATATTCCCCCTAGAAAGGTGACATAGGTTTCCAACATGTCTCTATGTTCTTGTCTCAGCCTATACTCTCTATGGTGTGATAGTGTTGGGTTTTTCTCGGATGTGTTGGTTGTTTGTAGGCATTGAGGTCGGTTGAATATCAATGAGTTATTTTGGAATGTTGGGAGTGTCTCCAATTTTTTTGGGACTCCAAATTATGTGTAGGTGTATGTGGCCTCGAGTATATTTGGAGGAGCAGTACTAAACTAGTGAATGGTGATTGTTCCATTTTTGTTGCAAATGTGGATGTCTTGAGTGATCATTAAGACTAACTTCATTATGTGGTTGTACCTATGAAAGTGAAGTTGAGGGAATGAGGTGGATCTCTTAGGTTCTTGACCAGTTAATAGATGGTGAGGGAGGTGTGTTGACCCTTCAATGAGCTAGTTTCAGGTTCCCCAGAGGTGGTGTGAAGTGATCAGTTTAAAACTTGTAATAGTTATTGGTCTTGTTAATATTGTGTTTAGTGAATGTTCCTCATCCGATGAGAAGTGTGAACCGAAGGGACCAATTATTAACATTCCACTTCCATCATTTCATGTTGTGTGTTTGACCGACCACTCAATTGCATATATCTAGTGTGGTCGGTCTGGAAGTCTAAGTCATTCGCCATAATTCTCAGTTGGTGTGTTGACACAGTGGTCGCTTGTGAAACAAGGATAAGTCTTTAGGTTACTTTTCTAATGGAGGAAGATCCTGTCAGAAATGATCATCTTTTTATTGTGAGGCTATAGATGCTTCATACATTGGGGCCCCAGCCATAGGTCTCGGGATTAAGCTTGCATGCAGTAAAAATTCATTGGATGTGGGACAGTTTTTGTCTGACATAAGTCTGTAGTGTCAGGATGGGGACAGCTTAAGTTCCCTATTGAGGTATTGTCTCTGAAGTATTCATTTTTTTTGTGAAGGGCCTAAAGAACTTTTCATCTTATTGTGGTATTAATTTGTGTTAGTCTCTCTTGGGCTCTAAAGAGGTTTGAAGAATCCATGTTCTTGTAAATCCAGTGGGTGTGCTCTTTGAACCTTCTTGTGGGTCGGTAAGGAATTGAAATTGTAATAATTTTGGAGATTCTCTGGTCATGGGTAATTGACGCATGCCTGTATAGTTTGCCTATTGGTTATGGGTTTCCACTCTCAAACCCCTCTAATGAGGCTGATTATTGGCTAGTGTAGAAATCATCTATGCAGGTCGACCCATGTTGTTGGGTTCATAATGAAGAGTTCTGTCTGTATCACTGAAAGTAAACTAGGAATACTCGTGCGGGTTTCATGGTGTTAAGAATGTTCTAAAATGGTGGGGAGACCCACTATGGGTCTCTTTGGTGTCTCCTCTTGTGTTGGTTTGGTTAAACATAGGGATATTGGAGGGTCAATCAAGTGTTAGAGGTTGTCTGCGTTTGTGATTTGTTTTTGTTCGAAGAACCATTGTTTGACGAGAACCCTAATATGGTGGGGAGACAACCATGGTGAGAACTTGTGGAAAACTCTACTTACAAAGTGTTATTGAAAGGGAAATCCCTTACTTCTTCTCTATTTCACCATGACCGTAGTTATCAGTTAGCTTATGGTGATCTATGATATAGTTGTGTTTGGAGGTGAATAATTTACCATTGGTCATTTTTCCTTGACATTCTAGTATTGAGAACTATGGCGTTTCAGGATATGGGTGTTTCGAATTTTGGGTCTTCGGGTGATTGAGGTTTTTTTAGTGTCTCCATGGTCTCGTTTGGAACCCTTCGTTAACCTAGTCATTTGGGACTTTCTATGGGCAGAAAGGGTCATTGTGGGAGGAATTGTCACACCCGGACAACTGTAATAATTTTTCTTTTATTTTATAATTTTTATCTGGCTTTAAATTTTTTTTGGAGGTGCGGGTGGAGCCTGAATGAAATGTTTTTATTTTGCTGATAAATGAACATTTTGTCTTGGCGGTGTTTGGTGCGCAGGTCGGGCATGGGAAAAGCCATATGGCTTTGCCAGATCAATTTGTGGCCTACTTAGAGCACGAGTAATTAATTAAATAATGAGTTAAAAAGTAATTTGAGCACAAAATAAAATAAGGAAACAAATCATAAAATAAATTTATAGTTCTTTTAATAATAATAACTATGATTATTATTATTATTATTATTATTATTTTAGTTAATATTTTCATTAGGCTTTGAATATTAAATTATTGTCATGTTTGTAAAATTTATAAAATTATTATTATTATTATTTTGGTATTATTTTTTTAAGATTGCTTAATTTTTAAGGTTTATTTTATTTTATTTTGTTTTATTTCTGATTTATTTTTCTTTTTTTATTTTCCATTTCTCTCCTCTTTTTTACCCTATCATTTCCCTAATTCTCTCTTCCTCCCCCCTCATTTCTGTAGTGCTACACCCCTAAACCCCTAGTCTGTCACACAGAGTAGATCCCTCCTCCTTACCCTAGGTCATGCAGCTCTCCTCATCCCTCTCCAAATAGATGTGTCACGCTGCCCTCCTCCCTCTATAGCCAGCCACACAGTTCCACCCAACTTTTCTGCATCGCACCAAACCCGCGCCTCCCTGCTGCCAATACAGTCCCACGCCGCCCCCTTTTTTTGACTAGTTTTCTAGCACATCAATCCTCCAACACCTCTCCATTGTGCCTGAATAGCTTCTTCCTCCCCCGCTATAGGTGTGTTTCGCCTCGTTCGATTGTTTCATCCTTTCATTAGATTTTCGGTTAGGGTTTCATGGTGGGTTTGGTCTGATATTTTGGAATTTTTGTTGATACATTGTTTTTAGGGTCCTCTTTTGATCCCCTACGGTGTAATTGTCATGCGGTGGGAGTTTTATGTCAATTTGAGTGTTTATTTCTTCACTATGGTAGGTGGTTTCTCATTTATTTTTTATTTGAAAATTTAGGTTGTGTTTTTAATTAACTTAGCATATTTATTCATTTGATTGTGTACAATGAAATTGGTTTTGTTTGAGATTTGATGTATAGTTAATTTTTTAGTAACATGTTTAGGATATTTGATTTTTATTTTTTTGAAAAAAAACCCATGTCGAGATGTTTATCACTATTTTATAATTTGTGCAATTATCTTATTAAATTATTTAAGGGCATAAAGTTATGCGTTGACATGTAATTGGTGTGTGTTTAGCCTTAGAAGAGGATTTGGGGGGGGGGATTTTGTGTTCAAAGTCTTTTGATACTATTTGGAGTCATTTCAAAATATTTTTATGTAGATTATTAAATCTTATAATGTGTGTGAAACATATTTTTATATTTTTTTGGTGTGAATATGTTTTCAAAAGTGGGTTTGAGTAATCAAAAGGGGGTATTTGTGTGTGGGTTCCTTATTGTGCATTTCTAAATATTTATTATAAATTCTTTTAAAAATGGAAATTATGTTTTAATATCTCTTAGTTGTACATTTGGTTTCAAAGAGAATGTTTCCTACTTGAAATTTATTATGTTATTGGTGAAAACCCAAGATGTGTTATTTTTAATTTTTTATAGATTTTTTAAGTGCTTAATATTTTTATTAAATTATATGTGTAGTGTGTTAGACTATTTTCTATGGTTTGGAGTCGCCAGTTTACGGGCAACTCACCTTTGTGTGCATAGGTAAGTAAATATATACATGTAGGTTCCCCTATTATGTGTATATTCATCCATCACATTGAATATACATGTATGGGGCTAGGTATCCCTATGTTTTTATATAAAAACGTATACTCAGGTGAGTGGAGAATGGTATATGCGTATTTTCATACCTATAAGGATCCTCTTGCACATGTTCATGGGTCATGAGCACGTATTCATAGAGTCTAGGTTCCCTTTCATATATATGAAGACTCATATGCTTTGTGGGGGAGCAACATCTTTTAGTTAGAACGTTCTAAGAGCCAAAGTGGATGGCTTGGTTTAACCTTGAGGTAGGTCCCCTATTCCTATACCATTAAATTGTATTGCTTAATTTCTTGGGTGTTTTAAAAAGTATTTTTTTATATTAAATAGTATATGCATGCTATGATACATGATGGTGATGCTTTATGTTGGTCCATCCATTATTTTTCTGGTTCTATTTATGTGTTGACACGGGTATTTTCCATTAGAAAATTATTTCAATCTTGTTTTAGAATGATTAAAATTTTAAATGCTTAAAAGTAGTTTCTAAAATGGTTTTGGGTGTGTCGAAGGTATTTATCAAAGTGTTTGTGTGTATATTAGCTGTGAAATTTGATTTAAATGAATATAGATTTTGGAATGTTTTTAGAAAGGGTAATTTGGGAACTTGGTAAGTGATGGAAAAGGTATTTGAAAATGGGATTTTCTATGGTGTGCGTAAATTGAAAAAGGAGATTTTTTTTAAAGAGGTTTGTTTTCATTGAAATGTTTCGCCTTTGTGTGAATGTGGAGGTTTGGTGTGTGTGAATTTGTACTTCAACATGATCACAAGGGAAACCCCCATTACCTATGTGGGTGGACTAGGACTAGTACGCTAGATGATATAGATGTCGTTCATCCCAGTTTCTTCTAGCAGGATTGACATTACAACACTAACTAAATACGTGTGATGATTAGAGACCACTATATTATGGTTGTGTTCCCAACTAATGGATTGTGCATGAGAACGTAGATTTTTGTGGCTCATATTCTATATTTAAACTGAGGTACGAGGATCCTAGGTCCCCAACTAACACTATATGCTTATGTATTTCCCATGGTTCTTGTGGTATGATTTTAAATTCAGTTGTTTCATGTTTGTTTCCTCTTTCATAAAACTATATTTAAATTTAAATCGATTCTATTTCATTTGGAAAAGTTAATGCATACATAGATTCTATTTTGAAAATGTGGTGATAGAGAAATGTTTTCCTTAAAAATTTAATCATGTTACTTTATTTTGAAAGGAATGAAAAAAATATTTTAATGGGTCTTATTTTCAAACTAGCATCTTTTGGGTTTCTTTTTAAAGGTAAGGTCATGGGGTGTTGTTATTCCTTGTACTTCCTACTAAGAATATTAGTGCTCCCGACTACTTTACTTTTTATTTTTAGGTTCTAGTATTGGATCACACTTGGTGAGCATGGTTCTATGTTTGGTGGTGACCCATGGGGTCACTTAGTGGTATGTCTTACTGGTTAACGTTATTTTATCTTCCACTCTCAATGTTGTTTTTGTTTTCTTCAGTTTATATTCAACTACTTGTCTTTTTTTTGGTCCAAAATATTCCCAACTATCTCACCATGAGGCCCACCACTAGTTGTCAGCCTGTGGGGACTGGGAATGCCCTTCGGTACATATCGTGGATTGGGTTGGGCACCGAGTCAAATGTCGACCCATCTTGGTTAGTGACACTACCAAACAATAGGTTATCATGTTTTCCGACTCTTTCAAATTTCTTTATTCTTATAAATAATATAATTTTTTTTAAACTTACTAAAAAAATAAATTTAATATCATAAATATACTGAGATGTTATTATGACTATATTGAAACCATTTTTCACTTCTTCTTAATCCTACATAAATCCAAAACATTGCTCATGTGTATGCATAGCTTACCATCGCCACGTACCAGTGTAAATTGTTTTTCATCACCATTTTACATGGGTGGTTATAAAGATGGAACTATTAATATATGTGACATTTATGACATAATTAGGATCTTATAAATATAATATATCATTTACCTTATTATCCTTCCACTAACAAAAAATGATAACATTGCTGGTGCATATGTGTAGACTAAAACCGCCATGAATCTATGTAATTCATTTTTCATGTTCAAATTTAAAGGATGATTATAAATATGCATAAAATGAATAGATATGATTTTTATACTGTTAATAAAATTTTGGATATGATGGAACAATTATAATTATTCAATGATTGTAACTACAAAACTGAAACTTACATATAAAATTAAATCATTCACACTCGTGTACAATGATTTTAATAAAACAATTGTGAATAAATGGTTGTAAATACATTATAAAGAGATCATATATGAAAATATAAATATTAATATGTCTCTGGTATATAAATATAATAAATTTAAATTTATTATACATGAGGCTAAAATCACTTACAAAGAAAGCTAGATTTGAGGTAAGGGTTTATTTTAGAATCTCATACATATTCGAGATTGTTTATGTTTAAATATATGTCAAGGGAATTATTTGATATTTATATCTTAAACCCAATATATTTTCCTCTCCTTTTATTATTTATATAAATTCAAAATTTTTCTTTCATTTTCCTCCCTTTAATTACTCAAGAGACTGAATGAATGTTTTCAAGGAAAACATGATTAATTTTATATTTGGTTGGGAATATTTTTCTTCAAAGACCATATTTTATTTAAAAAATTTTCAATAATTTTTTACTATTCTAAAATTTTTTATTAAATAAATTTTTATTCATTTTTTACTTTCTATAAAAAAACAAAAGAAATATTTTTTTTGATTTTCCAAATGAAGTTTTTTTTTCAAAAGGTGTGAATGAAATCATTGTTTTATAATAAACATCACAAATGACTTTTCCAAATACAATGATGCCTATTTTATTTGAAGATTAATTCTCACATTTTCATAGTTAGTTATAAAAAATGGTGTTTACTAATATTTTGGATATTTTTTTATTTTAATTAATTGATTTTAAAATGAAAATAATATTTTTCACAAAAAAATTTTACTGATATTTTAAAATTATTTTCATCTATGTAAAAATCCTTTTATAAATATTATTATTTAATGGGGATATAATATAATGATAAAATTCACCATATTTCATTGGATGTATTTTGATCATTTTATCTAGGGAAATTATTGACATTATGTATGCCAGTTCTTCCAATATTGGTAGTTATTAATAACTAAATAATGTTGATTAAGTTATATTGTTTATTAGTATGATGAATTAATTTTACTTGTTAATTAATAGGTAGGGTCATAATTAAAAATCCCCTTGATGCATCGGTAGGTCTTATGTGACAAAGTAGGTTGGATATTTGTCCATGGTCATACCCATTTGTGCAACATGTATTGGCATGATGTTTTGAGGGTATTTTTATGATATATAGCATGATGCATTCCATCATTAGGAAATTAGTTGTTTATTTCCATGTTATTATTCGAATATTTATATCATTCATGGATAATTTTCATGCTCAAGTGATTATTTATATCACATTATTTTATCATCATTTATTCATGAAATATTACTTATGTATTATTTATTCTATGATATCTTCTATTGTACGCATTCCCTTACTAAGAATTTGATCTCACACTTATATTATGTTCCCATTCCCTAGGATTCTAAGAAGCTTACTCTGATTCATATTCAAGGATATTCTAGAGGCTGACTAACTGAAAATTATTATTTTTATTAATAAAAACACTTTTGTGGGACAATATAGAAACCATAAAGTTCAACATAACACCCAAACAACCCCAAGAAAAAAACCAGGATCTGCCTCTTCCAAGCATAAGCAGAAACCACCATCCCCAATGCAAGACCACTCAACAATCCCATGGAAGCATGGTCCCTCCCGATGGCAAATCCATCCCTCTCAGTCAACCTAATCCCAAATGGCCTGCAATGGTGATAGCAGAGTGCTCTAGCCCATCTGAAGCCGATCCTATCAAAATTCCAGGTGAACATTAACCAAAAAACACACCAAACCCAAAAACCGGGTCCTAAAACCCAGGTCAGGATCTCCCAAACTCAGAGAAAAGAAACCAACAATTAACTAGAAACATTGAAGGATAATTTGAGCTTACCAGAATACAATTCCAGGAACAATTTCCAAGATAAGGAGGATACCTGGATGTTTATAGACTCTAACCACATCTTTTCCAGCTCCGAATCCATCTGATCCCAAGTTTGAATATACTCCTCTATGCTAATCTTCCCATTCTTAAATCCCCTGACAAGGATAAGGTCCTGTTTTTCCACCCAATCATATTGCTCCTTAGTAAGTGTCATTTTTTAAGGACTCCCCGTCATTTCAGCTACCTCCTCTTCTTATGTGTTTAGCCAAAACACTTTCTCACTCACATCCTCCTCATTACTCAATAAAAGGTCCAAGAATTTCTCACCCTGAACCCTTGATGGCTGTAAGAACACCTCTTCTAGGGAGTCCTTATTGTCACTTGCTTTCCTAGCAGACCGAGTTTCCATAGGAGGTGGTAAGATGGAATAATCCTTCTTGGCCCTCCTTCTCAAACCACCCCTATCCCTATTAGGACTCGACATTTCAATTACTGGTAAAATGTTCTCAAGCCCATTGTTAATGCATTATACCCCCCCCCCAATCTAAATCATCTGTAAAATTATGAATAGTACCCGGATCAACCTCATCTATTCCTTCAAATCAGTTTTTCATATTAATTGAAGATAGAGTGTTGCCATTCTGAAAATCATGTAATAAATCCAATTCCTGAAACATCCCATTCTCACCACTGCCCTGGCCAGCACCCTCAAGTGGTGAATTCATCTTAATTTGCATAGGAGGAACCATCATGGATGGACTCCCAGCCCCTAGGTTACTCACAACATTACCATCACATTGTTCCATACCTTAATCATTTTTATAACCATCGATAAGCAGGTGGACAGCCCCTACCTCATCAGCAGTTCCATCTTCAGCCAGTCCCTCCTCAATAATTTCAGGAATCCCCTCAGCCGCTTCGCTACACCCAACCACCCTACTTCCCAAATGAGACAACTCTTGATGAAGCTGAACTTCCTTCCCCCCAATAATCTTCTTATAAAGTAAGGTCTCTTTCCCTCTTTTAACAACCAGTTCAAGACACCTCTGTCCCACACTTTCCAACTCATCCATCCCCACATTCTTCTTGTTGGACCTTGAATCCCATCCCAAGACCCCATATTTCCCTTTGTTACCAACCAATGAAGGAGGCCTATTCTCCACTGCAATTGGAACCTTCACCTTATTCCTCTTGTGACATCAATCTCGAGAATTCCCCATCAGCTTGAATCCAATGAAAAATTCTATCCATGATTCATACACCACATGTTGTTTACGTCTGTATTCATCACCCACAGTAATCCAAACATACTCAAAAGGATCCATCGATATATCAATTTCATCAAAAATTTGTGGGTTAATGGGATGACATAGCGCCTTTGTGCGACATTCCGAGAATAGATATCTACCAATTAGGTTCCCTAACATATGAAAAATTGCGGGATTTTGAAATGGAAAAGGCAGACTGGGAAGACTTACCCAAATTTCCATCATCGAGGGGTCCCTCTTCATTTGTAAATCAAAGGACCACAAGAGAAACAGAAATTTGAAACTGAAAAAGGAACAAGGTGCACTTGAACAGTCCTTAATGTGATCAAATTCTGAAGAAAAACGAACCATGATTTTCCGCTTGTCAAAAATCCCCACTGTCGCCTTATCTTGAAGACCCCAAGCTTCGAAAATGTGCTTGTCTAACAAATCAACTAAAGTACAACGCCCATAGAACCTTGCAACTAACGTGTGCTTCAATAATTCCAAGGAAGCTGAAAACTCCGCAAGAGAAATTCTAGAAGGAATAATATGTTTTTCAAATAATATACTATGTTGTATTTTATTTTTTCAGATGTAATGTGATAATCAAGAATGTATTTAGTTTTCCAAGACTAGTAAGCTGTTTGATCCAAAAGTTGTGATCACTTGTATCTATTGACAATGTAATAAAGTATCCACCATGTTAGGGCTACTAGGGTTAGAATTGTTATATTTTATATAAGATATAGGCACTTAACATTTAGGGTTTCCTATAATACACTTTCCTTATATAAGATAATTCATGGGAACCTAATGATTAGGGTTACCCATATTGAATGATTGAGGTCTTGGAAAGTGTTTTATTTGGAAGGAATCTCCCTGTACTAATTTATGGGTTTTCTTTTAAAGTATTACCATTTTCATATACATCATATGTGATGACCCATAGATTATACTTGATATTTTTTCCTAAATAAATCATTGTTATATTATATTATATAGTATTATACGCATTAAACACATGGAGAAACCAAAAAACACTATTTCATTAATAGTTACCATTACTCTAATCAATAACTAAACCCATGAAAATATGTAACATATCAACCCAAGTGTGACACACCAATGTCCCGATCTTGTCGGTCACATGACCTCAAGCATTCCTCCCCATATTCTAGAGGTTGTCGACTAACATCGAGTGTCTAAAAATGATCATGGGGAGACTATACCATCTTTATCAAAGTAGCACAATAGTTGAAATAAATAAGAGTAACCAAATGATATAATGAATTACCAAACTAAACTATAATCACATGATGACAAATATAGAAAATAAAATATCAAAATATAAATATTAAATATGTCTTTCAAATATATGTCACGTTTCAATATAAAAAACACAAAATAAATAAAGACACTAAAGACTCCCATGTGGGTCCGAAATCATGTTTGGTTCCCTCATCCATGTTCTGTCCCAACTCATCCATCTAATATATGACCTTTTCCTTTTTCCTTATTTTGAAATATAAACTATATTTGGGTACTAATTAGGCAGCCTAAGTGTGATGTGAGTACAAATCATTTTTCCACCACTAAAGATGTATAAACATATTTTCTAGTCAATAATAGTGTATGTAGTATTATAAATAATAAATTACAATGAATAAAGTAAATAGTCACCACATTTCCGTATTCTTTAATTAACCAAATAAACCCCCTATGTTCTCAAGGATACATAAACCCTCAAACCATTCTCCAGCCCATGCCTAAGTCTAAACTATACCCAAGGTATATAAAATATCACAATACCATGGTTACTGTTCATCATCTCAATTCATATCATATCCAATTGGAACCATAGTCCAATACAAATCTCACGGGCATAGAATATTGTTTATAGAACCTTGTGGGTATTTGGAGCCTATATCCCAATCCCACAACTCAATATCACATGGTTATTTAGATCCTCATCCCCTATCGCATACTCACTATCATATATGGGTATTCAGAGCCTCTGTTTCTTATCCACACCTTAATATCACATGTGGGTATTTGGAGCCTTAGTTCCTATCTCAAACCCATTTATCACATAAGGGTATTTAGAGATTCATTCTGTATCCCACACTCATATACAAATCAATCACACATTTATCACATATATCACATCAATCAAAGTTAACAAAAATTAACCCTCTTATCATATTTCACAACATGGAATACCACATCAACTATAAAAATTCATGATTCAATACTTTTATCCCATGGAATAATATGACCAACTCACCATTAAACCATTTCGTATCATTTAATTCATAATACCCATTAACCCATTAAGATCAATTCAACCATATCATAATTCTCACTATCAATTAATCTATAATCCCATTAATTAAACAATTACACATTCCCAGTTTCCCATAAATTCTATAATCTCAACATTTCATTAACTAATTCACTAAATAATTATTCCAATTCAACCAATTGATCAATTACAGCATTCCATTAATTAATTCACTAATTAATTAATCAAAATCCACCAATTACATTATTACTTCAATTACAATTAATTCATTCACAAACTAATTAATCCAATTATACCAATTGCATAATAAAAATATTTCATTAATTAGTTCACTAATTAATTATTCCAAATCAACCAATTCCAATTTTCCTGAAGTTAAACCAATCCATCATCACATGGTAACAACATTAAATCAATTCTTTGATGCCATAAATTAATTAATCAACTGAGTTACTCAATTAAAGATTCAATGTCCAATCATGCCAATTGAAATATTAAAACACATACATGAAATTAAAATTAAATACTATGGGAATTGAATTTAGATAACTTGCATCAAGATCGTTGATGGATGCTTGCAGACATAAATCCCCAATTAAAGACAAACAATGAAAATCATGATGAAGAGTGAGATCTAGATTTGAAACCTAGATCATAGATCCAAAGGATTAGTTATATAAAAACCTAGATCTATATCCATTACCAATGGAGGGAAAATCCCTCTAAAATATGAGCTATGGATGGGAGAGAGAGAGAGGAAACCACATGAGATTAGATTCTATTACGAGAGATGTACGGATCTTCAATCTAGGAATTTATTTTTCATAAAAGAAGGTAATAATTCCTTGGAATTCATTCAAGAAACTCCGAAAATGAGATAAATCATTTAGGGATAGTCTAGGGTTGATTTTTGGTGAATTATATGGGTTTGGGTAATTTTAATCTATTTCTTGAGAGATTAAATTCTTGTGTGCACAATTTCTTGTATGGGGTGCACAATTACCCCTCACCATGCACCCTAACTGTGCGTCTCACTTAGGGGTGTCACACGCTTACTTCTAAGAGTAAAAAAAGTTTTAAAACCCATGTAACATCCATGCGAATCATCTGTCTTTGGGTTCATATAGTTTTATGGTCTAGAAACACAGTTTGGGAAAGTCGTCCGCCAACTATGCACTGCCCCCCTTACATCCAAAAACATCAAAATTTCACACACACACACCAAAGATAAAAACAAAAAAAAGTACAATAAAAACAAAGAGAATGTGTTCCTAAAATAAAGCTCATGAAATCTCTATAAAAGGTCAAGATCTTACAATCTCCCCACCTTATAATCGCTCCTCCTTTAGATATACATCCAAGCATATATATGATTTTGAGGTAAAAATATTGGGACGCTAATCCCACATATCCAATTCTCTCTCCCAAGTGTACTCCTGATCATGGCCATGTTTCCACAATATGTTAACTATCAGCACAGTATTTCCCCAGAACACTTTCTTACTGTGATCCAACACATGTATCAAATTCTCCATAAAGGACGCATCAACCTCAAGCTCAAATTTATCCACATCAATCACATGAGAAGGGTTGGGGTGATACTGTCAAAGTTACTAGAAATAAAAAATTCCATGCATAGCATTGTACCTCTATAGAATAGCTAATCAGTATACCACCAGCTTGATTCTTTCCACGACTTCAAATTTTTCAACAAACATGGGTGAAAAGTTTCTTGGCATCTGAATCGTGATGGGAGAAAATAAATGTGACACCCAAAGGAATATGTGATCTCCCTCTACAAACTCTTGGGGCCATTGGTGCCTATCAGCATAGATCTTATTCCCACTCTGAGTCGTGTCCATACATTTCTAAATTATCTAAACCTAATTTTTTCCATAGCCTTAGGATCAATGACATTGTTCCAACTATAATTTCTAAGATAGAACCCTGGAAAAATCATTAATTTAAGGCCCAATTTAAAACAAAACCCAACTAACACCCCAGGTCACAAAACAATCAACCCCACTGCACTCTTGATTTCAGAACCACTAAATTTTAGAGTTTGGAACCACCATCATCATAGGACAGAAGAACCTCAACTCAAACATCCCAATAAACTGACGCATTTCCAAACTCACCATACTCAAATAACCCTGAGAACACCATCTAATATTAGTATTTGTCATTTCCATCAGAACCACCCTAAATTGACACACATCTATCATTCATGCATTAACCAAGGAACACATGACTTCTTTCCATGACTCAATTATAACCCGGAAATTCACTTATCATTTAAGCACCATATAAAGGTGGGTTATAACTCACTACATCTTCTCCTTTTTAACTAGTCATGTCGATCCATCCTCATCCAACCCATTCTACAAATTCCCATGCTCTATTATCGACATGTTACTCCATCACTAACCCACAACACCTTATCATTTAAGAACACCACCCTCATATGATCACACTTACTGATGTTTATCATTGAATTCTTGTGAAATTCCATCATCAAATCATCCATGACTCCCAAGCTGTCTTCGAGATATACTTCTCCCACTAACACATTTTGAACCAACCACTAATTTTTTCATTTAGAAACAACCATATCCAAAGTTAAAGTTTTTCTTAAATAATAACCACATCCAACAACCACTTTTCTTTTCCCAAGGAATCCCAACATGTACCTCATCGGTCCCTTAATTGTCAACCTGATGCTAGAACATCCAACTCATAATCATCACCACACACTTACAAACTATCCGGCATGAGGGTTATACTCCCACGACTAACATGTGACTCCTTGCCTTATGAGTATCATTATCACTGATTTTTTAAGAAATTATAACCACCACATCACATGAATAAAACAAAATTTAAACCCTATAACTTGGATGTAGCCATCTTGATTTTTATAGGAAAACAAAAAATATCAACCGCTACCCATTCCTGGATTCTGAGAACAGCACCCATGGAATTCATTGACTTTAAGTCAATCCTGAGAAGCACATATGAAAACTTTATATAGTGTACCTCCCACCATCTTGCTCAAAATATACCAATTCATGACTGTAACCTCCAAGAGGCCCCATATCAAAACCAAACACATTCAAGTAGCTATGTATAAATCCAAAGCTCTCTCAATAAACTTGTGATGATTTCAAGGTATTGGAAATCATTTTCACTAGTTAAAAGTATACTAACAAGTAATCAGTTAACACCACCAAAATGTTTCTATCACTAATGTTAACACCCACTATGGATTCACCTAGACCTATCGAATGTATTAGGCTTCCCTGTCAGCCAAAATCACATCAAAATCCAACAACCATGACTCGAATAGGGTTGCTAACCTAACTAACCACCACTTCATGGATCACTTCTCGGAAGTCATGAATCAATGCATCATTTGGAACAACTACCACCCACCTTTAAAGTTCATTCATTAAGACTATAGAGACTCACAATATAAACAACTTTTTTCTCCACACTGATCCAAAAACAATTGGTCCCTCACACAACAAAGCATAATGCATCCCCATAATGTTCCCAACACCCATTTATCTTCATAATCATCAAGGTCATGCACCCTACTACATTAATTCATTGAACACAACACATGATTCCACAAAAGAACCCAAAGATAGACCCAAAAGCCAACTCACACAACCAACCATGCCTACAGGCCCTCCAGCCTCATCAGAATCAAGGTATTTTCAAACTTTATCTCTTAAAACCAAACCATTTTTACAAACAATTTCAACCCCATATCTTCCCCTCACCTCGAGTGTCACTTCCATATGAAAAACATCAATACATTATTTGATCACCCTTGTATTGACATCCAAAATTAACATCGATTCCATTCTTGAACACCATAAAAACTATAGTACCGGGTTTTAGAATGATTGTGCCTTCCAAAACTACCCTTAAACACCACATAAGAACTCAAGTGATTCTCTTAGAATGAAACTAAGGTGTGAATATTCAATTTTACTAAAAATGATGCAACCAACCGTGCATTGATTCCACTAACAAAGAAACCACATGTGCTTCATGTTCCAAGGCACCCGAAATGTTGTGCTAACCTCCCTTGAAGCTACCTTCAATTTCCAAAGGGTGTCGACTCATAGACATAACCTGAGTCGCATCATTAAAACCATTAACTTTCCTAATTAGTCTTCTAGACCAAACCCACCCTAGGATACACTCTCCATGTTCCACTGTCGAAACCCAAATATCCACCTATGCTAAAGGAATCTAAAGGTTATCTCAATCAGGATGATCCCTCTTTTGGGTCACCCTTATAGGTAAAAAACCAAATCTATAAACTAGAGTCACATCTAACAAGGACCACCGGATCTCCCTCTAATCCATACACATTAAACCTCAATATCTTTCTACTCACATTAGCATTCCTACCCCCATTCTGAACACACTGATTCCAATTCACCATGTAGCCTTGTACTCTAGGATGCACACTAGGGATAATTTGCTTCACATATTACCGCTACCATCCCAACACCCACTCTAGGGTCTAAAGAAAAACATATAAGATCCCACTCAGAGGGGTTTTCATATTAACATTCATTGACAATATCTCACACCCAAAGGCCTCACAACCTATAAATGAGTTCTAAAAATTTGGAAATCTATCTGTCCAAACCACCCATACCTTGCTCCAAATAAAAAAACGCAAAGGATACTCATATCCCATGACTCATGGGTACATCTTCTATATAAAATGAGCAAGGTTCTCAGGGAACTTCTCTTCCCCTAAAATACCTAGAACCAATGGTGTCTCTTGTTCCAAAAATGGAGGCTCATTTCCCATTGTGTCCTCTAGTTTTCTTATCATCAATTTTCATCATGGAGGCCTATCTCTATAATTCAAAAAACAAATATTAGGAAACATTTCACAAAATTATGATATTTAACAAGAGGTAATCACACAAATTAATAACAAGTCATTACCCCTCTTTCTGACACATGGTCAAAATCGAGGCATTATCACTTCCCTTAACCATCATACATCTAGGTCATGGTTAACAAAGGGTAATCACATTCTCGTTGTCCTGTTTCTAATTAAACACCCAATTATTCATATTTTTAATCATTTTAAAACTTTCAATTTTTCATTATGAACAATTTTTAGTTTAATTACACAATAATGGAAAAACATTTCAATATCAACTACTAACTCAAAACCAGCTTTTCTTGTGCATGCCTAATGTGATGCATGTCACAAAATAATCTTGAGTACCTAAAATGATGAATTTATACTCAATTATCAAACAATATTGGGACAGAAGTCAAATATTAGTAAATCATAAAAACAATTATCACATCACACAACAAGTTCATCAATCGAGGTGAAATGACATACAATTGTAACAACATACAACAATAGAAACAATAATTATATTTCACAAGAAATATCAAGTATCACTAAGTGGGGGAGGTTTGAATAAGTGATTTATTTATTTTTTAGTTTCCTTCCTTTTGAAACAACCTTAACCTCTTATTAATGATTTTTTACCTTGCTAAAACCAAAACAAACACACAAACATAGGAACACAAGAATTTAAAAGGTTCATTGGTCAAAAATAGTATCCACTTCCTTGGTATGGTTTAGAAACAATCCAATACCACAAAATACACTACAATGATATCCTTTTGTGTGGAATAAAATGAGTTTGATATGACCTTACACTCATGTAAAACTTTGTTCAATATGATAGTGAATGTTCTTCAAATAGCTCAAAATCTTATAATTCAATTTTTATAACAAGTTTAACATACATGTTACAGTACTACATTGTCAAAGTTTACAAATATGATCTTAAAAATAATTTTTCACTTTCTTAACCAGAATTAGGTAAGAAATTCTTCTAAAATTTGTAAGGACACTCGGTCTGATTTCCTAATCCAATTATCTGGTCTAATTTTTCGGACTGATTATATAACTTTTTCAGAAAACTATTAAATAATTATAATATGAATTTTCCTCAATCCAGAAAACCCGATCAGATTGATTTCTCTGATTCTGGAAACTCTAAATACTATATTGTCACTTCTCATTTTTTATTGTATCTAGAAAATTTCCGTAGGAATGCTGAATATTGAAACTTTGTCTCTTTATAATTCTTCATTATTACACCTTCTCTCTTCAATGGTACATCTGTGTCAAAAAATAAAAAGTACCTTATCCTTTTAAATGAGACCCAAAAGTGGTTTAGGTAGGATTCTAAACAATCTTTATCGCTAAACCAAATTTCCTAAAACATCAAATTTTCCATAAATCTTGGCTATATATTTGACTTCTTAAACACTTATCAACTCTTCTAGAACCTTATTGAATCTCTTCATGACTTCATCTCACATCAAGCTTTCTTAACAATCTTCACACCAATTCTGATTGCCATTCTAGTTTCCTTATTATGATTGAAGCATATGGTTACTCAGATTTACTTGATCCAATATCAAATCAATTAAAATTGATGACGTCTCATTACATACATCATGAAAATTGTAACAAATTAAAACACATGTATTCTCTTTATGATTATTTTTATTGATAGAAAAAAATGAGGAGAGAATGATTTCTTAGTATGAATATAGAACTTCAGCATCAGGTTAAAAACATCTTTTATCAAGGATGTATTCCGAATTATTCAAATAGACAGCTCCCATTAACAACATTTTTATAATTTATTTAAACAAAATTTCAAGATCCCCCTTGATAACACTTTTGGATGATTTTTTGAGAAAGATAATTTTTTTTCTTTTCCTCAGAATGATGATCATATGTCTGATAATATTATTTATGCCAGCCTATGTCTGATGAATCAGTATCTTGTTTATTTCGTCAATGGTGTCAACCCCAGTTTGATGGATCTTGACCCAATTGTTAATAAAAACATATTTCTCTTGAACTAGTTAAAAAATATCCAAAAATTAATCTTGATTAAAATAGTTAACTATATTTTTGATAGATCTATGGTTTTATTTCATATAAGTACCCACAACATTACTTATTCTCTTTTCAAATAGTCCTTATAACTCCTAATATAATCAATTCTACATCTTATTATCAATGGAACACCACATTTGATAGACCAATTCCTGCATCATTGACTTCAGAAACTTATTTCCTTTTATGATTATGATACCAATGAACATTCAACACAAAACTTATTTCTTTGAAGATTTGTTTCTTGTGGCTTAATGTTATGACTAAAAACCAACACCTTTTGGTTTCACATGTTTTGATAAACCATCTCAACCTTCAACCAAAAATGAGGAAAGTGATCTCACACTAATGAACTGAGATCAGAAATCTTTGGAATCATAAACATTCTTCTTCTCTAAAATTTATCTTATAATCGTGACTTTTAATACATTTATGATTGGCATAACATCATCTGAATTACGTTAAAAATTATTTCAACCTCACATACTTTCCAACATATTCTTTATTTCTAAACCTCAATATGATTAGAAGCACTAACTCTCACCATTTCCTTAATAATTATTGCATCATGAGTTTCACAAATTACTTATGTTTTTTGTGAATAAAAAAATAAAAATTCATCGTCAGGTTTTCATCAGAGCCATGTAACATTTGATATAGCTTCTCAATATGATTTTCCTTTAATTCCAAACTCTATGTGAGTCTGAGGATACTTTTATTCAATAAAACTTCTTCTCAATTTGATGGACTTTATTAATCATCATGAGTCAAATTTTTTGAATGTGATGGTTAGTCTTATCACCATAAAATATATTGTTAGGTGATTTTTTTTCTTTCTTGACAACATAATACAACACTTGAAATAAAAACTTCTTCCATCTTCCTAAAACAACTCATTTCCAACTTGTTCCCAAAAATTATCCCATTTAGATTATACTGCCAACCATGATTCACAAGCCAATGAACTTTATAACATCAAGATATAGATTACTTATCAATAATTCTAAGCCTATATGTGCTTACTCATTGTAGAAAACAATAATTATTGATAGAAGTTCCATGTTGTCTAAAATTTTTGACTCATGAAACATCTTAATATTTTATTCACAACTTTATTCACTTCTTCAACATTATTTTCAACAAAAGATCTTGATAACCACTCCAAAATATAGTCAAAATAGTTCACATGCATACATTCTAGATTCATAGATTACCCAGAAATCCCCCTATATACATGATTTCTTAAGAGGTTTATCGCATATCAATGGATAGATTTATGAAACAATTATCTCTTTTGAAAATACTATACAAAACTAGATGAGATAGGGGAAAACACATTCCTCAACCTTGATGATAAAGATGTTGGATGCCCATGTTCTACACTACTTTTGTGAAAACATTTCTTCAATAAAGGCTTTATAAAAATTTCATCAACTTTTTCCGATGTAGGAACATAATCCATATTTAATTAATTCTTCTCCACGTGCTCTTTGATGATATGATATTTCATATCAGTATGTTTTAAATGATAATATTGTAGAATATTTCTTATAAGGTTGATTTCACTTTGATTATCCTAACAGAAGAGAAGGGGTAATTTTACTTTAAAAAATAACTCTTCCAACTGAGTCTTCATCCACATATGTTGGGTAGCATCTTGAGAGCTTGAAACATAACCAGATCCTGTCATTATAAAGAGTATTATGTTTATTTGTATGAAAACTAACACAAATTTTCCCCTGAAAGAAAACTTCACTAGATGTGAATCTCCTATCATCAATATTTCTGGCTCAATCAGCATCTGAATACCCAAACAGGTCAATAATTTTTGAGATATCATACATGATTCCTAAATTTTTTGTGCCTTTAGTATATCTAATAATTATTTTTTCATCCAATATATGTGATTATTTTGGAGAACTCTAAAATATTTAACATAAGTTAACAACATAAAAAATATCAGGTCTTGAGGATATCAAATATAAAAAATTTCAAATCATATTTTTAAACACTTTATGATCAACTTCCTTGCCTTCTCCATCATTAGAAAACATGGTTTCTACTTAAATTGGTGCGGATACTAGTTTTAAATTTTCCATTTCGAACTTCTTAAGAAGTTATTTATCATACATTTATTGAGTAATAAAAATGTTTTTCTTTTATTGTGATAGTTTTAACCTAAAATAGCATTTCATTTCTCCCAGTATGGACATCCCAAACAATATTTTTAATATCTTTAGAAAATCATTCACTAGTTCTTTCATAATTCCCTAGAAATATAATGCCATCAACATAATGATTATGATGAGGGAAAACTTATGAATTTCCATGATGTACATATTTCTATTAACTCTTATTTTATTAAAACTCATGTTCCTCAAAAAAAATTATCTATTTGGTAATATCATTCCCCTAGATCATGATTTATCCCATACAATACTTTCTTCAACTTTTACACATAACTTTCATCCTTCCCAAAAACAAAACCACATGATTGTTCAATGTAAACTTCCTCATCAAGATCACCATTCAAAAATAATGATTTCACATTAATTTGAAAAAAATTAAAGATTTATTGTGAAGTAATAGTAACAATGATTCTGATTGTCTCTAACCTTCTCACTGGAGAAAAGTTTTCCTCAAAATCAATGCCTTCAATTTGTGATTAACCTTTTCACACTAATATTTAATTTTTCTTTATCACTTCACCATTATCATTCAACATGTTCCAGAAAACCCACTTTGTACCAACAACATATTTTTAAATTGGTTTAGGAATGATTTACAACATATCAATCCTTTTTTTATCTAATCTAGCTCTTCATTCATAGATTGAACCCATTTTGAATGATCAAAATATTAATTCACATGATTCGGTTAAATTTTTTAATATAAGGATGTTTGTGTAACAAATTTTTATATTCTTCTTGTTTGAACCTTTTGAAGTCAATCACTAGTTATATTTTCATCTTCCACTTGATTCCTCATCCAAGAATGAGATTTTTGAGATTCTTCCCCAATACTAGAAATAGATGAGTCCAATTATTTTTCTTGAGTTGGATTACCATTTTCAGAATTCTTATCAAAATTACCAATAAAAATTCTTTCATACTATTAATCTTTCTTATATTCTTGAGTTTGTTTATATTCCTCAACTTTTTTAGAAACTTCTACATCAACAACATCATATAATATTTCTGATTCATTTTTTAAACATTTGTATCCTCTTCCTTCCCTCGAAAAGCCATGAAAAATTCCATCTTCATCTCTGTGCTCAAACATTGCAAGGCTTCCACCTTTGTAATGTATGAAATGTGGATTCTAAAAAACTCTTAAGTGCTTCAAACATGGAGTATTTGCATAAAACATTTCATTTGGAGTCATATCTGAAATTTTTGTATAGAAGCATCAATTTTTAATATAAATAGAAGTTCTCATGGATTACCTCCAAAAGTAATGATAAATACCATGTTCATGTAAAAACATTTCATCACATTTACATCGAAATTTTATTTTTACCCTAAGAAACACCATTTTTTTAGGTGTATATGGTGTACTGAACTCATGTCAAATTTTATGCTTCTCAATATAATTTTCTAATTATTAATTTTTGTATTCACCACCATTTTATGTTCTCAATTTATTCACTAAATACTCTCATTCATTCTCATCTTTTCTCATGATGTTTTTAAACATTTTAAGACCATCCGACTTAGGTTTCATATATGTAACACATGTAATTTGTGTAAATTAATCAATGGAATTGATGAATTACTTATTTTCATGAGTTGATTATTTTTTCATTGTCCCACAGATATCAGAATGAATAAGTTTCAGTAGTCTTTTTGAAAAAATGACAACATTCTTATGAACATAATTTTTTAATATTTACTTTTTAGAAAATTATGAAACACAAATATCTTCTCCTTTACATTTCATGAATACCCCAAACACTGTCTCTCTTTGATAATTTTCTTATGCTTTTTTGACACTTGTGTCCCTGCCTTTTATGACACAACTAATTTTCATCTATATAATTGGGTAATAAAAGTTTTGAACCTCAACAACTTGGAATAGAATTACTTTTGTATGTTTTCCTCTTGTAACTATCATTACATATTCCTCAATTTTTACAAAAAAACACATCTTTTATGAAAATAAGATTTTCACCTTCATCATAAAGTTGTGAAACACTTAGAAATTTTTGTTTTAGTCCACAAACCAAAAATAATTTCTTGGATTTTAAATTTTCGCTCCCATTGATGGCTTATACATCACCTTTGATTTTCAGAGATTCATAATTGAAAAATTTTATTTTTCCTTCTTTGAAGTATTTTAAATTCTTAAAAAATTTTAAGTATCCTATCATATAAAAAGAACACCCACTATCCAAGATACAAGATCATTCTCATTTTGTATCTTTGAGATCATTTTTACAAAAAGTGATCGTTTTATTTTAGTTTATCTTTCTTAGAATCCACATTTATGATAATAGTTAACAAACTTGTGTTGTGCCGGTAATAGAAGAAGACATCATTCTGCAAGATTTCTAGTTTGATCACATATCTCACATAAATTTTCCAGAGGTTGGAATCTATTTTCACCTTTTACTCTTTACTTATCATATTTCTTCATAAAATCCTTCTTAGAATTATTCTTTTGAGAGGATTGACTACACATCTGACTTTTACTTCTATAATTTCTGGGATACTGGCAATGTTGTTGGTCAAAACAACACATGTTTTCTATCACTATGATTGTTGTTGGACCTATTTCCTAGGTCTTAGCTACTGGGTGTCCACTATTCGCTCTCACTAAAGGTGTTTTCTCTATCATAAATCTATCCACCAACAAGGCTCACTCAAGCACCCTTTCATAGGTTGGAATGTAAAGAGATTCCACAGATTCCCTGATGTCCTGGTGTAAACCGTTCTCAAATGTCTGAGCTCGGAATAACTAGTCCAGCGCCATATCTAAATAGAAAAGTGAGAGATCAGTAAATATCGATGAGTAGACTTCCATTGTAATACTACCCTGGTGAAAATTCATAAGATTATGTATGTGTGTTGATCCCAACCTGGATGGATATAACTCCGCTTTGAAGAGACACTCAAAGTATGACTAGAAAAGAGTTATCTCATCATGTGATTAAGTCACCAAGATCGAACATCATCTAGTAGATCCCTACAGAAGACAAGTTGTGAGAACTAAAATCTATTCAATTTATGTCCTAACTAAGAGGAAATCATGACCGGTTGCCTCTATCCAGTCCTCATCCACAAGGTGTTCTAACTCTCCCTAAAACCTAGGAGGCCATTGCATCTGAAACCTAAGCAATGCACTCAGCCTAGGTGTATCCTCAACTGGTACCACCGGCACTAGCTACTTCTCAACGGGTGGTGATATAGATGGTAAACAACCCGAAGGTTTTATCTCTAATACAATCACCTATGTTGATGTCTCATCACTACGTTGATCATCCCCATGATCATACAGTGGAATCCCAACTGACAATCTGTATGGAGGAATCCTGAAATAGAAAAAAATACACCACAGTCAAAAGAGTATATATGGGGAGAAGAATCAAGAATTACATGGTAAACATAACCATTCCTATATGATGAAAGTAAAAAATCATGTAATATATGTCTACATGTACCAAGTCCAAAGGTAGATGATCAGAGTCTTGGTGTATGGATATGTCGACTGTCGCACCAACACTAGTGTCCCTTGCCTAAAATCCAAACTCAAAACACTAAAATGTTTTCCCCAAACCAATCTTAATTAATATGATTCTAAAGTATAACCAAATACTCTAATTCCACTCTTTCATGAACTGGCCCACTGAGATCTAACCCGTAACTACCCCAAGCCTTCCTCCAATAGGTTATGGGCTAGCGACCAGCATCGAGTAGGCATATCCAAGAAATGGGAGGCGTTATCCTAAACAATCTATACACAATAACACATATCCAAGTCCAAAAAATGATGAAATGTAAAAAAACACATAACAATGCATGAATACATCAAAGATCCAACAATAGAGTATAATCATAAAATTACTAGAAGAGGGAAAATGGGCCAAATATAGGCCCAACCAAATACTGTAAAAGTACAACCTACTGTATGGGAGAGGACTAATTCAAAAGTATGCTCTCAGTAGAAAAACCTCAGTCAGATAAGCTGTATTTATTCTCCAACCACTTCTTGTCATCCTTGGACACCATCAAAAGGGACATCTTCTACATAATACATGACCCATGCGAGCAAATCCTATGTATAGTTGAGTATAACAATCCTCATTAGGACACCCAAAAAAACTAAACATGAATAACCAAGTATATTCATCTAAATACAATATATAAAAACCAATGTATAATATAAAAACCTAGATATCGTCATGAAAGACACCATGCCACCATGTGGTCATAACCAACTGTCACCCACATGATTATGGTTGAAGCATTACTAGTTCTAGAAGAATCCACTCCATGAGCCATGCTATCATCAAAGATGCTAGACAAAGAGGTCTAGCTCATTGGGACCTACCCAATGAAATATCCCCAATCTAAGAATACCTTGATACGTCGACAGGGGGTCATTACTAAAACCGCTAGTGGACATCCTAAACCCAATCCGGATCTTCAAGCTACATATGGGATCAAATGTCAACAATTACACCAACCCTACCAATATAGTCTACTAAATGGAAGATCCACGCCTTGATCAGTGACGTCATTTGGACTCTATAAACACTACTTAGGGAACAAAGGATAATAGAGGATCTCACTCCAATCTCATATATGGATATTAAAACTCTATATAGGACTCAACATATAAAGGGTGTTATAATCCTTTTATGAGGATGTAATGTCACACTATACCATTGAGGGAAAGGACCAAGGGAATTCAGTCAACATATATTGGACTAAATTATGGAAAAAAGAGCCACAAGCACTCTCTAAGGGGTACATGGCATGTAAATCTATCCCTATAATTTTCCATGTTGAAGAGCCACACATGGAATTTAGTCTCTAAATACATAGCATTTATAAGGAGTACACCGCATTTAGAGGCACACCATATTTTTTCAATGTTGCTTGGCTGCATCTATGTATTGAATCTTTGTTTATGTACATGTAATGTATATCATTTCATGTCCATGTATAATTACACGGGGTGACACCTAGCTATGTACAATAACCCCATTTCCATGTAATCTTTATAGTATATATTTAGTCACATGGAGAGGGTCACACACTATGCGACCGGGGTCACACACCTTGTGATCCCTAACTCGAAATGAAACCCTACCATTGTAGCTAGAAGACACACACTGTGTGTAACCTGAAGAGAACACAATGTTACTTGAGATTTTCAAGATTTTTTATGATCTATTCTACATCAACTTGTACATCATCATAGACATTTCCCTCACCAAAACTTTTATATTGGGTTCATCCAATCCTTTTTAAGTTGATCTATGAAAAACTGAACCTGAATACTCTTGGAAAAAGGATCTAAATTTCATTCTTCATGGAGAGATGAAGAACTGTGAAGAACATGAAATCATGTATCCAAAGCCATTCGATTCGCCCCTACATCCATCATCGAACCACTATCATGTCATATTGATCTCAGATCTATTGTTTTGGATTTTTTCACTAAGAAAAGAGTGCATAATTGTCAATTGATCAGGATATGTCGAATCTCCAAACAAACAAAGGATGCACATGGTAAATGAAGAATTGAGGCAGAAAAGCATAGGAAGAAATATAGTAATGGAACTCAATAAATTATCATGTTGATCTCAATTTTTTTCCATGAGAATAAAAAAAATCAATAATCTCAAAATAATTCTCCCAAACCTAATTAAATCTATCCCATATCGCAAGAAAATCAAATCGTAGATCAATCTATTCATTAATTGACTCTCTTTCATCATATAAATGAAGAAAATGTAATAAATATAAATAAAAAAATTACGTACCTAGAGTTTTTATTGATCATTGATGAAAAACGATTGTCTTTACATCATTTATGAGATCCTCTAACTCTATTGGTGGTTACCTAATATCGATCCATCATTGCTTTTTAAGGATGATCTACTCCAATAGATCCAAGCTCTCTGGGGTTTAACATCCAATCCTGTGAAAAACCCATAGATTTATATTTAAACATTATGTAGGAAGCTGTGTTAAAAAAAATAAATTAAACTCTCCAATTAATTTAGTTTATTAATTCTGCGCCCGCAAAAGCATTTTCACAAACAGCCCATGCTAACAATGATTATGTCATTCCTAATGTAATTTTTTTGTTCTAAACTCAATAGTTCCCTCAGATTCCTAATCTTGGAACACATTTATAATTTATTCCACTTTTTCAGAAAAAACTATGTGTCCTTACAATATAATATATTTAATATATTTAAAACATTTATTCTAGGAACATCAGGCCTCATAATTTCATGTCATCTCAATTCCTGGTCTTAAAAATAATACATATAATATCCAAAAATAATATATAGACAATCTGAGATGTTACACTCAAGTTTACGACACCTAAAAATTTGGGAAAGATCTAACTATGTATTTACCGTATCTTTAGACATTATAGGTGTTTCCAAAATTGTATATAATATATTATCAAAATAGTTTTTCTAAATTTTCATTAAATTAAACATGTGATAAACTAATAAATCATACAAATATAGCGGGTCACAAAAATAATTCACTTTATCCAATTGTAATATCTTTTAAATCCAGCTATTTTTTATTAGTTAATAATTATTTCAAGTGTAATAGGAGGTAATAAAGAGATAATAGATTTTACCTATGTACTTAGATTCACTATTGGAGGTCCATCACCTTCAATTCTACTATTTGTAATTTTTTTATAATTTATTTAGAAAGGATGATCTTCAAAAATAAATCTATAATGATAGTTAAAAAATAAATACATTCATCCGTTGAAAAGATTAAACACTTTACTATCATTCATATAGTATAAACAAGATTTTAGACAATTCATACTTCATCCAAATAATATACCATACATTGGGAAGTCGCTAATTTTCCACATTATTTTTACTTTTAGTGTAAAATTTCATTCTGCAATTAAATCATACATAAATACACAATCACTAAATAATAAATTTATATCATCAATCATTTTCATTCAATAAAGATCAATATTCTTCTTTCCATGTCCTTGAAATAATAATTCCAAATAGATATACGGTTATTTCATCAGTATCCAGAGATATAATCTATATAGAGTTATGAAAGTCAGCTAACAGAAATATTGACTATGATAATCACTAAATGAATAGAAACCATTAGTATAAAGATCAAACCATATGTTATGAACTTCTAAAGTAAAATATAGATACAACTGTTCAATTTTTTTCCATGAATCATCATTAAAAGGATAATTTAGGCTTTTGTATACATAAATATTATATTTATGAAATTTTATAAATGCAACTATATTGTATATATTCACTAAATTAGTAACTAATTTCATTAAAATTAGTTAATTTTATAAAATAATTTTTAGTATATCGGAATGCTTAAAAAATTAATTACTTTAAGGTATTTCTAAATAGTTAATAGTTTTTTGTTACATTTTATATTTTTTTACTCATTTTCATTTTTTTATTTCTAATTTTTTTAATGTCAAATTAACTTTTTTAATATACTTTTAATTTTTTTAGAAAAAATAGCTATTCATTTTAAAATTAAAAATATATTATAATATACAAATACATAAATAGTTTTAGTAATAAATCATTACCTTTAATTATTTTATTTATAATATTATATAAAAGAAAAATGGTTAATTATTTTTCAAATTACTAATGTATATGGTTTTGAGATTTTATAATTTTTGTTAATATTTTATTATATATTTATTTTATACTATATTTTAATTTATAATGTTTTTTTTCAAACAGCAAAGTAATTTTTGAAAATTATAATTAGTCTTCACTAATGAATAAATTAAGTTCAAAACAATTTTACATATGATTTTTTAAAATTCAATTGGTTTTTAATTTTTTTTATAAAATTTGGAATACTTTTTAAAATAATAATAACTAAGTGGTTTTGTAATATTTCATTAGTATTTAATATTATATTGATAATATTAAATATAATAAAACTTTTTCCATAGACTTCAAATAACAAATTATTAGTTTTTAATATTTGATAATTTTTAAATCATTTATATTACCTATTTATATTTCTATGAAAAAATAATATAATAAAAAAGTATTACTTAAGTAGCTTTTGTAATATTTTAGTAGTTTTCAATATGATGTCAATAATTTTATAAAATAACAATACATAAGTAATTTTACTACTATTTTATTAGTTTTCAGTATTTTGATCATAATATTATATAAAAAAATATATTATTTTTTTTCCAAATTGCTAATTTATCAGTATTTAATGATTTATAAATTTTTCTAGTATTAGTTTAAAAAATAACAACAATAGTTTCAATATTAAAATTATTAATTTTTTATTTTTCTTTCTTTTTTAATTAATTATTATAAATTTTCAAATATTACACTAATTAATAATATTTACATATTTTTATTAATATTTTATTATTTTCATAATTTTATTTCTAATACTAATTTTTAATAATAATTTTGATATGACTATATTAATGTAATTTAATTATATAATTGTTTAACTAATTAAGTTAATAAATGAATTAATATTTTAATGTTAATGAACCATTAACTAAATTATTTGTAACACATTAATTATCAAAAAAATTAAATAATTAACAAAAAAATTACGAATTATAATAAAATTTAAAGATAAAAAATTTATGTTAAGATTCTAAAAAAATATCTCTCATTAATGCCTTATAGCTAGATCTATAAGGTATACATTTTAGAGAGATTTAGATATTAATGAAGGTTTTGGGGATAAATGAAATGGAAAATGTGTGGGGAGAGACTATTTTATATTTTTTATGATGAATGGGTTTCCATATAAAATTTCCCATAATAAATGGCATAAATATCATCTTAATTATTTTCTATGGATAATTATAAATGATACTGTTTATTATGTTGGTAGTAGTGATGAAAAAATATTTCAGCATAAATAGTTTCAACATATTTTTTATAACCCATTTAAAGAATATGGTGATTTTCAATGTTGTTGTGGCCATCAAAAGTTTTTTGAGACCCAAGAAAAGATTTTTTATATCTGGAGTTGAGGAATAATCCCTTATCATTGTAGTTCTTGTCTAGGGATGCATAATTAGATAAGTTAATGGGTGGATATGATTCTAGGTTGATTTTTTTTCGATACAATAATCATGTTCACACTCACATATAATAATGTTTATATTCTGATATAAAATAAGTTAAGAAGTTTGAAGCTATTTTAGATGATGTATAGAGTTTCTTAAATGTAGTCTATATGTTTCTTATGTTTTAGAACTATAAGATGATACTCAGATGTTGGGTGATCCCAAAAGATGGATTTTTGATGATTTTAAATGAATAAGTATTTATATGGGTATATTGTTTGATTTAATCCTATATGGTTCTATTAAGATAAAAAATTTCTTAATCCCTACTGATCAGAATTTAGGGAGTGTAGAATTTATAAAGGTTATGTAATTTAGAAGTTAGATGATTTTAAAGAATTTGGAAAATGAACAAATTTAAGATTTATTTTAAAAGTTCACTAGAATACAAAAAGAATATATCCATGACATATGATATGTTTTCTATGATCATTCTAAAAGTCATCAAATAGGGTTTATCTGAAATATTTTTACATGAAAAAAATTGAAAACAAAATATTTCCTTACATAAGGTTTTTTCAAACATAATTTTTTAATACATAAAATTTTGGATCTGATTAATGTCTTTCATAGAATTGGTTTTTCCATATGTAGTATTTTCTATACATAATATTTTATATGTGCATAATTCTATTCATATGAAAGGTGTTTCATAAACAAAAAATACTATACTAATTTTTTTTTTCTGATATGTAATATTTTTTTACTTTTCTAAAAAATTGAGATTTCTAGAAGTTAACATGGTGTTTTTAAATAAGAATTTATATAATTTAAGGAGAATTTAAAAGTTAAAAATTATGATGTTGAATCTATGAATTTAAGGATTAGATATAATAATGAAATATCATGGAACTAACATTTGGAGAAGATACGTACAATATAAATATGTTTCACACATTTCAAAGGGAGAAGTTGTGTGAAGAAAATTGGTCAATCATGATTTATTTTATAAAATCACAAAATAATGACCTATATATATCCAAATACTTAATAATAAGTGATATAAGTTAAAAAGTATTTGAATTCATTTACTTATCAGAGATTCAAATATTAAATTTGAATTAGAAGCATAAAATTTGTTGTTATTTTGTAATATGAAATGTGAACAAGGATATTGCATGGTACATGGAAGAGAGATTTAATAATTGAGGTAAATATTAAACAGATATTGTGTATATAGAATAGTGTTTATAGAAATATAGTAGGAAAAAAGGATTGAACTGGTTTTACTGTAAGTAAATAACGAAAAGGAGGAAAATGAAGATAAAGACTACACACCTAGATTTTTTTTGTAGTCATCATACCTATTTTCTATGTTGAGTAAGAATAATAAAGTCACAAACTTTATTATTGTTGAATATGTATGGGAAAACTATTCAATTTTTTGGGAGATAATCTATTCAAAGGAAAAAGATCATTCTATCCTCATTGAAGCCCAAGGCAGCTGTGCAATTTATTGAAAGAATTATAATAAAAAAATTGTTGTATCTTGTATTTTGAGTAATGGATATACCCTACTCATTCGAATCCACCATGGTGATTCTACTGGATCATATGGTCTCGAGTGATTTTGAATGACATCAAGAATTAGCTACTCATTTTGAGAAGTCAAACTTATGCATTATGCTTGTTTTTTTCGTTTATTGGTATGTGTTATTTTATAAATGTGATCGCTCTCTCTAGAGAGTGAAAAAGGTTTATTTTTTAAGAAATCATAAAAGGAAAAAAAAATATTGTTCACTAATTCACTCCACCCCCACCCTCACTCTTAGTTAACTTGCACCATGTATAAGACAATCATATGTTGTATTAGAGTAGTCTAGGATCCCTATGAAAATAATTTTTTTCAAATTTACAACTTTGAATGTTTCTTAACATTGTTCAAATTTTATTTTTTATCTCATTTTTAGAATTAAGGTTGTGTATTTATTTATTTTTAAAATGTGTTTGGTTAATTGAAGCTTAACCCACTATAGTTCTTGGGTTGTGTATTGTTTGAGGTATGTAATATTGAATTCCTAATATATGTATTGATTTAAATATTATGGATAACATTGATTCAGTTAATAGTAAAGTATTTCCTACATTCAATGGGAAATATTATAATTATTGGAAGGAATAAATGATACCCTACTTACTTTCTTTTGGTATGAATGTTCTATAAATTTTGACTGATAGTTCTACACTTATTTAAAAATGAGTATCTTTGACTCAAGATTATAGAAATAATTTTGAGTTTTATAGTCTTGAAAGAAACAACAAATATTTCCTAAATATTATAGAATTATTTTTTAAAGGTTATATGGATCAATACTTTGAAAGGTGGGGAATGCTAAAAAACATCAATGAAGGCAATGGAAAAGTCATAAATGTTAAATTATATATTTTGTGACTCAAGTAATAATATATTCCAAAAATTTAATGAAAATATATTGATTAATTATTTTAAATGGTCATTTATGTGGTGAGAACTATAATAGGATTTTCTAAAACTCATAAAGATACAACGGTGTTCAATAATATACTTTGTATCTTACAAGATATATTTGATGCCAGTGTTTTGACTCCTAAAAAACTACCTCTGTATTACTTATATAGAATCTTGGTTTTATATGAGATGATAAAGGTATTAACAATGAAGAATAGTAGTTTTACTAAGAATGAGAACACGTTCAAATTCATGAGTAATGCATGGACCTCAAAGAAAGTCAAGGACGAAGATAAATATGAATTCATAAATTTATATTTGAATGATGATGTTTATGTGAAGCTTGATAATATCATGTCACTCTTTTCAAAAGGTGGATAGATAAGAAAATGCAAACTTGTAGGCGATTTACCTTTTAATTATTTCAGCTATTAGGTTATTATATATTTCATTATAAATTTTCATTAACTGAAAGAATATAAATTAGATTTGATAATGAGTACTCTCATGATGTTTTTTAGGAATAATTACTATAATTTTAAAAGAGGTATGTTGTTATAAATTAATTCAATTAATACTTTTTATTTAACTAAAATGCGGATATTTTTATCCAAAATGATGAAACATAATGTGATGGTTATGGGAAAGATTTTTCCTTATGTTGAAGTGGTGAGAATAAATTCATTACAATAATGGATTCTAATGAGTCAATAAATTAATATGTCTTAAAGGACAAGATCTTTCATCAAGTATTGATGAAGAGTTATATGAATCTCAAATAGATTTAATGTTGAATAATTAATTGAAGTAATGTCATCTCAAAGGATTTTAAGTTTAAGAATAAAAATAGTATAATGAATAATTCTTCCAGTATTATTGAATTAGAAATAGATTAATTTTGAAATAAGGATGTAGAGTTTCAATTTAGAGTTGAGGAAATAAAATAATTACTAACTATGGATAATATAAAGTTTTAATTTTCCAAATAAAAAAATTATTTCATAGAATAATGAAATTGAATATCTAACACTGTATTTATTTTTGAAATAAAACTATATAAAAAATTTATATACGATTCTTATAATTGAGAGCATGAAGTGAGAGATTTCTTGAAGAAATATATGTGCGTTATGGATTAATTAATACTTGAATATTTTTGTCATCAAAAAAAATCTTTAAAAAATGATTTATAATGATATTTAAATCACTATAAAAATCTTTTAATCCAAATAGAATGTGAGAATAGTAAAAAGAGGCACATAAGAAAAGCTATTTTAGAATTTTTTTCCTTCTAAAAAGTATAGTTTTGAATGAAAATGGTCTATTGTATCTGAAGTGAAAAATTTTTAAAAAATTACTATAATTAATAATAGCATGTTTATATTATCCAATACTTCTATTTCATCAAATAATGGTCAATAAATTTTCAAATTCATGAATTTTAGAAAATCACTATTTTTTAAGAGACAGGAGGATTGGGAAATAAGATTGGCCTTTCTGTTTACTGTTGATTTTATAAAGTCTATGGTCATATGATGAAATTATTCAAGTTTAAAGGAATCACGTTTTATTATATGAATAGTTGTTAAAGGAACCCATGTAGGGGGAGTCAAAACTTATAAATAAATAAATTCAAGAAGAATGTTATTCAATAATAAAGTGTGTAGTTAAAGAACCATTTAGATGTCTTGAAAGAAATGTATGGGAGATGTGATTACCATTATCATGTTCCTAATTAATTTATCAATATATTATTAGTTAAATAATTTCAATATAAAATACAAGATGATTTTTGTCTATTTCTAAGAGAAAGAAAATGTGGAAGAAGAATATGTCTTGAAAAAAATGTCGAAGATGTTGAAAATCCATTGGTGATTACTAGCTCAAAAATAATGTATAAACAAGTATACTCAATAACAAGGATAAATGTATGATATAAATAGATGAGATAATAAAATGAAGTATTAGTATGGTGTTTTTATTTGAGGATACTAGTTTCTATGTTGCAGAAAATAATTTAAAATGCAGACAAATAAGAAGAAAGAATCATTAGCATGCCATATTGTTGAAGTAGAGAAAAGTGATTTATCCCAATATAAAAAGGTATATGGAGAATAATTTGGTTGATCAAAGTGATTTTATATCAATGGAGTTAAATACGAAGCAATATAGGTTAAAAAATAAATCTCATCCTTTACTCGTCAAATGCTATGGTAAGATCAATCCATCCCATATCTCACATATTCATAAGATATGTTTTGTTAAATTGGGAGATATAACATAAATCCATTTATGCATATATCTTAATATATTAACATAGTTGATGAAATAAAATATAAGTGATAATCCAAAAATATACATTTAATCTAATGGGGGAGAGATTTCATATTTAGGGAGAGAATATATTTAAATAAATTTTTTATAAGGGGTATTATGTGAAGTTAGTATGATTGTGTGTATTGTGAACTATTCTAACATATTTAGTATATATGTATGTATGAAATTGTTATGCACCGGTTCCAAGAAAAAAAATTCATAAGACAAAGGGTATCTATTTCAAAAATTCGAAACTAATGTGGTGAAGAAAAGGGTGTATATCAATATTATGAACAACTTGAAATTATTATTTAGTTTTCATGTTTCTTACACTGAGCTTACTCAGATGGGATTAGAATTATTGAATTCTGATTCATTGATAAGTGTTTTGAGCTTATAGAGTGATTAACATTCATTTTTTTCTTCAAAATATAAATAGGGATATTTTTTAGGTCATATGAAAAAATATCATGATATCAATATTTTTTGTGACCTTACAAAGTTTGGTGAGTCCTATAAAGAGTTTATTAAGGTTCAAAATTGAAAAATAATCCCTTCACATTAAAGTGTTTGTTGAACCCAAATTATTATGTGTTGTATTTTTTATTCAATAAATAAATAATTTTAAAAATCATATTTAATAAATAATATATTGTGATTTTAAGGTTGTTAATAAGTTTTAAGAAATTTTAGATAAATTCTATAGTTGTGTGGAAGAATTATGGAAGTTACTTATATTATGGAGTTGGAATATGATATCTAGAAGTTCGGTGAGTCTTAAAGATGTAGTTTTTCTATGTTTAGATGATAAAATATGAAATATTTGAAGTTTTACGATTCAAGAGTAGAATGGTGTTTCTACATGATAAATTTCTTCATTCTAGAGGATTAAAAGTTAAGGTGAGAAAAAATTGATGAAAATTTAAAGTCTATAAATTAAGGCATCTAGATGTTATATTATTTTGAATAATTTGATGATGGATTGAATGTAATAGTAATTTATAATTCTCACTATATTACATAAGTATTTTATCCTTGATATATAAGATTTTTCCTATGAATAGAAAATTGGGAAATTCTATGAATAGGGTTCTTATATAAGATTTTTATAGATAAGAAATTCTATATATAAGGTTTTTCATGCGTATGATTTTCATGGGTATGACTTTTTTGATCTATAAGGATTTTAATAAGTAAATTTTTTCCTCACATGATATTTTACATATGTAATATGTTTGAAGTGTGTAAGGTTTTTCATACATTCTGTTTTTTATATATAAGAAATTAAATATATAACCTTTTTGATGTGTAATATTTTTTAAATTGTGAAAAATACAAGGTTTTAGAATGTAAATAGGGATTTTTTAAAATGATTTCCAGAAGATAATTAGAATTTGAAAGATAAAATTTCCAATTTTGAAGTTATTTTTTAGTGGATTAATGATTGTAATTTAAATTAATGATTCTATAATTTTGAAAATATTCTTGCTCCATGAAGAAGATTCTCACACTATAAAATGGAGAAGTAGTTGGATGAGAACTGATCAATTATTTTGTGTTGTATGAAGTCACATTATAGTATCCTAGAAAAATCCAATGATAAAATATGAAGTTATAGAATTTTAGAAGAATTTAAAGTTAGTTACTTTTCTATGTTTTGAATTTGAAATTTTAATATACATAAGAAAATAGTGATATTGTCATGTAAGATAAAATGTGAGTAGGAATATTTCCTGTCATATAGAAGATGTATAGAATAACTAAGATTATTATTCTAGATAGATTATGTGTTTATAATAGTGTTCATGATAAGGGATAAGGAAGAAAGAGAGTACTTATAGTAGTGTAAGTAGAAGAATAAGATGTGGAAGGATGCACTATTGGTTTTTGTGTGTAATCCTCACACCTATATTGTATGTTGAGGAAGAATAAGGAATTCACACCTATTATTTAATATAATAGAATTTCTATACAATTATTAGGAGTCGATATAGCTAAAAAATAAATTTTTATTGATTTAAATGTTAGAATAAATAGAAAAGAGATACATGGGTATCAAATGAAGAATGTCGAGGGAATCACTTCTTATTATCCATTTGAAGTATGGAGAAAGGAACCTTTAGATGAATAAATAATGAGAGGTGTGTGTTCTATACCTTAAGAAGATGAGGTATTAGCCACCATTTTTTCCTCACACCAAGTATATTGGAATCTCACAAATTGGTTGATCATCCTCATGGAATCTATTATAAGATAAAAAATAGAACATTGATGTAGGGAGTAAATTATCATATAATTAATAAACAAAGATGATTAAACATCCATGATGGAAAAAATATAAATATCGTTTTATTTTACAATATAGATTCCATCATGTAAGACCCTAGTTTCGTCTTCTCGGGGACTTACATCATCATATAAGGTAATAATGTCTCATACCACATAACCAAGTTCATCATGAATACTACCCCCACCTCTTATAATGTTGTTATAATTGAATCCATCTATATAGAGTATTAAAATATAATTAGGGGGATCCACTAGATCTAATTTCCAATACTTCTATTTCCACCAATCAATTTAGGAACCCATATATCCAGGTGCACATCCCAAATGGTGGAACACCCATAGAGTGGTGAAATTTCATGGATTATAGGATATTTTTATTTTTAGAAAATAGAGACTATTGTGTGAAGTGTGATGTCACATGTGGTTTCGAATCTCCCAGATAGACCAACACACCACTACTCAATATGAATTATGAATATTACCTATATCTGAAGAGGGATCAACACCGTAAACCCAAACTTCTAATAGCTGGTTGAAGATCAATAAACTAGTGAATCTTTTCATGAAACTTGTCAAGATATTGTATTTTTTTTATATTTTATTATGATTCACAGATATACCATACCTGATTGTATCCACCATGGTGATTCTAGTGGATTTTATAGTCTTGAGTGATTCTGGATCATCTAAAGGATTATTTACTTATTTAAAATAGTAAATGTATTACATCAGCTGTCATTGTTTGTCTTCTTTCCTCACTGTGTGTGGGTTCAAAAGTTTGATCACTCACTCTAATAAGTGATAATGGTCAATTTCAAAAAACAACTAAATGGAAAAATTCACTATTGTTCACTAAGTCACCCATTCCATCTCAATAAACCTACAATTTTCATGGATCCATCACAATATTTGTAGTTATATGTAATGGAATACAAACTACTATAGATATTTATTCCATATTTTGGGTTATTTATGATGGAATACATCCATCACAAACAAAACCCCACCATATTTCTATTTTTATTTTAAAAAATAATTATGATGGATATGATTTATTACATTGAAATAATAATTTTTTTAATAAAGTATTTTAACATTCAATTTCAAATGCATTTTTCTACAAGCCAATTTGTCATAGAACACATTCCTATAAAAAATATTTTCGATATAATTCTTATTTATCAGAAAAAATCATCACTATATTATGTTTTTATGATGGAAAATAAATCCATAATACATATGTATAGAAAAAACAAATTGTGATGGAAATTTATTCCAACAAAAAATCTTATAAAATTTTTACTGAATTATTAAGATGATTATCACAAGGTGAAAAAAATAATATATATTTCTACCTGGTGTAGTATAGTGGATGACCAGGGTTGACTCTCTTTATGAGCCTTTGGATTCTAATTAATCATTAAATATTCTAATCATTTTATTTTAATTTTATTATTTTATATTTTCAGAAAAAAAATGGAAAAGTGATGGTTGAGAATTTAAATGTAAAACACAAAATAATAATTCATATAAAAATATAGGTTTAATAAATGAGGTTAGAAGAAATAATATTATCCCATGATAATTTCCTAGAGTAAAAAAATCATTATCACATTTCTAGTCTTGTACATATTTAATGAACACACTCTATAATATGTGTGGTCATACTATTTTTACCTAGTATTAAATATATAGTGTACCTTACAATTTCTAATTATACTTTACATTCACCCTTCCATGGTGAGAAAGTTAAAGGTATCCTCAATCGAGATCAGTCCCTAACCTACCTTCTTGGTATGAAATCATACCCATTCATCACTATATCATTAAGGGTCTATCATATTACCTAATGGTCAAGAAAGTCTAGAAAATGGTGTTGAGGGAGAAACTAAACCTATTAAAACCTTAGTGAGGACACAATTTCACCATTCCCCACTACTGATAATACTCTAAATAACCCTAAACAAACAATAAACATTAATTTTTAATTTGTAAAGACTAGTCTTCATCATCAGAATCCTCCACTAAGATTTCCCTTAGGTTAGTTACACATTATCATGAGTATTTTAGATCACAATGAGGAAGACATTGGAAAACGATATATGATAGATAGAAACTGTGAACAATTTTATTAAAACATATATGAGAAATGAACTAATAGTAAAAGTAAAACAAAGATGAAATAATAAACAATTTTGTAATGTAGAAGGTGATTTTTTGGCATTTAAAAATATAACACAATTTCTAGTGAAGAACTAATCCTCTTTATAATGAATGTAAATTTAATTTAAAAAGAGGAAATTGATATAAGGGTACAAGAATTTCAATGACTGCTTGTGGAAAACATTTGTTCTGTGGAATGAACCATCTAGTATCATATTTCCATATTGTAAACATGTTTCCTTCCTCTATTAATTCTCAAATCCTTCTCAATAAAATTTTTTCCACAATTTACCTATGATCATATTTCATTTATTCTCTATTTAATTTAATTCATACAATTAATGAAGATATGAAAATATATTAAATGTAAAAACATATCATAATGCATGCCATGGTGTAACTGAAATATCTATAGTGTGGGAATCTCTCAATCTACAGTAACATTGATATTCTATTTAGGTGTGACTTCCTCCTTTATAGTTAAAATTATTTTGACTGGTTCCATGTATATTTCATTTGATAAACATTATGGTTCAACTCTGTCTTCCATGGCATGAGCTCATATTTCTTTAAATATTACAGAGGACTAACATTCACACATCTTTTAAAATATCTCTTATTTATTTAGTGTAGTTGTATATTTTACACTTACAAACTCTATGCATATAAAATTATTACTGTAGATTTAAAAAATGTCACTTATGAATATTAAAATGACACATATATGGATTACAATGACTCTTATGAATATTAAAATGACACGTATATGGATTACTATGATTCTTATGTTTTTTAGGGATTTTCCCTAATTTCCAATGTGAGGTCAAAATGAATCTAATGAACTCCATAATGAATCTTACATGAAACCCAATCCTTAGATAATTCCATTGGTAAATAGTCACAATTACACTTATTAATGGAAATATTTACTATAAGGCATCGGACTTAAACCTTACTTAATATTGAATGAAATGAATAATTAACATTGAGGATCTTTTTAGGATTAGAGTTATATAGAATTAGGACATAACTATTACATCTCAAAAGATTACAAAGTAGACACTTCTACTAAGTTTCCATAAAATAAAAACTCTAAAAAAGAAACATGTCTAGTTCCATGTTTTAGATAGCATGACTTTCCCTTGATCCCATCCTTGACCCTATTCCACATTTAGTCCAATGATAAACATTTAATAAAAACATGGGGTGAGCATAGAATGTTCAGTAAGGGATACACAAATAATGAAAACTGTTAGTTTATCAAAACAAAAAGTAAACCATGTATACTTTATCAAAGTAATAATTTTCACCTTTATGAAGTAGTAAAAACTCTTCACTTAATAAAATATCATTACTTACCCTTTTGTAACCAAAATATTACCATAAAACCCATATAAATATCACATAACATATAAAGGTATCTTGGGACATAAACATACTTAAATGAAATAACCATACGATCGACTTCCACACATATCACTTAATTGAATAGCCATATGGCTGACTTCCATACCCAAAGCATTGGAGGTTATAACGTAACCACCCGTCTTGGTATTCACGGCACCACCCGTCATATGGTTTATCACTTAACCAGCGGTCAAATGTCCAAGTACCATTATAAAATCAAAAGAAATTAAACAAATATAATGGAAAGAAACCACTTCCACACTTTCATCACAAAATATCACTTAAATATATTGACATAACAAATCCATTATAAAAACAATTTTCAATATCAAAATACATAAAAGAGTATACGGTATTTATTTTATTTTAAAAACATTACGGCTTGTTGAGGAAGCCAAAGACCAAATAATACTCGCAGTAGAGGAAAAGGTCGTTGCCACCGTGTACGTTAAAAGAAACATTCCATTTTTTCGTTTTGTAAAACTCTTCATATAAAAATATTCCTTTTGTATAAAATTAAAATTAAAAGGGTTTTATACACCATATAAAAGAATGTTGTGTATAAAACGAATTATTCCTCAATGAAAGGAGATTGAGACGAAGTCCCTTACCTCGGGTCCGACTTGACTCGATCATTCTTTAACTTCCTGAATAATAAACCTGAGTTAATTTCTAATTTCTTAAGAACCTTTTTCAAGTTCATTATTCCATTTATATCTCTTATTACCATGTGATGAACAGTGTAATTATTTATGTTAATGACGGTCGTTTTAACGATCATTGGTACTTGAGTCAAAAATAAACTCTTTATAATTACACGTTGTTCATGTATCCATTATATCCAGAGTTATACTCATGATTTAGATATCATATATATCATATATATCCAATATATATATGCATTTATAATATTACATAACGTTTAGAGGTAAGAAATGAAATGCACTGTTCATGGAGACGGTAAGCCGTACGTATGCATGAACGCTACATTCATTTCTATTTCGTATTTTATGGAATGGAATCATAATGATATAAAGGTATATTATAATTATAGTATAAAATCATATATAATATCATTAATTACATCCTTTATACATCCCACATATGGCATTAACAAATCAAATCATTTTGAGGGGGCGGTAGTCCGCACTTCCAAAAATTAAGATATCACGTATACCGATAATGTAAGCCATAAAGGTATACCACAAATGAAAAATACAGAAGCATAAAGAAAACATAAACATAATATATATCACATATAAATATAGTGACATCATAATGGACACCATTAAAGGTGTCAAAAAAATATTGAACAATCATCGTTTCGTGAGGCAGAAATTCGCCAACCACAGAAACAGTATGTTCTTTAACCATTAGATGAAGGTGTGTGTAGGTATAGCTCGAATAATTCTTATAACAACATCCTATAATATGGAATATAATGGTGTTGTTACAAAATAAAGGAATAAAAAGATTTTAGAGGGTTGGAGAAGCAAAATGAAACAAAAGAACACAAGAGAAAACACTACCTTTAAAACGGGTAACTCTTTTTGATTTGAGCTCAAAGGCTTCCTTGGGATGACTTATGCCCAAAGTGAGGCTTATATGAGTAATAGAGGGATGTGTAGAGACAAAATGAGCTGGTTTTGGCCGATCCAAAGGCTTGAGAGGTGTGGGTAAGGTGGTAGAGGTGGGGTCCTTTTATAAGAGGAGAGGAGGGGCACTCTGGGAAAGTTATAAAAGTTTACTTTATTATAAAATGATTTTCGGATTTTAAAGGTCCCAAATTGATATAATTTGAGGGTAAGGTGATAAGGGTTCTAAATATACTCATCCAATAGGTCTTTGAAAAATTTATGTCTTAGATTTTACATTATATTTTCATTTTATTTAAATCGTTCATTAATGAGGTAATCGCTGCATCATCATGGTATCATAAATAATTTAATATATTTAATGTCTAAAAATTATAAAAAAAAATTACTATGATGTATTAAATATTTTTATCTTTATAATTAATATTTATAGTCAAAAATATGACTTCTATAACCCTATTTAAAATTTGTTTTAGTAAAATAACTCATGTTTGTGACATTTTTATTATAACTTTAAATAAAAAGTTATTAATGTCATTTTCCTACCAAAGTGACTCCATGGGGTCCCCAAGATGACCCATGGATTGTCTTGGTCGTCCAGGACACATCCAATAAGGGTAGTACATGTGTCAAGTTCATTTCATATTATTAAAACATTATTTTTACCTTAAACTACACTAATTACCTCTAATCACGATTAATAAACATAAAAGTTACAATTCACCAAAAAATTATTTTCATCCCATTAATCAAAATTTTACTACTTAATGAAAACAATGTATGTTGTATTTTTGAAATTCAAAACACAGAGGTGGTAAAATTTTATTTAAACGAAAAATTAGTTTTTTAAGCACCACTTAGTGGTTTCACTATTCATCAAAAATTGATTTTTTTCAGAAAAATACCAAAAATTCACCCTAAACTATATTTGATATTCCGAATTCAAAAATGATGTCTATTTTACAAAATTCAAAACATATATGTTGGATTAATTAATTTAATATTTAATTCCCACTGTCAAAACAAATAGCGTGTTTTTATGAAACAAAAAGTATCAAAAGATTGACACTAGTTTAAGTCCGATTTCAAGGTGAAATTAATTCCAGCAACCACTATTGGATTAAATGGTAAAAATATATTCTAATTTCACTTTAAAACCAATTCAAAAGATAATCTAATCATATAAATAAATTTGATTAAAAAGTGGTTTTGAATTAAAATACTACATTTTTCCCTATTCATTAAATAAATGAACTTTATCAGAAAAATAACAAAAATTTACTCAAAGTAAATTTTGATGTCCTGATTCTAAAGAATAGTTTTATTTTGTCCAATAGAATGTATAAGAGTGACCAAAACTATATTTAAAGAAGGTTCTCCATGAAAAGGTAATAAGTCGACCTTTAATGAATATTAGAGTATCTATGCCTAAAATTTAATTCCTTTCTTATTTTAAGCCTTTATCTTTTATTGGACAAATGTAAAAACATTTGAAAAACAGATATAATCATATTATAGTTATTTCTATTCATTCCCGCCAATAAAACGGCTACGTGTTAACTACCATTTAAAATAATAATATTATATTACTAGTGTGCAACATATGTTTTCAAAGAAACTCATTATTGCATATCGAGTACGCTATCGAACATAGAAACCCATTTAAAGTAAAATTAATATTTAATTCAAAAATATTAATAAAAATGAAAGTGTATTATTCTTTATTTACCTGGGATGTTACATCCTTCCCCCCTTTTGGGAATTGCGTCCTCGCAATTTTATTCACTTATCAAAATAAGTGGGGGTATTTATCCCTCATATCATTTTCAGATTCCCACATTTCCTCTTCAACCATATGGTTTTTCGACAAAACCTTTACCTGATGAATTACCTTATTTTGCAACAGTTTCTCTCTTCGGTCAAGAATCTGGACTGGTTTTTCTTCATAAGAGTGATTATATTCCTACTGAACTACCTCTGGGCTCAAAACATGAGATGGATCTGGCATATACTTTCTCAACATCGAAACATGAAAAACATTGTGTACCTGAGATAAACTCGAAGTTAAAGCCACTCGGTATGCAACTGATCGAACTCTCTCCCAAATTTCATATGGTCCAATGAACCTTGGACTCAGTTTTCCTTTCTTACCAAATTGCATCACACTTTTCCACAGTGAAACTTAGAAAAAAACATGATCACTTACCTCAAAAGATAGATCCTTCCTCCTGTGGTCTGCACAACTTTTCTGTCTACTCTGAGCTGTTCTCATGTGTTTCTGAATCAACGGAACTTTTTCTGCCATCTCTTCTACCAATTCTGGTCCCATCAGCTTCCTTTCACCCACTTCATCCCAAAAATCTGGAGTTCAACACCGCTTCCCATATAATGCCTCAAACGGTGCCATATGTATACTAGAATGGAAAATGTTATTATATGAAAACTCAACCAAAGAAAGATGTTGGTTCCAACTTCCCTAATAATCTATACAACAAGCTCGTAGTATATCCTCCACATTCTGAATTGTTCATTCTGATTTCCCATCTTATTGTGGATGAAAAGTTATACTAAAATTTAATTCATTACCCAATGACTTCTGAAGGCCTTTCCAAAATTTATTAGTAAACCTGGGATCACGATCAGATACAATGGAAAGGGTAACTCCATGCAACCTGACTTTTTCTTTAAGATACAACCGAGCAAGTTTATCTAGAGACAAAGTATCTCGAATAGGAAGGAAATGAGAAGATTTATTCAATCTATCAACAATAACCAAGATTGCATTATTACCTCTAGATGTCTTTGCTAATCCCACAACAAAGTCCATGGATATATTTTCTCATTTCCACTCTGGCACTGGTAGAGGCTGAAGCATCCCTTTCGGTAACGGTCGCTCTGCTTTAACCTGCTGACAAGTCAAATAGTTCATAGTAAAATCAGCAATATCTATTTTCATTCCATCCCACCAGTAATACTCCCGCAGATCTCTGTACATCTTAGTACTGCCAGGATGAACTGAAAACGGGGAACTATGAGCCTCACATAACAACTCATTCTTCTACTATGAATCACTAGGCACACATAATCTCTTCCCAAACCTCAAAACACAATCATTATCAATGTTGAATTCAGGAAACTTACCCTTCTAAACCAGCTCTACCTTTTTCTGCAACTCACTCTCTTCCCTCTGTGCTTGCTTAATTCTGTATGATAGGGATGATCTCACTGATACCTGAAACAAAACAGAAGAAATTTCTACACCAAAAACTTCTATTCTAATGTTCATCAAATCAAAAACCAAAGGATCTCATTCCAAACATATCATTGTTAATGAAGCATTAATATTTCGAGTCAAAGTATCATCCACTTTATTTGCTTTTCCTGGATGGTAATGAATTGTACAATAATAATCCTTGATTAATTCTAGACATCTCCTCTGTATCATGTTCAACTCTTTCTGAGTGAATATATACTTTAAACTTTTTTGATCATTATATATTTCACACTTTACTCCATACAAATGATGCCTCCAAATTTTTAAAGCAAAAACAACAACAGCTAATTCCAAATCATGTGTAGGGTAATTTGCCTCATGAGTTTTCAACTGACGTGAATCATAAGCAATTACCGAATCATTCTGCATAAGGAAATAGCCAAGTCCTTTTAATGAAGCATCACTGTAGATAACAAACTCACCATTCCTGGAAAGAAGTGCCAAAACTGGAGCATTCACCAATCTCCTTTTCAACTCCTTGAAAACAATCATCACATTCTTTTGTCCAGATATACTTAACACCCTTCCGAGTTAGCTTAGTCATTGGACTAGATAACCATGAAAAAATTTGAACAAATATTCGGTAGTAACCTGCCAAACCAAGGAAACTACGGATCTCGGTTACATTTGTGGGTCTTGACCATTCTTTAACAACTTTTGTTTTAGCAGGATCAACAGTTATCCCATCTTTTGAAATAATGTGACCAAGGAAAGAAATTTGTTGTAACCAAAACTCACACTTGCTAAATTTTCTATACAGTTTCTTTTCTTTTAAGGTTTTCAAGATAACCCTTAAATGACTTTCATGCTCCTCTTTAATTTTAGAAAACACCAACATATCATCGATGAAAACAACCACAAACTTATCCAAGAACTCATGGAAAATTCTATTCATAAGGTCTATGAATACAGCAGGTGCATTGGTTAACCTAAAAGGCATAAATACAAATTCATAATCGCCATATCTAGTATGGAAAACAGTCTTTGGAACGTATGCTTCTTTTACTTTCAACTGATGGTACCCCGACTTCATGTCAATCTTCGAAAAATACTGAGCTCCCTAGAGCTAATCAAACAAATCATCGATATGAGGCAAAGGATACTTATTCTTAACAGTAATGTTATTCAAGGATCTATAATTAATGTAAAGTCTTTTTGAACCATCTTTATTTTTAACAAACAAGACAGGGCACCCCTTGGTAATGTGCTAGGTCGAATGAAACCTTTATCTAATAACTCCTGCAATTTCTTCTTTAACTCTAAAAGTTCAACTTGATCCATTAGATAAGGGGGTTTTGAAATTGGCTTAGAATCAGGAACTAAGTCAAAAGTAAATTCAAGTTCCCGATCATGAATAATACCAGAGAACTCATCAAGAAAAACATAAAGATACTCATTTACCACTGGCAAATCATTAATCTTAACAGTTCCTTTATTTTCAACAATATGTGCAAGGTAACATTCATTTCCATCTTTTACTAGTTTCTAAACTTCCTGATATGTTATCAAAATCAAGGGTTCATTCTTGTACACAAACTGAAAATCTTTCTGAAAAGAAACCATTTTAGCTCTGCAGTTAATCTCAGCATGATAAAAAGAAAGCCAATCCATGCCCAAAATAACATCAAACTCTACTAGACGCAAAACAATAAGGTTTTCTGGTAGATTCTTTCTACACACAAGGATATGAAGGTTCTTATAATTTCTTTTTGTCTCAACGTTCCCTCCATGTGTTTTTACTATAAGTTCAGGATTCATATCTTGAGATGGAATTTCCTGTATACTAGAAAACATCTCAAAAATGAAAGAATGTGTAGACCCTGAATCAGACAACACATTGGCATAATCTGAACAAACAAACAGTATACATGATACTACTTCATTCGATGGCCCAACATCTACTGAAGTAGTTGCAAAGGATTTCACCACCCCTTTCTTCTTGTAGTCTGGCTGCTCTTCCCCAGTTGAGTTCTTTATTAGACACTCATTTTCATAATGACCCATTTCATTACATTTGAAACATCTTACCGCTGACTTTTCATTGCCTGCTTGATCATCTTCCTTACAGTTACGAGCAATATGACCAGACTTACCACACCGAAAGCACTTTCCAGACTTGGATAAATATTCTCCAGGATGCATTTTACCACACTTCTCACAAGATGGATATTTGGTTTTCTTACCTCCTTGGTTCTTTGATAAATTCGCCCCCCTTTCTTGCCAACTAGACCTCTTATTCTATCATTTTTCAAAGAACACCTAATCATTGGCAAAACTCCATTTCCACCTTCTCCGCACATCGAACAAGTATTTCATAACTTTTGAACTCACGAGAAGCTAAAGCCCTTCGATACATTGGCTTTAACCCTGAGTAAAAACGGTTGATTTTACTATCATGATCTTGTATGAAGTTTGGAGCATACCTTGCCAGTCGAGTGAACTTTGCTTCATAAGCAGCCACTAAGTCATCCTCCTGCATCAATTCTAGAAATTGTTTTTCCATCCTAAGACGAACCACCTTAGGAAAATATTTCTCAAGAAACATACCTTTGAATTAATCCCAATGAAGATCATCAATCTCATCACTATCCCTGACATTTTTCACCATCGACCACCACTGATTAGCTTCAACTTCATAATGGTAAACAGAAAGACTAACCTTTTGATTTTCTGAACACCCCATGACATCAAAAATCGTATCCAGTGCTTTAATCCACCCTTCAGCTAGCACAGGGTCAGATGATCCTCTGAATGATGGGGGATGTTGCCTCAAGAAATGTTCCACCACTGACATGTTCCTATGCAATTGATCTGGATGATCTCGTGCATGGATACCACCACCATTTATAGCCTGAGTCAACTATGCCAACACTGTAACAAACTGTTCAATTCCAATTCTGACCATCTCAGGTTGCTGATTTGGAAGGTTGTCTTCCTCCTGATGTTGTCCCAATATATTTGTCTTGTTTCCTCTACGGAAAACCATTCTGAACACAGAAATATCTTAGGTGAAGCAACATAGTAATCTTTAAATTCTATATCATTTCAGACATACCATAAATTAATTTATAATTTAACAATTTTCTAACTCATAAAGTTGTATAAACCGACATCTGATACCAACCATAAGGCACCGGTCTTAAACCTTACTTAATATTTAATTAAATGAATAATTCACATCGAGGATCTTTTTAGGTTTAGAGTTTTAGAGAATTTGTACATAACTAATACATCTCAAAAGATTAAAAAGTAGACACTTCTACTAAGATTCCATCAAATAAAAACTCCTAAAAAGAAACATGTCTAGTTCCATGTTTTAGATAGAATGACTTTCCCTTGATCCCATCCTTGACCCTATTCCACATTTAGTCCTGTGAAAAACATTTCAAAAAAACTTGTGGTGAGCATAGAAATCTCAGTAAGGGATACACAAAGAATGAAAACTGTTAGTTTATCAAAACAACAAGTAAACCATGTATACATTATCAAAGTAATAATTTTCACCTTTATGAAGTAGTAAAAACTCTTCACTGAAAAAAATATCATTAATTACCCTTTTGTAACCAAAATATTACCATAAAACCCATATAAAGATCACATAACATATAAAAGTAACTTGGGACATAAACATACTTAAATGGAATAACCATACGGTCGACTTCCACACATATCACTTAATAGAATAGCCATACTGCCGACTTCCACACCCAGTGTATTGGAGGTCATAACGTAACCACCCATCCTGGTATTCACGGCACCACCCGTCATATGGTTTATCACGTGACCACCTGTCAAATGTCCAAGTACCATTATAAAATCATAAGACATAAAACAAATATAATGGAATGAAAACATTTACACACTTTCATCACAATATATCACTTAAATATATTGACATAAAAAATCCATTATAAAAACCATTTTCAATACCAAAATACATAAATGAGTATATGGTATTTATTTCATTTTAAAAACATTACGTCTTTTTGAGGAAGCCAAAGACCAAATAATACTCGTAGCGGCGGAAAAGGTCATTGTCACTGCATACGTTAAAAGAAACATTTCGTTTTGTTGTTTTGTAAAATGCTTCATAGAAAAAGATTCCTTTTGTATAAAATTAAAAGTCAATGGGGTTTATACACCGTATAAAATAAAGTTGTGTATAAAATTAAATATTCCTCAATGAAAGGAGATTGAGATGAGGTCCCTTACCTTGGGTCCGACTAGACTCGATCGTTCTTTAACATCCTGAATAATAAACATGAGTTAATTTCTAATTGCTTAAAAACCTTTTTAAAGTTCATTATTCCTTTTATATCACTTATTACCATTTCATGAACACTATGTAATTATTTAAGTTAATGACGGTTGTTTTAACGATCATTGGTACTTGAGTCAAAAATAAACTCTTTTTAATTGCGCATTGTTCATGTATCCATTATATCCAGAGTTATACACATGATGTAGATATCATATATATCATATATATCCAGCATATACATGCATTTATAATATTACATAATGTTTAGAGGTATGAAATGAAATGCACCGTTCATGGAGATGGTAACCCGTACGTACGCATGAAGGCTACTTTCATTTCTATTTCGTATTTTATGGAACGGAATCATAATGATATAAAGGTATACTATAATTACAGTATAATATCATATATAATATCATTAATTACATCCTTTATACATCCCACATATGGTATTAAAGAATTAAATCACTTTGAGGGGGCGGTAGTCCGCACTTCCTAAAATGAAGATATCGCGTATACCCATAATGGAAGCCATAAAGGTATACCACAAATGATAAATACATAAGCATAAGGAAAACATAAACATAATATATATCATATATAAATAGAGTGACATCTTAATGGCCACCATTAAAGGTGTTAAAAGAAGATTGAACAATCATCGTTTCGTGAGGCAGAAATTCGCCAACCATAGAAACAATATGTTCTTTAACCATTAGACGAAGGTGTGTGTAGGTGTAGCTCGAATCCTTCTTATAACAAAATCCTAGTATATGGAAGATACTGGTGTTGTTACAAAATAAAGTAATAAAAAGATTTTAGAGGTTTGTAGAAGCAAAATAAAACAAAAGAACACAAGAGAAAACACTACCTTTAAAACGGGTAACTCTTTTTTATTTGAGCTCAAAGGCATACTTGGGAAGACTTCTGCCCAAAGTGAGGCTTCTAGGAGTAATATACGGATGTGGAGAGACAAAATGGGTAGGGTTTGGCTGAGCCAAAGGCTTGATAGGTATGGGTAAGGTTGTAGAGGTGGGGGCCTTTTATAAGAGGAGAGGAGGGGCACTCTGGGAAGGTTATAAAAGTTTACTTTATTATAAAATGATTTTCTGATTTTAAAGGTCCCACATTGATATAATTCGAGTATAATGTGATAAGGGTTCGATATATACTCATCTAATAGGTCTTTGACAAGTGTGAGTCTTATATTTTACATTATATTTTCATTTTATTTAAATCGTTCATTAATGAGGTAATCATTGCATCATCATGGTGTCACAAATGATTTAATTTATTTAATGTCTCAAAATTATAAAAAAAATACTATGATGTAGGAAATCGTTTTATCTTTCTAATGAATATTTATAGTCAAAAATATTACTTGTATAACCCCATTTAATTTTTTTTTAGTAAAATAACTCATGTTTGTGACATTTTTATTTTAACTTTAAATAAAAAGTTATTAATGTCATTTTCCTACCAAAGTGGCTCCATGGGGTCCCCAATTTGACCCATTGATTGTATTGGTCGGACATGACACATCCAATAAGGGTATGACATGTGTTAAGTTCATTTCATGTTATTAAAATTTTATTTTTACCTTAAACTACACTAATTACCTCTAATCGCGATTAATAAACTTAAAAGTTACTATTCACCAAAAAATTATTTTAATCTCATTGAACCACATTATACTTCTTGATGACAACCATGTATGTCGGATTTTCGAAATTCAAAACACAGAGGTGGTAAAATTTCATTTATACGAAAAATCAGTTTTTTAAGTACCACTTTGTGGTTTCACTATTCATCAAAAATTGAGTTTTTCAGAAAAATACCAAAAATTCACCCTAAGATATATTTGATATTCTGAATTCAAAAATGATGTATATTTTAAAAAATTAAAAACATATAAGTTTCATTAATTAATTTAATAATTAATTCCCGCCGCCAAAACAAATAGCGTGTTTTTATGAAACAGAAAGTATCAAAAGATTGACACTAGTTTAAGTCTGATTTCAAAGTGAAATTAATTCCAGCATCCACTATTGGATTAAATGGTAAAAATATATTCTAATTTCACTTTAAAACCAATTAAAAATATAATCTAATCATATAAATAAATTATATTAAAAAGAGGTTTTGAATTAAAATACAACATTTTTCCCTATTCATTAAAAAATGAACTTTATCGGAAAAATACCAAAAAATTACACAAAGAAAATTTTGATGTCCCGATTATAAATAATAGTTTTATTTTGTCCAATAGAAATTATAAGAGTGACCAAAACTATATTTAAAGAAGGTTCTCCATGAAAAGGCAATAAGTCAACCTTTAGTGAATATTAGAGTATTTATGCCTAAAATTGAATTCTTTTCTTATTTTAAGCCTTCATCTTTTATTGGAAAAAAGTAAAAACATTTAAAAAACATATATAATCATATTATAGTTATTTCTATTTATTCATGCCAATACAACGGCTATGTGTTAACTACCATTTGAAATAATATTATTATATTACTAGTGTGCAACGTAAGTTTTCAAATAAACACATTATTGCGTATCGAGTATGCTATCGAACATAGCAACCCCTTTATAGTAAAATTAATATTTAATTCAAAAATATTAATAAATATGAAAATGTATTATTCTTTATTTACTTTGGATATTACATTTACTCTCACGCAAGCTATCCTTTTTCAAATTTTTATCTCAACATCAAATATGACCAATACATGCCTGGAAATTTCCAATATCTACTTCGTGTTGTCTCTAGATCATCCTCTACTATCAAAATAATACGATTTAATGTATGACCATGGAAAATAATAACATAATAATAACTAAATATATTAAAATAAAATGTTATTCCATTTATAAAATAAAGTATAAACTACCGCTATATACTAAATATCTGACAATTACCCATAAAATATCAGAATGGTGGGGATTAAATCATTGAATTGTAAATTTAATATAATGAAAATATTATCTCTATCGATTCCCCCACCCTTAAACATTTCACAAATGGGAAATCATTTAATACTAAGTTCAAAATATTTTTCTCAAGATATTAATGGCACTATTATTCAATTATCACATACAAAGAAATATCATGCTTCCAACATGGATCTCAATTCCCTATTTCCTCATTGAACATTAAAATCTATCAAATATCTTACTAAACACCAAGTTACTTTTGTACTTATCTACTCAAAAAATATCTCTCTATATACTCAATGATTTTAAATTGACACTCATGAGCTTACATGATCTCTATAGTATTGATGCCTTCTTAATATCTCCAATCAATTTAATAAAAAAATCAATCATAAAGAATTACAAGTGTTTTTTATGGTTAAGGGTTTCTAGGTTTGAAATGTGAAAAACGGAAATGGTGTAATGGGTATGTTCTGTACTAAAGTGAACTAAAATCCATGATAATGGTTTTCCTCATAAATATTCTTCTCACTGACCTCCTTACATTGATAAACCTCCAAAACCCATCTAATTGTCATGAATAGTCCACAAATCATCACTTTATGAAGCCTTCATCTTCTTTTTTCTTTTTTATTTTCTCTCTACCCATAAGAAGCAGTGTTGTTTTAGGTATTTCCAATCTATAATTTTAACAAAAATCTATGTATTTTTTATATTTTAAAGGTATATAAGAATCCTCCAATCTTATAAATGTAGTTTTAATTCCCATCCTAGATTTGAATTATATTTTTCCTCCCTTACATCTCCTTGAACATGAATTTTCTCTCTAATATAACAATAATTTTTTTAGAAGTTTTCTATTTCAGTGGCTAAACAGGTTCTTCCTGGTAAGCACATAAAAAGGAAACAACTCCCTCCACAACAATTTAGTTCAACTATATTCATAAATTATCTTCAAAATAATATTTTATTGGGATTAATTTATTTCAATTTTGTTATATAAAAAAATTATTGGTTTCTAAGAGCTTAATATAAAGATCGTGTGAAAAAGAAGGGATAAAAATTGAAGTTCATTATAAATTTTTCTTTAAAGATACCTCAATCGTATTTAACACAAATTCATGAAATTTTATTATGTTTTAGAAATATAAAAACAAAAAAAATTGGATCTCACAACATGACTCAAGAATTTAAATAAAAAGATAAATTCAAAGAAATTATGAAAATGGTTTATAAACCTCTCTAGTTGGGAAAGATAAACACTATACAACATTAGTATACATGAGTTTCATATTCAATTAAATAATATTAAATACTATGATTGTAAATAAATAAATAATATTACATTTTATAAATAATTAAAATCCTTATAGATTCAAATTAATTATCATGTCAACAAATACTAACATGGTCTATATTTTATAAAATCATTCTGTAATATCAAGGTTCTTAAAAAACACTGAAATTTAAAATCAAAAAATAAAACATGAAAGAAAATTTCATATATCATGTTTTTACAACTCCCATAAAAATATACTATTACTATTGACATTTTATTTCAAAAAATATCATATAAACCATTACAAAAATAATTTAATTGAAAGAAAAAAAATAAGAGAGAATAGTGTGACATAACTTGAATTATTTGAAGTGGAATATTTGAATTATTATCCTAGTTTTATCTGCTTCAAACCGATAAAAAATATAAAAATTTATAAATTTACTAAAAGGAATGTCATTTCAAAGAGTATAAAAGGAAATAAAAGGGATAAATCTTTTTTAACCCCTCATTTGGGTACTAGTTTTTTATTTCCCCAAGAATGTTAGTATCAGTGGTCACCCAAAATCTGATGATGGGTGTAGTTTGTGTGATTGGAACCCCTAAAAGTTATTTCTATTAGTATCCATAAATTTATATTGGTCATAGAGGATACCATAGATATAGTACTCTAGATTTATCTCCTTATCTATTTGGTATATCTTACATGGTTGGTGTAGGATAAATTATGGGTTCTCTTCTACTTGAGTTTCTACTTTTGCATCCTATTATTCAACTTCTAAGGCATCATAATGTTTTACTATATTAAAATATTCAGTATAGGGGAAAGTTAGTGAATATTTATATTTGAATAAAATTAAAATTATGCAGAATAAATATTGAAATTTTCACTCTCAAAGTGAACTGTGTGTACCTCATTTTCCACTAATAAAGAAATTGGGAACTCCTCATGTAATCCCTTAGGTAAATAATCAACAGGTTTAGGAAGATTCATTTATTCCATACCAAGTTAATTTTATTCTTCATATTCATCCTTTATGTTGATCCATGGGTGGGGAGAACCAAAAAAGTTTGAATAGCGGGAGTTAATATTCAACTCAGTTTTCATGAAATTAAATGAAAATAAGTTTAAGAAAATTTTATATCCACATATTAGCTCAGCATCAAGATATTATTTTATATAAAGTGCCTATTAGAGTTTGGTTTTCATGGATGGAGTAAAATAATAAAACTTATCCATATTATATTCAAATTCTTCCACTTCAATGGTGATGATTGTTCAGTTTCTAAGGTGGAAGAGTCATTATTTAAGTTTACATATAAAAAATGACTCCATTGTGGATAAAAATTTTATTTTCATTTCACATGTGTGTCAAAATCATTGTGTTATTTTGAAATATCCTCTATAAATGGATAATAAAGGTAAAAAAATATCTCTTCATATAATTCCTTATTATTCTCTTTGGGTTATTCAACTTGAATAATTATTGTGAACATCTCTTCTTCCACGTGGTCAAGTTCTTGACCACAATGTTTTTGCTCATTGGATACAATGAGTTATCCTCCAATGGCCTGAATTCCTTCATTTTTATTGATTGTTTATAATCCACCTTTCAAGGGATGAGGTGGAACCCTTACAAGGACCCTAGGTTAAAGTATTACATGTCCTGTAGGCCTAAGAGGAATTCATTGCCTGTAGACTTCAAACATTACATACAACCCAGGAAAACTACTTAGAGCTTCTAGACCCTAGAATCTTCATCGTGAAATCAGCTCTCCACCTTTTCATGGTTGTTCGGCTAGGCTTTCCCATGCATGAATAGGCTTCTCCCGAGGGTAGGTGTCATACCCTCTCAATCTTGCGATTAATTAAGCATCCACTATGGTGAATGATCCTTACTCCTCCTCCTTCTGATGCTTTTTCTTTGTAGGTGGTCTGGTTTGCATCTGCACATAAGGTGGCCCGAAGGCCTTGAGGTGGCCCAAAGGCCCAAACGGGGGAATATTCTCGACTGCTACAGTGCCAAACAATGCATGATACAGTTCCCCCTACAGTTCTACACAGTTCCTAATATAGTATTACTGCAGTAACCTAGAAATTATCCTCTGCCTGGATTTGATCCCAGGTCTCCTGGATGCACTTAAGGAGTCCTCACCAACTAGGATGAGGCACATGTGCATACAATGAGTTATAATTATACCATTATTGATAGCTTATTCATCTCCTACATTTATTCATAATGTTTTTAAAATTTGTATTCTCTTTCATGATAAACATCTTCCTCTTGTTACACCTGAGAGTATTTATTCAATGTATAATAATCTGAATTGGAATACATCATGAATATATTTTTTTAAAATATTCTTTATAAAAACAATGAAAATATAATTACCAGAGTAAAAGGAATAGAATTTGATAAAATGGATTGTATCCACAATAATTATTCTATATTATTAAAACACCCATTGAAATTTTTACAAAACCAATATTTATTTACCATGTGTAGCACAGTGGCTAACAAAGGTCACCTCTCATGAGGTGTCTTTGGTTTTCAATTAATCACTAAATATTACAATCACTGTGTTATTTTTTATGTTTTATACTTATAGAAAAAAAATTGAAAAGTGGTGGATGCGAATTGAAATTAAAAATATAAAATAAAAATTCATTTGTCAACGTATATATAATTAGTGAGGATAGAAGAAAAAATACTCTCCTAAGAGAATCACACAGAGTGAACCTTAATTGTCTCATTATTAGTCTCATGGAAACATAATGAAAAAATTCATCATATGTAGGGTCATCTTATTCTTACATTGTTGTGATACTTTACCTTATGATCTCCTTGTATATAGTACATACACCTATTCAATGGTTTTCATGTTAATGGGATCCTCAATCAAGGTCACCCCTAACCTATCTTCCTGGTATGCAATCAAACCCATTTATCACAAGGTCATCAAGGATATATCATATTTCATGGTGATTGTTAATGTATGTAATATTGTATAATAAAAATCTAAACCTAATATACAATAGTTAGGAAACACTATCACCTTTTACTACTACTGATTATCCTCATAATATCCCTATATAGATATGAAACATTAAACATGAATGTGTAAAGACCCGGGTTCATCATCAGATTCCTTTCCAAGGAGATATCATGGGTTAGTTACCCATTATCATGTATATTAGAGATTATAGTGAGAAATAATAAGTAAAATGAGATATGTGATATAGAATTAGAGGACACATTTAATAAATCATGAATGAAAATTGCAATTATAGGAAAAGGAAAACACAACATAATCCCAAAAAATCAATGATGAAGGCCGAGTTGTGACTTATAAAAATATAACTCTAATTTTGGTCAATAATGTTTCATCTTTACAATGAAAAGAAAATACATTTAAATGGTTTATAAAAACATAAATATTTATAAGGTTTCATTAGTGTATGGGGGAAGCTTCCTTCATGTAGCATAGCTCAGCGAATATCACATTTCCTTATAGGTAGCTTGTTTTATCCCTCATTAAGGTTGCGAATTCTTCTTAATAACTCCAATAATATATTTTACCATGTGATCTTATTTCTTTTATTCTCTATTAAATGTAATGTAGACAATAAATTAAGAGATTAAATTGTCTTAAATGAATAAAAATATCATGGTGAATGTCAAAGTGAAATTAAATGGCCATAGCATGAGCCTCTCTCCATCAATAGTAGCACTTTAAATCCACCACAGTGTAACTTCATCCAACATGATACAAATATCATTATGTTTCTTCTAGATATATTTCAATTATGTTCCATTATGGTGTGGCTCCATATTCCCTAAAATAATCTCCAATTTATTCAAATATCATAAAGTACATACCTCAACACATCATAAGAAATTAATCTTATATATTTAGGGTGGTTATCGGTTTTACTCTTAAAAACTATAGGTATAGCCAAATTTTAAATTAGAGTCAAGGAAATGACTCTTTCAAATAGTAAAATGACACCCACATGGAGTAGAATAACTTTTATATGTTTTAGTACTTTTTGTAATATTGAATTTGGAGTTAGAATGACTCTTATGAACTACATAATGTCTATTACATGAAAACCATTCCTTTTTCATTTTATCAAGTAGAGATCCAGGATAACTCTTATGAATAGAAACTTTTAGACTTATGAGTTCTAGAATCTCTCAATTTTCCAACATGACTTCAAAAAATAGCCCATATGTTCCTTTAATTTTCATATATCTACTTCTTTCTATAGCTAGATCATCTTATAAAATCAAAATTCCTGAATTTAAATAATATCCATATAAAATATTAACATAATGATAATTATAGTACTAGAAATCTGAAATTTGGTTATTTATATAATGAAGTACATAATACCACTATATACTAAATATGTGATAATTACCAATAAAATATAAAAAAATTGAGTGTAAAATAATTTAATTAACAAGTGAAAATAATGATAATATTATCTCTATCAATTATCATTACACTTCATAAATTATATGTATCCAATGTGAAAAATGATAAAGTACAGATTTCATTTTAAATAACATAATACATTTTATATTCATACATCCTTTTAGGAATAATAACAAATATATAGATACATTAATTTCTAAACATATAACATATAATAGACCACCATAGTGGCCTTATGTTCACTGTAATTTTCTAGTTATGTGAAACTCAATACATCTTTATGTAATTCCTACAACATCTCAATATAACCATATGAGAAAATTATTCCACTAAACACATCAATAAAAAAATGTTTGAGAAATGGTGAGACTAAGGAATCGTATTAAAAATGTTCAATTATTTAATCATAGAATCCAAATTACTTTTATACACAAAATCAAATTCTATGATGTTATTAAATATTATTATCTATATAGAACTCGTTATATGTTTATTATTTCATATTGTAACTTTTCCATCAAAACAATTCATTTAGATCATTTTTGTATCTAAATGTAACTATTTACATTATTTTTCATTACCAAAATATCACTACTAGAAAATGGACCTATACCCACGCTTTTGGGGAAAACCGTGGGTATGGGTCACCCTATCCCCATAGTTTTTGGCAAACCAAGGGTATAGGCATTTTTCTGGTAGCCTATGCCCACAGTTTGGGGAAACTAAGGGCATAGGCTACCTTATCCCCATGGTTTTCTTCAAACTGTGGGTATAGGGTAACAAAAAATGCCTACACCCATGGTTTGCCCAAAACCACGGGGATAGGGTGACCTATACCCACGTTTTCCCCCAAAACCATGGGTATAATCATAGGATAAAAAAACCTTTACCCACAGTTTTGACAAACCGTGGGTATAGGTTTCTCGTGTGTGTGCAGGAAAATTATTTTTTCCGTGGGAAAAAAAATTGCGGGAGTTCTATACCCACAATTTATTCCTCTATAACCACGGTTTAAATATATATATATATACATACATACATATATGTGGTGACGAAGTAGTGGTAAGGCCACTCGTGAACGGAGAAGTGGTCACAATATTGAATCTTGCGGGCTGATATTCTGTAAAAAATGATATACCCACAATTTCCAAATTGTGGGCATAAAGTTATGACATGGTGGGAAAACCTATACCCACGTTTTTCCAAACCGTGGCTATAGGACATGGACCTATACCGATTACACCAATGACCATGATTCCCCAAACATTGGGTATAGCCTATACCCACGGTTTTGGGGTCTATACCCATGATTTTGAACCATGTGTATAGGATCATTTTCATGTAGTGTATCCTAAAATCCTTTATTATGTAAAGTGACATTCACTTTATTATGTTAACTAAATGTTACTCTTTATATTACTCTTTAATTAAAACCCATAACTATTTTAAGATATTGAGTGACATTCACCATAAATTTTATTGGAATAATATTTTACCTATTAAAATTTTAAATTCTATAAGTAATAAAGATAATCTGACTAGTCTTTTAACCATGATACTATCTCCAAAATATCATATAATTATTTAGAATATATTTTTTAAGAAATAACATCTTGTCCCTTAGTATACATATTTTACAAATATTTTATTATATTCACATCATACATGGTATTATATATGTTCAAAAAAAAAATTTAAAAATAATATTTCATTCTTTAAAATATTCCATTGTCTTGTGGTGTGTTTAAATCCCTCATATTACAACCAATATTTTGTATAAATTGTTTTATCTATTAAATTTTTTTTATCCTTATCTTCATTTTAAACATGTTATAGACATGGATCAAACATAACCATGTAGTAAAAACAATATCTACTTTATTAATAAACCCTATTTTTTATAATAACTCCTCTTATAGATAAGCAAAAAAATAAGATAACAATTAGACAATATTTATTTTGATTCACTTAAGATTTAATTTCATCCAATGCATCCAACTCCTGAATGTAGAAACCCCTTGTTCTATATGTTGAAATTTAAACTCCATCCATCAATCCTTATATAGTATTGAACTCATTTATAAATTTACAACACTTATATAATATAAAAATGGTATCATATTCCATTTAAAATTGAATAATATAATTCTATGACATCATACATGATACAGACTATCCACTGAGTTTATTGAAACCCTTCAGGTACTTTGGATAGTTCATAGTTCAATTTATATTTTTTCTAGGGTGATAACATTGTCCTTACTTATAATATTATTTCTTAGGTTTATAAGGAGGTGTGGACTCTCCATGATCTCTATTTTTCCACAACTATCCATAAATATTATCCTTTCTATTCACTACCATCATCCTATCACTTATGCTTTGACCTTCAATATCTTTTTCAGTAATCATGAATATATTTGGAAGTTAAAGTAAACTTTTATTGACTTCATTCATGTTATATTTCATAACAACCTATCATTTTATTTCCAGTTATGATTTTAGAATGAATTATATGGATAGGTTAAAAATAGGGTTTATCCTGATAATAATAAAAATTAAAGGCTTTAGGCCACGGGAAAAAATATGGATAGGTTAATCTTGGGTGGAGACCCCGGTCTCTCAATTTCATTTATTAATTAAGATCAATAAAAATAAGTATTAATGAAGATAATTCATTAAATTTTAATTATTATTACTATAAAATTCTTCCTCATATTTATTAGCTTTATTGACATAATGTTTATAAATAAGTTTTTTCTTCAACAAATGGATCTTTCTTTCTCACTTGAAAATGATTATCAAGTTCCTATAAAAAACCTTAAGATTTCTCCCATTATTGTTGTCCATTTTCATAGATTAATCTTAATATAATTTTTAATGATGTGGATGTTATTTTGTCAACAAAACAAGCTTTTATCAAATGAGAATCATGTTTTACATTCTTTTAATATGGCCTTTTATCAACTGTGATCTCACAAAAATAATGATCCCTTTTAAATTAAATCATATGAATTAGTGGAGAAATGTCTATATTTTACTATGAAATGAGTCCACTATAGTATTCATATCACTGCATAGTTTTTTTAGGTAGGTCATTATTCCAATCATATCATATATTACTCTTGAATATCTCAGTGGAAAACATATTTATCAATCCATCATAGAAACACACTTAATATTATTACTTGGGTATCCATCCCATGGGTATCCTGGATATGTGTAACAGAAAGAGTATTCAAAAAATGAGGAACCTAACACTTACGGTCACCTCATTAATTTTTTTCCTTATACAATACAAATAAATGGAACCCTACTACTTCGGTAGAACCTACCCAATTGAATGATCAAGGTATTGAAAAGTTTTTTCATTGTAAGGAATCTAACATTTAGAATTTTTAATGGGAATTTACTATGTCACTATATTATCTCATGCACTATCTTTATATTTATGCATGATTCTAAAAATTTAATTTTTAAATCTATAGTCCTTCTACTAAAACAATATGTTCATATTATATTGATGAGTAACCGGCTACATAAAACATATCATGTCTTACTAACCAAAAATAAAATATAAATATATTTTTCACATATTCAAATGCATCATGTAATTTCCCTGGATATGGAACTCTCTCACATAAGATATCAGTTTGGTTATAGGACCTCTAGCATGCCTCCTGTATGCCAGAGGCTACCGATTTGCAGCGTGGTGTAAAAAATATAGTGAGGAGATTATACCCCATGTTACTGACTTACAATACAATGTAAATAAGAAATAATAATAATCAAGGTAATTGATATATAAGAAATAGTATAATATACAACTAGAAAGTAAAGGAAAACCAATAAATCAAATAATATTGATCCATTTAATGACATACTGGAATGTAAATACATTTCAAACTAAGAGTAATGCAAATAAAGGAATAAGTTGACATAATAAACTCAAATGACACTAGTCCCAAACCCCATGTCGGTACCATGTCTAAGATCCAACCCATCCACAAAACAACAATCAACAACAAGGCCCTTTTCCTTTGTCCAAACCTACAACCATGTAATCTTCTTAGGTACCAAATGGCGGCCTAAATAGGATGTGATTGAAACATAGTAGGTCAACACCACTGTGTCTAAATAAGTAGTCTGATAATAAGTGGATGATATAAACAAGTAAACATGTGTATTAATTTAATCAACTTAATATAATACAGCAAACAACCTACATCAATGCCATGTCGGAATATCTTTGATCATGTATCACAACCATTCCAATCATAAACACAAGTCCATGGTATAATCACATAACCATGCAAAGATCTCTCTATAAGAATTTCATAAATAGGGAAAATCCCTCTATACAATAATTTCAAAATCCAGGCCAATCCCTCTATATAAGCATTTTAGTATCTAGGATAATACCATTATATAATCATTTCAACATCTGGGGAAATCCCTATATATAAGAATTTCATTATAAGCATGCATATCCCTTTATGTGAGAATTTTAGAATCCATTACATCATTATTAATAATGGAAAGAATACTTTCCCATAACATCATAGGTCATAACAGTAACAATACCATCATAAAACATCATATCATATTTTATACCAGTTAATTCTTCCAGTTACCATTTGTATTTCAATTACTCATTTATTTATTAACTTTTATCTTAAGTCATTTCTAAGTCTGTTTTATAACCCAATTATTATCAAATAATCACCATCCATTTCAATAATAAATTTAACCATTTTCTATAGTGAATCTATCATAATAAATCACCTAAGGTCTCATGTTATGAAACAACAAACTTAAATTTGTTTTTTAATTAAATATTATTCCAGGGTAGGCTCACCATATGGGTATCCACAAGCCAGGTTTCAACACCATTGATTCTAAAGGGATCCAATGAATAATCCAACATAAGATTTATCATCATCCATTAATTAATTAATTAATTAATTTAAATTTTATGTTAGCTAAATTGTGTAATATTACAAATATCTCGATAATAAAAATAGACCACAAGTTCTCGTTTTAGACAAACTACCTTTATCTGGTGATCTAATAAACTCTTATAAATGTAACTCCAAAAAAGGGTGAATGAAAATATGATCATAAAAAACCTATATCATATGAGATCATGGTCAACAACCAAAATAACTTAACAAATACATTTCAACATTATAATAAAGATAAAAAAGGGAAGGTACAACTGTGGTAAAACAACTAATTGAGGATCAGATTCTAGATCAAGACATTCATGAAGAAATAAATCATATGGGTTATAGGATTTAGAACCAATGAACCTAATAAATACATGGATTGTAATCCTTTCATTTCATTTATTTATCTATTTTTAGGTTACACTAAAAAATGAATCTCCTTAGGTTAAAAGTATCCTCAGTCATCCATTTCTTGTCTTGTGCTTGTTTCTCGGTGTTTAACAATTGTATTCCCTCAACCAGTTTATGATGTCTATTTGGAAGTATTTATATATCATGAACTAGTTTTACCATTTTTATCCATTTCACACCCTAATAAATTCACAATTTTTTCCTAGAAACATTTACACAATATGTAATAGGTTCACGAATTGTAAATTTCTAACAAACTCTTATCAACGTATCTTTTTACTAAAAAACTAAAATCACCATTGAAGCCTTTGAAACTCATGGTGAAACCTCATAAACCCATGAAATTCTTACTCAGAGTCTATTAATTAAAACAAACATACATTCTTAACTTTAGTTCATTTCCCTAGAAAATTTTCTCTATTCCCACAAAGGGACTCAACTACCGAGGTCTAAAGAAGAACGAAAACCCAATTGGAATAGCTTCAACACAAAACTCAAATGGGGATGTACGTCACAAAAATATGGGATCTTACACATACCATGAAATAATTACATGAAATAATTTCATATAATGTCTTAGAATAATATAAAATCAATAATATCTACTAGTGTAAGAATAGAGTAACTGGTTCTAATAACTACATTTCATGACATTAAATAAGCCTTCAGGCTGGTGAGTAGTCTAACATAAAGTCCATGTTCCCATAATCATGTACTCAAGAAGGACCTTAATGTCATCATAATTATAACACTTAATATGTATAAACTACAATTAACATAAAAATTTGAGCTCATGACCAAATACATTGCAAATTTCTAGGTATAAGGAAACTAAATCAATTATTATTCCTAGAATGTAACTCCTTAATTGAATATATTCTAATTTAAAGATGTAGTTTAAAACAATTAAATAGATTCAGAAATCATAATTCATAATATACCATTTATATTCATTAATAATAGAGTATGACATAATACTAAAAAAAATTACAATTCTTAAATTTTTATGTGAGATTAAAACTTATGGAAAATTCTTAAATAAATTATAGACAAGTCATGGTTAAACATGAACACCTCGCTTTTATCCAATATGATTTTTTCATATTATCATTTTTATGGTTTTAATATTAACTCCTTCACATTCCAAATATGTTATATTTTATTATTATTTTTACTATAGAATAATAAATGTTTCATATTTTATGTAAACAATTTATATAAATTAATTTCATATGTTTTTTCAAATAAGGGTTCAAATAAAAACATTTTAAAATTATATTTATAATCTAATCATAAATAAATACAAAAACATTAAAATTTAACCACATTTTAACCATGTTTATCTATTTTAAACATAGATCACATCTTCCAAAATGTTTTTTTCTTTGGTTTATATCCTCGTTGTATTCTTCATAGGCCCTTCGAGACTGCACCAGTGAAGGTTTTTAAAATTTTTGAAAAAAGTATATTTTATTTTAAAATTATGCTAAAAAACTACTCGTCATCACAATATGGTGTTCTCCATGTACAACTCTTATAATGGGAAACATCATGCCTATTATCTATAAACCCATGTCGTTATGTTAATACCATTGACCATGTTTATTTAGAAGGAATTCTGATTTCAATCCATTTATTGTTTCCAAGGTATTTGGGGTGAAATATCACTATATCCATACTATTTCAATTGTCTAATGAATTTTTGACCCGACATTATATGTTCTAAAATTGATTTCCTGTATAATTTATGTCATGGTCAGTCCTTATTTTTAAGGCCAACATTATATAGTGATTGATTATTAGTGATATGAAGGCATCATCCTATGATGCTATATTTTTCTTGATTTTATAAAAATTATTTAAATGACCAATTTTCATTAGAATATGGAATTGTATCTTAAATTTTATGAGACTATGATCATATCTAGGAGGAATATTTGAAATAGAGAACTGAAACATCTGTTTTGGATGGGGTTATATAATGGTACCTAGAAAACGTAGGTTATCTCTGTTCATTAAAAAATAAAACCAAACATTGATAGACTTAATTTGATACCACTAAAGGGTTTAGAAGGGATAACAATCATCTAAAACACAATATAAAACAACACCAAAACCCATGAAACAAGCAAGATTTATTTATATGTTTTGAATGAACAATAAAATGAAGAAAGAACATTATACCTTACACCTTGGTGATTGAATAACTACAGATGTTTGATGTATATTTCTAAGGGCATGGGTTCTTAATGTGCTTTTATCCCTGGGTATTTTTAGGTTATCCCATATTTCACTACCACAGATCGGCGCTAGGATATTACTAGCCCTTATTAGCACTTAAAAAAAGCACTGATAAAATGGGGGCCTCTATCAACACTATTATTAGCATTGATAAAAGTATGTAATGAAAAATATTGTTAATTTATATAAAATTATTATATTTATATTCAAAAATAATATTTATTTATGTACATTAACTAAAAAATGCATGTTTATAATTAATATATATTTTTTAATAATTCATTTATATATATATAGTCTTTTAAAAATGTATTTATAAGATTATAATTACATAAATATATATTTATTAAATAAAATATTTTATTAATTTTTTTAAAATAATAAATATATTCATTATATTTATAATTATATATTTACCCTAGTGGTAAAGGCTCCTACGTGGCATCCACGTTGTCCTGGGATCAATCCCTATTGGGAAGATGTACTATTCAGTACTATGCAGGTGGGGATGCAAAGGATGATGTGGGCACGACGTTGTTCTCGTGACATAGACATGATGATGTATTCATGATGTTTCTCTGTGCTATGAGGTCATGTAATGGGCTTCATGCCCATAGGGTCTACGAGCCATGTAATAAATAAATAAGGTTTGATGGGTGGGTTATCCCTTTGGGGGGCTATGGAATGTCTTTCTAGTCTGTGTGTGTGGTGTGAGTGTGTTTGAATGTAGTTGTACCCCCCAAACTTCTCATATATATATATATACATTTTAAATATATATATTTATAATTATAATTATATAAAAAATAAATATATGTTTCCAATGAATTTATTCAATAAATATATTGATTCATGATTATCATTGGCGTGCTTATGTTATGTATTCATCATGAACGTTCATTTGTACATTACACCCTTATTATTATTCATGATAGCCATATATGTGATGGATCGTTTTTTGATCTATACTTTACTATGTATATGATTCATTCATGTTATACCCATGAATCTATTATATTATAATAAATACATATAAAATCACAATAAATATATTTAAATAATATATATATATTATATTTGTAATTATAAATTTTTAATTATATATAAATACTTTTCAAATATATTTATTTATAATTATAATTATAACTAAATATATAGAAATTTAAAAAATTATAAAATTACAATAGAAATATCTATTATAATTTTAGATATATAAATATTTATTAATTAAAATATTTATAATTATATAAAAATATTTATAAAAATATTTATTTATACTTGTAATAAAAAATATATATGCGTGTGTGATAATAATTATAAAATTATAAAAAATATATTTACTACACTTATAAAGTGTAGTTGTGGTGAAAGTCGTGTGGTTAACACACCATGTGAGCTTGCATAAAACCCATGATCAAATCCCAATAGAGGACGATTTTTTGGTTACTATAGTTGTATTGTTGCGGCACTATAGTTGTCAAAACTATTCATTCCTTCGGGCCTCTGGACCACTAGTTTGGGCCTATGAGTCATAAAGGGTCTTTGGACCATCAAAGGTGGTGGTGATACAGGCATGATGGGTAGGTGATGATGCAGGCATGACGCAAGATGGGCCTTCGGGCCATCCAATGGTGGGCCAATGGGCCATGTAATGGGATCCATACCCAATGGGGCTTTGGGGAAAGAAATGTAATAAATAAACAGCTGGTTTGATGGGTTATCCCTTGGGGGGCTACGACCTACCTTTTCGGTCTATCAGTGTATGTGTGTTTGACTGTAATTATACCTACAAACAACAAAATATATATACTTATAAAGTTATAAATATATATAATTAAATATATATATATATATACAAATATTTACAAGTAAATAAAAATATTTATAATTGTATAAATAATTAAATGAAGATATATTTAAATAATTATTATTAAAGATATATATTTATAAAATAATAAATATAATAAATATATTTTTTATAATTTTATAATTATTTAAATAAATATATAATTATACATATATTTATAATTATCACTATAAATAAATATATATTTTTTATAATTTTTTAATTAAAAATAAGTATACATTTATTTATATTCATAATTATAAATAAATATTTATTCATTTAAATAGTTATAAAATTATAAAAAAAAATTATTTATTGTACTTATAATGTTATAAATATATATAATTAAATAAATATATTTGTAAATATATAAAAATATATATAAATAATTACGAATATTTATAAATAAATAAAAATATTTATAATTATTATTATAAATAAATATAGATATATTTAACGAATAATAAAATTATAATAAATATATTAATTATGCATGTTAATAAAATTATATATATAATAAATATATTTCTCATAAATTTATAATTATTTAAATATAAATATATATATATATATATATATATAATTTTAAACTTATATTAAATATATTAATTATACAAATAAGGTTTTAAATAGATATAATTAAATAGACATGCTTATAAATATATAAAACAATTATAATTATAATTTTTAAAAAATATAAATATATTTAAATAATTATAAAATAATATATATTATGTACTTGGGGGGTATAATTACATTCAAAAACGCACATCATACACATAGGCCGGAGAGGCAGACTATAGCCCCCAGGGGAAATCCCACCCATCAAGCAATATTTATTTATTACATGGCTCGTAGGACTAGTGGGCATGAAGCCCATAACATAGACCGAAAGCCCAGAGCAGCGTCATTCCAGCATCATCTAGTCTGGGTCATGCCAATGTCACTACCTACATGTATCATCATTTGTGTCGCCGCCTACATAGTATGGTAATAGTACGTATGCCCACCTGGATTTGAACTTGAGTCTGATGCGGAATTACCAGACATCATTATCACTCAGGTAAGCCCCCAACTGTGTTATAAAATTATAATAAATATATATATTATATATATTTACAAAATTATATAAATTATAAATATAGTCATTATAATTTTATAATTATTTAAATAAATAACTATTTGATTATTTATATTTATAATTATAAAGAATTATTTATTTATTTAAATAACTATAAAATTATAATAAATATATTTATTACAATTATTATCTTATAAATATATATAATTAATTTATTAATTATATATATTTATAAGATAATAATTGTAATATATATATTTATTATAATTTTAGAATTATTTAAATATATATATATATATATAAATTTATAGTTATAAATATTAATAAATAAATATATAATTATATATAATTATTTATAATAAATATATTTATTATATATAATTATAAATATAATAAATATATTTATTATAATTTTATAATTACAAATAAATATTTATTTATTTATAATATTTAAAATATTTATAAATATATAATGAAATATAAATATATTAATTATATATATTAATATATATTTATAGTTATATTTATAGTTATAATTATAAATAAATAAATTTATATTTACTATATATATAATTTTATAAATATATATAATAATATAAATAATTTATTAACATTATATCTTTATCAACGTTTCTTTTGCACTGATAAAGATACACTGTTATTAGTGCTTTCTATTTTTTTGCTGATAATACATACCTTTATCGACACTTTTTATGTAGCACTGATACAAGTGTTCCAGAATTTGTATGTGAACCCTAAAAATTGGCTTCTGCTATCGCACTCCTCCAAACTCTCACAGAAGCTGACTGTCACCACTCATGTCGAACCCAATCTTCGTCGCTCCTCTACTCTCTCCCAACTAGAATGTTGCATCCCCACCTTGCCACCGCTCTTATCGAACCCCACTACTACCACACACTTGTCTCCCCTAGCCACACTGCCCATGCTGCCTCTACTACCCCCCCCCCCCCCCCGTTGCTCCCACCGCCACCTCTGCTACCCCCATTTTCGCCTCTATTGCCCTCTTCCTCACCACCATTCACTCCCCAAAAGGTATTGTTCACATAATTGTATGTTCCATTAATTAATTTAATGTTAGGTTATTGATAAGTATGAATAATGTTTCATTCCATAACGAGGTGTGGCTATATGTTTTGGTTATTCTTCTCTATTTGAATTTCTAAGGTGTGGCTACATGGATTGAAAATAATTCTTTTTGATCATGGTTTTTAGGGTCTACACTTATCATTCATGATAAAATATGAAACACTCTCTTAGTTAGATTATTGAATATCACTGTTTCCTAATTACCATGAATCACTCACTTAATTGTTAAATGATTATTAAATGTATCATTTTGTTTTACATGTAATTTTACCTCATGGATGAGAATTTAGAAGTGAAAAATAGTGTTTTTAGAGTTATTGAGGAAGGTTCTACTATTATGCCTAGTGTTTTTTGTACTTTTTAGAATATTATTGATAAATACATCATCGTTATTATTTTATTTCTTTTATATTCATAAACAGGGAAGCTTCTCCCTTCTTTAATTCTTTACATCCTTGATCTTTAGAGTGGTCCAATGTTTATATATAGTGATAGATACTCCAAATATTTATTTCATGGATTCAATGCATGGATACCCAACAATTCGACCACACATGATGGTGTTTTCCAATTTTTAATACACAATATCCAATGTTTTATAACTAAAGATCATGTTATATAATTTATAGTATCTTTTAATGGGGATTCTGTTATGATAGGTTGGTGCATCAATATCATGAAAAATAAGGAATAAGGTCAGGGGCTATGTACAAGGACCCTAAAAAGTTTTGCAGATAGACAAGTATGATGGTATATATAATAAGATTTCACTATCCAAACGCATATTAAAAAAAATTACTTATTTTTCTCAATATTTTTACACTGTCTAAAACAAAAAAAATAGAAACAATTTTGTTTAATATGTTTGTAAATTTCTGAGAGAGATCATATTCCATGAACAATCTATCATGCCTAAAGAGGTATTTTTTATGATTATTACTATTTTATTTAAAATATTTATTAATCCTTTGTGTATTTATATTTTATAGTATTACTTTGACTGTTGAAAATACTCATATTCAAAATACGATATAGATTTTCATAAAAATGAAAGGGAAACATACCTGATTGAAGAATTCACTCAAATAGCATGAATATGTGAGTTCCTTAGAAGTAGTGGATTGTTAAATATTTATATTTAATTTAATTCATTTTAGTATTACTCACATAAGAATTATCTCTTATATAAGTGTACACCTTTGTTAAGGTTTGGGTGGTTTGTTTGAAGATGCTCATGCTCATGAGAGATAAGACTTTGAGGCTGCAACACATAATTCAATGAGAGGGTTTTTTATAATATAATATGTTTTTCCTCATAATATTATATGTTCTCTACTATATTAACATAATCTAAATTAAATGCTTGACTACTCATGAAGGTAATTTCTTCTATAGACATCTTCTCCCCCAAAAACTTGTCACCCCTACAATGTCCACATTTATCACTTTACTTCAAAGGAAATAGAGATAACTTGATGGAATGTGATAAATGCCGACACTAAAGTGTTTATAGTTTGACAAAGTGTTATTTTTTATTTAAAATAGACATTAATTTTAGTAAAAATAAAAATATATATATTGGAAACCAAGAAAAAGTATTCAGATTTTTTTGATAATTTAGTACAATGATCCATGAGTCATTTCTGAGGTCAATGATTCAACCAAACCTCAATACGATGTACAATGTGACGGGTATGACTCCAAGTATGTCTTTTTATAAAAAAATGACATTAATTTAAGTAAAAAAGAACAAGTGACATACTGAAAACTGATAAAACACATTTAGATTATTTTTATACGTTAGTAAAATGATCAATGAGTCATTTTTGATGTGTAAGAATCAATCAAACCCTAGTACAATGCATGGGGTGACTAGTATGACTAAAAAAGTTTATTTTCATTTTTAAATTTATGTTTTAGTTCAAAATGTGTCACTCACTAAAAACTAAGAAAACATGCTATGATTATCCTGATAATTTAGCACAACAATTCATAATTCATTTATGATGCGTATCAAGTTGTCTCATGTGAAACTGATTCATGATGCGGTCGTTGTGACTCAAAATGCATGTTTTCAGTTCGAAATGACATTTTAGTAAAAAAAACAAGTATACTAAAAATAGACAAAATGAATTAGGATAGTTTTGATGATTTAGGAAAATGATCTATACGTCATTTTAGACTAGTAAAAATCATCTGCACCTCAATATGATGCACAGTTTGGTTTGTATAACTCAAAGTTTCTCTTTTTTTTATTTATAATTGGAATTAATTTTAGTAAAAATAATAAGTGGCATTCGAAAAACCCAACAAACGCATTCAAATTGTTTTGATAAATTATAAAAACAATCCATGAGTCACTTTTGAAATATAGGAGTCAATTGTATCTCAATACGACGCACGGTGTGACTAATATGACTCTAAGTGTGTATTTTTTTTAAATTGACATTAATTTAAGTAGAATGGGATAAGTGACCTTTTGAAAAATGAGGAAAACTGTTAGTATTGTTTTGATACTTTTGGAAAATGATCCATGAGTCATTTTTGACATGTTGGAATCAATCGCACCTCAATCTAACACACGGTGTGACAAGTATGACTAAATGTATCTGTTTCCAGTTTAAAATTAATATTTTAGTTCAACACTGGTCACTCACTGAAAACCAAGAAATGACCTCCAGCTGTTGTGATAATTTAGGATGGTGATTCATAAGTAATTTTTGACGTGTATAAAGTAGTATAACATGAAACTGATGCACGATGTGATAGGTATAACTCGAAATGTGTGTTTCCTATTTGAAATGTTATTTTAGTAAAAAAAACATAACTGGCATACTGAAAACTAAACAAAAAAATTTGTATCATTTTTATACTTTATGAAAATGATCTATAAGTCATTTTTGATGTGTTGAAATCAAATCCACCTCAATATGATGTACGATCTGGCCGGTATAACACAAAGTGTCTCTTTTTATTTAAAATTGACATTAATTTTAGTAAAAAGAACTAGGGACATAATGAAAACTGAGATAATTCATTCGTATTGTTTTTATAATACAATACATAATTCATTTATGACTTTTAAGATTCAACCGCATCTTAATACGATACACAATGTGAATCATATGACACTACACAAAAATAGGAATTTAGAAGTGGTTTAAACCTCCACTAAATCATGTGTCTGCATTTATTTAGTGGTTATTTTTCAAAACCATCATAGAACAATTTAGCTGTGGTTTTAAAAAAACTAGAGGATTTATTTAGTTGTGGATTTTAATAAAATAATTATTTTTATTTTTATTATTTTTTTATTTTTATTAATTTTTTATTATATATTTAATAATTATTTTTGTAACACCCCGACCCTAGTTACCGAGAGTTGATTTATTATTACATAACATTGGAATGATCACATAAGATCAAGTCTCTAAAGACTGATTAGTTTAGTAGACTTGGAAGTACTAGATACATTCATAAGTTTTACATCACATTATAAAATGAAAAAAAAACTACATAAAACATAGTCTCTATAAGCCACACTCATATCCCATAGACTATCCCTGCAGTTTAGTCATAATATATTCTTTGAATCCTGAGAAAAATAAAACATAGAAAGGGGTGAGATCAGATTCTCACTAAGGATAACAATATACCAGAAACTTTCAAAAATAAGAATAAACATTTAAGGAAATGTAAGACTAGAACAAAAGACTTTTAAACTTAAACTTCAAAATAATATGGAAAAGATAAAATCAAAAAATTCCATTTACTTATTCACATGGATATTCTACTAAATGAATAATCACATGAAATATCAATATCCACTTTCATAATAATGGAATGAATAATGCCAGAATTCATAACCACATAGTCAAGGCCTTGTGCCAAGACTACAAATAATATTTTATCATGGCCTTATGCGAAGACACTAGTTTGTCTCAAGAGACCTATCGATGCATTGAGAAGCTATAACAGGCTTCACCCGTCACTTAGTAAGTCCAATGCATTCCTCATATGAAATGGTTTAAACATATCATAAACATTCATATTAAAACTAGCATAAAAAATGTCAATACCTTATCTGTAAACCATGAATGGTATAAAAATAACACATCCATGGTCAAACATATCGGAAAACCTTAAATAAAATATATAATATTTGTATCATAATAAATCAACCTCGGTCAAGAATAACATCCCCTAAAGGATGTCAAAAAAGTTGAATATTATCAGTAATAATCTTTGAGACAAATATCTCTTTTTCATGAAAACATTTAAAAGTGACACAATCTATAAAGGAATAAATTTAAAGTAATTTTTGAATCAAAGATTCCCATACCACTTTGAAAATTTTTAAAGGAATTAACATTTAAAAACATTCATGTCCATGTAAATAAATCCTTAAAAACCATTTTGAAAACATATACATTAATGAGAATGATTTTGAAGAATAAATATTTAAATCATTTAAAATTATTTTTTAGTAAAATATTCCCTTAAATAGAATCCATTTGAAAACTCTTTTATGAAACATGGACATGGGTAATATATATGTCCCAGTAAAAACTTACCCATAAACAATCTCGAATAATAATGTGATTGAGAAAAAAACCCTTACCTTGTACTCTTCCTTGGTTGAGGGTAGGTTAACCTCCTGTATAATGATGAAATAATTGTTATTAAATTATACAAGAACCACATACATAAATATGATATCATATAGGGTCTTCTAATATTTCTTTTTTAATAATATTTTAGTAATATCGTGGTTTTGGGTGTTAACTGATTCATTTTCCTTTATATTATTTATTATGTGAGTCATATTTGTTATGGATGGGATGTATCTTATTCATATCCATAATTATATAAAGTATTTAAAAATTATTTTTAATCATCAAATGAAAATTACTCTTGAATGGATACGATGGGGAATGAATCTCATCGCGTTCATGGAGATAGTAATCCTTACGTACGCATGAGTGACAATATCATTCTTTTGATATTAAAATCATATATAATTGGATGTAATTTTATATATATACATAATAATTATCATTTTATATTTATTATCTGTATCATTTATAATCATTATTATACCCATCCAAATGATGAAGTGTTTGAATAACAAACTACACCACAACGTGGAGACGGAAGCCGTACGTACGCATGTACAGTGACATGTCATTCAAAGGATGGATAGAATAATGAATATGGTTGTAACATATTTATAATTTCATCATTGTATATATAAGATATTTTAGTTATTATTTTATAATGGAAAAAAAGGAAATAATAAGTGGAATAAGAAAAGAACATGAAAGTGTTGATTAAATATTTTCCTCTTCTTCGGGTACTTCCTTTTGATTTGATAAAAATGGCTCATTAAGATGACTTTCTAAATAAAGTAAGTCCTCTAAGATGAAGGTAGGATAGATGAGAGGATATTTTGGAATTGTTTGGACAATAAAAATGGCTTTGAAGGTGTGAATTTGAGAGAAGGTGGAGTTCCCTTTTATAAGAGGGGAGAGGGGAACCTTAAGAAAAGATTGAACTATTATTTTATAATAAAATAATTTTCTATATATAATGGCTCAAAAATAATTTATTTCTAGGATAAGGTGGTAATGGGTCTAAAAATACTCAACCAATAGGTTTTAGATAGGTTTGGGTCACTATATTAACTTTATCTTTTAGATTTATCTCTTAGTTAATTAATTTGACATTTACCATGTCTCTTTGTATTTTTATATAATATGGTTAATTAACTTACTATAAACTTCCAAGTGCACCTAATGTTGTTCATTAATGAAATATATCATATTATTTAAGACCTTTGGTCGAACCTTATATTTTTCGGAATAGAATATCAATTAATAAGATAATATTTATTTTAAATACTCTTTTATGTTAATTTTGACACTATTTTCTATTTTGTTTTTGTTAAATTCATAACACCGTTATTACTTCAAAAACAATTAATTTAATCAACCCTAACATGACATATTAACCTAGAAAATTAGTATAATTCATAAAAAGTCTCAAATTACATTTATTTGGATGGAATTTCATATATATACAGAATAATTATCATGTTATATTCATTATTTTCATCATTTATACTCATTATTCTAACCATCCAAATGATGAAGTGTTTGAATAGAAAACTACACCACGACTTGGAGACGGAAGTCATACGTACGCATGTATGGTGACATTTCATTCAAAGGATGGATAGAATAATGAATATTGTTGTAACGTATTTATAATTAAATCATAGTATATAGAAGATACTGTATTTATTCTTTTATAATGGAAACAACAAGGAAATAATAAGAGGAAGAAGAAAAAACTTGAAAGAGGTGATTAAATATTTACCTCTTCTTCGGGTACTTCCTTTTGATTTGATAAAACAGGCTCCTTAGGATGGCTTTCTAACTAACGGAAGGCCTCTTGGATGAAGGTAGGATAAATGAGAGGATATTTTGTAAGAGTTTGTCCAAGCCAAATAGCTTTGAAGTTGTGAATTTGAGAGAAGGTGGAGTGCCCTTTTATAAGAGGGGAGAGTGGCACCTTATGAAAAGATTGAAATATTATTTTATAATAAAATAATTTTTGGTTTCTAATTTCTCCAAAATAATTTATTTCGAGGATAAGGCGGGGATGGGTCTAAAACTACTCATCCAATAGGTTTTAGACAGGTTTGGGTCACTATATTAACCTTATCTTTTAGATTTAACTCTTAGTTAATTAATTTGACATTTACCATGTCTCTTTGTATTTTTATATTATATGGTTAATTTACATACTATAAACTTCCATGAGAACCTAAATTGGTTAATTAATGACATATATCAAATTATTTAAGACCTTTGGATGAAACTTATATTTTTAGGAATAGAATATCAATTAATAATATAATATTTGTTTTAAGAACTCTTTTATGTCAATATTGACACTATTTTCTATTTTGTTTTTGTTAAATTCATAACAGCATTATTACTTCAAAACAAATTCAGATAATCAACCCTAACATGTCATATTAACCTAAAAAATTAGTGGAATTCATAAAAAGTCTCAAATTACATTTATTTGGATATTTATAATATCAATTATTTTAATATTTCATTAATAAGGTAAATACTGCAGCATCATTGTGTCATAAATAAATTAAATTATATAAAGTATAAAAAATATAAATAAAATAAAATTATGTAGGAAATATTTTAATCTTTAAAATTATTATTTATAGTTGAAAATATGACTTATATAACCCCATATAAAAATTGATTTACTAAAAGATATTTGTTTATGTCATTTTTTCCTTTACATTAAGTTAATTAAAATAAAGTGTCATTGTCATTCCTAAGTGGATCCATGGGGTCATAAAATCTACCCAAGGAAGTCCATGGTCGGCCATGACTCATCCAATAAGGTTAGGACAAGTGTTATAGTAATTTTGTATTATTATAATATTCTTTTTACCTTGAATTACACTATTTACCTTTAACCACAGTAAATAAGACAAAAGTTACTATTCACCAAAAATTATTTTCACCTTATTGAACCAAATTTTACTTTCTGAGATTAACTGTGTCTCTTGGATTTTTAAAATTCCACTCACATAAAAGGTAAAATTATGTTTTATACAAATTTGAAAATACCCTAGTAGGTGGGTAAAAGACGGTAAAAAGATCAATAACATTTTTATATATCTAAACTTATTATAAAATGACTCCAATGAATTATATTGAACATATATAGGTTTTATGTATCTATTTTGATCTAAAATAAATTTAAATAAAATAAATAATTATTTAAATAAAATGTCGGTATTAACCAATAACTCAGTGGTTTTCACTATTCATCAAAAATTTAAAGTTTTCATAAGAATACCAATAGTTCAACCTAAGATAATTTTGATATTCTGAATTGAAATATTCTATTTTACCAAACTCAAAACATATAAGTTTCATTTATTAATTTAAATTTAATTCCCGTTGTCAAAACCAAAAGGCGTGTTTTTAAGAAATAATAACTAACAAAAGATTGATACTTGTTTATGTTCAATTTCAAAGTGAAAATATTTCCAATGAATAAAATTGGATTAAATGGTAAAAATATAATCTATTTATACTTACAAACCATTAAAATTTATAATTTAACACTACAAATTATTTGTATTAAAAAAGTTTTTTTAGTAAAAATATAGTATTTTTAACTATTCACCCAAATATGAAAGTTGTTAGAAAAAAACACCAAAAATTTATTGAAACTAAGTTATTATGTCCCGATTCTAATGAAGAAGTTTATTTTGTCAAATTTATTATATATAAGTTTCAAATATTGGATTTAAAATTGTTCTTCATTAAAAGGCCTTAAAATTGAATGTTTTTAAAAAAAATACTTCTTTTATCTGAAAAAAATGAATTTTTATTTTTTTATTATGTCTCAGAAACACATAATATGGGTTCTAAAATAATAAGGATTATATAGAGTTTAAAATTTAGTTAATACTACTCATAACCTCTTTTTAACGTCTAGTTTGGTAAGTCGTGGTGCGCTTGAACTCGATGTTGTGTGTAGTACAAGTTATTGAATTACTTTGAAAAAATAACGTAATATGAAATCATGGGGTGTTTCAATTATCATATTTTATTATTAATAATATTTTTGTAGTTATTATTATTTTATTGTTAATATTTTACTATTAATATTATTTTTTTTATTTTTTTATTGTTATTTTATTATTATTATCATGGTTATTTTATTATTATTTTATTATTTAATTTTATTTGTTAATGTTTGAATTCTATTAATTTATTTATTTATTATTTATTATTATGCCTATGCACATTCACATGCACATGCACATGTTTAAACCATATATTGAAATTCTACGTTGGGTGATATTTGAACCCCTTACCTATTGCTTATTCTCTAAAGACTTTACCACTCCATCAAACTCTTTATGTTGTGAATAAATAAAATTTAATATACTTATATATATTGATGTATAAAGAAAAAATAACGAATAAATAATTAAGTAAATAATACATAAATAAATAAATATTAAATATTAAAATAATAATGAAAAATAATAAATAATAAGTAATAATTTAATAATAAATTAATAAAAAACAAGTAAATAATATATAAACAATAATATAAAAATAATAATAATAAATAATAACTAATAACTAATAACTTATAACTAATAATTGATAATTAATAATTAACAATTACTCGAGATTGATCTGCGTAACAACATTATTGAGAAGGTAAATCTCTCTACCGTCATAGATGAAATTTTCTTTGATGTGGAATATAAGAAGAAACCTATATTTTGTGACATCTATTTTGCCATTGGTCACTTCTCATATTCATGTTGAAGGAAACTCCCATGTGAAAAGTGCAGTTTCCAGGGACATCATGCTAGCGATTACTTTAAGAAGGTTGATTTGAAGGATGATTTCATGGAAAATCCCCATGAGAAGTCCACAAAATGTGGGCCTCTGTCGCATGCCTCTCATAATGTCAACTCTCTATTGTCTAATGGTAAGGGAGTGGTGATAAATGAGCAATTTATGGGTAGTGGACCATCTAATTGGGCGGACGTTGCAGAAAAGGATGAAATGGTGGTACAAGAGATGGCTACACTGGAATGTGGGGAAATTTATAAGTCCCTATCTTTTAGAGATGTTTTTATCAATAATATGGGGATTTTTGAGGAAGGACTTTTGATGGATCTAGTTGGGTCTAGTGAGAACATTAAAGATCTAGAGGCCAAACTGAATGGTGGAACCCCTGATTAGTTATCTAGAGGTGATGATTCAGATTGTGAAGTCTTTGTGCAAGATCGGGTTGATTAATTAATTATTATTAATAATTAATTAATTAATAATTAATAATTATTATATAATTAATAATTAATTAATTAATAATGAAAAAATTAAAAATTAATAAATAATAAATAAATAAACAAACCCTAAAACATTGAGAAACATTGAAAACCCTAAAAACACTGAAATGACCATAAAATTTAATATGGGAATCCTTTTTTAGATCCACAACTAGTCAAATCAAAGATCATGAAACTAAAATTGATATGATATGTGGTACATTCCAAATGAACACCTGGATCGAATGTAATTGAAATTTGAATTTTAAGAAATTGGGGTCGGTGACTAAAAACTCTATTTAAGAGGCCTTCTAGGCCATTCTTGGTGGAAAGGGGGGACAATTCTCAAATAGCTAGTCCTAAACCTACACGATGTAGAGTTCATCTCATTTTTCAATTTGATATGTTTTAGAGCTCAAACAAACACCCGAATCGAAAATTTATAGCTTTTTGAACATCAACTTTGATTTTCGACATTTTGAAAATTTAAAATATTTTTTTCCTTTTATTATCACATGATTTAAATATCATGTGGTTTTATCTCATTTCATTGACTTCAATTTGACTGGTAGTGGAGTTGAAATGGGCTCCCAGATCATATGTTAAGGTTGTTTGATGTCAAAGTCTACTTTTCAGTTTTTTTAGATTTGTTTTAAGTTTCAAGTTATTATTAACTAATAATTATAAATATTTATTAATTTACATATTATAATTAATTAAATTAATAAATAATAAACTATATATGAGAGTAAATAATAAATAATAATCCATAAATCATAAATCATAAATAATTATTTTTTTTAAAAACTTTTAATTTAGCAGTGGTTTTAAAAAACACCGTTATTTCTCAAAGGTTTTTTACAAAATCACTGCTAAAAATTTAGAATTTTCTTTTTAAATAAAAAATAAATTTTTTTCACAAAAATTAAAAACATTGAGCAGTAGTTTCAAAAAATTTCTCTAAATAATCACCACTAAAAGTATTTCAAGAACACATTTAGTGGTAGTTTTATGAAAATGTCTTTAAACGCCATTTTTTGTAGTGTGACTCCAAATGTTTCCTGTTGTTTAAAATTGACATCATTTTAAGTAAAAAAGAACAATTAACTTACTAAAAAGAAAGAAAACAGATTCAGAGTACTTTGATACTTTTGGATGAAAACCCATGAGTCATTTTTAACATGTTGGAATATACCACATCTCAATATGATGCACGGTGTGACCAGTTTGACTAAAAGTGTCCACTATCAATTTAAAATTGAAATTTTAGTTCAAAATGTGTCACTCAAAAAAATCAAACAAATTCACTCTAATTGTCTAGATAATTTAGTACGGTGATTCATAAGTCATTTGTGATATCTATGAAGTAGTTTCACATCAAACTGATGTATGATGCGACCAGTATGACTCAAAATTCTTGTTTCTAGTTTGAAATGACATTTTAGTAAACAAACCACAACTGGAATACGAAAAATTGACCTAACTTATTTATATTGTTTTAATACCTTAGGAAAATGATCTATAGGTCATTTGTGACTTGTAGAAATCAACCGAACAACAATATGATGCACTACGTGGACGGTATTACTCAAAGTGTTTATTTTTATTTAAAATTTAAATTAATTTTAGTAAAAATAACTAGTGATAGAATTAAATCCAATAAAATTCATTCCTATTATTTTTATAATTTATTAAAATGATCTATACGTCAATTTTGAAATTTAGGTGTCAACATCACCTCAATACGATGCATGGTGTGGCCTGTATGACTCCAAGTTTTCCTTTTTATTTAAAATCGACACTAATTTAAGTAAAAAAGAAAAAGTGACATACTGAAACCCAATAAAATGCATTCATATTGTTTTTATGCTTTATAGAAATGATCAATGGGTTATTTCTGGAATTTTGGAATCAACCATACCTCATTCTGATGCACGGTGTGACCAATATGACTAAAAACATCCCTTGTTAGTTTGAAATTGAAATTTTAGTTCAAAATGTGTCACTCACTAAAAACCAAGGAAACACACTCTGGTAGTATTGATACTTTAGAAAACAAATTCATAAATAAATTTTTAAGTGTATGAAGCAATCTCACATCAAAATGATGCACGATGCAACTGGTATGACTAAAAATGCTTGTTTCCGGTTTGAAATGACATTTTATTAAAAAATGCAGTGATATACTGAAAACTGACCAAACACATTCCAATTTTATTGATACATTAGGATAATGATCTATAATTGATTTTTGACATGTTGAAGAACACCACACCTCAATATGATTCATGGTGTTTCTAGTATAACTCAAAGTGTCTGTTTTTTATTTAAAATTGATAATAAATTTAGTAAAAAGAAAAAGTGACATACTAAAAACTGAGAAAATGCATTAAGATTATTTTGATAGTTTAGAACAATTATCCATGAGTCATTTTTAATGTTTAGGAGTCAATCGCAGCTCAATACAATGCACAGTATGACCGGTATGACTCCAAGTGTGTCCATTTTAAAAAAATTAACAATAATTTCAATAAAAAAGAATAAGTGACATTCTAAAAACCATGCAAAAAAATTTGGATTGTTTTAATACTTTAGGGAAATGATCCATGAGTAATTTTTAACGTGTAGGAATCAACCACATCTCAATCTAACACATGTTTTGACCAAAATGACTAAAATTATTTATTATCAATTTAAAATTGGTATTTTAGTTCAAAAAGTGTCACTCACTGAAAACTAAACAAATGCGCTCTGATAGTCTTGTTAATTTGGCACATTGATTCATAAGACATTTGTAAAATGTATAAAGAATATTGACATCAAACTGATGCACTATGCTGTTGTTATAACTCAAAATGTGTGTTTCCAGTTTGAAATAACATTTTAGTAAATAAACAAATTTAATGAAAAATAGAGCAAATACATTTGGATTGCTTTAGGAAAAAGAGACATCAGTAATTCTTGACGTATAGGAATCAGTTGTACCTCAATCTGATGCATAGTGTGACCGGTATAATTCCAAATGTGTCATTATTTAAAATTGATATTAATTTTAGTAAAATAACAAGTGACATACTCAAAACTGAGTAAACACATTGAAATTTTTTTGATGTTTTAGGGAAATGATCTGTAAGTAATTTTTGATGTGTAAAAATCACCCCACCTCAATATGACACACAATGAGATTGGTATAACTCAAAATATGTTTTTTATTAAAAATTCACATTTTATTAAAGTATTATTTTATAATAATGCTTTATTTATTTATTTATAGTATTATTAACATAATATTAGTTTTCTTATATAAGAGGAATATTTTTCTTTTGTTGAGATTCTTTGTTCAGAAACTAATACCATGGGTGGATAATTTTTATAAGGTGTCACAGGCATCAAAATAGGAAACATTAATGTTCTTAAATGTTTGATGGATAATTGTAAATGTAATTATATAAATCAATGTTTTAAATTTTTATACGATTGTTATTTTTTATATACCATGTGTGGAATTTTTTGTATTCAAAATTTCAATTAAATGTATTTAACATTATTGGAAATTACAGTTGTTTTCTTGTTTCTGCTGGGTGTATGGTTATATTAATAGAATATTGCAGCCATCTTGTCCTTTATCATCAAATTTTCAGAACTGATAAAGGGTAATATCTCATTATTAGTTTTGTGATTAACATTGGTTTTTATCACTGTTAAAAGCTATTGTGTGCATTGTTAAAGGGTATACTTTTTGTAGTTTTTTTATCTAATCAAACTAAAAAATATCATCTTCTTAAATGGGCTTCAATGGATATTTTTTAAAATTACATGGGTTTCATAGTCTTGCTAAATATATTCCAACTAACCCACTTATTGAATGTATTTTTTTAAATGGTATGATTTTTTTTAGAAACAATGTGTTTCAGTGCCTCACTGCCTACCATCTACTCAACATTTTATTTTTAAACTTATATTTTCATAGTTTTTTATAAAAAAATTGAAAAAATATTGGGTGGAAAAGTTGAGGAGTGTGATAAAGTGCCTCCTTCAACCATTATCACCCATCATTTCGGAAATTATGGGTGGGATATGTCACTACTTACTTACCACACCCATATATCCATAATTTATGGTTATCTACTACACTACTCCTATTTATTCTATGCACTGATCTAGATACCCTTTCTTTCCTTCCATTGTGATGCATTGTATGCTTCACATATGCTTTTTATTGGGAGTTCTGAATATAGTAACACAAACCCAAAACTCTTTTAGTGTATCATTTTCAATATTAGGATTCTTGAATCACATATGGTGAGAGGTTAATTGTATCATTCCAACCTCTTACATAAAAAATCGATATGTCCAGTCAAGTATTTCACTGTGTCGAAAAAACCCACCTATAGTAATAGTAGAATTTGGAAAAAGAAAAAAATTATCATCACAACCCCATCTTCCTCTTTCATCTCAACAGATTTAGGTGAGGAATTTTGTTTGGCCTCTTTTATTTTTTAACTATTATCAAACCCTATCTTCATTTTTCATTATATTTGATCTTGTCTCATGCATGATTATTTTTCTTTTGTAGTGTTTCTTGATTCTTATTTTAAATATTTTGATGATACATCACAAGATTATTTGATTCTTATTTTTTTAGCTCATGCATGATTATTTGATTCTTATTTTTTCATTTATTAAGAATTATTTTATTTAAAATCAGTACTGTGATGATACATCATCCAAGTTTATTAAATTCTATGATTATTGAGATGTGAATTTTATAGATAAACTTTATGAGAATTATAGTGAAACCCAAATTTGAATTAATAATATATTTCACAAGAATCAATTAAATTGACTAATGTATTGGTTGTTTTCTATTATAGGGATAATTTTATTGACAAAATCAAACCTACATATTCATATTATAATTAGTTTCATTTGTTGTTACACATTTTTTGCATTATGTTTTTTTGAATAATGACTAATATGACGAAAAATTTGATGTGCATGTTTTTTTATAAAATTTATACAATATTGACTTTCTTGCAAGACTGTCTGGTCTGGTTCTCAAGTGAACCATACTAACTCTTTACCCAATATTTAATATTTTCGTGAATGGATTTATCATTTTAGGACTGGAAAATATGACCTTTTGTAAATTCTACCCTATTCAAACCTGTTAAGCACCCCTAACATAGGAGAAACTGATGGGTTCCTCCCTCCTATGGTGTCAACATGTTTTTGAAATCTCCCAACACTCATGATGGATCTACCTCTAACCATAGTTTTCAATAAGCTTTTATTAAATTATTGAAATAATCAGAACCTCAATGTGATTCTTTTTTAAGAGTTATTATAGTGTATATACATAATTAAATACAACTACATTAATGAATAATTAACCAATTTATATAGACCTACAGTAACGTAACACATTTGAAAAATTATAATTTGAGTGTTTCATAATTGTTATATATGTTTCAGTGCTTGAATCATTCATTCGAAACATCTATTTGATTGTTATGTATTTAAAAATTCATGTAAGATATTCAGCATCCTATATTTCATCATTATAGGATAAATAACTAATTATGGTGGTGTTTAGAATGGAAAATTTAAGGATCTAGTAATTTATCACATAATGCAATAATTATATGCATAGTAACCATGGAATAAGTTCTCACACTATGGTTAGGTGCACATAATAATGGACCGTGATGTAGTTAAACCACAACACCATGGTCTAGATTTTAGTTCATAATTATAATAGTGTACTCTAATCAATTCAATATAAATACAATTTCACCAACTTGTACCCCATTAGTAGTCAATTGTATCTCTGCACAAGTTTTCTTTGTCATACTTATCTTAGAATATCATCAAAAACCTACATAAAGGTCATCAATCATGGATAACTTGATTATATATACTGATAGTCTTTTTAGGATCATCGCGTGTCCATTAAAGTATAAGAATCCCAATATATAGTTGGATATATATTCCTTGACTCAAAATAATAATGAAGAATATGAATGTAAATTAAGCGTAGCTCTATTCCATAAAGATCCATTTCAATTGTGTATGTTTGAGGGAGATCGCCAAGAGACAACCGATAGACTCCCACTTCCACAGGTAGTACACCGACTACTAGAATCCTTATAGGACATCATAGGACCCATAGGAACTCCAATGGTGTGCTAGAACCCTCTCCTACAATGATATATATAGATCCAATCAGGAAGTAATATTTAGCTTTTGGAATGACTGTATCGCACCCTAATAAAAACATATCCAGTCACTTTATACAGGCTTCCTTCATTTAATGAAGGAAATCAATTATTGACTACCAATGACTGGTAGCTAATATGCGTAACTTGTAATGTATTCCTATTGTATAATATAATTGTTTAAACAGTAAAAATGATTATAACAACTTTATTATACCATAAATGAATCATATTAATGATTAAATATCAAAAAAAACATTTGTATGATAAGGCAATAGTCTATTCACCCAATTTACCTTATCATAATCCATTCATACCATACATTAGAGGCATCTCCATGCAGAATATGATATTTTTATATCATAGTCAATGATATTCATCACATGCATATATAGGATTATTATATAGACCAATAATATAATATGATTAAGCTATTTTAGAAAGACAATTTTGAATGAATACATCACATGTCATTAATCCAAGTAGATAACCCCATCATATATCACTCAACCAATCATGGACACGAATTTAATTAGTCTAATTCCATCAAGGTACCATATGTATTTTCTTGTTATATAAGTTTTCAAGTCTTATCTTATATAATATGTTATCAATAATATGATCAGCAACATACCCAACCACCTTTTGATTAACTAAGCCATAATGATTTCATAAGAAAGGTATTAATGTATGAAGGTTCTCATTCTAGTTATCTCACTAACCTAGGGTAATAGGGATTCATAATAAGTATACATCCTAAAATATATCAACGAACATATGATATTCCATGTGATATACTTTATCATGTTATTATAAATAATAACACTTTAATTTTAATCTCGTGATCCTATTATTTGTATTGTATACGAATCGTTATATCATGTACTAGATTTCAATCCTGTTAATCTTAACATTTCATCACATCCCATGATGTTTTGTAATGATTACCAATTATAGACAACTAAATTAAATACCTTAACCGGATATTATTATTCTACTATTCATTTAATATAGATGAAGTACACATGGATGAATGATAAGTGAATATTTACATTAATATAAAACCTTGATACATTTCACAACCTGTACTTATAATATCCCATGTATCTACTACCAAGATATTCAGTATGATCCTCATTGATTTCTTTTCTAATCGGGTTTTCAAAGGATTTTCTACATATTCATCTATAGCCACAAACCAAATCTTTTCATCACCCCTAAAAAATATATCTCGAAGGATATTTTATTTTTGATGGATATGTTTGGTCTTTTTGTGAGATCAAAATTCCTTGTCTTGGTAAATAACTATATTTTTTTATTTTAAATCCGAATTGATTCCTTGATTCTATAAACCACACTAAGTTTATTAATGAACAACTTTATCTAAACTGCAACATTCACAACTTTTAAAGAAACTATATGATGTTCCCATGTTTTTTCGCCCACTATGGTGTCCTATTTGAAACTCTTCTAATATATATATCCATTATTTAGAGAAAAAATAAAACCAAATTGAGAGATTTTATCATCTGTTTCAAATTGTAAACATGAATCAATATAACCCATTCCAATTATCTCATCTTGTCCACCAAATACCTAGAATACATCCTTACTTCTTCTTATGTACTTATAGATATTATTAATAGTAATCCAGTGACTCTAACCAAGATTGTTTTAGAATATACTTGTTATTCTAAAAGAATAAGTTAAATTAGTTCAATTATATAACATGTAATACATGATAGATCCTATGGATAATTCAAAAAGAAATTATATACATCCTTTTTTATTCCTTCTCTAGATCCCAAGTCATCCCAATTTTTGTGCATTTAAACACTATTAAAGACCACATATTGGAGTTTTCTATGAAAAAATGAAATAAAATTTTACTAATATATATGTTTCGTCTTATTCCAACAAAATGATTCAATTTATCTCTATATATCGTCATAACTTGCATACATGATATTTCACTTATGTCTTTCATTGAGAATAATTTTCTCAAAAACACCCTGCTAAAATATAAATTCCTGACCTCATTTATGCAAATGAATTTTCCATCCATACAAATTATAAAAAAATATCACAACAAATAGACTGACCTACTTGTGTACACAAGAATCATCAAAATTCTTCATAAATCCAAACTCTTTGATTTCATCATTAAAATTTGATATTATGACTCTGAGAATCATGCTTTGGTCTATAGAGGTATTGTTGTAACTTGAAAATATTAGCTGACTCATTTTGTACTTGAAAACCTTTTAGATATATATTATACATATCCTCCACTAAAATATCATTAAGGAAAATGGTTTGGAAATCCATTCGATATATCTCATAATCCTAATGAGCAGTTATGGATAGAAATATATAAATAGAATTTATCATCACAACTAGAGAAATATTTTCTCCATAGTCAATACCCTAAATTTTTTATAACCATTTTCCACCATGATATATTTATAGGTAGAAAATATTATATACATATTAGTTTTCTTTTACAAAACCCACTTGCATCCTATGTATTTCACCCCTTCGGGTGCATAAACAAAGTTACAAACTTGGTTAGTGTATATGGATTCCAACTTAGATTTCATAGAATTTAACTAATTCTGAAAATAAATGATATCAATAGTATTTATGTATATTGTAGTTTTATCATCTTTGGACAATATTTCATCATCATATTATATAATAAATCCTCATCCCTTACACTCCTACCAAAATCCTACCAAACCTTCTAGTTCCTTGTGTAACCTAAGTCATTTTTTCTTCCATAACTATTTTGGAATCATCTCAGTTTCCATAATAGGAAGACATCATGATTATTGGTCATGAACTTCTAAATTTTAACATTAATCCCAATTAGTCATCGATTGATGTGATCATTATAAATGAAAAACCGATGTTGGGTCACAAACACTTTGTTTCTAGTATTCTTATAATAGTATCATCTTGCAATATTTTTATGATAATTATTGATAATACATTTCACTAATTTAGGGCCATTTTTATTGGAATACTGAAATTATATATATATATATATAACAACCCAAAATATTTATAAAATATATATTAGGACATTTCCCATAACATATATAAAATATTTACTTTATTCCTTCCATAGATAGAACGCAATTAAATATTAATGTGACAGTTTCTAGAGCATATTCTCAAAATTACATAAGATTTTCACACTAACTCATCTTTGATTCAATCATGTCATACATAGTATAATTCCTCCACTTATACACACCATTCCGTTATAGTTTTGTGAGAGGTGTAAATTTTTAAAACAACTCAACAATATAAAAGATGATCAATGAATTCCTATCTCAATTATTCACCACCTTGATCTAATTGTGGAATTTTAATACTTTTTGTCAACTGATATTGTACATCATTTTGAAACTCTAAAATTTTCAAAGGTTTGAAACTTGTGTCTCATTGCGAAAACATAACCAACCCATCTAAATTCATTATTAAGTGTTATAAATTACCCTTAACGACCACTTTCTTGAGTACTCATTGGTCTATATATGTAATTATGTGTTATATTCAATATTCCACAAGCCATTTCACCTTTTCCACTAAAATATTCATTGGAAAATTTTCCTAATGAAAAGTATTCACATGTGTTACAAATTTCATAATAAAATTATTCAATAATACATCTCTATATAGTTATTTTATGTATTTTTTATTTATATGTATAAGGTAACAATGATAAAGGTAAGTAGGGTTAAGATCAACCTATAAATTATTATTCTGAATGTTATAAATTAGATTATTCATGTAAATAATATATAAACCATTCACTGTATTCCCAATTCCAAAGATAATTTCTCTATATACATGAAAAATGTCTCATTTTTAATAATTAATGAAAATACCATCTTATAGAAACTGGATGCAGAGATCACACTATAATTTATGGAAGGAACATAATAAAATTTATATAGTTCCAAAACAAATCCACTGTGTAGACATAGATAATATGTGTCAAACTCAAATGCAGAAGCACATTCCCTATTTTTAACAGATATATCTAATTCAAATTTAATATATTATTATCCCTAAGTCTATGTTTATCAGCACAAATGTGTGATGCACACCCAGTATCTAGCACGCATGATTCAAAATTATTGAAGTATACATCTATAAAATTTATATATAAATTATTAGAATGGTTTTATTTGAGAAACATTTTCAACCATAGATAAAAAAATATAATTAATTTATATTACACACCCATAAGATATCCCAAAATGATAATCATGATGAATTACATAATCTACAATAATGACTTGTCAATGGGTGAGTACCATATTTTATATATTTTCAATAAGTACTTTTAAAGAATGTAATCCTACTAAAATGATGAACCCATAAATCATTGCCTTTTTTTGTTCCAATATCCATATTTCATCACGACTTACACAAGTTAAAAATATAAATAATCCATCATTTTTTTTGTAGAAAATCATGTCAATCATTTCACATACAACTCTAGGATAGTTGAGTGGATAACTCCTTATTCTAAATTTATCATATAGATTCTCCCAACCCTATTATTTTAGTATCCTAATGGTTATAGTTTTCCAAATAATTATAACCCAAGGTTTATGTAACACCTTGTGATTTTTTTATTTTTTCTCTTTAAATAAATTTGATTTCTTTTATATCTTTCTTTATATGTACCACAAGTCTAAATAAACTATGATATAATATAAATTTTTAATCTATCCTTTGGATTATTAACTATGAGTATGATTTAACATATTATAAAAATATTTATAAATATATTTATTAATGTAAATGTATTTATTAATTCATAATAAATAATTACTCAATTTTTTGTAAAGTCATTTTATGATTCAAAATTATGTTTTTTTAAAATGTATTTTATTGAGTTTTTGTGAGGATATTATAATTAATTTCTACCACTTTTATAAATTAAATTTTATAAAAAATGTTATCATTTTTTAAACTATTATATCAAAATTATCTTATGGTGAAATATTTGAAATTTTATGAAAAAGTTTTTATCGGTGAAGAATGAAAATAATGATTTTTAAAGAAAATCATCTTTTATTTTCTAGTATTTTTAAAATCCCATTTTTATTTTTATTGGTTTTAAGATTTAAATAGTTTATTTTTGTTAAATATTATTCAATTTATATATTTTCAGTCAATATTATATTTTATCTTGGTATAGAAATACTTTTAGACATAAAATATAATTTTTTAGAAAATTGTGTTTCATTTCATTTTTCGTTTTAATATTAAATTATTTTATGTCATTTATTGTGATTATATGTTCAAAAAAACATATTTTGAATGAGAACATAAAATTTAATAATGTATCCAATTTCATTCTTGGTCATTATGAATAGTAACTATGATAAAAATTTTACTACTATGGTAAAAAGGGTAATCAAGTAAATTATGGTCCAAACTAAGTGATAAAGCCCCAATTTTTCATCTTAATTCTTAATATATGAAGGTATTTCGACCATTATCAATTTAGGCTCTAAATAAAATTATTTATGGGACAATTTTCCCTTAATATTACTTAATAATATTATAATCCTTTAAAACATTTAGGGTGTGTCCCTCCCCCCACATGTAAAAGGACACCCCTCTCCTTTCATCTATACACAACCATGACCAACTTAACTTGACAAAAACCTCAAAAAATATTTTATAAATGTCCTTATAAATTAATTATAGTTTCTTTTAATCTTAAAATACCATTCCAAGTCTTCTTAGGATGGTATTTAAAAGAGGTCTACAGAAGAAGAGGTAATCATCCTTAACTACTCTTTAAAATTTATTTCTTATTATACTTCATATAAATATGTTTTACCCATCCTAAAGAAATGTATAATGTAAAGACTCTAAAATTTCAAGGAAATTTTTTTTCGTAATTCTTTGAATTTTACGAGTCCGCAGTTTCTAACGGTGCTTGATTCCAAGGCCCGGTGTGCCCGGAATCAATTTCTATAGTTTTTTTCAGGTACGTTCAGTAAACGTACATGCGGGTTTTTCAATATTTTGAGTCGGTGCTCGAAATTGAAATCTGAGGACATCGATGAACTCGCAGTGTTGGTATTCTCTTAGGGGGACATTTACCGTAGTTGCGTTTTATTTGGGTTGAAAGTAAATATTTGGGAATTTAGAATAAAGTAAATAAATCTGTAGACCACAATTTTATTTATAAAAGTTGGTTAATTCCTCTCGAGGGGAGTTAGAGGTGGGGCCCACACCTACATAACCTCTCATGAAAGGATATTTGTGAGGTGGGGCCCACAATATCCATAAAACTTTCACCTTCCCTCAACTCCCCATTAAAATTCCTTCATTAAATGTTGACAACTCCTTACTCTTAATGTCAACTCTTCACCTTCTCCATTAATGCCAACAACTAGGATTGATTAAATACGACATTTAATTAATCCTTGATTTCATTTTGAATTAATTCTAATTGCATGGCAATTATTTTTAATTAGTGAAGCCTTTATAAAAATTTTGGGTTGGAAAATATTTGGTAGGGAGAGCCTTCATAGAATTGGAAGAGAGCTACATCGTTCTTCGATGAAGAATGACATCCACTCTGACGAAGAATGCGAAGTAACCAACGAGGCTTCTTATTCGGGCGCACTTCGACGTCAACGGAATCAACACCATTCTTCTGCGACGCCTGACTACCACGATGTTCCTCTTCTGCGGTTCAATGACGTGCGACATCTTTTCAAGGTAGGGGTCATTTTTTATTAATCTTAATCCTCGTACCATATCTTTTAATGTGGTACAATGTTAGCAGAATGTTATCATCTAACGCGGAGGGCACGGGCCAAACATACACGTTCCAACATCACTCTGATGGTTTTTAATGGTTTGACGATGGCGGTGGCGCAACGGTGCCACCTGTATATAAAACTACAGAAGAATCTGGCAGCGCAAATGACACTGGGTTACTGGAGTTGTGCGAAGAATGGGACCACGACCACCACGGGCCGCAGCAATTCTGGAGGGGCACTGTGTCTCGCACCGCGCTAGATGAAGAGGGTCACGGCCATGAGGGCCGCGACGGTCGGAAGAAAGTGTTGAGTCATCGCGATGTGTGGTAGAGGGGTCACGTCCATTCAGGCCACAGTGGTCGGAGATAGCGTGGCGCCGTCGCGCCGCGCCGGAAGGGGAAGTAGCGGCTGGGCCACGACGGATAGGCAGAAGGGCGGCCAGCTGAGCTGGCCGCCGGCGAGGGTAAACCAAGGCGGAACTCGGCGGCTTTTGCAGAGAGGAACAAGCACTTTCTGGTTCCGTTACGGGATCCAGGGGTGCAAAACCACCCCCTTGATTTATTAGGGTGTTCCCCATAGGGCACCTCCACTTCCTGGTTAGCGTGACCATGCGGGCTTCACCGCCCCAGCCACGTGGTTGGGCCACCGCGTCACGCGGGCTGCCGCACCACGCGGGTCGGGCCGCCGTGCCACGTGGGCCGAGCGGGCGTCCTAGGCCAGGCCGACATCCTGGGCCGGGTCGCGCCCTACTGGGCCGAACCCAGACCCGGGTCGGGTTGACCCAGTTCAGGCCAACCCAGGGTGGGTTGGGCCGGGTCGGACTGGGCCCAGACCACCCTTTTTGGGCCGTTTTCGGTTAATTGCCCATAACCTGAGATACGAACCTCCGATCAATGCATCGTTAGTTGATTAGGATTCCTCGGATCGAAACGGTTGTTTCCGTATATTACACTCAAGGTTTCGGAGATGTTTCGGTATGGATGGGTTGGTTTGAACCTGAAACCAACCGGGCCCATGGAACGGAAACACTTATAACTTAAGGGTCGGACATCCGATTGAAGCACCTTCTATGGAACTGGGACCCTTACGACGAGTCGTTCCTTTTGAGATACTCTATGTGAGTTTTGGACAACATTGTAAAATGGATGAATTTGGAATGAACACATTTCAAACCAGGCCCCCGAAGCAAAAAAATGCTAATAACTCTCAGACCGGGCATCCGATTAACGCGTCGTATGTCGTGTTGGGTTCCTTTTCACGTGACAGACTATTGGGATACATCACCTCTGCCTTCGTGACAATTGATATATCAACCCCCTTGGCTCGAGGAGTAGACCCTCCCAAAATCGAGTGTGCTCTGTGCAGGAACCCTAGAGCTTGCTGCAACTGCAATGACTACTGTACTGGACTCCTCCATGGGTTTGACGATGATGGATACTGTACTGGAATCCTCCATGGGTTCGACGACGATGAAAACTATACTGGAATCCTCTGTGGGTTCGGTAGCGAGGAAAACTATATTGGAATCCTCTGTGGGTTTAGCAGCAACGACAACTGTACTGGAATCCTCCATGGGTTCGGTGGCAATGACAACTATACTGGAATCCTCTGTGGGTTCGGCACCAACGACAAATGTACTGGAATCCTCTGTGGGTTCGACATCAACGACAAATGTACTGGAATCCTTTGTGGGTTCAACAACGATGACTACTATACTTGTATCTTATGTGGATCTGAAAGTTTGAATTTTGTACTAGAATCCAACGTGGGTCCGACAGAGTAGCTGGTGTAGTATCCTATGTGGGTCCGATAGCTTAGCTGAACTAGTATCCTACGTGGGTCTGACAGCTTAGATGAATCAGTGATTGCATCTGGTCATATTTATCACATTATGAAAGATGTATACCAGTGTGAGCTGAGTCTTGACTTTCAATCATTATCAATGATGTGATTTACTTTTTCCTGTGTGGACTGGGTAGTGCTTGATCTTGAGAGTTAGAGCCGAATTGGATTGAAGACTTAGGTATATTTATTGGAAAATACCTAAGTAGGGTTGGTTGATGCACCGTGTTTTGGTTCTTACTTATTGTTTATCCTTAGTGGATATTGTGAGACATTGCGGGTCTCGGGGTCCCTACTGAGTGTATTTACACTCACCCATGTATGGGCTATGCCCGCACTACGTTGTGTTGGATGCAAACAACGGATAACACTAATTGAGGTTGAGACTTGTAAACCTGGATAGTACTCAGAGGTGGACCACTTGATGATACATACATGGAGCGAACCGATGGACCCGAGGTACCGAGGAGACCATCTGTACCCACCCTTCAGGTGGGAATCCCAGAGGATAACACAGTGGTTACTGCTTTACTTTTCTGCTGTTGTACTAGACTTTCAGTTGTACTGACTATCAATTGGGTTTGTATACTAGCTCATTTTCTTTTCAGCGATTACTTTTGTACTCAGTTTACTAAGTGTTTTTTCAGTTGTGTACTCCGTTGTGTTTATTTACTACATAAAGTCAATTCCTTCCCTTTTTATTGGGATTAACTCCTTTGGTGATAGACGCTAGCCCCTGACCTATGGAAGGCAGGATTGGGGTAGTCATGGCACGAGCCCCGAGGATAGGTCGTGAAAAACTGGTATCCGAGGAGTCGGTTCTACAACAGAATATAGGACTCTGATCTGTCTTGCTGTGAAGAAATAGTGTTATGAGTATTGAGTGTGGTTTTCTGTCCTGGAAGTCCAGGGTAGGTGCGGCGGCTGACGTATCCATACACCAGGTCCCTGACCTCTGATTTCCGACTCAGCGCATGAAAACACTGATTGTGTGTGTGTTTCCTGAGTTTCCATTGTGGTATCTTTGAGTCATCTCACCAGGTATAACTTATTGATCGTGGCACACCTGTTCCTTAACAGGATTCCGCTGTAAAGACAACTATCTAGGGTTCCAGAGAGAGTACACGGTGATGGCCCACTGAGCGACGAGGCTCCAGTTTAGGGCCCTTTTCAACTTTGGCACCTTCAGGTGGTGTACCAACAGCACCACTATCCATTGGGAAGCAGATACCACATGTCATATTGGCGGATGGTGCATGCCGAATGAGTGCATTTTTCGAGTTCCAGTAGGATAGGCCTCTGAGGTTTCAAGGTGAGTTAGTTTCCCATGAAGCTGAAGGCTGACTGGAGGCAATTACTGGAGTTTTCTGCCTAGTTGAGACACTAGTAGAGCGGATGTTGATCTTAGCTACTAGTTTTTTCCAATGAGTGACCATGAGGATGGTCTGCATAATTATGGGGCTACAGTACATGGACCGATTCCAGAGATAGTACCTTTGGGTAGTGTTCCAGCTATATCACAACCTGTTGATCTATAATTACAATCGGCGGTACTGGTAGATGACACATGTAGGCTTAGTGCCTTACAAGTATTTCATCATCTATTACCCCTTAGGTTCCGAGGCAAGCTCGACTCACAGGAGGCTGAGGACAGGCTTGAGGAGGTGGCTGAGAGTTTTCTTGAGATTATACAGCATTAGCATGACGACATGTCGGTAGCTGAGTAATCATCGAGGCGTACCGATTGTTCCTGGTACTTGATGACTACGATACGATCAGTGCTTCATAGGTCGGACCTCAGAGTAAGTTTTTTTTAAAGGATATACAAGCTAACATTGTTCCTCTATTCATTTCTACTTATGTTAGGGTGCTAGAGATAACCTTAGTGGTTGATTGTTCCTTTGCTGAATGGATACAGCTAGAGAATGTAGAAGTGGGAAAGTAGGGAATTGGCACCAGTCCCAGAGACTTGGGCATGTAAATTGTTTCAAGAAGAAAAAGTGTTAAGGACAGATGGATCTGAAGAGAAGAAAATGTTGAAGCATAGCTAAAATAGAAACATGAGGTGGTGTACATTTTGACATGTTACAACCACCCGCCTTTGTTGTCCCCGCCAGTTTTCCGGGAGCTGGAGGGAAGGGGAAGAGAATAGTTGCATGCGGTCAAGAAGTGTGACCCAGGGGCTCTAAGATTGATTTGAGGTACGGTCTGTGTCTACTACTAGCTTCTGTATCAATAGACATTGGTACCAATCATTCCTTCCTTCCACGAATCTTGTCCCAAACCTAGAGTTTCCAGAAAATCCATTGATTGGACCCTCATGTATGCAGATACCTTTGGGAGGAGAATAGATAATCACACTTACACCGACGATGTGATATGACCCTTGAGGCAAGAGTTTCGGTTGGAACCTTTTGGTGGAAACGTCTAGGCCTTACGATGTTAGTTTGGGTATGGACGAGGCAACCACAGTTCATACACAGATTGACTGTATTAGGGAAAAAGGTTGTGGTTTATCTACAATGTTGGGATGGGGTTTTCCATGGTTGGAAAAAAGAAAAACCTAGGTAGCATAGGTTGGAATCATGAATAGGAGGGTGTGTTCAATCGCTCATGAGTCGACCAGACTAACCATTGTGCCAGACTTCTCCAAAGTTGCAGCACCACTATCAGCTTTGGAGAATAAGGGGAAACCCTTCGTATGGTTATGGAGATTCTAGTAGAGCTTTCAAGAGTTGAGGCAGAGGTTGACTAGTGCGCCCATCTTGAGGCTACTGGAGGAGGTCCTTGGGTACGTAGTGTACTGCAACGCATCAGGGGCCAGACTCAGATGTGTCCTGATGCAAGGGAAAGCAGTGATCGCATATGGTTCTCGACAGCTGAGACAACACGAGCAGAACTACACTACCCATGACCTAGAGTTAGCAGTAGTGGTCTTCGTCTTGGAGATGTGGCGGCACTATCTGATGGGATAACTTTTTACCGTATACTCAGATCACAATAGTCTTAGGTATAGCTTCTCCCAAGAGGACCAGAGCATGAGAAAATGATGATGGCTCAACTTCCTCTAGGACTACGACTTTGAGATAGTCTATACTCCTATGAAGGGGAACATTGTAGCAGATGATCTCAGTAGGAGATCATCCATTCAGCTGTTAGGAGAGGCGACAGAGTAGTTGGTCGCATTGTAGATATCCTTTTTGGATAGTGATGGAGCATCCTTTCTTCAGTCTCTTACAGTCACTCCCCCACTTCTTCAGTAATTCATGGAGGCGCAGTGTGGTAACGTTGACTGTGAGACACGACGTGCTCAGATATCCACAGGACAGGCATGTGATGGATTTTCTGAAGGTGGGGAGCATGTTATCCTCTTCATAGAATGTACTATGGTACTAGTTTCACTTTAGGAATAAGTGTAGAGAGAGTTCCACACATCTCCTTTAGCGGTACAACTAGGAGACGAAGACCTTTGGAGTTCAAGGATGGAAACCACGTCTTTCTACGGGTCTCACCTCAACAAGGTCTACCGATATTTGGCCAAGGAGGAAAGTTATCTTTGTGATTCATGAGACCTTTTCAGGTCCTCAGTAGGGTAGTCGAGGTGTCTTACCGCTTGGCTCTTCCACCTCAGTTTCACCGGGTGCACGACGTCATCCATGTATCTCAACTGGGGAGATGTGTGCACGAACTGCCCCACATCATCGACCACTGGATGACTTTCATAGAGGTTCCAATGGAGATTGATAATCGATAGGATCAGGTCCTATGTGGACGGTCGATACCTCTGGTGCGTGTTCGATGGTAGCATGGACACCTGCAGGAGAGCACATGGGAGAGGGAGGCTCAGATTCGTGCTCAGTACCCTCTTTTATTTCCCTATTGTATGTTGTAGCTTTATGGGGACGTAAATCCCTGAGGTGGGAGTTATGTAAAGACTCGGAAATTTCAAGGAATATATTTTTTCTTAATTCTTTGGAATTTTACGAGTCTGTAGTTTCCAACGGCGCTTGATTCTGAGCCCCGGTGTGCCCGGAATCAATTTCTGAAGTTTTTTTCAGGTACGTTCAGTAAACGTATGTGCGGTTTTTTCAATCATTTGAACCGGTGCTCGGAATTAAAATCTGAGGACTCCGATGAACTCGCAGCACTGGTATTCTCTTAAGGGGACATCTACCGTAGTTGCGTTTTATGTGGGTTGAGAGTAAATATTTGGGAATTTAGAATAAAATAAATAAAATCTGTGGACCACAATTTTATTTATAGAATTTGGTTAATTCCTCTCGAGGGGAGTTAGAGGTGGGGCCCATACCTACATAACCTCTCATGAGAGGATATTTATGAGGTGGGTCCCACATGATCCATAATCCTTTCACCTTCCCTCAGCTCCCCATTAACTCCCCTTCATTAAATGTTGATAACTCCCCACTCTTAATGTCAACTCTTCACCTTATCATTTAATTCCAACAACTAGGATTGATTAAATGAAACATTTAATTAATCCTTGATTTCTTTTTGAATTAATTCAAATTGCATGGAAATTATTTTTAATTGAGGAAGCCTTTCTAATAATTTTGGGTTGGAAAATATTTGGTGGGGAGAGCCTTTGGAGAATTGGAAGAGAGCTATATCGTTCTTCGACGAAGAGCGTCGTCCACTTTGACAAAGAACACGAAGTCACCAACGAGGATTCTTCATCGGACACACTCTAACGTCAATGGAATCAACACCGTTCTTCCGTGATGCATGACTACCGCGACGTTCGTCTTCTGCAGTTCGACGACGTGCGGCGTCTTTTCATGGTAGGGGTCGTTTTTGATTAATTTAAATCCTCGTACCACATATTTTAATGTGGTACAATGTTAGTCGAATTTTATCATCTAACGTGGAGGTCGCATGCCGAACAAATATGTCATGACGTCTCTCTGATGGTTTTTAATGGTTTGACGATGGCGGTGGCACAATGGGGCCACTGGTAGATAAAACCGCAGAAGAATCTGGCAGTTTAAATGACACCGGTGGCTGGAGTTGTGAGAAGAATGAGACTATGGCCACCACAGGCCGTGGCAATGCCGGAGGGGCAGGATGCCATTCCACTGCGCTAGAGGAAGAGGGTCCCGACCAGGAGGGCCGCGGCGATAGGAAGAAAGTGCAACGTCGTGACACCGCATGTTAGAGGGGCCATAACCATGCAGGCCGCAGTGGTCAGAGATAGCATAGCACCATCACGTAGCGCTGGAAGGGGAAGTCGTGGCTGGGCCACAGCGGATAGGCAGGAGGGCGCTCGGCTGAGCCGGCCGCCAGCGAGGGTGCACCAGGGCCGAACCCAGCAGGTTCCGTGGAGTGGAAACAGCGCTTGACGGTTCTGTTACGGGAGATAGGGGGTGCAAAACCGCCCCCTTGTTTTATTAGGGCGGTTCCCGAAGGGCACCACTGCTTCTTGGTCAGCGTGACCTGTCGTGCTTCAACACCCTATCCATGCGGCTGTGACACCGCATCCCGCGGGCTACCGCGCCACACGGGCCGGGCCGCCGTGCCACGCGGGCTGGGCCGCGGCACCACGCGGGCCAGGCCAGCGCCCTGGGTCAGGCCGGAATCATGGGCTAGGACACTCCCTACCGGGCTTGAACTGGGTCGGGTCGACCCGGTTCGGACCGACCCATGGTGGGTTGGGTTGGGTCGGACCGGGCCCAGACCCCCCTTTTTGGACTGTTTTCAGTTAATTACCCATAAATTGAGCTACAGACCTACGATCGATGCACTGTCATTTGCGTAGGATTCCTAGGATTGAGACGGTAGTTTTGGTATATTACACTCAAGGTTTTGGTGATGTTTGTGTACAGAGGGGTTGTTTCGAAACCAAAACCAAGCGGGCCCTCGGAGCGAAAATGCTTATAACTTAAGGACCGGACGTCTTATTGAGGCGCCGTCTGCGACATTGGGACCCTTACGAAGAGGTTGTCCTTTTTCAATACTATAAGTTAGTTTTGGAAAACATTTTAAAATGGCTAGGTTTGGAACGAACGTATTTCCAACCATGCCCCCAGAGCAAAAAATGCTAATAACTCTCAGATCGGGCGTCCGATTAACGCGTCGTCTATCATGTTGGGTTTTATTTGACAAAACATAATATTGGGATACATAAACTTTGGATTAATGACAGTTGATGTATCGACGCCCTTGGATCAAGGAGCGGACCCTCCCGGAATCGAGCGTGCTGTGTACGGGAACCCTAGAGCTGGCTGCGACTGCAACGACTACCGTACTAGAATCCTACGTGGGTTTGATGATGATGGATATTGTACTAGAATCCTCTGTGGGATTGACGATGATGACAACTGTACTGGAATACTCTATGGGTTTGGCAGCCATGATAAATGTACTGTAATCCTCCGTGGGTTTGGCAGCAACAACAACTGTACTGGAATCCTTTGTGGGTTCGGCAGCAACGACAACTATACTGGAATCCTCTGTGGGTTCGGCAGCAATGACAACTTTACTGGAATCCTCTATGGGTTCGGCAGCAACGACAACTGTACTTGAAACCTCCGTGAGTTCAACAGCGATGACTACTATACTTTTATCCTACGTGGGTCTGAAAGTTCGATTTTGTACTAGTATCCTATGTGGGTCCGACAGAGTAGTTGGTCTAGTATCCTACATGGGTCTGACAACTTAGTTGAGCTAGTATCCTACGTGGGTTTGACATCTTGGATGAATCAGTGACTGCATGTGATCATCTTTATCACTTTATGAAAGATGTATACCTTTTTGAGATGAGTCTTGACTTTCAATCATTATCATTGATGTGATTGACTTCTTTCTTGTGTGGACTGGGTAGTGCTTGAGCTCGAGTGTTGGAGCCGAACTGGATTGAAGACTTAAGTATATGTATGGGAATATACCTAAGTAGGGTTGGTTGATGCATTGTGTTTTGTATCTTACTTCTTGTTTATCCATAGTGGATATTGTGAGACCTTGCGGGTCTCTGGGTCCCTACTAAGTATCGTTATACTCACCCCTGCACAGGCTATGCCTGCACTATGTTGTGTTGGATATAGACGACATACATCATTGATCGAGGTAAACACTTGTGGAGCTGGATGGTTCCCGGAGGTGGACTACTTGACGAGAGGTACACGGAGTGGATGGATGGACCCGAGGTGCTGAGGAGACCATCTATACCCACCCATCAGGTGGGAATCCTGGAGGATGACATAGTGGTTGTTGTTTTACTTTTTTATTATTGTACTAGACTTTCAGTTGTACTATACTTTGAGTAGGGTTTGTATACTAGCCCATTTACTTTTCATCGCTTACTTTTGTACTCATTTTACTTAGTGTTTTCGTCAGTTCCATACTCTGTTGTGTTTGTTTACTATATAAAGGCAATGTCTTCCCTTTTTATCAGGATTTATGCCTTTGGTCCTAGTCTCCAGCCCCTGGCCTATGGAAGGCGGGCTTGGGGTGGTCACGGCATGGGCCCCAAGAATGGGTTGTGACATATAATGTATGGTAAATATATTTCTATGTTTTTATTATTATGTTAAAACCATTTTCCACCTCTTTTCCACCCTAAAAACATTGAAGACATCCTTTGCGCATATGAATGGCCTACTTCCTCCACATAGTGGTGCAATTCATTTTTCAAAACCATTTTACATTATAGGTTATAGAGATGGAACTAATGAATACATATATACATATATGTGATTTTAATGATATAATTATGGCCTTATAAATATAATATGTCATATAACTTCTTAATCTTTCATTCTTTTAAAATGATAACACTGCTTATGAATACGTGTGGACTACCATCTCCATGAAGTCATGTGATTAGTTTTTCATGTTTGCCTCTAAATAATGATTTAAAATATGTATAAAATGAATAAATATAATATTTATATCAGAATTAAAATTCTAGATATTATATAATAATGATAATGATGCAGATACCAAATCTATAGTACCGAAACATACATGAAAAATAAAACAGTTAACACTCTGGAATGATGATTTTAATAATGAATTATTAATAAACGAGGATTAAAATATTATAAGTGGATAACATTTTATATTATATGTATGTATATTTTTATGTTATATAAATATAATTAATTTATATTTCTTATAAAAGAGGCTAAAATCACTTAGAAATCAAGTTGTGTATAAGGTAAGGTTTTATTTCACAATCTCATTCTTATTCAGGATTATTTATGTTTAAGTCTATAATGGGATCATTATGTAACAATTATTTCTTAAACCCAATATATTTTCTTCTCCTATTATTATTTCTATAAATTAAAATTTCTCCTTTTATTTTCCTCTCGTTATGTACTTAAGAGAATGAAAGAATGTTATTAAGGAAAACTAAGTGTGTTTTCTAGTAGTTCAAAAATCTTTTTATACCCTGTACAAATTTTACTTAAAATGTATTCAATAATGTTTTCTCTATTATAAAATGATTTATTAAGGTAATTATTATCCATTTTTTTGACTTTATATAAAAAAATTAAAATGAATCTACTTGTTATTTTACAAATGATGTACTTTTTACCAAAGGTGTGAATTGAATCTTCAGTTTAATGAACACTCCATGAAAAAATTATCCCACATTCATTAAAACTATTTTCATTGAAGCATAATTTACATGTTTCAATATTTTTTTCTGAATGAAAATATTTTTCTTAATATTTTTGAAATATATATATTTTAATTAAGTGATTTCAAAATGAAAAGGGTATTTCCATAATTATTTTTTCTAATGATCTTTTAAAATTATTTTCATATATTTCTACATCCTTTGATGAATATTATTTCTTATTGAGGATATACTCTAATTATACAATCCACTATATTTGACGAGATAGAGTATGGTAATTTTTACAAGGGAAATTATTGAAATTATGTACGCTAATTGTACTAATATGGACAGTTATTAATTACTAAGGCATGTTAATTATATTATATTGTTCAATCATATGATGAATGAACTGGACGTATTAAGTGAAATGTGGGGGTTATAATTACATATAACCTTTATGCATCAGTAGGTCTGATGAGAAAAATAGTTAGGGTTATTTTCTAAGGCCTTGCAAATTTCTATAAGATATCTTAGCAGATGTCCTCAACGTTTGGTTTAAGAGGTCTAATATTCTGCATAACATCATTATAAAATAAATTATTGATATCCATGTGATTATTTGAGTAGTCATTTCTTCCACTGATAATTTTCTAGATCATGTGATTATTTATATATCATTATTTGATTATCATTTATTCTTACCATATTATTCATTCCTTATTTATTCTATGATAAATTCTAATTTATGAATTCCCTTAAAACTCATCTAAGCTTACACTTTTATTTTGTTTTCATTTCGTAATATTCCAAGAAGTGTACTATGTTTGATATGAAATGATATTATATATGGAATAATAATGTTATAAAAGAAAATATAATGTTGTATTTTATGTTTTCAAATGTAATTTTATAATCAATAATGTATCTCTTTTTCCAAGGATAAAAAACAAATCAATCCCTTGTGACGTGATCTCTTGCATATAGTTTCAATGTAATAATATAACCACTGAATTTGGATTACTAGGGTTGGGGTTGTTTTAATTGGTATCAAAGGAAAGTTCTTTTACAGGCCTTGGGAAATAGATTGAGAAAAAAATATTAGAGAACATAATCATATGAATGACTCTAGGGATATGTTAAACTATAGGATAATATCATGAGGTTTTGGTATGGTAGATAGTGTGTGTTTTCCTTGCCAATAAATCCATGTCTTAATAATGCAAAATGGATACTGTTCTGGAATAGGTACACCTATGGGTAATAACTCTAAAAGGGGAAGATTGGGTATTTACCATATCTTCATCGGTGTATGATGAGTGGGCCTCATACTACACACCTAGCTAGACACTCTCGAGGGGATATTGTTTGGTAGATTCACATGCAAATTATAAAATATTATAGAATATTTGAAAATGTTTTTATGATTTTTAGATATTCCCAATGATGCTGATATTATGATTAGGATATTATCTATACATAAATTTTCAATTTATGTAAATTTGTTAACCAATTTTATAATTATACATTATGAGTCATGATTTTATTATCGAATATAATGTATTATATTATTTATAAATGGTTCCTCGTAGAATGAATGGAAATGTTATCAATGCATTTAATCTATATAGGTATTAACCTCCTAATAATGATAACAAAGTTGGATCTAGGGATTGAGTTGAATAAATTATAAATATAATGGGAAAGCATACTCAAGTTATTACCAATAACCATTCTCGTATAGAGAATCCTACTAGTCTATAATCTAGTGTAACAATGTTAGACCGTTTCAAAAAATAGAAGACTCCATCATTCAATATAACCATATATCTATTAGTAGATGAGAAATGGATAAATTATTTAGAAAATATATTTCTCATTTTGGGAAGTGATGAAATGGAGAATATTTCCAAGGTAGTTTATCGTCTCATGGGGAATGCAGAATAATGGTGGTCATTAATTCAATACAATAAGGATAGAGAATAATTAATTACCATGGAGTGGAATGGTTTTAATATAAATTTATTCGAAAGACATTTTCCTAGTGAAAAATAATCGGATATAGAGAGATAATTTTTGAGTCTAAGATAAAAGGGAGAGGAAAATGATTATAATTATGAATCTAACTTTACAAGGTCAGTAAGATAGGTTTTAAACTATGTACATAATTTAAAGAGTATGATTGATTATTAAACTTATGCGATAAATATAATCATTTAATGGGAAGTGGTATCCCAAATATTCTCATTATATGAGTATATAGTATCTTGTGCAATCAAGATAGAGAAATATTTTTCCAAGTATTGTAACTTTAGAGGAAAGTAATAGAATAATAGAATAGATGAACACCTCATGAAGAAAAAATGGATAAGGGGAAGAATAAAAGGGTAATTTCCATCATGTGATACTTGTAGAAGAAAATACCTTGGTATATTCTTGAAGGGAATAAGAGTTTATTTCAAGTTTGTAGAGAAAGGAAATAATGTTCGTGATTTCAATGTTAAGGGAGAAGTTATCAAAGTATAGTTCTTTTACTATAACGATAGGGGGTACTATTCCAACCAATTCCCAAAACATCAAGGGAACATACCACATAAGATGCCAAGGGGAGAATCCCATGCTTATGAAATAAATAGAGCCAAAGTGGAAGTCCCTAGAAATGTGTTTAAATGTATACTTACCATCCACTAAAAAAAATTAAAATGTTTTATTTGATTAAGATTTTACCTACTCTTTTATATATGAATAATTTTCTAAGGGTATCACATCACCACATTAATAATTAGATATTGAGTTGGAAAATGAAGACTATTAATTCTATGATGATCTAATATCATGTCTATAGATCCTTTCGGATAGGTTTTTTGGGATTGTGATTCTGATAAAGCTTTTAAGTATTCCTCTAGTTGAATTTTATTTCATTTTAGGCATTGATTAGATATCTTTGTATAGAGAACATGTTGAGTATCAATGGAGGGAATTTATATTTGATATTTTGAATCAACCAAAAATCATCTTTCAGTGTGATGATGAACCTCAAATCCCAATGGAAATAACATACAACATATGGGTTTTACAACCTATTCATGAGGTATATATATGTCAAACAGTTGGGGAGAAAAACAACATTGAAAATTTTCATAATATTTATTAATATTTTGTTGTATCTCTTAATTTTTCGTCTAGTACTCCTCGAAATCATGAAGCTGAGTTTTCAATATAACTCATACATGGTGCTACACCAATTTCAATTACTCAGTATAAAATGTCCCTAATTGTGTTCCGGTAATTAATGAAGTAACTCCAGGATAATCTGGATAAGGGATTCATCTGGCCAAGTGCTTCACCATGGGGTTCCCCTGTTATTTTTATTAATAATAAAGATGATTCGGTGTGTCTTTCCATGTATTATTTAGATCTTAACAATATCACTATTATGAATAGGTATCATCTACCCCGTATTAATGATTTGTTTGGTAAATTATGAAGATCACATTATTTTTTCCATGATTGATCTTAAATATGGATATTATTAACTAAGGGTAAAGAAGGCGGATGTACCCAATAAAAACATCTATATAAGTTATATACATTAAATATTTATAGTAATGTCATTTGGAATTACCAATGATCCTATTATATTCATGTATTTTATTAATAGAGTAATTATATATTACCATGATCAGTTTTTAGTAGTCTTTAAAAATGAAACTCTTATATATTCAAAGAGAAATGAATAGGATTAAGATTATTTGAGGATTGTGACAAAGACCATGAGTAAGGAGAAGACATATTTGAAATTTACAAATTATTAATTTTGGAAACAAAACATCTCATTCTGGGGTCATATAATCTCAATTGAGGGTATACTAGTGGATCTTTCAAAGATGAAAGTTATTGAACAATGGCTCTGACAAACCACAGTGACCAATATTCATATTTTTATCGAGTTGGTAGAATACTACTAGTGATTTTTGAGAAACTTCTCATTGATATCAAATTAACTAACCTAGTTGACCCAAATTGGATCCAAGTTCATGTGGATAGATGAATGTGAGGATAATTTCAAATAACTAGAGAGAAGGTTCATCAGTGTTCATTTGCTTATAATCCCCTACAATAGAGGAGGGTTTGTGATATATATTAATGCATCAAAGAATGGATGTGGAAGCGTCCTCATATTTAATGATATGTTGATACCTTATAACCCTTTCCAATTGAAAATTCTTGTGAAAAATTACCAGACCCATGATTTGGTGCTGGAAATAGTCATTTTTTCATTGAATATATGGAGGCATAATCATTATAGGGAAAGGGGTAATATATATAAATATATATATATATATATATTTGATTATAAAATCTTGAATTTTTTATTTACATAAAAATATTTCAATAGACATCATAGAATATGGTTGGATGTAATCAAATTTCAGGATTTCTCAATACATTACCACCCCAAGAAGGAAACCAAGGAGGCTTATGCTCTTAGTCAGACAAACCCTACTAGTTTTTCATTTATGGGAATTAAAAGTGATAAAATATGTATGGATTTTAATAATATGAATATTGAAATATTGAGGAAGTGGAGCATAGCTTATATTTCTCATATGAATGTTTAAGCAACCATCCATGAGAGGATTGAGATTTCATTGAATGAAGATGTGGAATCGAAAAAGGTTGGGAATGTTCTTGAGTTCAACCATGATCAAACTGGAATGATAAGGTTCAAAAACTAAGTTTGAGTTCCATCAATACCATATTTTAATGAATTTTTAGATTAAGCATATAATTTATCATTATACAATTATCCAAGAAGTATAAAGATGTATAAGGATATGAAAGAGTATTTCAGATTTGGTAACATCAAAAGGAATACTATAGAGTATGAATCAAGATTATTAGTGTTTTAGTAAGTTATGTATACATTATAAAAGTCTAAGGGGATGTTATAACCATTTACCATACCATAATGGAAATGTGAAAACATTACCATTTATTTTATGATCAGAATTTCCAAAAAAAATATAAAGGGCATATTGCTATTTTGGTTGTATTTAATCACCTTTTGAAATTATTATATTTTATTTATATTAGAGATTATATGTCTCTTGGTAATATTACTCAGTTATACATTAAGAAATTTTTGATATTTCATGGAGTACCACTCTCAATCATATCTGATCGAGATATGAGGTTTACGTTGATGTTCTGGATAAGTCTTTAATAGGCCATGGATATATAGTGGAGTTTTAGTACTACTTATCATACTTATATAGATGGTAAGTATAAGAGTACTATTCAAACTTCAGAAGACATGTTGAGACCTTTCTCTATGTATTTCTATGATTTTTTTGGATAAACACCTAAATTTTGTGAAATTTTATTTCAAAAATAGATTTTTCTGGAGTATTTATATAAATAATTATGAATACCTCTATGGTAGGATGTGTAGAACTCCAATTTTTTGGGATGAAGTTATATAACGTAATAAATTTTGACCTAATCTAGCTACTAAAATGGTATAGAAGGTTAGATCCATTCAACATCACATAAGGGAAGTTCATATTCAACAAAAATATTATTCTCAAAATTTTCAATGACATATAGTATTTTTAGATAGAGAAAATATATCCCCATTAATACATCTGCAGAATAAGGTTATGATATTTGGAAATAATATAAATTTGAGCCCTAGATATATTTTTCCCTTTGAAATTCTTGATCATATCGGGATGGTAACTTATCACATGGTGCTTCCACTAAATCTCTATCTTGTTCATAGTGTGTTTCACATATCTCTCACAATAAATTACGTACCTAATCAATCACATGTAATGAAATTAGAGGTCATTCCACTAAATAAATATCTATCATATGAGGAATAACTAGTGTAGATTCAAGATTATATATAAAATGTAAAATGAAACAAGATCACTTACCAAATCAATGTTTAGTGGTGAAACCATAAATTTGACTAAGTTGCATGGGAAACCAAGGATATAATGAGGTAGAAGTATCCTTAGTTGTTTTTTTGAAAGTGATGGAATTTGGAGGATAAAATTTCTATAATTTGGTTATAATGTAACAACCTGATATTTCATGATTTTTCTTATTAAATAAATTTTATTTTTTAATAGTTTAGTTTCTATGCAACCAAGAGTGTAAATAAATTATGATATAGTATAAAATAATAAACTAGTAATTATATTAGTAGGAATTAATAGTATTAACCACATTATAAAAAAATTAATGTTCTATTTAATGAAAAATTATTAATTAATTTATAATAAATAAGTACCTAATTTTTCGTAAAGTCATTTTAATCTTAAAAATATATTTTTTTTATAAATGGTTTTTATTTCCTTTTGTATAGGGATATTATAATTAATTTATCAAAATTTTATAAATTTAATTTTATAAAAACGCCAATCATTTATAAAGTAATCATATCAAAATTATCTTCGAGTGAATTTTTGAGAATTTTATGAAAAAGTTGATTTTTTGGGTGAATAGTGAAAATACTAATTTTTAGGGAAAATATATTTTATTTTATATTATTTTCTAAAAAACATTTTTATATGTATTGGTGTTAAATTTTAATTATTTTAATTTTGTTAAAAAATAAATTAATACCTTTTGTATCAATATTATACTTGATCTTGACATAAAATAAAATTTAGTCATAAAAAGTAATTTTTTAGAAAAAAAATCATTTTATATTTATTTTATATATTAATTTAATATTTAATATTTATAGAGATTAAATATTTTAAAATGGAACCATATTTTTAATAATCATTTCAAAAATTTATTAATGAGACCAATTTCATTATTTGTATTTATGAATAGTTAATGGTAAAATATTACTACCTCTGTAAAAAGGGTAAAACAAGTAAATTAAGGTTACAACTAAGTGATAATGACACAATTTTTCATATTAATTATTATTGGATAATGTTATTTCAAAACTTATCACCTAAGTATCTAAATAAAAGTTTTCTGGGACACTTGTCTATGAATATTATTACATAATAATATTTAAATATTTAAAAAAAATTCAAGGTGTTTCCCCCACCCCCCTTATAAAAGGATACCACTCTTATATCTTCATTAAACCACATTTATTGACATAGTTCGATCAAACCCTACCCAATTATCTTCTAAAATTATATATAAATGAATTAGACGGGAAGTAATTCTTAAAATACTATTACAAGTTTCCTTAATAAGGGATCTAAGAGAGGTCAACCTATCACACCCAGACATCTGTAATAATTTTTATTTTTATTTTATAATTTTTATCTGGCTTTAAATTTTTTTTCTGTGTTGTGGGAAGAGCCCAAATTAAATGTTTGTGTTTTTTTGATAAATGAGTGTTCTGTCATAGCGGTGTCCAGCATATAGGCAGGGCACGGGTGAAGCAGTACGGCCTCACCAGATCATCGTGAAGCCTTCTTAGTGCATGAGTAATTAATTAATTAATGACTTAAATAATAATTTGGGCATTAAATAAGATAAAGAAAAAATGATAAAATAATTTTAGGGTTCATTTAATAAAAATAATAATAATAATTGGGATTATTATTATTATTATAATTAATTCAGCTAATTTTTTATTAGGATTTGAATATTAAATTATTTTCATGATTGTAAAATTGATAAAATTATTATTACTATTACTATTATTATTGTTGTTGTATTATTATTTCTGTTGGTTTCTATTTTAAGGTTTATTTTATTTGATTTTATTTTATTTCCTATTTTATTTTCTCTTTTTATATTCCATTTCTTTTCTCTTTTTTCCTCTCCCTTTTTCCCCGAATACTCTCTTCCTCGGCCCTCATTTCCATCACACTACACCCCTACCCCCCTTGGTTGGTCATGAATAGAAGCTCCCTCCCCCTACCCTAGTTTTTGTATCCCTCCTCCTCCCTCTCTGGGAAGCTGCACCGCTCAACCCTGTTATTCGGCATCACACTGGACCCACACTGACATGCTGCCCGCACCACCGGACCCGTGCCACTTCCTTTTTCTGGTAGGTTTTCGGGAGCATCATACCTCTAGAACCACTCTTTTATGCTCTTCCAATTTCCCACTACCCCTCCATAAGTGTGTTTAACCTTGTTTTATTATTTCATCCAATCAATTGAATTGTGGGTAGGGTCTGATGGTGAGATTGGTCTGATTTTGATGCATTTGTTTTGATACCATGTTTTAGGGACCGCTTCAGATCCTCCGCGGTGCGATTGACGTGTGGTGAGATTTTTGCATCAATTTTCAAGGTTATTCCTTCACTGATTCATGAGGATCCCTGTTTAATTGTTAATTGACAATTTTGGTTTTGTGTTAAAGTAAATTACCATGTTTATTCATTTTATTGTGTACTAATAAATTAGTTTCTTTTGAGATTTGATGTACAATTAATTTTTTAGTAACATGTCTATGTAATATGAGTTTTATTTTTTTGTGTAAAAAAAACCTTCTTGAGATGTTTTTCACTGTACTATAATTTATGGAATTATTATATTAAATTAATTAAGGGCTAAGAATTCGTTTTTGAAAAGTATGTGGTGTGTGTTTGGCCTTAAAAGTGGATTTTTGGGTGGGCTTTGTGTTCAAAGTATTGTGATATTATTTATAGTCATTTCAAAATATTTTTAAGTGGTTTATTAAAACTTTTAAAGTGTGTGAAACATTTTTGGATATTTTTTTGGGGTGCATATGTTTTCAAAAGTGGGTTTGAGTAAGAAAATGAGGGTATTTGTGGTGTGTGTCTTGTTTTTAATTTCTCAATTTTTATTGTAAATTCTTTAAAAGATAGAAAGTATGTTTTAATTTTTTATGTCTATACATTTGGTTTTAAAGTGAATTTTTTCCTACTTGAAATTGAGTGTGTTAGTGGTGAAAACCCTTGATGTTTTATTTATAAATGTTATATATATTGTTTAAGTGTTTAATTATATTATTAAATTATATTTGTAGTGCGTTGGACTATTTGGTGCGCTTTCGAGTCACCATTCCAAGGGTGACTCACCTCCATGTGCATAGGTAATTAAATATATATATATATATATATATATATACGTTACCCCTTTATGATTATATTCATATGTGGAATTGAATTTACATGTATAGGGATAGGTATGCCTATGTGTATATATAAAAATGAATACAAAGGTGAGTGGAGACTAGTATATGTGTATAAATATACATATAAGGATCCCCTTGCACATGTTCATGGTCCATGAAAATGTATGCATAGGGGTTATGTGTCCTTTAATATATGCGAAGAATCATATTCTTACTGGGGGAGAATCAGATTTTAGTTAGAATGTGCCAAGATCTGAAGTGGATGGATTTTTTCCACCTAGAGGTTGGTCCCCTATTCATATGCCTTTAATTTGAATCCCTTATTTTCAGGGGTGTTTTTAAAATTATTATTTTTTATTAATTAGTATATGCATTCTATGGGAAGTGATGATGATGCATGATATTTGTCTTTCCTTTGTTTTTCAGGTTAGCTTTAAGTGTTGACATGTGTATTTTAGATTAAAATATGATCCCAATCTTTTTTTAGAATGCTTGACATTTTAAATGCTTAAAATTAGTTTCTAAAATGGTATTGGGTGTGTGGAGGGAATTTCTCAAAGTGTAGGTGTGTATATTAGTTGTGAAGGTTGATTTAAATAAATATGGATTTTGGTATATTTTTAAAAAGGGGAATTTAGTAACTTTGTAATTGATGGAAAAGGTATTTTAAAAAGGGATTTTCTATGGTGTGTGTAAATTGACAAAGGTGATGTTTTGTAAAGATGGATTCTTTTCATTCAAATGTTTGGCCTTTGTGTAAATGTGGAGGTGTGGTGTGTGTGCATGTGAACTTCAAATTGTGCATAAGGGAAACCCCGGGAACCTATGTGGGTGGACTGGGAATAATATGTTAGATGATACGTAAGTGTTTCATCCCAGTTTCCTCTAGTAGGATTGAAATTACAACACTTACTAAATACTTGTGATGATTTGTGACCATTAGGTTATGGGTTTTTTCCCTAACAATGTCTCATTCATGAGAACGTAGATCGTTGTGGCTCATATTTCATGTTTACACTGAGGTATGAGGATCCGAGGTCCTTAACTAATGTTATTTTCTTAGGGATTTTCCATGGTGCTTGTGATATTATTTTCAATTCAGATGTTTCATGCTTGTTTCCTCTTTCATGAAAACCATATTTAAATTTAAATTCATTCCCTTTCATTTTTAAATGTTAATGCATGTTTGGATTTTATTTAGAAAATATAGTGGTATAGAAATATTTTCCATAAAAATGTAAGCATGTTACTTGATTTTGAAAGGAATGAAAAAAAATTTAATGGGTCTTATTTTCAAAAAAGAATGTTTTTTTTTCCATTTTAAAAGTAATGGAATAGGATGTTATTATTCCTTGTCCTTATTACTAAGCATTTAGGTGCTCACACATACATTACTTTTCAGTTTTAGAATCTGTTCTTGTATTTCTCTGGGAGAGCATAGTTCTATGCTTGGTGGTGACCCATGGGGTCACTTGCAGTTATGCCTAGCTGGTTATCTTTATTTTATCCTCCATTGATAGTATTTTTCTATTTTTTTTGTTTTTTTGGTTTATATTCAGCTACCTGTATTTTGTTTATGGTACAACCATTCCCAACTGTCTCACCATGATGCTCAGCAGTAGTTTCCAGCTCGTGGGGATCGAGAATGACCTTTAGGCCATGTCACAGATTTGTTCAGGCACTGGGTCAAATGGTGACCTGGCTTAGTTCATGTAAAAATGGTAACAGAGGAGGTTTTTTTCTTATCATTTGGGGTGTCTAGTATATCAGATATAGGATTGTCAATTATCGAGTGGTAGGTGCAGAAAGTGAAACTATTGCTTGTTCCAATCCTCTAGTAACTAGGGGTATTCTGGGATTTTTGTTTTTGGATTTGGTATGTATGGATGGGGGATTAAAATAGGAGTAAACCAGTACTACACATGGTTTCACATGGAGTAGCAACCCATGTGATGCTTGAGAGTATGGTTCGAAACTCCTAGTGGTTGGCGCTTTCTTAGGGCAAGGTTTTCTAAACCATGTTTCCAGGTTAGGCATGATCACTAGTTCTCCATCCAGGTGCTTTATCATTGGTGTTGTTTTGGTATAGATTTGGGTTGGAATGAAGGGGTTTTTAAAAGGAAAGAGGACATTGTGGTTGCTATCATTTTTTAATTGTTGGATTTTGGCAAGATTTTTTGGGTTCGTTTCTCCGGAACAATGTTTTTGGAATTTTTAATTTGATTTGTTGAAAATGAATTTCTAAAAATAATGTCTTGGGGAATTTGAAATTGAAATGATTTATTTTGAAAATGGAAAGCATTTTAGAAATTTGTCTTGAATTATTTAAATGGTTTTGGAAAAATGTATTTTGGAATATTGGAAATGTTTTGTTTTGAAAGTGGAAGAGACTTGTTTTAGTCCATTGGTATTTATATTGGTGCTCATGTGTGCATGAGGATGTTATTAATGGATAGTTGGTGGATCATTTTTATGGGTTCCTATGTGGCATGAAAAAACATATTTGTGAGGCATCCTTTAATATAAGTGGGGAATTATTGATTTCTAAGGCTACTTCTTATTTCCTAAAAAGTGTGTTTTTCTCTAAAATGAGTTTTTGTGCTTAAATGAATTTGTAATTAAAAAATGGTTTTTTTTCAGAGTGAAAACAATGGTTTCAAAATATCTTTTTGACTTTGGTGGGAACTTCTTGTTTTTTTCAAGCAAGTGTTTTTCTTTGAAAATGAATTGATTGCTTAAGTTAGAATTATTATATTTTTGTCTAAAGTGTAGATGTTTGTTTAGTGAGGAGAATTATTTTATGGAAGGATAATTTGTGTTTATTTTTTGGGATATTCCCCCTAGAAAGGTGACATAGGTTTCCAACATGTCTCTATGTTCTTGGCTCATCCTATACTCTCAGTGGAGTGACAATGTTGGGTTTTTCTCTGATGTGTTGATTGTTTGTAGGAATTGAGGTCAGTTGAATATCATTGAGTGCTTTTGGAATTTTGGGAGTGTCTCTTATTTTTTAGGGACTCCAAATGTTGTGTAGGTGTAAGTGGCCTCGAGTATGTTTGGAGGAGCGGTACTAAACCATTGAATGGTGATTGTTCCATTTTTATTGCAAGTTTGGATGTCTTGAGTGATTCTTAAGACTAACTTCATTATGTGGTTGTACCTAAGGAAGTGAAGTTGAGGGAAAGAGGTGGAGCTCTTAGGTTCTCGACAACTCAATAGATGGTGAGGGAGGTGTGTTGACCCTTCAACGAGCTAGTTTCAGGTTCCCCAGAGGTGGTGTGAAGCGATCAGTTTTAAACTTGTAATAGTTGTTGGTCTTGTTTATATTGTGGTTAGTGAAGGTTCATCATTCGATGAGAATTGTGAACCGAAGGGACCAATTCTTCAAATTACACTTCCATAATTTCATGTTGTGTGTCTGAAAGACTACTCAATTGCTTATCTCTAGTGTGGTTGGTCTGGAGGTCTAAGTTAGTCGCCGCAATTCTCAGTTGGTGTGTTGACACAGTGGTCCCTTGGGAAATGAGGATAAGTCTTTAGGTTAATTTTCTAATGGAGGAAGCTCTAGTCAGAGATGGTCAGCTTTTTACTATGAGGCTGTAGATTCTTCAGACATCAGGTCCCCAGCCATAGGTCTCAGGGTGAAGCTTTCATGCAGTCAAAATTCATCGGATGTGGGATGGTTTTTGTTTGACATAAGTTTATAGTGTCAGGATAGGGACATCTTAAGTTCCCTATTACGATATTGTCTCTAAAGTCTTCATTTTTTTTTGAAGGGCCTAAAGGACTTGTCTTCTTGTTGTGTTATTCATTTGTGGGAGTCTCTCATGGGCTCTAAAGAGGTTCAAATAATCTGTATTTGTGTAAAGCCAGTGGGTGTGCTCTGTGAACCTTATTGTGGGTCTGTAAAGAATTGAAATTGTAATCATTTTGGAGATTCTCATGTCTTGGGTAATTGGCGCATGCCTATATATTTTTCCTATTAGTTATGGGTTTCCACTCTCAAACCCCTCTAATGAGGCTGATTATTGGCTAGTGTAGGAATCATCTATGCAGGTCGTCCCGTGTTGTTGGGTTCATGATGAAGAGTTCTGTCTGTATCACTCAAAGTAAACTAGGAATACCCGTGTGGGTTTCATGGTGTTAAGAATGTTCTAAAATGGTCGGGAGACCCACTACAGGTCTCTTTGGTGTCTCCTATTGTGTTGGTTTGGTTAAACATAGGGATATTGGAGGGTCAATCTAGTGTTAGAGGTTGTTTGGGTTTGTGATTTGTTTTTGTTCGAAGAACCATTGTTTTATGAGAACCCTAATATGGTGGGGAGACAACCATGGGGCTAACTTGTGGAAAACTCTACATACAAAGTGTTATTGGTAGGGAAATCCCTTGTTTCATCTCTATTTCACCCTAACAGTAGTTATCCGTTAGCTTATGGTGATCTATGATGTAGTTGTGTTTGGAGGTGAATTATTTACCATTGGTCATTTTTCCTTGACATTCTATTTTTGAGAACTATGGAGTTTCAGGATATGGGTGTTTTGAATTATGGGTCTTCAGGTGATTGAGGTTTTAATAAGTTTCTCCATGGTCTAGTTTGGAACACTTTGTTGACCTAGTCATTTGGGACTTTCTGTGGGAAGAAAGATTCATTGTGGGGGGAATTGTCACAGCCGGACAACTGTAATAATTTTTAATTTTATTTTATATTTTTTATCTGGCTTTAAATTTTTTTTGGAGGTTTGGGTTGAGCACAAATGAATTGTTTTTTTGCTGCTAAATGAACATTTTGTCTTGGCGGTGTCCGGTGCGCAGGTAGGGCATGGGCAAAGCCATATTGCTTTGCCAGATCAACGTGTGGCCTGCTTAGTGCACGAGTAATTAATTAAATAATGAGTTAAATAGTAATTTGAGAACAAAATAAAATAAGGAAACAAATGATAAAATAAATTGAGAGTTCTTTTAATAATAATAATAACTAGGATTATTATTATTATTATTATTTTAGTTAATATTTCCATTAGGCTTTGAATATTAAATTATTGTCATTTTTGTAAAATTTATAACATTATTATTATTATTATTTTGGTATTATTTTTTTAAGTCTGATTAATTTTTAAGGTTTATTTTATTTTATTTTATTTTATTTATGATTTATTTTTCTTTTTTTATTTTCCATCTCTCTTCTCTTTTTTACCCTCTCTTTTTCCCCAATTCTCTCTTCCTCCCCACTCCTTTTCGTAGCACTACATCCCTAACCCCCCTAGTCTGTCGCACACAGGAGATCCCTCCTCCTTACCCTAGGTTGTGCAGCTCTCCTCCTCCCACTCCAAATAGTAGTGCCGCGCCGACCTCCTCCCTCTCTGGCCAGGAACACAATGCCTCCCTACTTTTCTACATCGCACCAAACCCGCACTTCCCTGCTTCCCACACACCATGTCGCCCCCTTTTTTTGACAATTTTTCTAGCACATCATACCTCCAACACCTCTCCATTGTGCCTTACCAGCTTCTTCCCCCCCCACCCCCCGTCGGTTTGTTTCACCTCATTCGATTGTTTCATCTTTTCAGTAGATTTTCAGTTGTGGTTTCATGGTGGGTTTGGTCCGATTTTGAGGCATTTGTGTTGATACCTTGTTTTAGGGTCCTCTTTTGATCCCCTACGATGCAATTGTCATGAGGTGGGAGTTTTGTGTTAATTTGTGAGGTTAATCCTTCACTATGGTAGGTGTTTGCTCGTTTAATTGTTATTTGAAAAATTAGGTTGTGTTTTTTATTAACTTATCATATTTATTCATTTGATTATGTACTGTGAAATTGGTTTTGTTTGAGATTTTATGTATAGTTAATTTTTTAGTAACATGTTTAGGCAATTTGATTTTGATTTTTTTTTTTAAAAACCATGTCGAGATGTTTATCACTATATTATAATTTGTGAAACTAGTTTATTAAATTATTTAAGGGCAGAAAATTATGTTTTCACATGTAATTGGTGTGTGTTTATCCTTAGAAGAGGATTTTTTTGGGGGTGGGTATTTTATGTTCAAGGTCTTTTGATACTATTTGTAGTCATTTCAAAATATTTTTAAGTAGTTTATTAAATCTTATAATGTGTGTGAAACATGCTTGGATATTGTTTTGGTGTGAATATGTTCTCAAAAGTGGGTTTGAGTAATCAAAAGGGGGTATTTGTGTGTGGGTGCCTTGTTGTGCATTTCTAAATATGTATTGTAAATTCTTTTAAAAATGGAAAGTGTGTTTTAATATCTCTTAGTTGTACATTTGGTTTCAAAGAGAATTTTTCCTACTTGAAATTGATTGTGTTATTGGTGACAACCCTTGATGTGTTATTTTTAATTTTTTTATAGATTGTTTAAGTGATTAATATTTTTATTAAATTATATGTGTAGTGTGTTAGACTATTTGGTGTGGTTTGGAGTCACCAGTTTAAGGGAGACTCACCTACGTGTTCATAGGTATGTAAATATATACATGTAGGTTCCCATTTTATGTGTATATTCATCCATCACATTGAATATACATGTATGGGGCTAGGCGTCCCAATGTGGTTATATAAAAATGAATACTCAGGTGAGTGGAGACTGGTATATGCGTATTAGCATACCTATAAAGATCCTCTTTCACATGTTCATGGGTCATCAGAATGTATTCATAGGGTCTAGGTGTCCTTTCATATATGAGAAGTCTCATATGCTTTATGGGGGAGCAGCATCTTTTAGTTAGAAAGTTCCAAGAGCCAAATTGGATGGCTTGGTTCAACCTTGAGGTATGTCCCCTATACCTATACCTTTAAATTGTATTGCTTAATTTCTTGGGTGTTTTAAAAAGTATTTTTTTATATTAAATATTATATTCATGCTATGAGACATGATGGTGATGCTTTATGTTGGCCTTTCCATCATTTTTCTGGTTCGACTTAAGTGTTGACACATGTATTTTACATTAAAATATGATATCAATCTTTTTTTAGAATGATTAACATTTTAAATTCTTAAAATTAGTTTCTAAAATGGTTTTGGGTGAGTTGAGGGTATTTCTCATTGTTTTGGTGTGTATATTAGCTGTGAAATTTGATTTAAATGAATATAGATTTTGGAATGTTTTTAGAAAGGGGAATTTGGAAACATGGTAAGTGATGTCAAAGGTATTTGAAAAAGGGATTTCCTATGGTGTACATAAATTGAAAAAGTTGATTTTTTTAAATAGGGGTGTTTTCATTGAATCGTTTCTCCTTTGTGTGAATGTGGAGGTGTGGTGTGTGTGAATTTGAACTTCAACATGATCACAAGGGAAACCCCCATTACCTATGTGGGTGGACTATGACTAGTATGCTAGATGATATAGAATCGTTCATCCCAGTTTCGTCTAGCAGGATTGACATTACAACACTAACTAAATACTTTTGATGATTGGAGACCACTAGATTATGGTTGTGTTCGATACTAATGGCTTGTGCATGGGAACATATATTTTTGTGGCTTATATTCTACATTTAAACTGAGGTACGAGGATCCTAGGTCCCCAACTAACACTAGATTCTTATGGAATTTCCATGGTTCTTGTGGTGTGATTTTCAATTCAGTTGTTTCGTGTTTGTTTCCTCTTTCATAAAACTATATTTAAATTAAAATTGATTCCATTTCATTTGGAAACGTTAATGCATGCATAGATTCTATTTTGAAAATGTGGTGATAGAGAAATGTTTTCCTTACAAATTTAATCATGTTACTTGATTTTTAAAGTAATGAAAAAAATATTTTCATCGGTCTTATTTTCAAACTAGCATCTTTTGGGTTTCTTTCTAAAGGTATGGTCATGGGGTGTTGTTATTCCTTGGACTTCCTACTAAGAATATTGGTGCTTACGCCTACTTTACTTTTCAGTTTTAGGTCCTGTTTTTGGATCACTCTTGGTGAGCATGGTTCGTTGTTTGGTGGTGACCCATGGGGTTACTTGGAGGTATGTCTTATTGGTTAACATTATTTTATCTTCCATTGTCAATGTGGTTTTTGTTTTGTTCAGTTTATATTCAACTACTTGTCTGTTTTTTGTCCAAACTATTCCCAACTATCACACCATGATTCCTTCCACCAGTTGTCAGCCTGTGGGGACTGGTAATTCCCTTCGGTGCATGTCATGGATTGGGTTGGGAAACGAGTCCAATGTCGACCCATCTTGTTTTGCGACACTACTAAAGAAGAGGTTATCATCATTGCCAACTCTTCCAAATTTATTTATTTCTAAATTTGTTTTAAACATACTAAAAAAATAAATTGAATATCATAAATATACTGAGATGTTATTATGACTATATTGAAACCATTTTCCACTTCTTCTTCATCCTACATAAATCTAAAACATCGCTCATGTGTATGCACAGCTTACCATCACCACGTACCAGTGTAAATTGTTTTTCATCACCATTTTACTTGGGTGGTTATAAAGATGGAATTATTAATATATATGAAATTTAGAACGTAATTAGGATCTTAAAAATATAATATATCATTTACATTATTATTCTTCCACTAATAAAAAATGATAACATTGCTTGTGCATATGTGTGGACATTAACCGCCATGAATCGATGTGATTTATTTTTCATGTTCAAATTTAAAGGATGATTATAAATATGCATAAAATGAATAGATATTATTTTTATATTGTTAATAAAATTTGGGATATGATGGAAAATTTATAATTATTCAATGACTGTAACTACCAAACTAAAACTTACATATAAAATTAAATCGTTGACACTCATGCAAAATGATTTTAATAAAACAATATTGAAAAAATGGTTGTAAAAACATTATAAAGGGATCATATATGAAAATATAAGTATTCATATGTCTCTGGTATATAATTATACGAAATTTAAATTTATTATACATGAGGCTAAAATCACTTACAAAGAAAGTTGGATTTGAGGTAAGGGTATATTTTACAACCTCATACATATTCGAGATTGTTTATGTTTAAATATATTTTAAGGGAATTATATGATATTTATATCTTAAACCCAATATATTTTCCTCTCCTTTTATTATTTATATAAATTTAAATTTTTTCTTTCATTTTCCTCCCTTTAATACTCAATAGGCTGAATGAATGTTTTCTAGGAAAACTGGATTTATTTTATATTTGGTTGGGAATATTTTTCTTCCATGTCCATATTTTATTTAAAATGTTATCAATAATTTTTTACTATTCTAAAATTTTTTATTAAATAAATTTTTATTCATTTTTTACATTCTATAAAAAACAAAAGTAATATTCTTTTTTGATTTTTCAAATAATGTTTTTTTCAAAATGTGTGAACGAAATCATAGTTTTATAATAAAATTCACAAATTACTTTTCCAAATACAATGATTACTATTTTTTTTGAAGATTAATTTTCACATTTTCATAGTATTTTATAAAAAATGGTTTTTACTAATATTTTGGATATTTTTTTATTTTAATTAAGTGATTTTAAAATGAAAAGAATATTTTCCACAAAAAAATTCTACTGATATTTTAAAATTATTTTTCTATATGTCAAAATTAATTTATGAATATTATTATTTAGTGGGTATATAATATAATGATAAAATTCACCATATTTCATTGGATGTCTTTTGATCATTTTATCTAGAAAAATTATTGACATTATGTATGCCAGTTCTTCCAATATTGGTAGTTATTGATAACTAAAGAATGTTGATTATGTTATATTGTTTATTAATATGATGAATTTATTTTACTTATTAATTAACGGGTAGGGTTCAGAATTAAAAATACCCTTGATGCATCGGTAGGTCTTATGTGACAAAGTAGGTTGGATATTTGTCCATGGTCATAACCATTTGTGCAAGATGTATTGGCATGATGTTTTGAGGGTAATTTTATGATATATAGCATGATGTATTCCATCATTATGAAATTAGTTGTTGATTTCCATGTTATTATTCGAATATTTATATCATTCATGGATAATTTTCATGCTCAAATGATTATTTATATCACATTATTTTATCATCATTTATTATTGAAATATTACTTATGTCTTATTTATTCTATGATAGCTTCTATTGTATGCATTCCCTTACTATGAATCTGATCTCACACTTCTATTATGTCCCCTTTCCCTAGGATTCTAAGAAGTGTACTCTGATTTATATTCAAGGTTATTCTAGAGGCTGACTGACTGAAAATTATTATTTTTATTAAGAAAAATAATTTTTTGGGAAAAGAGAGAAACCATAATGTTCAACATAACACCCAAAAAACCCCAAGAAAAAAACAGGATCTGCCTCTTCCAAGCATAAGAAGAAACCACCATCCCCAATGCAAGACCACTCATCAATCCCATGCAAGCATGGTCCCTCCCGATGGAAAATCCATCCCTCTCAGTCAACCTAATCCCAAATGGCCTGAAAAGGTGATAGTAGAGTGACCTAGCCCATCTGAAGACGATCCTATCAAAATGCCAGGTGAAAATTAACCAAAAAACACACCAAACCCACAAACCGGGTTCTAAAACCCTGGTCAGGATCTCCCAAACTCATAGAAAAGAAACCAATAACTAACTAGAAACACTGATGGATAATTTGAGCTTACCAGAATAAAATTCCCTGAACAATTTCCAAGATAAGAAGGATACCTGGATGTTTGTAGACTCTAACCACAACTTTTCCATCTCTGAAGCCATCTGATCCCATGTTTGAATATACTACTCTATGCTAATCTTCCCTTTTTTAAATCCCCCGACAAGGATAAGTTCCTGCTTGTCCACCCAATCATATTTCTCCTTAGTAAGTGTCGTTTTTAAAGGACTCCCGATCATTTTTGCTGCCTCCTCTTATGAAGCGTTTAGCCACAGCACTTGCTCACTCAATTCCTCTTCATTGCTTAGTAAAAGGTCCAAGAATTGCTCACCCGAAACCCATGATAGCTACAAGACCACCTCTTCCAGGGATTCCTTATTGTCACTTTCTTTCCTAACAGACTTAGTTTCCATAGGAGGTGGTAATCTGGAATAATCCCTTTTTCCCTTCCTTCTCAAACCACCCCTATCCCTATTAGGACTCAACATTTCAATTGCTGGTAGAATGTGCTCAGGCCCATTGCCAATGCTTTCGCCCCCCCCCCCCCAATCTGAATCATCTGGAAAATTAGGAATAGTACCTGGATCAACCTCAGCTAATCCTTCAAACTGGTTGTTCAGAGGATTTGAAGACAGATAATTTCCATCCTGAAAATCATGTAATAAATCCAATTCCTGCAACTTCCCATTCTCACCACTGCCCTGACCAGCACCCTCAATTGGTGAATTCTCTTTACTTTGCACAAGAGGAACCATCATTGACTAACTCCCAGCCCCTATGATACACACAGTATCACCATCCCATTGTTCCATACCTTCATCCTTCTTATAAACAGTGATAGGATGGTGGAAATCCACTACCTCATCAGTAGTTCCATCTTCATCCAGGCCATGCACAAGAATTTTAGGCATCCCCTCATCCACTTCGCTACACCCAGCCACCCTACTTCCCATATGATACACCTCCTGATAAAGCCAAACTTCCTTCCCCCCAATAATCTCCGTACAAAGTAAAGACTCTTCCCCTCTATTAACAACCAGTTCAAAAGACCTCTTTCCCACACTTTCCAACTCAACCAGCCCCTCATCCTTCTTGTTGGACCTAGAATCCCATCCCATGGCACCATCCTTCTCTTTGTTACCAACCAATGTAGGAGTCCTATTTTCCACTACAACTGGATCCTTCACCTTATTCCTCTTGCGATAGCAATCCCGAGAATTCACCATCATCATGAATCCAATGCAAAAGTCCATCCATGATTCATACACCACATGTTCTTAACATTTGTATTCATCATCCAAATTAATCCAAACATACTCAAAAGGATCCCTTGATATATCCATTTAAACACAAATGTGTGGGTTAATAAGATGACATAGCGCCTTTGTGCGACTGTCCGAGCATAGATACCTGCCAATTAGGTTCCCTAACATACGCAAAATAGCAGGATTTTGAAATGGAAAAAGCATATTGGGAAGGATTACCCAAATTTCCATCATCACGGGGTCCCTCTTCATGTGTATATCAAAGGACCACAGGAGCAGCAAAAATTTGAAACCGAAAAAGGAACAAGGTGCACTTGACCAGGCCTTAATGAGATCAGATTCCGAAGAAAAACAAACCATGATTTTCCACTTGTAAAAAAGCCCCATTATCTCCCTATATTGTAGACCCCAAGCTTTGAAAATGTGCATTTCGAACAAATCAACTGAAGGACGACTCCCATAGAACCTCGCAACCAAGGTGTGCTTCAATAATTCCAAGATAGCTGAAAACTCCGCAAGTGAAATTCTAAAGGGAATAATTATGTTTTCAAATAAAATAATTTGTTGTGTTTTATTTTTTTATATGTAATGTGATAATCAAGAATTTATTTAGTTTTCCAAGACTAGTAAACTGTTTGATCCATAACATGTGATCACTTGTATCTATTAAAAATTTAATAAAGTATCCACCATCTCAGGGCTACTAAGGTTAGAATAGTTATATTTTATATAAGATATAGGCACTTAACATTTAGGGTTTCCTATAATACACATTCCTTATATACAATAATTCCTGGGAACCTAATGATTAGGGTTACCCATATTAAATGATTGAGGTCTTGGAAAGTGCTTTATTTGGAAGGAATCTCACTCATACTAATTGATGGATTTTCTTTTAAAGTATTACCGTTTTAATATACATCATATGTGATGACCCATAGTTTATAATTAATATTTTTTCCTGAATAAATCATTGTTATATTATATTATATAGTATTATACACATGAAACACAAGGAGAAACCAACAAACATTATTTCATTAATAGATACCATTACACTAGTCAATAACTAAACCCATGAAAATCTGTAACGTATCAACCCAAGCGTGACACAACAATGTCCCGATATAGTCGGTCACATGACCTCAGGCATTCCTCCCCATATTCTATAGGTTGTCAACTAATAGAGAGGGTCTAAAATTGATCATGGGGAGACTATACCATCTTTATCAAAGTAGCACAATAGTGGAAATAAATAAGAGTAACCAAATGATATAATAAATAACCAAACTAAACTAGTATCACATGATGACAAATATTAGAAATTAAATATCAAAATATAAATATTAAATATGTCTTTCAAATATATGTCATGTTTCAATATAAAAAAAACAAAATAAATAAAGACACTAAAAACTCCCAAGTGGGTCTAAAATCATGTTTGGTTCCCTCATCCATGATCTGTCCCAACTCAGCTATCTAACATATCACCTTTTCCCTTATCCTATTTTTTCAAATATATACTCTATTTGGGTACTAATCAGGAAGCCTATGTGTGATGTGAGTACAACTCAGTTTTCCAACACTAACGATGTTTAAAAATATTTTCTATTCAATAATAGTGTATGTAGTTTTATAAATAGTAAATTACAATGAATAAAGTAAATATTCACCACATTTCCATATTCTTTAATTAACCACATAAACCCCCAGGTTCTCGAGGATACCCAAACCCTCAAAACATGCTCCAGCCCGTGCCTATGTTTGAACTATCCCCAAGGTATATAACATATCACAATACCATCGTTACTATTCATCATCTCAATTCATATCATATCCAATTGGAACCATAGTCCAATACAAATCTCATGGGCATAGAACATTGTTTATAGAACCTTGTGGGTATTTGGAGCCTCTATCCCAATCCCACAACTCAATATCACATGGGTATTTAGAGCCTCAGCCCCTATCCCATACTCACTATCATATATGGTTATTTGGAGCCTCAGTCTCTTACCCACAACTTAATATCACATGTGGGTATTTGGAGCCTTAGTTCCTATCTCAAACCCATTTATCCCATAAGGGTAATTAGAGATTCATTCTGTATCCCACACTCATATACAAATCAATCACACATTTATCACATATAGCACATCAATCAAAGTTAATAAACATTAACCCTCTTATCATATTTCACATCATGGAATGCCACATCAACTATAAAAAATCATGATTCAATACTTTTATACCAGGTAATAATATGACCAACTCACCATTAAACCATTTCGCAACATTTAATTCATAATAGCCATTAACCCATTAAGATCAAGTCAACCATATCATAATTCTCACTATCAATTAATCCATAATACCATAAATTAAACAATTACACATTCCTAGTTTCCCATCAATTCTGTAATCACAAAATTCCATTAACTAATTCAATAATTAATTAGTCCAATTCAACCAATTGAACAATTACAACATTCCATTAATTAATTAACAAATTAATTAATCCAAATCCACCAATTACATAATCACTAAAATTCCAATTAATTAGTTCACAAAATAATTAATCCAATTATACCAATTGAATAATCAAAATATTTCATTAATTAGATCACTAATTAATTATTCCAAATCAACCAATTCCAATTGTCCTGAAGTTAACCCAATCCATCATCACATGGTAACAACATTAAATCAATTCATTGATTCCATAAATTAATTAATCAACTGAGTTACTCAATTAAAGATTCAATATCTAATCATGCAAATTGAAATATTACAACACGTACATGAAATTAGAATTAAATACTATGGGAATTGAATTTAGACAACTTACGTCAAGATCGTTGATGGATTCTTGTCGACAAAAATCCCCAATTGAAGCCAAACAATCAAGATCGTGATGAAGAGAGAGATCTAGATTTTAAACCTAGATCATAGATCAAAAGGATTAGTTATATAAAAACCTAGATCTATATCCATTACCAATGGAGGTAAAGTCCCTCTAAATATGAGATAAGGATTGGAGGGAGAGAGGAAACCACATGAGATTAGATTCTATTACTGTATATGTACTGATCTTCAATCTAGGAATTTATTTTTCATAAAAGGGGGTAATAAGTCCTTGGAATTCATTAAAGAAACTCCAAAAATGAGAAAAATCATTTAGGGATAGTCTAGGGTTGATTTTTGGTGAATTATATGGGTTTGGGTAATTTTAATCTATTTCTTGAGAGATTAAATTCTTGTGTGCACAATTTCTTGTATGGGGTGCACAATTACCCCTCACCATGCACCCTAACTATGTGTCTCACTTAGGGGTATCACACACTTACTCCTAAGAGTAAAAAAAGTTTTAAAAACCATGTACCATCCATTTTAATCATCTCTATTTGGGTTTACATAGTTTTATGGTCTGTCCACACAGTTTGGGAAAGTCGTTCGACAACTGTACACTTCCCCCCTTACATCCAAAAACATAACAATTTCTCACACACACACCAAAGATAAAAGCAAAACAAAGTACAATCAAAACAAGGAGAATGTGTTCCTAAAAGAAAGATCATGAAATCTGTATAAAATTTCAGGATCTTACAATCTCCCCACCTTATAATCACTCCTCCTTCAGATATACATCCAAGCATATATATGATTTTGAGGTAAACATATTGGGACACTAATCCTGCATATCCACTTCTCTCTCCCATGTGTACTCCTGAGCATGGCCATGTTTCCACAATATGTGAACTATCAGCACAATATTTCCCCAGAATACATTATTACTTTGATCCAACACATGTATTGAATTCTCCTCAAAGGACACATCATCCTCAAGCTTAAAATTATCCACATCAACCACATGAGAAATGTTGGGGTGATACTGTCAAAGTTGTGAGACATAAAAAAATTTATGCATAGCATTGTACCTTTGTAGAACAGCCAATCAGTATACCACTGGCTTGATTCTTTCCACAACCTCAAATTTTTCAAGAAACATGGGTGCCAATTTTCCTGGCATCTGAATCTTGATGGAAGAAAATAAATGTGACACCCAAAGGAAAATGTGATCACCCTCTACAAACTCGAGGGGTCATTGGTGCCTATCAGCATAGATCTTATTCCTACTCTAAGTCATATCCATACATTTCTAAATTATCTAAACCTACTTTGTTCCATAGCCTTAGGATCAATGACATTGTTCCAACTAAAATTTCTAAGATAGAACCATGGAAAAATCATTAATTTATGGCCCACTTTTAAACAAAACCCAAATAACACCCCAGGTCACAAAAAAATCAACCCCACTGTACTCTTGATTTTAGAACCACTATATTTTAGAGTTTGGAACCACCATCATCGTAGGACACAAGAACTTCAACTCAAACATCCCAATAAACTGATGTATGTTCCAACTCACCATACTCAAACAACACTGAGAACACCATCTAATATTAGTATCTGTCATGTCCATCAGAACCACCCTGAATGGACACACATCTATCATTCATGCATGAACCAAGGAACACTTAACTTCTTTCCATGACTCACTTCTAACCCTGAAATGCGATTATCATTTAAGCACTATATAAAGGTGGATTATAACTCACTACATCTTCTCCTTTTTAACTAGTCATGTTGATCCATCCTCATCCAACCCATTCTAAAAATTCCCATGCTCTATTATCGACATGTTACTCCATCACCAACCCAAAACACCTTATCATTTAAGAACACCACCCTCATATGATCACACGGACTGATGATTATCATTGAATTCTGGTGAAATTCCATCATTAAATTATATATGACTCCCCAAGTTGTCTTCGGGATATACTTCCCCCACTAACACATTTCAAAACAACCACTAATATTTTCATTTAGAACCAACCCTTGACAAAGTTAAAGTTTTTCTTAAATAATAACCACATCTAAGAACCACTTTTCCTTTCCCAAGGAATCCCACATGTACCTCATTGGTCCCTTAATTTTCAGCCTAATGCTAGAACATAAAACTCATAATCATCGCCACACACTTACAAACTATCCGACACGAGGGTTATACTCCCATGACTAACATGTCACTCCTAACCTTATGAGTTTCATTATAACTGATTTTTCAAGAAATTCCAACCAGCACATCCCATGAATAAAACAAAATTTAAACCCTATAACTTGGATGTGGCCATCTTGATTTTTATAGGAAAACAAAAAATATCAACCGCTACTCAATCCCATCTTCTAAGAACGGCACCCATGGAATTCATAGACTTCCATTCCATCCCGAGAAGCACATATATAAACTTTATATGGTGTACCTCCCACCATCTTTCTCAAAATATATCAATTCATGACTGTAACCTCCAAGAGGCCCCATATCCAAACCAAACACATTCAAGTAGCTATGTATAAATATAGAGCTCTCTCAACAAACATGGGATGATTTCAAGGTATTGGACATCATTTTCACTAGGTAAATTTATACTAAGAATTAATCAGTGAACACCCCGAAAATATTTCTATCACCGATGTTACCACCCACTATGGATTCACCTAGACCTGTCGAATGTATTAGGCTTCCCTATCAGCCAAAATCTCATCAACATCCAACAACCATGACTCGAATGTGGTTACTAACCTAACTAACCACCACTTCACGGATCACTTCCAAGAATTCAGGAACCAATGCATCCTTTGGAACAACTACCACCCTCCTTTCAAGTTCTTTTATTAAGACTACAGAGAATCACAACAGAAATAGATTTTTTCTCCACACTAATCCAAAAACAAATGGTCCCTCACACATCAAAGCATCATGCATCCCCATAATTTTACCAACACCCAGTTCTCTTCATAATACTCAAGGTCATACACCCTCCTACATTAATTCATTGAATGCATCCTAGGATTCCCCAAAAAACCCAAAGATAGGCCCAAAAGACAACTCACACAACCCACCATTCCTACAGGCCCTCCAGTCTCATCAGAATCAAGGTATTTTCAACGTTTATCTCTTACAACCAAACCATTTTTTCAAAAAATTTCAACCCCATGACTTCCCCTCACCTCGAGTGTCACTTCCATATCAAAATCATCATTCCATTATTTGATCACCCTTGTATTGACATCCAAAATTAACATCGATTCCAGCCTTGAACACCATCAAAACTACAGGACCTGGTTTTAGAATGATTGTACCTTCCAAAACTACCCTTAAACCCAACATAAGCACTCATGTGATTCTCTTGGAATGAAACTAATGTGTGAATATTCAATTTTACTAAAAATGATGCAAGAAAACATGCATTGATTCCACTAACGAAGAAACCACATGTGCTTCATGTTTTAAGGCACCTGAAATGTTGTGCTAACATCCCTTGAAGCTACCTTCAATTTCCAAAGGGTGTCGACTCATAGACATAACATGTGTCTCATCTTTGAAACCATTAACTTTCCTAATTAGTCTTCTAGTCCAAACCCACACTAGGATACACTCTCAATGTTCCACTGTCGAATCCCGAATGTCCACCTATGCTAAAGGAATCTAAAGGTTCTCTCAATCCAGATGATCCCTCTTATGGGTCACCCTTATAGGTAAAAGGAACAAACTCTATAGACTAGAGTCACATCTAACAAGGACCACTCGATCTCCCTCCAATCCATACACATTAAACCTCAATATCTCGCTACTCACAATAGCATTCCTACCCCCATTCTGAACACACTGATTCCAAAGTACCAAGTAGCCTTGTACTCTAGGCTGCACAATAGGGATAATTTCCCTCACATATCAGTGCTACAATCACAACACACACTCTAGGTTCCAAATAAAAACGTATAAGATCCCACTCACAGGGGTTTCCATATTCATATTCTTTGATAATATCTCACACCCAAAGGCCTCACAACCTATAAATGAGTTCTAAAACTTTAGAAATCTATCTGACCAAACCACCCATACCTTGGTCCAAATAAAAAAATGCAATGGATACTCATATCCCATGACTCATGGGTACATCATCTATATAAAATGAGCAAGTTTCTCAAGGAACTTCTCTTCCCCTAAAATACCCAGAACCAATGGTGGCTCTTGTTCCAAAACAAGAGGCTCATTTCCCATTATGTCCTCCGGTTCTGTTATCAACAATTTTCATCATGGAGGCCTATATCTAAAATTTAAAAAACAAATATTAGGTAACATTTCACAAAATTATGATATTTAACAAGAGGGATTCACAAAAATTCATAACAAGTCATTACCCCTCTTTCTGACATAAGGTCAAAATCGAGGTACTATCACTACCCTTAACCATCCTACATCTAGGTCATGGTTAACAAAGGGTAATAACATTCTCATTGTCCTGTTTCTTATTAAGCACCCAATTATTCAAATTTTTAATCATTTTACAACTTTCAATTTCGTATTAGGAACCATTTTCAGTTTAATTACACAATAATGGAAAAACATTTCAATTTCAACTACTAACTCAAAACCTGCTTTTCTTGTGCATGCCTAATGTGATTCATGTCACAAAATAATCTTGAGTACGTAAAATGATGAATTTATACTCAATTCTCAATCAATATTTGGACACAAGTCAAATATTAGTAAATTATAAAAACAATTATCACATCACACAACAAGTGTCTCAATCGAGGTGAAATGACATACAATTGTAACAACATACAACAATAGAAACAATAATTATATTTCCCAAGAAAGATCAAGTATCACTATGTGGGGGAGGGTTGAATAAGTGATTTTTTTTCAGTTTCCTTCATTTTGAAACAACCTTCACCTCTTATTAATGGTTTTTTACCTCTCTGAAACCAAAACAAACAGACAAACATAAGAACACAATAATTTAAATGGTTCATTGGTCAACAATAGTATCCACATCCTTGGTATGGTTTGGAAACAATCCGATACCACAAAATACACTGCAAAGATATCCTTTTTTGTTGAATAAAATGAGTTCAATATGACCTTACACTCATGTATAACTATGTTCAATATGATACTGAATGTTCTTAAACTAGAAAAAAATGATATAATTCAATTTTTATAACAATTTTAATAAACATGTTATAGTACTACATTGTCAAAGTTTACAAATATGATCTTCCAAACAATTCTTCACTTTCTTAACCAGAATTAGGTAAGAAATTCTTCTAAACATTGTAAGGACACTCGGTCTGATTTCCCAATACAATTATCTTGTATAATTACTAGGTTTGATTATATTACTTTTTCAGAAAACCACTAAAATAATTATAATATGATTTTTCCTCAGTTCAGAAAACCCAATTAGATTTATTTCTCTGATTCTGGAAACTCTGAATACTATATTGTCTCTTCTCATTTTTTATTGTATCTAGAAAATTTACTTAGGAATACTGAATAAGGTAACTCTATCTCTCTATAATACTTCATTATTCCACCTTCTCTCTTCAATGGTACATCTGTGTCAAAAAATAACAAGTACCTTCTCCTTTTATAAGAGACCCAAAAGTGGTTAAGGCAGGATTCTAAAAAATCTTTTTCGCTAAACCAAATTTCCTAAAAATTAAAATTTCCCTTAAATATTGGCTATATATTTGACTTCTTAAACACTTATAAACTCTTCTAGAACCATATTTAATCTCTTCAAGACTTCATATAACATCAATATTTCATAAAAATCTTCACACCAATTTTTATTTCCATTCTAGTTTTCTTATTATGATCGAAGTATATGGTTACTCATATTTACTTGATCCACTATAAAATCAATCAGAACTGATGACATCATATTACCTTGATCCACGAAAATTGTAACATAATAAAACACATGAATTCTACTTATAATTCTTTGTACTAACAGAAAAAAATGAGAAGATAATGATTTCTCATTATGATTGTAAAACATCAGCATTAGGTTAAAAACATCATTTATCAAGGATGTATTCTGAATTATTCTAGTAGAGAGCTCCCATTAACAACATTTTTATAATTTATTTAAACACAATTTCAAGATCCCCCTTGATAACAATTTTTGAGGATTTTTTGAGAAAGATAATTTTTATTATTTTTCTTAGAACGATGATCATATGTCTGATAATATTATTTATGCCAGCCTGTGTCTAATGAATCGGTATCTTCTTTATTTCATCAATGGTGTAAACCACATTTTGATGGATCTTTACCCAATTGTTAATAAAAAACATATTTCTCTTGAACTAGTTGAAAAATATCCAAAAATTAATCTTTATTAAAATCATTAACTATATTTTTAATAGATCACTGGTTTGATTTTACATAAGTACCCACAACATTACTTATTCTCTTTTCAACTAGCCCTAATAACTCCGAATACAATCAATTCTACCTCTGATTATCAATGGAACACCACATTCGATAGACCAATTCCAGCATCTTCGACTTTAGAAACTTATTTCCTTTTATGATTATGATACCAATAAACATTCAACACAAATGTTATTTCTTTGATGATTTGTTTCTTATGGCTTAATGTTATGACTAAATCCCAACACCATTAGTTTCACATGTTTTGATATACCTTCTAAACCTTTAACCAAAAATGTGGCCAGTGATCTCACACTAATGAACTGAGATCAGAAATCTTTGGAGTCATAAACATTCTTCTTCTCTAAAATTTATCTTTTATTCATGACTTTTAATACATTTATGATTGGCATAACATCATTTGAATTACATTAATAAGTATCTCAACCTCACATACTTACCAAAATATTCTTTATTTATAGAACTCAATATGATTGGAAGCACTAACTCTCCCAATTTCATTAATAATTCTTTCATCATGAGTTTCACAAATTACTTATGTTTTTTGAATAAGAAAATAAAAATTCATCATCAGGTTTTCATCAGATCCATGTAACCTTTGATATATCTTCTCAATATGATATTCCCTTCATTCTAAATTCTATGTGAGTCTGAGGAGACTTTAATTCAATAAAACTTCTTCTCAATTTGATGGACTTCATTAATCATCACGAGTCAAATTTTCTGAATGTGATGGTTAGTCTTATCACCATAAAATATATTGTTTGGTGATTTTTTTCTTTCTTGAAAACATAATACAACACTTTAAATAAAAACTTCTTCCATCATCCGAAAACAACTCATTTACTACTTGTTCCCAAAAATCCCCCTATTTAGATTTTACTGCTAACCAAGATTCATAAATCAATGAACTTTATAACATCATGATATAGATTACATATCAATAATTATAATCCTAAATGAGCATACTCATTGTAGAAAACAAGAATTATTGATAGCAGATCCATGTTGTCTAAAATTTGTGACTCATGAAACATGTTAATATTTTATTCACAACTTTATTCACTTCTTCAACATTATTTTCAACAAAAGATCTCGATAACCACTCCAAAATATAGTCAAAATAGTTCACATGTGTACATTCTAGATTCATAGATTACCCACAACTACCCCTATATACATGCTTCCTTAAGAAGTTTATCTGATATAAATGGATAGATTTATGAAACAATTATCTCTTTTGACAATAATATACAAAACTAGATGAGATAGGGGAAAAACACATTCCTCAACCTTGATAAGAAAGATGTTGGATTCCCATGTTCAACAAAAATTTTGTGAAATCTTTCCTTCGGAAAACGCTTTGTGAAAATTTCATCAACTTTTTCCGATGTTGGAACATAATCCATATTTAATTAATTCTTCTCCACATGATCATTGATGATATGATATTTTATATCAGTATGTTTTAAATGAGAATGTTGTAGAATATTTCTTATAAGGTTGATTTCACTTTTATTATCACAACACAAGAGCAGGGGTAATTTTACATTAAAAAGTACGTCTTCCAATTGAGTCTTCATCCACATATGTTGGGTAGAATCTTGAGATCATGAAACATATCCAGATCATGTCATTATAAAGAGAATTATGTTTCTTTGTATGAAAACTAACACAAATTTTCCCCTGAAAGAAAACTTCACTAGATGTGAATCTCCTATCATTAATATTTCTGGCTCAATCAGCATCTGAATACCCAAACAAGTCATTACTTTCTGAGATATCATACATGATTCCTACTTTTTTATGCCTTTGGTATATTTAATAATTATTTTTTCATCCAACATATGTGATTATTTTGGAGAACTCTAAAATATTTCACATAAGTTAACAACATAAAAAATATTGGGACATGAGGCTATCAAATATAAAAAAATTCCAATCAGATTTTTAAACACTTTAGGATCAACTTCCATGCCTTCTCCATCATTAAAAAACATGGTTTACACTTAAATTGGTGTGGGTACTAGTTTTAAATTTTCCATGTCGAACTTCTTAAGAAGTTCCTTAGCATAATTTTCTGGAGTAATAAAAATGTTTTTCTTCTATTATGATATTTTTAACCTAAGAAAGCATTTCATTTCTCCCAGTATGGACATCGCAAACAACATTTTTCATCTCTATAGAAAATTATTCACTATTTCTTTCATAATTCCCTACAAATATAATGTCATCAATATAAATATTATGATGAGGGAAAACTTATGCCATTCCATGATGTACATATTTCTATTAACTCTTATTTTATTAAAACTCATGTTCCTTAAAAAAATTATCTAATTGGTAATATCATTCCCTTAGATCTTGATTTATTCCATACAAGACATTCTTCAACATTTACACATAACTTTCATCCTTCCCAAAAACAAAACCACATTCTTGTTCAATGTAAACTTCCTCATCAAGATCACCATTCAAAAATAATGATTTCACATTAATTTGAAAAAAATGAAAACTTTATTGTGAAGTAATAGTAACAAAGATTCTGATTTCTCTAACCTTTTCACACTAATGTTTCCTTTTTCTTTATCACTTCACTATTATCATTCAACATATTCTAGAAAACCCACTTTCTATCAATAACATATTTTCAAATTGGTTTAGGAATGATTTACAACATATTAATCCTTTTTATCTAATCTAGATCTTAATTCATAGATTGAACCCATTTGGAATGCTCAAAAGCATAATTCACATCATTCAGTTCAAATTTTTAATATAAGGATATTTGTGTAACAACTTTTTATATTCTTCTTTTTTGAACCTTTTGAAGTCAATCACCAGTTATATTTTCATCTTCCACTTATTCCTCGTCCAAGGATGAGATTTTTGAGATTCTTCCTCAATACTAGAAATAGATTAGTCCAATTATTGTTGTTGAGTTGGATTACCATTTTTAGCATTCTTATCAAAATTCCCAATAAAAATTCTTTTATCCTATTAATCTTTCTTATATGCATGAGTTTGTTTATCTTCCTCATCTTTTTTAGAAACATCAACATCAACAGCGTCAAATAAAATTTCTGATTCATTTTTTAAACATTTTTATCCTCTTCCTTCCATTGAAAAGCCAAGAAAAATTCCATATACATCTCTATGCTCAAACATTCCAAGGTTTCCACCTTTTTTCTTTATGACACATGGACTCTAAAAAACTTTTATGTTCTTCAAAATTGGATTTTTTCAATAAAACATTTCATTTGGAGTTATATCTAAACTTGTTGTATAGAAGCATCAATTATTAATATACATAAAAGTTCTCATGGCTTACCTACAAAAGTAATGAGAAATAACATGTTCAAGTAACAAATTTCATCCCATTTACATTGAAATTTTATTTTTACCCTATGGAACACCATTTTGTTGAGGTGTATATGGTGTACTGAACTTATGTCGAATTTTATGCTTCTCAATATAATTTTCTAATTATTAATTTTTGTATTCACCACCATTTAAAGTTCTAAATTTATTCACTGAATACTCTCATTCATTCTCATCTTTTCTCCTAATGTTTTTAAACATTTTAGGACCACACGACTTATGTTTCATATACATAACACAAGTAATTCGAGTAAAGTCATCAATGGAATTGATGAATTACTTATTTTCATGAGTTGATTATTTCTTCATTGTCCCACAGATATCAGAATGAATAAGCTTCAGTGGTCTTTTTGAAAAAATGAAAACATTCTTATAAACATAATATTTACTTTTTGGAAAATTATACAACAATAATGTATTATCCTTTAAATTTCATGAATACCCCAGACACGGTCTCTCTTTGATAATTTTCTCATGTTTTTTCAACACTTGTGTCCCTGCCCTTTATAACACAATTAATTTTCATCTATATAATCAGGTAAAAATGTTTTGAACCTCAAAAACTTGGAATATATTTCCTTTTGTATGTTTTACTCTTGTAACTATCTTTACATATTTCTCACTTTTTACAAAAAACCCATCTTTTATGAAAATAAAATTTTCACCTTCATCGTAAAGTTGTGAAACACTTAGAAATTTATGTTTCAGTCCATCATCCAAAAACATTTTCTTGGATTTTAAATTTTCTTTCCCAATGATGGCTTATCCATCACCTTTGATTCTGAGAGATTCATAATTGAAAATTTTCATTTTCCCTTCTTTGAAGCCTTTTAAATTCTTCAACAATTTTAAGTCTCCTATCATATGAAAAGAACACCCACTATCCAAGATCCATGATCATTCTCCTTTTGTACCTTTGAGATCATTTTTACAAAAAAAGAGCATTTTCTTTTAGTTTATCTTTCTTAGCATCCACGTTTCTGAGAATTGTAAACAAACCTGTGTTGTGCCGGTAATAAAAGAAGACATCATTCTGCAAGATGTCTAGTTTGTTCAAATCTCTCACAAAAATTTTCCAGAGGTTGGAATCTATTTTCACCTTTTACTCTATCCTTCTCATATTTCATCATAAAATCCTTCTTAGAATTATTCTTTTGAGAGGATTGACTACACATCTGACTTTTACTTATGTAATTTCTGGGATACTGGTAATGTTTTTGGTTAAAAAACACATTTTTTCCATATGACTGAATCCACCACAATACCAGTAGTATTCATAGAAAGAATATTTACCTCTGAAACTTCTGATATAGAATTATTGAATCTTCTAACCATCTGTTTAGATTTAGAAATTTTTTGTTAAAAAAGGTCCAACTCTTCTTCTTTTACCTATATCTTATCTTCTAAATGTTCATTATGATTCTTTTATTTCTCAATATATTTATTCAAATCATCAATATATTGTGGTGACTTGAATTTCTAATCAAGAAAACATTCTTAATTGTTTGTTAAAGATTATTTTCTTTTCAACTTCCCGATTTATTTCTCAATCCTCCCAATATTTCTCATATATGATTTCAATTATTCTCTTAGATAAAATTATAATTGATTTTATTCTTCATCAGAAATACTGATTCTGAACCCTTCATTGTTCACTATTGCAATGAATGTATTTTTTCCATCCTTCTCAAAATATTTTTCATAATCGTACTCACTTCATTATTCTTTATTATCTTCAGATAAGAAACTTCTTCTTTTTCATTTGATGAATTTTTCTATCTTTCCCTTTGGAATAAGATTTGTACTTATCACCATGTTTCTTCCATGATCTATTCTACTTTCTATTATATTCTTCACTATCCTCTTCATTATTTATTCATGGAAAATTAGTCACAAAGTTCCCATTAACTCCACATTAAAAACATTTCAATGGATTTTATCTATTATATTTACATGTACCTATTTTCACATTTTTAGAAAACAAGGATAATAATTCATCAATATTTTTACATACCTCATTTTCAGAATCAGATTCACCTGTATCTTCATTAATAAGAATATTATTTGACTTTTCATTCTTAGTACTCTTAAGATAAATTTCTATATCAAATTTTTTTACCTTACATAAATTTTTCCCTTATCATTTCATATGTAATGAGAGTGCTATGAAAATCATACATATATAATAATTCTATTTATCTATCTTCTAATTAGGAAAATTTAACATTAAATTATTCTGGAAGAATTATCAAGATGTTTTAAACAACTATATAATCTTATAACTTTTCCCCAAGACCCCTAATAGTGATGGAAATTTTATTCACCTTGGTAAAGAATTCACCAACAGATTCATATTCACCCATATAGATATATTTATACTTTATCCTCTAGATGTGTAACTTATCATTTTTTAACTTTTGTATTGATCTCATAAATATTTTTTATCTTATCCCAGATACCTTTATAATGGGAAATACCTTACACTCTTAAAACCTCACTTTCATAAAGTTATGATAGTAAAGGATTATTAAATTTTATATCATTCTCAAGATTATTCTTATCTACAGATGTAAGAGGATATTTTTCATCAATATAAGGAAAACCATATGTTAAAGCATCAAGAACATCATACCCAATAGACATAAGATAATGAAACATTCTAACTTTCTAGATATGATAGTCTACACCATCGAAGACCTAAATCCCTTTACTATTCCCAAAATTTATATTATCCTTCACAACTTCTTACTCAAAACATCAGCAAAGATTGATTGAATGAAACCATCAGTTCTGATACCAATTCAAATTTCCCAAAAATATCAAGTATCATAGATATGGGGAGGGGAGAATCATTGAAATATTTTAATTTTAATCTCCTTTATTTATGAAACAACCTTCTCCTCCTATTAAATAGTTTTTACCTTTTTGAAACCAAAACAAATACACATCAATAAGAACACAAGAATTTATAAAGATCACTACTCAACAATAATAGTTATGTCCTTGGTATGGTATGGAAACAATCATTATGTATGGAATACAATGAGTATTATATGCACTTAAACTCATATATAACTATGTTCAGTATGAAATTTCATGTTCTTCAAGTAGCATGAAATAATATCATAAAATTTGTGTAACAAGTTTAGGAAACATGTTACTAAGTTTCCTTGTCTATTTTCAAAAATATGATCTAAAAACAATTCTTCACTTTCATACACAATAGAAGGAAATAAATTTTTATAATCTTTGTCATGAAACTAAATAAAATTTCCCAGTCTGATTCACTAATCATATTTCTCAATAAAATTATACAACTCTACCAGAAAACCAATAAAAAAATTCTCAAAATTTTATTCCTCATTCTAGGAAACCTGGTTTGATTTCTCGACCTGGTTTTCGAAACTCTGAATATGATCTTGTCAATTTTCATTTCTTATTATTTCTGGAAAACTTCCTCATGAATGATGAATCTATAAACTCTTCTCTAGAATAATTCATCACTCCTATATCTATCTCGAACATTATATCCATGTTAGAAAGTAAAAAACAATCATCTCATTTTATAGGAAACCCAAAAGTGGTTTAGGAGGAAATCTGAAAAACCTTCCAGCTCAACCAAATTTCCCAAAACATCAATTATATGAAATATAAGATAAATATATGACTTATTCAATGCTTAAAAACTCTTCTCAAAACTTCTCGTATCTCTTTATGACTTCACCTCACTTAAATATTTCTTAACAATATTCAATCTGATTTGGATTTACATTCTAATTTCCTGATTACGATCAAAGAATATAGTTACTCCAATTTTCTTGACCCACTACTAAATTAATAAGAACTAAATAAATATCATTTAATTTTCCCACACTAATTGTAACATATGAAAACACATGTCTTCTCTTTATAGTGCTCCATAACAACTAAAAACAAATGAGAAGATAATAAATTCTCATTATGATGGCAGTAATTCATCATCAGATTCACAATGTCTTCTATCAAAGATTTGTTCTGAATTATTAAAATAGAAATCTCCCCTTGGAAAAATATTTAGAATTTATTTAAAGAACATTTAAAGATTCCCCAGGAAAACACTTGTAAAGAATGTTTTCAGCAATACTCTTTTTATTCATTTTCTCAGATTGATAATCTTGTTTGTAATGATTTTATTGATATCTGCTTAGGTCTGATGAATCAATTTCTGCTTAATTCCATCAATCAGTGTCAACATTAGCTCGATGTATCTTGAACTAATTATTATAGAAATTATTCTTTCTGATGAACCTCTCGAAAAAATATCCAATAATTCATCATGATTGAAATGGTCAAATAAATTGTTGATTAATCTCTAATTTGAATTTACATAAGCCCCAACAACTGTAATTATTCTTTTTTCATTTGGTCCAAACAACTCCCAATACACATTTATACCTCTAATGATCAGTGGAACATCATGCACGATAGACCAGTTCCAGCGACTTCAACTCCAGCAACTTTATTCCTTTTTTAATTACCCTACTACAAAACACACCTTTAAATGCACTAGAATTGGCCTTTATTAGTGCTGTAAAAGTGTTAACTACCAAAACATGGTTAAAAGTCTACGTCTTTTATCAGCACTAAAAAACGGATAAAGGGTATCTTTATCTTTGAAAATAAAAGCATTGATAAATCATAATTTTATCAGTTCCATTAAAATCACTAATAAAAGAGCTTATTTATCAGTGCTTTTGTTTAGCACTGATAAATAAACCCTTCATTAGCACTTTTATTCGAACTCATAAAAGAATTATTTATTAGAACATTTAAAAGTGATGATAAATATAGACTTTATTAGCACCTGTATAATCATTGATAAAGGGTATCTTTATAAGCGCCTTTAAAAGCACTGATAAATCATACATTTATTAGCTCATTTAGTACCACTGATAAAGGTTAAAACTACAGTGTGATGTTATATCACATTGCATCACCATAAACAGGTGTAGTGTGCTAAAACAACACATTTCATGACTAGAAATAGAAATAGAAATTAGAAAATTAATATAAAAATACTAATTTTAAATGAAATAAATTTTTTAACACAAATAAAAGAAAAAATAATGTTATAGAGTATGTCAGTTATTTTTTTAATAAAATTAATGTAAATTTTGAATAAAAAGGCCATATTCAAGTCAAAACAGTCACACCATGCATTATATTGAGGTTTAGCTAATCCATACATGTCATAAATGATGTATGGATGGTTTTTATAATGCACCAAAACAAACTCAGTGCTTTTTCTTGGTTTTGAATATGTGAGTTGTTTTTTCACTAAAATTAATGTCAATTTTGAAAAAAAAGATGCACTTGGAGTCGTACCAGTCACACTGTATGTCATATTGTAGTGTGGATAATCCCTACACATCCAAAAAGACTCATATATAATTTTAATAAAGTAACAAAACAATCAAAATGTGTTTCCCAGTTTTTGAGTATGCCACATGTGTTTTTTACTAAAATGTCATTTTAAACTAGAAACACACACATTGAACCATATATGTTGCATAATGTGTGGGTTTTACATGATACTGATTCATACACATCAAAAATTAATTAATAATCATTTTACAAAATTATCAATACAATCAAAGTGTTTTTTCTCCATTTTTAGTGGGTGACACTTTTTTGTATTAAAATGTTAATTTTAAACTAATAATAGACACTTAGAGTTATACCAGTCACACTGTGCATCAGATTGAGGTGTGGATGATCCCTATACATCAAAAAATATGTATATATCATATTCCTAAAGTATAAAAACAATTCAAATGAGTTTTCTTATATTTGAGTATGTCACTTGTTTTCTTCACTAAAATTAATACCAATTTTGAAATAAAAGATGCATGTGGAGTCATACCAATCAGACCGTGGGTCGGATTAATGAAAAACTAATCCCTAAACATCCCAAATGAATGATGGGTCATTTTTTATATAGTACTAAATCATTTATAATGTTTTTTCGTGTTTTTTAGCATGTTACTTGTTTTTTTACTAAAATTAATGCCAATTTTGAATAAAAAGACACACATGGAGTCATATCGGTCACACCATGCATCATATTGAGGCCCAGCTAATCCATACACATCCAAAATGACTCATGGATCATTTCCCTAAAGTAACAAAACAATATTAATGTGTTTTCTAGGTTTTTATTATGCCACCTGATTTTTTACCAAAATGACATTTTAAACTAAAAACACGCACTTTGATTCATATAGGTGGAATTGTAACAACCCAAGATTTTTTGAGATTTATTCTTTTTAATTTCATTGATGTCTGGTTTTGTATGCTACACCAAAATTATCTTTCACTATACGGAACACCGTATTACCTTGAGGTATTTGCAACACTATTCTTGGCTCATGTTACACACAATTTCAAGTTCGTTTTGTAGGAATTATTCTATACAACATTAAGTATAGATTGTGTTTAATGTATAAATTAAATAAGTTTTTATTATGTTATATTCAATACCAAAGGGATCTTGTACTACACGCATCCTTGACATGGCTTGCATTACACGCAATCGCAACCTTCCTCGATAGCGTGTGTAGTATGCAATACCGGGTTTCCCTAAACAATGATATATTATTATAATATAAAAAACTAGAAGTTATGAATAGTATTAACTAAATTTTGAGTTTTATAACATTATTATTCATCTTACACATTTTCTAAAAACATGGTATGTGAACAAAATAAATTTTTCGGGTAAAATTAGTATTTTTCAAAAAATGCAGTTTTGCCGCCTTTTGATGGAGAACCCACTTTAAATATAGTTTTTGAAAGGTTTATAAGTTCAATTTGACAAAATAAAATTATTATTTGGAATTGGGATATAAAAAATTACTTTGGATAAATTTTGCATATTATTCTGATAACTTTCATATTTTAATGAATAGTAAAAACACGCTATATTTTAATTAAAAAAAAAATTTTTCATCGTAATAATTTATATGGTTAAATTATAATATTGAAAGGTTTTATAGTATAAATAGAATATATTTTTACCATTTAATATAATTTATGTCATTACCATTAATTTTACATTGAATTCATTGGTAAAAACATTTCAATCTTTTACAATGTTTTAACTTTTAAAACTCATTTTCTTAACAACGAGATTAATTTTAAATTAATTTCTGCAACTTCCGTGATTTGAATTAGGAAAAATGGATTCCATATTTGTAATCACTAGGTCCAAATTATGTTAATATTCTACTTTTTATTTTTGGGCACTATGAATAGTAACCATGGAAAATTTTATTTACCATAGTTAAAGGTAAATCGAGTAATTGATGGTAAATATAATATTATAAAATTACCCTAACACTTGTATTAATATAATTGGATGATTATATTTTGTCCTATGGCATATTTTGGTCGAAATAGAATCCATTGGAACCCACTTGGATGTGATTAAGACCTTTAATGTATTTTATTTAAAAGAAAGTGAAATATGTCTCACATAAACATTAATAATTAAAATATTTTAATATAAAGTTATACAGAATATAAATTAGGTTATAAATACTCATTTGAAATATAAATTTTTTTTTCTTTATCATGGTAATTTATTTTTAATTTTTAAGAATTATTTATTTACATTATTATCTTATACATTAATGATGCAGAAGTTATTTATTTAGTGAAAAATCAATAATATAGTATTTATTGAAATAATAATACACATAAGAAGGCCCAAAAACCTTACAAAGACTTATTGGTTGAGTATATATAAACCCTAGTCATACAATGTCCAAATTGGTGACCATTTGGATCCTTATAAAGAAGATTATGATACTAATATTATTTTATTTTAAATGATTCCAAAGTTTTCACCTTCATAATTTAATGAATATAAAAATTTAAATATTGTGATTTTAAGATGATAAATTCTATTAAAAGTATTATTATGAAATATATTATATTTGTCTTCATCATAGTATTTTATTTTTAATTTTTATGCAACAAATAAGTATATAAAATAATTATACAAAAAGGTTTTACTAATTATTTTATTAAAAGATATACCAAATAAATGGTTTTAAAAACATTAAAATAAATATTATATGAACTATTTAATGTTCCCCACAAATTTTAGAGACAAATTTGATATGTTATAAATCTATTAAATATTTTGGTTAGAATATATCCTCTGTGTGGATTTTATTTAAATTAAAACAAATGAATAGTGTCAAAATTGACACTATTGTTATTTTATAAAAATAACATATTATAAAATTGTTTAAAAATTAAAAAAATATTTAAAAATTATAAGTTGAAATTTATATGGTCTAAAATTTTATAAATTCTTTAATTATGGAAAATTAATAACACATAAGTAATTATTTATAACAATTAAATAATTAAAATCATATTACCACAAATAAAATTTAATAGATTAAATAAGGATAAATCAAGTTGATAATGTTTAAAATAAATTACAAACATGTCTAAATTTTATTGGTTTATTATATTACAACTCTATATCATCTAATATTATTATTTGAGTCATTTTTTTAGGTTTTTATGTGAGGATGAATTTATTATAAATTAATATTTCTTATGTTACCAAAGGTGCCCCTATCCTCCCTTATAAAAAGGGCACCCCTTCCCTCTTCTCTTCACACCATTTTGAGCCTTGAAGATTAGAAATCCTCTAAAAATTCCACTTATAGAGCACTATTGTTATATCATAGAGGTTCTGGTCTTCTCAAAAGACTAACTCTATATCCCTAAGAAGAAGTTTAAAGGAGGTGTGTCGAGGAAGAGGTAATCTCTTCTACCGATTCTTTCAAGAATATTTCTTATTCAACTTCTTATTATTTAGTAGTTTCATTATAAAGTAACAACATAAGTATCAATAATATACTGATATGTTATTATAAATTTGAAACAACCCCATTTCACCTTCTATCCATCCTATGGAAAACGAAATCATCACGCGTGCGTACGTACGGAATACCGTCTCCACGCCAGGGTGTAATCTATTTTTCCACCACCACCTTACTTGGATGGGAATAATGGTTTAAATAATAAATATATATGGTTATTATAACATCATAATAATTATATTATATTATATCATCCACTCCAATTCCATTCAATAATTATGGGAATGATATCATCGCTCGTGCGTACGTACGGATTACCATCTCCACGACATGATGAGATTCATTTTCAATGTTAACCATTCAAGAATGATTATAAAGTATATATAATGAATAATAATTATACATATGACATAATAATGATACTGTATTTATGTACATATATGTTTCATTTACTTAATTCCATTCAATTCAATAAGGAAAAAAAACAGCGTTCATTCGTACGTATGGCCAACCGTCTCCATGAACGGTGTATTTCATTCCATTTATCGATCTATCATATATATTTATATGCTAAATATATATTATATATAAATCATGTTTTACATTTTGGAATTAAGTAAATCAGTATATAAGTAATAATATCAAGAACAACAAGTCGAAACATGTACGATAAATGAAACGATTTTACCCAAAACGCTGCTTTAACATGGAATTTACAAAAGAATGGGTAATATAAAGTCATAAGTGAACCATATATGATATCATAACAATGAATATGATTCTATAATAAGTCAATGGATTTATTTAAATCATTATAGAGGAGGTTCAGATACATACGAAGCATATCGCACATAAGGTGAGGGATAACGTTTCCAATCTCATTTTTATCTGAGATTGTTTATTCGTAAGTATTTACTAGGGTTATATTTATCATCCATGTCCCTGTTTTCTAAAAATGGTTTCATGTATTATTAATTTCCTTTTTACCCATTATTGACTTTTACTACATGGTATGTAAGGGATAATTATTTCAATCTCATTTTTATCCGAGATTGTTTATTCGTAAGTATTTACTTGGGTTATATTTTACATCCATGTCCATAAAAATGTTTTTCATAAAGTGTTTAATATTCTTCCATTTTTTTTTAAAGTCATTTTTACCCCTATTTGACTTTCACATTGTTTTATGGAAAGAATCATTCTTCTTTTTACCATACGAGGAACTTTTTTACTTTTCCGACAAAAGTATGGGGAAAATGTTATTTTAAATTATACGGTATGAACGGATTTTTATAGTTTCATATCGCCTAATTTTAAATAAGGTTCCTCAACAATTTTTCATGTTTATTTTCAATAAAATCCTTTTCTTTTAAAATTATGTGGCATTTTGTGAAAAGAAAATGATATTTAAGAAGAAAGGGTGTTTTCCTCAATAATTCATTTCAAGTATTTTTATCAAAACTATTTTCCATCTAAGATGACATTATTTAGCATGTTTATGATTCAAGTTTAATGTTTCTATTATTTACATAGTTTGATTCTTCTTATGATGAAATGATATCCATTTTTTTTATATGGATTACGTTATGATGGGATGATGTTTATGAAACCCATTTTATTCTTTGGGTTATGATGAATGATTTATGTTTATGTTGTGGCACATGTAAGAATGATTTCATTACGAGATGGGTGGGATGTATATCTCCATCTAATGTATTGGGTAAATATTTATATCTCATGAGATAGACGTGGCTGGAATGGTAAGTTAATCTGGTTCAGTGATACAGGATTGGAACGAGGAGTGAGCTCAATTCAGAAAGGGACTTTGTCCACTAAGATGGTCTTGGCAGCAATTCCTTGGCTAATATGGAAATAATATCATGTGATTAATGGTTTTCCACAATTACATGTTTTATTCCCATGATATTTTATCATGATTTATGTTCCTTTATGATATATTCCTTACATACTTCCAAGATTTATGTCTTTTCTCAAGATTTTGATGTTTAGATTTTATGTTCAAGTTTTTTCTTTATAATGTTTATGGATTGTTTTATGTTCTCTATGTTTAACCTTACTGAGCATTTGAGCTCACCCTTTTTATGTTTTCTTTTCCCCAGGATATAAAAAAAGGTTTTAGGTAAGAAAAAAAGAAGAAGATCTTTATGGGAGATGTTGAAGATATTTCACCAAGATTAGAAGATTATGTCCCAAGTATCCAAAGGCACTAAACTATTACAGTCCTTTGGTGTCTGTTTTTGTTGTGTATTAAGTATTCTTAAAAATTAATTCAATTTCCAGGTACATAAATCTTTGGGTCTCTACAGTTGGTATCAGAGGAAAGGTTTAGTTAACCTTTGGAAACTAGGACATGAAAACTTTAGTGAGATCCCTAGAAATATTTTTAAGGTATGTCTAGGGATGTCCCTATGGTTATGTATAAGTATAAATTATAGTTCTAGAATTATGGTAACGATATTAGAATTAAACCTAATATGTTAGATATTAAAGGTACCCCCCCTTTATTATGTTGTTTTCCCTAGCATGATTTTTGCCTCTCACACTTTTCTTTTTGGGTTTTAGAAGATGGATGGAACTTGAAGGAACCGTGTTGATCAATGTAATGGAAAATACAATGATTTTACTCTAGAAAAAATCAATGTTATGGGACACGGAGTGAAAAATCTTATTGTTATACTTATAAAAGATATGAATCATTCTGGACTTCCAAGTGAGCAGAGAAGGGAACAATATTCTATTGAGTCCTTTATGAGGCAACGTCCACATTCTTTCAGTGGGTCTTATGATCCAATTGTTTCTGAACAATGGATTAGTACCATTGAAAAGATATTTTCCATACTTCATTGTTCAATGAATGAAAAATTCATTTTGGTTGTTTACTGTTTAGAAGGTGAAGCAGACCAGTGGTGGAATCTAATTAAGAATACAGGGCACCAAGATGAAATTGAATCCATGGAATGGGATGAGTTCAAGAACTTATTTTTCAATAAGTAATTCCCTCGTATTCTTCGAAAAAATATGGAAAAGGAATTCCTTGAGCTTAAGCAAAAGGATGATGAATCTGTTAGAATATACGAAGAAAATTTTACAAGGCTTTCAAGGTATGCATCTAGCTTTATCATCCAACATGAATGTAAAGTTCATCGATTCTTTAGTGGCTTAAAACAAATTCTTCGAAAGAAATTATCTATAAGAGACTTCAGTAGCTATGTAGAAACTGTGATTTGTGCTATCAAGGTATAACTGGAAGTTGGTGTTACATATCCATCTCATGGTTTTGACAAAAAACGAAAGATGGAGTTCAAGGATAAATCTCAGAATAATGGTGAAAAGAATATGAATGGTTCTTTATGCTCGAAGTGTGGAAAGAAGCATGGTGAAGATTTCCTAAAAGGTACTAGAAAATGTTTCATGTGTGGAAAAGAAGGTCATCGAGCAGTTGAGTGTCGAAGTAATGGGGAAAAGGTAGCTAATGATGTAAATAGAGAAAAGACTGTAGAGAACGCTCCACCAACACTTCAATGCTTCATGTTCAAGGAAATGGGTCATTATTCTTATCAATGCCCTAATCCAAGGGTTAATGATGATCGACGTGATCAACCTCTTAAGGAAAAGGATAAAGGTAAGTCACATGTGATCACTATTTGTGATGTTCAGTATGACAATAATGTTGTGGAATGATTAAGTGTTTATGTAATGGGATTTAAAAATAGTATCATGGAATCTCATTTATGGTATCATAGAATTTTGGAACATCTATGTATTGGTTTTCAAAAATTATATGGTACCGGTAACCATGAAAAGTGATTGAAATATTTTTGGAAGGAAGATGATATTCACATAATGAAGAGATAAAGAGAAAATGAAATGAGCTCATGACTGATATCATGGTTTGAGTATATAGAAATTTTGGGATTTTGATATGTGGAAAGAGTTACATTTTGACAACATCGATGTTTTCACTATGGTTCTATGGTAATTCAAGTTTCAAAAGAATACATGATCAAGGTATTCACATGTTTGTAATGTGACCAGAAATATATATCATATGATATATGAGGGATAAATGATGGTATTGATGTGCTTTTTATGTGACCTTTCTAGTAATCATTTTCTTTATACTATAATATTTGACAAAAGTATTTTGGATAAACCTAAAGATTGGAATCGATTAAGTTAGACATCACATAGTATTATTTAAGGATATAACCTTTTGATATTATTTTTTGGAATGTTATAATAGTATAGTTTTAGAAAAAGGACAACCCGTAGGATGGGAGACAACCTGTCACGTCAGACAAGGATGCGGGAATCGAACCCACAATCGAAGTGTGACAGGACTTTATCACCTACCAATGGCCTACAGGAAGTCCCTGGTTTGTAGAAATGAGTTTTATTTTATTAAGCGGTATGATAGATGATGTATAAGTCCATTTTGGGAATCATATACGATTAACCTCACCATAGATAGACTTATGTATATTTGATAACTTTTGCTAACCTTTTTTTGAGACAGATGGAATGACCCATCATTCTATCACATAATCTGAAAACACTTCAAGAATGAAAAATTCAAATTCATTTCTTAAAGAGATAAAGTGGAAATTTTTCAAGGCACGAACAACTATGAGATTATACCGTAATAAAGTAAGTATTTCTTCTATTTCAAAATTTTCCACTTTAGGGAAATGATATTGAAACCCAAATATTGTGTCCCAGTGTCTTCATATCTGATGAATCAGATTGTACCTTAGACCATCACAAATTTATGGCTTTGTGATTGTTGGCTTTTTCATAGCCATGTTCTCTACCACTCTCCATAAGAACATGATGGTTAGGTTTCTCTTCTATATCCATATTTTCACCTATGTTCTCCTATGTGGAAACCCAGTGATGAGTTAATTTGGGTAACCAATATGTTTCATACTTCACTTTTTAAAGTTATGTTTTAGTATTCCTTTTTACGATGTGGGTTTCAATGAAAGAAACTTTCAAGTAGTAAACCATTTATAACCTCAACGAATTTCATGGGAGAAATTCATTTTAAGGGGGGTAGAATGTAACAACCTGAGATTTTATGAGAATTATTCTTTTTAATTTCATTGTTGTCTTATGTGTATGCTACACCAAAATTATCTTGTGCTATAGGCAATACCGTACTAGCTTGCAGTATACGCAACACTATTCTTGGATCGTGTTACACACAATTTCAAGTTCATTTGTAGGAATTATTCTATGCAACATTAAGTATAGATTTTGTTTAATTTATAAATGAAATAAGTTTTGATTATGTTATACGCAACACCAAAGTAATCTTGCACTACACGCATTCCTGACTTGGCTTGCATTACACGCAATCACGACCTTCCTCGATAGCGTGTGTAGTACGCAGTACCGGGTTTCACTAAACAATGATATATTATTATAATATTATAAACTAGACGTTATGAATAGTATTAACTTCATTTTGAATTTTAAAATATTATTATTCATCTTAAACATTTTCTAAAAACATGGTATGTGAACAAAATAAATTTTTTGGGTAAAATAAGTATTTTTAAAAAAATGCAGTTTTGCTGCCTTTTGATAGCACACCCACTTTAAATCTAGTTATTGACAGGTTTATAAGTTCAATTTGAAAAAATAAAATTCCTATTTGGAATCAGGATATAAAAATTTACTTTGGATAAATTTTTCATATTATTTTGATAACTTTCATATTTTAATGAATAGTAAAAACACGCTATATTTTAATTAAAAACAACTTTTTTCATCACAATAATTTATATGGTTAAATTATAATATTGAATGGTTTTAAAGTATAAATAGAATATATTTTTACCATTTAATATAATTTATGTCATTACCATTAATTTTACATTGAATTCAGTGGTAAAAACATTTCAATCTTTTGCAATGTTTTAACTTTTAAAACTCATTTTCTTAACAACTGGATTAATTTTAAATTAATTTTGGCAACTTCTGTGACTTGAATTATGAAAGATGGATTCAATATTTGTAATCAGTAGGTCCAAATTATGTTAATAGGATATGTTTTATTTTTGGGCACTATGAATAGTAACAACGGTACATTTTATTTACCATAGTTAAATGTAAATCGGATAATTGAGGGTAAATATAATATTATAAAATTACCCTAACCCTTGTCTTAATATAATTGGATGATTATATTTCGTCCTATGGAATTTTTTGGTCGAAATAGAATCCATTGTAACCCACATGGATGTGTTTAAGACCTTTAATTTATTTTATTTAAAAGAAAGTGAAATATGTCTCACTCAAACTTTAATAATTAAACTATATTAATATCAGGTTATACAGAATATAAATTCGGTTATAAACACTCATTTGAAATATAAAATGTTTTTCTTTATCATGGTAATATATTTTTAATTTTTAAAATTATTTATTTACCTTATTAGCTTATACATTAATGATGCAAAAATTATTTATTTAGTGAAAATTCCATAATATAGTTTTTATTGAAATAATAATACACATAAAAAGGCCCAAAAACCTGAAAAAAACTTATTGTTCGTGTATATATAATCCCTAAGAATACAATGTCAGAATTGGTGTCCATTTGAATCCTTATAAAGAAGTGTATGGCACTTATATTATTTTATTCTAAATGATTCCAAAGTTGTCACCTTCATAATTTAATAAATATAACAATTTACATGTTGTAATTTTTAGATGATAAATTCTAGTAAAATTTTTATTATAAAATATATGATATTTATCTTCATCATAGGATTTTATTTATAATTTTTAAGCAACAAATAAGTATATTAAATAATTATACAAAAATGTTTTACTAATTATTTTATTAAGAGATATACCAAATAAATGGTATTAAAAATATTAAAATAAATATTATATGAACTATTTAATGTTCCCCACAAATTTTCTACAAATATTTGACTTTTTAGGAATCTATTAAATATTTTGGTTAGAATATATACTCTATGTGGACTTTATTTAAATTAAAATAAATGAATAGTGACAAAATTGAAACTATTGTTATTTTGTAAAAATAACATATTATAAAATTGTTTAAAAATCACAAAAATATTTAAAAATTATAAATTGAAATTTATATGGTCTAAATTTAATAAATTATCCAATTATGGACAATTCAAAACACATAATTAATTATTTATAACAATTAAAAATTAGAATCTTATTACCACAAATAAAATTAAATAGATTAAATAAGGATAAATCAAGTTGATAATGATTAAAATAAATTCCCAACATGTCTAAATGTTATTGGTTTATGATATTACATACCTATCTCACATAATATTTGTATTTTAGTCATTTTTTGATGTTTTTAAGTGAGGATGAATTTATTATAAATTAATATTTCTTATGTTACCAAAGGTGCCCCTCTCCTCCCTTATAAAAAGGGCACCCCTTCCCTCTTCTCTTCACACACTTTTGAGCCTTGAAGCTCAGAAAACCCCTAAAAATTACTCTTATCAAAATCTCTAGTTATATCAGAGAGTTTCTATTTTTCTCAAAATACCATCTCTAGTGCCCTAAGAAGAAGTTTAATGGAGGTGCGTCGAGGAAGATGTAATCTCTTCTACCGATTCATTCAAGTTTCTTTTATCTTTAACTTTTTCTTATTTAGTAGTTTCATTATAAATTAATAACATAAGTATCAATAATATACTAATATGTTATTATAAATTTGAAACAACCCCATTTCACCTTCTATCCATCATACGGAAAACGAAATCCCCGCTCGTGCGTACGTATGGAATACCGTCTCCACATCGTGGTGTAATCTGTTTTTTCCACCACCACCTTACTTGGATGGGTATAATGGTGTAAAGAATAACTATATATGGTTATTATAACAGCATACTAATTCTATGATATTATATCATCCACTCCAATTCCATTCAATAATTATGGGAATGATATCATCGCTCGTGCATACGTACGGATTACCGTCTCCACGACGCGATGAGATTAATTCTCAATGTTAACAATTCAGGAATGATTATAAAGTATATATAATGAATAATAATGATATATATGACATAATAATCTACTGGATTTATGTACATATATGTTTCATTTACTTAATTTCATTCAATTCAATAAGGAAATGAAAACAGCGTTCATGCGTACGTACGGCCTACCGTCTCCATGAACGGTGTATTTCATTCCATTTATTGATCTATCATATATATTTATATGCTGAATATATATGTTATATAAATCATATTTTACATTTTGGAATTAAGTAAATCAGGATATAAGTAATAATATCAAGAACAACAAGTCGAAACACGTACGATAAATGAAACGATTTTACACAAAACTCTGCTTTAACATGGAATTTACAAAAGAACGGGTAATATAAAGTCTTAAGTGAACCATATATGATATCATAACAATGAATATGATTCTGTAATAAGTCAATGAAATTATTTAAATCATTGTACAAGAGGTTCGGATACATACGAAGCATATCAAACATAAGGTAAGGGATAACTTTTTCAATCTCGTTTTTATCTGAGATTTTTTATTCGTAAGTATTTACTAGGGTTATATTTATCATCCATGTCCCTATTTTCTAAAAATCGTTTCATTTATTATAAATGTCAGTTTTACCCATTTTTTAATTTTACTACATGGTATGTAAGGGGTAATTATTCCAATCTCATTTTTATCCGAGATTGTTTATTCGTAAGTATTTACCGGGGTTATATTTTTCATCCATGTCCATAAAAATGTTTTTCATGAAGTGTTTAATATTATTCCATGCATTTTTAAATTCATTTTTACCCTTATTTGACGTTCACATTTTTTTATGTAAATAATCTTTCTTTTGTTTACCATACTAGGAAATTTTTGACTTTTCTGACAAAAGTACGAGGAGAATGTTTATTTTAACTTATACGGCATGAACGGATTTTTACTGTTTCATATCGCCTAATTTTTAGGAAGCTTAATCTAAAAAATTTCTTTATTTTCAAAAAATCATTTTCTTTTAAAATTGTGTGGCATTTTGTGAAAATAATATGATTTTTAAGGAGAAATTATATTTTCCTCAAGAATTCATTTCAAGTATTTTATCAAAACTATTTTCCATCTAAGATGACATTATTTAACATGTTTATGTTTCAAGTCTAATATCCCTATTATTTACATGGTTTGATTCTTCTTATGATGAAATGATATCAATTTGTGTTATATGTATTAAGTTATTATGGGATGATGTTTATGAAACCCATTTTATTCTTTGGGTTATGATGAATGATTTATGTTTATGTTGTGTCACATGTAAGAATGATTTCATTACGAGATGGGTGACACCTATATCTCCCTCCAATTCATTGGGTAAATATTTATATCTCATGAGAAAGACATGGCGGGAATGGTAAGTTAATCTGGTTCAGTGATACAGGACTGGAATGAGGAGTGAACTCGATTCAGAAAGGGACTTTGTCCACTAAGATGATCTTGGCAGCAATTCCTTGGCTACTATGGAAATCATATCATGGGATTAATGGATTTCCACAATTACATATTTTATTCCCATGCTATTTTATCATGATTGAGGTTCCTTTATGATATATGCCTTATGTACTTCCACGATTTATGTCTTTTCTCATGATTTTGATGTTTAGATTTTATGTTCAAGTTTTTGCTTTCAAAGGTTTATGGATTGTTTTATGTTCTCTATGTTTAACCTTACTGAGCATTTGAGCTCACCCTTTTTATGTTTTCTTTTCCCCAGGATATAAAGAAAGGTTTTAGGTATAAAAAAAAGAAGATCTTTATGGGAGATGATGAGGATCTTTCACCAAGATTAGAAGATTATGTTCTAAGTTTCCAAAGGCACTAAAATATTACGGTCCTTTGGTGTCTGTTTTTTTATGTATTAAGTATTCCGAAAAAGTAATGTAATGTCTATGTACGTCGATCTTTGGATCTATATAGGAATCGTGTGTGGGTTTTACATGAGATTTATTCATACACATCATAAATGAATTGTGATTTTTTTTCCAAAATTATCAATAGAATCTGAGCGTGTTTTCTTGGTTTTCAGCGAGTGACACTTTTTTTTATTTAAATGCCAATTTTAAACTGATAACAGACACATAGATTCATATAGGTTACACCTTGCATCGGATTGAGGTGAGGCTAATCCCTACACATCATAAGTGAAATATGGATCATTTCCCTAGGGTACCAAAATAATCTGAGTGTGTTTTATTGGTTTTTAGTATATCAGCTATTTTTTCACTAAAATTAATGTCAATTTTGAATAAAAAGAAGCAATTAGAGTCATACCAGTCACAATAAGCCTTTTATTGAGGTTCAAATGATCCCCGCAAATCCAAAATTATGCATGGGTCATTTTCCTAATGTACCAAAACAATCTGAAGGTGTTTTATTAGTTTTGAGATTGTCTGCTTTTTTTCACTAAAATTAATGTCAATTTTGAATAAAAAGATGCACATGGAGTCATACCGGTCACACTATATATTTTATTGAGGTGAGACTTATCCTTACATATCCAAAATGACTCATGGAATATTTTACTAAATTACCAAAATAATATGAATTCATTTTCTCTTTTTTTTGATTACGCCACATGTATTTTTTACTAAAATGTCATTTAAACTAGAAACACACACTTTGAGTCATATGGATGGAATCATGTGTGGGTTTGACATGAGACTGATTAATACATGTCAAAATTGAATTATTAATCATTTTACCAAATTATCAAGAAAATATGATCGTGTTTTATTATTTTTTAGTGATTGACTCTTTTTGTATTAATATATCAATTTTAAACTGATAATGAACACTTTGATTCATAAAAGTCACACCATGCATCATATTGAGGTGTGGATGATCCCTATATGTCAAAAAAATTTATACATCATTTTTCTAAATTATCAAAACAATCCAAATGTGTTTTTTCATTTTGGAATATGTGAGTTGTTTTTTTCAATAAAATTAATGTTAATTTTGAATAAAAATTTACACTTGGAGTCATACCAGTCACACTATGCATCAGATTGAGATTCATTTAATCCCTACACATTCCAAATTTTGTATTGATTATTTTACTAAAGTACCAAAAAAATATTAATTCATTTACTTGATTTTGAAAATGTTAGTTGTTTTTCACTAAAATTAATGTCAATTCTGAATAAAAAGACACACTTGGATATATAACGGTCATATTGTGCATAATATTGAGGCACAAATTATCTATAAACATCCCAAATATCTCATGGATCATTTTCATAATGTATCAATACAATAAGAATTTTTTTCCTCAGTTTTGAGTATGCCATGTGAGTTTTTTACTAAACTATCATTTTAAACTGGAAACGTGAACAATGACTCTTATCTTAAGTAATTAGTGTTGTGTACACTTTTAAAAAACAATAATTAATCAAAATCATGTTACGATCCTTATTATACTTAATTTACCAATAATTTTATTACTTTTAATCCAATGCTTCTTATCCTCCTCTGCCTCGGTCTCCACCTCGATCTTCGTCTCTACCTCCTCCTCCACACTGGTCTCTAACTCTGAATTTTCTTATGCCTTTGAATCTTCCTCCAACTATGCCATTTTCATTTCCTTCACCTCCACCTCTACCTCCACCTCCGTCATTTCCCAAATATTTTACTTTTTATAGGTCATAACTTCTAAACAAATTGATTTCCAACATTAGTCTTCTCTTTGAGAAAGAGATCAAAAATAATATATAAGAACTATAAAACTAATTCATCACACCCCAAATATCTTCTGAAGGTAATAACTCATAATATATTAAAAACATAGTAGGAAATCACCTAAATTTGTTTTTGAAAAACATTCTAACAAAAATTAAGTTGCCCACTCATCTCTAAACAATTTAATTTCTTATTTTGAGTAACTTCATTATTGAAAATCTTCATAGTACTGAAAAAGTATAGACAAACAAATGATTATGAAATTTATTTAATGAAATAGTAATTACCTCTGGAAATTACATTTTGATAGATACGGGACTTTTCATGGTTTAAGATTTCCATCGTAATTTTTCAAACATAATATCCAAAATCAATTTCATTTTGTTGTTTCAGACACTATAGAAACATTGACCAAAATAAGTAAATTGTTTTCAAAATTTTTTACAGTCAAATATTTCTATATATAACTTAATTTTTTCCATTCATATTAATACATAGGCTTTATCTTTTTATAAAATGACTTTACACCATGATCTATCCTGTATTGAGCGACCACCCTATTGTAACAAAATTCTCATTAAAATGTAGACTGAATATATAATTATAAGGTTATCTATATAATTTTTATTTTATTGTATTACATATTCACAATAAAAATAATTTTTGGTAGGTTGGTTTCATATCCATGAATTTAATCCAAAAAATAAATATTTAGGGTGTCTATATTGACTACTATTAGCATCCAGTGGCTCCTAAAAAACAATTCAGTAATGAAAAAATTAGAAATATATTTTATGTGATTTGATTATAGAGTTTTACCCTTGTAATGTAGGCATCAAAAAGAGTCTATCGTCAATTTATTTTTTATTAAATTTCTTTGAGTAACTCACCTTTTTTCCGGTTAATTGATACCTCATTCATAGTAAATTCTATCATAGAAATGATACAAAGATTAATGAATCCAAATCTTTCTTCACATAATCATCCATTTATATAGTTGTAATATAAATGCCTACAAAAAATACAAATTGATATTACATTTAATAAACATATTTAGTTCACTATTTTTATAGACATATTATGAAAAAGTACATTATATATGTATTCAAAACTGAGATGTACAACCATTAATGCTTGAGAATCTCAGTTAGAGTCTCAAGACTAATTACGTTTGTGAAGGAATCTCCATATATGTTTTCTTCATAATGAATATAAGACATATTTTTATCTTTAAATGTGGTTTGTGAATGAATTTATAATGATAATAAATTTTTCACTAGAACTGGTGGGGAGAAGGTGCTCTCAGAAATTCATATTGTTTTCTCGTCTGATTCACTTGATTTTCTCGATTCGACCTTTCATTTCTCTACTACATTATCCATATGTAATATCACACCTCACTTAAAACCTTTAATAATAAACTGTTACATGTTTTACATATGAATAAATGTGTTTAAAACGTACCTAATGTATATTTATAAGATTAGATAGTTATTCTATAAAAGATCCAATAGCAGCCTTGACTGTTTTAATATCTAGACCATCAAGTGGAACATACCACTCAGCAGTCATCTCATAAACTACCTCAATCCCCACTATCATGTAATTTTTTGGGATTGTTTGATTTTTTAGCTATCCTCTAGGGATATTATATACTATACCCATCACAGTATGGAAGTATGTGAGTGTTGAAAGATAAAAAGCACATACAACTGTACCATGTAGAATTTTAGTAATATAAAGTTATCTAAAGTGGTTTGATTCACATTAAGGAGAAAGAGTAATGAATACATTGATTACCCTGGGTAAGGTTTTTGGTTAGGGGGGGTGATTGGCCCCAACTCTAGTGGGATCATTTGGTTCTTGTGTGGATCTTTTCTCCACCACTGATTCTCTTTGATTCTTTCTTATACATTGGTTTGCAATACCAGACCGCAAAATAATATCTTGAAGTGATTCTATTTGTTCTTGTAATAATCTCATAATATTATATATATATATATATATTCATGTTGTCATATTTTCTTGAAATGTTTTCTTGGAGAGACTCAAAAAACTAATCCTTTAACACATCCATATTGTTCATGCCACTTTAAAGCTACTAAAAGTCATTTTTCTTTATGTATGTATATTACCGATTCTTGTGTATAAACCATATTAAAAAATATTAACAAAATTATTTTTATATAATATTGTTATAATTCCTTATTAATTATAATTATTTCATACTTATACATGCTTCCCATACTTATTTTGTGTTTTCATCAACTAATATACCATCGTTATTTACACAATCCTCCTTCCATTACACATGACGTGGGATGGAAGTGGCTTCATATTCCGATTAATCAATCTGTATATAAACAAAGGAACATATTCTTTTTTATATCATATAATTAAACATTTATTGTTGTTTTAAAATTCATACCAATTTCTTCTCTAATGAATTGTACCCCATACTTCCTTTGCAGTAGGGGTACATTGGTTTTGATGCATGTTATTTATTTTCATCACTCTTTTATTATTTCATAAATTAAAAATTTTAAATCAAGTTGGATAAAATAAATAATTTCAAATAATATATTATTGACGTAAATGCACCATAAATGATTTATCATTATAAAGATTGCAAAAAAGTAGTTAATGTTTCCTACTTCATAATGTGTTCATAAAGAAATGGTGGGTGTGGATTTATTTTCGTCTCAGCATCTCTAAGATGTAACTTCATCATAAGAGTCTGGAATCCTCTATGGGATTTTATAGTAGCTGTTAAGAAAGTTTTCTTATAGAAATATTCTAAAATAAATGAAGTCTATAGGTAATAATGAAAACTAAATCAACATTTCATTATATAATTTTTCAGTAAAATAGTGAAAGTATATTGTAACATTACCGCTATATCATTCCAAATATTTCCTTTGTTACAGGTTGGAAACAGTACCATGATTAAATATAAATTGGCACATTCATCCTCATTGTGACCCCAAGATAAATAATTAATGTTTACTTGTTGGGTTCAATAGGTTAGAATCGTTGATTCCAACCAACATCAAATTTTATACCTTGAATTCTTGGCTTAATAATTTTATTCAAAACTATGATGTTGCATCATTTGTTTTTTTTAATCAACATGTTTTTGATCCACTAATAATTCTATAGTTTCATCATCAACTATTTTTTCTTCCTTAGGATTAGTAACATCATCATGTTCAGAAGAAATTGTCTACATTACTATTCAAACAATTAATTTGTCTTGAATAACAACAATACAATACACTCAATACATAAAATTCTACAATTTCATGCATAATGCATGAAAATTATTACTGTCTTGAAAATATATATAATACTTCAGTAATATAGTACAACTAACCTTCACTGCCTTTATTTAGATTGTCCTCATATTCTTGATTTCCTTATATCTTTTGATTATGGATTTGAGGCTACTCATTCCCTCTTTCAAACTAGCCTTCCTCCTATCACTATTCTGGAGGTATTTCATCAATAAAAATTTTGAACCACAATGATGGGAGGAAGTATAGTTTGAAAAATGGAGTGCAATAAATCATCAAGATATGGAAGACAATCAAGCATCTAAGGATTAAAGTGTCATGGGAACCTACACTAATGGAATCACTCAAAAATTATCCTCAATTGAAGAGGAACTGTAATACCTACACTCTAATGGTCTTGAAGAAATGAATATTACTCCACCTACATTGGAAATCACTCATGTCTACTCAAGTATTCATCACCTTCCAATTTTGGATATTTTTTAATCCACTATAAGATCCCTCTGATAACATATATCCATCTAAACGGTGAATTTTTTAACTTATGCTCAATATAGTTCTCAATTTTTTTTAATTTTATAAATAAAATGAATATATTCAATGAAATACTTAATTATATATTATGATATATTACCATAAAATATTAGAGGAACCATAGATACTTCCTTTCATTGAAAATTATACCAAAGAGCTTGAAGTAGATATACAATTACCTCTAAGACATGAGGATCAATATAAGTTATTGTATAAAGAGGATGTTCATTGGCTAATTTCTATGGAGATCTAGGGGCCAAAGTGGTGAAATATTCTATATTAATGTAGAGATTCAAATAATTTTTCCCTTACAAAAAAATAATCTTTCAAAAATAGCCACAAAATAATCTATCTTAATTGTGAACTCCCTACGTCTCTCTCTCATTCATTTCAATTTCAATAAGTCTTTTCATACTTTATATATATATTTAAAATATGTTATCAACATTATTTTAAAAATAAGTATGAAAAACTAACTAATAGTATCGATAAAGGGGGTTACTAAATAAATTAAATCAATTAATAAGTTATATATACCTAATCATCAACAATAAGTAAATAATAATGCACTATTTATTTGTTATTCATGTTTCTATTATGATAAATTTATAATTGATTCTAGAAAAAAAATAAGAACATGACATTTCACATATTCTTATTGATTCCAAACTATCAACACTTAAATAAGAGGCATGATACTTGAGAAGATAGGTCAAGAACAAATCAAAAAATACACCCAACATTGATAAGGATAAACCCCTATTCCACAAGAACAAATCGAAAATACCACAAATTATGTGTCCCATTCTAAAATTGCATCAATTTCCTCAATAAATCCACACAATTGAAGAAGGTTATATCCAAATAATAACACTCATCAATGAAAAAATATCAAAATAAATTAAGGAACCAACCACTAGATTCCCAAGTCTCATCTGAATCTACATGAAAAAAATAAATATCCTAACATAGGGTTTGGGAGAAAGAAGGTTCCATATTCTCTACTCGATTTAGACTCATGGTAGAGATTGAAACAAAAGTAGATTCCTCTAAATAAAGAGATAAATCACTAAGAGGGTTATCCTAAGAGATAAACACTCTACTATTTTCATTGAATAATTAAGGAGGAAGAATTTAAATGAGAGAAGATATGAACTCGACTAGTTAATGTCCAACATATCAGACTAAATAGTCCCTCCAAGACAATAGGGAAAATCCTAAAGCATTAACACCCAAAAAATACAACATCAACAAATTGTAAAAGTTATTTTTCATGAAAATCACTAACTTTAAATAAATATTTTTAAAACACTACACTGGATTAAAAATAAAATAAATCCATTTTTAGAGTCTATTAATAGTTAAATACATTTTTAAATAAATATGTTTAATTTTAAATCATTTCCATAAAAACTATACATTTTTTAAAAATCGTTTTTCTCAAAACCCATAATGAAATCATCCAATTATTAAAATAACTTTTATTATATAATAAATATATTTTAAAATAAACTATTAAAAAGATTTAAAAACCTAATTTTTTTAGAAAAAAATAAAATCTTATTTTAACCCAAAAAACATTTAAAATTTTCAAAACACTACACAAAACTAGATCAAATTCATTTTAATAACACAAAACAAAACCAACCCTTCTTTAATTCACCTCTCACAAGTGAGAATTTGCTTTAATAGTAATTTAATAATCAAAAGTGGTTGAAATAAGTCTAAAATGAAATAAAAAAACTTATTGCAAGTTTAGTGGAGTCCTTAGAATTATCCACACGAGATCGACATGGTTAGATAGACCATGGGGACCATTCGTGTAGCTCTATATCTTCATCCACCATAACCCCAAGCTCAACCAAATCCCAACATCACTTAAAAATAATTAGGAATTGAAATATAAATTCCCATATCAAATACATCAAACCAATAAAAATATCAATTAAATTCCAACACTCAATCCCAAAGTTCCTGGAAAAATCATTTCTCTAAATTGAAGAGAGTTCATGACACTCTCCCATGCATGTACCTATACAGTTCTGACAACCTAACTCCACAGAACCATTACTATTAAAATAAAAAAGTGCACTTTGAAATTTAGGAACACTAAAGAACCAATGCTCGAATACCATTTTTCAACAACTATACAAATTCATGTGTCAATGCTAAGAGATGTAGATAACATGTTTCATAAATGGGTTAACCTCTTTAATGTTTAACTAAACTCAATTTGATCATGATATAAATCCAGCATTAACTTTGTAGTACCATCTGGTAAAAAATCTATTTTCTTATCCATACAGGCCCATACACATATATTGACAAACCATGCCATATGAAAACATCCTTCTCTTTCTTTGAAACCATTTCATATAGAAGAAAACTATGAAATAGAACCACTTGTTGTATTTCAATAGTTAAGAGAAGATATTTAGGGTTTATTGTGGTTAAGAACAATGCAAAAATGTGAAACACAGAACCCAAAACATCAAATGATAGAGGAAAATTATAAAATAATAAAACATTGGATTCTATCATTGATTAATATGAGGGAACGTAGAAGAGTCATGATAGAATCATAGCAGTTCCATGAGATATTGATAATCTTGAGTGACTGGGTCATGGTTGGGGTTTTTTAAATAGATCGGGGACACTTTTAACAACGCTTTTGAAAAAGAACTGATAAAGATCCCTTTTTTCAGTGATAAATTTAAAAGCATTGATATAATAAATATTTATCAATAGTTTTTAGTATTGATAAATATCATACATTATCAGTGCTAAAAAGAAATGGTAAAGTAAATATTTAACAGCGCTAATGTTTTGGCATTGATAAATATTTCTTTTAACAATGCTTTTTTAGTGCCGATAATGATTGATCTTTATCAACGCTAAAAAATCACTAATAATTGTTTTTTAATTATAATTATTTAAATAAATTTATAATTATTTTATAATTATTTAAATATATTTATAATTATTTTATAATTATTTAAAAACATGATTATAATTTTATAATTATTTAAATATATATATTTATTTATTTATAGGTATATAAACACTTATTTAAAAAAAATTCTTATTTATAATAATTATAAATATATTAAATTTAAATTTATAGATATATTTATTTATAAATATTTATTTAAAAATATATTTTTAACATTATTAATGGATATATAATTTTAATACATGTATTTTAAAAATTAATGAAATTGAATAATTCAAAATGAGTACACATTAAAAAAATTCAAAAAAATGGATAAGTTTTATTAATTATTTGTAATTTATTAAAAAAATATTGATATATATGTATATATTGAGTTATATGAATACATATTGAAAATACTAGAACATAGTAAATAAATATATATAAATAAATAAAGAAAATTATTAAATTCAAATTCAAAATTAAAATAAAAAATATTAAAAATGAATACCATAATTACAATATTAAAAACAAATAAATTAAATTTACCAATTGAAAACAAAATATATATTAAATGAACCATGTTATAATGAAATCTAAAATACACTAAAATTTGAATACATGACATAAATATTAGGTGTATGTGTTTCTTTATATTGCGTAAATATTTTTGTGTGTGAATTTGTTTATACAAATGCATTAACATGTATATATAAATATATATATGTGTGTGTGTGTTTGTGTTCGTGTATGCGAAATAAGTGTTACCCACAACTTGTTTGATATAGGTTAAATTGAAAATTTAAACATTAAAAATGAATAAGACATTAATATGCTTTTAATTGATATTTTATATATATTATACGTATTTATTTTATATATCTATATTTAATGTATAATATTTATTAATATTTATAATCTATATATATGTATATTAAATTTATTAATTTATATCCATAATTATTTAATTAATAAAAAATTTCATATTTTTCTAAATTTACTAATTCTATTTTTATTTGTTTAATTTTTAATTTTATTTGGTACCTTTATCAGCATTAAAAATAAAGCACTAATAATGTTTTAATTTATCATCACTAAAATAAAGCACTAATTAATGTCACTTTTTATCAGTGCTAAAAAATTGTTCATAAAGGGTTCCCTTCATCAACGTTTTTTAGCACTGCTAAAAGGCTTTCTTTATCGGCATTTATTTTAAAACTGATAATGATGGACTTTATCAGTGAATTTTTCTAGTGCTAGTAAATTTCATCATTGTTATAAGCGTGTTGTGTAGTAGTGTTATGATACAAATGAACTTTAATCACTCAAATTCATTCCCAGAATATTTTTTTCTTATGGCTTAATGGTCTGATTGAAAACAAGCACCTTTGATTTCTCATGTTCTGATCAACATTCACAACCTTCAACCAAAACTATTTTTGGAGATCTCACACAGATGAACTGAGACCAAAAATATTTTTCTTGACAAAGTTTCTTCTTCTCTAAACTTTATCTTGTAATCAATACTTCCTCGTGACTTTGATTATGTTTAAGATTGTCATAGAATCGTCTGACTTACATTGAGAAGAATTTTAACATATCATACTTTCCAAAATCTTCTTTCTTTCCAAAATTCAATACAATTGGCAGAATGGTCTCTCCCCCTTTCTTGTATAAGGCTTAAATCACATTATTCACATATTACATATGATTTTTGGGAATTGAAAAATATAAATTTATCATCAGGTTTTCATTATAGCCATGAAAAGTCCAATATAGTTTCTCATTATGGTCTTCATTTCATTTTAGACTCGAGGTGATTTTCATGAGACTTTTCTTCCATAAAACAACTTCATAATACAACGGACCTTCTTATTCATTTTCAGTAATATTTACTAAATACGATGGTCAGTCTGATCACCAATATATACAAAGTTAAATTAGTTTTATTCTTTCATTGCCAAAAAATACAACACTTGAAATACAAACTTCTTACAACTTCCAAAAACAACTCCTTTCCAACTTTTCAAAATAAATCCTACCCTCATAACTTAGATTTTACCTATGTACATGGGTTAGGAACTCCCATTTAAGTGCTCATAACCAAGGACTGAATCATCCTATTATTTTTCCTACCTTTCTCAAATATTAAGACTAAATAAAATTAAAGAAACCACCTTTGATACCACTTTGTAACATCCTGACTAGGGTTCCACACACCGGTTCCCTGAGTCGATCGGTCACATGACCTTAGGCAAGCCTCCCTATACACCATAGGCTACCAACTAGTTGTGAGGGTCTAATATCGGTCATGTGTAGACTATACTTTCTTTATAAAATTTTCACAACCATGGAAATAAATAATAATAACCAAATTATATAACCAATAACCATACAAAACTAGTATTGCATGATGATCAATATTGGAAATAAAAAAACCATGTATAAATAGTAGATATGTCATGAAAAATATGTTTCAAGTGTCAATATGGAAAACCCAATATAAATAAAGACCCTGAAAACTCTCAAATGGGTCCCGAATCACATCTAGTTCCCTTATCCATGCTATATCCCAGCTCATCCATCTAACATAGTACCTTTTCCATTATTTTATCCTTCGGACATTAATTTTATTCAGGTACCAATCAGGTAGCAAGAGTAGGGTGTGATTACAACTCAATAGGCCACCACCAATGCTATTAAAAAAAATATACAGTAAATAATAGTGTATGAACTTTTATAAAGAATAACGTTCAATGCATAAAGTAAACATTTATCAAATTTAAATATTCATTAATTAACCACATAAGATATCAGGTTCCCAAGGACACTTGGAGGCTCAATACCTTCTTTGGCCCATTCCTAAGTCTGAACTATCCCCAAGGGACATCTCCTATCATAATACCATGTTTTCTATTCATCACCTCAATTCATATCATGGACAATTGGAACCATAGTCCAATTCCAATCTCATGGAAGTAGAACATCTTGTCTTTCACCCCATGGGTATTTGAAGCCTATATTCATATCGCACACCTCAAAATCACGTAGGTATTTGGAGCCCTAGTATCAATCCCATAGTATTTATTTCATATGGGTATTTAGAGCCTCTGTCGTTATCCCACACATCAATATCACATAAGGGTATCTGGAACCTCAATCCCTTTCCCAAACTAATTTATCACATGTGGGTATTTATAGCCTCTATATGTGTCCCACACTTATATGTAAATCAATCAAACATATATCACATCAATCAATGTTAATAAACATTAACCCTCTTATCACATTTCACATCATGCCATACCACTTCTACTATCAAAAAAATCATGATTCAATAATTTTATCACATTGAATAATATGAGAAACTCTCCATTAAACCATTTTGTAAAATTTAATTCATAATACCCATTAACACATTAATTTCATGTCAACCATCTCGTAATTCTCATTTTCAATTAATTCAGAATAACATTAATTGACCAATTACACAATACCAATTTACCATAAATTCCATAATAACAAGATTCCATTAATTAATTCAATAATTAACTAATTTAGTTACACTAATTGAATAATCACAAAATTACAGTAACTAATTCCTCGATTAATTAATCAAGTTCTATAAAATTTCATAATCAAAACAAATCAAAATAATTAATTCCCAAATTAATTAATCCAATTAAACCAATTGAATAATTAAAACATTACATTAATTAATTCTCTAATTAATTAATACAATTCAAATAATTCAAATTGTCTTGAAGTTATCCCAATTCATAATTTCATGGAAATTACATTAAATCATTTCCATGACTCCAAAAATTAATTATTAAATTAATTTACTCAATTCAAGATTCAATTTTTAATCATTCTAATTTAAATTTCATAACACATACGCACAATTGGAATTCAAGACAATAGGATTTGAATTGAGACCATCAACCTCAATATCATTGATGGATGCTCTCCAATGAAAATCCCAAATTGAAGAAGAATGACCAATATAATGATGAATAATGATATCTAGATCTGGAACCTAGATCTATGATCAATGGGATTAGATCTATCAAAACCTAGATCATGAACCATTACCAATGGAGGAAAAAATCCCTCTAAATGACGAGATACGTATAGGAGAGAGATAGAAAACTACATATGATTAGAGTCACTTATCGGGAGAGGTGTGGAACTTCAATTTGGGATTTTATTTTTCAATAATAGAGGTTGAAAGTCCTTGGAATCAATTCGAGGGCCTCCAAAATAGGAAAAATTGTTTAGGGTTGATATTGGGTTGATTTTGGGTGAATTTTATGGTTTTGGTATTATTAATCAATTTTTTAGGGGAATAAATTCTCCCATGCATAGTTTCCTATACGGGGTACATGATTTCTTCTAATTATCATTCCTAACCATGTGCCTCACCTTGGGGTGTCGGACAATTACTCCTTGGAGGGTACATGGTTTTACAAACCATGCGCCATCCATGAGAATCCCCTCTGTTTAGTTTCACACAATTTGTTGGGTTGGGTGCATAGTTGGGAAACAATTGTGCCAACCATGAATTTACCCTCTTCCATCCAAAAACATCTTAATTTCACCCAAATTCACCAAAGAAAAAACCCCAAAAAGGTATACTCAAAACAAGGAAAAAGAGTACATGAAAAATAGATCGATATATCCCTAGAAAATGTCATTATCTTACAAAATGTAAAAAATTACAGTAGGATAAAAAATAAAAAATAGTAATAGTAGAATGGAAAAATTGATATCATTCCAATCTACTAAAATTATCACCCCATGAACAAAACTATATAATTGAAACAGGATATTAGTATAATAATGAACATCTTAGCAATGGAAGAAATAGAACCTTGGGGTGAATTTTAGTGGATAATGTATGAATTAATTAAAAGGAATGTATAGGAGGTAATATAAAAATTATAATAGTAATGTGACCTTTATATCAGTAACTTGACCATTAAGAATAGTTACATGGTAATTTGGTATAGTATCCTAACTGTTAGAATAATGATTTGAACTTAAAATAAAAAAATTTAACATAAAAAATATCTATCATTATTAATTAATTAAAATATAAATATTATGATGGGTTAAAACAAATACCAATATTAAAAACACTAATTCACTATAAGCACATTTATAATACACATTATTTTAATGGATTAAAAAAAACATAATTTTTTATTTTGAAAATTGAAATTACATATGTTAGAAAATTATTTTGATAGAATGAATTAATTTTTTTGAATTATCACCTCAAAATTTTTTAAGGGTGATTTTTTATAGTTTTCTAAAATACCTAAATTTTATGTGAATAGTTAAAATATAGATTTTTAGTAACTGGTGTATTTTAAATTTTATCATTCATGATTTCATATTAACATATTCATTTCTATAAATTTTATATTAACCAAAATCATATTTTATTTGACATATTAGTCATTTAAATATATTAACCATGTTTTCCAAACCTATAAACTGTTCTCCATAGTCTAAAGTATTCCATTCAAATAATATTTTGTCATTTTTTTCACCTTTTCTTTTTCATTAAACTAATAAATTATAATTATAAAGGGTTTTAAATTCTGAAATTATTTTTATATAATTAAAATTTATTTTATAATGTCAAAAATATTTCTATTTAAATGTTTACATTTTATATAATATTTTATTTAATTTTATAACTCAAAAATACCCCTCTCCTCAAGTATAAATAACCCATCACACCTCCCTTGGAAAACCACTTCACTTACACTCACCAAAGGAAATTATCTACCAAAATACCCTCTCTTAATCCCCTTATAATCATTATGTATGTTCTACTGCCACTCAACTCCCAGAACTCAAGGAGTTTAGTTCCATTAAAAAGAAGTAACACTGAGAAAAGTGTAAGTTTTCATTAATGCTAGTGTAAGATCAGTTGGTGGTCTGATTAGAGTACTGGATGAGTACTGCTTGTGGAGTGGGAAATTGATTAGTAGGGAGGACAGCAGTTTTTTCATTTCCAATAGATGTGGGGACAATCATGTAATCATTATCTCAAGAATGCTGAATATGTAGAGAGGTTCTTTCCCTCTGACCAATTTCGGTTCTCCTTTAGCTCCTGGATGAATTCGTATTAGAGACTTTGATGTTATTTTGAATCATATTTTGAGTCATGTTCTTGACTGGAAAAACCGTTTTTTATATTTCGGAGGGAGGATTTCTTTAATCAATAGCATGTTAAGTGCTATTTCGATTCATGTTATGTTGGCCTACAAAGTGCCAAAGGGTGTGATTTCGTCTATTGATAAAGTCCTGGCTGATTTTATTTGCGATGCTTAGTTTGATGGGAGATGTCATTGGACTTCATGGGAGAAAGTGGCTAGACCAATCCAGGAAGTTGGTACCAATATCAGAAGTCTTTGGGATACTATTCATTGCTTGTATGAGAAGCTTGCCTGGGAAATTATGGAGGGCTATACTCTTTGGGGGGAAATTATGTCTTTATGGGGTGAAGAACACTTGGTGGATAGTAGACATGTTTCACCTTTCTGGGCGTTAATTTGTAGTTTTTTCTTGTTATTCTCCAACATTCTCGCTGGATTATAGAAAAGGGTGATGTTTCTTTTTGGAATCACAACTGGTCTGGGTCGGTTATTGGTTTTACAGGTTTCCCTGCTCCATGGATCTTGTTCAAAGAAGCTTGTAGTTACCCTAATTTCATTAATGTTGTTCTTTATGAGGAAAAAAAGAAGACCTTTGATCATATCAATTTTAATATGGAGCCAGAAAGATGCGTTTTTACTGCTTCAAAATCGGGTATGTTATCTTCTAAAGATTTTCGAAGTATTTATAATTCCCAGGCTCAGTAGGATTATTGGAATAATATGACATGGTGTAATATAATTCCTATTAAATTAAATTTTCTTGTATGGAGAATTAGAAATCGGGTTGTCCCTACATATGAGAATGTGAAAAGAAAGGGTATTCATTTGGCTTCTAAATGTCAATGTTGCAGCACGTATAAGGAGGAAAATACCAACCATATATTTTTTGAAAGTGATTGGGGTTTGGATATTTGGAGTTTTTTTGGACAAATAATGAAAGTTTCAGATCCTCTTTTTTCTAGAATTCCTTTTCTGGATAGGTGGTTTCATGGTCTGAATAATGTGGGTTCTGAAAAAATAGCTAGATCGGTGATCCTTAGTGCTGGGTGTTGGTTTATTTGGTTGGCAAGGAATAAAGACCATTTGGAAGATATTCAAGCCTCAAATAATTCGGTTGTTATCAGGAATAAACTTCTTTTACTTGACTAAGTTCGGTATTCTAAAATTCCAAGCGATGCTCCTTCCTTGAGATATATTTGTCCTATCTTGACTTGTATAGAAATTATGAGAAGAGGAAATTGGGTCAGTTGGTTCCCTCTTAATATTGGTTTTAAAATAAATTTTGATGGATCATGTGTTGACGGGTTTATTCGGGGTGGTCGTGTAGTCCATTATGGGAGTGGAAGTATTTTAATTGCCTTTTCAACTTATTATGGGAAAGGCAGCTCCATGCAAGCTGATGCGGAGGCTATGAATACATGGATTATGTTCTGTCCTCAGAATAACATTTCTATTTCTCAAATTGAAACAGATTCAAAGATGATTTATGACTCGATGAATGTAAGGATTTAAACACCCTGGGCGATTACTTATATTTTCAGAATATGCAAAAACTAGGTTGATAGCAACAAGATTCGGATGTCTCATACATGGCGTGAAGGTAATAAAGTTGCTGATTTCTTTGCTTCCTTGAAGGTGGCAGACCGAGGTAACAATGTTGTGTGTTTCCATAGTATTTTACAAATTGAACCGGAAGGAGTGGATCTGATTCGGGGATACCAACTTGGTCTCCATTACTTCAGACCACCATAAACTGTTGTTTCCTGCCCAAAACCTTGTTTGTTTTGGGCTCTCTCCTTTTATAATATAAATACAGATTGTGTGGGTGTAAGTTTTCATCAAATTTTGTTCTCATTTTCCTCTCATATTACTATTTTTTTATCCATTTCAAAACCAAATACTTTAATATTAATTTATTATTATGTTAAAATTATATTAATTATTTTAACCTACTATAATGATAGTATTTAGGGTATATTTATATTTCATACTTATTTTTATTCTTCTTTTGACAATGTCCTGTTAACGGTCAGTTAACCCCTAAAAATGATGTTGCTAATTGTTTTCTTATCACCACCATTTTGGATGGTTGTAATAAAATATTTAAAATATATTAATGAATAAATATATGTAATTATAATATTATTTTTTAATCATAATAATTAATAAATTTTTATAAATAAATATCATTAAATCAAAGAAAGGCTGTATATTTTACGAAAAATATGATATCAAAACATTTCACCTTTAACAAAGGGAATTGGGGAAAAGAATAAAATTATTATAATTCATAAAGAGTGAAAAAAAATAAACATAATTAACTTATTATTCCATGTTTTAATATACCTATGTTTATTATTTAATACGTGGAAAGGAGATGTAATAAATCTAGATTTATGGTAAAGGGATTCTCAATCCCAAATTTTTCTTTTTTGTTTATCAACAATGTAATAGTATTTTGATCATATATGTAACTTTATTGTACTTATTGTGACCTTTAAAAATTATTTTTCTATTATTTATGGGTATGTTTATTTTTCTACCTTGTCAAAAACATGTAGAAGCCAATTATAAATATTTTTGGAAAGGACTTTATTTTTGAAAACATCTCTCTAAATCATATTGAGTTATTTATTACTCAAAGAAAAATGACCTTTTATGCAATAATATTATCTACCTTATTAATTTTTAGTCCCCTAATGTTATTAATTAATATTTTATTCATGAAACCCCTATGGAACTGATTCCTTTTAAGGGGTTTATTTCATGACTCTAACTATTATATGCTTAATTTCTATGTGGTGGGCATGATTATGATCCTTTTATGATATAATGGGTGGGACTGGAATTATATTCTCCTTTAATTCATTGGGTAATGTGATATATGTCATTTTATAATGTATATATTGTGTGAATATTATTTTATCTTTGTTCACAATTATGATGCTATGATTTATGCATGTATGTTATGTGTGAACAACATTCTAGATTTTTTGACAACTATGTATGGTATTTGACCACTATGTTATGTTATTAAAATATTATTAATATGAAACATTTCATGCCTTTATCAAATTTTTCTGTCATGGTTATGATGAAGATCCAATTCTTATGATATGATGATATTGATTATGCTCACCCATGTGCTGCTGATTCATGTCCCTTATTCCTCCATGTTATTCCTCCCCTTATTAGGCTTTTAGATCCCCCCATTTTTTATGTATATCCATAGGTGATTAAATATACAAAGTATTATTTGATATATTTTATGATGATAAATAATTATTATTTAAATACTTTTTATGTTTTATTGTTGTCGAGTTATGTTTGAGCCTAATTTTTGAAATATATTAAACCATTGGATCATGAATTATATCACTATTATGTTTTTTATATTAAAAATGATGTAAAAATCATGTAAGAAAGATTTAGGTCACCATATTTTTTATTAGAGAATAGATTATATAATTTGGGAATTATGATTAGAAAATGTTAGTGAAAATAATAAGGATAAGTGTAGTATCGGTAAACATTCTATGTTTTTTTAAAATATAAGAGCATCTGGTTTTGAGCAATGAAATCTATTTCTGTATACTAAAAGTTTATGTGCCTCTAGAAAAATTGTATTTTGGGGTAATAAACCTAAAAAGGGTGTATTGGTTATTAACTCAATAGTCACCAGGTTCACAATAAAGAGGCATTGCTACACACCCAGTTTAACATTCCCTGGGAATATGCTTTAGTTAATCACAAAATATATACTAACCATTATGAATGATATATAACTAAAGTAATTATTTTCTTTAATGTTAGAAAATTATTAAATTACATGGTCTTATAAGAATCATTTTATAAATAGAATAAACAAAGTGATCCCATAAGATATGAATTTATAATTAATTTTAATATAAGAATAATTTATATATACATGATTTTATGTCTTATTGTTTGTTCAAACATTTTCTATTTTAGTAAACTATGGGATCCATAAAAAATAGCTCAATAGCCAGTGTGAGGGATAATGAAATGATTATTTGAAAAACATTACCAATAAAATTGTTTTTGGAGGTCAAAAATTCATAGTGATGACTACCCAGATGTCTCGAGCTATGAAAAATAACTCAAACCATGTAGAGTGTATTAATTTATCCAAGAAGGAGAAACTAGACATTAAGTCCTTTATGTGTCAACAGCTACTGGAATTTATCAAATCATTTGAACCAATCTTCACTTAATATTAGGTTAACTCAATAGAGAATATCTTCTTTGTTCCCCACTACACTATGAAAGAGAATGTAATGTTTGATATATTTTATTTAGATAGACAGGTTGATCAATAGTGGGAATTGGTAAAGAATACTAATTTAAAGGATGAAATGGAGGAATTTGAAAGATAATAAATTAAAAGGTTATTTTTAGCAAGAATTTCCCATAAAATAATTAAATATATATAGTTGAAATTCTTAGAGGATAATAAAAATTAGGATGAATCTATCAAGACTTATAAGGAAAATTTCTCAAGTCTTACAACATAATACTAAGGTTCTATTATAAAAAATGATAGTAAAAAATATATATTATTTAGTGATTTTTAACCACACCTTAGAAAGGTTATATCCATATCATACTTTTGGAGTTACAAAGAAGTAGACTGATATTCTCTCAAAGTAGAGATAGAGTTTGTATAATTTTCTTAGGGACAATGGGATTAGAAGAGAGGAATAGAGTTTAAAGTTCACAGATCAAATGGAAAATGAGGAAATAGGATCCAATCACCCACATGTAAAAAATGTGGGAATAAGAATCATGTTAATTACCTCAAAGTGATATTGAAATGATTTATGTAGGGAAGAGAAGGACACCAAAATCTTGAATGTTGAAGAAACATAAAAAATTATTCCAACGTGATGGAGGAAATGAAATAACTTCCCAATGCTCAACCCATGGTGAAATTATTCAACTCTAGGGAGAAAGAGAACTATGAAATCTAGTGAAAAAAACCATGGATCATCAAGGGTAATAAATTTCAGAAACCACCAAATATGAAATAGAAATGGAAAGATTATTCCATTCCTACCACTATGGTAGAAAATGAAAATGAATTTATACAAGGTACAATTTCTATCCACTCAAGAATGGGAAAATATTTATTTCATCCTAGTTTTATGAATTCTATTATATACTATATGTTTTATATAACTATTGAATCAAAAACCAAATTCATTTAAGTATATATATATATTTGAAAAACCAAGTGGCTTAATAAATGAATCCTTCTTACTGGACTCTTCTCCTATTATCATCTGTGGGAAGATTCTTCCAGAAAATCTTATAATCCTTGCCTTGGTGGAATTTGATGCCATACAAGGAATGGATTGGATCTTGTTATATATATATCTCACATCAACTATATAGAAAATTTAATCCCTTTATATATTCCAAACAACCATATTCTCCTATAAAAATTCAAGGAAGATCGTGAATATATTTTACAAAATCCATCCATTGTGGGGGTGTTGATACCTAGTGATAAAGAATACCTTTCCCAAATGGTTGAGTTGAATGAATTTATCAAACTTGAAGAAATGACTGTTATAATGGAATATACCAATTCATTTATCAAAGATCTACCCATCCTTTCCCTAGACCATGATGTATATTTATCAACAAATATTATACCCGGAGCCACTACTATTTTCAAATTCCCCTATATTATGGCCCTAATCAAACTGGAGGAGTTAAAGAAGTAGTTTCAAGATTATTTTGAAAAAGTTTTTATATGACCTAATTACATGATTTGTGGTGAACTAGTGTTCTTTATCAAGAAAAAAGTAATGATCGATGTGGCTGGGTATCGATTACCTAGAGCTCAACAAGATCACTATGAAGAATAAGTATCCACTAAAAAGAAATTATGACTTGGTAAATTAACAATTAAGAACTCAGTACTTCTCAAAGGCATATCTTCATTTTTGATATCATCAATTTAAGGTAAAGAAGTAATATATTCATAATATAACAATCTTTACTAGGTATGGACACTATCATTTCATAGTGATTCCCTTCAAACTTGTTAATTCCCCTTAAATTTTCATGGATTTGAATAATTGAGTACTTAGATACTACCTTGATAAATTTTTGGAATTCATTATTAAATATGTTCTCATTTACTCCAAGACAAAGGAGGAACATGCTGAGCATCTAAGGATTGTGTTGGTGACCCTAATAAAGAGGAAAATGTGCGCTAAGTTCAAAAATTGTATATTTTCAATACAATGACTCACAATATTGGAGAACATGGTCATAATCAAGGGAATTTATATAGAACATTTAATGATAAAAGAAATTAAATAATGTCCCAAATACGTGAGTGTCATGGAAATCCATTTTTTCGTGGATTAGTTAGGTACTGCCAATGTTTTATGAGAAATTTATTATTATTTTCTAGCCTCCTAATTAATTTAACATGAAAAGGGGTGAATTATGTTTTGATGGAAGAATGTGAGGGAAGCATTAAGTATCACAATAAGAGGATAAACACTACACATGTACTCACACTACCATCTAGTGTAGAAGGTTTTGGGATATACAAGTATTCTTTAAAAGTGTTTTGGGTTCTGTACTCATGCAGAATGATAATGTGATAGCCAATGACACATGATAGTTAATGATAAAATACTAAATGAATGATCTGAATCTTGTAGTTGTGATCTTTTCCATGAAGATTTTGGGGTATAGTTTATATAGTGTGAATCATGACATATATAAAGATCAGAATATTTTAAAGTGGATATTCATCCAACAAACTTGTACCTGAGTGGTAGAGTATCTTTCTTGGAATCCAAAAGACCCTGGATAAAATCTTGGTGGGGGTGAATTCCAATGTAATGTAGTAGTATTATAACATTTAATATAGCAAGAATTATGTGGTACTATAGTAGATGGAACAATTCATCTGATTCGAGTCTTTAGGCCACCGGTTTGGGCCTACGGGTCTCAGGGCCTTTGGGCCACCATAAGCCTTTGGACCATAGGGCCTCATGGCCACCAAGGGATTTTGGGTCACCAATGGCCTTCAGGCCAAAGGTATTTCGGGAAACAAATACCAAGAAGCTACCTCGGTAGACCACATAGGAGCAATCCCAGAAGAGGATTCAGATAAAAGTGGCAACAACCAAAGTAGAGATAACGGAATTGGAATAATGAGAGGATATGAAAAATTCCATCAGTACTGGGCACCAAGAAGCATTGAACGGGGAAATTCTAGTTGATTATCCATGAAAGGTGGGAATATAGTAACCTTTAAGATACAAATATTGGGTAGGGGTATTTCAAGTGTGTTAGTTGATGCCCTTATCATAAAATAATAGTCTATTCTATCAATGATGAAGATTGAGAAAGACCCTATCTTCATGTATATAAAAAGGATGGATCTGTAAATATAACAGTATGGAGTAAATCCTACCATTCCTAAATGGCATCCCAACCACATTTCCAAAAGATTATCAAGGAGTCACAAAGGGATGATCTGAAACATCAAAAGATGGTAGAAGCGCTAAAGGAGGGGAAGATTCATGAATTCAATATCAATTAAGATGGTGTAAATCGTTTTGGAGTAAGAATTTGTGTTCTTGCATAACCTAATATAAAGAAATATATCTTATATAATGTATTTATCTTATCGTTCTCCATTCATCTAGGAAGTACCAAGATGCACTATGATATTCATAATCACTTCTGATGGGAGTGTATGAATAATAATACCATTGAGTGCACCTCAATGTGCTTAATTTGTCATCAAGTTAATGTAAAGAGATAGAAGCAGAAGGGGATTATTCAACCATTAATCATACTCGCATGGAAATAGGAGAACATCACCATGTATTTTTTCATTATCCTCCTAAATATATCCAAAAGTTGTAATGTGATATGTGTTTTGGTAGATAAACTCACAAAGAATCCCCAATTCATCTCTATTCTGGAAAATTTATCACTTAAATAACACGATAAGATATAGGTAAATGATGTGTTGAGGATGTATGTGGAACCACTTTTTATCATTTCTTTCATGATCTATGGTTCACCTCTAAATTCTGGATAAGACTTCAACATTCAATAAATACTAAATTGAATTAAATTATAGCATATCACCACCAAATTGATGTACAATATGAAAGGACCATTTATACACTTGAGTATATTTTGAGAGCATTAATAATGGATTTTAAAAGTGGATGGGATTAATATCTTCCATTAATTGAGTTATCATACAAGAATAGTTTCCACTTGAGTATTCAAATGGATCTATATGAATCTTTATATGGGAAACGATGTAAAACTAAAACATGTTGGGTTGAAGTTGGTGAATGAAAGCTACATGGTACTAATATTGTGCAAGATATAACATAAAATATTCAATCCATCCAATAGTATAAAAAAATATTCTCAAAGTTACTGTAATATAAATGTTGAAAACTATCGAAGACACTTAGAGTTTTATTTTGGAGAAAACGTTTCCATTGAATACCACTATGGAAGAGAATCTTGATGTTTATAAAGAAATTTATTCTTATCCCTTTGTACAATGGATCTGCTGATATTCTTGATCACATAGGAGTAGTGGCCTATAGGCTATCACTTCCACTAAACATGGATCAAGTTCATGATGGGTTCCACATATCTCTCCTGAGGAAGTAAATACAAGATCCCTCACATGTACTGAATTCGGATGTGGTACAAATACAATAAGACCTATCATATGAGGAGAAACATGTTAGGATATTATACCATAGGGAAAAAGTACTACACAATAATACAACTCACCTTGTAAAAGTGTTATGGAGAAACCAAATATATAAAGAGGTGCCTTAAGAACTTGAGGAAAAAATGAAACAAAAGTATCCTAATATATTTTTAATCAATATTATGATTTGAAATTTGGGGAATAAAATTTCTAAATGGGGTAGAATTTAATGGTTCATAGTTTATAATTGATATTTTTTCTCAAAATAAATTTTTTTATATTATATTATATAATATTATACACATATAACAAACAGAGAAACCAACAGTACATTATTTAATTAATAGAGATAATTAAATTTTTCAATAACTAAACCCATGAAAATGTCAAACATCACAATGGAACAAAATACAAATAATATTAAAATTATAATGGAAACATTTGGATCATTCTAATCTACAAGAATGATCACCCCCATGAACAAAACTATGGAAAAATAGAATATTAGTAAAATAATCAACGTATTAGAAAAATAAAATATAGAACCTTGGGAGGAACTTTAGTGAATAATGTATGGAGTAAGTAGGTATTAATATTAGGTAATATAACCATTATAATAGTAATGTGACAATTGGAATAGTAACCTAGCTATTGGGAATAGAAACATGGTTATTGGGAATAGTAACCTAACCATTAGAATTGTAATTTGACCACAAAATAATAAAATGTAATATAAATAATATACACCATGAGTAATTTAATAAAAAATAAATATTATAATTTCATAAAGTAAATGTCAACATTAAAAACTCTAAGAAACTATAAGCACATTTTTAATAAACTGTATTTTAATGTATTTAACAAAAATAATATTTTTTTAATTTTAAAAATAAAAATTAACTATGTTAGAAAATTAGTTTGATAACATTAATTTCATTTTCATAATTATCACATTAAAATTATCTAAGGGTGATTTTTTGGTAATTTTCTTCAATACATCATTTTTCAGGAGAATTATAAAAAATACAATTTTTTTTATAACCAGTATATTCTAAATTGAATCATTAAATATGAAATAATGACCTAATAAATTATTAAATAAATTGACAAAAAACATAATAAATTTGATAAATGATTTATTTATTTAAAATTAATATGTTTTACATACTTAAATTTTATTTCCCAAAGTCTTAAGTCTAAATTGTTTAATTAAAATAATATTTTTTCATTTTCCCACCTTTCATTTTAATTAAACTAATAAATTCAGATTAAAAATTGTTTTAAAGTATTGAAATAAATTTATTTAATTAAAATATATTTCATAATTTTAAAAATATTACTATTGAATGGTTTACCTTCTATATAATATTTTTTTCAATATTAAAACTCAAAAAGTCCTTTCTCCTTTAGTATAAATTACCTTTCACCCCTTCCTTGAAAGTCCAATTAAATTTCACTCACTAAATCATAGTATATACCAAAATAACCTATTTTAATTCCCTTATAATACTTGGTGATCTTTTTTATCCACTCAAATACAACCACTCAAGGAGTTTAGTGCCTTAGAAATGAAGCAACATTGAGAAGATGGTAAGTTTTCATCAACTTTTCTTCTCATTTTAATCTTTTATTCATCTCTGTCTCTATAAATTTAAACAAAAATATTGTAATGTTAAATGATTAGTATATTAACATTATATTAATTATTTTAACTATATTTTCCCATGTTTTTAGACGAGAAAAAAATCCAAAGGAGTTTGAATATTTGATTTTACTAGACATTCTATTTTTAAAACTGTGCTTCAAAATAAAATTTCAAGAGGTAGAACACGTCTAAGTGTGGTTTTTTAACTTGGGTGAAAGATTGAGAGATCCCTTGGATGTCCCATTGAATTTTGGAGGTGCTGGGGTCTGAAAATCACATGTTTGTGGGTCTGCATAGGGAACACGATTTGTCGAAAAACATGCGGCCCCCATCAGTAACTATGAGATATGTTTCAGAGGGGAAGATGTAAAGAACAGGGGCTATACAAGGATTACGAAAACTATGCACCAAGACCACACGACTAGTGTCAATTAGCTAGTACATAATCATTATTCACTTTACGGGTTGTGAACGGTTAAACTAATTGTGCGGGATAAAGCGTGCAAGGTGAATCCCTTGGTAGAGGGTTTCACACAGTTGGCACACGGGTGGACTAACTGTGTGACCCAAACCATGTGGTATATTTTTTTAAATAAATATATTAATTAAATAAAAATTAAAACCAAACTAAAATAATTTAAAAATAATAATCTACCTCACCTCCTCCTTATGTGTTTCACAGATCCCCTCCCTTCATCAATGGTGTGTGTGACACCCCACCTCAACCTCCTCTTTATTTAATGATTTCTCCTGGTTTCTTCATATTTCTCATTCGATTCTTAGATGTAAAGGTTGTGGCTCCCTCCTCTGCTTATTTTCCACCAATTTCTCCTCTCCTAATTTCCGTTTTGTTTTATCATAACCCGGGGGCTAGGTTTGATTAGGGTTTTTGGGTTTTCATCCATTGTTAGGGTATGTACTGGCTCTCTCGAATCAGCCATGTTCTTATTACTACATTTGGGACAAAGTTGAAGTTGTTTGGATGGTTTTGGTCTACCCGTAATCTTATTCGAGTTATTTTTCCTCCTTTATTCATTATTGTTCATTTCTATTTGGGGTCTTTCATAGTTTTTGAGGTTCTCATAATATCCATTAAGTGTTTTGGTCCTTGTCGCGATGGTTTTGGGTTGTCATTTTCAAAGGTAATTTGCTGCATATGCATAGGTAGGAATATATATATAATTTCTACCCATTATACACAAAAACACATAGACACGGATATATATATATATATATATATATATATATATATTCACCCATGGTGGTGAATATATATATTGGGTCTAGGTGTGCTTATGTATGTATTTGAAATATGTGTACGGGTGTAATTGAAAACAGGTGTATGCATATATAAACATATATGTATAGATCCCCTTGTACATATTCATGATCAATACAATATGCACAAAGGGTATAGGTTTTCTTATGTATATTTTAAGGATCATATGCGTGGAGGTGGTAAAGGGTAGCTTTGAGTGGTCACTGATGAAAGTGTCAAGTGTCGAAGTGTTTCAGATTGGTCTACTTCTTGAGGTAGGATCCCTTTCCATTTCCCTTTAAGTTTAAGAATGCATTAATTGATTTCTTTTTGCACTTTCCTTATATTTTAATTAGTGTTTTATGGTTTTTAGAATAAATTATTCTTTAATGTGAATTGAGAATGATTCCATAATAAAATATTTAATATGATAAATGAGTTGTTTGAAGAACAATGTAATATTTTTATAATAAAACCCCTTGATGGGGGAGCCTTGTATTCTAAAATAAAAAGTATTGATTAGTGACATAGACCATTATTATCTTGTTGTATTGGTTTTCCTCTATTCATTGGTTCCTTTGTTATAGATAATTTAGTGGCATGTTTAGAACATGTCCCTTAGAGATGTCCTTAAATGAGTCTTCATTTAGTGATCAAATGATTATTCCCCAAAACACCTAATTAGCTTCTAGATTAGCCTTTAAATGTTATTTCACTTGAGATTGGAGTATTAAATTTAACCCAATACACCTTCTATGTTCTTATTCCAACTTTTAATTGGAATTAACTATGTAGGTCATTTACATTTTCCAATGAAACCTCTTAAGTTCTCATTGATCTTATTAAATTGGTTTGTATTAATTTAATAAATTAAATGGCATGTATTAATAGATTAGCATATTCATGATTTCTTTCCTTACATGAGTGAATTAAATGTTTGACATAAATAATATGGTTAAACGATTCCCTTTTATTATGCCTTATGATTTCTTATTTAAATTGTAATGCTTGTAATGCAATTGAATTGGATTTTTAAATTCATAAGAGGTATTTCATTATGTATTATATTTTAAATTTAATGTGATTCCTTAATGATAATTGGGATTATTAAATAAAAATCATGAGAGGTATTGCCTCATGGATTGTATTGTAAATACGATGATGCCTTTATATGATCATGGAAAATGGAAGGCATGAGATGTATTACCTCAAGGTCATTTATTATAAATATGATTACACCTTATACATAGGCTATGGAATGAAGATAAGCATTCTGTTGAGAATGGCACATCACGCTCCGTTACATCGGGTGTTGGGCATGTTGACTCGCACCTGTGATACTATATGGGTTTTGGGATGAGGCACCATATTCCATGATTAGAGTGTTTCCATGAAATACATACTCACCATCCTGAGTTACCGGCATGATGTACCCCACTCTATTGGGATTTAGGGGGTGTACCCTATTGCATGAGATTATAGGCTCGTTAGACTTGTCATGGAAGTCTGAGTTATGCCATATTTCATCCAACACTAGTATTCCAAGTATATAGGCATTAGGCATCTGTATGCACTTGGTTCATATAGATGGATGTAATATAAAACTATAATATATATATATTTATATATTATTACTATATATATATATATCCTGATCAAACATTTCTTTCTATAAATCAGACGAAGTATCACTACTGCAGATATGGCCTTTAAAAGTGATAGAAAAGTCCATTTACAATGCTAAAAAAAGCACACTTAATCTCAGTGAAGATAAATGGGAGGTCCCATTTATTAGCCCTAAGAAAATCACTGATAAAGACCCCTTTTAACAGTGCTAAAAAAATCACTGTTAAAAGTTTAAAAAATATTAAGAATAATAATTTTTTGCAAATAGGAGGGGGGGTTTAAAAACGCTTGACACCCCCCTAGCAGCGCTATGAAGCACCCCCACTCTCCCCCACATGCTCCTACCACCCTAGCACGCCCCATCCTCACCCCTACTCTTTAACAGTTCTAGCACTGCATTTCACCACTACGCGTGCCCCTGTCTCCCTCAGGATTCAAACTCGAGACCTCCCACTGTGCGCCTGGACCCTTTACCACTCCTATATATTTATTTTTTGTCCATTTAATGATAGATAGATATATATATTTATTTAATAATTTATATAATTAGTTATATTTATTCATATATAATTATATATTTATATTAATATATATATTTATATTAAAAAATATATTAAGTTATATTAATATAAATATATTTGTATATTAATATATATATATATATACATGTATAGTTATATTTATATATTTATATATTTATGTATTTATGTATTTATGTATTTATGTATATATGTATTTATGTATTTTTGTATTTATGTATTTATGTATTTATGTATTTATGTATTTATGTATTTATGTATTTATGTATTTATGTATTTATGTATTTATATATTTATATATTTATATATTTATATATTTATATATTTATATATCTGTATATTTATTTGTATATTAGTATATGTTTATATCTATCGATTTATATATATTTAGTTGTGTTTTTTATCCATATATTTATTCGTATATTAATATATATCAGTTGTTAATACAGACACACATAAACACACACACACATTATATATGTATATAAATAATCATATATTTGTATTTTAAATAAAATGGATATTAGTTTTTTTATTCAGATAAAGCTTATATATTGAGAATTATATTTTATATTGACATATATATATTTATATTAAAATATATATTTAATTATATTAAGATAATTATATTTATATTTATATATTCATATATTAATATATATATACATGTATAGTTATATTTATATATTTATATATTTATATATCTATATTTTTATTTGTATATTAATATATATTTATATCTATCTATCTATTTCTATTTAGTTATATTTTTTTATCTATATATTTATTCGTATATTAATATATATTAGTTGTTAATACAGACACGCAAAAATACACACACACACATTATATAAGTATATAAATATTCATATATTTTTATTTTAAATAAAATGGATATTAATTTTTTATTTAGATAAATCTTATATATTGAGAAATATATTTTATATTAACATATATATATTTATATTAAAATATAAATTTAGTTGTATTAATATATATATATATATATTCATATATTATTATATATATACATGTATAATTATATTTATATATTTATATATCAATATACTTATTCATATATTAATATATATTTATATATATATCTATTTATACATATTTAGTTATATTTTTATATCCGTATATTTATTTGTATATTAATATATATTAGTTGTTAATATAGACACACACAAATACACACACACATACACACTATATAGGTATATAAATTTTCGTATATTTTTATTTTAAATAAAATTGATAATTTTTTATTTAGATAAAGCTTATAAATTGGGGAATATATTTTTTATGTAAATAAGTTTAATTATTTATTTATAAAATTGATTTTTTTGTGAATATATAAAAAATATGTATATATTGTTAGATATTTGATTATAAATAACAGTACATTGTGAAATATGATAAAATTTCATAGACATAATATCAATATGAATGTAAACCCTTGGAATAAATTTATTCCCCACTAGAAAAGGGAAAACATACCCTGAAACGAGGTTGAAATTCCATCAAATGTTAAGAAAGATTTTGTATATCCTGATTAAAAACACGGTTTTGGAGGCCTTCTATACCTTTTTTTTACCTCAAAAAATGTGACAGATGGTTCATTTGTGTTTTTAGCATGTATAGTTTATCACAGGCTTTGATTTGATATGTTGTAGAGCTCAAATGAACACCTAGACCAAAAGTTATAGTCGTTTGAAGTTTAAGTTATGTTTTTAACTTATTTTATATCTTTTATTGATTTTTTTTTATTTTTTATGTCTTCAAATTGTTATTAAATGACTATTAATCAATGATAATTAGAAATTTTTTAATTAATATTATTTTTTAAAAAATTTTATAAGCCATTTTCACAACATATCTTATATATTAAGTGTAAATTTCTATTTATACTTATCTAAAACATATTTAAAAAATATATATTATATTTATTTCAATATAAATATATAAATTTTTTATTTTTTTATTTTTTATTTTTAATTAAATATATATATTTTTAAATATTTCCTTTGTTAGTGCTAGTAAAAAATGTGCAAATAAAGACCACTCTTTATTAGTGCTACTAAAAAAGCACTGATAAACGGGAACTTTTAACAGTACTTTTTTTAGAACTCATAAATGTACCCCTTTATCAGTTCTTTCTGTTTAGCACTTTTAAAACAAGGCACTTCCCTCACCCTAATTTGAGGTAGTGCAGGTAGAGTGGACCGGGTGTCTGATTGGAACATGTGCCAGCCTGTGTTATTATTTTAGTATTATTTATCATTTCATATTACCTGAACACTACCTAATTTATATTGTATGTACTTGATTGGGATAGACATCATGGATGTCAGCCGAATGATATTTTATCGCACACCCTGCTCAGGATATCATTGCACTTGGGTAATGGAGTATACCTTCTTGTTGTAGGACCATAGACCTTGCTTGTTGTTGTTTTCTAGTATGTGGGAGATATGATCACAGAACTGAGCAAGATCTCAAGATGCTCGTGGAGATCACCTCTGGAATTTTTTTTCATTTTATTTATTTGAGTATTGTACTGTATCATTTACCTGTTGTATTTCATCTGCATCAGATTATGTACCATTATCAGTACATTCATGAATCTGTTGTATATTAGCATTTTCCATCTTTTATATTCAGATTATATTATTCTCCCGCTACTTTTAATAACTTTTATTTAAATCTTCTACTTCTTTCTATCACTTAGTTTCTAATATTCCATTATGCATCATAGATCATGAGGGTATAGTCTCCCCATTATCACCTCTTTAGACCCTTGCTATTAGTCAGCAGCCTCTACCATATTGAGAGGCGCACTTGAGGCCATGTGACCCACATATATAGCTACTGGTTTAGTGGTATGTAATTTCGGTACTTTATAAATTGTTATCAGAACTCAATTTTTCCTTCATCTCACTATTTTGGGATGTTAGAGAAGTGACTATGAATATTTCAGCACATGGTAAATATTCATGTCTGGGACTGATCACCCCTCCCATGGGGAAATGACCAAGTGTCCAAGGTTGGGATTATTGTTCTTTTTGTTTGACATTATAGTTGATTTGATTTCACCTCGAGTGATTGGAATACTTTCCTCTACTTATTGATTCATGATATTTATGGTATTTTACCATTTGATTGGGATGGTAAGGATGAATCATTGCATGCATCATATTAGGCACATAGAAAATTTACATGCCATGCAAATTTCATGCCATGTAGTTTCATTTGTAGGTTGTTTGTTGATTCTGATTGTGTTCCTTGAGTTATATTCCATGTTTAGTTTCATTTCATTTTAGGTTTTCTTTTAGCATGCCTTTATTTTTTATATTCCATGCATATGTGTTTACAGTATATTTATCTGCGTTATATGCTTGTGATAAAATGATAGCTTTGTTAATATGTAATTGGATACATGGGCTAAATATGTGATTGCAATTAAACAGGACCAAATATAAAATTATAAGGTGTATGGGAACCTTATAATTGGGAAAAGGTAACTCATATACTCAAACCATCCCCTATATTTATACTTATTTATAAACTATCATTAAAATTTAAAACGATTCTAAATGTTAAATTTTAAAGTGAGTTGGATTTTATTTAACGGGATCCAAATTCCAACCTGTAAAGTTTATGGGTGCTTTATAGACTGGTATATAGCCACACATATAGTATAATTGTTATATATGACCATTATATATTATTAAATGATTATAAATTTAATTGTTTTTTAATTTTGATCTAAAAGTAATTGGTTAACTATCTAAATACAAAAATGGACCCAAGTAGGCCAATTGGGGCATATTTTTAATGAGATAACCGGCTACATGTGTTTTGGAACTATAATAAGTTAAGAAGATACTATTGGGATGCATTCTAATGAACCTAGGTTGTATTAATGGGACCCTCATGGATCTCCATATCTTTTACAACCTAAAAAGAATTTATACGATAAATTTCCAAAGTATGAATGTATTTTAATAAAAGTTTAATTTTTTAAAATGAATTTTGATAATAATTGCTTGTATTCCTTGGTTTTTTGTCTTAAATCCTTCAATTTTTTAAATATTTAATTTTAATCGGCCTAATATCTTTAAAATGAAACATGGAGTGGTGTACTTTAGTTTAAACCCTCATGTAGGGGTTGTTTAAATATCTCCTTGAATTTTCTTAGAACGGAACCATAAGTGTTTATTTAGGCCTTTTTCCTTTTCCAAAATTGATTAAATGATATTTGTGGGCCTAGTGAAATATTTTTTGAGTTACCTATTAATAGGGTTGGATCTTATTCTTTTTTAAGGGTCCTACTCAAGGTAGGTTTTGTAACACCCCAAGATTTTATAGTACGTTATATCTTCAAAGTAATTCAATAACCTTCACTACACACTACACTGAGTTCAAGCGCACCACGACTTACCAAACTAGCCATTCAAAAGAGGTTATGAATAGTATTAACTGTATTTTGAACTTTATATAATCCTTATAATTTTATAATCCATATTATGAGTTTCTCAGACATAATGTAAGAACAAATTCATTTTTTCAGATAAAAGAAGTATTTTTATTTGAAAATGAAATTTTACATCCTTTTAATGGAGAACCCTTTTGAAATCCAATATTTGAAATGTAACACCCCAAGCTTCCACAGTATGCATATCTTTGAATAATACAGTAGTGTGTGTTATACGCAACTTCGAGTTCTAACACACCACAACCAATCAAACTAGACATTATGAATAGTGATACCCACTTTTTAAAATTTTATAAATTTTATCATTCAAAATTGACTTTATTTTTGGATTCGGAATATCGAAATTATCTTAAGATGAATTTTTTGTACTTTTCTGATAACTTCCATATTTTGATAAATAGTTAAAATTACTAATTTTTAATTAAAAGCAACTTTTTTAATCAAAATAATTAATAGTGATAAATTATGAATTTGAGTGATTTTCAAGTATAATTAGATTATAGTTTTACCATTAAATCCAATTTTGGTCATTGGACATAATTTCACATTTAAACTGGACATAAGTAAGTGTCAAACTTTTGATAGTTATTATTTCTTAATAACACCCTTTTTGTTTTGACAACAGAAATTAATTTTAAATTAATTTCTGCCACTTCATTGTTTCGAATTTAGAAAAATGGATTCCATATTTAGAATCCATAGTTTAAAATTTTGTAAATAGGTAACATTTATTTTTAGACATTCTGAATAATTACTTCGATAAATATTTTATTTACCATGGTTAAAGGATAAATCCGGTAAATAAGGGTAAAAATAATATTATAATAATATTAAATTACCCTAAAACGTGTTCTAACCCTATTGGTTGATACATTTCTGACCATGGGAATATTTGGGTCGATTTTGGGACCCCATGGAGACACTTGTAAGTGATAATGACACTTTATATTGATTATGTTAAAATAATACAAAAATGACATAAGCATATATCTTTTAGAAAAACAATTTTTACATAAAGATATATATGTCATATTTTCAACTATAAATATTAATTAGAAATATAAAACAATTTCCTATATTATTTTATTTTATTTTTAATTTTTATACATTTAATAATTAAATTTATTTATGACACAACAATGATACAGTATTTTCCTTATTAATGAAAGAATAAAATAATTGGTTTTATAAATATTAAAATAAATATAATTTGAAAGTTTTTATGACATAAACGAATTTTATTGGTTAATATTACATGTTAGGATTTCGTAAATTAATTTTTTTTGAATTAATAATGTTTTAAGACATTAACAAGAATAAATTATTAAATAGTGTCAAAATTGACATAAATGAGCTTTTAAAACAAATATTATATTATTAATTGATATTATATTACTATAAATATAAGGATCTGACAAAGGACATGTATAATGATATTTGTATCATTAATGGACCACTTTGGGGTAGTTTGAAGTATATAGTAAATTTATTAACTATATAATATAAAAATACAAAGAGACATGGTAAATGTCAAACTATTTAACTAAGAGTTAGATCAAAAAGATAAAGTTAATATAGTGACCCAAACCTGTATAAAACCTATTTTTTGTGTGTTTTTCGACCTATACCCACACTAAACATTAAATAATTCACTTTGGATCCATTATAAACTGAATATGAATTTATTATAAAATAATATTTCTAGTTTTTTCTAAGGTTCCCCTCACCCCTCTTTAAAAGTGCACTCCCCCTAATCACTAATTCACAACTTCAATGTCTTTTGGCTCGGACAACACCTGCCCAAATATCCTCTAAACTTCTCTCATTTCTTCCTAGATGCCATAATTTGGTCATAAAGCCAACTTAAGTATCCCTTTTGATCAAATAAAAAGGAAGAACCCGAAGAAGAGATAACAATTTCACCACCCTCTTTCATGTTCTTTTCTTCTTCCACTTCTTATTTTTTGTTATTTCCATTCTAAAATAATAACTATAGTATCATCTATATACTGTGAAGTTATTATAAATATGGTACATCCATCTTCATTATTTTATCCATCCTTTCAATGACATGTCACCATACGAGCGTACGTATGGATTACCGTCTCCACGTCGTGGTATAATTGTTATTCAATACTTTATTATTTGAATGGGTATAATAATGATGTGTAATTCATGTAAATAATAAATATAACATGATAATTATTCTGTTTATATGATATACCATCCAATTATATAATATTTTAATATCAAAAGAGTGATATTGTCACTCGTGCATATGTACGGATTACCATCTCCACGAACGCGATTAGATTCAATCCCCATCATATCCATTCAAGACTAAATTTCATTTGATAATTAAAAATAATGTTTTGAGACAAGATATAATTATGGATATGAATAAGATACATCCCATACATAACAAATATGGCTCACATAACAAATAATATAAAGGAAAATGAATCCGTTAACACCCGAAACGACGATAATACTAAGATATTATTAACAAATCTATGTTCAAAGATAATTTATGATATCATATTAATGTATATGATTATTTTATAATTCAATAAAAATTATTTCACCATTATACATGAGTTTAACATACCCTTTTCCACGGAAAAAGTACAAAGTAAGGGGTTTCTTATCTCACTTTTAATTCCGTGAGATTTTCATTGTTCACCACTTATTTATTTCATGTGGTGTGTGTACTACAAATGATTGTATTCATTTTGTAATATAAATTAATTTATGGATATTTAAATCATCATTGTATTATCCTTCTTCCATGGGTGTATGTTTCGTAAGTTACCAAATCGATAAGGGAATTTGATATTTCAATTTCCACTCATTCGGATTTACGCATACTTCATTGAGTATTTTACTCCAAGATTATGTGTGGAATAAATATTCATTTTCTTATGTCATAATTTCCACTCCCCTTTATGTGGATATACTTTTTATACACATAATCACTCCATTGATAAATTCTCAAGTAATCAATATGAACTTGGTAAGATTAATTTTAACTCAATCTCCATTTGTTGAGTTAAATATACAATTCATTGTTGTTGTTTTTACAAGAATATGTGTGAATGTCCTCTGATTGATTTGACCTGAATTTCCAATCATATTGAGTGTATTTATATTTTTCACTCATAATTATGACGTTGTTTTATCCTTAACCTAAGGATACTGTCTTTATAATAAATTTCATCTCAATTTACATTCCATCGAGACTTCTTTGTTGTTATACACCAATTCACTTTTATATGGTTTAGATAATGTACTTTGACATAGTATATCATGAATTACCTTATTCTCATGATATTATAATGTTTTGATTACCTCAATTATTTTTAATCAAGTGTCTCTCTTTTGGTTAGGAACTCTAACTAAAATACCATTTTTAATGTTTTAAAGATTTAGTATTCTAAATTTTTCACATTAATGTCTGTGTTTTAAAAATGGTTTTAATGATTTATTTATATGGACATTATAGTTTTAAAATTAATATTCCTTTTAATGTTTCAAAGTGGTATGGGACACTTTGATTCAAAAACTCTATTTTTAAACGGCTTCTTGTCATATAGTGTTAGTTTTAAATGATTTCAAGAAAAATGGGGATATATCTCTCTAATAGTTTTGATGATTATTTTCATCTATGTCAATATCCTTCATTATTCTCAATTGAGGTTAATCTGTTACAATACAATCTTCTATATTTTATTTAATGATTTATGTTTGACTGTGTATGTAATTTTTTTATACCATTCATAGTTTGTGGATAAAGTATTGACATTTCGTATGCTAGTTTTAATAAGAATGTTTATGTTATGTTTCAAACTTTTCATATGAGGAATGCATTAGACTTAGTAAGCGATAGGTGAAGCCCACTATAGCTCTTAGATGCATCGGTAGGTCTCATGAGACAAACTAGTGTCTTGGAACAAGGCTTTGAAAAAATCTTACTTGTAGTCTTGGCACAAGGCCTTGGCTATGTGGTTATGATAGTGTTTCATTCTGCATTCCATCATTATGAAAGTGGTTATTGATATTTCATGTGATCATTAGACTAGTATAATATCCATGTGAATAATTAAATGTCATTATTTGATTTTATCTTTTCCATATTATGGTGAAGTTCAAGTTTAAAAGGATTTTGTTCTAGTCTTATACACTGCCTTAAATGTTTATGCATATTTATGAATGTTTCCACTATAATGTTATCCTTACTGAGCATCTGAGTTCACCCCTTTCTATGTTTTATTTTCCAAGGATGCAACGAATTATATTATGACTGACCTCCAGGGATAGTATATGGGATCTCAGTGTTGTCTATGGAGACAATGTTGTTGTAGTTTTCCATTTTATGATGTAATGTAAACCTTGTGAATGTATCTAGTACTTCCAAGGCTACTAAACTAATCGGACTTTTGAGAATTGATATTTTATGATCATGCCAATGATACATAATAATGCACAGTCTCTGGCTTCTTGGGTCGGGCTGTTACTTTTGGTATCATATGAAGTTTAGTACAAACCTTGGAAACTAGATTTAGATAAACTCTGATTAGAGAACATAGACCTAAGATGGACTTTAAGGATTAGTATTGAAAACTTCCTAGAATTTTGGTACTGTAGAGATTTTATGAGTTTTACAAGAAATACATCCATGTTTCGATACAATCAGGTAGAGGCGGCTCTGGCACATATGTACCTAGGGGTAAAACCCAAAAACACTGCTTTGAGCTAGACTCGAACAGGAACTGGTGCACGACAACGGGCCTTGCTAGGATCTTGGTTTCAAAACTCATGGGGATATGCTTTGGATAATTTACATATTCTTTACAAGCTGATTTGGATTATTTTAATATAATATGAGGATAAATTACCTTGGTTAATACTAAGGTGTATCAAATTAAGAATATGGTGTCATGATATTCTCTAAATGATTTTATGACTTCTGTTACTCACACAATGCTTTCTGGTTTTAGTCAATGGATGGATTCCAAGGAATTCATAGTAACATTGAGAATGATGTAAAAGGTGGGAATGATGGTAGAAATGAGAAACAAAATGGAATGTTTATAGGCATAAAATATATCATGTTCATGCAAAATCAACTTTCCAAAAATATGATCAACAACATATATATTAACCAACTTCCGGACTCAACAAAGAAGAGGAAGGTGATGAATGATAAGAGATCCAGTAGAGGAGACCATGGAGAAAAGAATCCTCAATTTCCATCATGCAGGAAATGTGGAAGGAGACACCCATTAAAGTTTCTCAATGGAACAAAGAAATGATTTACATACAGGAAATAAGGAAATAAAGTGAAGAATTACCGAGGAAAAATGAAGAGTACTATGGAAGAAAATAAAAATTGTCCCAAGAATCCATTTACAGTCATTTTCATTAAATGTATAGGACATGGCCATTACCCGAGTGAATTCCCTATTCTATAGGATATTTTATTGGTCAAATTAGAAGTTATGTGGAAATAAATGGTTGGAGAAAATTTTAAAAGTAGTAGTACTCTTTATTGATGGGATTACGTTGGAATAATTTTCTCTTGTATTTGTAACCCTGCAGTTTTTCGTGTGAAAATGATATTTATGGAAGACTTATATTTTCTCTTGTATATGTAGTTATAAATAACCATTTGGTTTTATATGAACATTGGGTTTGAGGAAATTACATGTTATTATATTTTGGGATGAAAATGAAAGGTATGAGATAATATTAGTGGTTAAATTATGTTATGGTTATTTTGAGGAATTTATCTCATTTTGGTAATGTTATAAAATATATTTTTTGCAAAATGACAACATGCAGACCATGTGACAACTCGTCATGTCAGAAAAATCTGTGGGAATCAAACCCACAACCAAATTGAAATTGGGATTTATCGCCTACCACTAGACTATGTGAAGTCCCAAGTTAGTTTGACTAATTATTTTTAGTTAAATGATTTTATTGATCAATAATAAGTTAATTTGGGATCTTATGTATTATCAAATGAATACCCTTAGTATAGAAAAATGATTTGGTGATTAAGTGATAAATGTTATTTTGGAGGACATTCACTCTGTTGGGAACACTATATGCCTAAGGAAAATAGAATACTATGAGATTTCATTTGAGGATTAATGGTGGATTTTAATCTATGTTTATTTTGTATTTATAGTGATTTGGGTTATTTATGGAAATGATTAACCAATAATAGAGAATATGTGATTAGGCTAATTACTTTTAAGTATGCGACTTTAAGAGTAGTCGATGTCATTTGGAGATACAATTTAATGTGGAAGACTACATAACCAAATTCTTATAAGTTTTCGGTTTCAATATTAGTTTGTATTATATTTAAGGATTTTAAGTACAATTGTTTATTTAATGGTATTTATTTAACTTTGGGGTATTGTTGGATTAATTTTAGAAATTAAGATTAGTGTTTCTTTATCTAAAGGAATATCCTTTTGGGGGATCATATGATATTGTACTAACCATTTTGGTATGGATGAATCTATAAAGACAAGGTAAATATATAGTTAATCCTTTTTGAATCAAGTGATTCTCTAGAAGTTGATTCTAGATCTTCCGGTGTGACCAAGTCATCTTGAATACTCATTGTTTAAAAAAATAAGTTAGTAGTAGAAATTTATTAAAGAATGAAACTCTAATTAAAAAGTAATTATATCTCTTTATGTTCTTAGTCAATCTCATAAATGAATTCCTCATCTTTATGTAATGTAACTTAAAACAAAAAAAATGTTATCCATTTACTTTTCCTACTGGGAGACTAATGACTGTTAGCCCCATCACAAGTTTGTGGTTTTCTTATTGTTAACTTTCTCCTGGTCATGTTTTCTATCCCTCTCCATCAGAACATGACACTTAGTTTATCATCCATATCCATTTTTTCCTGCATGGAATCCTAGTATGGGTTATCTTGGGTGACCTTTGTACTTCTCTTTCCTTCTTTTAAAGTGATAGTCTTATTGACTCTGTTTTCGATGTGGGACTTTCCATTATATTCCCAAGCCCAATTTTAAAAATTTCGAGGATGCAATTTATTAAAGTAGGGGAGAATGTGACACCCCAATCTTCCATGTTACGCTTCTATTTAAATAATACAGTAGCGTGTCTTGTACGCAACTTCGAGTTCTATCACACCACAACCAATCAAACTAGCTATTATGAATAGTAATATCCACTTTTTGAAATTTTATAATTATTATCATTCAAAATGGACTTCATTTTTGGATTCATAATATCGAAATTAGCTTAAGGTGAATTTTTGGTACTTTTCTCATAACATTCATATTTTGATGAATAGTGAATATTAATAAATTTTAATTAAAAAATATATTTTTTAATCAAAATAATTAATAGTGATAAATTACGAATTTGATTTATTTTAAATTATAATTAAATTATAGTTTTTTCATTTAATCTAATATTGGTCATTGAACATAATTTCACATTTAAACTGGACATAATCAAGTGCCAAACTTTTGATAGTTATTATTTCTTAAAAACACAGTTTTTATTTTGACAATGGGAATTAATTTTAAATTAATTTCTACCACTTCATTGTTTTAAATTCATAAAAATGGTTTCTATATTTAGAATTAGGAGTTCCAAATTTTGTAAATAGGTAACTTTTATTTTTAGACATTTTGAATAATTACTTCGGTAAATATTTTATTTACCATGGTTAAAGGATAAATCCAATAAATAAGGGTAAAAAAATAATATTATAATAATATTAAATTACCCTAAAACGTGTCCTATCCCTATTGGTTCATACATTTCCGACCATGAGCATATTTGGGTCGATTTTTGGACCTCATGGAGCCACTTTTAAGTGATAATGACGCTTTATATTAATTAAGTTAAAGTAAATACAAAAATTGCATAAGCATATATCTTTAAAAAAACAATTTTTACATAGGGTTATATATGTTATATTTTCGACTATTAATATTAATTAGAAATATAAAACGATTTACTGCATTATTTTATTTTATTTATAATTTTTAGACATTTAATAATTAAATTTATTTATGACACAATAATGATGCAGTATTTTCCTTATTAATAAAAGAATCAAATAATTGGTATTATAAATGTTAAAATAAATATAATTTGATAGTTTTGATGAAATACACAAATTTTATTAGATAATATGACATGTTAGGATTTCTAAAATTAATTTTTTTCTAACTAATAATGTTTTTATATTTTTAACAGAGATCAATTATTAAATAGTGTCAAAATTGACATAAATCTGTTTTTAAAACAAATATTATATTATTAATTAATATTATTTTCTAAAAATTATAAGGTTCGGACAAAGGACTTACATAATTATATATGTATCATTAATGGACCACTTGGGGGTCATTTTAAGTATATAGTAAATTTATTAACTATATAATATAAAAATACAAAGAGACATGGTAAATGTCAAACTATTTAACTATGAGTTAAATCAAAAATATACAGTTAATATAGTGACCAAAACCTGTTTAAAACCTGTTGATTGTGTGGTTTTAAATCTATCCCCACCTTAACCTTTAAATAATCCACATTAGAGCCATTAGAAACTGAATATGAATTTATTATAAAATAATATTTCTAGCTTTTCCTAAGGTGCCCCTTGTAACACCCCAAGATTTCATAGTGTGTTATTTCTTCAAAATAATTCAATAACTTGCACTCCACGCAACACTAAGTTCAATCACACCATGACATACAAAAAAAAGGCATTAAAAGAGGTCATGAATAGCATTAACTAAATTTTTCACTTTATATAATCCTTATAATTTTAGAATCCATATTATGAGTTTCTTAGTCATAATGCAAGAACAGATTCATTTTCAGTATTGCACTTTTATCATCTTTTAATAGTGAAACCTTTTTAAATACAATATTTTAAACTTTTTGACTAAATGGGGACATAAAAAAATTTAAAATGAAACATCCCAAGCTTCCACGGTACGCTTTCCTTTGAATAATATAGTAGCGTGTGTTGTACGCAACTTCGAGTTTTAACACACACCACAACCGATCAAACTAGCCGTTATGAATAGTAATACCTACTTTTTTAAAATTATATATATTTTATATTTCAAAATGGACTTCATTTTTGGATTCGGAATATCTAATTTAGCCTAAGGTGAAATTTTGGTACATTTCGGATAACTTTCATATTTTGATGAATAGTGAAAATTACTAAATTTTAATTAAAAACAACTTTTTTAATCAAAATAATTAATAGTGATAAATTATGAATTTGAGTGGTTTTAAAGTATATTTATAATATATTTTTACCATTTAATATAATGTTGGTCATTGGACATAATTTTACAATTAAACCGAACATAAACAAGTGTCAATCTTTTGATAGTTATTACCTCTTAAAAACACGCTTTTTGTTTTGACAGTGGGAATTAATTTTAAATTAATTTCTGCCACTTCTGTGTTTAGAATTTAGGAAAATGGATTCCATATTTGGAATCAGGATGTTCAAATTGTGTAAATATGTAACTTTTATTTTTAGACATTTTGAATAATTACTGCGGTAAATATTTTATTTACCATGGTTAAGGGTAAATCCGGTAAATAAGGGTTAAAAAAAGAATATTATAATAATACTAAATTACCCTAAAACGTGTCTTAACCCTATTGGTTGATAAATGGTCGACCATGGGCATCTTTGTGTCAATTTTGGGACCCCATGGATCCACTTGTAAGTGATAATGACACATTATATTAATAAAGTTAAAATAAAACTAAAAATGGCATAAGCTTACATCTTTTAGAAGAACAATTTTTACATAGGGTTATACATGTTGTATTTTCGATTATAAATATTCATTAGAAGGATAAAGAGATTTACTACATAATGATATTTTATTTATAATTTGTAGACATTAAATAATTTATTTTATTTATGACACAATGATGATGCAGTAATTACTAAAATAGTAAAAAATTAAAATAATTGATCTTATAAATACCCAAATAATTATAATATGAAACTTTTAATGAATTAAACTAATTTTATATGATAATATGATATATTAGGATTGATTTAATTGACTTTTTTCGAAGTAATCAATCTGTTAGGAGTTTCAAAAAAATCAACTATTGAATAGTGTCCAAATTGACATAAAAGAGTTCTTAAAACAAATATTATATTATTAATTGATATTAAATTCCTAAAAATCTAAGGTTCGGCCAAGAGACTTATATTATGATAGGTTCCTCATTAATGGACCACTTGGGGGTTGCTTGGATGTATATAGTTTGTTTATTAACCATATTATATAAAAATACAAAGAGACATTGTAAAAGTGAAACTAATTAACTTAGAGTTAATACTTAAAGATAAGGTTAATATAAGTACCCCAACCTGTCTAAATTCTATTGGTTGAGTTGTTTTCGACCCATCCCCACCTTAACCTTTGAATAATAAACTTTGGAGCCATTAGAAACCGAATATTAATTTATTATAAATTAATATTTCTAGCTTTTCCAAAGGTGCCCCTCACCCCTCTTATAAAAGGGCACTCATCCTTCTCGTTTCCTCACACCTCTCAAGCCACTTGGCTCGTCCAAACTCTGCCCAAATAAGCTCCCCACATCCCTCTCCTCCTCCTTGAAGCTTACCCTTAGGCAGAAAGCATTTCAAGAAGTCCTTTGGTTCCAACCAAAGTGAGTTACCTAAATTAAAGGTAACGATTTCTCTTAAATTATTTTCATTTATTTTGCTTCTCCAACCCCCAAACTCTTTTTATTTCCTTTCTTTTGTAACAACACCAGTATCCTCAATATACTAGGATGTTGTTATAAGATGGATTCAAACTACACATACACACAACTCCATCTAATGGATGATGAACATAATGTTTCTGTGGATGGAAAACTAACGCCTCACGAAACGATGATTGTTCAAATACATCTTACCGCCTCTCATGGTGGCCATTATGATGGCACTGTAATTAAATATGATATTAATGATATATATTTTATATATAAGCTTCTGTAATTCCATTTTATTTCATACCATTATTCGTTTCATGTTGTATATACATACGATAATTTCATTTGAGGAAGTGCGGACTACCGCCCCCTTAAAATGATATGACTCGTTCATACCACACATGGAACGTATAAAGGATGGTGTTAATGAACATAAGTAACATATATAAAATATTATATTATACTGGAATAGTAATATACCTATGTATCATTTGGATTCAATTCTTTTAAAATAAAAATTAAATGGAAGTAGCGTTCGTGCGTACGTACGGACTACCGTCTCCACGAACGCGATGAGATTCATTCTCCATCGTATCCATTCAAGTATAATTATCATTTGATGATTTAAAAATGATGTTTAAGGAATTAATACCATTATGGATTTGAATAATATACAACCTATCCTTTACAAACATGTCTTACGTAACAAAACATACAAAAGCAAACGAGTAAGTTAACACCCGAAACAACGATAATACTAAGATATTATTATCAAATCAATATTAAAAGATCATATATGATATCATATTAATATATATGATTCTTGTATAATTTAGTAACAATTATTTCACCATTATACAGGAGTTTAACCTACCACAACCAAGGAAAAGTACAAGGTAAGGGTTATTTCACAATCTCTTCATTATCCGAGGTTGTTTATACGTAATAATCTACTGGGATATCTTTATCATCCACATACATGTTTCTTAAAAATGTATTTCAAAACATTTTTACTATTTACAAGAATATGGTTTAAAGTCATTTATACCCTTGTTTGACTTTTTATAAGAGGTTTATAAAGGAATCTTTCCGTCGTTTTCAAAACAAGGTCCTTTTTAACCTTTTCGACTGAATTGAGGTAAGAATGTTTTTTTTAACTTATACGGCAGGTGCGGTTATTTTACGCCGTTATAAAATCTTTAAAGCTTTCCTTACAAGCTTATAAGAATATTTTCAAAGAAAATGTTTTATTTTATATGGATCTTAAATGATTTCAAAATAAAAGGAGATACTTCATTAAAAAGAATTTTGATTTCATCTACGTCAACATCCTTTGATGGATTTTAAGATTATTTGAAGTTGATTTATTATGATACAAAACTTCTATATTGTATTGAAGGATTTGTGATATGTTTGACTATAGATGTGCTATTTTTATACCATTCATAGTTTATGGTGAAATTATTGACATTTCGTATGCTAGTTTTAATACGAATGTTTATGTTATGTTTAAACCTTTTCATATGGGAATGCATTGGACTTAATAAGTGACGGGTGGAGCCCGCTATAGCTCCTCGATGCATCGGTAGGTCTCATGAGACAAACTAGTGTCTTGGCACAAGGCCTGGACAAAATCTTATTTGTAGTCTTGGCACGAGGCCTTGGCTATGTGGTTATGATAGTCTGGCATTATGCATTCCAACATTATGAAAGTGGTTATTGATTTTTGCATGTGATTATTCGATTAGTAGAATATCCATGTGAATAAGTAAAAGGAATTATTTCATTTTATTTATTCCATACCATGTTGAAGGTTCATTTTTAAAAGGCTTTTGTTTTAGTTATACATTGCCTTAAATGTTTATTCTTATTTATGAAAGTTTCCGCTATATTGTTATCCTTACTGGGCATTTGAGCTCACCCCTTTTCTATGTTTTATTTTTCCCAGGAAGTGAAGATGTAAGTTATGAATGACCGGCAGGGATATTATGAGGGGATTATAGTGTGGACTGTGGAAACATTATGTTGTTGTAGTAGTTTTTCATTTTATGATGTAATGTAAAACTTATGAATATATCTACTGTTTCCAAGGCTACTAAACCAATCGGTCTTTCGAGATTTGATCTTCTTGTGATCATGCCAATGTTACGAAGTAATGCACCGACTCTGGGTAGCTGGGGTCGGGGCGTTACAGTTGGTATTAGAGGAAGTTTAGTACAAACCTTGGAAGCTATATTTAGATAAACTCTGATTAGAGCACGTAGACCTAAGATGAACTTTTAGGATTAGTATAGAAGAACTTCCTAGAATTTTGGTATTATAGAGATTTTGTGAGTTTTCCGAGCAATACATCCCTGTCTGGATACGAGCAAGTAGAGGCGGCTCTGGCACAGATGTACCTAGGGGTAAAACCCAAAAACACCGCTTTGAGCTAGACTCGAACGAGAACTGGTGCACGACAACGGGCCTTGCTGCACTCTTGGTTATGACACTCCCGGGGGATATGCTTAGGATAATTCTCATTTTCTTTACAAACCATTATGAAGGGTTTATGAGTATATACATCCTCAAATGAGACATTTTTATGATTATGGATTATATCCATAAATAGTTCAATTTATGTTAAGTGTTTTATAAGTATGGTATTATGTATTTTGATTCATAAAATGATCTAGTGTATTCCATTGTTTAGAAATGGCGCCCAGTAGAAGGAATGAGAACTCCGGAAATGCACATGATCCAAAGAGAAGGAAGGATCATATCTTTCATGGTCTTAAGCTAGAATTTATAAGAGAAATAGTCTCCCATGTATTATAATCATATGAAAAATAATATCATGTATTGATAAGATAAGTAAAGAGATTACTGAGTCCTATGGCTTTGAAGGGAAGCAAGAGAAGAAAAGGATAGAAGAGAGAAAGATGGATAAAGGGAAGAGGGAAAAGAAGAATTTTCCCATATGTGGTAACTGTGGAAAGAAACACCCTGGAACTTGCCTGAATGGAATGGGAGTTTGTTATAAGTATGGAGGAAAAGGGCACAAAGTACGTGACTGCAAGGGTAAGAAAATGGTTTCAAATGTACAATGCTTCATTTGCAAGGAGTTTGGACACTACGCGAACCTATGTCCCAGTCATCAGACTATGACGCAAGTGATGCTATTGGATAATAATCAAGTTATGATACTACCACAGATGAAGAGGAATGATTAGAGTTCTTATGTTGATTATGTCAATTGAGTGTTGTATCAACAATGTACTTGTTATAATAATTATGGAGTATATAAGGATTGTACTGCAGTACTATTTCATTAAGGACTTGAGATTGTGTGGAACAAAGAAAAGTGACTCAATAGCAGGATAAATTTTTTGAAAATATATGGTTGAGAGAATGATAAACCATAATATAGTTCTGATACCGAGGTAGTTATTTTCGAATAATACATGATTATTTTGGAAAAAATATATTGGATATTCTTGACTACCTTGGAACTGATTAATGATTTGTATATTCCATCATTGTTGGGGTTTAAAACATTTTTGGATTGATGAAGTATATCCAGCATTCTATATGGAATAAGGGAGCATGAATGTAATCAATAAGGAATATGGTAATACATGATGAAGGTATTCATATGCTATTACGGGGTAAAAAGGTTCTACATTATGTTTACCTTGCTTATAAATGTTGGACTGTGAGTATGGATATAAGTATTTTGGATAGTTCTAGTTTGGATTATTTTGGATTGCCATAAAAAGACAACCCGGAGGTCGGGCGGCAACCTGTCGCGTCCGGCAAGGCTGCGAGACTTGAACCCGCAACCGAAGGGCGACAAGGGTGTATCACCTACCACTGGCCCATGAGATGTCCTGGATTAAATAATGTAGTTTTTATTAAAATATCATGTAGATGAATTATAAATTCGTTTATTTTGGAACCCTATACGAATAGTGTAAATAGAATTTTTTTACATTCTATTATCTTTTAGAGTGAAAGATGAGTTTGTGGTAGAAATTTATTAATGGATAAAACTCTAATTATAAAGTAAGTGTATCTCCTTATGATCTTAGCCAATATCATAAATAAATTCCTCAACATTAAGAAAATAAACTTAGAACAAAAATGTTTTCCTATATGGTACCTTAAATCATCACTAATTTATGGCTTTGGGATTGTTGGCCTTTTCATAGTCATGTTCTCTACCACTCTCCATCAGATAATTGATGGTTAGATTTTTCTTCCATATCCATATTTTGTTACATGGAACCCTAGTATGTGTTATATTCGGTAATCTTCATACATTCGACTCTTTATTATAAATAGAGGCCTCATTAATTCATTTTTCGATGTGGGATTTCAACTAAGATATTTTGAAATGTCAAAAATGTGTTATCCTAATACCCTATGTTTTGTTGAACCGATGGTATTTCAAATCATCATAGATTGATGAATTTAAGGACCTAAATTTTACACTTGTTTGTGATTGATGACCTCAATCACTACCTATAAATATTTACGTTTTTCCTGCAATTATATGTCTCTGATTGCCACCAATGTTCTCCTAATCAAGATCATAATTTGGTGGTGACCCTTTCATTTCTCTTTTCAACATATTAAGACTAAATTTTAGTAACCCAATTTACGATGTGGGTTTTCCCACAAATATATTTTCTATTTTCAACCTTTTATTTTCGAAGAACAATTTCAAATTGCGAGGACGCAATTTATTGAAGGAGGGGAGAATGTAACACCCCAAGATTTCATAGTGTGTTATTTCTTCAAAATAATTCAATAACTTGCACTCCACGCAACACTGAGTTCAATCACACCATGACTTACAAAAAAAAGGCATTAAAAGAGGTCATGAATAGAATTAACTAAATTTTTCACTTTATATAATCCTTATAATTTTAGAATCCATATTATGAGTTTCTTAGTCATAATGCAAGAACAGATTCATTTTCAGTATTGCACTTTTATCAACTTTTAATAGTGAAACCTTTTTAAATAAAATATTTTAAACTTTTTGACTAAATTGGGACATAAAAAATTTAAAATGAAACATCCCAAGCTTCCACGGTACGCTTTCCTTTGAATAATATAGTAGCGTGTGTTGTACGCAACTTCGAGTTTTAACACACACCACAACCGATCAAACTAGCCGTTATGAATAGTAATACCTACTTTTTTAAAATTATATATATTTTATATTTCAAAATGGACTTCATTTTTGGATTCGGAATATCTAATTTAGCCTAAGGTGAAATTTTGGTACATTTCGGATAACTTTCATATTTTGATGAATAGTGAAAATTACTAAATTTTAATTAAAACAACTTTTTTAATCAAAATAATTAATAGTGATAAATTATGAATTTGAGTGGTTTTAAAGTATATTTAGAATATATTTTTACCATTTAATATAATGTTGGTCATTGGAAATAATTTTACAATTAAACCGAACATAAACAAGTGTCAATCTTTTGATAGTTATTACCTCTTAAAAACACGCTTTTTGTTTTGACAGCGGGAATTAATTTTAAATTAATTTCTGCCACTTCTGTGTTTAGAATTTAGGAAAATGGATTCCATATTTGGAATCAGGATGTTCAAATTGTGTAAATATGTAACTTTTATTTTTAGACATTTTGAATAATTACTGCGGTAAATATTTTATTTACCATGGTTAAGGGTAAATCCGGTAAATAAGGGTTAAAAAAAAATAATATTATAATAATACTAAATTACCCTAAAACGTGTCTTAACCCTATTGGATGATAAATGGTCGACCATGGGCATCTTGGTGTCAATTTCGGGACCCCATGGATCCACTTGTAAGTGATAATGACACATTATATTAATAAAGTTAAAAAAAAATAAAAATGGCATAAGCTTACATCTTTTAGAAGAACAATTTTTACATAGGGTTATACATGTTGGATTTTCGATTATAAATATTCATTAGAAAGATAAAAAGATTTACTACATAATTATATTTTATTTATAATCTGTAGACATTATATAATTTATTTTATTTATTACACAATGATGATGCAGTAATTACTAAAATAGTAAAAAATTAACATAATTGATCTTATAAATACCCAAATAATTATAATATGAAACTTTTAATGAATTAAACTAATTTTATATGATAATATGATATATTAGGATTGATTTAATTTACTTTTTTCGAAGTAATCAATCTGTTAGGAGTTTCACAAAAATCAACTATTGAATAGTGTCCAAATTGACATAAAAGAGTTCTTAAAACAAATATTATATTATTAATTGATATTAAATTCCTAAAAATCTAAGGTTCGGCCAAGAGACTTATATTATGATAGGTTCCTCATTAATGGACCACTTTGGGGTCGCTTGGATGTATATAGTTTGTTTATTAACCATATTATATAAAAATACAAAGAGACATTGTAAAAGTGAAACTAATTAACTTAGAGTTAATACTTAAAGATAAGGTTAATATAAGTACCCCAACCTGTCTAAATTCTATTGGTTGAGTTGTTTTCGACCCATCCCCACCTTAACCTTTGAATAATAAACTTTGGAGCCATTATAAACCGAATATGAATTTATTATAAATTAATATTTCTAGCTTTTCCAAAGGTGCCCCTCACCCCTCTTATAAAAGGGCACTCATCCTTCTCATTTCCTCACACCTCTCAAGCCACTTGGCTCGTCCAAACTCTGCCCAACTAAGCTCCCCACATCCCTCTCCTCCTCCTTGAAGCTTCCCCTTAGGCAGAAAGCATTTCAAGAAGTCCTTTGGTTCCAACCAAAGTGAGTTACCTAAATTAAAGGTAACAATTTCTCTTAAATTATTTTCATTTATTTTGCTGCTCCAACCCCCAAACTCTTTTTCTTTCCTTTCTTTTGTAACAACACCAGTATCCTCAATATACTAGGATGTTGTTATAAGATGGATTCAAACTACACATACACACAACTCCATCTAATGGATGATGAACATAATGTTTCTGTGGATGGCAAACTAACGCCTCACGAAACGATGATTGTTCAAATACATCTTACCGCCTCTCATGGTGGCCATTATGATGGCACTGTAATTAAATATGATATTAATGATATATATTTTATATATAAGCTTCTGTAATTCCATTTTATTTCATACCATTATTCGTTTCATGTTGTATATACATACGATAATTTCATTTGAGGAAGTGCGGACTACCGCCCCCTTAAAATGATATGACTCGTTCATACCACACATGGAACGTAGAAAGGATGGTGTTAATGAACTTAAGTAACATATATAAAATATTATATTATACTGGAATAGTAATATACCTATGTATCATTTGGATTCGATTCTTTTAAAATAAAAATTAAATGGAAGTAGCGTTCGTGCGTACGTACGGACTACCGTCTCCACGAACGCGATGAGATTCATTCTCCATCGTATCCATTCAAGTATAATTATCATTTGATGATTTAAAAATGATGTTTAAGGAATTAATACCATTCTGGATTTGAATAATATACAACCTATCCTTTACAAACATGTCTTACGTAACAAAACATACAAAAGAAAACGAGTAAGTTAACACCCGAAACAACGATAATACTAAGATATTATTATCAAATCAATATTAAAAGATCATATATGATATCATATTAATATATATGATTGTTGTATAATTTTGTAACAATTATTTCACCATTATACAGGAGGTTAACCTACCACAACCAAGGAAAAGTACAAGGTAAGGGTTATTTCACAATCTCTTCATTATCCGAGGTTGTTTATACGTAATAATCTACTGGGATATCTTTATCATCCACATCCATGTTTCTTAAAAATGTATTTCAAAACATTTTTACTATTTACAAGAATATGGGTTAAAGTCATTTATACCCTTGTTTGACTTTTTATAAGAGGTTTATAAAGGAATCTTTCCGTCGTTTTCAAAACAAGGTCCTTTTTAACCTTTTCGACAGAAATGAGGTAAGAATGTTTTTTTTAACTTATACGGCGGGTGCGGTTATTTTACGCCATTATAAAATCTTCAAAGCTTTCCTTACAAGCTTATAAGAATATTTTCAAAGAAAATGTTTTATTTTATATGGATCTTAAATGATTTCAAAATAAAAGGAGATACTTCTTTAAAAAGAATTTTGATTTCATCTACGTCAACATCCTTTGATGGATTTTAAGATTATTTGAAGTTGATTTATTATGATACAAAACTTCTATATTGTATTGAAGGATTTGTGATATGTTTGACTATAGATGTGCTATTTTTATACCATTCATAGTTTTGGTGAAATTATTGACATTTCGTATGCTAGTTTTAATACGAATGTTTATGTTATGTTTAAACCTTTTCATATGGGAATGCATTGGACTTAATAAGTGACGGGTGGTGCCCGCTATAGCTCCTCGATGCATCGGTAGGTCTCATGAGACAAACTAGTGTCTTGGCACAAGGCCTTGACAAAATCTTATTTGTAGTCTTGGCACGAGGCCTTGGCTATGTGGTTATGATAGTCTGGCATTATGCATTCCAACATTATGAAAGTGGTTATTGATTTTTGCATGTGATTATTCGATTAGTAGAATATCCATGTGAATAAGTAAATGGCATTATTTCATTTTATTTATGCCATACCATGTTGAAAGTTCATGTTTAAAAGGCTTTTGTTTTAGTTATACATTGCCTTAAATGTTTATTCTTATTTATGAAAGTTTCCGCTATATTGTTATCCTTACTGGGCATTTGAGCTCACCCCTTTTCTATGTTTTATTTTTCCCAGGAAGTGAAGATGTAAGTTATGAATGACCTGCAGGGATATTATGAGGGGATTATAGTGTGGACTGTGGAAACATTATGTTGTTGTAGTAGTTTTTCATTTTATGATGTAATGTAAAACTTATGAATATATCTAGTGTTTCCAAGGCTACTAAACCAATCGGTCTTTCGAGATTTGATCTTCTTGTGATCATGCCAATGTTACGAAGTAATGCACCGACTCTGGGTAGCTGGGGTCAGGGCGTTACACCCCTCACCACTCTTATAAAAGGGAACTCCCCCTACTCACTAATTCACACCGTCAAATCCTTTTTGATCGGCCAAACCCTGCCCAAATATCCTTAAACTTCCATCACTTCATCATAGATACCCTCTTTTCGTCATAAATCCAACTTATGTAGCCCTTTTGATCAAATCAAAAGGAAGAACCTGAAGAAGAGGTAATAATTTCACCACCTTCTTTCAAGTTCTTTTCTTCTTCCACTTCTTCTTTTATGTTATTTCCATTATAAAATAATAACTCCAGTATCATCTATGTACTTTAAAGTTATTATAAATATGGTACATCCATCTTCATTATTCTATCCATCCTTTGAATGACATGTCACCATACGTGCGTACGTACGGATTACCGTCTCCACGTTGTGGTATAATTGTTATTCAATAATTTTTTATTTGAATGGGTAAATAATGATGTTTAATTCATGTAAATAATAAATATAACATGATAATTTCTGTATATAAGATATACCATCCAATTATATATTATTTTTAATATCAAAAGAGTGATATTGTCGCTCGTGCCTAAGTACGGATTACCGTCTCCACGAACGCGATTAGATTCATTCCCCATAGTATCCATTCAAGACTAAATTTCATTTGATGATTAAAAATAATGTTTATAGACATGATATAATTATTTATATGAATAGGATACATCCCATCCATAAAAAATATGGCTCACATAACAAATAATTTAAAGGAAAATGAATATGTTAACACCAGAAATGAAGATAATACTAAGATATTATTAACAAATCTATGTTAAAAGATCATATATGATATCATATTAATGTATATGATAATTTTATAATTCAATAAAAATTATTTCACCATAATAAATGGGGTTAAACTACCCTCTACCAAGGAAAATGTACAAAGTAAGTGGTTTCTTATCTCACTTTTAATTCTGTGTGATTTTCATTGTTCACCACATATTTATTGCATGTGGTGTGTGTACTACCAATGATTATTTTCATTGTGTAATATAATTTAATTTATGGATATTTAAATTATCATTGTATGGTCCTTATTTCATGGTTGTATGTTTCATAATTTACCAAATCGATAAGGGAATTTGAAATTTCAATTTCTACTCATTCAGCTTTACGTATACTTCATTGATATTTTACTCCAAGATTATGTGTGGAATCACTATTCATTTTCTTATGTAATAACTTCCACTCCCATTTCTGTGGATATACATTTTATACTCATAATCACTCCATTGATAAATTCTCAAGTAATTGTTATGAACTTGATAAGAGTAATTTTAACTCAATCTCTATTTGTTGAGTTAAATATCCAATTCATTGGTGTTCTTTTTACAAGAATATGTGTGAATGTCCTCTGATTGATTTTCCTTAAATATCCTATCAGATTTAGTGTATATATATTTTTCACAAATAATTATGTCATCGTTTTATCTTTAACCTAAGGATACGGTCTTTATAAGAGATTTCATCTCAATTTACATTCCATCGAGACTTCTTTATTGTTATACACCAATTCACTTTTATATGGTGTAGATAATTTACATTGACATAGTATATCATGAATTCCTTTATTCTCATGATATAATAAGTTTTTTTATTACCTCAATTATTTGTAATCAAGTGTCTCTATTTTGGTTAGTAACTCTAACTAAAATATCATTTTTAATGTTTTAATGATTTATTATTCTAAATCTTTCACATTAATGTCTATGATTTAAAAATGGTTTTAATGATTTATTTATATGGACATTTAAGTTTTAAAAATTGATATTCCTTTTAAACGTTTCAATGTTTTATGGGACTCTTTGATTCAAAAAATCTATTTTTAAATGGCTTTTTGACAAATAGTGTTACTTTTAAATGATTTCAAGAAAAAGGGGGACATTTCTCTCTAATAGTTTTGATTATTATTTTCATCTATGTAAATATCCTTCATTATTCTCGATTGAGGTTAATCTATTAAAATACAATATTCCATATTGTATTGAATGAGTTATGTTTGACTGTGGATGTGCTATTTTTATACCATTAAATGTTTTTGGATAAAGTATTGACATTTTGTATGGTAGTTTTAAAAAGAATTTTTTTGTTATGTTTCAAACTTTTCATGTGAGGAATGCATTGGACTTATTACGTGACGGTTGGAGCCCTCTATAGCTCCTTGATGCATTGGTAGGTCTCATGAGACAAACTAGTGTCTTGACACAAGGCCTTGACAATATCTTATTTGTAGTCTTGGCACAAGGTCTTGACTATGTGGTTATGATAGTCTGGAATTATGCATTCCATCATTATGAAAGTGGTTATGGATATTGCATGTGATCATTCAACTAGTAGAATATCCATGTGAATAAGTAAATGAAATTATTTGATTTTATCATTTCCATATTATGCTGAAGTTCAAGTTTAAAAGGATTTTTTTCTATTCTTATACACTGCCTTAAATGTTTATGCATATTTATGAAAGTTTCCACTATAATGAAATCCTTACTGAGCATCTAAGCTCACCCCTTTCTATGTTTTATTTTCCCAGGATGCAAAGAAGTATATTATGACTGACCTCTAGGGAAAGTCTATGGGATCTCAGCATTGTATATGGAGACAATATTTTTGTAGTTTTCCATTTTATGATGTAATGTAAACCTTATGAATGTATCTAGTACTTCCAAGGCTACTAAACTAATCGGTCTTTCGAGACTTAATCTTTTATGATCATGCCAATGATACGTAATAATGCCCCAACTCTGGTCTTCTGGAGTCCGGGAATTACTTGAAACTAATATATATTCAATTTGACTAAATAAATTTATTCTTTAGAATGGGGACATCAAAATTTACTTCGTGTAAATTTTTGGAATTTTTTGGAAAATTTTTATTTTCTAATGAATAGTGAAAAATCTTGTATTTTAATTCAAAAGTGCCTTTTAATATAATTTATTTATGTAGTTAGATTATCTTTTTAATTGGTTTTAAAGTGGAATTAGAATATATTTTTACCATTTAATCTAATGTTTTTTATTGGAATTAATTTCACTTTGAAATTGGACATAAGCAAGTATCAAAATTTTGATAGTTATTGTTGCTTAAAAAAACGCTATTTGTTTTGACAACGGGAATTAATTTTAAATTAATTAATGAAACTTTTATGTTTTTAATTTAGTAAAATTGATATCATTTTTTAATTCAGAATATCAAATATATCTTAGGATGAAATTTTGGTACTTTTCTGAGAAACATCAATTTTTTATGAATAGTGAAAAACACTAAGTTATTGGTTAAAACTGACTTTTTATTTAATTAATTATTTATTTTATTTAAATTTATTTTAGGTAAAAATTTATATATAATACCTATATATGTTCAAAATAATTCATTGGATTCATTTTATAATATCTTTAGATACATATAAAAATTTTATTGAACTTTTTACCGTCTTTTACCCACCTCCTGGGAGTATTTGCAAATTTACATATAACATAATTTTACTCCTTCTGTGAGTTTAATTTCAAAAATCCAAGAGACACAGTTATCCTTATTAAGTAAAATGTTTTTCAATAAGATGAAAATATTTTTTGGTGAATAGTAACTTTTGACTTTTATTTACCACGGTTAAAGGTAAATAGAGAAATTCAAGGTAAAAAGAATATTGTAATAATTCAAAATTACCTTAACACATGTCCTAACCTCATTTTATGAGTAATTTCCGACCATGGGAATCCTTGGGTCGATTTTGGTACCCCATGGAGCCACTTATGAATGATAATGACACTTTAGATTAATTAATTTAATGTAAATGCAAAATTGACATAAACAAAAATATTTTATTAATTAAATTTTATATGGTGTTATATAAGTAATAGTTTTTAATATAAATAATAATTGGAAATCTAAAAAGATTTTCTACATCATGGTAATTTTTTAATAATTGTTAGACATCGACTAAATTAAATTATGTATGACACAATAATGATGTAGTATTTACCTCATTAATAAATCATTTAAATAGATTAGATTATAAATATTAAAATAATATCCAAAACATGTACAATTATTATTGGATGATTTTATTTCGACCATGAGTCATCATATATTTGACCCTAATGTTTTTTGGACTTTTAAAAACAGAATATCATTATATAATAAAATAATATTTTCACACTTTCCTAAAGAGTCCCTCCACCCCCTTATAAAAGGAGACCACTTCTAACACATTCCTCACACCTCTCAAGCCTTTAGGCTTGTCCAAACTCTACCAAATTAAGCTCCATACATCCCTCTCCTCCTCCTAGAAGGCTTCCCTTAGTAATAAGGAACTTCAAGAAGTCCTTTTGGTTCAAACCAAAGGAAGTTACCCAAATTAAAGGTAATAGTTTCTCTTAACTTCTTTTCTTTTATTTTAATTCTCCAACCCCTAAAATCTTTTTATTCCTTTATTTTATAACAACACCAGTATCCTATATATAGTAGGATGTTTTTATGAGAAGGAATCGTATGACACCTACACACACCTCCATCTAATGGGTGAATAACATAATGTTTCTGTGGATGGAAAAATAACGCCTCATGAAACAATGATTGTTCAATTACCTCCTACCGCCTCTCATGGTGGCCATTATGATGGAACTGTATTTATATATGATATATATATTATGTTTATGTTTTATTCATGCTTCCTTATTTTTATTTTATAGCATACCTTAATGGTTTCCATTATAGGTAAACGCGATAATTTCATTTGAGCAAGTGCGGACTACCGCCCCCTCAAAGTGATATGACTCATTAATACTATATGTGGGACGTATAAAGGATAAAGTTAATGATATTATATATGATATTATACTGAAATTATAATATACCTATGTATCATTATGTTTTAATTCTATTAAAGTAATAAATAGAAATGAATGTAGTGTTCATGCTTACGTACGGCTTACCGTCTCCATGAACGATGCATTTCATTTCTTACCCCAAAAATGATATGTACTATTATAAATACATGTATATAATGGATATATATGATACATATGATATCTAAATCATGAATATAATTCTGTATATAATGAAATTTTGACCATGTGAACAACTTGTAACTATAAAGTGTTCATTTTTTTACTCGAGTGCCAAATATCGACAAAACGAACGTTATTAACTTAAATGATTAAATAATGTTTATAACATGGTAATAAGTGATATAAAAGGAAAAATAAACTTGAAAAGGGTTCTTAATAAAGTAAAAATTAACATTAGTTTATTATTGAAGATATTATAGAACGAACGGGTCAAGTCGGACACGAGGTAAGGGGTTTCTTATCTCATTTTTAATTCCATGATATTTCCATTATTCACCACTTATTTTATTTCATGTGGTGTATTTTGTAATTCCATTTGATATATATTATCATGATTCTCTTTATATTCATGATATTTTGTGATTCATTTGGTGGTTATTGACTATTTTTCATATGACTTTATTGATTACAATGAGGTAAGGGTTAATTTTACAATCACTTCATTATCTGAGGTTGTTTATATGTAATCATCTACTGGGACCTCTTTATCATCCACATACATGTTTCTTAAAAATGTATTCCAAAACATTTTTACTATTACTAGACTATGTGTTAAAGTAATTTATACCCTTGATTTACTTTTTATAGATTTTTTTTAAAGGAATCATTCCTTTGTTTTCCAAACAAGGTACTTTTATCCTTTTCGACAAAATTCACGTACGAATGTCTTTTTTTTAAATTATATGGTGGGTGAAACTATTTTCCACCATTATAACATTGTCAAAGCTTCCCTTACAAGCTTATAAGAATATTTTCAAAATAAATTTTTTCTTTATAATTATGTGACTCGTAAATGATTTCAAAATAGAAAGAGATATTTCTCTAAAAAAGGTTTTGATTTCATCTATGTCAACATCCTTTGATTGATATTATGTTTATTAGAAATTGATTTATTATTATACAGAACTTCCATATTGAATTGAAGGTTTTGTTATATGTTTGACTATGGATGTGCTATTATTATACCATTCATGGTTTATTGTTGAAGTATTAACATTATGTATGCTAGTTTTAATAGGAATGTGTATGTTATATTTAAACTTTTTCTTATGATGAATGTATTGGACTAGTATGCTCCAGGTTGGGGACTGGTAAAAGTAAGCCCTCTGGGTTGGGGTCCGGTTACAAAAGACCCTCCGGGATGGATTCTGGTTACAGAGGCTCTTCGGGAAGGAGTCTGGTTACAAAGGATCTCCAGGTTGGAGTGCAGTTACAGAGGCTCTCCGAGATGCAGTCCGGTTACAGAGGCTCTACGTGATTGGGTCTAGTTACAGTTATCCCATTGGTCTTGGCACAAGGACTTGACACAAATATTAAAGTTTGGTATTATACATTCCATCATTATGAAAAAAAATATTAATGGTTCATTTGGTCATTCGACTAGTAGAACACCCATGATTATGTTTTGTTATGGAATTATTTACTCATCTCATATTCCTACCATAAAAGTATTCATGTTTATTATTTGGTAAAGGTATGTGGTTTCAATTATTCCCCATACTTCATATTTATGTTATCTTCCGTTGTATTCCTTACCCTTATGGAGTGTTTGAGCTCACCCCTTTCTATGTTTTATTTTTCCCAGGATTCCAAGAAGTGTATTGTTATTGATATGTCAGGTTAAGCGAAGGGAATAATAGCATTCATAAAGGATTATTTATGTTGTTTTGTATGTTATAAAGTGTAATGTAACATTCATGTATGTAATCTATTTTCCAAGACTGCTAAACTGATCGGTCCTTCAGGACTTGATTCCTTGATATCATGCCAATGTATTAAAATAATGCACTGACTCAGGGTAACTAGGGTCAGGGAATTATAGTTGGTATCAGAGGAAGTTTAGCAATTACCATGGAAACGAGATTTAGATAAACTCTGATTAGAGCACATTACCCTAAAATAGGCTTTGAGGATTAGTATAAAAGAAATTCTTAGAATTTTGGTACTGTAGAGATATTGTGATTTTTCCAAGAAATACATCCCTGTCTGGATATGAGTAGGTAGAGGCAGCTCTGGCACAAATGTACCTAGGGATAAAACATGAAAACACCGCTTTGAGCTAGACTTGAACGGGAACTGGTGCACAACAATGTGCCATGCTACACTCTTGGTTACGACACTCTCGGGGGATATGCTTCGGATAATTCTCATATTCTTTAGAAATCATTATGAAGGATGTACGAGTATATACCTCATCAAAGAAAATATTTTTATGATTATGGATTATATCTATGAACTATTCAATTTACGTTAGGTATTTTACAAGTTTGGAATTATCCGTTGCAATTCATAAACTGACCTAGTGTATGACATTGTATAGAAATGGCGCTCAATAGAAGGAATGTGAACTCCAGCAATACGGATGATCCAAAGAGTAAGAAGGATCATATATTTCACGGTATTAAGCCAACATTTATAAGGTAAATTGTCTCCCATGTAATCTTAACATATGAATAAATAGTACCATGAGTTAATAAGATAAGTAAATAATTCTCTGAGCCCTATGGATTTGAAGGCAAGGAAGAGAAGAAAATGATAAAAGAGAAAAAGTAGGATAAAGGGAAGAGGAAAAAGAAGGATTTTCCGATATGTGATAAATATGGAAAGAATCACCTTGGTAAATGATTGAAGGGAATGGGAGTATGTTTAATCGGTGGAGAAAAAGGACATCGAGTACGTGATTTCAAAGGTAAGAAAAAAGTTTCAAATGTACAATGCTTCATATACAAGATGTTGGGATACTACGTGAATCAGTGTCCCAGTAATCAGTGTATACCTTAAATGATGCTATTGGATAGTAATCAAGTTATGATACAACCTCTGATGAAGAATAATGACTAGTGTTCTTATGTTGTAATTATAGTATTATTTCATTTGAGTGTTGTATCAAAAATATATTGGTTATATGAATTATGGAGATAAATAAGGATTGTACTACAGTGCTATTTTATTGAGGATTTGACATTATATGGTTCTATGAAAAGTGACTTAATAGTAAGCTACACTTTTTAGGAAAATACATGGTTGAAGGAAATGTAATCCTTAATATGGTCCTGATAATGAGGTAGTGATTTTGGAATAAGAGATGGTTGATTTGGATAAATTATTTTTGATATTCTTGACTTCCTTTGAACTGATTAATAGTTTTTTTATTTCATCATTGTTGGAATATTCAATATTTTTGGATATAAAGAATCTATCCAGTATTATATAAAGTTTAAGGGAGCATGAATGTAATCAATAAGGTTTTATGTTAATTCTGGGTGTTACTATGTTTTAAAATAATACATGATGAAGGTGTTCAAAAGTTATTACGTGGAAAAAAGGATCATCATTATGTTTACCTTCTTTATAAATTTTGGATTGTGAGTTTGGATAGAAGTATTATCAATAAGTCTATTTTGAGATTATTTTTGGATTGCCATCAAAAGGACAACCTGGAGGTCAGGCGGCAACCCATCGTGTCCGAGAAGGTTGCGAGACTTGAACCTGCAACTAAAGGGTGAAAAAGGTATATCACTTACCACTGGCCGACGTGATGTCCTAGATTGAATAATGTCGTTTTAAAAAAAAGGTCTTCTAGATGAATTAATAATTAATTTTTTTTGAACCCTATACAAATAGGATAAATATAATATTTTTTTAATTTCTATTATCTTTTAGAGTGAAAGATGAGTTTGTGGTAGAAATTAGTTCAAGGATGGAAATATACATGTCAAGTATATATTTTTCTTCTTCTCTTATTCTATGAAGAATTTAATTCTTAAACTTTAGTGAAGGATACTTAAAAACAAAAACTTGTTATCCTAATACCATATGTTTTGTTGAACTGATGGTATTTTAAATCATCATAGATTGATGGATTTGAGGCCCTCAATTTTTACACTAGTTTATGATTGATGACCTCAATCACTCCCTATAAATATTTACATTTTTCCTCTAATTATGTGTCTCTAATTTCCACCAATGTTCTCCTAATAGAGATCCTAATTTGTTGGTGACCCTTTCATTTCACTTTTCCTCTTATTAAGACTAAATTTTATTAACCCAATTTCCGATGTGGGTTTTCCCACAAAGGAATTTTCTATTTTCAGCCTTTTATTTTCGATGAAAAATTTCAAATTGTGAGGATTCAATTTATTGAATGAGGGAATAATGTAACACCCCATGATTTTATAGTATGTTATTTCTTCAATGTGATTCAATAACTTTCACTACACACAACACCGAGTTCAAGCGCACCACGACTTACCAAACTAGTCGTTCAAAAGAGGTTATGAATATTATTAACTAAATTTTGAAGTTTATATAATCCTTATAATTTTTGAATCCATATTATGAGTTTCTTAGACATAATGTAAGAAAAAAGTCATTTTTTTCAGATAGAAGAAGTATTTTTTTAGAAAATGAAATTTTAGAGCCTTTTAAAGGAGAACCCTATTTAAATCCAATATTTGAAAATTATATACATTAAATATGACTAAATAAATTTATTCTTTAAAATGGGGACATCAAAATTTACTTTGTGTAATTTTTTGGAATTTTTCCGATAAATTTCATTTTTTAATGAATAGTGAAAATATTGTATTTTAATTGAAAAGTGCCTTTTAATCTAATTTATTTATATGGTTAGATTATCTTTTTAATTGGTTTTAAAGTATAATTATAAAATTTTTTTACCATTTAATTCAATGTTTATTGAAATTAATTTCACTTTGAAATTGGACAAAAACAAATATCAATCCTTTGATAGTTATTGTTGCTTTAAAACACGCTATTTGTTTTGACAACGGGAATTAATTTTAAATTAATTAATGAAACTTATATGTTTTTAATTTGGTAAAATAGACATCATTTTTGAATTTGGAATATCAAATATAGCTTAGGCTGAAATTTTGGTATTTTTCTGAGAAACATCAATTTTTTATGAATAGTGGAAAACACCGACTTATTAGTCAAAAGCAACTTTTTATTTAAATATTTACTTATTTTATTTAAATTTATTTTAGGTAAAAATATATAAATAATACCTATATATGTTCAAAATAATTCATTGGAGTAATTTTATAATAAGTTTAGATATATAAAAAATTTATTAAACTTTTTACCGTCTTTTACCCACCTCATAGGAGTATTTGAAAATTTGCATAAAACATAATTTTACAGCTTTTTTGAATTGAATATCAAAAATCTGAGAGACACGGTTAACCTCAATAAGTAAAAATGTGGTTCGATAAGATGAAAATAATTTTTGGTGAATAGTAACTTTTGACTTTTATTTACTGCGGTTAAAGGTAAATAGTGTAATTCAAGGTAAAAAGAATATTGTAATAACTCCAAATTTATTTAACGCATGTTCTAACCTCATTAGATGAGTAATTTCTGACCATGGACATCCTTGGGATGATTTTGGGACCCCATGGAGCCACTTATGAATGATAATTACACTTTATATTAATTAATTTAAAGTAAAGGCAAAATTGACATAAACAAAAATCTTTTAGTTATTAATTTTTATATGCTGTTATATAAGTAATATTTATGAATATAAATATTCATTGGAAAGATAAAAATATTTCCTACATCATGGTATTTTTTTTATAATTTTTATACATCTAATAATTTAAATTATTTATGACACAATAATGATGTAGTATTTACCTCATTAATAAATGATTTAAATAAATTAGATTATAAATATTAAAATAATATCCATAACATGTCCAATTGTTATTGGATAATTTATTTTCAACCATTAGTCATCATATCTTTGACCCTAATTTTTTTGGACCTTTAGAAACTGAATATCATTATATAATAAAATAATATTTTCACACTTTCCTAAAGATCCCCTCTTCCTCCTTATAAAAGGAGACCACTTCTAACCAATTACTCACACCTATAAAGCCTTTAGGATCGTCCAAAATCATCCAAATTAATCTCCCTATATCTCTCTCCTCCTACTATAAGCCTTACCTTAGGCAAAGGGCACTTTAAGAAGTCCCTTTGGTTCAAACCAAATGAAGTTACCCAAATTAAAGGTAATAGTTTATCTTAACTTCTTTTCTTTTATTTTAATTCACCGACCCCTAAACACTTTTTATTACTTTCTATTATAAAAACAACAATATAATAAATATTCTATGATATTTTTATGAGAATTATTCAAACTAAACTAACACACACCTCCATCTAATGGGTGAAAAATATAATGTTTTTGTGGATTGAAAACTAACACCTCGCGAAACAATTATTGTTCAATTATCACCTACCACCTCTCATGGTGGCCATTATGATGGCACTGTATTTATATATGATATATATATTACCTTTATTTTTTCTTCATGCTTTTTTATTTTTATTTTATAGCATACCTTATTGGTTTCCATTATGGATGAATGCGATAATTTCATTTTAGGAAGTGTGGACTACCGCCCCCTCAAAGTGATATGACTCATTAATACCATATGTGGGATGTATAAAGGATAGAGTTAATGATATTATATATTATATTATACTGAAATTATAATATATATGTATCATTATGTTTTTATTCTATTAAAATAAGAAATAGAAATGAAAGTAGTGTTCATGCGTACGTACGACTTACCGTCTTCATAAACGGTGCATTTCATTTCTTACCATAAAAATGATATGTACTGTTATAAATACATTTTTATAATGGATATATATGATACATATGATATCTAAATCATTAATATCATTTATTATATAATGAAATTTTGACCATGTGAAAAACTTTTAACTATAAAGTGTTCATTTTTTACTCAAGTGCCAAATATTGACAAAACGAACGTTATTAACTTAAATGATTACATAATGTTTATAACATGGTAAAAAGTGATATTAAAGGAATAATAAACATTAAAAAGGTTATTAAGCAAGTAGAAATTAACTTTAGTTTATAATTCATGATATTAAAGAACAAACAGGTCATGTCAGACACGAGGTAAGGGGTTTCTTATCTCACTTTTCACTCCGTGAGATTTCCATTGTTCACCACTTATTTATTGCATGTGGTGTATTTTGTACTACCATTTGATATATATTATCATAATTGTCATTATTATTCATGGTATTATGTGATTCATTTTGTGTTTATTGACTATTTTTCATATGACTTTATTGATTACAACAAGGTAAGGGTTAATTTCACAATCTCTTCATTATCCGAGGTTATTTACATGTAATCGTCTACTGGGACCTCTTTATCATCCGCATCCATGTTTCATAAAAATGTATTCCAAAACATTTTTACTATTTACTAGACTATGGTTTGAATTCATTTATACCCTTGTTTGACTTTTTATAAAATGGTTTGAAAGGAGTCATTCTGTCGTTTTCCAAACAAGTTACTTTTAACCTTTTCGACAAAATCAAGGTAAGAATGTATTTTTTTTTAACTTATTCGGAAGGTGTATCTATTTTCCACCGTTATAACATCATCAAATCTTCCATTAAAATCTTATAATAATATTTCCAAAATAAATGTTTTCATTATAATTATGTGACTCTTAAATGATTTCAAAATAGAAAGATATATTTCCCTAAAAAACGTTTTGATTTCATCTATGTCAACATCCTTTGATGGATTTTAAGTTTATTTAAAGTTGATTTATTATGATACAGAACTTTCATATTGTATTGAAGGTATTGTGATATGTTTGACTATGGATGTGTTATTCGTATACTATTCATGGTTTATGGTTAAAGTATTGACATTTCATATGCTAGTTTTAATACGAATGTTTATGTTATATTTCTACCTTTTCTTAGGATGAATGTATTCGACTAGTAAGTTGTGGGTTGGGGACTGGTAAAAGTAAGCCCTCTGTATTGGGGTCCAGTTATTGCAGACCCTCCGGAATGAAGTTTTGTTACATAGGCTCTCTAGGATGGAGTCTGATTAGAGAGGCTCACCGGGTTGGAGTCCTATTACAGAGGTTCTCTGGGATGGAGTCCGGTTTCAGAGGCTCTCTAGGTTTGGGTCCGGTTACAGTTATCCCATAGATCCTGGAATGATTCCTTGACATAGAAATTAAAGTTTTTTATTATACATTCCCTCATTATAAAAAAATATTGATGGTTCATGTGGTCATTCGACTAGAAGAATACCCATGATTATGTTTTATTATGGCATTATTTACTCAACTCTTATTCCTACCGTAAAAGTATTAATGTTTATTATTGTTAAAGGCATTTTCTTTCAATTATTCACCATGATTAATATTTATGTTATCTTCCACTGTATTTCTTACCCTTACTGAGCTATTGAGCTCACCCATTTCTATGTTTTATTTTTCCCAGGATTCCAAGAAGTGTATTGTGATTGATATGCAGGGTTAAGCTAAGGGAATAATGGCATTCATAAAATATTATTTATTCTATGTTGTATGTTATAAAGTGTAATGTAACATTCATGTATGAAATCTATTTTCCAAGACTTCTAAACTGATTAGTCCTTCCGGACGTGATTCCTTGTAATCATGCCAATGTATTAACATAATGAACCAACTCTGGGTAACTGGGGTTGGGGCATTACAGTTGGTATCAGAGGAAGTTTAGAAATTACTTTGGAAACTAGATTTAGATAAACTCTGATTATAACACATTACCCTAATATAGACTTTGAGGATTAGTATAGAAGAACTTCTTAGAATTTTGGTATTGTAGAGATTTTGTGAGTTTTCCATGCAATACATCCCTGTCTGGATATGAGCAGGTCGAGGCGGCTCTAGCACATATGTACCTAGGGGTAAAACCCTAAAACACCTCTTTGAGCTAGAATCGAATAGGAACTGGTGCATGACAACGGTCCTTGTTGCACTCTTGGTTACGACACTCCCGAGGGGTATTCTTAGGATAATTCTCATTTTCTTTACAAATCATTATGAAGGATGTATGAATATATACCTCACCAAATAAAATATTTTTATGATTATGGATTATATCCATAAACTTTTTGATTTATGTTAGGGATTTTACAAGTTTGGAATTATCCATTGTAATTCATAAACTGACCTAGTGTATGCCATTGTATAAAAATGTCACCCAGTAGAAGGAATGTGAACTTCAGCAATACGTATGATCCAAAGAGTAAGAAGGATCATAAATTTCATGGTATTAAGACAACATTTATAAGGGAGATATTCTCCCATATATTCTCAACATATGAAGAAATAGTATCATGTGTTAATAAGATAAGTAAAGAATTCTATGAGTCTTATGGCTTTGAAGGCAAGCAATAGAAGAAAAGGATGGAAGAGAGAAAGATGGATAAAGGGATGAGGGGAAAGAAGGATTTTCTCATATGTGATAATTGTGGAAAGAATAACCTTGGTAAATTCATGAAGGGAATGGGAGTTTGTTATAAGTGTGGAGAAAAAGGACATCGAGTACGTGATTTCAAGGGTAAGAAAAAAGTTTCAAATGTATAATGCTTCATCTATAAGGCGTTGGGACACTATGTGAATCTGTGTCCCAGTCATCAGTGTAAAACTTAAATGATGCTATTGGATAATAATCAAGTTATTATACTACCTCATATGAATAAGAATTACTAGTGTTCTTATGTAGTTATTATAGGATTATTTCATTTGAGTGTTGTGTCAACAATATACTGGTTATATGAATTCAGGAGATAAATAAGGATTGTACTATAGTACTATTTTATTGAGGATTTGATATTGTCTAGTTCTAAGAAAAGTGACTTAATAGTAAGTTATAAATTTTGTATAAATAAATTGTTAAAGGAAATGTAATCCTTAATATGGTCATGATAATGATGTAGTGATTTGGAATAAGAGATGGTTGATTTGGATAAATTATATTTGATATTATTGACTTCCTTTGAACTGATTGATAGTTTTTTATTTCGTCATTGTTGGAATATTCAATATTTTTGGATAAAAGAAATATATACAATATTATATAATGGATAAGGGAGCATGAATGTAATCAATAAGGTTTTATGGTAATATAGGGTGTTACCAGATTTTAAAATAATACATGATGAAGGTGTTCAAATGTTATTACATGGAAAAAAAGGATCTTCATTGCGTTTACCTTCCTTATAAATTTTGGACTATCAATTTGGATGGAAGTATTTTGGGTAAGTCTAGTTTGACATTATTTTTGGATTGCAATAAAAAGGGCAACATGGAGGTCGGGCGGCAACCTGTCGCGTCCGGCAAGGCCGCGAGATTTGAACCCACAACCAAAGGGTGACAAGGGTATATCACCTACCACTGGCCCATGTGATGTCATGGATTTAATAATGTAGTTTTTTTAAAAAGGTTTGGTAAATGAATTATAAATTCATTTTTTGGAACCTTATAGGAATAGGATAAATATAAAATATTTTTAAGTTTTATTATCTTTTAGAGTGAAAGATGAGTTTGTGGTAGAAATTAGTTAAAGGATGGAACTCTATTTGTCAAGTATATATTTTTCTTCTTCTCTTATTCTATGATGAAATTAATTCTTAAACATTAGTGAAGGAATCTTAAAACCAAAAATGTGTTATCCTAATACCTCATGTTTTGTTGAACCGATGGTATTTTAAATCATCATAGATTGATGGATTTTAGGCCCTCAATTTTTATACTTGTTTGTGATTGATGACCTCAATCACTCCCTATAAATATTTACGTTTTTCCTCCAATTATGCATCTCTAATTTCCACCAATGTTCTCCTAAATGAGATCATAATTTGGTGGTGACCCTTTCATTTTCATTTTCCTCTTATTAAGACTAAATTTTATTAACCCAATTTATGATGTGGGTTTTCCCACAAAGGTATTTTCTATTTTCAACCTTTTTTTCGAAGAACAATTTCAAATTATGAGGACTCAATTTATTTATGGAGGGAAGAATTTAACACCCCAATATTTTATAGTATGTTATATCTTAAAATTAATTCAATAACTTGCACTACACACAACATCAAGTTCGAGCGCACCACGACTTACCAAGCTAGCCGTTCAAAAGAGGTTATGAATATTATTTACTTCTTTTGGAACTTTATATAATCCTTATAATTTTATAATCCATATTATGAGTTTCTTAGACATAATTTTAGAAAAAATTCATTTTTTTCAGATAAAAGAATTATTTTTTTAGAAAATGAAATTTTACAGCCTTTTAATGGAGAACCCTTTTTAAATCTAATATTTGAAACTTATATATATTCAATTTTACTAAATAAATTTATTCTTTATAATGGGGACATCAAAATTTACTTTGTGTAATTTTTTCGAATTTTTTCGATAAAGTTCATTTTTCTTACGAATAGTGAAAATTATTTTCTTTTAATTCAAAAGTGCCTTTTAATCTAATTTATTTATATGGTTAGATTATCATTTTAATTGGTTTTAATGTGTAATTAAAATATATTTTTAACATTTAATACAATTTTTTTATTGGAATTAATTTCACTTTGAAAATGGACATAAACAAGTATCAATCTTTTGATAGTTATTGTTGCTTAAAAACACGCTATTTTTTGACAATGGGAATTAATTTTAAATTAATTAATGCAACTTATACGTTTTGAATTTGGTAAAATCGGAATCATTTTTGAATTCGTAATATAAAATATAGATTAGGCTGAAAATTTTGTATTTTTTTGAGAAACATCAATTTTTATGAATAGTGAAAAACACTGAGTTATTGGTTAAGACCAAATTTTTATTTAAATAATTATTTATTTTATTCAAATTTAATTTAGGTCAAAGTAGATAAATAATGCCTATATATTTTCAAAATAATTCAATGGAGTCATTTTATAATAAGTTTACATATATAAAAATTTTATTGAACTTTTTACCGTCTTTTACCCACCTCCTAGGAGTATTTGCAAATTTTCATAAAACATAATTTTACCACTTTTGTGAGTTAAATTTTAAAAATCTGAGAGACACTGTTAAACATAGTAATCAAAATGTTGTTCAATAATATGAAAATCATTTTTGGTGAATAGTAACTTTTGACATTTATTTATCGCGGTTAAAGGTAAATAGGGTAATTCAAGGTAAAAAGAATATTGTAATAATTCCAAATTACCTTACCACATGTACTAAACACATTGGGTGAGTAATGGAAGACCATGGGCATCCTTGGGTCTATTTTGGGACCCCATGGAGCCACTTATGAATGATAATGACACTTTAGATTAATTAATTTAAAGTATATGCAAAATTGATATAAACAAAAATCTTTTAGTAATTAATTTTTATATGATGTTATATAAGTAATCGTTTTGAATATAAATATTCATTTGAAGAATAAAGATATTTCCTATGACAAGGTATTTTTTTATAATTTCTAGACGTCGAATAAATTAATTTATTTATGACACAATAAGTATACAACATTTACCTCATTAATAAATGATTTAAATAAATTAGATTATAAAAATAAAAATAATATCCAAAACATGTCCAATTCTTATTGGATGATTTTATTTCAACCATGGGTTGTGTTATCACTGACCCTAATTATTTTTGGACATTTAGAAACCAAATATCATTATATAATAAAATAATATTTTCACACTTTCCTAAAGAGCCCATCCCCCCCCCCCCCTTATAAAAAGAGACCACTTCTAACCAATTCCTCACATCTCTCAAGCCTTTAGGCTCAACCAAACTATCCAAATTAAACTCCCTACATCCCTCTCCTCTTTCTAGAAGTCTTACTTTAGGCAGAGGGAACTTCAATAAGTCCTCTAGGTTCAAACTGAAGGAAGATACCCAAATTAAAGGTAATAGTTTCCCTTAACTTCTTTTCTTTTGTTTTACTTCTCTAACCCCTAAACTCTTTTTATTCCTTACTTTTATAACAACACCAGTATCCTCAATATACTAGGATGTTGTTATGAGAAGGATTATAAATACACTTACACAAATTTCCATCTAATTGGTGACGAACATAATGTTTCTGTGGATAGAAAACTAACGCCTCACGAAACGATGATTGTTCAATTACCTCCTATCACCTCTCATGGTGGCCATTATGATGGAACTGTATTTATATATGATATATATATTACGTTTATGTTTTTTTGATGCTTCTTTATTTTTCTTTTATATCATACCATAATGGATTCCATTATGGGTAAACGCGATAACTTCATTTGAGGAAGTGCGGACTACCGCCCCCTCAAAGTGATATGACTCGTTAATACCATATGTGGGACATATAAAGGATGGATTTAATGATATTATATTTGATATTATACTGTAATTATAATATATCTATGTATCATTATGTTTTAATTCTATTAAAATAAGAAATATAAATGAAAGTAGTGTTAATGCATAAGTACGGCTTACCGTCTCCATGAACGGTGCATTTCATTTCATACCCCAAAAATGATATGTATTGTTATAAATACATGTATATACTGGATATATATGATACATATGATATATAAATCATGGATATAATTCTGGATATAATGATCTTTTGACCATGTGAACAACTTGTAACTATAAAGTTTTCATTTTTTACTCAAGTGCCAATTATAGAAAAAACGAACGTTATTAGCATAAATGATTACATAATGTTTATAACATGGTAATAAGTGATATAAAAGGAATAATAAACTTGAAAAAGGTTCTTAAGGAAGTATAAATTAACTTTATTTTATTATTCAGGATATTAAATAACGAACGGGTCAAGTCGGACACGAGGTAAGGGGTTTCTTATCTCACTTTTAATTCTGTGAGATTTCCATTGTTCACCACTTATTTATTACATGTGGTGTATTTTGTACTGCCATTTGATATATATTATCATGATTATATTTATATTCATGATATTCTATGATTCACTTTGTGTTTATTGACTATTGTTTATATGACATGATTGATTACAATGTGGTAATGGTTAATTTCACAATCTCTTCATTGTCCGAGGTTGTTTATATGTAATCATCTACTGGGACCTCTTTATCATCCACATCCATGTTTCTTAAAAATGTATTCCAAAACATTTTTACTATTTACTAGACTATGGGTTAAAGTCATTTATACCCTTGTTTGACTTTTTATAAAATGGTTTGAAATGAATCTTTCTGTCGTTTTCCAAACAAGGTACTTTTATCCTTTTTGACAAAATTATGGCAAGAATGTATCTTTTTAACTTATACGACGGGTGCAGCAATTTTCCACCATTATAACATCATCGAAGCTTCCCTTACAAGATTATAAGAATATTTTCAAAATCAATGTTTTCTTTATAATTATGTGACTCTTAAATGATTTCAAAATAGAAAGTGATATTTCTCTAAAAAAAGGTTTTGATTTCATTTATGTCAACATACTTTGATGGATTTTAAGTTTATTGGAAGTTGATTTATTGTGATACAAAACTTCCATATTGTATTAAATGTTTTGTGATATGTTTGACTATAGATGTTCTATTTGTATACCATTCATTTTTTATGGTAAAATATTGACATTTCATATGATAGTTTTAATATGAATGTTTATGTTATATTTAAACCATTTCATATGATGAATGTATTGGACTAGTATGTTTCGGGTTGGGGACATATAAAAGTAAGCCCTCTAGGTTGGGGACTGGTTAAAGCAGATCCTCCGGGATATATTCCGGTTACAGAGACTCTCCAGGATGGAGTCCGGTTATAGAGGATATCCGAGTTGAAGTCCAGTTACAGAGGCTCTCCGAGATGGAGTCCAATTACAGAGGCTCTCCGGGTTTGGGTCTAGTTATAGTTAGCCCATAGGTCATAGCATGAGGCCTTGACACAGAAATTAAAGTTTGGTATTATACATTCCCTCATTATGAAAAAAAATATTGATGGTTCGTGTGGTCATTCGACTAGTAGAATGCCCATGATTATGTTTTATTATGGAATTATTTACTCATCTCATATTCCTTCCGTAAAAGTATTCACGTTTATTATTGGTTAGGGCATGTGGTTTCAATTATTCACCATGCTTAATATTTATGATATCTTTCGCTGTATTGCTTACCCTTATTGAGCGTCTGATTTCACCCCTTTCTATGTTTTATTTTTCCCAGGATTCCAAGAAGTGTATTGTTATTGATATGCAGGGTTAATCTAAGGGAATAATGGCATTCATAAAGGATTATTTATGTTGTGTTGTATGTTATAAAGTGTAATGTAACGTTCATGTATGTAATATATTTTCCAAGACTGATAATCTGATCGGTCCTTCGGGACTTGATTCCTTATAATCTTGCCAATGTATTAAAATAATTCACCGACACTGGGTAACTGGGGTCAGGGCATTATAGGTGTCACCCTAAGAGTTTAAAGGCCTTGCTAATGCCATGAGATTTCTAACTTTTGGTTTCGTTTGGGTGTCATTATCCCTTGTATGACTATTAGTTTTTGAATGAATCCCTTGTTCCAATGGGTGGTCATATATTTCTTGGTGTTTTATGGGTGTGAGGATAAATTAATGCTCATTTCAGAAGTTTTGGCATGCCTCATGGCATGGTCGTCTGCTTCATAGGTCTTGTGACACTGTTTATTTTTCTTTAGGTGACTCACAAGGTCATAGAACTTTTTTTTAACATTCGTATGAGATAGATCAATTTTGATCCAATTTTATATATGATCCCTATGATACTTGAATTAATATGGTGGGAAACCTATAGATATTATTGAGGATTTTTCATTTTGCTTCTAAGCCTTAGGGTAGTGGGCATTCGTATACACAGGACCCGTTATGTTTCTAAATGATTCGACATAACGATTAATTTTGGTAAAATCATTGAGTCTTGAGTTGTTCTATATGTTTTTTGGTCATATCTATAGTATATTTACCTATGAGTTAAAGAAATAAAGTTTGTCCCCATGCTCAAGATGAATTCCAAGAGACTTAGGTGTTTTAACACGCTAGTCGGTTTGGTTTGGCTTTATTTCTAATGTTTAGACATATGTGAGTGTGACTCAGAGGGGTGTCACGCATAATTTTAAGTTATGTTTGATATATTTTTCTTATGAGCATCTGGTATCTCCCTATTTTAAATGAATAGGACACTCTTAAGGTGGAGATAGTCGCATTAGTTCCAGTAAAAGTGTCCTTCCAAGTCGAAGGAGCACAACAAAGGAGCACCTTTTGGAAATTTTCATTTCTATTTTCAAATTCATATGGGGATAATAAGTATTATAAATATTGGTGCTTACTGGGAATCAGGATGTTGAAGTGGTTGACTGTGTACAAAACCCTTGAGAAACATCATTTGTCATGGATGGACTTTGGGGGTTATGCTTGAATGATCATGGAAATTCATTAGGTGGTAAAAGAATTCTAATCGGTTTGAATGATGGTGTGTTCATAGGTAAATCCAATATTCTGTCAAATGTAGTTGACCTATAGATGATAGGCTAATCTTTTTAGTTTTTTTGTTGACTAGAAACCATGAAAATCCTCTTAGATAATTATGCTAAGAAATTAGCATGTCCCCTATCTTGACGTCATTCTTGATGCACTAGGAGAGTGTCAGTATTGTGTTGTGATAAAGTATTTAAGTTGTTGGGATTGAGATTCAATATCTATTAGGATTCACACAAGATGTGTGGTTTCCTTTTAGGAATGGTTTCTATTGAGTGATGTTGGGGATCCCAAGTAGTAATGCCTTGGACAAACTCTTGGGCCCCATATGTTTCCATTTTATGTGAATTCTAGGAGGATGCCTCTCTGGGCTCATTCAATGTTTTTGATATGTACGCCTTAGCCTTGTATCAATGTCTCTTTGTAAATATAGGGTATTTACTACATTGGTATAGTTTTTTGGACTCTAGTTTGATGAATCTGAGCATACCCCATACTTTTTTTGAGATTAGGGGTTTTGTTAGTAGGTGTAATGACTCCAATTAGATGGAGCTATATGAAACCCTTACTCATTCTATGGCATGAAATATTAATGGACAAGTGATGGTTTGATCAAGGAATGTCACTCAAAGTCAGGTATGGAATTTAGTGAGTATGTTCATTGTAGACACAAGATGATTTGGAGGAAGGAATTGCAATTTAGTTTGAAATGATCCACCTTTCTATGTTTGGAACCTTTGAGATGAATCAGATGGAGGGTATCAACTTGTTTTCTCACCTTGTTTGATGTAAATAGTCATAAGGAAACATTTTGAAGCATGTCATCGGGTTAATACATGTGTGGATTAAATTTCAGTAGTGTCTTCTTGGAAATATTATGCAACCAATTCTATTTGGTCAGTCTAGAATTTTAGTGTTTCTTTATGATGGGGTCCCTGATATGACCACAAAAGCAATCATGTTAATTCTATTAAATAAATCACTCCTTCAATATCACTTAAAAGATTAGATATGTACTTTGTAAGGCAATTATGATGTTAGAGGTACTGTAGATTAAAATTTTCCCCTTTTAATGTGAATACCTATAGAGGGGATCACCACTAGACATATTTTTAAATAGGTGAAAATGTGATCATTTCTCCAGCTAAACAGACTTAGATAAGTGTCGTCTCAGTGTTTCAGTTGGAAAATGTGCATTGGTTCAGGTTTTTATGGCTTACTTGTTGTGTTCCTAAATAAATTCTATGAGGTGCATTGGGCATTTAGAAACTCTACGCGACCATTATAATGTGACTTCATGACCCATGTAGGTCGGTTGATGTTTTCTTTATTCGATAAGGATTCTCAGGGATGAGAAGTTATAAGTTTTTTTGTAGTAGTGACCCGTGTTTTTTCACCAGAAAAGAATCCAAATGATTTTTAACTCTTGTAGTTACTAGACGGGGTGTTTTTAAAACCAGGATTGAGAATAAAATTTAATGATTTTGAATGCTTATAAGTTTTGTTTGTAGACCTTAGTGAAGGCCCAAGGGATACCATGGTTGTCTCGTTGAGTTTTGGAGGTGATGGGGTTTAGAAATATCATGTTTAGTGGGCCTGTACAGTGTGTGTAGTTTTTCTAAAACTGTATATCCCCTAGTGGTAATCTTGTGTCCTATTTTGAAGGTAAAAATGTGGAGCCCAATGGGATACACATAGTTTTCCCAAACTCTATGTCTATCATGCACAATTTGTTCCAATTAGGAAGTACCTAATCACTATTCACCACATGGTTTGTGTACAGTTATGCTAATCATTCAGGACAAACCATACGAGGTGGATCCCGAGGTAGAGGGTGTTGCACGATTGGTGCACAGTTTGGCTAACTATGTGACCCAAACTATGCAGTCGGTTTTTTTTAAAAAGTCAATAAATTAAATAAAAATAAAAATAAAAATATATTATGTTGAAAACTCAATCTTCCTTACCTTCTCCTTTGTGTCACACAACTCCCCTCCCATCTCACATGGTGTGCACGACACCCCTTCTCACCATCCTCTTTGTTCGACAATTTCATATGGTTTCTTCAGATTTCTCATTCAATCCTTTAGGGTAAAGGTTTTAGATCTATCCTCTCCCTATTTTTCACAAATTTTCCATCTACCCATTTCCCTTTTGTTTTGAAAGAATCCTAGGGTTAGGGTTGAACTAGTTTTGGGTGTTTTCTTCCATTGTTAGGTTGTGAAATGGCTCTCTTGGATCGGCCATATTCGTACTTCAGCATCCATTGATAAAGGGAATTTGGTTCGGATTATTTCAGTCTATATATCATCATTTTTGAGTATGTTTTCCTCCATTATTCCTTATTTTTCATTTCTATTTGGGGGATCTCATATTTTCTGAGGTAATGGTAATTTTCTTTAAGTGTGTTAGGCCTTACTGTGATGGTTTTGAGTTTCCATTTTCAAAGGTGACTTGCTGCGTATGCATAGGTAGGAAGATATATATGTAATTTCCCCCATTATATATATATATATACTCATGGTGGTGAATATATATATTATGGATAGGTGTTCTTATGTATATATATGAAAAATGAATATAGGTGTAACTGGAAATGAGTGTATGCATATATAATCATATATGTAAGGACACCCTTGTACATATTCATGGCCATGAGAATATGTACATGGCGTCTAGGATTCCTTATATATATGTGAGGGTTCATATACTCAGAGGCAAGAAAGGGTATATTTGAGTGTCCGCTGATGAAAGCATCAATTTCCGTAGTGTTTTGGCATGGTCTACTTCTTGAGGTAGGATCCCTTTCCATTTCCCATTAAATTTAAGAATGAATTAATTGATTATTTTCTCACCTTCCTTATTTTTTTATTAGTGTTGTATGGTTTTTAGAATATATTCTTCTTTAATGTTAATTGAGTGTGATTCATAAATTAAATGTTTAATATGTTAAATGAGTTGTTTCAAGAAAAATGTCTCGTTTTAATAATAAAACCCCCTGATGGAGGTGTGTTGTCTTCTAAACTAAAAATTATTTATTAGTGATATAAACCATGTTTATCTTGTCGCAATGCTTTTAATATATGATTTGATTCCATTGTTATGGATAATTTAGTGTCATGTTTATAACATAACCCTTAGAGATGTCCCTATGTGATTTCCCCCTTGATGCTCAAATGCTTATTGCTCAGAACACCAAATTTGATTTTGGATTATCCTTAAAATGTAATTTCCCTTGATACATGAGTATTAAATGGAACCAAATACACCTTCTAAGTAATTGTCCTATATTTTAATTGGAATTAACCGTGTTCCAATGGCACCTCATAAGTGCTCATTAAGCTTATTAAATTGGTTTATCTTTCTTTATTAAATTAAATGGCATGTATTAATGGTTTTGTTGGATCGTAATATAAATGTATATATATATTATATGTCACAATACAAGAGGGGTGAATTTTAGGTTTAAGAACATGGTATTTAAACGCTTAAGAAAGAACTTATTTTATGAGATATTAAACTAATACAGTTCACAATCAATACAATTTACCACATAGGTCTTGGATCCGATGAATAAGATATGTGGTAATACAACTAGTAATGGAATAACATTTGTATTTGAATTGAGTACAATGATTGGAGTAATACAAAAATAAATGATTATACCTTATCGAGTATAGAATGTATTAATACAATATGTAATGAATGAATCATAATTTAAACAATTACAATAATAATAGAATATGAAGAGAAAGAAGAAACAATGTGATTCCCTTTATATTTAAAATATCATTGTAATTGTAAAGGTATTATAATTATTTTATCACAAAGAGAAGGGTATCCATTCACCAAAGATAAGAGGTCTGTCTTACCACCACCATGGTAAGCCCTTGATATGATGATTGACACGACTATCTTTCTATCCCGAGAAGCCCTCAGTTAAGAAGGTAATCAGCACCTCTGTCTTTCAAACAATTGAATGCCCTCAATACGATGATTGAGATCACATCTTCTTATCCCCAGAATCCCACAAATCTTTATTATAATGATCGGATGCACAAAGCACAAACAATTCACTTATAGAAGTACAAGAAGTTGGACCAAGTCATTCTCTTCTTGTATATTCACATCTTTTGAAAGAATCAAGATGGAAGTCACACTATGTCTCTATAGAACTTGATAGAAGAAAAAGATGTGTATTCTAGATTGAATTGCCTCCTAATGTTAGTCCTCAGGTTCCAACAGTCATATTTCTTCTAACAGTCATATTTCTCCGAAAAACACAGAGGGACTTGGACACCTAGCATTAAAATTGTCAAAACAAACAAAATACATGACATCTTTTTAATTTGTAAATAACCAACTCAAAGATATCCATTCAGTTATAAAATAGTAAGTACAAAAGTTATGAAACAATGAGTATGGTAAACATGTAATCAGTATTGAAGTAAGATAATAGTATAATGCATTACATGGGTACGATTAATAATATTGTCATAATACATGTCATGACTATAATGTATATAGTGGTTATTATACAAAACATGGTTATGATGCTTAACATGGATAATATGCACATCTGTTCTGATTTATATTGTGGTTAAAATGTGAGATATATAATCTGGCAATGATGCATGATTATGATTCAATACATAACCTGGTTACGATTCTTGATTATAATGCATGTGGTTACAATGCATAACGTAGTTATGGTACAGGTGATTATGATGCATGTCGTTACGATTCATAAACTGGTTATGATACAGGTTATTACGATGCTTGTGGTTATGATTCATAACCTGGTTATGATACAAGAGATTATAATTCATGTGGTTACAATGCATAACCTGGTTACGATATAGGTGATTACGATGCATAAAACAATATATCTAGTAATGTTGAAAAAAATATACATGATTATGACAAGAATACATCATATATGAAAAAAATGTGAGTTATTACGATTGTAAAACCACATACATGATAAAAAATATATATGATTACGATATGTGTGATTTGAGATTTCCAAAACAAATGACTGATTGGAATGTCAAAACATGTTTCTACTCAAAAATCTCCCCCTTTTTGGAAACCAAAAAAAATAGAACACAACAAAATAATGACTTATCTCCCCTTGAGTTTAATAACCCTTCTAAAAGTAATAGTTAATACGACTAATTCCACCCTTGGTTTAAAAAAACTCACAAGGGATCGTATTTTTTTACTTTTACATGAGATTTATCCCCCTTAATTAGATATTTATGAAATTATTCTTTTCAAACCATTTATCCCCCACCCTTGTGACTTTCAAAAATAATAAGGTAAATTATTCATTTCCTACAAAAGGCTAGAGAAACAATGTTCAAAATAGTAATTGTTACTTGAAGCAATATTTCATTACAACAAGAGTTCAAACATCATTATTTCCCCTTTTATTTTTCCAAAAGATTACAAATTGAGAGATTCATCTTCTTAAACTCATTTTTATACTCTATGATTTTGTTAAGAGCTTCTTGATGAGACTTCAGCTTCTTATCTTATTCAGAAATAACCCTTTCTTGCTTTTGGATCCTATCTTCAGGAAGATAATTAATTACTTCCTATCTTTAAGTCTTGTTTCCTAGTTATTGAAATCATATAACCTGAGTCTGTAGGACTTCTCTAGGATAACAACTCTATTTGAGAGTGAAAAAAACTTATTACTCTCATTCTGTAATTTTTCCTTTAGACCAACTAGCTCTTCAGAGACTATTCCTTGAGAGGTACCATGTCTTTGAAGGACTTCAAGCTTTTCCTCCAACTCAACATCCATCTTTTGATACATAGAGTTGATAACATTAACCTAATTTTCCAATTCATCCTATTTTTTCAAATTATTCTTGATTCTATTTTCAATATTTTATGAACACTTCATAACCTTATTGCAAGACTTATTCTTCTAAAAATCACATTCCTTGAAAATATTGTAATTGGCTTCAAGAATTGGAAACATGTCTATAAGAGACTTGACAGAGTCTGTTTTATCATTGTGTGCATTTGAAAGGACTTGTAATCTGGCGTCAATATTTGTAATGAAAGGTATCATCTTCTCTAATATACTCAAACTTGTTCGATGTACTGAATTCCTTTCACAGTGATTGTTCTTTTAGAATCTGTGTATCTAGTGTATTGTGGTAGATCACTGAAATGAGTCTCAGTGCCGATCACTTGAGATGGATGATTTTTATTCTTATCGGATTCTTCCTATTATATATCTGAAATCTCAATAACATTCTTGGAGAAAAACTTTTTAGAATATTTCTTGGAAGGCCGAGGATCTGGAGATGGATAAATAAATGATGTAACTTCTGAGGACTATACGGTATGACTCCTTTTTTGAATCTTCTTTATCTTCCACTTCAATTTCTTCTTGTCCATGTTCTTATTCCTCTTCTTCTTCATGATCTTTTTCATCTTTCCCTTATTCTTATTGTTCTTATTCTTCTTCTTCTTCATATTCTTGAGCAAGAGGTTGTGTAGTCGATTGTTTAGAAGATTGTTTATCCTTGGCTTTTACAGCTGCATCTGATTGAGTCTGAACTGGTGGCTACCTTATTATAATTCCAGTCTTTTCATTCTCATCTATTTTCAGTAGAGTATCAATGTCAATTATTTTATCCTTTATCTTCTTCATCTTCTTCTTTTTTTCGTCTTATTTTAAAGCTTATACTGGTCTTATTTTCAAATCCAATGCTTATATGGGATCGAAACCAAACTGTGGATCCCCTTCTTTCCATTCATTATTTTTCTTTCTCCATTCAGAAGTAACCACATTAAATATAGTCTTTTGTATATTTGATGTCTTGGGAGTTGTAGTCTTAACTACCTTTATTTTATTCAATGTTTTCTTGGATGCCTTAGAAGTTTTCTCACTACCTACAACTACTTCCTCTTCATTCTCAATATCCGAGTCATTCTCAAAAAAATTTGATTAAGGATTGAATCATAAATTGAGACTCTTTATTTTATCCTTACTGATTTGGGTATCCTTGAAGGAAGTCGGATATGACTTGTTTGCAACATTACACAAGCTCACACATTCTTTTAGAAACATACTGATAATGGTGGGAAACATGATCTGCTATGATTTTATATCACCTGATTTGAACTTCTTAACTATTAGGAAGATAAATCCCATAAGGTTGAAATTTATCATGATCACCAAATAATCAAGGGAATACACATTTAAATCATTCAATGTTTCATTTTCACCCATTCTCGGCACCTAAAACCCTTGTATCCAGAGGGCTATGAGTCTATTACCTCCTGATAAATGACTTAGTTTTCTCCTTTACTCATGAATCTCAAAAAGTGATTCTTCAGCTTTAGACATATCAAAAGTTTAATCATATTATAGTAATTTATGAGAATTGCATAGTGAATCACCCTCAAATTGAACACCTAAAAATGCAGTTTCTTTTTTATATATGTTGTATAACTCTTGTCATACATCATAAAATAAATCTTAAGAGCCATGTATATCTCTACTGATTTATAAAATTGTAACACCTCATCATGATACAAAAAATCCTAATTGGAATTTGGTCTTTTCACACAAATGGATTCCCATACTTGGAAAATAATAATCCTTATTAAATATGAATCAAAAGTCACATAAAAATCTCAGAAGACTAATCTTTCACCTAGAAAGGTCATGGAATGGAATTATTTTGGAGAAATTTCTTTCGGAAATGTAGTAATAGACTCAACCATGAAAGACTAACTCGAACCTTGAAGATCCTCCTAGATACAAATTATAAGTAGATCTATGATTATGAAATCTAATTTAGGAACCAATTACAAACCAAGCTGACTATTTAAAGAGGAAATGGTCTTGAGAGATAAAAAATAGAATATTTTGATATGGGATAGATTATTTTTAAAAATAAATTGATGGTCAATATTAGATCTAAAAGATCTAATAGTTGATAATGATTTCTAACTCTTGAGGTTATCCTTAATAGAATAATTGTATTTACACTAAAACCTATTATGAAAGAAATGAAATAATTGAGAAACAACTAATTAAATAACCAAAATAAGTCTTTAGAAATTTACATATCAGAGTATCGGGAGAGATGGATTGGTTTAAATATATTATCCTTATCAAAACAATACAAACAATAAAAATGTAAAATCGACTAGAATTATAAAACTGATAAAATGAAATAGGAAGGTACTAATAATTTAGCACCGATAGGATAATCCAATACTAATAGTCTAGAAATGACATGGTAATACAACACTGATAATATAGTACTGATCAACTATTTCAATTTCGATAGTTTAGTACCGATAAAGTATCATAATACTGAATGTTTAATCTAGTACTGATAATTATGATGCTGAAACATGAAACTAAAAAAATGAAACTAATAATCTGTAAAAACTAATACATAAAACTGATTATAGTGAAATCGATATTCATGTAGAACCGATAAGTGAAAAACCGATAACGCAAATCTAATAAAGTAAAACCGATACATTTAAAGGAAATAAAATATAATGGATTAAAACCGATAAATATAAAACTGAAAAATATATAGGGTAAAATTGTTAAACATGAAATTTAAAGGTGTAACCGATAATATTATGTATACTCCCCCTTTGAATAGGAGTAACTTAATGTAAGGATATTGGTTAGAAAATAAATAGATGTGAATGATTACTTTATAATGATCATTCCTAGTTTCTATTAAATTTATTCAAATCTATCAGAAGATAATGGTTTTTTGAAAATATAAGCAAGTTGTTCTTGTGTTCTATTGAATTATAAAATAATATCTCTTTATTGTGTGTGATCTCTAATAAAGTGATTCCTAACATCTATGTGTTTTTCATGTGAGTGGTGTGAAGGGTTTTTACTAAGAGCAATGGAACTAGTATTGTCACATAGTACTTGAGTTTTGGAGAAACTCAAGCCATAGTCAGTGATTGTGTGTTGCATCCACAACACCTGAGCACAACAACTTCCTGCTACTACATATTCAGCTTCAGCAGTAGAAAGTGACACTGAGTGTCTTCTTGCATGACCAGAAAATCAAAGAATATCATATGAAATGATATGTTCTAGATTTACTTCTTCTATCCATAATAAAACCACCAAAGTCAGTATCTGAAATAGTTTTAAAAAAAATCATTTCCCAAAGAATAAAGTAGTCCGAAATCCATAGTTCTCTTTAAGTAGCAAAAAATTCTTTTCACTGCTTTAAAATGAGATTCATTTGGATTAGATTGGTATCTTGCACATAAGCACACTAAAAACATTAATTCTGGACAATTAGTTTTCAAGTATAACAAACTTCATATCATACCTCTAAATGTTGTTTGATCCACTGGTTTCCAAGCTTCATCAAGATCAATTGAATTTGAGGTACCGATTGGAGTGATAATACTTTTAGTGTTGTCATATCTATAATTTTTTAGCAAGTATTTGACATACTTATGCTGAGATATATAGGTGTTTTGGGATATTTGAAAACCTAAAAAAGAATGTTAACTCACCCATTATACTCATTTCAAACATAGATTTAATTAGATTTGCAAAAGAATCAGTTATAAATTGCTAAGTTGATTTGAATATAATGTCATCAAAATAGATTTGAACAATCAAAATGCTTTTTTTTTCAATTTATAAAATGAGTTGGTTCTACAGTACCGTTTACATAATTGTTTTGTTAAATAAATCTTGTAATTCTATCATACCATGCTCTAGGGGATTTTTAAGAGCATAAAAAGCTTTACTAAATTTAAATACATGATTAGGATGATTTGAATCTACAAAACTTGGATATTGTTCTAAAATAAATTCAATTTGTACAATACCATTAAGAAATTCACATTTTACATCCATTTGAAAAATATTGAAAATGAATTATGCTATAAATTCTAATAGAATTTGAATAGATTCCAGTATAGAAATCGGAGCATAAGTTTCTTTATAGTCTATTCCCTCTTTTTGATTATAGACCTTAGTGACAAGTATTGATTTATTTCTTATAATGACTCCATTATTATCACATATGTTTTTGAAAAATCATTTTACACCAATTACAGTTGTTTATTTAGGTCTTTCAACCAAGGTCCATACTTGATTCATTTCAAATTCATTTATTTCATCTTTCATTGATTTGATCTAATATTCATCACCTAAGGTCTCATTAAAAGTTTTATGTTCAAATTGAGATAGAAAAAAAGATGTTCTATTTCATTTCTCAAGGAATTTTTGGTTCTTACATGTTTATTTACATCACCAATGATTATATCACACGGATGATTCCTAAGAAACAATTGATTTGGGTTTTGTAAAACATGATCATCAACATAAGATATAAATTATTTTAGGGTAAATGTTTTAGAAACATTTTTCTGAGTATTTACCCTTTCAAAAGAGTTTTCAATCAATGGTTGATAATCAATTTGTGAAAACATGTCAGTTGATGTAGGTATGAGTTGTTTAAAAACAAATTGTTCAGTTTCATCAAATTTTATATGCACTATTTCCACAACAGTACAAGAGTTTTTATTGAAAACTCTATAATCCTTAGAAGTAGTGGAATAACCTAGAAATATTCCTTCATCAGATTTGGGTGAAAATTTATGTAAATTATTTTTAGTATTCAATGTGAATACTTTGAGTCCAAATACTCTGATGTAATAGACATTGGATTTTTGGAAAATCCACAATTCATAAGGTGTTTTATTAATAAAAGGTCTAGTTAAAACATGATTTATAGTATAGCATGTAGTAATACCATCTTCAGCCGAAAAATTATTAGAAATTTATTATTCACTTCACATGGTTCTCTTCATTTCTTGAATAATATGATTTATTATTTCAACAGCACTATTTTACTAAGGGGTTCTTAGGGAAGAAATGTTTTGAGTAATACCTTTCTTACTAAAAAAGGTTTCAAAATCAGAATTTTGAAATTCTCCACCATGATCCCTGTGAATAGTTATCTGTGGTAGGTTTTTATCATTTTTAACCTGGACTATAAATGTTTTGAAATATGAAAAGGATTCAGATTTCTTTTCTTGAAAATAGATATAGCATCCCTCCTTTTTGTCACATAAACATTCATTACATTATACAAAACTGAGGATCTTTAAGGTTTAGTGTCTTGGAAACCAGGAACTTAATACATGAAACAAAAAAAAACATTCTTCTTAATCACTTGAAAGGATTCTCCTTATGTTCATCCTAGGTTAATTACTGCATCTCATAACTTGGGTACATACATCAAAAGAAAGGGTGAGCAAAAGGCCCAATAAGGGAAACAAGGGAAACATTTAACATGTGAACTTGAGATACATCAATAAAGTCATGAAAAGAACTTTAAGGCAGAAGAATGAAATCATGAGGCATATCATAATAAAAATAACGTATTTGATAACATGAAGATGTGGCTACAATATTTAATATTGACAATAATTTTTTTTCCACCAAGTTCCATCCCCAAGGTGTCATTAAAAATTACCAAGGTTATCCACCAAGCATCGTTAAAAATAGTCATCTCTAGAGATTAAGTCTTTAGCCAATGCATTGGAGTGCTATCAGGGCGCACCCTTGACATGTCTTTATTATCATGTGAGCCACATATATCATCCTCAATCATTTCATAAACAACCCATATATCAAAAAAAAGTAATGGGTTTCATTTCATAATCATAACGTTTAAAAACTACTTTAAAGACATGATATGTACGTCCCTTTAAAACCCACAAAAAAGAAAGGTGGGTCTCATATATGTAAATACCATAATTTAAAATAGAAAATTTTGGTATATATGTGAATACCCAAATAGAAGAGAGATCTTTGAGTGTTCAATTAATAAAATAAAAGAACTTTAGAAAAAGAGAGATACATTTTGAGGCGGAAATTCTGCAGCATAACAACTATGTTTTGGGGTTTTAAAAAACATTGAAAAGTGAGGGGACATGGGTCAGACAATTATAAATGACCTATAAAACAATAGAGGGACAGAATATGAGGATATATGAACATGGAAATGAAATTTTAAGGACATACCATTTGAGATGAAAAACATGGAAGGAAGACAAAAACAAGATTTCTCTTATGAAAATTCGGCAGCCTAACAGCATCACTTAAACTTCAAAAAAATGAATTGAGGAGATCAAATAGGGTCTCTCATCGTATGAACATAAAATATAGGTATGATAGATATAGAGATCATACCATAACATAATGTAACATGAAATACTTGACAAGAAAATAGAACTTGAAAATGAGAAGGGTGAAAGAATCCCTTAAAATTAAAATTCGGCAGCCCAATGGCATCACTTAAACATCAAAAAAATAAATTGAAGAGATCAAATAGGGTCTCTAATCATATGAACATAAAAGATCATAATGATAGATATATATATAATACCCCAACATAAAAAAAGAACATGAAAGACTTGACATGAAAATAGATCTTGAAAACGAGAAGGGTGAAAGAATCTCTTAAAAATTCAGCAGCCTAATGGTGCCACTTAAACTTCAACAAAAATGAATTGACGAGATCAAATAGGGTCTCTCATCATATGAACATAAAAGATCAGTATGATATATTTAGATATCATACCCCAACATAAAAAAAGGAAAATGAAAGACTTGACATGAAAATAGATCTTGAAAACGAGAAGGGTGAAAGAATCCCTAAAAAAATTCGGCAGCCTAACGGCATCACTTAATCATTCATAAAACGAATTGATGAGAGTAAGAGGGGATATCTCATCAGATGAACATGAAAAGGGAAGTAAGTGGAATATAAAGGAAAATCCTTTAACTTAAGAGCAGGGAGCATAAAAGAAATGACAAAAAAGAGATTACTTGAAAAGAAAGAGAGAGGTAGGATCCCTTACCTTAAAACTTAACTCTTAAAACTCAATGGTTGGGACCTTGAGGGCTTGGGGGAACCTTGGGAGGACTCATTGGGAGGTAATGAGACCAGAGCTTCATTGGGGGTTATTTGGGAGTCGAATGGATGAGAGGATGGCTTGGTATTTATAGGGAAAGTGAGGGGACAAGGCATTAATGGCCAAGGGACACCTCATTGGTGGTTTTGGAAAAACCATTGGCTTGCCCATGGTATTGGCCACATGGGTCCCCTAAAACAATAATTAGTCACCTTTGGTTGTCAAACCCTTAAAATATCTTGTGACATCATCATGACACAGTTATGATGTCATTAAACATACCTAAACCCTAAAACTATATTTTCACTATTCATTGAAAATTCTACTTTCTCAGAAAAATCCCAAAATTTCACCTTAACCAAATATTGATTCTATGATTTCAAAAATGAACTCCAATTTATAAAAACAATTTTCTAAATATTTTTAATTTAATTTTTAAATAAATACACTATTCACCGAAAAATCATTTTTCTTAGAAAAATCCCTAAAAATTACCTTAACATAATATCGATGCTATGAGTTCAAAAATGAAATCCATTTTATAAAAATAATTTTCTAAATATTTTTAATTTAATTTTTAATTAAAAAACACTATTCACCTCAAAAAACTAATACATGACTAATAATTTATAGAACCGTTATTTAACCATTTTATTGAATCACATTACTTAATCAAGGTGCCTAGATTATATTAATACTTTATTTAAGTGAGATTACTAATCCATTTGGTCACATTACTAATCCGAAGCATAAAATCACTATTCCTAATTTACTATTCATCAAAAATTTAGTTGATCTTATTAGACTCTAAATTTCTTACTGAACATAATTGTAGAAGACCGTTTTTTGAAAATCATTACACTTTTTTAATAATTTAAGGTTTACATAAACATTTTTAAAATATCTTTTCTCTAAAATTCATCAAAAATATGCATACTATATTTATCCGGACATTTGAAGATTCATAAACTTCATCATAAGAAGAAATCAAAATTTTATTTAAAAACAAGGATTACACAAGGTAGTTATGGTCTCCTTACATATCTTCTTATCACACTAGCATAGGACTTAAGTGTAAGGTTTGCTAAGGTGAGAGAATCTGAGGGAGGCTCTGCCAACATCGCACGAGTAGTAATTTTTATCAGTTTGAACTTCTCATGAAGGCGATTTCATTCTAGCTTCACACGATGAAGTTCATCTTGGGTTTGGTCCAGAGAAAGGCCCAGTGCTGCTACCTCCTTCCCAAGTTCCGTTAGATGGGTTTCGATTGGCCCGAGACTACTGGATGAGGCCATCGAATCTATATTAATTAACCATGGTCACTTGTAACATTCAATTTTCAATGGTCATACTGACTAACGGTCATATAATATTTAAAACCCAACAGTCTCATTTTAATTATACTCATGTTATCAAATGAAACAGTTTTTTTAAGTATGAAAAATAAAGTAACACACAAAATTAGGAAACAAGATTTATTCAAAATTTCAGGTCATTACAATCATCCCCCATTAAAAAATTGAATCCTCACAATTTTTAAAATTGGGTTTTTAAATTTCATTGAAATTCCCACATCAGAAAAAGAGTCAGTAACACTATTACATTAAAAGAAAGAAAAGGAAGTACAAAGGCTACCCGAGTTATACCATACTAGGATTCCATGTAAGAAAACATGGATATGGAAGAAAAAAAATGATTAAAGTTCTGAGGGAGAGTGATAGAAAACATTATTAGGAGAAAGTTAACCACATGAAAATCACAAACTTATGATGTGTGTAAATGGTCTTTGATTACCCAGTAGGAAGCTTAAACCAACAATGTTTTTTTTACGTTCCTTTTAATAATTTTGAGGAATTCATTTACTACATAGAACAAAAACATAAGGAAATATATATACCTTCTAGTAGAGTTTCATCCTTTAATAAGTTTCTACCAAAACTAATATTTTCTCCAAACGATGAGCATTCAAAACTACTTGGTCTCATCAAAGCACAAGAATCATCTAATAGAGAATCACATAATCCACCAAAGATTAACTATCTATTTCTTATATCTTTAAACATTATCCCAAAAACAGAAAGGGTAAGATAAAATGACTCTTCCAAAAGAAAGAACCCTAGAGGAAGGAAAACTACTTTAAATCATTAAAGTTCCACAGTACTACCCAAAGTTCATTATAGACCATTCCATAAATAATTGTTCTTAAAATTCCTCAAAATAAACCAAACTAAGATTGAAACCCAAATTCAAGAAGGATTTGATAACGTAGTCTTCCAAAATAAACTTCATTTTTCATCTCCAAACAACATCAACCGCACCTAACATCTTATAACAAAATTAGCTAACCTAAACATATTTTACCCAATATAGGTTAATCATTTCATAAGTAACCTAAATTACTATAAGTCCACCTTAAATTCATCGATTCTTCAAAATATAAGTCAACCTTTACTCCTCAACAAAAATACCGTAGTTATCTATTTACCTCTATCATATAGGGTCCCCAAAATAGTGAACGTCTTCCAAAATAATAATCATCTTTTAATCCCCTAATCATCTCTGTCATATTAATACGACAATCGTCGCATTTCCTATCACATTGGTTGTTGGGACATGTTCTTCCATTTCCCACCATTAACTAAGAAAATAAAGTATAATTAGGGGCTTAAATACTTAGCCAATAATCATGAAAAAGAACTTAAAGCATATAAGGATAACTTGTAAAAGAAAAGTATACCCTAACTTGTGATCCCCTAGGTTTCAAACTAGGTTATCCATGATCATATATTCTTATGTGAATCTTTATTTTATTTTATGCTTGTTCATTTAATAATGGTTCATACTAAGCTTATGAATTTACCAAAGCATATCCCTCGGGAGTGTTGTAACCAAGAGTGCACCAAGGCCCATTGTCGTGTACCAGTTCTTGTTTGAGTCTAGCTCAAAGCGGTGTTTTCGGTTTTTACCCCTATGTACATCTGTGCCAGAGTCACCTCTACCTGCTCGTATCCAGACATGGATGTATTTTCTTGGAAAACCATTACTCAATACTCACCAAAATACCAGGAAGATTTCCTTTATTTAAACTTTTCTATAGGGTTCTTCCTAAAGTTTGCATATCCTTATTTCCACAAATAACTAAACCATCCTTTGATACCAACTATAGCATCCCGCCTTTTTGTCACATAAACTTTCATTACATTATACAAAACTGAGGATCTTTAATGTTTAGTGTCTTGGAAACCAAGAACTTAATACATGAAACAAAAAAACATTCTTCTTAAAAACTTGAAAGGCTTCTCCTTATGTTCATCCTAGGTTCATTACTGCATCTCATAACCTGGGTACATACATCAAAAGAAATGGTGAGAAAAAGGCCCAGTAAGGGAAACAAGGGAAACATTTAACACGTGAACTTGAGATACATCAATAAAGTCATGAAAAGAACTTTAAGGCATGAGAATGAAATCATGAGACATATCATAATAAAAATAATGTATTTCATTACTTGAAGATGTGGCTACAACATTTAATATTGACAGTCATTTTTTTTCACCAAGGTCCATCCCCAAGGTGTCATTAAAAATTACCAAGATTATTCACCAAGGCGTCGTTAAAAATAGTCATCTCTAGAGATTAAGTCTTTACCAAATGCATTGGATCGCTATCAGGGCGCACCCTTGACATGTCTTTATTATCATTTGATCCACATATGTCATCATAAATCATTTCATAAACAACGCATATAGAAAAAAAGGAATGGGTTTTATTTCATAATCATAACGTTTAAAAACTGCTTTAAAGACATGATCTTTTCGTCACTTTAAAACCCACCAAAAAGAAAGGTGGGTCTCATGTATGTAAATCCCAGAATTTAAAAAAGAACATTTTGGTATATATGTAAATTCCCAAATAGAAGAGAGATCTCTGAGTGTTCACATAATAAAATAAAAGAACTTTAGAAAAAGAGAGATACATTTTGAGGCGGAAATTCTGCCGCATAACAACTATGTTTTGGGGTTTAAGAAAACATTGAAAAGAGAGGGGACATGGGTCAAACATTTAAAAATGACCCATAAAACAATAGAGGGACAGAATATGAAGAATATATGAACATGGTAACGAAATATTAAGGACATACCATTTGAGATGAAAAACATGGAAGGAAGACAAAAAATATATTTCTCTTATGAAAATTTGGCAGCCTAACGGCGTCACTTAAACTTCAAAAAAATGAATTGATGAGATCAAATAGGGTCTCTCATAATATGAAAATAAAAGATAAGTATGATAGATATAGAGATCATACCCCAACATAAATTAACTTGAAAGACTTGACAAGAAAATAAAACTTGAAAATGAGAAGGGTGAAAGAATCCCTAAAAAATTCAGCAGCCTAACGGCGTCACTTAAACATAAAAAAAATCAATTGAAGAGATCAAATAGGGTCTCTCATCATATGGACATAAAATATCAGTATTATAGATATATAGATCATACCCCAACATAAAAAAGGAACATGAAAGACTTGACATAAAAATAGATCTTGAAAACGAGAAGGGTGAAAGAATCTCTTAAAAATTCAGCAGCCTAACGGTGCCACTTAAACTTCAACAAAAATGAATTGACGAGATCAAATAGGGTATCTCATCATATGAAAAATAAAAGATAAGTATGATAGATTTAGAGATCATACCCCAACATAATAAAAGGAACATGAAAGACTTGACATGAAAATAGATCTTGAAAACGAGAAGGGTGAAAGAATCCCTAAAAAACATTTGGCAGCCTAACGGCGTCACTTAAACATTCTTAAAAAGAATTGATGAGAGCAAGAGGGGGTCTATAATCATATAAACAAGAAAAGGTCAGTAAGATGAATATAAATTAACATCATACAACATAAGATCATGGAGCATAAAAGAAATGACATAAAAGAGATTACTTGAAAAGAAAGAGAGAGGTACGATCCCTTACCTTAAAACTTAACTCTTAAAACTCAAAGGTTGGGACCTTGAGGGCTTGGGGGCACCTTGAAAAGACTCATTGGGAGGTAATGAGACCAGAGCTTCATTCAGGGAGAGTTGAGAGTCGAATGGATGAGAGGATGTCTTGGTATTTATAGAGAAAATGAGGGGACAAGGCATTAATGGCCAAGGGACACCTCATTGGTGGTTTTGGCAAAACCATTGGCCTGCCCATGGTATTTACACATGGTATTGGCCACATGGGTCCCCTCACACAATAATGCATCACCTTTGGTCAGCAAACCCTTAAAATATCTCATGAAATCATCATGACACAGTTATGATGTCATTAAACATAACGAAACCCTACAACTGTATTTTCACTATTCATCGAAAATTCAACTTTCTCAGAAAAATCCCAAAATTTCACCTTAACCAAATATCGATGCTATGATTTAAAAAATGAACTCCATTTTCTAAAAATAATTTTCTAAATATTTTTAATTTAATTTTTAAATAAATACACTATTCACCGAAAAATCATTTTTCTTAGAAAAAATCCCCAAAAATTAACTTAACATAATATCGATGCTCTGAGTTCAGAAATGAAATCCATTTTATAAAAATAATTTTCTAAATTTTTTTAATTTAATTTTTAATTAAAAACACTATTCACCCGAAAAAACTAATACTTGACTAATAATTTATGAAACCGTTATTTAACCATTTTATTGAATCACATTACTTAATCAAGGTGTCTAGATTATATTAATACTTTCTTTAAGTGAGATTACAAATCCATTTGGTCACATTACTAATCCTAAGCATAAAATCACCATTCATAATTTACTATTCATCAGAAATTAAGTTTATCTTATTAGACTCTAAATTTCATACTGAACATAATTGTAGAAGACCGTTTTTGAAAATCATTACACATTTTTAATTATTTAAGGTTTACATAAAAAATTTTAAAATATCCTTTCTCTAAAATTCATCAAAATTATGCATACTATATTTATCCGGACATTTGAAGATTCATAAACTTCATCATAAGAAGAAATCAAAATTTTTATTTAAAACAAAGGATTACACAAGGCAGTTACGGTCTCCTTACATAGCCCCTTATCACACCAGCATTGGACTTAAGTGTATGGTTTGCAAAGGTGAGAGAATCTAAGGGAGGCTCAGCCAATATCGCACGAGTAGCAATTTCAATCAGTTTGAACTTCTTGCGAAGGTGATTTCATTCTAGCTTCACACGATGAAGTTCGGCTTGGGTTTGGTCAGAGCCAAGCCCAGTGGTGCTACCTCCTTCCCAAGTTCCGTTAGATGGGCTTCGATTGGCCCAAGACTACTGGATGAGGCCATCGAATATATATTAATTAACCAAGGTCACTTGTAACTTTTAGTTTTCAAAGGTCATACTGACTAACGGTCATATAATAGTCAAAACCCAACAGTCTCATTTTAATTATACTCATGTTATCAAACGAAACAGTTTTGTTAAGTATGAAAAATAAAATAACACATAAAATTATGAAACAAGATTTATTCAAAATTTCAGGTCGTTACAATAGACCCATGTAAATCTAGTGTAGTAATCAACTAAAATAAATACATAGTATTTGCCTCCAATGCTTCCAATGTTTGTAGGATTGAAAAGATCCATGTTCACTAACAATAATGCATTAGAATTTGAAACTTCATTGATTGATTTAATGTTAGTTTTAAGTTTCTTTTTATATTAACAAGTGTCATATACATTTGAAGAATCATTACTTAGATCTAGTAGATCCTTAACAAGTATTTTCATTGAGATTTTACCAAGGATTCTAAGGTTAAAGTGTCCTAACCTTTTATTCCATAACCAAGATTGGTCTTCCATTGCACTTAATCAAGGTAAGTCTTTTCTCCTAAGGTCTTCTATGTTGATATTTTATACATTCTCATGCATATGGGCAGTAATAATTAATTCAACATTGGAATTGTGAAATAAACATTTATCGTTCCTAAAATTCACAAGGTAACCTTCATCACATAATTGAATTATTCTTATAAGGTTTTTTTAGGCCTTTTACAAAAAACATTTGAAATTAAAAGCTTTTCTAAAAGAATAATATTACCTATACCAATGATCGTTCCTAGATAATTATCTCTAAAGGTCACTCTTCCACCTTTAATTTCAAAAATATTTTAAAATAAATCTTTGTATCCCATCATGTGTCAAGAACAACCACTATCTATGTACCAAATGCTCTTGTTGCTGGTATACATTTTGTTTTCCTGAAAAAGAAAAAATTTGTGTTTCGAAACCCAAAATTTTTTGGATCTGGAAATTTTAGATAAAAGAATTTTAGGAATCCACATTTGTTTTGAAAAAATGATCTTTATGAAATCCTAAATATTGAGTTTTATTAAGAGAAATATTTCATTCTCAATGTCCACCACATTGACATTTAGTGCAGATTGGATCATTTTGGGGAACAAAATAATTATGACAAAAAATAGTTTTGAGTGAGTATAACCAATTCCAAAACTATTCCTAACTGCACATAGTTGATAATACATTTTATCAAACTCCTTCCTTCCAGTATTGAAATTAGGTAAAAGTTTCTTTATAAAAAATATTTCATATTTTAGTCTAATGATTAAATTATCATTCTCAGAAGAAATTTTTTTGGAATTGTTTTTAGTTTCATAAACATTTTTCTTTGAAACATGTTTTTCAAAGTCCATAGAAAGTTTGTCCTTCTTAGAATTTACTTTCATAAGGGTTTTTGAAATATTTTCAAAATCAACAGTTTTATGATCAGGATCTTTTGAAAGATCTGATACTTATTTTGTAGGAATATATATTATAGAATGTTTCTAATCAATCTTATTCTTGAGTTTGGAATTTTCATTCTCATGTAATTTGGAAAATCTGGATACTTATTCAAAATAAGGTAAATTGTCCTCTAATGAGGAAGATTCTTCATCTGAAGAGTAAGAATGTTTATCATCAAGATAATTTTCATTTTAGGATACATTTATTAGAGATTTTGCATTGTGTACCTTAGCCTTGGAACAATGATTTTCAATAGGAAATCTGGCTACGAGTCCTATATTTTTCTGACCAGAATATTCATATAATGAGGATTCATCTAATGAATCACCACCACATTCACTCCAATTATCATTTGATTTTAATACCTTATTAGTCTTTGACTTGTAAAACATTTTCTTGTTTCTTTTAGAATGTTTCTCCTTCCTATCTTTTCTTTTTATCAAAGGAAAATCTGGTCTAATATGACCTACTCTTTTACATTCATATCATGTTATTTATGAGTCTTTCTTTTCATTTCCATATTTATTTTTGAATCTTTATTGAATGTTTTTCTTTCCAACAATCATGTTCATTCTTCGATAAAGATTGGCTAATTCATTATCAGAGTGATCACTCTCACTTGATTCTGATATAACAACATTCTTAGATTTGGATCTTGTTATCCTTTCCGGTGTCTTAGCTTTGGATTTAGTAGTAAAATATACACTTCCATTACCATTATTCTTTTTATTTAAATCATCATCTCTTTTCATTCTTGTCTCGTGCTGTAAGAGGGTACCAAATAATTCTTTAAGAGTGATTTTAGTAACTTTTCTATTCTCATCAATAGCAGTCCATTTTTATTACCACTCATTTGGAATTATATCAATTATCTTTACCACAATAACATCATCATCAAGGCCTTTTTCACCCATATATTGAAGACTGTTGAAGATTTTTATAAATCTTTGTTGCAACTTACATACTGGTTATCCATAAGGAAAAACAAACCCATGATATTCTGCTCGGAGCATGGCTCTTCTTGTTTCTATAAAATTAGATGTACCAAAATGTGTGACCTCCAATTTCTTCCAGATATAATTGGATACTTAAAATGATGATATCTAGCTATATATATTTTTGGTCATAGAACACAACAAAGTATTTTGTACCTTGTAATTCAGTTGATATTCTAACTTCTCTTAGTTGGTGAAGGTTCTGATTTCTATTTCTGGTATCTTGTACTCTCCATTAAGCATGAAAAAGTTATCCACTCTAGTATTAATAACAAAAATCTTCATTTTATCTCCCCAATACTGATAATCATTTCCATTAAAAATAGGTGGTCTATTTGGGTTTAGATTTTTAATTTATCCAATATTCATTCCATCCATCTTATAAAACAAAACTTTTCCACTCCACATGTTAGTGTAGTAAGTAGTTATAAAAAATATTTGTAAAAGAAATTCAATTTTCATACCTTGAGAAATAAAGAAAGTAAACAAATCTTTGGAAACCTCCTCTGATACCAATTTATGGATCGTAATATATATGTATATGCATATTAGATGGAACAATAAAATTGGGGGTGAATTTTTGGTTTTAAAACATTGTATTTAAACACATACAAAAGAACTTAGTTTAAGTGATATTAAACTAATAGAATTCAAAATCAATAAAATTTTCCATACATGTCTTCGATATGATGAATAAGATATTTTGTGATACAACTAGTAATGGAAAAACAATTGTATTTTAATTGAATACAATGATTAATGTAATAAAAATATAAATGATTCTACCATACAACGTATTGAATATATTAATACAATATGTAATGAATGAATCATAATTGAAATAATTACAATAGAAATAGAATATGAATAGAAGAATAAAAAAATAGATTACCTTTCTATTACAAATAGTAGAGAAAATGTAAAGGTATTACAATTATTTTGTCGCAAAGAGTAAGGTATCCTTTCACCTAGGATAAAAGGTATATCTTACCACCAACTTGGTAAGCCCTTGATATGATGATTGGCATGACTATATTTCTATCCCCGAAATCCCTCTATTAAAAAGGTAATCAGCACCTCTTCCTTTCAATCAATTAAAATCCCTTAATACGATGATCGACATCATGTATTCCTATCCCCGAAATCCCTCAATCATTATCACAATGATTAGATGCACAAAGCAGAAACAAAGAACATATAGAAATACAAGAACATGGAAAAATTCATTAACATCTTGTATATTTAAGGCTTTTTCAGAAATTAGGATAGAAGTCGCACGGTCTCTCTCTAGAACCTGATATAAGAATAAGTTGTTTAGTCTGGTTCAAATGACCTCGTATTTATAGACCTTAGGTTCCAACTGTCATATTTCCTCTAATGGTCATATTTCTCCAAAAAAATCAGAGGAACTTGGACACTTGGCATTACAACGACCAAAACAAACAGAATACACAACATTGTTTTGATTGGTAAATAACCAACTAACCCCTTTACATCGAGTAATTTTTATTCAAAGAAAGATGCACACTGCACACAAGAAAACAGGGATCATGGGGGTCTGAAGTAGGGAAGACCGAGGGCATCCCCTCAAATCAAATTAACCCCTTAAACTTTCAATGACATCACATTATGGATTACAAGGGGGTCAGGGGCCAGGGACATCCATGGAAGCAAGTTAATCCGCAACTTGATTCCCTTCTCGCCTCACGTGCAACACTTTGGTGTTGCTACTGAGAATGTTTCTGCACTTTCTGACTAGGTAGGAAATAGACTAGGGGTGGGAATAAGACCGAGCATGGAATTGTGGAGGATTTTAGAGTCAATTTCAACATCTGATAAGTCGATGGCATTTTGACGACATAAGGTAATACCAAGAAAAAGAGCTTCGGCCTCTGCTTGGAGGGAGGACCTGCTGCCTAGTCAATAGGAGAAAGCGAGGATAGCCGACCCTTTGTCATCACAAACCACACCTCCACCACAGAGAACCCCCAAACAACAAGAACCATCATAATTCAGTTTGAGACCTTTGGAGGGTGAATCCATCGGACCCAGTGACCTGTGCCAAGTGTGGAGCTTGGCTGGACGACAGGGGAGCTACTATGGAGAAAGCGAAGGGATGGAGAATCTCGCAAGTTCTTCAAGAGACGGGCGAAGTCCAGGAGCATGTTTTTGGATCTTATGAGGATGGCGCTACCTGAGGAGTGGACTAAATCATGTCTCGCCTTGTTACGAGCATGCCACATGTTCCAAATCCCCACATGAAGGATAATGGTATGAGCCTCCTTGTTCGGGCCCCTGTCTCCCGAACCATGATACCACCTCTCCAGGAAGGGAGTGTCAGCCATACTGGGAGCAAAGAAGGTCATGAAACTGCCAAGGGCACTGCATACACCACTCACCCAATCGCCCCGAAAGAACATGTGATCTTCAGACTCCTCCATGTTTTTCATGCAACAGGGGAACCGAGACGCCAGTGTAATACCACAGCGTTTGATATTGTCATCTGTGGGAATGACTCTATTTTGGATTCACCATGAAAGAAAGTTGTATTTCTAGGTAAGGGACTTGGGACAGAGGACTTCATCCCATGTGTTCACTGGTTCCTGAGAGGGGAGGATGCTTCGGAAGTCCCAGGAGTAGAATAAACCTATGGAGGAAGGCATAAAAATATAGCGGTCTGGATCAGGAGAGAGGTTGATGAGTCTGAAAGTGCTTTGTTGCTTAGCACCCAACACTACATTGGTGAAGGATCGGTAGCATTTGTCTTCTCTGAAGGAGATGTTAGGAGCAGGGTATCCCAAAAATCCAATGGCCTCCCCTTCCCAGTTGTTGCGCCAGAACGAGATCTCTCCCTGCCCCACGATCCAACAGGAGTGCGGTTGGAGGTTAACAAGAAGGGGCCGAATGGCAGACTAGAGTGAAGAAAATTGGCTGGCCTCTGATGAGGGATTACAAAAATGAAAGGAATGAATGGAAATCCCCCACTTCGTGTGCTGATCCAGAATCTCCTAGGAGAGTTTCCCAGGCATGTAGAGGGAAATGGCTTTGAGAAAGAAGACGTTGATACAACCTTCCCTGACTAGACAGGGCCCCTTTTTCCAGGATGCCCAGTGATGTTTTCATGCAGAAGCAGGGTCCATATGAAAGTATACAAGAGCTTGTCGAAGTTTCAGATCAACCCCTGTGGGACTTTGACCGATGAAAGAACATGCACAGGGGTTTCAAGAAGCACGCTATTGATGAGAGCAATTCGACCTCCAAAAGACAGATATTTGTTCTTCTAGTTGAGAATGCAGTCAGTAATATTATAGGATAGAAAATTAATGTCTTTGATGCGAAGTCTACTCGGGGACACAGGGGTTCTTAGATAATCCATAGGGAAGATTCCGTTGTTTATATCAATGGGAAGCTGGACATCCAAGGTACAGGTTGGGGAACATTTGTTAGAGATATAGAAGGTTCTTTTTTCTATACTGACCACCTGGACACTCCATTGGGAATACTCCTTCAGAATCTTCTTAAGGATCTTAACGGATTTCATCCCTACAATACTGAATATGAGAATATCGTATGCGAACATTAGGTGGGAAACGTGTTTGGCTCGTATGCTCCTTTTAAACAGAATCCTCTCCCCATTGTTGATCTTTCTGTTGAGGTGGTGACTGAGAATGTCCTAGGAGAGAGGGAAAAGACTTTGAGAGATTGGGTCTCCCTACCTGAGCCCACGGGTGGCATTAAAGAACCTGTAGGACTTCCCCATTGCAGTAACCGCCAGCCACGAGGAACTAAAATACTAAAACAAGGGATCAGTATTCCTGGAGTCAAGGACCATACGTATCAATGTCTTGTTGATGAAGCTCCACTCCAGCTAGTCGTAATCCTTGTTCATTTCAAGCTTAAATACATCATTGGACCTATGAGACTTTAAATTCCTATCATTGAGCATCTCCTGGGCGAGGGCGATATAGCCTTGGATCGAGCTACCTTTCACAAAGCCATGTTGCTCCATTGAAATCCACAGAGGGAGATTCATAGAGAGGAAAGAGTATATCACATTGGCCAAACTTTTGTAAGGGAAGTTGTAGAGGCTCACCAGTCAATAATGCAAAACTGAGGATGGGTTTTTTATTTTTAGAATAAGCACAATGGAGGTGGTCGAAGAGACCCTTGGATGGAGGCCCCCATGAAAGAAATCATGGAAAACCAAGACAATTTCCTCCTTCACCACTTCCTATGACGCCCTGTAAAATGCACCCGGGAAGCCATCGGGTTCCAGAGCGCCGGCTGGATTCAGGCTCAACATGGCATCACAGACCTCCTTCTCCTCAAGAATCGTACTGAGCCCCGTGTTTTCTTGGGAAAAGAATACAGTGGGAATTGCATCAAAGATACCAGTGTCCTCACTAGGATAGTCGTTGGGCATCAGAGGATTTGGATCTGTGAGCTGATTTTGGAAGGAGAGAGATTTTGCTCCCAGAACGTCCCTGCCGTCAGAATAAGAACTTTCCTCCATAAGTAAATTATGTTTGGGTGGTTATTTTTTCTCTTTGATGCACAGGTAAAAATACATGGTGTTTTTGTATCCCTCTTTGAGTCACTGGACTCGCAAAAGTTCTCTTTCCATTCTTTCCTATATCAGAAGCATTTCCACTAAGATATCTATCTTGCTGGAGAGAACCTTGAACAGTTGATCAACCCAAGCCTCCTTGAGAGTTTCTTCTAGACTACTAACATCCTGAATGGTGTGTTCCACCTCACTGTCGTGAAGGAGGAGATCCTTCCCCCACCCCTGAAGATGAGGTTTTATCTGATGGAGCTTATTGTGAATAGCCACACATGAGTGCTCTTAGGGGACCTCATTCCAGATGTTTTTAACCAGGGAGTGATACTCAGGGGAAGTAACCCAGTGTTGGAGAAACCAGAAATGGTCTAACCTATTCAGGTTGGAAGATGGGAAAACTGGGAGAGGGGAATGATCTGAGAGACATCAGACTAGATGAGCCACTCTTGCATTGGAGAATAGGGTAGTCGCCTGATGGTTGGTGATGCACCTGTCCAATCGGCTCCACGAACAGTGATTGCATATTTGGTTGTCGCACCAGGTGTAGCGATCTCCTGAGAAACCAAGATCAGAGATCCCATTCTCATCTTGGAATTGGGAAAACTCCAATCTAGCTTTCCTAAGGATCTCCAACCCTTCCTTTCCTCCAGATTGTCAATGTCATTGAAGTCACCCAGAACGATCTAGGGGAGATTGACTAGATCAAAAATGATGAGGTCCGTCAAGAGCTTCGTTCTTCTATGGCTATCGCAGCTACCAAACACAACTGTCATGAAGAAAATGGTGTCCCCCTTGGTCACCTTGGCAGCGATGAACTGGATCCCAGCCAGCACCAGGTCGACGGAAAGGTTGCTTCGCCAATAGATCCAAACATGGTGGTTGATGGTGTCGGCATGCAAGGGACCCTTGCATTCTGATTTTCCAGGCCAAGTCACTGATCCTTGAGGAGCTGAGTTTGGGCTCTAGAATAGACGCAAGGTCAAACTTCTCCTTGCGAACTTCTGAGGTGAGGTAATCTGTTTTAGCCTGAGACGGAAGACCCTAGGCATTCCATATTAGGATTAGAATCATTGGTCGGATAAAGTCATGGAACTGGCTCCAGAACAGAAGGCCTTGAATTGGGTGGATGCGTTCTTCTTGAGGCTCCTGGATTTAGAGCGGGTACACACGCGTTGAAGGAGACATATTGGGTGAGGGAGATGCAGGGGCTGGTAGAGAGGAGGCAGGTTGAATCCAATCCCCATAGGACGGAGTCCAGATAGGGCCAAGATCATTGGAAATGGGGGCCGATGAGGGATGCAGAGGACAAAAGGTTTGTAACAATTAGTATGAGAAACATATAATGAGTATTGAAGTAAGATAATAGTATAATTCATTACATGAGTACGATTAATAATATGTTCATAATGCTTGCCATGACTATAATGCATATAGTGGTTATGATACAAAACATGGTTGTGATGCTTTAACATTGATAAGAGTATGCACCTGGTAAAGAGTCAGTGTCCCTAAGCTTCAACCCCAGGGACGAATCCATCACAATGATGACCAGACCATTAGGCCCCACCATTCCACAGACATGGAAATGGGTGAACTGCGATGATAAGTGTGGGGATACTATCATTGAAAAACCTAGGGACCATAAACGGCAATTGGAGGCTTGTCAAATGAATGAAATCCTTCTGAAAAGGTGGAATGCGGCGGACGATGGACAATTCTTTGATGTTTCAAAGGAGGAGGAGGGCATGTCCCAGCCCCTCCTAGAGCAATGAAAATCATATGTTGGAACTGCCGTGGGTTTGTCAACCCACGAACGGTTCCGATGCTCCAGCGTCATTGCGCTCAAAATCGCCCTATTATGGTTTTCATGTCCGAAACCATATTAAATTACAAGGAAAACACTGGTATCGCACTCAAATGCGGCTTTCAGGACTGCCTCTCGATCCCCCTTCAAGGACACTCAGGGGGACTGTGCCTCCTGGGGAAGGATTGCATCGACGTCAGAATCATCTCGTACTCGTCGAATCATGTGGCTGCATCCATCCATGATGAATTCTCTCCGCCTTGGACATTCATTGGTTTCTACGGATGACCATATCAAAATGATAAATGGAAATCCTGGGAACTCCTCCTTTCATTGTGACGAGGGCTACCTGACTCAATCCTTGTCGGCGACAACTTCAATGAGATACTGTTCTAGTGTGAGAAACTCGGCGACGCATGTCGGCCTGCTACCTCGATGTCTAGATTTAGAGATGCGATCGCTAGGGTAGATCTGGTTGATTTGGTCCACGCATGCAGCCCCTTTACTTGGTTTCGGGGGAACACGGAGGGCACGCACATCACATAGCGTCTGGATAGATTTCTGGCAATGATGGATTGGACTTCCATTTTCAAGACGTTTCATAACTCCCACCTGGCGCCGAACTGTTCAGACCACTGCCCTATTGTGATCGACCTTTCTCACCGTGACCACAACCCAAGAAAGGGGAAACCCTTCCGGTTTGAAATCTTCTAGGAAAATGATCATGAGTGTGAAGAAGTTATCCGTTTAAGTTGGAAGGGTAGAAAAGAAGCTGTCAGCTCTAACCTCTAGCAGGTGGCTACCAATCTGAGGTCATGGAGCAATAAAAAATTTCAGCAACTCGACAAACAGTTTGACTCCTTATAGAGACAGCTCTCCGCCCTTCTAGCCCACTTCCCTACTGATGACACTCTCTCCAAAATCGGTACTATTCAAAGCGGACTGGACGCGGCCCTCCGCATTAAGGAAAGTTTGTGGGATATGCACGCACATGAAACCCACATTAAGGAAGGGGATGCCAACACCCGATACTTTCATCAGAAGGCTTCTGCCAGGTGCCACAAAAATTTCATTTCGTGCCTCTCTCACCCTGATGGCGAAACTGTGTCTATTGTTGAAGGTATCCACAATCTTATTTCATGCTATTTTCAGGAACTCTATACTGCAGGCGATTCACTCCTTTCTTCCGAGGTGGAGTCATCCATCAAACATGTGATCCCTGATGAAATGAATCAGCAGCTCACGAAAGACCTCACAGATGATGAGATTCTTCAGGCCCTAAAAAATATACACTCCACCAAAGCCCCGAGTCTTGATGGCTTCCATGCTCTTTTCTTTAATCAATATTGGCACATTGTCGGCCCTAACATGTGAGCTTTTATGAAAGGCATTTGGGTGGGAGAAATTAACCTCTACTCTATTAATGAGACAATCCTTACCCTCACCCTAAAGATTAAGAAACCTCGTTTTCCTTTGGACTTCAGGCAAATCAACCTCTGCAATGTTTCCTACAAGATCTTCTCAAAGGTCTTGGTCAACCGGCTACAAACATGGATACCTGCTATTATCTCTGAAAATCAAAGTGCCTTTGTCGCAAAGAGACTTATCACGGACAATGTAATTGTGGCCCATGAAGTGTTTCACTCTAGGTAAACCCAATCTGTTTTGAAAAGTGGTACTATGGCCTGGAAACTGGATATGACCAAGGCCTTTGATAGAGTGGAATGACACTTCCTCCGGGTCATTTTGACAAAGATGGGTTTCTTCCCAAAATGGACTGATATGATCATGCAATGCGTTTCGTCTGTCTCCTTTCAGATCAACATTAATGGTGGAATCGCCCAAGGCTTCCCACCCACCCGTGGCCTTCGTCAGGGAGATCCCCTCTCCCCCTTTCTCTTCATCTTGGTGGCTGATGTCTTTTCCAACCTCATTTCCTTGGCAACATCCTCTAAAAAGATCCATGGGGCAATGGTTTGTCAGACCAACCCACCTATCTCGCACCTTTTCTTTGTAGACGATTGTCTGTTATTCCTTAGAGCTACTGATAATGAATGTATCGTTATCTGCCATATGATCTGCCTTTACAAGAGGGCCTCGGGACAAGCAATCAATCAAGGAAAGTCGGAAATCTCATTCAGTTCGGGTGTCCCACTGACCAAGAGAGCAGAGCTCTATCTTACAGCAGGCATTCAAATGGCCGACAAACACAAAAAGTACCTTGGGCTTCCAACGATAGTCAGCCGGTGAAAAAAAGAAATCTTTTCCGCTACGGTGGATAAAATTGAGAAAAAAAATACAAGGCTGGGCTCCGAAAAGAATATCCAAATCGGGTAAGTAAACACCCATCAAAGACACTCTTCAATCCATACCCAGTTATATAATGCCTTTGTTCAAACTTCCTAGTACACTTGTTGACAAAATTCACTCCTGTATTGCTAACTTCTGGTGGGGTCACAATAATGGAAGAAAAAAAATTCAATGGGTTTCTTGGAAGGCACATTGCACTCCTAAATCAGGCAGCGGAATGGGATTTCATGACCTCCGCCTCTATAATGATGCTCTTTTGGAAAAACAGGTTTGATGCCTCATGATTCATCCTTCTTCTATGTGTGCGAGGACTCTTCGTGAAAAATATTTCCCCCACTCAGACTTCCAGAACTCCTCCCTCGGCCCTCGCCCCAGCTTTATCTAGAGAAGTCTGTGGGGATCTCGTCAGCTTCTTAATAAGGGGCTAGGATGGAGGGTTGGGGATGGAACGAAAGTTAATATTTGGACTGATCCCTGGATGATCGATAAATATAGTATGCGGGCTACTTCCCCTACCGTTCCGGGGCACAAGAATGCCACTGTTCACTGTCTCTTCGACAATCATGGCTCTGGGTGGTGCATGGATAAGATCAATTCATGGTTTAATGAAAGGGACAAAAGAATTATCCTTAGCATCCCCTGTGTTAGAGACGTGGGGCAAGACTACCTATTCTGGACCAACGATATTTCTGGATCCTACACGGTGATGTCAGGGTATCGGCTCGCGCTTAATTTTCAACTTGAGGAAAGAGGAGGGTTGTGGAAGACCCTTTGGAATATTACTGTCCCCCCAAAAATACGCTATTTCTGGTGGCATATTTGCACTGGCATTCTTCCCACCATGGACTTTATCACTTTTTTCCATGTCACAAATGATACGTAGTGTCCCCTCTGTTCGAAGGTGCTCAAATCCCCTCTGCATGCGATCATCCAGTGCCTGGGAATGGAGGAGATTTGGACTCCCTGGGGATCTGTGATGGAGAATATGCTAGATTTAGCACCAGACCATGAAACACTACTAATTTTGTGGTCATACTCCTTCTCTGCGGATAATGTTTCTTCCCTGTGCATTGTGGCTTGGATCGTCTGGACTCGATGAAACGATTTCATCTTCAACCACACAGCAAAGCCTTCTAGGTTCTGGACTGAACGAGCCACCTCATGGATTGAGGGGTGGAATTAGAAATCTAACCGTCACGGGCTCTTTGACATTCACATAGTGGCCTCACGGTGGTGCCCGCCCTAGGAAGGGATCCTCAAGATTAACGTTGACGCATCACTCTCCACAAATGGATTCATTGGAATTGGAATGTTGGCCTGGAACAATCAAGGTCATATCATTGCTGCCAAACATGAATGTCACTATGCTCTTTGGGAGCCCATTTTTTCTGAAGCCTTCGCCATCCTTGCTGGTTTGACTTTTGCAAAAGATCTTGGATGGGAAGCCATACACATTGAATCGGATTGCCTCACCATCATCAACACTATCAGGAATAATGAGGGGGGCCTCCAATCTTTTGGGCTCCTAATCCCGAAAATCCAGTCCCGCATTCAAACATTACCAGCATGCACCTTTTCTTTCATCAAAAGGGGTGGAAATGAAGTATCCCATAACCAGGCTTCTTTTAGATCTTCCGTTTCACAGCACCTCTGGCTTGACCATTTTTCTTCTTGGTTTCATGATATTATAACTGCTGATTTTCATGATTAATATATCATTTTCCTTTGTCAAAAAAAATGATGCATAACTTGGTTACGATATAGGTGATTACGATGCATGTGGTTACGATACATAACATGGTTACGATATAGGTGATTACGATGCATAAAACAATATATCTGTTTATGTTTTAAAACAACATACATGATTATGAAAAGAATACATCATATATGAAAAACAATGTGATTGATTACGATGGTAAAATAATATACATGATAAACCATATATGTGATTACGATATGTGTGATTTGTGATTTCCAAAACCAATGATTGATAGTAAAATTAAATCATGTTCTAACTCAACAGGTTTATCATGTTCATGATTTCTTTCCCTCATTGAGTAAATTAAATGGTTTACATAAATAGGATGGTTAAACCATGCATTTTTCTTAGGCCTTATGAAACATTATTTAAATTTCAATGCATGGAATGGAATTGAATTGTCTTTTGGAATGCATAATAGGTATTTACTTATGTATTATACTATAAATTTAATGTCATTCCTTATTGATAAATGGGCTTATTAAATGAAAATCATGAGATGTTTTGCCTCATGGATTGTACTGTAAATAAGATGATGGCTTTATATAATGTTGGTAAATTTATGGTATGAGAGGTATTTCTACATTGAGTTTTATTATAAATATGATTACACCTTATACATAGATTTTGGGATGATGGTAAGAGTTATATTGACAATGGATCATCACACACCCTTACATCGGGTGTTGAGAATGACGACTCACACCAGTGATACTATATGGGTGTTGGAATGAAGCTCCATGTTGCATGATTATTGTGTTACCATGGAATGCACACTCACCATCCTATGTGATGGGAATGAAGTCTCCCACTCTATCATTATGTAGGGAATGTACCTTATTACATGATATTATAGGCTCATTAGACTGGTCATGGATGTCTGAGTTACACCCCGGTCTAGCCAGTACTAGTATTCCACATATATGTTTATTTTGTTCATATAGGTAGATGAAATATATAACTATATATATATATATTATTAATATATATATAGTTCATGATTAGAAATTTTTTCAGGTGGTCAGCCAAAGTAGCTAGAGTTGGCCAGGTGTTCAATTGGAACCTGATCTGACAAGTGTTATTATTTTATCATTTTTTATCATTCCATAGTACATGACCACTGCATAATTTATATTGTATGGACTAGATTAGGATATACATTGTGGGTTCCATCCTACGGAGATTTTATCACACACCCTGCTCAGGCCGCCATTGCACTTGGGTACTCAAGTAGACATTCATGTCGTGGGACCAACGACTATACCTATTGTTTTTTGCTAGTACCTGGGAAATCAGAGCACAAGATTGAGCTGGAGATCAGGATGATCATGAATATCACCTTTGGTATTTTGTTTTATTTTCATTATTTGAGTAATGTATTCTATTATTTACTTGTTTTATGTCTTTTGGTTCATATTATGTATCATTATCAGGACATGCATGAATATGTTTTATACTGGAATTGGACGTATTTTATATTCAGTTTATATTATTCTTCCACTACTCTATCTTGATTTTATTTAATTCTTCCACTATTTTATGTCACTTAGTTTATGATATTATGTTACGCTACTCTGATCATGAGGGTATAGTCACCACTCTATCACCTCCTTATACCATCATTGTTAGTCGTCATTTTCAAGTGTATAGGGAGGCATACTTGAGACCATGTAACCTACTAGTCTGGCTACTGGTGTGGACATCACTCATTGCTCACCACCCCTCTTCTGGTCTATCCCTGCACATTGGTCCCCCGTCATGGGTTAGTTTGTTGGTGCTTTAGACAGTTTGTGTTGGCATCGATGGTGGGGACCGGTGTCCTTCCTCTCCACTGCCCTTTCTGGCCTAACCATCATGTTTGGATCCACCTTGGTCAGGCCCGATTTCCGGATCAAGGCCTACTTGGGATGGTGTTGGAGAGGGGTTGCTAACAGTGTTGGTTGGGGTTCATCCTCAACACTGGACATGTCCCTTATTCTACTTGTTTGCTTCTCTATTTTGCGGATTTGGTTCTTACTTATATGTTTGTTCCTATTTTCATTTGTTTTTTTGGAAGATTTGTATTTGGTTGTATTTGTTGTGGATTATGGTATGGATTGGGATGGTTGTTTCTCTATTCTTGGAATGTTGTTTTAATGGTGGTGTGTTGATTTTTCTCCCCTATTGATGATGATGCAGCTTCTGGCATGGTCCTCTGCTAAGGCCTCCATCTGCTCAACCCTGCTTTGACTTCATGTTCCAGCACTCCCTTCCCAGCCGGTTTGGTGGGTGGGTCTTCAATGGGGTTCTAGGAGGTGTGGTTCGAGTGGCTTAGGTTCTCCAAGAGGGATATTGTCTCACCGATGAAGCTTCAGAAATTTTTGGTGTTCGGTTATCATGTTTTTATGGTGGAAACACTAGAGTTATATAATGGTGATATGGGGACAATGGTAACATCGATCTCTGATGGTCCCAAGTAGCCTCCAACAACTAATTCAATGTTTGAACGACATTTTTATTATGGTGATATTATGATAATGGTGACACAAGATGGTACAACTAGTGACTTTACAAAGGATGATGTGGGTGATGGATCATGATCTCTTTGGGAGTTAGGTCTTTTAAATTTTGAACTGTGAATGTGGTTTTTGGTTCCTACCTAATGGTGTGTAGGTTACCACTCAGCCTTTAAACTCATCTTTTGAAAATCTATAAAAGACAAATTTTCAGTCAGTATTTATGAAGTATTTATATTTCATAACTCCCTTTCTTCTTCTATTGACAATATCCCATTAACGGTTGGTTAACAGCCAAAAATGACATTTCCAATTCATTTATTATCACTACCCCAATGACTTGTTAGAATACGCTATTTGTAATATATACATTTATAAATATAGTTATTTATAATCTTATTTCTTTAATCATAATAATTTATAAATGGGAATAAATGAACATTATTAAATCAAAGCAAGACATGATATTTTAAGAAAACTATAATATCGAAACATTTAACCTTTATCAAAGATAATTAAAGAATATAATCAAGTTATTATAATTGATCAAGAGTAAAAAATAAAAATAATTATCTTCTGGTTCCATGTTTTAATAAACCTATGATTATTATTCAAGAAGTGGTAAAGTGATGAAATAAATAATGATTTTAGGTAAGAGGATTCTGAAACCTAAATCCTTCATTTTGGGTTATCTAATATTTCATATTATTCATAGTATATATGGCAATTTATTTTATTCTATATGAAATTTCAATTTTTTTACCTATTTGTTCCTAAGATATAATTTTTTTTACCTTTTTGAAAATATTTCTAAGAAAATTATAACGATTTTTAGAAAAAAGACATTATTTTTTAAAACAGCACTTTGAATCCTATTGAGATGTTTCTTCTTCAAGGAAAAAAGGAGTTTTATGCCAAAATATAATATCCCTTATTAATATGAGAACCCCAAATAGTTTTCCATTAAACTATGATTTATGAATCCTTTACGAAACCCATTCCATTACATGGTTTTATTTCATGAGAATGATTGTTATATATTCTATTTCCATGCAGCATGCATGATTATGAACATTTTATGATTTTAATGGTGCGGCCAAAATTATATATCCATCTAATTAATTAAGTAATCTGATATATCTCATGAGATTATGTGTATTATTCATGAAAATTATTCTATATTTGTTCACAACTATGATGTTATGTTTTATGCACATATGTTATGTGTGAACATGATGCTATCTTTGTTCACAACTATGTGTGGTATTTGACTAGTATGTTATTATGTTTAATTATTATTAATAAAAAACATTCCATTCCTTTATAAAATGTTTCCATCATGATTTTTATTATGATTCTATTATTATGATATGATGATGTTTATTATGCTCACCCATGTACTATTGATCATGTCCCATATTCCTTCCATGTTTTCCTCCCTTTACTAGTATTTTTTCTCTCATCTTTTTGATGTATATCCCTATGTGATTGTATGTACTATATAGAATATGAGATATTTTATGAGGCTAAAAAAAGGGCTTAAATAATATTTAAGTTTTATTATCTACAGGTGATTTATGAGCCTAATTTTCCAAAGATATTAAACCTATGTATCTTGGATTATATCGCTGTTAGGTTTTTTATCTTAAAAATGATGTAATATTCATGTAATAAAAATTTGTGTCACTAAATCATATGTACGATAGATCCATAACTATTTCTTCGCATGCAATATTTATTATCTCATGTTTTATTCCTTTATATAGGAAAACACCTAATTATTTAATCATTAAATCACTATTTTAACCAAGAAATTAATATGTTCAAATCTTACTAAGGAGAAACTCATTACACAACTCACTATTTGTGTTACCCACCTAAAAATTAAATCCAACCATATTTAAACTTATACAAATACATATCATGAATAAGGTTTGTTAAAATATATTCTTGTAGAGATTTATAGTTATATGTAATTAACAATTCCTAAAAGATTATGTTTTTATCCATAGATATCCAACCCTCACTTTTATTGAAAATTCATAATCCCCCAATATAGTTAGAAGTCCATCTCAAAGTCCTTGTAACAAATTGTACATTACTCAAAAAATATTTAAACTCCAATATAACTCTAAAATATAATGTTTCATAAACTATATTCAACTTCTAAATTCAAGATAATAACTTCAATAACAAACCAAAGTAATGGTAAATGAAAACTAATCTTATGTTGTCATACCTAGTATGGAATGAAAATTTTATAAAAATAACATATCACATAAATTTAATCAAATATAATATTCACATTATATAAAAATTTATAATATATGAATATTTAATACAAATAAGTAAACATTTTATTTATTTTCTAAATATGAGATATTAATATAAACATTTCATGTTTTATTTAAGCATAAAATTATTTCATTTAAAATTACTAACACATATCTTTTATAAAAAAATTATAAATCATAATAAATCTTTCATAAAAATAAAATTTTCACATTTTTATGCCTATATAATATTTTATGAAAGATAGTGGTCTTTATCTATCACAATTAATGATTCATTCAGGACCTATGATAAGCATTATCCTAGGATGTCAGTCATAATTCGAAATATCAATTTTATTTTTTTGCAAAATGATGATCTATTTTTTGAAACTTATAATTCATGTAACATGGATAGGATGAATTATGTATATCATGGTCAGATTAAGAATCCTATAAAAGGATTTGAAGATTTTGAGAGCTAGAATATGGTGGTAGAATAATTGCAAGATGTTAATTGTAGTTCATAATGTGAGTTGGAAGTTCACGGCCTGAAGTGGTTGTTCACGACTTGCATAAGAGGATTTAGTGGGGTGTGATTCACAACATGTATGGTATATTCATGACATGAAATGTTGGAGGATTGTATTTGTGGAATATATCTTTGCAAACTAATTTTGTGATTGTTTTTTTTACAAAATGAGTTAATTCCTAGTTTTTTGGATCTGGGATACATGTTTTTAGGTTCGTATTAAACTCGATACACTCACGATGAGAATGGACTATTCAGACTGTGAAATTATGTCAGGAATAATTCTTATAAATCCTATTTCACCTTCAAATTTTCTAAAAACTCTATATTCACTCCCAACCCTAGGTTTCTAGAGGAGGACTCTCAAGGTGTTTCAAATCCCTTTTGCTTGGGATTGATCTGCGGTTTCCCATGTTTGATCTGACGTGATATGAGCTTAGGTTTACCAATTTATCATGTGGTTTTTTCTCAAATTAATATTCATTCCTCATTCCATTTATTATCTTAATATTTTGGTTGATATCCTTTTTTATTATTTATTTTTTTAATGTTTGTTATCATGGTTATGGTGATGTGTACTTGGAGGGATATTGTTTCATTGTGAGAAAGATGATCAGAGACTTGTGTTGTTGTTCCATTCTCAATAAAATAATATTATAATCTTTGAGGTAGGGGATTCATTTTTTCTCCTATTATTTTATATGAAATAATAAAATTTTTATTCTTTATTTTTTTATGATGGTGTAATTAAACTTAATAAATAAGAAACCAAACTAATGAAATGAAATGGTTTATAATTATAGTGATCCCATGTTTTGTCACTATGATAACCATTTGCCTCTTGATTTTATAGATACTATGTTATCTATGTTTATAAATTTTTTTAATGTTTATTAATATTGGGTTATAACGTTAATTATATGAAAATGGTTAATACTATAAATTCATTAATGTTGTTAACAAAATAATTAAAGTGGCATATATATTGAATTTGTTGATTCTGATAATTTTGTGGAAATAAAATAAACCCAAATTCATGTTTAATTAATTTTATCTTCCATATTCTAATGTAATTAGATAAATAACATAAAGCTATAAATGAGTATTATTTATAATAATAAATAAGCCTATAAGTAGAACTTTTATTAGTTAATGTTTTTTGAAACATGAAGTTGTGCTTGAAGGAATGTTTAAATAATTAATATATTGTTGTTCCTAATTCCATAGGTTACCTATTTTTATAACCTATCATAAATTAATTAGATAATCATAGATGGTAATAAAAGTATTTGTTTGATAAAAGTAAATTTTGGGGGTTGAGTGAGCTCGTATTCATGTGAAGGCTAGATGCCTTGTTTTTAGGGCCTAGATGCCATGTTGAATCTAATTGTTTTTGTTTCATTTTGTATTTTTATCTAGATGTGAGAATTTTGATTTTATATAATGTGAGACTGTTATGGCAGTTTTTTGATGAAATATTGGTGGGGAGTCTCAGGTTTGTGGTGGTAATTAATGCCTATGATGATAGGATGAATGGTGATATGCATGGTGGTGTCAATGATGAAAGAAGGTTTGATATAACAGGTTGAAGATTGTATTTACCATTGTTGTGATAAAATCAGGGATGATTACTTGTTAATAAATCTACTTAAAGGTCGTTTGGATGGGTTTCTTGTTTCTTCATTCCCTTCTCCACCGCTTTAGGTAGCTAGTTATTCTTGGTTATTCATCTCTTTTATAGAAGTTTAGGATGTTTCATAGAGTAACTATAATTGTAGAATGATAATTTTTAATAAAAATTTTAACCCATGGAGTTATCAATTTAATAGATTGAAAATGTTGATAATATTTTGGAACAGTGGAATAAGTTGGATTATTCCTGAAGGGAATGGGCTTCACTTTGTGGTTAATGAAATGTGAATGGAATAATATTAATTAATGGGTAATAAATTAAATAATATAAATTTAAATGTTAAAAGTAAATAATTAATTTAATAATGTTTCCTAAAGTTATTGTGTGATTATAGGATATATAGTCTTTAGTAGTGATATACGGGTGTCTGAGAGATGATAACTGCAATTTAGCCTAAGACAAAGTTAATTCCCACAATGTGGTTATGGGATATATTTTATCTTGTATGTTATGTGATCTCATATTTTAACCCACCCATTTTGTTAGGGTGAATGACACCCAGTGGGATTTGGGAAGCTGTTTTCCCCAATATCTAGGTTAGTGAGGACTGTATGGGTGACTACCCCCTCTGACTATACTCTCTTATCCTGGTAGTTTTATGTGATGGTGTTCACAGTTGTAATGTTTACCCATAAAAGTTTGTCGAGGGTTGTAATGAATTGTGGCTATTTTACATGATTTTATCTCTAGATATAGTATCCAATGGATTATTATAGGTAGGACAGGTATGTTATATGATGTAATGATGTATGATACACGAGATACGGGTTATGGTGGATCTCAAAAACTACCTGATTATTATTTAGAGTTGTGGCATAGTAATATGAGATAATGTGATACATTAGGTTAATGGTATGTGATGAGATGACGTGATACATGAGGTTCATAATATGATACATCATCATAGGTTTCGTTGAGTTGGATTACTTTTAGAGAGATATGGATAATGAAATATGGCATTGGGACATGGTGTAAAACCAGTGGGTAAGTGGTAGCAGGGTACATTGTTTTGATGTTATATTATACTGTCTCTTTCATAAAATACATGGTGTGTGATAGTCGTGGTGATAGGGGTAAAATATCATTCTTTTTTATTTTATGGGTTAGCTTCACTTGTTGTTCACTTATCTTTAGTATAATTTCTTAATATTTTGTATAATAGGATTTAGGAAAGGTATTACTAAGTATACATGTTATTCACACATTATGTATATATAAACTGTTTTCAGGTCAGTAGGAGTGGGTTGGTGATCAAGTTGGACATTACTAGCTTCGAGTTATTCAAGATCTATTTGGGATTTTTTTTGTTTCTACCAAGGATTATAATTTGTTACTTGTATTTTTCTATGATTTTTTTTATTTTTATGACATTACATGCATGTATTTGGGATCTATGATTGAATTTAACTTGAGAAATAGTTATTTGGTGTTTCTATCTTATCCCTCATTTCACATATCTTATAGGATAATGTCTCTTATTTATCGGTATAACATACCCACAATGTTTTTCTCAAACCAGTATCTTATTAAAAGAAGGATTCGGGAATAATTATCTCTATTCTCTCATTTATGTCCCATAAGAGGTATATTTACAGAGTCAGGTCATTAAAGAGTGGTATATGGGGATTAGGTTAAGGGATGGGTTGGAGCTCAGAGGTAGAAATGGGTGAGAATAGTACGAGGTAATAGGAAAATTGTTTCATATTTTTTTTAAGAAATCAAAACAAGGGAGACTAGTTAAGTCATGGGTATTCATGTTGAGTTTATTTCATCAACTGTAAAGGAAAATAGTTGTCAGGAGCTATAAAGCCTTTAATAGGGGAGTTATAATGTGAGGTAGTTTGGGGTCTATTTTAGGACCCTTCTTTATTATGCTTCAGAGCTATTTTCAGATATTGATTCTAGGGTGAGGCATTTAGATGAGGATTTACATCTTAGGATCTCATGCCAAGTCACCATGTTTATGTTGTTGATATATCTCTAGTTTCTAGTGAGAGTTGTGGTTGTTGACAGAACATTGTCCAATACCTATCATCATGATAAGGGATTCATCATGATTCCTCACATGTCATATTTTTTTTATGGGATTCCTAGTTTATTGGATGGAATATCTTTCATAAATTGGGTATAGGTTCTAGCCCTTATCATATCATTTCTCTAGGGGTGGAAGCTCTTAGGCCCCTACTAAGGGACTAGAAAAATGTTTTTCATATGGAGGTTGAGGTAATCAGAGGAAAGAGTGACCAACCTTTCTAAGCAGGTAGTGTATTGAAGGTGTTATGATTCCGGTTCTTCTATTAAGGAAATTTCATAAAAGGTAGTAGTGGTAGGGTTCCCCAGCATTGGATCATAAGGGAGAAGATAGGGTGTGTAAGGGACATCCTTAAGATATGCCTTATCCTTAGAGAGAAGATTTTTATCGTGAGGGAGTCCATAATCATGGCCATATAGGCCATATATCAAGTCATGCTCAGTTGTATTATTTGGAGTAACTATTAATAGGAAATATAGACATCATTTGAGGTACCCTTTTCTTGTTTTATACTAGGGTGGATGATTTTCTTAATTCGGGAGATACACACTCCATCATGTCATCTTTCCTAGTTTGTGATTTCAGACTTGAGGTATAGAGGATTCCAGTTACCTTGGAATTTACTATGCTAGTTAGAGGTATAACTTATCTATATAGAGTATGTAGTAATTGTGAACTCGTGTTGGTTAATAACCTCTCTTGGGGATACTTCCAATATTTATGAATACATTCATATAATATCATCCTCGATATGGACTAGTTGAATTAAGTAAAGGATAGTGTTGATTTCTTTAGGTGATAAATTGTGTTATATGATACTGATGGAGTGACATAATTTTTTTTGGTGATTGATACACTCATATGGGTTTTAGGCATATTCTACCCTAATATTTCTTCATTTTTTAGTTGATGCTAAGTTCATCGTAGGTTCAGTCGATGGTGTTTTCTAGGCTTTTGGAAGAGTACCATGATATCTTTTCTGAGGTGGTTATAGCAATTCCCCCTCAATGGGAGTTTGAGTTTTAAATAGAGATATAGTAAAGAACTTATCCAATATCAATGTCTCCATATAGGATTACACCATCTGAGTTGTGAGAGATTCAGGTACAGATTAATGATATTTTTTAGCATGGTTTTATTTGGTTGATCATGTCTCCTTGGGGGGATCTAGTTCTATTTGTAATGAAGTTCAATTTTAGTATTTGTCCTAGTGTCAATTATCATCACTTGAATTAGGTGATAATTATGAACTATTGTCATATTCCATTTATTGATGACTTATTTCATCATCTAAAAGGATCTAGTTGGTTCTTGAAGATCGATATATGAGCAAGATATCTTCAAATGATGGTAAAATATGAGTATATTTTGAATAATGATTTATAATTTCATAATGGTCATTAATATTTCATTGTTATGTCCATATGTGTGATAAAAACATAATACATGTTCATGGGTTTGATGAATGAAGCGTTCATGGACTTTCTAGATTAGTTTGTGGTGGTTTTTATCTATAACATCCTTGTGTACTTCACATTTGAGTAGGATCACACATAGAATCTATTTTCCATTTCGAGAGTTATTAATTGTTATAATATATTTATAAATATTTTTATGTGTGATTTATATCTTCTTTTAGTTCATTTATTGGGGGATGTCTTGTCACAACATGGTGTGGTCTTGGATCCTTTGAAGACCAAGGTAGTTTTTTCTTTGGAAACCCCTAAGATAATTATATATGTTTCGAGTTTCCTAGGTATTTAAGGCTACTATAGGTGGTTCATAGCTAAAATATATCAAGTTGAGACTACCTTGATATCCTTGAATATAAAGGAATGGGTGTTCTTGCAGAATGATCAGTGTCAAGTATCTTTCAAGTACCTGAAGGATAAGTTGGTCAGTGCTCTAGTTCTTTGTGTGCTAGAAGGTGGAGTTTAATTCGAGGTTTTCTATGATGATTCACATATCAATTTGGATTATTTCATAATATAGTATAGATTAGTTATTTATTATGGTTATTTTTAGTTACATAACCATTATAGTTACTATTACACACATGATATTGAGTTGAAATTAGTCATGTTTTCCTTAAATTTATGCTGGAATTTCCTCATCGGTGATCATTTTTTGATTTTTATTGATCACAAGAGCCTGGGTTTTCCTTCTCATAGCATGACCAGAACATATAAATGAGATGGTGTATATAATTATTTCAAGATTATGAATTTTATATTTCATATATAGTGGTAAAGGGTAATGTTATAGCTGATACACAAAGCATGAATTCTTGTAATGATGCCATTCATGAATATGGTGATTTTTGGAGAGTGATTGAAGAGATATCAGTGATGAATCTTTATATGGGATAGGTTGGTGGCATAATTTTACTTTTTTTAGATGATGGTGTATTCATATTTGATTTAGTAGGTAGAGGAGTTACATTTGGGGTATTTTGAGGTGGAGGTCTAGAGAGACCGCTTTGACTTTAGTGATACCCCTAATTGTTGATTTAAGGATGAAAAACACTAGGTGTTGTTCTAGGGGAGGTATTTCATCCATTTAGTGATTCATGAGGTAGTTCTACATGGCTTCCATATGTCACACTTATAGGTACATCGTATCATGAAAAATATTTAATGAGCTATGAGATGTTTGTTTTAGTGGCCTGGTTTGAAGCATTCAATTGCAGAGTTTGGGTCTCTATGTTTGATATTCCAGAATTTGAAGGATAAGAATCATTTCTTGATGGTTTTATTTATATATTGGATGTTACTTTATGGAAGATGGAGGACATATCTATGTAAATTTTCACTATTTTTCCACATGCTCAGGGAGAATTTGATTCTATATAGGTTATAATGCTCCATTTGATGAAATCATCCCAGTTTATTGTGATCAAGGAGTCAATATCATTTGATTATTTGTTGAGGAAGTACCTAGGGGAGGGGGGTGTGACCCAATAGAGTCCTAAGGATCTTAATCTATAATTTTCATCCTTGTTTTACCAATATGTTTTTGAGAGGTATCTTGTATGATTCTTGCTCTTGGTTATACCTTAGTACATCATTTCTTCTAGAGTTGAATAGTAATACAAAGTGAACCATTCAAACTCTTGAGGATTTATTTCATGCTTATGTCTTAGATTTTAGAGCTTCATGAATGAGGATACTACATTTGGTTTAGTTTTTTTAATAGTTTTCACTTCACTATTGGTTTGAAACTATTTGAAGATTCTGGAATTTACATTCTCTATTGTGTTGGACAAGGATCAGATATTTGAGAATTATTGGGTCAAAAATAGTGCATATCATGAAAGAGAGGGTTCAAGTGATTCCATAGAGGATGAAGGAAACACAAGATCCTCATAATTTATATGTTGATTATTGGAGAAGACCTCAGTAGTTCTATGTTATAGATCATTCATTCTTGAAGGAGACTCCACATAATGGGAAGTTAAGGTTTGGTCATGGGAGTAAGATTTCTCCCTGGATTGTTTATATTTTTGAGGTGTTAGATTGTTTTTGAGTTTTTTTGTATCAGATAGAAATTCCCACATATGTTAGATAGATACATAATGTATTCCAAGTGTCATATATTATTTACTATCTTCACAATGACTCTCACATCATATATTGGGGTGAGATTGACATTGGATATGATGCAACCTTTGAGGAGTTACCATTAAAGATCAAAGACTACTAGGATAATGTGTTACATGGAAATTATATTCCATAAATGTGATTCCTTTGACGATATGGTGGTATGGAGGAGAGCACCCAGGAAAGTGAGTCGTAGATGTGTACTCAGTGTATCTATTTTTTTTGTTTAGATCTTCTCTTGATATGATATTAATTTTTTTACCATTATCTAGTATGAGATGTTTTTATCTTATTTGATTCATTGTTTGTGGCATTTCTCTTTTTTTAGAGGTATCTACCCTGGGAGAGTGTTTAGGATAAGGTTGTTTGTGTTGTATGGTTTTTTATTTGTTTCTAGTAGTGCGGTGGTTGATCTCTTGTGATGATGAGATTCTTGAGAGGCATATCATGGGGTGGTTGTTCAAATGAACCTATTTTAAATTATTTCTCTTAATGTTTGATTTAAATTCTCAAAGATGATAATTGAATGAGGGGTATCTATTGTAAGTCCTCATATCATTCTATCCCACTCGTTTTCATGTTTTCAAAGCCCATCATTTCTTCCAACCCAAAATGAATAGAGTATCTCTCTCAAATAATGTTGATCCCCTATTGATAGGGATTAATCCCTAACTTCCTATGTTTGATCCATGGTGATCCGAGGTGAGTTTTTTCTCTTCCTTCAATAGTTTATTATCTGATTAGTCTTGTTTCCCACTATTCCTTTTTTCCATGATATGTTTGTTGATCTAAATTATTCTTATGGAGTTATTTTTATGATTGTTGGAATAGTTTAGGTGTATCATTCTTATGGGGTTATAGTTTCCTTGTGGGGGAGGTGATCAGAGATCTGGGTTTTTTTCTCTTCCCAATTAATGAAAATTGAAATACTTGAGGTAGGGTATTTGTTTCATCTTTTATTACATTATTCACAATCATAAATTAATCATGATTTATATTTTTGGGTGGTAGTAGAATTAACCTTAATAAAGAATAATCTAGATTAATGAAAATAAATGGTCTATGGTTGTAGTGATTGAATGTGTTTCCACCATGATAACGGGTTGCCTTTTATGTTTCTTGATTATGTGTTATCTATGTTTATGATTTGATTATCATGTTTTTTATCCTTAGGTTTATAATTTTAATATGACTAAAATGGTTAAATAACATAAAGTAGATAATGTTGTTGGCTAAGGAATTAAAGAGGCATGTTTATTGAATATGTTGATTCTAGAAATTTGATAGAAATAAAATGATACTTAATGCATTTTTAATTAATTTTTTCTTCCATATGTTAACAAAATTTGATAAAGTACATAAATATAGAAATATTATTATTGAAAATAATAAAGAGTCGTGTTAATAGAATTTCTCTTAAATAATGTTTTTTGAAACTAGATTTTATGACTGAAATAATGTTTATATTAATATAATTTAATAGTTAATGCCTTAGTTTACCTATAGTTATAACTTATGATAAATTAATAGGTTAATAAATAATGTTAAGAAAATAAATTTTTTTAAAAAGAAAAATTTTTGAGGACATGTGAACCTATTTTATTGTAAAGGCTAGTCACCTTGTTTTAGATCCAGTATTCCCTATTGATCGTTTTATTGTTTTATGAATTATTCATTCTGTATGGATGTGATACTTGGTATACCACATGATGTAATCTTGGGATGGATATTTTTTATGGATATATGGGAAGTGAATCCTGTGTTTATAAAAGTAGTTAATGCATATGATGGTGGGATGCATAGTGATATGCATGGTGGTGTCAGGGACGAAACCGGGTTTGATAGAACACGTTGAATCTAGGCTTGAAATTTTTTGTGTTGAAAGATAGTATGCTTTCTTGTTAATAAAACTACGTAAAGGCTGGTTGGTCGGGTTTCTTGTTTATCCATTCATTTCCCCACTACTTAAGGTAGATTTTTGTTCTTGATTATACATATCTTTTTTGGTAGATTAAAATGCTTACTATATTAATGATAATTATGCAATTATAATGAATAATAAATGTTTTAACTCATGGGTTGGTTCTTGATGGAATAAAAAAGTTGATAATATTGAGGAACCATGTAATCAGTTGGATTATACCTGGATGGAATGGACTTTACATGGTGGTTAATAAAATGTGAATGGATTAATGTCAAATAATGGATAATGTATTGATTAACATAAAGTGAAATATTAATAGGAAAGTATAAATAAATTAAATTATTCATGAATTCTTGTGAGATTATAGGATATATAGTCTTTATTAAAAGTAGTTGGGTGTCTGAGTGATAATAGCTGCATTTGATCCTAATACTAGGATAATTACCATAGTGTGGTTGTAAGATATATTATATATTGAATTTTATGTGTTTTAATATGATACCCCACCCATTATGGTAGGGATACTGACACTCAGTGGACAATGGGAGGGTTTTTTCTCCAATATTCAGGTTAGAGATGACGGATGGCTGACTACCCACTCTGACACCATTATCTTCCCCTTGTTGTTTTATGTGATGGAGTAAATTGTGGTTACCCTTCCAATATATGTGTGTAGAAGACTATAATGTCTTGTGGTTCTTTCAAAAACATATATCTCAATATATACTATCCTATAGATTATTATAGGTATTATGTGTATGGTTTATGACAGATTGAGGTATAATACATGACATACATGTTGTATTGATTCTCAAAAAATACTCTGTTAATATCTGGAGATGTGGAATGGGATGAAGAGATGTTGTGATGCATGGGGTGAATGGTATGTGATGAAATTATGAGATTAAGGGTCTATATAATATGATACATTATCTCATATGTCTTTGATCTGGTTTACTTTTGAAGGGAGATGGATTAGAATTTATGATGTTTGGGTAGGGTCAAAAATCATTTGGAAATGATAGCAGTGTACCCTATTCTGATATTATATTATATAATCTATTATATGTGACAATTGGTGAGATATAGTCATGGTGAGGCTATGTCACGAACCAACCCGGGTTGACCCTGAACCGGTCAACCGAGCCGACCCACGGCATGGCCCGAAGGGTGTTCCCGATCCCCACGGGCTGGAAACCAGTGCTGGGCATCAATGTTTAATAAATGGAAACGATTTAGACCATGAACAAAACCAAATAAACAAGAAAACAGACAAACACAACAACTGATAAACATAACACAAGTAGCAGAAAGAAAATAAAACTAAAAATACCTCCACGTGACCTTTCAGGTCACCTCTCGACCAAAAGACGACTTTGCTCCAACAACGAGCAACTCAACCAAGAAATCCTGAACAAGGAAACCTACAACTGAAATGATAAACTAGGTGTGAGCATTAAAATTCTCATTAGGGATGCCAAAATAAACCACAGAACCCAACTTCTCCCTTCCCAAACCCATCCATTAATGCAAGTTTGAAATACAATTAATAAAGTATGGTTTTCACATTTTAAGATAAGCAACATGTTTTTTTTCATTTAAAATCACAACACATGCCACATACCATTTTTTCAAAATCAGTTTTCATTTATAAATAAAATCCAAAACAGAATATACCAATGTTGTGCTAGATTAAAACAAGTAAAAGCGTAAGCTGAAAATAAACTTGTGCACAGAAAGTAAACAAATAATAAAAATGATCCAGTAACCATGGGTGATCCTAAACATCCCTAGAAGACCCCTGGACATACCCGGTTTCAGAACCACCTACCGGCATATGGTTAAGCTCCTAAGTCTATAACCAACTGGCCGCCCTAATTGACCAATCCAGTGGAAAATCCCACCTGGCCTAACAACGAATCCAGGGGGTACCAACCCGTCTAATTGGGGTTGATCAGCAGCCGTCACTCGATCTCTAAAAGACGCCTAGGAACCCATGGTGGTTACAATCACATTGTGTAAGTAGGAGGCCCTAACACACATGACTCATCTCATCGCACATTCCTACCCCAAACACGGACACTCTATACGAAAACCCATAAGGGATATCCCCCTACAAAGGTGCCCCAGAAATATATATATGTATACCATATCATCAAAGGTGCCAACCGGGCCTTCATGCAATGAAATCATTTAAAACCCTTTGATACCACTTTCAAAATATTAAAGTTGTTAAACAGACGTATAGTAATAAAAACGTCTTCATTTCAAAGAATCACGACAAACATCACACTAAATCTGAAAGTGCCAAATGGGCCGACACGTTACATCTGTGTCGAAATCATTTCTCTATGAACATTTAAAACTCTGACGAGACACACACAACATCCAAACACAAACCGTTCTAAAAGTCAACAAAACTCTAACCATGAGTTAGAAGAGACAAACGGGCCAAACCCTTGAGGAACACATTTAAAACCACTTCTTTGAAAACACACAAAAGAACCTCCATCCTTTGGGATCCAAGGAAAATTTTTAAAATCAAAATCAACAACTCCCCTTATTTTAAATAAAAACAACCCTTGTATTGGAAACATCAATCCCTTCTCAAAATATCTCAACACAATCACTATGCGATAAACACCAATGTAAACACAGTCAAAAACCTCTTTTGGAAGCAAATGCACACAAAAACCATAACCTAATAAGTTTTACAACTTCCTCAAGGTTTGATAAATTTTTTTCACAATTTATAAAATTCTACCAAAATTCTACAAATTTCCAAATACTTTTATGAACCAGCAAACCAATTTATAAATAATTTTCAGAAGCAGACCAAACAATGCATAAATAATCTTTATAAGCAGACCAAACCATGCATAAATAATCTTTTTAAGCAGACCACACGATTTGTTAAAGATTCTATAACCAGGTCAAACAAATTAGCCAAATCTAGAAAACTCCATGATAAAATATAGGAGAGTAATGTGAAAACAAATTTCATATCAAAAACATTATCAAAATAGTCTTTGACATCCACAGAATACAACCTTCATAAATACAAATAAATTTAACTAGAAAGAAAAAATACTTCAAACTATTTCTAACAAAACCAATAAATTGAAAAACACTATAACATATTAATTGATTTCTGTGCGAGAATGTGAAACCCGTCAAAGATTTAACTGAAATCAATTAAAAATTAAATTAATTTAATCGAATAGGATAATGTGGGTTCGCCTACCTCACTGGAAAGCGACCACAATGAAACTCCGATGGAAGGTATAACAATCCCTTGCAGACTAACCGCACACGCTGAACAGTGGTAAAATCACACGTCACCCAACCCGCGATAGAAGTAAGATTAATCCAAATTAAATAAGGACACCAAGATGCAATGAAGGAAAAATAAATACACGAATAAACAACAAATACAAGAATAAATAAATAATCAAAAGAATAAATAAATAAAAAAATGGATAAATAGATAGATAAATAAATAAAATAATAGATAAATTAATGGATAAATAAATAAGTAAATAAATAATTAAATAACTAAATAAATAAATAGAAAAATAACAAAATAAATAAATAAGTGGAATAAATGAATAAAAGGAAATTTAAATGAATAAATAAAGGAATGAGAAAAAAAATCATACCAGAGGAGGTCGCTAGAGGATGGTCGGCAGGCCGGAGATGGCACCGGCGAAGGCGATCGCTGCTGTCGGAGGAGAGCGCTGGCAAGGAGGAGGTTGTGCAAGGAGGTTCGAAGAAAGGAGGGGCTGAGCAGGGGGGTTTGTTGGTCGGGAGGATGTCGTGCGGGAGAGAGAGGGCTGGGAGGTTTGGGTCGTGCCGGAAAAACGCCAGTGCGATGAGGGGAGGAGGCGGATGGTTGGGAGAGGTGGTTGGACGGGGCGCCGGTGGAGGAGGCGGCCGGACGAGACTCACTGGAGGATGAGCATGAGGCGGGAGCCGGGTGCAGTTGTCATGGAAGGGGGGTGCGAAGTTGGAACTGGCAGGGGGGCGAGGCGGTGGTTGAGCGGCTGGGTGAGGCGCATAGCACACAGGCGTGGAAGAGGGGATCCGAGCGGGGCTGGTGCGCAGAAACATGTGGGGAAGAGGGGGGCAGGGGCCGGATGTCAGTGGGAGGAGGTGCTGGAGAGGTCGGTGGGGTGGATGGGTGGCTATAGGAGGGGCGACCATGGTGGTGCTGGGATGAGACGATGGTTGAAGGGGGACCAGGAGGCCGCTGCTGGGGCGAAGCGTAGAACTGGGAGGGGGGGGGGCATAACAGGGAAGGGGAAAAGGGGAGGTCGGGTGTGTGGGTTAGATTAGGGTTTCAATTTTATAATAATAATAATAATAATAATAATAATCAGATAACCATAATAATATAAATAATAACACAATTTTATTATTGCTATCTAAATTTTTTTAATTCATTTACTTATCTTATTATGAGAAATGGGAAACCACGCGCTTGCCGCACGGTTGAATAACCCATGAGCATGCTGCACACCTCATACCATACCACTTGTGTACCTGCGCAAGCACCAGGGGTGACCGCATAGTTACCGCTAACCATGCGGTGCCCGTGCACCGGTCTGAAACCCACCAAAAACATCAAACGTCAGAAAATTTTAAATCGTGACTCAACACAAACATCAGCATGAGAACTAGAAACTAAGAAATAAAAAATAAAAAATTAAATAAAAAAGTCAAGGTGTGACAATTCTCCCCACCACAGACACTTTCTACCCCCAAAAATTCACCCAACCGAACAGTAGACAAAGCAAGAAACCATGCCCGGTTGAATCCGAAAGAAACCACAATACAATAGAATGGGAGAACAAAAAAGGGTTCTCCACAACACAAGAACTCAACTAGCGCAGAAATTTAACACCTAAACATACCACCCCAGGAGGGGGTGATGCAGGAACTCCCAACCATTCCAAACTATCTTCTATAGCACGAGTGAAACAACACCTCCGATGAAACATGAAACTCTCGACCCATACCAATATCCCTGCAAACGAGAGAAAAACCTCCATGAAGAATAGGATCCCAATAATGAACCTGAGTATAACCACAAGCCTTGACTCCTCCACAGGCACTTACATCTCTAAATGAATGCCACCATCCATGACCAACATATACAAGGATCAAACACACTTTTAAGAAAATGCATGCTTTAAAAAACCATGATCCGACAAACAAAACTTCTTCGATTACAACACAACATGACTACTATAACTCCACGATGAAACGATGAATTTACAACGTCAAAAATTTAATAGTACAAAATGAAAATGAAAAGAATTTAAATTTTCCACTACCAACATGGAACACAAAACCTAGACTAAGGCTTTACACCCCTGGAAACTCCTGACTGTGTGCGAGCTTCACCCCAAAGCCTGTGGCTAGGCTTTTGATGTCTGAAGCATCTCCTGCCTCACAGTCAGGCATTGAAATTCCTCCAATCACAAAGTCTTCTTTAGGTGATTCTTCCTGAAGAACTTCTCTAGATGACCCAGGCACCCGCAATGATGGCACGTCTTTGGAGGGGTGCGACATGACGACTTCACATGCCCAAACCGGCCACACTTGTGGCACACCACAGAACGGTCTGACGAACTAAAAGCCAAAGTCACAACAGAGGAATCTTTTGGAACAAGATCCTCTGGCACATCCTACTCACTAGATGGGGAAGCTTCATGAGTAACTGAATATGTCGGGTTGCCAAGAACCTATGCTCCAGGGACTAGTTCAGCTAAGAATTCCTTATCCACCAACTTCTCGAAACGATGGTCTTTAGAAAGGAGGACCCACTCCTTGATCACTTGGTGAAGACCCCCAATGAAGAGAGAAGTTTCCATCAAATCCTATGATGTTTCCTCTAGAAAAAATGACACAAGCTCATTGAAATGGTCAACATATGCCTTCACCGTCTGTTGGCCTTGTTGAATATGCATGAGATCTTCCATTTTCATTGTCTTTACATCTTCAGGTACAAACCATCGGGTGAAGATGGATTTAAAGACATCCCATGTCATCCAAACTCACACTGATGGTGGGGCCTCCAACTCCCATTAGTCCAGAGCCGGACCTTCAAACAGACCCAAAACAGCATGCACTATGACAGCTTCAAGAGTTCCCAAAACCATGAAGACACGCTCAACCACTTCAAGCCATTCTGATGCTTCTAACGGACCACGATCACCGTGAAGGATAGGCAACGTCCGAGAAGGACCAAAAACTGGGCATGACTTATTAGAAACCATGGGGACCTTTTTGGGTGGCATTTTCTGAACAACAAATAAAACAAAGAACCAAAACCAATATCAGGCAGAAGCAACATCAAAGAAAGTGCCTTCACCCAAAACAACCATCTCAAAATAAACAAGAAAAGGTAAACACTTCAAAAATTCCCTTCTCCATTTTAGTTTTCAAAACCTCCTTTATTCAAGGCCAATTTTCAAACACCAAGTCCACTTTTCAAACCAAATTCAATTTCCAAGAATCATTTTCCCTTTTTAAAAATCACTTTAGAAAAACAAGGTTAAGCCTTTAATTCCAAGTGCACACCCCAATAATCCCATGAACCATTGTACATGTCTTCATCCACTTCCATCCATCACACCAACATGCACTTCTCATGAATTCCCTCACATGTGAAAATGTTCATAAAGTGTACCTGAGGTTGCACTCAAACGATATCTCTACCGGTTCCAAGAAAACACCATATTTTTAGACCAAGATCTTTCAGTTTTAAAACAAATCCTTTTCACAAATTTAAAGCCCTTTAAAAGAAATAATTATCATTTTAAAAAAACCTTTTTCCTTTTCAAAAGTTCCCTTAAACCCACAAGAACCACGAAAACACACAACTTGCATTAAATTACTGACATGAGGGACTAGTATTCATGCTTAACCTGGTGACATGGTAGTGGGTCATGCCCCAAGCAAGCGCCGACAACTAGCAGGAACTCAAACCGTGTACTCGGACTCCACATGGGTCACTACTCCATGTGAAATCACGACGTGACATCGGCTTTCCTCTGTTTTCATCCCTCATTGATAAAAAACCAGAATGAAGCAAGGAATTAATTCTCGGACTACCCCTGGTGACTTGATGTTTGGAATGGGCGAGGGTTCATGACGTACTTCCAGTACCTACCTCTCAAGTCCCGACAGTCTTAATCTCCATATACCGGACACCCCAAATAACAAGGGCCCTCTGATACCATTTTGTCACAAACAAACCCGGGTCGACCCTGAACCGGTCACCTAAGCCGGCCCACGGCATGGCCCAAAGGGTGTTCCCGATCCCCACGGGCTGGCAACCAGTGCCGGGAATCAATATTTAATCTATGGGAATGATTTGGCCCATGAAAAAAACCAAATAAACAAGAAAACAGAAAAAAAAACAACTGATAAACATAACACTAGCAGCAGACAGAAAATAAAACTAAACATACCTCCACGTGACCTTTCAGGCCACCTCCCGACCAAAAGACAACTTGGCTCCAACAACGAGCAACTCATCCAAGAAAACCTGAACAAGGAAACATGCAACTGAAATGATAAACTAGGCGTGAGCATTAAAATGCTCAGTAGGGATGCCAAAATAAACCACAGAACACAACATCTCCCTTCCCGAAGCCATCCATTAATGAAAGTTTGAAATAATATTAATAAAGTAGGGTTTTCTCATTTGAAGAAAATCAACATGTATTTTTTTTCATTTAAAAACCCAACACATGCCGCATACCATTTTTTCAAAATCATTTTTCATTTTATAAATAAAATCCAAAACAGAATATACCAATGTTGTGATAGAGTAAAACAAGTAAAAGCACAAGATGAAAATAAAATAGTGCACGAAAAGTAAACAAATAATAAAAATCATTTAGTAACCATGGGTGATCCTAAACATCCCTAGAAGACCCCTGAACGTACTCAAATTCAGAACCACCTACTGGTGTATGGTGAATCTCCTAAGTCTATATCCAACTGGCCGCCCTAACTGACCAATCCAGTGGCAAAGCCTACCTGGCCTAACAACAAATCCAGGGGGTACCAACCCGTCTAATCGGGGTTAATCACCAACCGTCACTCGATCTCTAATAGACGCCCAAGAACCCATGGTGGTTACAATCATACTATGTAAGTAGGAGACCCTTACATGTGTGACTCATATCACCGCACTTTCCTACCACAAACACAGACACTCTATACGATAACCCATAAGGGATATACCCACTACAAAGGTTCCCCATAAATATATATGTATACCATATCATCAAAGGTGCCAACCGGGACTTCAGGAAATGAAATCATTTAAAACCCTTTGATACCTCTTTCAAAATATTAAAGTTGTTAAACAGACATACAGTAATCAAAACATCGTCATTTCAAAGAATCATGACAAAAATCACACTAAAGCTGACAGTGACAAACGGGCCATCACATTACATCTATATCAAAATCATTTCTCTAAGAACATTTAAAACTCTGACGAGACACACACAACTTCCAAACACAAACCATTCTAAAAGTCAACATAAATCCACCCATTATTTGGAAGAGCCAAACATGCCAAATCCTTGAGGAACACATTTAAAACCACATCTTTGAAAACACACAAAAGAACCTCCATACTTTGGGATCCAAGGACAATTTTTAAAATCAAAATCAAAAACTCCCATTATTTGAAATAACACCAACAATTTTATTGGAAAAATCAATACCTTCTCAAAATATCTTAACACAATCACTATGCCATAACCACCAAAGTAAACACACTCAAAAACCTTTTTTGGAAGCAAACGCACACAAAAACCATAACCTAATAAGTTTCACAACTTTCAAAAGGTTTGATAAATCGTCTTCAAAATTTATTAAATGCTACCAAAACTCCACCAATTTCCAAATACTTTTATGAACCAGCAATCCATTTTATAATAAATTTTCAGAAGCAGACCAAACAATGCATAAATAATCTTTATAAACAGACCAAACAATGAATAAATAATCATTATAAGAAGACCACATGATTTGTTAATTATTCTATAACCAGGTCAAACAAATTAACCAAATATAGAAACTCCATGATAAACTATAGGAGAGTAATGTGAAAAAAAATTTCATATCAAAAACCTTATCAAAATAGTCTTTGACATCCACAAAATACAACATCCATAAATACAAATAAATTTAACTAGAAAGAAAAAATACTTCAAACTATTTCTAAAAAAACCAATAAATTGAAAAACACTATAACATATTAACAAATTTCAGTGCGAGAATGCGAAACATGTCAAAGATTTAACTAAAACCAATCAAGCATTAAATGGATTTAATCGGAGAGGAGAATGTGGGTCTGCCTACCTCACTGGAAAGCGACTGTGACGATACTCCGATGGAAGGTAGAATAATACCTTGCGGACTAACTGCACACGCTGAACAGTGGTAAAAGCACATGTCACCCAACCCACGACTGAAGTAGGATTAATCCAAATTAAATAAGAACACCAAGATAAAATGAAGGAAAAATAATTACTTGAATAAACAAAAAATACAAGAATATATAAATAATCAAAAGAATAAATAAATAAACAAATGAATAAAGAAATAGATAAATAAATAAAATAATAGATAAATGAACAGATAAATAAATAATTAAATAACTAAATAAAAAATAGATAAATAACCAAATAAATAAATAAGTGTAATAAATGAATAAAAGAACATTTAAATGAATAAATAAAGGAATGAGAAAAATAATAATCATACTAGAGGATGTCGCTAGAGGCTGGTCGGTAGGCTGGAGATGGCGTCGGGGAAAGCGGTCGCGGCTGCCGGAGGAGAGCGCCGGCAAGGAAGAGGTCATGCAAGGAGGTTCGAAGCAAGGAGGGGCTGAGTAGGGGGGGTTCATCAGTGGGGAGGCCATCGCATGGGAGAGAGACGACTGGTAGGTTTGGGTCGTTCCAGAAAAATTCCGGTGTGATGAGGGGAGGAGGCAGATGGTCGGGAGAGGTGGCCGGACGGGGTGTCGGTAGAGGAGAAGGACGGACGAGACTTTCCGGAGGACGATCAGGAGGCGGGAACTAGGTGCCGGTGTCACAGAAGGGGGGTGTGAAGCTGGCACTGGCAAGGGGGTGAGGCAGTGGTTGAGCGGCTGGGTGAGGCGCACAACAAACAAGCAGGGAAGAGGGGATCCGAGCGGGGCTGGTGTGAAATGCCCATTTGGGGAAGAGGGGGTAGGGGATGCATGCCGGCGGGAGGAGGCACTGGAGAGGTCGGCAGGGTGGCTGGGCGGCTACAAGAGGCGCGAACACGGTGGTGCTGGGATGATACGAGGGTTGAAGGGGGACTAGGAGGCCACTACTGGGGCAAAGCGTAGAACAGGGAAGGGGGGGTGCATAACAGGGAAGGGGAAAAGGGGATGTCAGGTGCATGGGTTAGATTAGGGTTTCAATTTTTATAATAATAATAATAATAATAATAATCATATAACCATAATAATTAAAATAATAACACAATGTTTTAATTCATTTACTAATCTTATTTTGTTTTAATTCATTTACTTATCTTATTCTGAAAAATGGGCAACCACGCACTTGCCGCCAGGTTTAATAACTCGCTTGCAAGCTACACACCTCATACTAGACCACTTGGGTACCTGGGAAAGCACCAGGGGTGACCGTACGGTTACAGCTAACCATGCGGTGCCTGTGCACCGGTCTGAAACCCAACAAAAACATCAAACATCAGAAAATTCTAAATTGGGACTCAATCCAAACCTCGGTGCGAAAACCCGAAACTAAGAAATAATAAATAAAAAATTAATTCAAAAAGTCAGGGTGCGACAGGCTAGAAACTTAGCATACATTTTTAGGTAATTAGTTAGATTCACATTTTATTTCATTGGGATTTAGTATGATTTCAATATATTTTACACACGAGGCTCGGGTGAGGATCCTATTGAGTATACATGTTATGCTCACCATATGTATATATAAACTATTTTTCTATTCTGTAGGGTTTGGTTAGTGATTAGGATAAACTTTACGAGATCCTGGTTTGTTCAGGAGTTGTTGGTATTTCTTGGTCACTATCAATGAATATATTTTGGTACTTGTAGTTTCCTTTGTTTTTGTTCAATTGTATGCAATTTAATACATGTATTTGTGATTTTTAATTTTATCTTGAGCATGATTATTTTGGTGTTTCAATATAATCTATCATATCTCATATCTTAGAGGGTAATATCTCCAATCAATGTGTATGATATACCATAATGACCCAAACTTTTATCAATACAATTTTTCACTTCTTATATTAATATTATATTGTATAATCACATAAAATATCATTAGGAAGCACAATGTCACATCATGCTTAAATAAACTACTAAATTCTAAGTGACCTTTAAACATAATTTTTCTACTTCTATGATTTGAATTTCAAAAATCTGACATACATGGTTGCAATTAGTAAGATGTTAAGAGACTGATAGGGCACACATAACTTTGGTTGAATAATAATATACCCTTATGAATAGTAATTTTACCCTTATGAATAGTAATATGACCTTTATGAATAGTAAATTATCCAAGTGAATTGGAACCTTACCAATGATAACATAAATAAAATTTATCCATCCTATAAGTGACAAAATGATAAAATTATATTATATTGTTGGTTTTTTTGTAAGTCATGAATATTTAATGATTAATTTAATAATTTAAAAGAAAATTTATTTTCATAAAATTTACTAAAAAAACAAATATTTTAATGTCTTATGATTATATGATAATTTTATGAGACCTTAATTAACTTTTTAAAGTGTTAGAAAAGAAGTTTTAATTTTAAAATTTGTATTTTTAAGGTAAATTGTGATTTTAATTAAAATATTAATTACTCATATTTATAAATTTATTTTCCGAAAATGGAGTTCATTTTTGAAATCTAAACATTCAAAATGGTTAGGGTGAATTTCTGAGATTTTTCTGAAATACATTAATTTTTGGTGAATAGTGAAATTTTATAATTTACAAAATATGATAAATAAAAGAATTTCTGCATTATGCTTCAGTCATGGATGATGTAAATGTCCATTGGTTCGAGATTACATTCACTATTTATTTTATTTAGTCATTTAGTGATCAATATTTCTTTTTTTAAGTTAAATTAATAAACTAATGAATTAAATATTGTGAAAACACCACTCCCCTCAACTATAAATGTCACCCCTCACAACCTCATTTCCTCAAACCTATCAAGCTTTAATCCTTGCCCAAATTCTACCCAAACCTCTTCCTAATCCCCTCCCCCACGTCCAAGAGATCTTTTCCTCATCCAACGGCCAAGCCGTGGTGCCATGAGGTGGATCTCAAGAGGAGAAATCATGAGGTAATTTTTTCTCTCTCTCTCTTTTCTTTCATATTTCTTTCATATTTCATTTATTTTCTTCTCTTATCCTCAACTTATATTATCCAAATTTCATGATAAATCTTATATGATTGATATAACTGTATTCTGTCATGTTAATATAATATTATTTCTTACACTCCTCCCTCTCTCTCTTTGTTTATAAAAATTAAATCATCACCTGTGATGTGTTAAGTTACCTACATTGTGGGTGATGCACTTCCATTTGCCTTAAATACCATTAACGATATAAAAACAATTAAATGGTTTAAAAACGATATTAATATGTATTTTTTTACCCCTTTTATGTTCTGAAAACAACATTTATACATAATACTAAATGATAAAACAAAACATGTTCGTTGTGATCCAAAAATCGCCCAAATTAACCTAAAATGATCATCATTAAACTTTATGTAATGATTCATACTCATGGTATATAATATAATTCATTATAAGATCATTTAAAATCCTGTGAGATAATTAATAACATGTAATATCTATTATTTATTTTTATCCATGTTCTACATGATCTTCCATTCATGTGTACAAGTGAATCGTTCATGAAAACTAAGAAAAAGAGCACTCCCGATCAATAAATTTAAACTCTATAACTCATCCAAAGGCCCATAAAAGAACATAGTAAAACCATAATGAATATATTCCATGTATAAATGGTTCTTTATATGTGTTAATTAATGAATATAATGTGACTATACATGACATTAAAGTGAAGAATGTGTTTGGACACAAGGTAAGGGGAATTCTCAAACCCAATTTTATTTCTTCAGTTATTACAAATTTTACTCCATTTTTATTATGGTTATTCCATAAGAATAATTTATTAATCATTATCTTAAATTTTATAGGATATAAATTTTTCCACTAGATTTTATATCAAACACAATGTTTTTCAAAAGATCACTTCTTTCAAAAACAAACATTTTACTTCTCACTCAAGGTCGATGGTTCTTGTATAGAGTATATTATTTCATATTTCATTTGGTAACCAAATGTTTATTAATATGAAATTTATGAAATGAAACCTATTACTTTACATGTGTTACTTATGTCAAATAATGATATACTTTCTCTGTGTAATGCATGATAATGTTGATGTTATGATGTGATGGGTGTGCCCCGAATTATACAATTATCCAATGATTTGGGTAGTGTGATGAATCTCATGAATTAAAGTGAAATATGTGTGAACATGATGCTATATTTTTTCAAAACTATGTGTGGTAGTTACCCACTAAGACATAAGGTTTAATTTTTATTCATTTCCACTTTTCAAGCATTTTATTAATTCTTCCTATCATGTTTATGATCCTATGCCTATGTTATTATGATAATGATTATTATCACCCCATGTTGTATTGTATCATGTTATTATCTCATTACTAGGATATTATCTCAAACCATTTTTATTTATATCCTTAGGTGATTACGTGTACTAAAGAGGACTCAAGGGAAAATAATAAATAAGAAAAGAAGGAATTAAATAAATGTTTATGTTTTATGTTTCAAAAGTTATGTATGGTCTTAGTTTTCCCAATACACTAAACCTTTGGAACCTCATTATGTAATTTTTTATGTTTTTTATCATTAAAATGATGTCAATGTAGTTTAAGAAAATTAGGGTTACTATATATACCCTTAGTGACTATTTCTAACCCATTTCCTATTATAGGAGTGCTTTGGCCGTCATTATCTCTCTTCTATCATTGTCGGTCCATGAGGGGTACCTATGTGGGGTATGGGTTTTAGAACATATGATAGGAGCTATCCTAGGATATCAATACTAATTAGAAATAAATGTTTTATCATTTTTATGACATGATAATCTATTTTTTGAAACTCAAAAAGTCATAGGCTATGATATCATATATCATAACTTATGATGTTTTGTAAAAACATTAGGCTCAATGAATCATGCACTATGATTCATCTAATCATACCTTATAACATAGAAAAATACTAAATTGCAACTTATATTATCCTATATCATATATTATAGAAGATCAATCTAGTAACTAAAATTTATCCATGCCATATCATACATTATGTTATTGCCATGAAAACACACAATATGAGTATTCTTTATAATACTACTGTAAAAACATGTTGAATCTATGGTTAATGATAATTGGATACCATTGATGGGTTTTATAGGATTATCATAGTACCAAAACAATTGAATAATCTCAATATATAGATAGATCTATCATCCTTGTTTCAACATGAAAATGATGAACATGAATATAAAATAGAAACACCTCTATTCTAGTAAGCTCTATCTTGATGGAGTATTTTTTAGGTATATCACAAAGTAATATTTGATGGACTCTCACCTCCATGGGTAGTAAACTGGGCACTAGAATCCTTGTATATTATAATAGGACCCTGGTAATTCCAAAGGTGGGATAACACCATGTCCTATGAATACAAATGGAGATCAATGCAGGAAAATAACATTAGCATCATGCTAGACTATATCTCACACCAACATGAAGAGATATAAACCCTTTATATAGGCTTTCATTAATTAATGGAGGAATTAAATCTTAAAATATCACTAGTAGGAAGCTAAATTATGTTACTTATAACAATTGCCCATTGGATAATATAATAATTTGAACATTTCAAACCGTTATTACATGTTTATTATTCCATAAATTAATTGTCTTATTTATTAAAAATTGAAGGAAACTATTTTTAAGATGAGGTGGTTTTTATTCACTAGATTACCCATATTAGAAGAAACTCGTATCAAATAACTGAGGAATATCCATTCCATATAAAATATGGGTAGATCATATCCTATGATATGCATTATATGTATATTCAGGTTTGTGAAATAGATCAATTGTATAATATGATTGAATTATTTTAGTATATATCCAAGATATATATATCTCAATGGTCATTATCATATCATATATCATATTCTAGGATACAATTACAAATTAATAATGAATAATTTTCTATAATATAAATTTTATGATATAAAATTTTCCTAAGTCAGCAACTCTCGACTGAATTTATGGAAGAAACAATATTAATTGGACATGTTTTTGTTTGGAGGGTTTTATTTTCTTTTACTTTCTAATGGTGAATTATATCTCGAGGTGTAAGTCATTGTACCCAGTTTTCAAGGACTAAGCTAAAGAACTAGGTAGTTTCTTAGGACTGAAAAACAATATATTATGTATGAATGATCAGTGTATGATGGAGCATATTTGAATGATATCCAGGAAAATATGGTCAGATCAGAAATTAGTAATCTTTTATTCATGGGACAAGGAACCTAAATTTTCAACTTTATACACCTTAGAATTATTACTAGAGTCTAGGGTGATCCATCCTTGGGGAAACAAGTTAGAAGGGGATATTTTGACATTCCCTAGTACTAGGTTATCTGAAAATTATTATAAAAAAATCATTATAGGTTAAAATACTATAGAAATGTTCTATATCAGCACAAAAATAATATTTTATCAATTCTTATAAAGTTCCAATGATGAGATTACTATTTTATGCCCGCTGGTTTTATCAGTGATAAAAAAACAGTGATAAAGCATATTTTTATCAATGCTAGATTTAGAATTGATAAAAACCATATTAAATTAGTAGATCATTTATTGTTGATAAAATACGAACAATGATTTTTTAGTACTAATAAAGTCTATACCAGCTATTATAATATGAGATAATTGAAGAGAACAGTATAACATCTGATATCAGTCAAAAAAACAAAATTTATATTGTGACATTTAAATGATTTTTTATAATAAACAATATTTTTACTCTAAACATCTTTTTTAGATTTTTGAATAAAACGTACCACTTTGTAGGGTTTGGTAGGATGCTGGGATTTTTTCGGTGAACAACCCATGAACATAATATAAAATGGGATTTTATGGGTTTCCCTATGTAATAACCAACCAATACCAATGAAATGGTCAGCCCAAATGACCAAATGGTGTGACAGAACATGACCAAATGAGTGGTTCCCTTCATGGTCCTCATATGACATGACACCTCAGAATCTGAGTGATGGTGGGGGTCAAATTGGCATGCCATCTAATGAGCATTATTGGTTTCCATCACAAATCATCATCACAGGTAACTAGATTCTCTAAGGATCAACCCAACCCCATTGTGAAATAAAATGTGCCTATAATAAAAAATATTTCTTATTTTTGGTATCCAAAATAAATAAATAAATAAATCATAAATTGGATACAATAATTCATAAATAAAACATAAAATAAAATGATAATATCAGTGAAACGTTTTTACTAAAATAACAATTTTAAACAAAAACAAACACACATGCAATCGTACTTATGACACCGCTTGTCAAAAAGATGTATGTTTATTTCCTTCACATCGAAAATGGATTATTTATCATTTTCATAAAGTATCATGATAATTTTATAACTTTTTTTGGGTTTTGAGTATGTTACATTCATTTGGAACTAAAATATCACTTTTAAATCTAAACACACACTGTCAGACACACCAGGGAAACAACATATCAGATAGTTGTGTGGTTAATTCCTACACATAAAAAATGAATTATCAATAAATTTAATAACGTATAATGATAATTTGAGAATGTTTACCCATTTTGAGTATTTAATATATGTTTTAAACTAAAATGACACTTTTAAATAGAAAAAATTATCTTTCTATCACACTGGATATAATGCATATTTTAATGACATGCGGTAAATGTATACACATAAAAAATGAATCGTATATTGTTTTACTTACGTATCAAGTCAATATAATTATTTTTTATTATTTTTGAGTCTATAATGTACATTTTGAATTAACATTTCATAACCTGATCCATCGTGGCCTCACCTAGATCAGAAATAAACTGAATATTACACCATAATCCTACCTCGAATAGGAATAGAGCTAGTGATTAGTTCCAAGTAAGCACATCTCACAAATATGATTCCTTAGCCTAAAGAACCTACACACACACACCTCTATGAACATCACAACCAGGAAGTTTAAAAGAATGCATTCACCATTGAGGAAAAAAATGCATATAAAATCCTAAAAAACAATAAGATTACATTATTATAAATATAACCACGATATGAAAAGGGAAAATACATTCCCAAAAAAATAAAGGATATTACCTATCTAACAACTAATGGGGAGGAAGGTCCTACTCAAAATCCCTAATATCGACAACCAATATGTGACCACCTTCACTGAGTACTGTTAAGATCCGGCTACATCATTCCAAAAAAATCACCATCTAACTATTTTTTATTGGTTAAAAATAGGGCACTTAAAAGAAAATACCATAGAGGGGTGAGTATATACATATCTAGTAAGATTCCCCAAAAACTAAATGGGAATCGATAAAATAAAATAGTAAACTCAACCCATAAGATAAGGAGTGGAAAAGAAATTCAATAATAAATATGGTCATAAGGAAACCCAAATCAAATAGTGAGTGGAACCTTGATCTTCAGAACCTGATAAGAATGAAGAGTCTGTCTAAAACTCCATAGATACCACCGCCAAATCTAAGCACCACAAACAACCTCATGAGAATCAAAATAAAGGACCCACACCTTGATAATGGGTATCATAGCTAAGGAAGTATCGACTCCATGGGAAGACCAGATCCCTATCAGAAAATAATGAAGGGGGATTACTGAGTCTACAAATTCATATGATGTGGGGGGACCCATGGAATAGAAAACCCATCCATAAAGGGAGTAATGACCCCAGTATCACTCTGATGGTCACCTGTGATCCCTGTCATGCATTAATCTCTATTGGAAGAATAATCCGATTTACATCATATCTCATGTTTCAAAACAAAATGGCCACTATCACATCCTACATAGAATTATTCTTAGGATGGAATACTCATGGGACAAAATCTAAGTCCCTATGAAGTAAATATGAGAGTTAGAACCTTCTAAGATATGTATACGGTGTGCCCCTTGGTGTACATGGGGTGTACCTCCATATTCAAATCTGGTCATTTCAAGCTGTTCCACTAAGTATGTGGAGGTTCATATGTGTATAATGTGACCCAAGGTAATTTGTCTATGGGACAACCCCAGATCCAAGGAGTGTACTCCCTATACACGTCTTGGCTATCTAGGTAGAGTCACGTGGAATGCGGACCCACCACATGGCCATGTGATATTTTACTCTATTGAAAACTCTTTCCACCATGGAAATTGGACTACATTGTTTGTTTTATTATGGAAAAATATTTGTGTAGTCGTGAATTTCATCGAAAATAATGTCTATCTTCCTAGATCTTGATGTGTTCAACAATATTATTGTGAATCACATAGAGGATACCTCTAGATATATCAATAAAGGATCCACCCCCATCAAAAGCTGATTTCTAGCCTTCAAATCATCTAAATAGAAATCATCATTGAAGAATGTTGTTCATGAATGCCCAAACTCAGGGAAACCAATCCTGGTCCGTCGATGGATATGGTTTTTTTCAATTTTTTCTTAAATTTACAAGAAATAAGATCCTAATTTTCTTTCACAAAAAACAATATGAATCCATGGTTTCAATTATGATTCGAAATGAACGATAAATATTATAATTTCCACTTACAATGGGGATAGTACTGATTGACATAAAGAACTGTTTGATAAAACCAAAGAAACATCAAAGTGAAAATAATTTTTGGATAATACAATATTTTACAATGATCATCATAAAGGAAAACAAATAATATAGAAGAATTTATCAGCAACAAATAAATAAATACAAACTATAAATTAACTAGGTCATGAGAACCTAGGGAGATATTGATATCTATAGAAAATAAAATAATCTATACTAGAAATCATGATTGATATGGTGGAAATCCATAAATAAAAAAGTTATACTTATGAATTTGATCGATCACTGTTGAAGAATGATTATGCATCATCATCATTGGTGAGATCTAAGAACTCTATTGTTGATTATGAATCTGATATAAATATGATCTTCGATCCTCTATATTTGTTTGATCAATCGTAGAAGTCCCCCACAATGCCTTGTGCTCTCAATATCTAAGGGTAATGTGGCTATCCATGATGATTTTTATTTAATGGGGTTTAAATAGGAATTTATCCTAGGTTAATCATTAAATAAATTAAATAAATTTATTATTTAATTTACATAACACTTTCTCCTGGGATTTTCATTCTACTTGAAACCAAATTCATACAAAACATACGTTCCGCCTATGGTAAACCCTGTAATTTGAAACCAATGGTGGTCTCATATTTACCATATGAGACTAAAATCAATAGAAAAACCATTATTTCAAAAAATATTCATGTATATGGTTTAATAAATTTAATACTTTTAATATATCAATTTTAGGATCCTGCAACATCCGTATCACTATGCCAACTCTGATGAAAAAACCAAAAAATATATAAAGAAATATCCAAATGATCCAAACATAAAAACCAATGTCATTTCATTCTTCCCACCTTCAACTATTTTTTCCCAAAAATTCAAAAACCTACTAAAAAAAGAGAGTGTACTGAGCCTGTATATATCTCTCATGCTCCCATGTGCTCTCTTGGAGATTATATTGCTGCCAAAGAAATCAAAATATTACGATATCTCACTAATAAAGGATCCTTTACGGATGATACTCAATGGCCATTGGGTACTTTGAAAAGGTGGATCCATCCTCGATGTCTATTTTTCCATGGTCATTAATGTGTGATTGTTTGGGAATGTATTCCATCATATGTGACATTTGGAAGACATTATGCACCTGGTCCAATTTCAGGGTTAATTCCCGGGTAGGTAACCTCCCCAACACTAACCAAGACCTAGAATGGACAAATAAACCTCATTTACAACTTCCTACCCTGACCCAATCTTTGTGAACCTTCTTATGGAGATACCTTCTATAGACACCTGATTTATTCCTGTAATACTTTGAAATATTTATATATATATATCTAGATCTAGGAGCTAATATGATGTGTAATTCCGAGGCCTGGTGTGCCTAGACTTAATTTTATAAAAATATTAAACATATATTTTATATTACACACCCTTTGTAATTAATTAAAATGGGATAACTATTAAATAGAAGCCTAAATCACAAATATGAGAACATGGTTAAGTCCATATTATGGTGTTTACCCTAGGCGAGACATAAAATGGGTTGGTGTGGGGGTTTTTGACTCCTTTCTCATTGATGGTACATTTTGTGGATTAATTAATAAATTAATTAACTAATTATTTCATTTTAATCTAAATGGAAACTCTATACGAATAATTCCATGGTGAAATCTCTAGGGTTAGCCGCATAAATCCTAGGAGAATTCTAGAGCTTCTCCTCCTTCCATCATTGGTGAATCTCCTATAATGGTGAAGAAACACTATATCAAAAGAGATCAAGATGTAGTGAGTGCAATGAATTCCTCAAATCATTGAAAAGAGAGTTCTTCAATGATGAATGACCCAATCTCTAGGTAGGACATGTCAGTTTGTGGTTTACAACCTTGTTGATTAAACTGGTAGATAAGATCAATCCCATCTATCAATCTATGTCAATTATGGCCTAAGAATGTTCCTATTCATCGGATAAATTGGATTTTTGAGTTTTTATCTAACCCCAGTATCACCATTCATGATCATTTTCCAATAAATCCTTTCCAATGATGGTTAATAAATTCATATGGTGCCTTTATACTAATTTCTTCTTTGCATTCATAGCTAGTAGAACCACACGGTCCTGGTTCGACATTTTCAGGTGGTACTGAGCCCGATCTGGCCCCCAGAATCATGAAGGATCAAAGAATGGGTCTTGGATAATTGAAATGATCATAGATTTAGGATGATTTTGAGGGATGAATGATTTTTTAGATGATGGTAGATTGATAAATCAAAGGAAGAAGGACCAGGGTATGCGCGATGCGAGAGGCACATACATGATACCTTAGAATCCAAATAGATTTGAGTTTCCAATTACCAAAGGTCTAGAATCAACTAGATGATGATAGATCCACAAATTTTGGCTACATATAGTGTCAAAACCAAAGTTTAATTCCATACATGAGGTTTGGAAATTTGATATGAGTTTCTATGGAAATCCTGACAACACTTTTTGTACAAGGATGAACACAAGGCGTGTCTCCCCTTAAGTGAGGCCACTAGGGTCTTCAGAAATCATAAGGATGGAATGGCATGTATCCCTCTTAAAAACTGGGTACCTCATCCCCGATTTCATGAGCCGTGTACTTGATCACATGGGAAGGAATCCGTGTGGGAGTACATGGTCGTGTACCAGAGTACACGCACACGGACAAAGCACATAGAGTGGCACCACAAGTGAAGAAACACATCATATACTAAAGTACATAGACACTAGATGAAATTACATGGGCGCAAACAAAAGGACACGAACCGGTCCTGATTATCTTGGAAACATCGTCCAGTCCACATACATGGAGTATACTATTACATGGATAGGGATCCATGTATTGGCCAAGAACATGACCTGGTCATGGAGTGGGACCACACACCACATTGGTCCCCTTACACACTATGTATAGATTGGTTCCTTTTTAGGAAACTTCAAGGTTCTGTATATCTTTTGTTTGAACTCATATTTTGGCCCGCGAGTAGCCTATCCTAATTATTTTTCCATGTGAAATGTGATAGAAGACTCAGTTGTGTCTTTCGAGATACGATGTGGAGTATTACGAGCACGACGCTTGGATAAGCGATGCTCAATGATAGTAGTGATCATGTAGGATCACCAGCTAACAAGTTTTACCCTCTAATAGAGATGGTCAATGAGTTCCACAATGACTACTGAGTTATACCCTATAGTAGATCTTGGAATTTGAGTCCTCAATGACTATTGAGTTGAACCCTTCAATAGAGTTTTGTAGTGGAGTCCTCAATGAATACCAAGTTTTACCCTTCAGAAGAGCTTTGAAATGATGTCCTAGACGTTCACCAACTTATACCATCTATTATAGCTAGTTAGAGGTGTCCTAGATGACTTATAAGTTGTACCCTCTAGTAGAGATGGGTAATGGACTCCTAAATGACTACCGAGTTGTACCCTCCATTAGAGCTGGGTAGTGGAGTCCTCAGCAGCTACCAAGTTGTACCCTCCAGTAGAGCTGGGTAGTGGAGTCCTTGATGACTATCGAGTGGATTCGATGGCACATGTTGTGTATAATGAAGATTCTAGAAAGGTCATAGGATATTAAGGATACCTAGTACTGTGGACTACATATGGTGGTCGTAGCTTGGGATTCAGGTGGAAGGCTCTCCCATCAATTTAAATTTCTAGTTTTTTCAAGTTGGAAAATAATTTTGGTTGGGCATGAATTTTTCCCCATTAATTTTTAGTTTTCACTGTCTTAATCTTCTACACCCAAGAGGCTATGCATGCTTGGTTTACTTTATAACTGTGTTTCATGTTTAACTCATTCCCTATGAACTTATACATTGATATGGCTAGGTGTCTACATATATTTACATAGTAAAATTCCTCCCCATGTTAGGTATGGATTTGATGTTGGTCACCACCCCTTGACCTATGGATGCTGGCTTGGGTAGTTTTGTATCAAGCACAGTCTTGGGCTGGGTCATGTAATATTGGTATCATAGATATTTCATTCCTTGGAACATTGTTTTTACTAGTAACCTTATGAGAATTTGTTTGGGATTAATGGAAATAGTGTCAAAGTGTCTCATGTGAGGCTCTCATGATAGGGAATCCAGTTATGGTGTGGGTGGTTGACATATCAATTCACTAGGACCTTGAATACCTTCTTTTCAACTCTGTATACCGATACATTGGTTTCAGGTATCGATGGCACAAGCATCATATCAGATTGTGTATTTTACTTCCCTTCTTGAGTTATCTCTATATGTATATATATATATATATATATATATATGATCATCTGAAAATGGAATGTGTTGATAAATATCTGGATTCCTCTATGATGATAGCAAGCTAGGACACCTGTTTCGGATCATGATAAAGATCAGATGAGTGATAAGGCCTTAGTTCAAGGTCCATCCCGTGAGATTCTTCTTTTAAGTGGGTCGGTAGTAGTACATCCACCTATTGAGTAGTAGATCATCCCAATAGAGCAGGATGAGGATGCGCATAGGCTTAACACTCTCTATTATTTCCAGCACCATAGGACACTCAGGTTCTATGATAATCTAGATCCTCAGGTAGTAGAGGATTGGCTAGATTTGGTGGTCCATATCTTCAGGATCATTCAATGTTTGAAAAATCTAGTGGTTGAACTGGAAGCTATCCTTTTCCATGGAACAGTTGGGAGTTGGTAGAGCCTTGTTAAAAAAATTCATGATGATTCAACACTCTCATGACCCAATTTCCAAAAGATATTCGGTGAGGAGTATTACCCCTCTTACATGCACTCAGTTCTGATTCAAGAGCTTATGGAGATAAAAAGGGAGGGATGATGGTGGATGAGTACGCAGTTAGGTTCACATACCATACTCAGTAATCTCTTTACATGATCCATGATGACTACTTTCGAGCATAAATGTTTGAGCTGGGACTCTGTAGAGAGATTCATGCCAGTGTGGTTCCCTTGTGCATCCCCACCTATGTACGAGTGTTGGAGTGAGAACTAATGATAGATATATTTCTATTATATGTATTATAGACATATAGAGTTGAGAGTAGGAATCATAAATCCGATTCATCGACAACATATAACAGCCTCTAGTCGGTGGATCTCGACAAAGGAAGATCTTTCACAATCAGACTCAGGAACGAGGTCATGTGGTTCAGGGATAGTATAGAGCACCAGGTAATCTCTAAGAAGGTCGGTTCCACACTTGTGATAAAAGAGGTCACATAGAACATGAATTCCTAAATAGACATTATAAGAAGATCATGTAGGTACCTAATGGACCGCTACGACATAGGAAGCATCATGAGCAGTGATCTCCCAGGTGAGGATAGGGTGCTACCCTGGGAGGTGGAGCTAGAAGAGGATCAGGAAGAGCTATAGGTGATGGAAAACATTATGAGATCCTTACACCACCATCTCTAGGTGGTTCATGTCAGGTTCAGAGATTTTAATTACATGGCTGCAGACTGTTGTAGGATTTGTAGGCTTATGATTCCCACAAAGCACATGATGATCAAAGGTATGATTTCTGTTTATTCTAATATTTCTTCATTATTAGTAGACATTTGTTCCAATAATTACTTAATGTATATACTTATGATATGATATATATATCTCCCAGCTGTGGTTTTATCCCATAAAATTCATCTTGAGGTTTTTATCGGGTATGCCTCTTCTGTATCTTTTATCCACCATTCATCATAATGGATACCTATGATTTAATATTGGTTATAGATTGGTTTTACATGGTATGATACCATATTGACTGCCACCACATATAAGTCAGATGCCTACACACTTTTGGGATGAGATTATCCATTTATAGAAAGAGATATATCATGGTAGGTAAAAGATGGTTTTGATAGCATGACTGACTGAAAATTAAATTTTTATTTCCAAAAACTTTTAGGAAAAGTGAGAAACCGCACAACCCATAGCACAGACCTGAAAACAACTTGATACATTCAAAAAAAATCATCTGCTGGACAACCACAAACCGAACAACCCATCATAGAACTACATGTCATAATACCCGTAATCATCTCCGCATCCCACACAAGAGTCCCCTTATGAAGTATTTGATTCCCACTCAGAGGCCAACTTATGCCGCTTCATAAAATAATCACTTTTCTTAACATTCATTATCTAGTCCAGTTAGGCTTGCATTGCGCAAGTTTACTTAATCAAACTGTCCTTTTTGAATGCAAGAATCACACCTTTGTCTCACATGAGGGAAGATCTGGTACACACCAGTCATGGAAGGTAAGAGTAGTCTTTCCTTTTTTGTCGTCTGGGTGTAGCAGATAAGGTTTCTTCACATTCGGCCATCCTTTAATTTCCATTCTGAACAATATCAAAATATGAAAGGTACACTGGACCGCTCATATTTTATTTATTTCCTCTGGAAACCTTTCTCCCCTTCGAAGCATAATCCTTGTAAGTAGATTTATTCCCCCTCCTGGGCTCCGGTGTGTTACTGTTAATCACGGCCAGACACCCCACTTCATTAGCAGTCTCTTCCCCAGGAATGGGAACTTCCTCTTATTCCAAACTTATATCATTGAGCCCATCCACATAGGCCCCACCTGCATCATCACTGGTCATAGAAACCATATCCAACCCCTCTTCCAAAATACATTCCGAAAGATCTTCAAACCTGTTGGTTAATGCAAAGAAGGGCCTATCCGAAGGGTCTAAACCACTAGAACCCCCAACACTAATCGGACTGGCCACTCTTGAATTAGCTCCCTTTATATCCATAATCTATTCCTTCACCGTATTCTCCCCATCCATGTGCTGCTCCAGACAATCCCCCTTATAACTCAGACCAGACTCCTTCTGAGAAATGGTGTTAGTGGAGCCCCCCAAATCCTGCCACAACCTATTGAACACCTCCACTACTGTGGGGTTATCCTGGTTTGTCATAGAAATTTATGTTTTAGACGCATGAACATCAACCAATGTCACCTTATGGGCCTCATCACAGCGGTCCTTCACCACAAGACTCGACAGACGTCCCCCATCTATGAACCCTAAATCCTCCTTGTCCTGACCAGACATCACCCCATCCTTAGGTTCCTTACCTGGAGAAGTAAAACCTTTTGTCATAACCACCAGATTCTCCTTATAGGTAACCTCTGATGAAGGAACATAGCTTCTCCTATGACAGAACCCCAAATGGTGACCCAAACGCTTGCACGAGGAACAGTACTCTATCCAGTTTCTGTAAACCACCCTTTTCTTCCACCTTTAATCCTCTCCAATAGTAATCCAATCATAATCGAAGGGAAAACGAGAAGAATCCATTTCAAAAAATACCCAAGGATTAACTGGATGACACACGACCTTAGTGCGACTATCAGAACAAAGATACCTTCCTACGAGGTTACCTATCATAAGAATCCCCGAAGTGTTCTGAAAAGAAATAGGGAGAGTATATCCCTTGGTGTATCAAACTCTATAGTAATTTGGGTTCCTTAAGTTTTGAAGGATTATATGTATATATTCCTTGAGGATGTTCTAGGAATACCTTTGAGGAGGAATATGGAGTTTTGAATCGACTTGCATCCGATAACCTCTTCGATATCTTATGCAGCATATCATATGGACCCTACTGAGCTCTGGGAGCTATGGTTACAGTTGGATGACCTTTGAGAGAAGGGTTTCATCAGGCCCAGTGTGCCCCCTTGGGAATATCCAATGTTGTTCATTAAAAAGGTAGATTATAGTTTGTAGCTTTGCATGAATTATCATCTCTTGAATGAGGCCATGATAAAGAACAAGTACCCATTTCCAAGGTTTTACAAGCTTTTTGAATATTTTAGAGGTACAAGATGGTTCTTGAAGATTGCTATCAGGTTCGGATACCACCAATTGAGGCTTCGTGAGGTTGATATTTCCATGTTGGAATTATTATGTGACTATGGACACTTTATGTTCCTAGTGATTCCCATTAATGTGAAGAATACCCCCAACATGTTTATGGATTTTATGAAATAGGCCTTCCAGCCATACATGGACCATTTTTTGGTCATGTTTGTTAATGAAATACTCATCTACTCTTCATCGTAGGGGGGACATGTTGATAAATTGAGGATGGTTCTAGATTTTCTTTAATAAAACCATATTTACAAAAAGATCTTGAAGTGAAAGTTCTCGATTCATGAGGTTCACTTTTTGAGAAATTTCATTTCTATGCATGGATTTTTCATGGACCCAATGAAGATCAATGCAGTTCTTGATTGGAATCCACCAAAGAAAATGTCATAGGTGTGGATATTTTTTGGTTTAGTGGGATACTATTGGAAGTTTATAGAAGAATTCTCTAGATTTTCATCCCCTTTGACCTCCATAATGTAAAAATGGAATCTATTTACCTATATTGAGAAGTTCCAAAGGGCCTTTGAGGAGTTGAGGCTGAGGATGATGAGTGCTCATATATTGATACTATCAAAGGAAAGAATGGAGTTTTTAGTGTATTGTGATTCCTTGGGAGTTGGTATCAGTTTTTTGTTGATGAAGTGGTAGATAGTAACCACATACGAGTCAAGTTAATTGATACCCCATGAGAATAACTACACAAATCATTACCTAGTGCTGGTAGTGACAGTCTTAACTTTGATGATGTGGATGAACTACCTTTTAGGGGAGCACTTTTTGGTTTACTTAGACAATCAGAGTCTCAGGTATGTCTTCACGTAGAGGGACTTGAACTTGAGTTAGTAGCACTAGTTGGAGTTCCATCAAAAATATGACATTGATATATTCTATAATCTATGGGAGGGAAATATAGTATAATTTTACATTGGCAATAAGTCCCAGGCTCACATGGTACAGGAGGCTTCGAAGCAACTGGCCTCCCTATAGATGACCCTGTTATATTAGAAGGGTAAAAATTTTTATACTCAATGGTGTTGACTCCTTCTCTTCTTGAGTGTGTAAGAGAGCCCTAGTAAGGGTACATTGAATGTGAGGTATTATTTGACCATATATACATATTTGAATCACTAGATGGATATTTAAAAGGAGGGAATCATGTCATATTTTTCCATGATTTGGGAGGAGGTCATACGATTATTCCATAATTATCCACTAGCTATACATCCTAGTGTGGGGAAGATGTATAGAGACCTTCAGTGGTACTTTTAGTTGTCCTTCATGAGATGAATTGTAGCTTAGTTAATCTCTCGGGGCCTCACATGTCAGCAAGGGAAGGTTGAGCACCATGTTCTAGAATGTTTGTTTTACCCCCTTGAGATCCCAGAGTGGAAGTGGGATGGAATATCCATGGAATTTGTGATAGGTATTCCACACACAATGAAGGGTCATGACACCATATAGGAGATATTTGACCGACTCATGAAGTCATTAAACTTCCTTGCTATCAGGAAGAAGAGTTTGGTAGAGAGTTTGGGAAATCTGTATGTATGGGAGATCATTCACCTATATAGGGTACCCTTGATGATTGTCTCCCATTGTAGCACATGGTTTGAATTATGATTGTGGATAGTCCTTTAAGAGGATTCCAGCACCCATATGAGGATGATTACAACCTTTCACCCATAGGCTGATAGGTAGACTGAGTGCACTATTCAAGTGTTGGAGGATATCCTGAGGGATTGTGTTTCAAACTTCATCTAGAGCCAGTAGGATCACTTTACCATGGTAGAGTCTGCATTCAAAAATGTCTACCAATCTACCATCGACATGACACCTTTTGATGTCATGTATGGGAGACCCTTCATGTCACCCTTATACTGGATAGAGATCAGAGAGACATCTCTTATGGACCCAAAGATGGTGCAAGTGATGACAGAGAAGGTCTAGGGCATATGAAAGCGGATGAGGATGACCTAGAGAAGACATAAATCTTACATATATTGTTGTTGCAGGACTTTGGAGTTTGAACAAGGAGACCACGTTTTACTAAGAGTCTCCCCATTATGAGGATTGTGGTAGTTTTTTAGGGAGGAAAGTTATCCCTAAGGTTAATCGGGTTATTTGAGATCATGCAGAGTTTTGGATAGGTTACTTATTACCTCTCTCTACCCCCACACTACTTAATAATAGGTCTTTAATAGTGCTATACATGTGCTGACTACAAGAGTGAGGTTAAAAGCCATGTTCTTTTACCAGTGCTGAAAAAAAAACTAATAAAGGGTATTTTTTAAGAACTTATAAAATCATTGATAAAGTATACCTTTATCTACTCTTATAAAATCACTAATAAAGGGCCTTTTATCATTGCTCATAGAAGAAATAATAAAGGGACATACTACAGTGTTCTATAATAGCACACCGTAGCACTGGAAACACCCCAAATATCAAAAAAAACAAGTCATACACATGAGCCTCATCCCGGTTGGTGAGGACTACTTAAGTGCATCCAGGTGACCCAAGATCAAATCCCGGCGGAGGATAATTTTTTGGTACTATATCAGTACTATAGTACGTACTATAGAAGGTACTATTTGGCACTGTAGTAGCCAGGAATATTCCCCTGTTTAGGCCTTTGGTCCACCGATTTGGTCCCCGAGTCCTTTAAGGCCTTCGGGCCACCCATGCCTTCGGGTCAGTAAGGCCTTTGGGCCACCTCAAGGCCTTCGGGCCACATTAAGTGAAGATGCAAACCAGACAACTTACAAGGTAAATAATCCAGAAGGAGGATTAGCAAGAAGATTTCACCATAGCAGAAGCTAAACAAATTGCAAGAATGAGAGGGTATGGCACCTCCCATCCGGACAAGCCTACGCATGCATGAGAAATCCTAGCTGAATAGCCATGCGAATGTGGAGAGATGATTTCATGATGAAGATGCTGGGGAGGATCAAATCCAAGTAGTTAGTATAGGTTGTATGTAATGTTTGAATCCTATGGGTAATTAATTTCTCTACGACCTACGGGCCATGTAATACTTGCACCTACGGGCCTTGTAAGGGTTCCACCTCATCCTATGAAAGGTGGATTACCAAAAACCAATAAAAAATAAAGGCCTTCAGGCCATTGGAGAGAGAACAAGTCCCAATATGAGATTTAAATGAAATGAAATTTTCAACACAAATACAAGTAAAAACACTATATTTTAGACATTTCAAACATTGGTTTATACAATTACATAAAGACAAATTATTAACTACATTCAAAAACATCAATGTTTCTTTGTCTTCTAATCCGGACCCAACTCATGATATTGCAAAACAAACCACCCCAACTCGAGCAAAAGAACACACCTATATAAGAAAAAAAAATTATGTTAGTAATAATATAAAGAAATAAATTAACATAAAGTGTTAATTTAACTAAAATTGATGTCAATTTTAAATAAAAAGACACTTGGAGTCATATCAATCACACTATGAATTAGATTGAGGTGTGACTGATTCCAACATGTCTCAAATTACTTGTGTATAATTTTCCAAAAGTAACAAAACAATATGAATGTGTTTTATTAGTTTTGACCTCACCAGTTGATTTTTTTCTAAAATATCATTTTAAACTAGAAACATTAACTTTTGACTCATTCTAATCACATAATGTATCAGTTTGATGTGAAACAAATTACTACATGTCACAAATGAATTATGAATTGTTTTTTTAAATTATCAATAAAATATGAGTTTGTTTGAATAGTTTTCAATGAGTGAGACTTTTTGAACTAAAATGTTGATTTTAAACTGATAATGGACACATTGAGTCATATGGATCACATTGTGTATTGGATTGAAGTGAGACTAATTCCTAAAAGTCACAAATGACATATGGATCATTTTAATAATGTATCAAAACAATACAACCATGTTTTCTTGCTTTTGAGTTGGACATTAGTCCATTTTACTAAAATTGATGACAATTTTAAATAAAAAGATGCACTTTGAGTAATAATGGTCACATTGTGCATCATATTGAGGTGTAGTTGATTACTACACATCATAAATAACTTTTGGATAATTTTCCTAATGTATCAAAACAATCTAAATGTGTTTTCTTAGTTTTTAGTACATCCCTTGTTTTTTACTAAAATGTCATTTTAAAATTGAAACATGCACCTTGACTCATATTGATCACATTGCATGTATAATTGAGGTGGGGATGATTACAACACATCACAAATGACTAATGAATCATTTTCCTAAATTATTTAAATAATTTTAATTCATTTTCATCATTTTGAGTAGGTCAGTTGGATTTTTTAATAAAATTGATTTTAATTTTAAATAAACATATGCACTTAGAGTCATACTGGTCGCACGATACATCAGATTGAGGTGCGGATAATTCACACATGTCTCAAATCACTTATAGATCATTCTCCTAAAGTATCAAAACAATCTGCATGTGTTTGTTCAGTTTTGAGTAAGTCAGTATTTTTAATAAAATTGATTTCATGGTTAAATAAAGATGTACTTAGAGTCATACCGATCACACAGTGCATTGGATCAAGCTTTGGATAACTCCTACACGTTTCAAATCACTTATGAATTTTTTTCTAAAGTATCAAAGAAATATGAATGTTTTTTCTTAGTTTTGAGTACATCACTTGACTTTTTTACTAAAATTTCATTTTAAACTTAAAACACATACATTGACTCATACAGATCACATCGTGCATCAGTTTGCTGTGAGAATGATTCCTACACATCACAAATAATTTATGAATTGATTACCTAAATTATGAAGAATATCAAAGCATGTTATCTCAGTTTTCAATGAGTGGAACTTTTTAATGTCAAATGTTGATTTTAAAGTGATAACAGACACATTGAGTCTGTTTTTTTACTAAAATTAATGTCAATTTTAAATAGAAAGAAGATCATAGAGTCATACCTATCCCATCATGTATTAAACTGATGTGTGGTTGATTCCTACACATCCCAAAGTCTCAAAACAATCATAACTATCAATATTACTATTATTTCCTTTAAATTTCACTAATACTATTATTTCGTTTAACTTTATTTTTCGAACTACAAACACTGCATGAGTTGCTTTGAAAAAACCACATCTACTCAAAAAATGAATCCACATATATAAGATATTAATTATTATGAGTAATACTAAAAATATGTAAATTAAACATAAATATGAAATAATTAATTAATTCTATGAACAAATATTTTACTATGCAAAGATCTATATTACCTCTATGATTGAGTAGAGGCAGCATTATTGCTCTCAATTCAAAGGAAGTGGATGTAACATTAAAGAAATTAATAAATTAACCACTACATGGGTGAAAAGGTTTTGAGGGATATGAAGTCTATGAATTTTTTGGTGGAGAAAGGCATAAAAGATCGACAGAGCATCCCAACTCAAAAAAAAATAATCCACCTGTATAAGAAAATAATTATTATATGAGTAATACTAAAAAAATAAATTAAAAATAAATGTGAAACAATAAATTAATTCTATGTAAAATGATTTTAATATGAAAACATCATGATTAACTTTGTAATTGAGCATATGAAGCATAGTTTCTACTCCTGCAAAGGTAGTGGAGGTAACATGAAAGAAAGTGATTAATGCGCCACTATAGGGGTTAAATGATTTTAAGGGAGAAGATGTTACTAGAATTTTTGGTTTAGAAAGGCATTTAAAATGGATAGAGAACCACAGATCCAAAAAAAATTCACTTTTATAAGAAAACAATTATTATACGATTAATACTAAATAGAAATAAATTAAACTTATATATAAAAAATTACATTAATTTTATGGATAATGATTTTTCTATGAAAAAATCAAGATTGCCTTTGTAATTGAGTAGAGTTAGCGTCATTTCTCTTCAGCAAAGGTAGTGGAGGTAACTTGAAAGAAAGTGATAAATGCACTGCTAGAGGGGTGAAAATATTTTGAGGGAGAAGAAGCATGAGGAAGGTTTGGTGCCGAAAGGCATGAAAGATGGATATTGCACTCCAAATTGAACAAAAGAATATACCTGTATAATAAATCAATTATTATATTATTAATACTAAAAATAAATAAATAATACATAATAAGAAAAAATACATTAATTCTATGGATAATGATTTTACTGTCCAAATATCAAGATTACCTCTGTGATTGAGTAGATATAGTGTCATTTATCATCTTTTAATGGCATGAAACATGGAAAAACATATTCTAAAATAAGAAAAATCTACATAGAATAATGAAAATAAAATCAATGATTCATTATATATATTTTTTATAAATAGATAAATTATATCATAACATTACATTTACATCTTTCCAATGGGTTTTCTTCATTAAAGTTTGTTCATCTGAGGTATTGGTAACATCTTCATGTGTAGAAAACATTGTTTGTATGAGTATTAAAACATATAATTTATATTATGTTAATTTAGTAGATAACATATAATATTATAAGTAAAAACATTACATATTAAAAAACATTTTTACCATCTCATTAAAATCTCTTTTTGTAAGGTTTCAAGGATTTGGTTCCTCTATCGAGAATCAAATCCCCTCATTGTGGTCTCCTATAATGTACAATACATTTTCTATATTAGGACCAATATGAAATGATTTTTATTTTCCAATGAAAGGGCCATCCTAGATTGAATACAGAATTTAAATGAGGAAAAAACAACTTAGGATCGTTAGCTCAGTTTTGGCGATGTGATGCGCATTTTAAACTAAAATGATACTTATTTGTTGTAAAAACACACTCAAAGACATACCAGTCACAACATGCATCAAATTAAGGTGAATATAATTCCTACACATTAAAAATGACTTATGGATCATTTTCATAAAGTATCAAAACAATCCATATGTGTTTTCTCAGTTTTGATTAGGCGTGTTGTCTTTTTTACTAAAATTGATATCAATTTTAAATATAAAGACGCACTTTAAGTAATATCGGTCACACCATGTGTCATATTGAGGTAATGATAATTCTTATATGTCCCAAATGGATTGTGGATTGTTTTTATAAATTATCAAACTGAATGCATTCAATTGGTTTTGAGTACAACAATTGTTCTTTTTATTAAAATTTCATTTTAAACTGGAAACACACATTTTGGATTGTATAAATTACATCATGTATCAATTTTATGTGGGACCGATTCTTACATGTCAAAAATGATTTATTAATAAATTTTATAAATTATTAATAAAATACAATTGTGTCTTCTCAGTATTCATGGAGTGACATTTTTTGAACTAAGCTGTCAATTTTAAACTAACAACGGACACATTAAGTCATTCAAAGAACATTGTGCATTGGATTGAGGTAAGGTTGATTCCTACACATCAAAAATTACTTATGGGTCATTTCCCTAAATTATGAAAACAATATAAATGTGTTTTTTTTATCTTTTTTGTGTATTTCAATTGTCCTATTTATAAAAATTAATGTCATTTTTAAATAAAAAGACACACATGGAGTCATACTAGTCACACCATACATCAGATTGCGGTATGGATGACTCTTACACATATAAAATTAATTATGGATCATTTACCTAAGTGTGAAAAAAGTACACACCTATCATGAACCACCCTAGTGGGGCCCGCACTACGACTCGCCAAGACCACCTGCAATAGGCTAGGGGCTGGTGACTAGCACCGAGTAGGCATATCAGTTATATGGGAGGCATTTCTTAAGTACTTGTACACATGCACACATCTCCAGGACCAAAAATTCAAAAAAGTAAAAACCACTAAGTGACCAAATGCATGCATACAACTAAATCAAAACAATAGAGTACGATGTAAAGTAATGTGTGGAAAGTAAAGTGGGCAAGAATATAATCCCACCAAAAGAAAAAATTTACAGACTACAAATTCCAACCTGTAAGCACACATAGGTATTGGTACTAATTCTCATAGCTATAAGAACACCTCAGTCTATAGGAGACTCATAAATCTTAGTCTGGTCCTGGTCCACCCTGGACTCTGTCAAATGGATGCTCGTCTCCACAAGACACGACACGTGTGGGAAAATCCCATGCATGGGTGAGTATAAAAAATACTCAGTAGAGGACCCTGAAAACCACAAAGCAATACCCAACGTAAAGGTACATTTAGATATACACACTATATGTCTACTGAACATATAATAAGAGAAACACATCCATATATACTCAAAACCTAGACCCATAGTATACAACGACCGCAGACCCATGTTAGGGATTTAGATTGAAGATTCCAAAAAGAATTTGTTTGGGGGAAATCACTCCATGAGTCTGATATCTTTGTTGATGTCTGTCCGAGAAGTGTCGTTCATCAGGAAAATCCATGAGAGAGATAGGTGTGATGATAGATCTGAACAGAGAATATATAGACTCATTCTAGGAGAACACACTCTGGAGTGGGTAATGATCACGATACACATCTTAGGATCACTAATAGGGCCTTGGTGGATTTTTTGAATCATATGGATTCACCTACGAAGCACAATATTGGTGTTTTGTAGGATTAGTCACGTGGGTAACTAACTCTAACTAGGGTCAGGAATGGATATAGGATCTTGCTCCGGGCCTCTTAGATGGATACCTGACTCTATCTTAGGAATTCATGTTGAAGGGATCATACACTTGTGGAAGGAAATGATATCTGACCTTCATCTGAACGAGAAATGGTAAATAACACAAATGAAATGTTTCCATGGAATATTGGACAAGAGAATCAATCCATGTAGAAGAGAGTACATGGTGTGTAGGAGTGGACACACATTGTTTCCCTTGACTCCAGGTACTACTTGTGTACAACAGGCTGAGTCTGGAGAACATTCCAGGTAAAAAAAAACATATAAATAGCAATAAGAAGGATCACATGCCATTTCAAGGTATTTGGGGTCTGCTCAGTGTACGATGTCCATGTGATCGAACGCGGCCTCAACCCGTGTAACCGGGACACTGATTGAACCACATAACCATCATCGTCTTACCATGTTGTGGAGTACATAGTGTGTACTCTCCCCCCCCCCCGCCTGTGTTCATGAATCATCTGAGATACATGACGGGTCCTATGAGAGGACCCACAGACCATGTGACAGTGGTCACACGCTGTTTCTACACTTCCTATCACCAGGAAATCCATCTGCTGCTGGGTGGGGCCTACACATCATGTCTTCCTGGGAGCATGTCGTATCCTTCACCATGTGCAACATGCAAGACCTGGTCACCACCATGCTGACCCCACATGGTGTGTTCATCAGAGAACATGTCAGGTTCTTCAAAAAATTTCAAAAATGTGAACCTCTACCATCATGCCTGTTTCGATCTCCCAATGCTCGTTCAGGAGATCCTTTTTTCACAAAACATGATATCCAAGGTATCCATGACATGCTATCGATGCTTTGGGAGGTCTTAGGAGTTCGATCGACCCCAAAACCCTATTTTGACCCACACGCGTAATGAATGGTCGAAGAATGGTTTCCCCCCAATCTGAGCTGATTCTTTGTCCTCTATCAACGTCACACGTCCTCTAGGTTATAGAGAAGTTCAATATTTTATTTGGGATCATTTCATTGAAAAATGGGTTCACAACAGTCCATTGTTCATCGCCTCATGAAGAATGCGACATGAAAATGGGAAGAAATACAATAAGAAAAAGAAGAACGCACCTCCGTCGTCTTTCTTCACGGCATCGATTCAATCCCATTAGCAGGTTTAACGGATAATGAAATGGAAATCCGACATTTATCATAAACAGAATCCCAAAATAAAAACCCCAAAAGAAATGGAGGTAATAACCCTTCTAGAAGAACACACGATCTGCGGATCAACCTATTCGTGGGTTGATCTGCGTTCATTTTTTAATTGAAGAATGGGGAAAAAATTAAAATAACAAAAAAACCTACCTTGATCATTGATGAAGAGGTAGATTGATCATCGTTCGGGATTCGATCTCACTGCACATGATCCACGCATCGTTTTTCATCAGTATTCATCAAGAATTATCCAAGGGTGGAGCCTCTCTATAGCTCCACAAGAATCTAGGGAGTTTTCCAGGGTTATGAGACTAACCCTGAGATCCTACTTATTTAAATCAAAAATAAGTATCGCTGAATTGTGGAAACATTTAAAAAAAATTATTATTTTATTTTATTTTTGTTTAAAAATTTAAAAACTATCTTTTGTAGTCGACCTACACAAGTTGATGTTATGCCTTACCTAAGGGAAAGTCGCTGCTTTGAACACAATGGTACCCTTAGATTTCTGATTTGAGTACCCATTTAAAAGTTATTACACTTTTTATGAAAACCACTGACAAGTGTTTTTTAATAGTTTAATTTATTTCAATCATTTATTTCGGGCACTCCAGGCCTCGAAATCACACGTCATCACAAATCTCTATCTTGTAATAATTCAATATAATATTTAAAAATAATACATGGAAAATCCAGGTCATTACATTCTCCCCACCATAGTGATTTACATCCTTGAAAAGGAAAAACAAAAGGATACTCAAATAGATGTGGGTACTGGACATGAATCTGAGCCTCCCTCTCATACGTCCTCTCCTAAAGATTCATGCGCTTCCAGCAAACACACACAAAGGGAATCACTCTACAACTAAGGATCCTCTCCTGCCAATCCTTGAACTCCACCAGATACTCTGTGAAGGTCGCTCCATCCTCAATGTTGATCTCACCACAGTCAATGATGTGTGATAGGTCATGCACGTACCACCTCAGCTGCAACTCGTGGAAGACATCATGTACCTAGTGCATATGTGGTAGTAGAGTTAGGCAGTACACCACCTCCCTATCTCTGTGCAGTATCTAAAAAGGTATGATGAACCTTGGAGACAACTTTTTTCCCCATAAAAATCTCTGTAACCCCCAACAAGGTGAGACCTGAAGGAAGACATGATCTCCCTCCTCGAACTCCAATCATCTCAACCACCTATCAGCATAAGACTTCTTCCAGATCTATGCAGTATTTATCTGATCTTGGATTATATGAACCTTCTTGGTGGTAGCCTTCCCCAACTTTGAACCCATGAGTACTAACATTATGGGGTTGGTCCAGTAGAGTGGTGATCAGAAATGTCACTCGTATATGGAATTGAACAGTTCCATGCCAATGGTGGAGTGGTAGCTGTTATTGTACGCAAACTCCCCCAGTGGTAGGTGGTCTTCCCAACTATGACTAAAGTACCAGATATAGGCCTAAAACATATCATACAGAACATGAATTGTCATCTATATCTGACCATCTTCTGAGGATGAAATGTTGTGCTTAGGCATAGATGATTCCCCAAATCCTCTTATAGTACCTTCCACAATCGGGATATGAAACGAGCATCACGATCTAAGACTATCATTGGAGGGACACCATGATGTTGAACTATATCCTGCACATAGAGGCATCCCAAGATCTCTGCGTAACTCTTCTCTCTAATAGCTAGGAAGTGTTCGAACATGGTGAGTCGGTTGATGATCACCGAAAAGGAATCATGTCCTTTGGACATCCTTGGTAAGCTTATCACAAAGTCCATCAATATTCCATACCACTTCTACTGTGGAACTTCTAGGGGGTGAGTTAACCCTACTGGAACCTGGTGCTCAACTTTCACCTACTGGCATGTAAGGAATTGAGAAATGAAATCTACCACATCTTTCTTCATACTTTTCCACCAGAGCTAACGTCGGAGGTCTTGGTACATTCTCACCCCTCTAGGATGTACCACCAAGGGGGATGTATGAAACTCCCTCAGAATCTCCCCTTGCAATTCCACTGGCACAATTTTTCATCCTCTAAAAAGTGAGATGTGCTCCCCACTTTGTTAATATCCATCAGGAGCATGTCCTGTGGATAACTGACACATAATGTCTCACAGTCGACATCCCCTAGTTGTGTCACCCAGAATCATTGTTATAGTGGAGGGGTGAAAACCATCAACTGAAGATAAGCTTCATCATATCTATCCATGAAATATAACTGTAACGAGGAAACTGTTCTGTTGCCTCACTCAACTACTGTGAACTCGATCTCCTACTGAGAGCAGTGGCCACAATGTTCCCCTTCCCAGGAATATAGATGACCTCAAATTCATAATCCTAGAATAACTCTAGCTATCGCATCTACCTCAGATTCATATCCTTCTTTGAGAAAATGTACTTGAGGATTTTTTGGTCATAGTAGACAATAAACCATTCTCCCATCAGGCAATTTTTCCACATATTCAATATGAATACTGCTGCTCCAAACTCAAGATCATGGGTCACGTAGTTCAAATAATGATTCCCTAGCTAGTGTAAACTGTAAGCAATCATCATCTATATCTGCATTAGGACATAGCCATGCCCGGTCCCCGATGCATCATAGAAAACCACATACTTGACACCCTCATCTATAAATCTCAAGATCAGTATGCTCATCAAACTCTGTCTCAACTTTATGAAAGCCTACCAGAACATATCTATCCATAGAAAAGGTTTCCCACTTTGGCTCAAGGCTGTCATTGGTATCAATGGCCATGAGATATCATTGATAAATATCTGGTAGTATCATGTCATCCCACAGAAGTTATGCATCTCTATCACACTCCGAGGAGGATCCCATGCTAACACCACCTCGACCTTGGTTGGATCCACTTCTACTCCATCTACTGAGATTACATGTACCAAAAGGTGGACCTCCAGTATTCAAAACTGGCACTTCGAGCTGGTGCTCTCAGAGTACATCTAGAACCATCTATAGGTGTCTCGCGTGATCCTCCTCTAACTCCATGTACACAAGGATGTCTTCTATGAAGACCATTATGAATCAGTCTATGAATGGATAGAAGATCTTCTTCATAAGTCCCATGAAAACACTGGGGGAGTTTTTCATGTAGAAAGGCTTCACCAAGTGCTCGTAGTGACTATATAGGCATCTGAAAGGCATCATTGGCACGTCCTCATCCCGTACTCTAAGATGGTGATAACTTGACCTGATTTCAACCTTCTAGAACTAAATTTTCCCTCTTAGAAGACTGAAGAGGTCATTGATCATCAGTAATGGATGCTTGTTCTTTACCATTACCTAATTAAGGCACCGGTAATCCACACACATCCACAAACTTTTGTCTATCTTCTTGACAAACATAATTGGGGCTTCCTAGGGGGAAATACTAAGTCTTATGAATCCCTTACTATAAAAATACTCCAACTACACCCTTATCTTGGGAATCTATATGGGAGACATCCAGTAGACTAGTGGGGATATTAGTGTCATCCCGAGGTGCAAGTCAATGCAGAAGTCGATCTCCTGATGGAGAGGTAAACCTGGAACATCTTCTAGAAATATGTACTCATACTTTTCCACTACTTATGGGAAATAAAAGATCACAAAATACGCTACTCTAAGGGTATGGCTAGACAACTCATGAGTTATCGACTATACCCTCATATGAAAGAACTGATCATGTGTAGCCTAGGTCTCTTTTTCACTGACAATAGAAAAACTCATCCAATCAATCCAGACACACCACACTCTTATCCTAAAGCAGTAAATCTGTTCATGTACCGACGATAAACAATACCTACTGAGAATGATGTCATAAGGCCTCAACGCTGCCACCAAGAGGTTCTAACCAAAACTCTCACCTCCAAGGGAATGATCACACTGACTGCAAGGTTCTTGATCATCGAGTCTCCTCCCATAGGTGTCTCCAAGTGTAAGGGTCGAGTCAACGACTCTACCAGAATCTCAATGTTTTCCACAAGACATGTGGCGAGGAAGGAATTATTGTAAACTGTGTCTATGAGTATGTATTCTAAGGTATAAAAGACACAGATTGTACATTGGATCATCCCTAGATCCCCTGGGTCATACGCCTCAACCGCAAGTAGTTTTCCCCTCCCCTATCCCCCAGCTCCCTGAGCCTATTTCAGACCTCCTAGGGGTGGTGGTGGGAGTATATCAAAGAATATTCCACCACCTGAAGCTCTACATAATCCTCTGCCACATCTTCTTCCTGGTGGGTCTGTCTGCTTCAATATTTGTCTCTGCCTCAGCGGTCCATACACCTCCTCCTTGTCAGCATCTCGATGGATCAAACAATCTCTAGCAAGACTTCCTCTACCATCTCACATGTAACATTGCTTCTCCCTAGGCTGACTGGATCCATCTAGAGAGCCTTGGATTGTCGATCCCCTATTCTGGGTCCTCATGTGACATCTCCCACATCCTAATCTATGTGCCTAAAAATGACTCCCTGCTGTCGATGTCTCTGCACTTGTCTGCCTACTTCTGATAGGCACAAGCTGTCTCTGCTCATCCAAGAAGCTATCAACCACCAAATCTCGCTCGAGAACCCCTGCATAAGTCAAAATGCATAGATTCATGACACCATATCAGATGTCACACTGTAGACCTCGCTCGATGGTTCGAGATCTGAATTACTGGACTCTAACCATATCCATCGAGTACATGGCGAGGCTGGTGAACCTCAATAAATAGTCCTCCACCGTCAAACTTCCCTAATGGAGCTGAAGAAGCTACTGGAAATGCAATACTCTCACTGTGACTGAAGAGAACTCCTCTCTAAATAGTCACCCAAACTGTGTCCATGAAAGAGTCTCCTCATCGTGAGTCTGCATGGTCAAACTCCACCAATGTCCCACTGAACCCTAAAGAAGGCCCTCTATTAAGACAACCATCTGGTCCACGATTGTCCTTGCTAGATGGAAAAATATGGTCACCACCCCAAACCAGTCCTCAGCCACCTAAGGGTTGGGATCGCCTAGGAACCTAAGTGGTCTTTGTCTCTGAAATCCATGGAGCGCGCTCAGCCTGTGCTCCCCATATTTTAGTAATACAGGTACCACGTGCTACTCCACTAGTAGTGGTATAGGATGTGCACCACATAGAGTTAACACCTAGGGAAATGGTCTTTGTTTTAAAAACTCATCAATGAGGGGTTCATCCTCAAGATCGAGCTGCTGAATCCTAGCAGGTATACATTGCGGAGGCTCCTGTAAGGAAAAAAGAAGTACCATGGTCAAAAACTATAACTGGATAGCTAACACAAAGGATATGGAAAACATAATCCATTCATATATGATTCATTTAACATTCTTTTATTTCCTCACAACTTGTGCTATCATGTACTGATTTGAAAAGAAGGTTATCAGAGTCCTGTTGTATGGATATGTCGGCCGCCCACACCAATACTAGGGTCTCTATCCTGAGAGCTAAGCTCAAAACAAATAAAATTGTTTCCCCAAACCTATATAACAGACTCTTGGTTCTAAGGTAGAACCAACCACCTTTGATACCACTCGGTCATGACCGGCCCCAGTGGGGCCCACTCCATGACTCCCCATGCCCACCTCTAATAGGCCAATGGCTGGTGAATAGAACATACTAGGAATATCACTAACATAAGAGGCATTGCCCATATACTTGTACACACACACACACATCAAAGTCCACAAATGTTGAAAAGTAAAAAACCACTTAGGTAAAAAATGCATGCATACAAAAAAATACAACCAATAGATTACAACAGAATGTAAAGTGCAGAAAGTAAACAGGTCCAGAATACAAGCCCACTAAAAGAAAGAGTTTGAAAACAACAAAGTACATCCTATAAGAACAAAGAGGTATTGGGGATGATTCTTGTAGAAGTAGGAACACCTTAGAGTTTAGGGAACTCAGAAATCTCAGTCTGATCCTTGTTCTCCCTGGATTCCATCGAAAGCCCTCTTGTCTGCACCAGACATGACACCTGATGGAAATTCCTGTTCAGGGGTGAGTATAAAAATTCTCAATAGAGGACACTAAAAACCACAAATCAATACAGAAAGTAACGATACATTCAGCTCTACAAAGTATATGTATACTGAACATATATAAATAGAAACACATTCAGGTTTACTTGAAACCTAGACCAATAGTCTATAACGACGGAAAATCCATGCTAGGGATTTAGTTCTATGATTCCAAAAAGCACTCATCTGGGAGAATTCACTCAACGTGTCTACTAGATCTGATCATTTCCTTCTGCGAAGTATAGTTTTTTGGGAAAATACATGAGAGAGAAAGGTGCACCGATAGATCTGATGAGAGAACAGATACACTCATTCTGGGAGAACACAATCCTAAGTCGATAAGGATCATGATACATAGATGAGGATCACTACCAGGACCTTTCCGGATACCACGACTCATCCTGATTTACCTAATAAGTAGAGAATCGACATCTTGTAGGATTAGTCACGTCAATACCAGACTCTAACTAAGGTCAAGAATGGATATATGATCTCACTCCAGGCCTCTCAGAGGGATACTTGACACTTTCTCAGAAATTCCTGCTGAAGGGATCATACTCTTATGGATGGAAATGATACCTGACCTTTAGGGGAGCGACCATGGTGCAATGACCCAAAAAAACCTATCCATGAACACTAGACAAGAGAATCAAGACATGTAGAAGAGATTACAAGTCATGTAGGAGTGGACACACACCATGTCCTTAGACTCTGGGTACTGAACGTGTACAACAGCTCGAGTCTGGAGAACATGCTATGTAAAAATGCATATACATGGCATGTGGGAAGGATCAAACACCATGTAAATGTATTTGGGGTCTGCTCTATGTACGATGGCCATGTGTTTGTACATGGCCTCAACTCGTGTATGCCAACCCATGTAACCGGTACACAGAGTAACCCACGTAATCGTCCTCATCTTGCCTATTGGTGGAGTACATGGCATGTACTCCCCCCCATGTCTGTGTATCGTCTGACATACACACCAAGTCCCATGTAAGGACCCACACGCCGTGTGATAGTGGTCACATGACGTGTCTACGCTTCCTATCTCCCAGAAATCCAGTTGCAGCTGGGTGGGTCCCACATGCTATGTCTTCTTGGGAGCACGTCGTATCCTTCACCGTGTGTAGCATGCAAGACCTGGCTACCACCATGCTGACCCCACATGGCATGTTTATTGGAGAAAACATTGTGTTCTTTAATTTTTTTTAGAAAATCAAACCACCACCACTATGCCTTCGTTGATCTCTCGATGCTTGTTACGGTGATCTATTTTCCATGAAACTCAAGATCCAAGGTTTTCCTGCCACTATATCGATGCTTTGGGAGGTTTTGAACATTCGATCGACCCTGAATCCCCATTTTGATCGACCCACATGAAGAATGGCAAAGAATGTTTTCTCATGATCCAAGTCAATTCATCATCCACCATCACAATCGCACCTCCTCTAGGTCATCCCTATATTCTATATCCAATTTGGGATCATTGTATTATGAAATAGGTTCTTAACAATCCATTTTTCATCACCCTACAAATAACACGAAAAATATAGCAACAAAAGGGGATGAAGTCCAATAAGAATAAGAGGAACACACATCCGCCCTCATTCGCGGCAGTGTTGATTTTCTCCTGTTAATATTTTTAATGGAGAATAAAATAGTAATATAAAAATTATCATAAACACAATATCTGAATCAAAACCCCCAAAAATGTAGAAATAATAACCCTCACGCACGAATGCACGATCTGCAGATCAACATGTTCATGGGTTGATCTGTGTTTATCATTTAATTGAGGAAAAAGGTAAAATAAATTGAAATAACAAAACACCTACCTCAATCGTTGATGAAGAAGATGATCGATCATCGGTTAGAATTTGATCTCACTGCAAAAAATCCACACGTCACGTTCTTTGGTGTTCATAAAGATTCCTCAAGGGTTGTTGTTCTCCAATACTCTAGAGGATTCTAGGGAGTTTTCCATGGTTATGAGCCTAGCCCTAGGATTCTACTTATTTAAAACAAAAATAATCATCACTGTGTTATGGAAACATTTAAAATAAAATAAAATATTAGTTTATTTTATTTCCTTTTAAAATGTACAAAAAAATAACTTTTGCAATCCAATCGTTCCGGTTGATGTTAGGCCCTACATAAGGTAAATTAGCTGCTCTGAATGCAAAGGTGCCCTCAAATTTCTGATTCTGGCACCCGCTTAAAAGTTATTCCACTTTTTCAAGAAAACCGCTCTCAGGTGCTATTTAAAATTTAAATTTAGGTCAACCAATTATTCTGGTCACTCAGGGTCTCAGAATCGCAAAAAATCACAAAGCCTTGTCTCATAATAATTATATCTAATATTTAAAAATAATTCACATAAAATATGAAAAATTATAATACCTTTATAGACCTATTTTTCAAATCATATAAAACCCTATCATTTTTTCAATAAAATAAACCCTATTAAAAAACATTTTATCGAAAAAACAATAAAAAAAATCCCCAACCAATTATTTTACTAAAGTTTTATTCAGATCCTTTTTGATAAATTAGAGGAAAAAACTGAGAGTAATTCATCATTAAATCTACCTCCACATAAAATAAAATAAATGAATTTCATTAAAATACACTCATTAGATGAAATTACAATATAGAAACCCAAGACACATGGGCTGCGCAAAACTATAGTTGCATATTCTGATTCTTCCATCTCTACCTTCTCTATTTCTTTCTCTCCCTTCACTCTACCATTTCTCTAGTTGCGTGGAGCTTTAATCAGAAGTAGTTGGTGGAAATGGAGGCATTGAGTTAATAACTAGTTTCAATGGTGTAATTCTTACAAATGAGAGGCATTTCCCCTTTTAGATAACCCAATTATGTACAAGGGGAAATGCCTCCCATTTACTGTATTGTGTTCTCAAATAGGGAAAATGACTCCAATTTCTATGAATTACACCATTGACACTAGTTATAAACTCGACACCTCCATTTCCACCAACTCCTACTAGAGCAAAGCTCCACACCACTAGAGAAATGATAAAGTGAAAGGCGGGAAAGAAATGGAGAGGGTAAAGATGTAAGAATCAGAATACACAATTGTAGTGTTGCGCAACCTTGGGGACTTGGGTTTCTATAGTGTAATGTCATACGATGAGTGTGTGTTAAGGAAATTAATTTATTTTATTTTATGTAGAGTTAGAGTTAACAATTAATTACTTTCATTTTTGTCCTTGAATATATACAGAAAGATCTTAATATATCTTTATTTAAATAATTGGTTTAGGATTTTTTATAATATTTTTTTCGATAAAATTTTTTTTAATAGGTTTTATTTTTTTAAAAATGATAGGGTTTTATATGATTGGAAAAATAGGTCGATGGAGGTGTTTACATAATTCACAATTACCTCGATAGGCTATAAACCTAAATGGTGTTCGCTCCATCTGTCATCCAAAACTATAAAATAGAGGCAACTCCTCATTCAATACATAGATAAATAAAGTGAATATACATACAGATAATATATATATGTTATATATATGTATTATATAAGTTTATTTGAATATAATTATATATATTTATGTATATTATTTATCATATTTAAATTTGTTTAAATATATAATTATATTATTCGATGTATATATATATTACTATTTGTTCTAATGAAAATAAAAAATTACTATTATTAATAATTTTTAAATTAAATTAATTTTAAATAATTTTTATTATGGGTAATAGTGCATAAAATATAATTATTTATATTTTGGAAAGTTTCATTATTTAAAAAAAATGTATATATAGTTACCTAATTTTATTATTTTGAAAGAAACATAAGTTTATAATATTTTATTGGTTATTTATGAATAAACTATATTGCTCATAATTAAATGTATATATAGACCTAAAATATTTATAAACCTAAAATGACAAATACCTAAAAATAATTTATAATATATAGAATTTGATAACTTCGATTCAATTTTTTTTGAAAAAAATGATATTTCAAACTACATATTCTAGGGAGACCATCTAATACGCATTGACCCTTCTATGAGATTCTAGGGAGGCCCATAATGAAGTTGAATTAATGTAATAATTCACATCAATAAGATATATCAGAAAAAAATGAGAAAAACATACCAACCCTTACAACGTCTATCCCATAAAAATTTAAACACACACACACAGATATATATATATATATCATGGAATTTATAATACACATAATTTCAAGACAAATGCACATTTAATGATAATTGTTAATGAAAATAAATATAATACCATCCTAATTTGAAAATACATAACCATAATTTGTGAATATATAATTATAAAATCTCCCTTATATCATACATTCTAAAAATTCATATAAATAGATAGAAAGATATATATTTACACACATATATATATATATTTATAAAATAAACTTAAATTGATAAAAATACTTGTAACCCTTATAGAAGAATATCACAACATAGTAAAATAAATACAACACTATACTAATTTTGAAAATAGAGATCCATTGAAAAAAATATGGTGTCACCCTTACTAAGATTTCTCATACATGAATTGAATAAAATCATCTTCTATTACAGAGTTTCACCATCAACAGACTAAGAATTGGTTTTCTAAATAAATTTTATCAGAACCAACAAAAGAAATTGATTCAAAACAGAAAATAAAGCTTGAGTATAGATGTATACAACAATGAAAATTGATTCAAAATAACAATTTAAAAAGACCAAAATAGGATATCTAAAATAACAGTCAAGAAAACAATAGATCATAAACAAAAGAAAAATAGAATAAAATAATAGAGCACAAATAGAGAAATAAAATAAAAAACTACAAAGGAAAATCAGAAGCCCTCAGATCCATATCTCTAAATGAGAAATAAAGAAAGAAAATAAGAACCTATAAAGGAAAACAATGACCTCCCTCACTATGTTGATGAAAATATGAGACCCTTAGATCTAGATATCAATGTTTTCATAGAAAATCCTAACTCCAACTGAACATCGGATGTCAGATGATGTTCGAGCAACTGGAGGAAGTGGGATTGTGTGATTCAAGTTGGTTTCTATGATTCAATCTTTGATTCACTGAGGAGGAGCACTGACAATGGGTGGCTTCCATGGAAAGCTTTTGATATTATGATGGGTTCCCAATAAGTTATGTTTTTTAATTAGATTAGGACACTTCTATCTGCACTTTTTTAGTGTTGATAAAATCTGTATTTATCAACACTAAAGTTTTAGTGCTCATAAAGACTCATCTTTATCAGTGTTAAAGAAAGCAATAATAAAGGATTTATGATTATAATTATTAATAAAAAATTGTAAATATATATATACATAATAAATATATATAAATGTAAATATAGTTAATATATTCTTTATTTAAGTATCTTTATTATAATTTTATAATTTTTTAAATATTTAATTATTTATTTATAATTATATAAATATTTTTTTAAAAAATATTTATATCACTATATATATTTATATATTTATATATATTTATATTTAATAAATATATATAAATATAAATATAGTAAATATATTCATTATTAATGTTAATTTATTATAAATTTAATAATTATTTAAATATATATAATTATTTATTTATAATTATATAAACACTTTTAAATTTCATTTATTTATTTATAATTATAAATATATAAATTTATAAATATAGTATGCACATTTTTATATATATTTATATATGAATATATTTATTTATAAATATTTTTTACATATATTTTTTTAACATTATTAATGAATAACTAATTTTAAGTGCATGCGTGTTAAAAATGAGTGAAATTGAATAAATTAAAAATAAGCACACTTTAATAATATTAAAAAATAGATATGTTTTGTGTGTGTCTATTTTATATAAGAATTAATTAATTATGTATATGTGAAATCAATATATCACACATTTGAACTATGTTAAATTGAAAAATCAAATGACATTCAATTATATGTCTATTACTCTATGCTATTAGTCAGTATTTTTAATTCTTATTAATTTTTAATTATAAACCATTATTCACTACATATATGATTATTTAATGTAAAGCTCGTAAATATTTTGTAATATAAAAATCATATTTATATACATTAATATATATCTATAAATTTAACATATACTATTTATTAACATTATCCATAATCATCTAATTAATAAAATGTTTAATATTTTTGTCATTTTTCTTATTTTTAATTTTAATCTGTTTAATTTTCATTTTTCATATCTAAATATTTAATACATACTATTTATTTGTATTTATAATTTTTATATAGTAAAATCAATTTGTTAATTTTTATCAATAATTATTTAATAAATATAATTTTTAATATTTTTTTAATAAACTCAATATTTATTATTTATTTATTTATTTAATTCATTTTATTTATTATGACCTTTATCAGTGATAAAAAGGCACTGATAAAGAACTCCTTTATGAGTGCTAAAAATATAGCGCTGATAAAGGGTACCCTTTATTAGAGTTAAAAATAAAGCAGTAAAAATGTATCCTTAATTGGTGCTAAAAATAAAGCACTGATAAAGGGTACCTGCTATCAGTGCAAAAAATAAAGTACTGATAAATTGTAAAATTTATCAGTGCTTTCTTTAGGGATGATAAAGATTACATTTATCAGTTCTTTTTCTAGCACTGATAAATATACAGGTTGTTAAATATCGATTTTTTAGTAGTGTCACAGCTAAAGTAGGTGCACAATGTCTTCCATGTGTAACAGTTGAGGAGATACATGCATGACTCAACACACACCATCCACTGGGGTGATCTAGACACTAAGGATAGATCCACCATTGCATAGCACCTGGTGGCGATCGAGAATTGATAGGATAGGACCCTACGTGGATGGAACATCCACTTGGCCCGCATGTTGGGGCAGTACAGGAATGTGTAGGAGTGTTCTTGGGAGTGGTAGAGCCATGTGCGGCTTCAGTATTCTGAGTTTTTTTCTTCATTTTTTCTTTCAGGGACAAAAATATTTAAGGAGGGAAATATTTAGAGACCTGTTTTTTTCTTTATAAGACTTTAAAATATTTCTATATATTTTTCCAGAGCTAGGTGTTTAGACGGTATGCTATTCTGAGGCCTTTTGTTCTCTGAATTAATTTTATTAAAATATTAAACATATATTTTATATCAGGCAGGCTTAGTTCTTAAATAAAATAGTATAACTCTTAAAAAGAAGCTCAGATCAGAAATTTTAAACAATGGTTGAGTCCAAAACATGGTGTTTAACCTAGGTGCAACATAAAATGGGTCGGCACGAGGCGTTCAGACTACTGGCTCATTGGAGGTATATTTAGTGGATTACTTAATTATTAAATTCATTAATCCATTCATTTTAACCTAAATGGAAAATATTTAATAATAATTCCATATATAATTCTCCAGGATTAGCCGCATAAACCCTTAGAGAATTCCAAATATTCTCCTCCTTCCATCATTGGTGAATCACCTCTGACGATGATGAAATTCTAGATTTGAACAGATCAGGAGGCAGCTAACATAGTGGCTTCCTCCAATAATTGAAAGGTACATTATTCAATGACGAATGATCCAATATCTAAGTATGAATCCACAATTTGTGGTTTCTTCCCTTATTAAATAAACTCACTGAGTAGATATATCCCTTATATCAATTAATGCCAATTTGGGCCTAATAATGCACCTACATACCTGATTAAATTGGTTATTGAGTTGTTATCTAACCCTAATATCACCAATATTTATTTCTGTATAACAACACTTGTCCAGATATGGTTAAAATTTTGTTATGGTGCCTTTCTACCAACTTCTTATTCACGTTAATCACTGGTAGGACCCTACGGTACTAGTTCAATATTACTGGGCTATATCGATCCCCATTGGACCCCTGGAATCATTATGGATCAATGAATAAGGATTTCATTTAAGAAATTATAACAAATTTAGAATGTTTTCGATGAATGAATGATTGTTTCAATGATTGGAGATTGGGAAATCGAAGACAGAAGGATTGGGGCTTGTGCGGTTCGAGTGGCTCATATGGGATATCTCAGAATCCAACTAAATTTGAGTTTCTTTCCATTTAAGGTCTAGAATTAAATGAAAAAAGATAGATCCACAAAAAATGGCTAGATATACGGTTGAAATTGAAGGAAAAGACCAGATTTAAGGTGCAAAAATCATATATGAGTTTCTGTGGAAAACATGAATACACACTATGTACAAGAATGAACACATTGCATTTATCCCCTTAAGTGTAAAGGATATGGTTTCAATAAATCACAAGGATGGAATGACCTGTATCCTTGTTTCAATTTTTGTACCCCATCCTCGGGTGGAAAATCCATGTGATGGACCACAGGAGGGGTACATTGTGTGGGAGTACACGGATAGGAACCCGAGCATGTACCGAAGTACACAGACATGGCCAAATCACACAGGAAACACCCTGTGTGAAGTAACACACCATGTACTAAAGTATATGTACATGGTATGAAAGTACATAGACACATCCAGAAGGATGTGTCCTATTCTTGGTCAACTTGGACACGCCGTGCAGTCTATCTACACAACATGTACTCCTATACAGACATGGAGTCATGTATTGTCTAGGGACATGGCCTAGTATTGGAGTGGGGCCACATGTTGTGTGAGTCCTCTTACACACCATGTATCACTTAGTTCATTTTTTGGAAACTTCAAGGTTTCTTATCTCCTTCATTTGAACTTGAATTTTTTTCTATTAGTATCTTTTCCTTAATGATTTCCTATGTAGAACATGATGAATTACCCAATTGTGGATTTCGAGATGCGATGTGTAATGTTACAAGAATGATTCTTGGCTAGGTGAATATCAATGAAAATAGTGATAACATATGATCAAGAGAGACTATCGAGTTGTACCCTCCAATAGAGTTGGGCAGTGAGTTCCTAAACGACTACTAAGTTATACCCTCCTGTAAAGCTGGGAAGTATAGTCCTCGATAACTACCAAGTTTTTACCTCTAGTAGAACTGGGAAGTGGAGTCTTCAACGACAACCAATTTGTACCCACCATTTGATTTGTGGAGTGAGTTACTTTATGAATACAGAGTTTTAACCTGTAGTGGATCTGGGAAATGGATTCATCGATGACTACTGAGTTGTACCCTCCATTAGGGTTGGACAGTAGTGTCCTTATTGACTACCAAGTTATACCCTCTAGTAGATTTACGCAGTGGAGTCATGGATGACTACTATTTTGTACCCTCCAGTAGAGCCGGACAGTGGAGTCCTAAATGACTACTAAGTGGTACCCTCTAGTAGATTTGGGTAGTGTATTCCTTGATGACTACTGATTTGTACCCTCTAGTAGAGTTGGTCAGTGGAGTCCTGAATGACTACCGAGTTGTACCATCCAATATAGCTGGGAAGCGGAGTCCTCAACGACTACCAATTGGTAGCCACAATTAGAGTTGGTTAGTGATTCCTCAATATATTATATTGTGTAACCAACCTATTATACAAGGTCATGGTTTCTATTCCTAGAGAATATGTCCTTATGAATGTGAAACACAGTGATGAGGAATGAATTGACATGGATGGTTACTTCAGGACAGGCGTGTAATATGATAGGCATCGATGATAGACTTTGGGAACTGTTTCCTACTCTCATTATTTGTATGAGATGTGTGAAGGAGAGTCTCTTACTATCTCATTTGGGTTTATTTTTTCTGAGCATATATATATATATATATATATATTCTTATTTATCAATACCCTTGGATTTTGTTACATTCTTTCCAAGATAGGTGAATACATGTGGGGTATTCCACATGATTTCCATGTATTGCTTCATGTGGTTGGATGAGTCTACTCTCCTACTATAGGTGTATAAGACTTGATGTTTAGTTCATCTACTCACCTTGTTGATCCCCTTATGTTTTGATGAGGTTACTTTTACTCTTGGTTTTAGTTGAGTTGTTCTATTTAAATATATCTTACATATAGTATATCTATATTCCTATTGTACCTCTTACTACCCCACTTCATATTTTGGGGCATCCTAATGGGTATGTATATACTCACCCCTAAATAGCCTTTTCTAGAATGTTTTGTGTCTTTTGAAGATGATGGAAAGTTCAGCGGTGACTTTAATGGAGCTTAGGGATACCGAGTGCTTTTGACCACGTACAGTGGTCATAGATTGGGATTCAGAAGCTGGGCTCTAGCAGTAGTTTATTTTTTGTAGTTTTATATTTTTGAGACATATTTCTATCTAGAAATTTATTTTTCCCTATTACTTTTTAGTTTTCACTATCTTACTCATGTACACCATAAAGGTATGCATATTTGGTTTAATTTCTAGCTATATTTCATCTTTTCCTCTTTTCCTCTACACTTATGCATTGATATGGATTCTTGTGTGTGTATAGTTACTTAGTAAAAGGTATCCCCATGTTAGATATCCCTTAGACACTGGTTTCCACCCCTTAGTCTAGGGAGGTAGGATTGGGGTAGCTACGACTCAAGCCCTAGCATGGGTCGGATCATTACACCTTTAAAAATAAGTTTTCAACCTATTAGAATTAAAAGAGTCCATAGAGTCATTCTTCATAATATTTCTACAAACTCTATAACACCATAATAATTTATTTTAAAAGAATACTATGCTCAATATCTTTTTCAACACGCAACAACGATCTTTAAGCGAATTGTGATATATAATAAAAATATTATTATTTAAATGTGGCCATTATAACCTAATAGTTAAATTGGTGTGTATTTATAGAAGTAACCCAATTATAAAATATATTTATAAGGGTCCCACTAAATAAAAAAATATATTTTTTATTCTTAGGATATAAGTACTCTATTTTTTAGTAGTCATTTTAGGATTCAAAAAAGGTTTTTATAGATTTTTATGATTGAATATTATCAATAATTTATATGGATTTTATAATTATTATTTTACAAAAATTATATCATTTTTAAATCATAATATCATAATTATACAAAGGTAAATTTTTTGCATTTCTCTGATATTAATTTTTCAGTTAACGGTCAAACAAATACCAATTTTATAGAAAAATATCTTTCCCATTCTAGTATATAAAAAGTAACATTTTATTTTAAATTTATTTTAAATTTTAATTATTAAATTTTATTTAAAATTAATTTCATTTAAATTTTTATTATTCATAATTTTGGTATAAAACAATTTTATACCTAAAAATACATTTTCATGAAAACTGTTTTTCTTCAAATTTTACAATTTTATTTTTAAAGTAATTTTTTTTTCACATATAGGAATTTAATTTGATAAACCAAAATTCATTTATGGATTTATAAATTCAAATTTATTCTATAATTAATTTTTTATACTTTTCTGATGAATTTAAATATTTAGTGAATAGTAAAAAATATAGTTTTTATAAAATATGGTGACTTTTATGATATCTTCAAGACATAAATAAAATATAAATATTTTTAAAACTTATGTAATGAATCAAGTATGATATTATAATTAAAATATCATGAAAATATAATTTAAAAAATATATCTTATAAATTTCATAATGAATATGAAATTCATTTTTAGAGTCGACGTAGTGCAAGTGTGACACTGAAAAAGTAAAATTTAATGTCTTAAAGACAATATTTGTGAATTTATAATTATTTTGTAGAATTTTTAAATTAATATTATGTTTAATAGATTATATTAACCTAAATTTATGAATTTTTCAATCATATAACAAGATGATTATCCAAATACTTGTGGAGTGCTTCTATAAGGTGAGAAAAATTCAAAATATCATATTAAATAAATTTTCATGATATATATCTAGTTAAATTTAAATATTTATTTAATATAATAGTTTATTTTGAACATAATATATTTATTTTAATTAATTTAATTTATTTTTAATTTTTGGTGATGGTATAATTACCTTAAATTCTTACACAACACTGACACAATGCTTATTCAAACAGTAAAAAATTCAATATAAATGATTTAAAAAAAAGTATTTATTTAGGATTAATTATTGTTTCAAAAGAAATTTTTAAATAAATATAAAATATTGGTGATGTTTTAAAAGTTTATATTCAAATTAAATAACTATCATGATGTCATTAATGTGAAACTCTATGAATTGTCCCAAAAATGACTCTAATGGTATACTATGATAAAAAATATTTTATTAAATGATTTAAAATTCATAAAAATTTTATATTCGGCCAAGATAATAGTACATGGTCAATAATATTATCCATTTTCCACTTATGGTTCAATTTTCCTTTTATAGTGACTTTCTTGACCCTAAATAGTATAAAAAATTCATATCATGGTAATCGTCAAAAGGGGTAAAGGGTGTTAAAATTAAGATATAAGGGTAAAAAAATAAGGTTAAATTTTCAAAATTTTATTTTATTAGAGGATTTAGACTCATCATCATCCTAGAAACTGAATATGTTATTTATTTTCCACTTGAACATTAAAATTAATTTGTATTAATTTAATACTTAACTATTTTCCAAGGGTGTATCTCCCTTAACTTATAAAAGGGAACCTCATACCCTCTCTTACACACACATTTTGATCACTATAATTGGACAAAAACCTACCAAAATGTCTATGAAACATACCCGCCCCACCTACTAGAGGTCATGGTCTCACAAAAAGGCCAAACCATTAAGGATTAAGGTATAATCTAAAGAGGTTATCTGAGGAGAAGGTATTGCTTATAACCAATATATTTCAAGTCTATTTTTTATTATACCTCCTTAAAATATTCTTTAAACATTATGAAATAATAAAATTATTATATTACATAAGAATAAATGTTATTATGATTATGTTCCAAACCTTTCTCATTTCCATTTCTGTAAAGGCCTGGATTCTTCTAGCCCATTCTTTTGTATGTTTTTGATGTATGTGGGGATTAGAGAAAGAATAGAGAAGGATTTATGAGGTTTAGGAGATGAAATTTTTATGTAGGAGAAGTTAATGAATTTACCTATAGTTTATGACATGATATTTTTGTTCATGACCCTAATAAGAATTCACAGCCTGATAATGGTAATTCACTGGTTGTGATTCGGGATGTGTACTATTGGTTCACATCATGAATGGGTGGATCATCGAATTCAAGGAATCTACCACAAAAAACACACAAATTCATCTTGAATTTAATCACATGAATTGATATAGGTTTTTTGGATTATGGTGATGTATTTTTAGTGATCCTTAAAACCCATCCCATTTACGACGTGAATTACCCATTCACATCGTGAATCTTTTTCTAGAAGTGTGCCTATAATTTTAATCACATACAATTTTTTTGAAAAACCTTATGATTTTCTCCCATATATTTGTAGACAAAGGTGCTTATTTGGGGTGTTTTAAATTCATTTCCATATATATTTATCCATGTATTTCTGTGTTTGATCATTGGTGATTTGAGGTGATTTTTGTTTCTTTCTCTTTTGGTACCTTCTCTGATCATTCTGTTTCCTCACAATATCTAATTATATGTAATATAGATTTATATAATTTTTTCTCATGGGGTTCCCTTTTTGTTTTATGTAATGGTTTACTTAGAGAGATACATTTTATTTAGGGTAGACGTGATCATAGATCCGTGTTATTGTTCTTTTCTCTTTTAAAGAACATTTAAATATGTTAGGTAGGGGATTCATTGCTTATTCTATTATTTTATGTGAAATAATAAATTAATCAAGATTTATCTATTTGGATGATGGTGGAACTAAACTTAATAAATAATAAAACAGTGTTAGGCCTACTAGGTTAGATACCCTGAGAGGGGGGGGGGTGAATTAGGGTATGATAGATTAAAACAGCTGCCCCTTTTGATCTTGTTTTGTTGTTAGAAAAACTCTATTCTATATTTATCCATCCCATTTCATAGTATGAATGGATCTTAAAGCATGAATATGACACAAACATTTTACTTGGTTTACCCTTAGTGGGATACGTCCACAATGTATACACTGACGATGCACCGATGTACCCAATCCACTATAAGCGCACTACTATTTACAAGTTTGAAGATGAATCACTGTACTTTCTAGTTTACAACCACTCACAATTTGAGAACTCACTGCTCTCTAAACTGAAGTGATATCACTACTTCTTCAGAAGATCCAATCACAGTTTATAGACCTATAGGTCACTTCATTATCACACATGAATGCATATTTCTCTGTATGTAGATGATCTATTGACGTCTAACTTTCATCCGCAGATGAATCACACTTTACACTAGAGGTACTGGGAAATCTTCCAAATTTCGCGCAGTCCTAGAATAACTGGCATTCTTCTCTATGATTGGTGCGCTTATCTAATGCATAGCATGATTATTTATGCTTTGGAATGCTTCTCTAAGCCTGACATGCAAGTGTCACCAAACCACTTGTGCGACACCCCCTTCATCAACTCCGAACATGGGCGAATTACACCCTTTTACGCACAAACCAATATTGGTGCGCAACTATCATCTTTTGTGCAACTTCTGAGTATCTTTATACTCCCATAACCAAACCACCACTTGCGTGCCCAAACCACTAGTGTGACTGGAGCTCTAATTTTCTCTATGTTTTGAGCTTCATGAAAAATGAGGAGGGGTATCCCTCTACATATAGTCATTTTGGGTACCCTGAGCACTAGCATGCAAGACTCCTCTCAGCATGTAAGTCCAGCCACCTGATCCTCTGTCACCCTAGTCACTTGCACACCCAAACCAAAACATGTGTGCCCCTCTTTCCTTTGCCATATTTTGACTTTTAGATCTTGAAAAACATATGGCGTGCGACTTTCCAAGCTTCTATGACACCGGCACGCAAGTCCCTTTTCGAAAAATACTTTTCTCCAATTTTGGATTTTGTGGCCCAAATTTTTGGCCAACACTTGAAAATGGCACCACCTTGTATCTACTATTTTTTTCCTACTCCAGATCATCAATTTCTTGGTCGAGGTTCTTCAGTCAATCACAGATTGTTGACAACATCCCTTGAACTCGACAACTCACAATTTAAACCCCCCTTTTCAACAAATTTTTACATCGTCGTCTGCTTTGTCAACAAAGATAGGATAGAGGCCTACTTTGTCAATAAACACAATCACCTAAAATATACTTCAATGACACCTTGAGGGATTATTTCCCACAATCGGATTAATGAAAATAAATGGTTTAGGGTTTTAGTGATCACACGTGTTTCAACCATGATAATTATTTTCCTCTTTCTTTACTAGTAGTGTGTTATTTATATTTATGATTTTATTAAAATGTTTCTTATGTTTGGGTTTATCATGTTGATTTGATGAAAATGGTTAAGAACATTAAGTTGATAATGTTGTTGGATAAATAATTAAAGAGTCATGTTTATTGAATTTATTGATTCTTATAATGTGATGGGAATCAATTAATTCCTGATGCATGTTTAATTAAAAAAATTATTCAATATGTTAATGAAATTTTCTAGAACATGAAGATGGAAATTATTGATATTTAAAATAATAAAGATTCATGTTAGTGTAATTATTATTTCTTAAGGTTTTTTGAAATAAGAAATTATGATTTAGAACATGTTTTTAATATTGTATAGATTTTAATAGTTTATTCCGTACGTTACCTATAGTTTTAACCTATGATAAATAAATCGTTTAATTCAGGATATTAAAGAATGAATTGTTTGATAACGATAAATTTTTTAGGGTGAGTATTACCATTCATTTAGAAAGAAGAAATGCCTTAGTTTTTAGGACCTAGATTCCCTATTGATTCTATTTTTTGTTTCCATTATACCTAGTGTGTTTCTCAAATATGAGAATTTATATGCAACATTATGTGATGCTAGTGTGGATAATGGTTTGGAAATATATGGTAGGTAGGATCGATTTTGTGGTGAAAATTGATGAATGTGATGGTGGGATACGTGGTGGTAAACTTGATGGTGTTAGGAATGGAATTATGACTAATGGAATAGGTTAGAGCTAGGATTTCCCATTGTTGTTCTATAATTTAGGATGATTTCTAGTTAATAAATTTTCTTAAGGGTTAGATGGTTAGGTTTCTTATTTCTGTGTACTTTTCCCTACTTCTTGAGGTTGCTGATTGTTCTTGGTTTATGCATCTCTTTTATAATAGCATAGGAGGATTCCAGATTACCTTTAATTTTTAAATAATAATGATTAATAATTTTTTTAACCCATGGGGTTGGTTCTTCAATGGAATAAAAATGTTGAAAATCTTTTGAAATCATGGATTCAGTTAGATTTATCCTAGAGGTCATGTAATTCACTTGGTTGTTAATGAAATATAAATGAAATAATGTTAATTCATGAATTATGAATTAATTTATATAAATTGAACTATTAAAATAAAATAATTTACTAAATGAATAACCTTGAATGCTTGTTTTCTTATGGTATATCTATTTATTTGAGGTGGAAACTAGGTGTCTAGGTGATCAATTTAGCCTAATAATTGGTTAATAACCATAGAATGGTTTTGAGATATATTATATCCTATATGTTATGTGTTTTAATATGTCACCCCATCCATGTTATATGGTTGACTAACACCCAATGAAATCGAGGAGGGTGTTTTCCCCAATATCCATGTTGGGGAGGAATGGATGGATAACTACCCCTCGAACCCTTCTCTCTTATCCAGGTAGTATTATATGGTGGCATGCGTAGTGGTTACCTTTACCATATATGATTGTAGTTGGGTGTGATGGCCTACGGTTATTTTATACACATGTATCTCTATATATATTATCCTATGTATTATTATTGGTATAACATGTATGGTTTGTGATAGATTCATGTATAATACATGACTTACATGTTGTGGTGATCCCAGATACAACTCAATTATTATTTCGAGTCATGGTATGGGATGATGAGATGATGGCATAAACAAGGAGCATGGGTTTTTATGAGATTATTTGATGCATGGGGTGTGTGGTATGATACTTTATACTATGTGTTTTTATGACAACTAAATTTTAAAGAGAGATAGTTCTGGACATGAGATATTGGGGCATGGTAGAAAACCAGTGGGGAAGTTGTAGTGAGGTACCTTTTTTTGATTCTATATTATATTTTAAAATGTTTGAAATAGTAGGCGAGTGATAGATATTGTGAGTCTTGTAACCTTGATTAACTATTTAGGTGATTAGTTAGCTTCACATGTTATTCACTAGGCTTTAACATGGTTTCTTTATCTTTTGCATGAGAGGCTCTAGGGAGGTTCTTATTGAGTATACATGTTATTCTCACCATATATATATATATATATATATATAATTTTTTTAGGTCTACAAGAACTGGTTGGCAATCGTGTTGGTCATTACTCTCTCATAGATAGTTTGTGAATAGTTTGGGATTCCATGGTCATTGTAGAGGATTCTCTTTTGGTACATGTAGTTTCTTTTAAAAAATTTCAGTTCTATGAATTTACAAGCATGTATTAGGATATCTCTTTACTTTTTTAATGATCAATATTTGTTGGGTGTTTATATCTTATCTCTCATCTTCTCAAATAATGGAGGGTAATTCTTCCCATTTAAGTGTATAATATACCCTCAGTACTTGTCACTAACCCATGACCTATTTGCGGTGGGATTCAGGCATAATTATTTGTGTTATCTCAATGCCATCATAAGAGCAGTACCGTTGATGGGAGGGGGTCATGAAAAAGTGGTATCAAAGGGATTTTGAGGGATATGATCAATTTTTATATAGTCATAGGTGAAAATTGCATGGGTTTATATGGAAACAGTGTCAACTAAGTTTAATAAGTAATGTAAACAAGAGATTATAGATGAGATATGGGTATTTGGGGGCCCCTATGATTTGATCCATTGACCTTTAAGTTTATTGAGCCTACTAAGTGAGGTGATACTGGTTGAGAGGTAGATAACTAGGAAATAATCACACATCATTCATCTTGCACATGTTTTTGAAATTGGTAAACCTTTTTATTAGGTTGAAATTTAAATAAATAATTAATAAATAATATATAATATATATTCCAGGTTTAGAAGTCCCTAATAGTTTTTTCTTTTTTATTTATGGTTCCAACCCAATGACCTCATTGGGTTTATGTTAAATATGTTTAGTAGGATATGACACAAGATCACTAAAAAGTAAATATTGATGATGATGAACCTTAGAGTATGATACTCTAAGAGTATCAGTGACAATTTTAATAGAAATAATATAGGACCATTTTGGACTCAATGATAGAGGACTGATTAGAGGAGGCAGAGAAAGCCTTCATTTCAATCCATGATTAGAATGAAAATTAGGTTTAATTGGCATTGATGATACTACATGGGGTATCAATGAATTGGTGTCTATTATTCCTCATGGATCATGAGGAGTCATAAGTCTCAAGGGTGAAGTTTTAAAACCAGTTCCAAGTATATTTTATTTCTTTGACTGAAAAGGTCTACAATTTCTAAGAGATGCATACCCTTTCAAATTGGATTTCTAACATGTAACAGTTTAGAATCTATTTCCAAACCCTTATATAATATTATTCAAGGATATTTCCTGATTATAATAACATGGAAATTTATTTTTAGGTGGAATTTTATACAAATATATAGCTCCATGTCCAATGGTTTACATTTTCAACATATCTTGATGTGTTGGTGAGAGTAGATTCCATTGAGAGAATACTACCCAAGACCAAATCTTCATGGTGGGGGGGGGGAATCCTTAGGATACCTTACATAGAAAATATATGGTATGGGGTACCTTGTTTCCTAGATAGAAAATATTTTAGACAACTGGGGTAGGTCTCTGCCCTCATCATCCCATTTCTCTAGAGGTGGTGGCTCTCAGTCCCCAACCATAGGATCAAATTCATGCATTTACATGTGGAGGATGAGTTCATTAGTGGTGAGAGAGATAGAGCTTTTTGAGTAGGCAACATGCATCAAGTGTTCTTCTTCATGTTCCTCCATTGAGGTAGTTTCAACTGACATATCAATAGTATGGTGCTCCATATTTGGATCAGTAGATATAATACAAGGTAGAAAGAAGAAAACACTGAGATGATCCTCATCCTCATAGAGTAGAGTGTATCTATATATGTGGTAGTCATCAGGGTCAGAGAGGTTATGAACTAGTATGTCAGTAGCTATTTTCTCTATATCTTCTAGTTCCAAGAGAGCTAGGCATCATTCAAGGTACTCTTTACATTTTTCTACTTTGGTGCATGATCTTTTTGATTTGGGATCTACGCACTCACCTACCATAGTCTGTGATTTGGTACATGAGGCTAGGAGGTTTCAAGTTCCCTTGGTCTGGAATATTCCATTTTGAGGTTGACGTTATCTATATGAAGTATGTAGAGACAATGAGCAAGTCTTATGGAATCCTATATCTAGAGGAGACCTCCTATGATTACAGATATATCTATATGTCATAATCCTTATCACGACTTGATTTATTTGATACATTATATTTTTGATTACTTTTAAATACATATTATTTTCTATGATGTTGATGGTGAGTTTTCCATGTTTTTTGGTGAGTGATACCGTCAGATGGGTTAAGGGAATGTCATATATTTATCATCCTTAATGATAGAGCTGATGCAGAGTTTTTTAAAATTTTAGATGATGTTTTTTACTAGTGTTTTGGAAGATTACCTTGATGCCTTTATTGGCGAGTTTGTGTCATTAACCCCATTAATGGAGATAGATTTTGGTATAGAGATACAACTATTTGATTCTCTTATCTTGATGTATCAATATACGAAGGTTCCTTCTCATTCATGGGAGCTATGGTTATATATCTATGATCTTTTGAAGTGAAATGTTTTTGGCCAAGTGTGTCACCTTGGGGTGCATCTGTTATATTTTCAAATAAGTTTAATGGATGTATCTATTTATGTATCTATTGTCATCACTTGAACTATATAACATTGAAGAACTTATTTTATATTACATGAAGTGATGATTTATTCAATTAGATAAAATGAGATAGTTGATTCTTGATGATTGGTATGTTATCAGGATATCAATAGATACAGGTGAAAGAAGAGAATATTCCTAAAGTCCACTTTCTGCTGATGATATAGGAATTATGAGTTCATTGTGATGCATTTCTGTGCAAAAAACACTCCATCAATTTTCTTGGGTTTGATGAACACAATGTTGATAGTGTTTCTTGATTGGTTCATTGAAATTTTTAGTGATGAAATCCATGTGTACATCACGTATAAGGAGAAGCATGTAAAGCATATATGCACCTTTTTTGGTTTATTCACCATCATTAATTATTCATGAATTGATTAAAATCTGGTCTCTCGGATTTTTAATTTCATTTCATGGGTCATTTCATGTCCTAATGAGGCATGACTTTGGATCCTTTGAAGTTTGACGTGTTCAATTTCTGGATATCCCCAAGACTCTTGCATTTATGAAAAGTTTACTTGGTCTTTTAGGATATTGTAGGAGGTCTATAGATGATTTATATCAGGTTTTGAATCATCTAATAGCCTTAACGAGAATGGATTAGGATCTCTTGTAGACTGATCAATGTCAGTCAGCTTTTGATAAGCTAATGTAAAAGTTAGACATCATTATAGTTCTTTGTTTTCTTGAAGAGGAACTTCAGTTCAAGGTTTTATATGATACCTTAAATATTGATTTGGTGTGTGTTTTTATGTATTATAGGTTAGTTATTTCTTATGGGAATCATCAGTTACATCCCCCTGATTATAACTATGCTACCTAAGATCTCAAGATGGTAGCAGTAATATTTTCCTTGATGTCAGGAATACATTACCTTATCAGTGAGAATTTTTTATTTTTATGGATCATAAGATCTTAAGTTATGTATTATCTCAAATTTTCATTAACCTAAGACTATGATGGTTGATGGAATTATGGAAATATTATTAACATAATATTTAAATACACTGGGAAAGGGTAATATTGTAGTCTATGAACTGAGCAAGAAGTCATTTAGTGATGTTGTGTATGAGTCTAGAGATTCCTAGAGAATTATTGAAGATATATTAGTGATGAATATTGATATGTAAGAGGTTTTTGGTAGATTTATCTTTTTTTATATGAAAATGCATATGTCTTTGGTGCAATAGGAGAAGGAGTATTGAGTAGGGGATTTTGAGGTGGAGGTCTAGAGGGACTGAGGTTACTTTAGTTATGACCTTAATGGTTGGTTTGAGGATAAAAAAAATTAGGTGATGTTGTAGGGGAAGGTTTTCATCCCTTTGGTGATGTGTAAGGTGGTTCTCTATGAGTTTCAAAGCTCACCCTTAGCAATACATCCTATCATGAAAAATATGTTCCAAGTTTTGAGAGGTTAGTTTTGTTGGCCTGAGTTGAATAGAATTTGTGTCTCGATGTTTGGTCTATAAGAAGGTGAATGCCAATCACCATTTTCCAATGGTTTTCTATAGCCATTATATGTTCCTTGGTGGAAGTAAGAGGTCATTTTGATGGAATTTATTTCCATTTTACCATAAGATCATAGAGTATATGATGCTATATGTGTGATAGTGGACTATTTGATGAAATTATCCCACTTTATAGCGATCAAGGAGTCGATATAAGTATAATTTTTTTCTAGGTAGTAAATGGAGGGCTGTTGAGACTCCATGGAGTCCTGAGGAAGATCATCTATGATCATTATCCTCATTTTACCTATAGATTCTGGAGAGGTCCCCCTCATGATTTTGGATCATATTTATTCCTTATAAATTATTTCAATACATAGATAAAAGGATAGAAATAGAAGACTATCCAGATTCTTAAATAAATGTTTCTCACTTGTGTCTAAGATTATGGATGTTTGGGGATGAGGCACCTACCTTTGGTTGAGTTTTCTTACAAAAATAGTTTTCACTCCACCCTTGGTATGACACAATTTGAATATTTTTATAGACAACCTTTTTCTTTTCCATTTTTTTGTACTAGGTTAGAATGTAAAAAAATATTGATATGAAACTAGTTAATAGAATTCTAAAGATGGTTCATGTGATTTGTGAGAGGATTAAGGTAGAAAAAAATCACCATAATTTCTATTTTAATCAAAGTAGGAGACCTATATAGTTCAAAGTTAGAGATCATGTGTTCCCGAAGGTGACTCCTCATTATTTTCAATGATGGTTTATGCATGGGAGTAAGCTTTCTCCCTAATTTATCAGGCCTTTCGAGGTGTTGTTTCAAGTTGGAAATATTGCATTTCATATAGAACATCCCCCATAGATCAGCTAGATACATGATGTATTCCATGTGTTTTGGATTCTCTATTGTCTTCATGTAGACACTCGTGTAATTGATTGGGGTGAGATATATAATGATGATGATTCAAACTTCACGGAGAAACCTGTGGAGATACAAGACCACCAGGAGAATGAGTTTAATGTGTGTGTTATTCTCTTGGTTTGTGTATTATGGAGACATGGTGGTTAGGAGAAGAGTTCTTAAGAATGTTAATTATATACGCATTCTCAATATCATGATATTTTTTATGTTTAGATCTTTTCTTGTATCGATAATCATTTTTTTATTTACCTTTATCATCTATATGGGATGGTTTTCTTTCCTTTGATGCTCTATTTGTGGTATTACCCTTTTTTGATAGGTATATACCCTATGAGAGTGTTTTGAAGCTGGTTTTTGGTGTTAAATAATTGTTTCACTCTATTCTCAGGGGCTGACCTCCTGTGATGGAAATATTATTGAGAGGTTTCTCATGGGGCGGTTTTTTAGACTACCCCTTTACTTTTCTTTCTCTATATGTTTGGTTTAAATTATCAAGGATGATAATTTTTTGAGTGGTATATGATGTAAAGGATTGGATTCTTCTAGAATATTTCATTTAATATTTTCAAGTTCTATGGTGATTGGAGGGTTAAACAAGTTAGATTAGTGGAGTTTTGGAGTTAAAATATTGAATTAGGGGAAGTTCATAATGTAAACTGTAGTTCATGACATAAGAGTTTGGTTCATGGATCGAATAAGAATTAACAACCTAATATGAGAAATTTTTATGGTGTGATTTAGTACATGAACTGTTAGTTCACAATGTGAAAGGGTGAAGTATCAAATTTTAGGAATATTTCACCCAAAACTCATGACATGAATATTTAGTTAATAAAATGAATTTATTTAGATTTTTTGGATCAATGCTATGTGTTTTTTAGATATTCTTAAAACTTAGGCCATTAATGAAGTGAATTTCTTATTCACATGATGAATATGTTTATTTAAATATTAAAATAAAAATAATTTCAACATCAATTTTATAATAACCTCTTAATGCTCTCCAACTCTGGGTAGACATAAATACTTCTTCAAGGTGATTTTAATCCCATTTGATGGAGATTGATCCATGGATTCCCATTCTCAGTTTCTTCCATGAGACTTCCTCCGACATAGGACGTCTTTGACTATGACGAGCCGACGACTATCTTTTCCCAACGATTCATCTTCTTCCCTGCAACTCTGTCGATGTATCAACCCGAGGTAGGGGTTTTATTTGCGTGATAATACATTCCTTATTTTCTTTTGTGGTTTGGGAAAGAATAGATGTGGAGGTTGTAAAATTTGAAGTTCATCATTCTTCTTTCTTGTTGAGCCAAATGCTGCCACCCTAAACACGGAGGGTGTGGTCCAAACCAACATGGCCTGACCCCTCTACCATTCTTCATTGGTGTACTCTTCAAAATGAAGGAAGGGGATGAAGATGATGAAGGTGACGAAGGCAAGGACGCCGCCACCCGCAGCCACCGCGACCCGCGCCGCCACGCGGTGCTTCGATTTTCCGGTTGAATTGGTTTGTGACCTCATGACACCTCGACTGGACTGGCCTACGCCACGGAAGAACCAGCCCGTGCCCCCTCACAGCTCCCCGACCGTACCGGCCCACGCCCCAACGACGACTCGGCCGAACCAGCCCGCGCCCCTCGCGGTGCCCCGGCCGAACCTGCCCACACCCCCACGGTGCCTCGGCCGAACCTGCCCATTCCCACCTGATGCCCCGACCAAACCGGACCACGCCCCTCATGACGCCCTGGCCGAAACAGCCCCGCGCCCTCACGACACCCCCGCGACCGAGCCGCCCCATGGCCCTCGCCAGCTCCGCAGCCCCTCGTGGCCCTCACGGCCTAACAGACCTCCCAACAGACTGATCCACATCACGGGCTGGGCCAGGTCGACCTGAACCGGGTCAGCCCATGCCAGGATGGGCCGGGTCGGACCGGACCCAGGCCCACTACAACCCTTTACGCTCTTTTAGCCATAATTTTAGCACCAGACGTCTGTTCGATGAACCGTCAGTGGTGCTGAAAATATTGGAACAAGACGGTCCCTTTGAGTATACTCCACTAGAGTTTTGTACTGATATGGAAAATTATCAGGTTGGATCAATCATGAATCCAACCGGGCCCCTGGGATTTAAAGGGTAATAACTCACAGATCGGGCGTCAGTTTGACACACCGTCTGTTGCGTTGACACCCCTATGACGTGGTGGATTGTTGAGATACTTCTTTGTGGGACTTAATGATAGTTGGAGTATCTACCTATAACTCGTGGAGCAGATCCTTCCAAATATGAGTGAGCATAGTGCGGATACCTAGTAACTGGATGAGACTTGACGACTGCTGACTGTTTCGACTCGGAGTGACTCGACTAATCCAGTGGGGAGTGCCTTGGTGTCACGTAAAACCCACAGTGGGGAAAGACATGGTGTTGTGGCAGACACACGATACTCAACAGGAGGAGTACCTCTGTTGGCTACGAGGGGGAGCACACTTGCTGACATAGCAGACCTATGGTGGGGAGTGTGCTTGGTGATGTGGAAGATCCATAGAACTCGACAAGAGGAGTACCTCAGAAGTCCAAGGTTATTGGGAAGAGCACATGGTATCGCGGCAGACCCACTATACTCAATAGAGGAGGAGTTATCTAGCAGCCAAGGTTTTGACAATGTGACTAGGGATGTTACTTGATACTACCCCTAGAATAAAATCCTGGCTTGAGATGAGTAATTTTTTCCGTGTTTTCTTCATGATTGAGATGGATCACTTGATAACTTAGGTATATATATGGGCATATAAAAAAGTAGGGTTATCTGCTGATTTAAATCTTTTTGGTTTATCCTTGGTGGATTTTGTGAGACATTGAGTGTCTCGGGGTCCCTACTAAGTATCGTTGTACTCACCCCTGCACGGGCTGTGCCCACACCTTATTGTGTTGGATGCAGACGATGGAAAATGCTTACTGAGGATGAGAGTAACAGGTCTGGAAGGTACCCGGAGGTCGACCATACGACGTGTCAGTACACAGAGCAGAGGGACAGATGAGGAGTGCTGAGGATGCGATCTGTGCCAACCCTTTAGATTGGAACCTCGGAGAATGATCCAGTTGCGATTGTCCTTTTCTTCAGTTGTACTTGTACTTTCAGTTTCCTGTACTTTACTGTTGGTCTTGTATTTTGGAACCTTTTATTTTCAGCACTCTTTTATTATACAGTTGTACTTGGTGTTTTGTATCCAGCTGTGTGCTTGATTTTGTGTGTGTTTGCAGTTTATAAAGGAAATTCCTTCCCAGTTTTAGGGTATTACGCCTTTGGTTCTTGCCACCAACCCCTGGCCAATGGAAGGCAGGCTTGGGGTAGTCACGACACGGGCCCCGTGGGACGATTCGTGAATAATTGGTATTAGAGGTGTTGGTTCTACCGCAGAACATAGGACTCTGGTATTTTCTTTGAATAAATAGTGTTAAGTGTAGTGAGTGTGGTTTTCAGTTCAGGGAGTCCAGTGTTTGTGCGACAGTTGACATATCCATACACCAGGACCCTGACTACTGATTTCCAACTCAGTGTATGAATACACTGATTGCGTGTGTGTTTTCAAAAGCTTTCTTTAAGTCATCTCACCGAGTCAGCTCACCAGGTATAACTTTTAACTGTTGAACACCTGTTTTTTTTTTCAGGATACCTCCACATAGACAACTGGCTAGAGTTCCAAGAGTTGTATGCCCTGATTTCCCACCAAGCGATGAGGCCTCATTGTAGGGCCCTTTTCCAGCAGAGGCACCAGCGGTACCATTACCCGTTGGGACACCATTGCCACCTGCCCCAGCAGTATACGGTACACACCTCTTGAGCGTGTTGCACGAGATCTAGTGCCCAAGGCCACCCAGGTTCAGGGGAGGGATAGACCCACAGGCAGTTGAGGATTGGATGGAGGCTGTGGTGAGAGTTTTCCGACTGGTAGGGACAACAACTGATATCATAGTGATTCTTGATTCCAGCCGTTTACAGGAAGTAGTGGGAAGATGGTGGATCTTGATGTTCCAAGTTCACGATAAGGTGATGCTTCTCTAAGAAGACTTCAAGATCCTATTTCGGGAAGAGTTTATTCTAATGACTCTTCGCGCAGTGCGCATTAAAGAGCTACTTCATCTGCAGCAGGGCAGCATGACTGTAGCTCAGTACACAGTGAGGTTCACAGACCTCTCATGCTACTCCACCAATATGGTGCGGGACCCATTATTCTGGGCTTGGACCTTTGAGCAGGGACTCAGGAAAGAGATCAGGGAATCGGTGATCTCGCTAAGCATCCCGACACAAGTGGGGGTGTTTGAGAGAGCCCTCTTGGTGGAGAGTTTCCTTGCTGAGCAGAAACCAGCAACGAGACCCACTACCAGTCATCACGTAGCAGAGTCTTCTGTAGCTGGCAGTAGATAGATATCACAGAGGTCCAAGAGGACCAGACCTACTGGTGGCCGACCGCATGACTCGGGATTGGTTGTGCGGAGCAGTCGAAGTGGTGACCGACATGCCAGGAGCGGGCAATGTTTCACATGTGGCTAGCAGGGTCACATGGCTTGTGACTGTCTGACCCATCATTTGGATGATCATAAGACAGTCGAAGGATCGCCCAGTAAGAGACAAGGATTCGATCGAGGTGGTCTGTAGGGAGTAGGAGGATGTGGAAGAGGATCTGGTCGTGGATCTGGTGGTGGGCGACGATTCGAGATGTTACCGCCACCACCACCAGGAGGTCTACCCCGACCATAGGGAGTAGGTGGATAGGGGAGAGCTTAGCTCTAGGTAGCTGAGGCATATGATCATGGCGCTCCACTTATGATATGAGGTACAATCTGTGTCTATTCCACCATAGCTACAGTAGTTATAGACACATGTGCCAGTCATTCTTTCACTTCCACTACCCTCGTTCGGAGCTCGGAGATTCCAACGGAGCCGTTGGCTCAATCCTTACGGCTAGAGTCCTATAGGAGTAGATTCGATGATTACACACTGGTTCCGGCAGTGTGAGCTTAATCCAGGAGGAATGATCTTTGGCTGGGATCTCCTAGTAGCGGTGTCGAGGCCTTATGACGTCATCTTGGGTATGGATTGGTTATCTATAGTTCATGATCAGATTAACTTTATTAGGCACAAAGTGTGATGTTTCTGCACATATGGGACCAGGTTTACCTTCATCGGTGAGAAGGGATCCTTTTTCGCATAGGATGGACTTAACCAGAAAATATTTCAGCTGATCACTCATCAGTTGCCTAGCCTTACCCTCAGATCTATTGATGTAAAGTGTCCAAATTATATTGTAGTGGTGGAACAACATGCAGATGTTTTCCCTAATGATGTTCTAGGACTACCTCCTCGTAGATTGGTAGACTTTTACATTGACTTGTACCTCAGGACGACACCGATATCTACACTAGTGTATAATATGGCTCCTATAGAGATTCATGAACTACGGGTACAGCTAGAAGACTTGCAGGGGAAGTGGTTCATCCGGCCTAGTGTTTTACCTTGGGAAGCCCTGATTCTATTCTCCAAGAAGGCGAATGAAATCTTAAGGCTTTATGTTGACTATCGGTGCCTGAACCAAGTGACCGTGAAGAACAATTACCCACTCCTGAGGATTGAAGGCCTCTTTGATCAGCTAAAGGGAGCATTGTAGTTTTCGAAGATAGTCCTTAGATCAGGCTATCACCAGCTCAGAGTTCGAGATGAGGATGTATAGAAGACAACCTTTAGATGTCAGCATGGCCACTAAGTGTTCTTGGTTATGCCTTTCGGCATAACCAATGCTCCAACAGTGTTCGTGGGACTCATGAAAAATATCTTTCAGCCATACCTTGATCGCTTTTTCGTAGTCTTCATTACCAACATTCTAATCTACTCGACTATAGAGGAGGAGCATACCTATCATTTATAGGTAGTACTGGACACACTCTGAGAGCCCCAACTTTATGGAAATATCTCGAAGTGGATGTTTTGGATTTGAGAGGTTCGCTTAATAGGACATGTCATATCGGAGGCTTGAGTTGCAGTAGATTTAGTGAAGATTGAGGCAGTACTTTCTTGGGAACCACCCAGGAGTGTGACAGAAGTACAGATTTTACTGTTTTTGGATGGATACTACTAGAGATTCATGCCAGATTTCTCTAGAGTTTTAGCACCACTATCAGCATTGAAGAAGAAGGGGAAAACCTATGTATGGTTGGAGAGATACCATCAGAGCTTTCAAGAGCTGAGGCAATGGCTGACTACTGCCCCCCATCTTGAGGCTTCCAGAGGAAGGCGTAGGGTACGTAGTCTACTACGACGCATCAGGGCCCAGAATCAGATGTGTCCTGATGTAGGACTGAGCAGTGATCCCATATGGTTCTTGACAACTGAGACAACAAGTTCAAAACTACGCTACCCATGACCTAGAGTTAGCAGCAGTGGTATTCGCCTTGATGATGTGGGGACACTATCTGATGGGTGAGAGTTTTGCCGTGTAATCTAATCAAAAGGGTCTCAGGTATATCTTCTCCCATAAGGACTTAAACCTGATACAGTGAAGTTGGCTTGTGTTCCTCTAGGACTATGACTTCGAGATAGTCTATACTCTTGGGAAGGGGAACGTTGTTGCAGATGCACTCAGTAGAAGATCTGGAATAATGCTGCTAGTTGAGGTGAAGGAGCAGTTGTCTGCTTTGCAGATATCCTTTGTGGATAGAGACTGATCAGCTTTTCTACAATATATTATAGTCACTACCCTAATTATTCAGTGAGTCAGGGAGGCGCAACATGGGGACACTGACTACGAGACACGACATGCTCAGATATCCAGATGAGATGCACCCGATGAATTTTCTGAAGGTGGGGAGCATATCATCCACTTAAAAGGATGTACCATGGTACCAGTGTCACTTCAGGAGGACATGTTGAGGAAGTTCCACAAAACCCCTCTAGCAGTACATCCAGGAATGGAGAAGATGTACCAGTACCTCCGATGACAGCACTGGTGGCTGATAATGGAGAAAGCAGTTGCAGAGTTTGTCTCTTGATGACTCACCTGTCCGCAAGTGAAGGCAGAGCATCAGGTACCAACAGGCTAGAATCATCTTTTTGAGGTCCCAGAGTGGAAGTGGGATGGTATTTACATGGACTTTCTGACAGGTATTCCACGTACACCCAGAGGACATGACTCGATTTGGGTGATCGTCAACCAACTCACCAAGTCGGAAAAATTCCTACCAATTAGAGAGAAATGTTTAGCATAGATCTTTGGACGCCTCAATGTGTAAGAGATTTTGTGGCTACATGGACTACCCATGATGATGGTATCTAATAATGATAAAAGTTTTACTTATCGGCTATGGAAGGGGTTGTAGGATGCTTTTGGGACGTAGCTTCATTTGAGCACAACCTCCCATCCTTAGACGAATGGTCAGACTGAGCGGACCATTCAGACCCTGGAGGACATTCTACGTGCTATTTTCCTCGACTTTAGTCACAACTAGGAGGATCACTTTCCTTTGGAGGAGTTTTCATACAACAGAATCTATCACTCCAGCATTGGGATGGAACCTTTTGAGGCATTGTACGACCGACCTTGCAGATCACCCTTGTGTTGGAGTGACCCAGAGGAGTCAGCACTAGTGGGACCAGATATGGTACGGGCTACCACAGAGAAGGTGCAGATCATCAAGTAGCGGATGAAGATTGCACAGATCAGACAGAAGTCATATGTCGACAAGAGACAGAGACCTATGGAGTTCGAGGATGGCGACAATGTCTTTCAACGGGTCTCACCTCAATGAGGTTTATGGAGATTTGGACGAGGCAGTAAGTTATCTAAGAGAATAATCGGGCCTTTTCAAGTCCTCATTAGAGTTGGCGAGGTGGAATATCTCTTAGTTCTTCCACATCAGTTGCACCGGGTTCACGACGCCTTCAATGTATACCAACTAAGGAGATATGGGCATGAACCTTCTCAAATCATCGACCATGTAATGATGGACGTTGACGATGGGGATACTTTTATGGAGGTTCCAGTTGAGGTTGAGGATCGACAAGAGCGGGTCCTTCGTGGATGGTCGATACCTCTGGTGCGCGTTCGCTGCAGCATGAGATCCTCTAGGAGAGAACATGAGAGCGGGAGTCTCAGATGCGTGCTTAGTACCCCCACTTATTCCCTTAGTTTGAGTTATGGATTATGGGGACGTAAAGCCTGAGGTGGGGATAATTTAAATAACAAAACTTTCCATGTATTTTTTTAAATAAATGGGATTTTTACGAGTCTGCAAAAATTAATGACGCATGATATCGAGGCCCAGAGTGCCCAAAATGAATTTTTGAACTTTATTTCAGGTACGTTCAGTAAACGTGTGAGCGAGTTTTTATAACTTTTGAACCGGTGCTCGGAATTGAAATCTGAGGGCACCGTTGAACACGTAGCACCAGTATTCTCTTAAGAAGACTTTCACCTCAACAAAAGTTGGTCAAGGGTGAATGTTAGTTTTTGGGTTTTTTGTGTAAGAAGAAAATAAAAATAAAAGTGTATGACATTTTTATTTTTATTTTCAACACCCATGTAGGTGTTGGGAGGTGGGATCCACTAGAACTAAACCTCCATGGGGAAGTTGAGGTGTGGTGACCACTAGACCATAACCTCTCATGAGACGTTATGGTGGTGGGGACCACCCGAACCATAACCTCCCATGAGAGGTTATGGTGGTGGGGACCACCTAGGACTAAACCCCCCTTTAATCAAGAAAAAATCTCAACCCCCCTCATTAATGCAGAGGAGCCTATTGACTTCCTCCACATTAATTGTTCCAACACACATACCTTTAATTGTTCCAACCCTCATGCTTTAAGTATTCCACCCACCATAATTATTGAAACTTTTTGAATTATACCCAAAAAATAATAGATTACATAATCTATTATTTTGGCACAGTTTTCATTTTGGTGAAGCCTTGGGAGAAAATCTCTCTAACGAAGAACTGCTTCTCCGAATGAAGAACATGTTATTCCAACAAAGAATGAAAACAAAGAACATAGACCCCGACTTCGACCTTCTTCCTCGAGACTTCCTCCGACGTAGGACGTCTTCGACTATAACGAACCGACATACGTATTTTCCCAATGATTTGTCTTCTTCCTCGCGACTCCATCGATGTATCAACCCAGGGTAGGGGGTTTATTTACGTGATATTACTTTCCTTGTTTTCTTTTGCGGTTGGGGTAAAAATTGTTGTGGAGGTTTTAAATGTTGAAGTTCATCATTATTCTTTCTTGATGAGCCAAATGCTACCACCCTAAACGTGGAGGGTGTGGGCCAAAACAACATGGACTGACCCCTCTGTCGTTTCTCTTTGGTGTACTCTTTGATATAGAGGAAGGCGACGAAGACGACTAAGGCGATGAAGGCAACGGTGCTGCCACCCGTGGCCCCCACGACCCGCGCTACCCCTGCGGTGCTCCGCCTTCCAGGCTGAACAGGCCCGCGCCCTCGCGGTGCCCTGACCGAACCATCCCACACCCCTCACAGCGCCCCGGCCGAACCGGTCCAAGCCCCCTTGCAGCGCCCTGGCCAAACCTGCGCACGCCCCCTTGCAGCGCCCCGGCCGATGCAGCTCGTGCCCTCCCAGTGCCCCGGCCGGACCGCCCCACACCCCTCGCGACACCCTGGACGTACCAGCCCGCACCCTGCACAACACACCAGCCGAAATGGCCCATGTCCCCATGATTCCCCGACTGAACTGGCCCGCACTATCGTGACGCCCCAGCTAAACCGGCCCGCGCCCCTAGCAGTGCCCCGATCGAAACGGCCTGCACCCCTAGTGGTGCCCCGGCCGAACCAGCCCCGCATCCTCGTGGCACCCCCACGGTCGAACCAGCCCCGTGCCCTCACGGAACCCCTGCGACCGAGCCTCCCCATGGCTCCTGTGGGCTCCACGGCCCCTCACAGCCTGCCGGACCTCCCAACGGACCGGGCCGCATCACGGGCCGAGTTGGACTGGACCTGGGCCCACTACGACCCTTTATGCTCTTTTAGCTATAACATTGGAATGAGACGTATGTTTGACGAACTATTAGTAGTGCTAGAAATCTTGGAGCAATATTATCCCTTTGAGTATACTCCACTGGAGTTTTGAATTAAGATAGAAAATGGTCAGGTTGGATCGAGCACAAATCCAACCGGGCCCCTACGACTAAAAGGATAATAACTCACAGACCAGACGTCCGTTTGACGCACCTTATGTTGTGCTGAGACCCCTATGATGTGGCAGACCTTTGAGATGCTTCTTCATGGGAATTCGTGAAAGTTGGAGTGTCGACCAGTAGCTTGTGGAGAAGATCCTCCTGGAGACGAGTGAGAGTAGTGCGGAGACCTAGTAGCTAGCTGAGACCTGACGACTGCTGACCGTTTCGACTCGGAGTGACTTGACTAGTCCAGTGGGGAGCGCCTTGGTGTTGCGGATGACCCATAGTGGGGAGATACTTAGTGTCGCGGCAGACCCATGGTACTCTACAGGAGGAGTACGTCAGCAGGATATGAGGGGGAGCATGCTTGGTGACACGGCATACCCACAGTGGGGAGCACACCTGGTGACGTGGCAGATCCACGATAATCGATAGGAGGAGTACCTCACCAGTCTAAGGTTAGTGGGAAGCGCGCTTTGTGTCGCAGAAGGCCCATTGTACTTGATAGAGGAGGATTTCTCCAATAGCCGAGGTTTCGACATTGTGATTGGGGATTTTACTTGATATTACCCCTAGAATAAAATCCTGGTTTGAGCTGAGTCAATTTTTCTGTGTTTTCATCATAATTGAGATGGATCACATGATAACTTAGGTATATGTATGGTCATATACCTAAGTAGGGTTATCTGTTGATTTCATTATTTGTGGTTTATCCTTGGTGGATTTTGTGAGATCTTGATGGTCTCGGGGTCCCTACTGAGTATCGTTATACTCACCTATGCATGGGCTATGCCCGCACCTTGTTGTGTTGGATGCAAACGATAGACAACACATACTAAGGACAAGAGTACTAGGTTTGGACGGTACCTAGAGGTGGACCATACGGAATTTCGGTACATGGAGGAGACAGATGGACGAGGAGTGATGAGGAGGCGATCTATACCTACACTTCTGATAGGAACCTCGAAGGACGATCCATTTTCTGTTTTCATTTTCTTCAATTGTGATTGTACTTTCAGTTTCTTGTACATTACTATTGGGCTTGTATTCCAACCCCTTTTATTTTCAACACTCTTTTGTTATATCGTTTTACTTGGTGTTTTGTATCCATGTGTATGCTTTCTTGTGCATGTGTTTACAGTTTATAAAGGAAAAGCCTTCCTAGGTTTAGGAAATTACGCTTTTGGGGCTAGTCGCCAGCCCCTGGCCTATAGAAGGCGGGTTTGGGGTAGTCATGACATGGGCCCCGGGGGATGGGTCGTGAAATCATTCTAATAGTTATAAAAATTCCAACTACCATACTGTCAATAAAAATTTATCATACGATTGATTTATACCATATGAGATCGGTTTATCAGTTATAAATATTATGACTGCCTCTCTTATGTTCAACCCATAGTCATGTAGTCAGTCAAGACTTATCCAGAATTTGAAAAATGGGTTAATTATCATAATTGCATTATATGTGAAACTAACCCATATAGTGATGGATTTTTCACCAAAATATATTTAAAAAATACATGAAAACATGAACATAAAAATATTAATCAATTATAAATAATGTCATCATATAATACTTTTCATAACTCATGTTAGAGGGAAAAAGGATTAATATAACAGTTATAAGAAATTATAATTATTAAATAAATAAATATTGTGATTAAAAAGACATAAATAAACAAAGTGTTTAGTATAAACTACAGCATTATCCCCCTTTTTAATAATTATAAAACAAGTTCCAAATTTCTTCCCCTTTTCAAATTAATAGAAACAATTAAATAAACAAAACTAATATCCCTTTTAGTGTATACACAGTTGTTCAAAATTATTTGGAAAAATATTTAAGAAAACTCAAGCATATATAAAAACATTTCAATATATTAAATAAATTATATGATATTAAATGAATTAATTATTGACTAACTTTTAAAATCATACACCATTGTTCCTGATAATATAAGAGATTAACATGAACACTAGCTAGTGATTTAGAAAAATTAAAGAAACAACCCTGAAGAATAACTTAACTCCACCTTAAAATAAATTTTATCAAGTTAAATTTCCATTATACCAACTTAAAATTTTATTTTATGAAACTTAACTAAATCCAAAAGTTAAGTAAAAATTTTAGCATACTAATCTTATGTTCAAACATAATCCAAAACTTAATTTATTTTTTGAAAATGATATATAAAAAATTAATACCTTACATCAATGTGGTTATTCCTATATTTAGGAAAATGTTTTTTAGAGATATAAATTTTATAAGCATTATCACAATAAATCAGGATCTTCTCAAAATTAAAAAAAATAAAAGATTGTTTATTTTATTCATAAAGATAGTGAACAATAAGATGCAACAAAAACATTCTCTCTCAGTAGTTGATAAAGATGCTAAATATTTTTTCATGTAACTCCACAAAAATAATAATTTATCAAGGATCTTGATTCAAACCAAAATGATATTTCAAAAGTTTTAAAACATGGTTAGGTTTAGATTCATTCTCAAACCCATGGGTTGGTTTTATGAAAAAATATGAAATATAGCTATTTAAAAATATGATTTTAACAACCATTTTAAAAGTATTAATTACACAATGAGATGCATATTAAAAAATAATTATTATAGATTCTAATCAATAAAATGGGAAAATTGATAATTTAAATTCTATTTCTTCTTCTTGATTGTATCCTTGAACCACTAATCTGGATTTATTTCTAATTATTTTTCCATAATCATCTAACCTGTTTCTAAATATACATTTGGTGAAAAAAACATTTTAGTATTTAAGGGGTAAAACTAAGGTGCAGACTATATTCCTATCAAACTTATTTAATTATTTATGCATTTTATAATCTATTTTGAATCATATAAAGAATCATCTATATTTTGTGGCACAAAAATCGAAAATAAAATCTTAATAATCATTAATATTTATTAAGTAATTTTTAATTTTAACACTAGTATCTATATCACCAATTACTTTTTTAACTAGATTATCTTTATAAAAATTTTAATTTTTCTAATGAGAGGGTTTTCCCATCCACCGATTTGATTCAAATAAATCTAAATTTTTAGGTTATACAAAGTTAAATTCTCTAAAATCTTCTTCACCCTTGTATAAATTATATTTTATTTACATAAAATAGATTTCATCAAATTTAACATGCATGGATTATTCAAGTACAAAGGTAATTTTGTTATAAACTATATATTCCTTACTATAATTATAATATCAATTAAAAATACCTTCATTGGATTTTGAAATTTTTTTTCTAATGAATATTTTTATTTGGAATTTGAACCTTCAAAAAAATACTATGAAATAACAAATTCATGGATTCTTTCCATTCTAAATTTCATAAGGTGTCATTTTTAAGAACGTTCTATGAAAACTTCTATTGGAAATATGGTAAGCTAATTTAATATATTATGCCTAGAAATATATTAGAAAATAGTATTCATTTAACATAATCCTTTCATTTTATGGTAAAATCTTATTTTTTCCTTTCAACCTCACCATTTTATTATTATGTCCAAGAAGCAAAACAATTATTATTATATCCATTTTCATCAAAAAAAAATCAAATTCCTGATTTTAAAACTCACCATATTAATACCTTCTAATTAATAAATTAGATAACCAATTTCATTTTAAAAAAATTAAAAATAAGTAATAAATTTAGACAGGGTTTCATTTTTAAGTGTAAGAAAATATGTTCATGTAAATCTAATATAGTCATTAACAATAACAAACATATACATTTTTTCACTAATACTAGTATTTTTCATAGGTCCAAATAAATCCGAAATGTAAATGTTGAAGGATTATGGAGGTTCATACCTCATGAATCAATTTTAATGACTCTTTATGTTTCTTACCTTCTAAATATAAATCACATACATTGGTGTTGTCTATTTTCAACTCAAGAAAAATAAAACAACTTTTTATTTTTAGAAATCTTGTGAAAAAATTGGAAATTTGCATAGAACAATATTTTATACCAGAAAACATTGTTATATTGTACAACATTTAAAAATTTTACATTTTTTCTAGTAAACTCAAAAAAAAATTAATTGAATAAATATCATACTTTATTTTTTTATAGAAAACTATATATATTCTTCTTTGAATATAATAAATATTTTATTTTTTAATTTTACATTCATATTATCATCACAAAGTTATGAAGTACTTATGAAATTATGTTTTAATACTTCAAAAAATAATACTTTTGAAATAACAATTGAATTTTAATATTATAAATTATCCAAAACCTTTTAATTTTATTTTAAATTATCACTAAAAGCAACACTAACACCATCATTCTTATTAAAATATATAAATTTAGAGATATCAAAGGTCATATGTTATGAAAATCCACTATCCATGTACCACACATCCTTTTTATGCTTCTAATATAATATTCTTACATAATCATATTTAAGATTTATTTGGTACCCCAGAAAACTTGGGTCTTATAATATTAGTATAATAATTTTTTAGAACCCATATAGATTTCAAATAGGGTCTCACATGTAATCTAGATGATAATTATTTATAACTAAAAGCCTTTTCATGACTAAGATACTATGGAAATTATAGAGAACAATCATTTTCATAATGGCCTTTCATTTTACATTCGAAACATTAAACAATAGATACACTTCCACTTAAAACCTTAAAAAAAATGTTTTATACATTTCAGGTAATATTTTATCATATCCAATAACATTTCTCTTCTTGTTAATCTTATTTAAACTCTTTATTTTTTCAAAACATTTTGTACCTGTAATAATAGTGGATAGATCACCCTTCAATATTTCAATTTCTTTTCTATGTTTACCATTTTATTCTAAAATATAATTGAATTTAATTCTATAATTTTATTAACTTTAATCTGTTAATATTTTAAGATTAATATTTTCAACCTAAAAAAATCATCACATAATTTTTCATTTGATATCGAATGATTATTTTTCAATTTTTAATTTTCAACAAGAACATCCTCATGTTTCCTCTTAATATTATTGAATAAAATGGTAATCTTGTTAACTTTATGGTTGATTCTATCAATATGTTTATATAAATCATCTGTAGAAGAATGAAAATTATATTAAAAATAGGAATAGTAGAAAAATTCATTTACCATTTTTGTTGAAACCATTAAACATAGGTTTTCTTATTCTTTTTCTACACCAAATCACTCAAATCTATATATGAAGTATGAATCTAACCAGATGACATGGATTTAATTTCTTTTTTTCTCATTATCTATTATTATTTTCATTATTTATTCTTCATAAGTTAGGTTTATTGTTACCTCTTTATTCACATTCATAACAGATAACATCATTAACATTATTACCTTTCTTGTTTTTGTTATACCAAGGGAAATTATTCTTACTTCTCCTTGAGTAACCTTTCATTATTCTACCCTGGTAAACCTAAAAAATATAGTCTATTGTACTAATATCTAATTCATAATCATAAGATTAAGTGATAACATGAATTTTATATTTAATATAAATAATTTTTTTATATCTTCTAGATAAATATTTTTTAATTATAACTCATATTATAGTAAACATACAATATTCTCATATAATGTATATTACTTCAAAAATTTTAATTTATTTAATAGATTCATTTTTATCAATCTATTTATTCAAGAACATATCTCAAAACTCTTTCAACTAGAATTAGATAATCTATAGTTTCTAATAAGTCACCCATACCATTCACAATACTTTTAAATCTGTGAAAATTTTTATTAACTATATCTTTTTGTCCCATTTTAAACTCTTGATACTCATCTCTTAACATGACTAGTTTTGATCTTATAAACTTAACAGAACCTAAATGAGTAAATTTTAGAATATTCCAAATTTAATGTATTTTTTTTATATACAGATACATGAATATATACATTTTTACTAATTAATCAATATTAAAGGTTCATTACCTTATAATTCAAAACATATCAAGTAGCATCATTACAAATTAATGTTTTAGGGTCAACTTTAGGTAGTTCAGATGGTTTTACCATGATTTTACAATTGTTAATGATTAGTTGCTTATGAAAATATTCGATGCAAGACTTCTAATAACCATAATCATTTTAATCAAATAATTTATGTCCTTGAGGTTTCCATATACTATTTCAAGTAATTCCTTTCATCTCAATGTATATCTTTTTCTATTGACTATTTATGTCGAAATTTTATTTGTAGAACTAAAATATAAATGTTCTAAATCTAGGGGATGCCCTATAATACCATTTTTTGTGTCCTAATGTAAGATAGAATGAAAATTCAAGAGGGTGGGAATTTAACCTTTTAAATAAAATAAATAAATTATTATCAAGAATAATAACTAATGAATTGGAAATAAAAGATAAACGAACACATTGATTTTTATAGTAGTTTAGATCTTTTTGATCCTACTTTACTCTTTACCACTAGATTTAGAGAGAAATATAACCCACTAAATATTGAATCTATGAATTTTTAAGGATGTCTCAACCATTTACAATTTCAATTTAAAATATTAGAGTAAAAACATAAAGATGAATTTTTAAAATATATAGTCACAACCCAATTGGCCACACTTTTGTCCACTTAGAGGAACAAGCGAAAACAGACCTTTTGTATGGGGTAGTATAACCCAAATAATACATTTTATAGATATTATAACATTGACATGATTAATCACATTGAAAATAGAAAGAGGTAATATCCATAGAAATCAGATCAATAAGAAAGGATTTCATAATTGAGGTATCATGGTTCTCTATGGAAGTGATGGTTCAAACAATTGATGTTTGGATTAGAGTAGTAGTTGATCTACAAGGTGTATTTCATAGTAATGTTCAATATTCTCCTCAACCCCAATACTTCACTGGTTTTTTATAACTAGATATACATATTCCAATCATGAAAAAAAATTCAACGCATTAATCCTGTTGCATTTCATCCTTTTCAAAAAAATATGTGATTTCTTCATTTAATGCACATGAAAAATAATCCCACATGGCTTAATTTGATAATATGTAATACTAAAAACAGGTTGTATAGTATAACATGTTTAAATAATTAATATTTATCTAAAAAACCATAAAAAATAGCATTAAAATTCCTTGGAACAATCCTATAGAGCATGCAAGGAAAACTATTTAAATTCTAAAACTATTTAAATTTAAACCTCATGTTTTTTTAAATAAACCATTATGAGACTTTAACCCATGTGATGAGCATTAAATAATTGATATAATTTTTCCAAATAAATTTAATTAGCATTAAAATAATCAATAATTGTTTGAAAAATCATTAGATTAACAAAAAAACCTTAAAACCTTACAGAAAATAAAATTGTAAAAAATATAAAAAATTATAAAAAAATATAGAATAATAGATAATAACCCCTTAAGGCATGGTAGATTGATGTCATTGTAGGTTGTGAATTTTCTTAGTCCCAAAATCACTATAAATCACACTCTGTGGTAATTCATTATTTTTTCTCAGCTGGTCAATCTACTTCAACTTACAGTCGATCAATTTTCTAATGTCAATTGTATTAACAATGTGTGATCGATTAAATTTACAACATGTAGTTGATAAAATTTACAATGTATATTTGATTAGTTTTATAATTTACTGTTTATACATAACTTATAAAAGTAAAATTTATTCAATGAAAAATATATCTAGATACTAACATTCATTCCTTTTTCTTATATTGTCGGTTTATGAATTTGTGAGATTTATAGTTATAGTTGAATAAATACCTTGTGGGTGATTGAGTTTCTTCATTCAGTCGATTCAATAGTTGAAAATTTTGGATTCTTTATGGTTGATCAAGAATGATCATTTAGTCTATTGATATTTCTTAATAGAGTAACTTATAATGACATGGTTAGTCTATTTTCTTCATATTGTCAATCTATGTATAATCATTCAATTAGACAAGACTCTTAGTCACTTTAAATTTTCTCATGCAGTTGATTAGTAACACATGTGTGCCAATTCTTCTATTATAAATATTATTACTACTTATATTACTGATTATACATAGTCATGTAGTCAGTCAAGACATAGCTAGAATTTTCAAAACAAACTAATTAGAATACTCACAAAACATGTGATACAAATGCATATTGTGATGAATTTTTCTTAGAAACAAGTTCCCAAAATACATGACTGTAAACCCCTATATATTTTCAGGGTTTTAATTCATAAGGTAATATAAATTTTTAATTGGTGGATGTTTATCATTGAGAAACAAGACTTGGAATGATATTATGATAGTTTTAATACAACAAATATATGTTTTTCGATGTGTTTTAAGGTTTGATCGATGTACCAAGGGTTCAGGTGAATGCTGGAGGAGTGGTTGGGGGATTGGTTTGCTGAAACGTGTAGTGGTAGGACATTAATGGCATGAAAGGAACTTTTAAACTGTCAAAGGGTTTAATGTGTAGTGTTCTTGGATTTCAGGATGTGAAAGAGGTTTGGTCTAGTGATAAGGGGATACATCCTAAAGAATAATAGTGTGAACACAATGTTCACTCCATTATATGGTGTTGACCATATTTTTTTATAATTTAAAAGGGCATTCAACACCCCCACCCCACCCACCCCTCCTTCATTATTAGGTCACATAGGCATGTCGGGAGGCCATTTGGACATACCTCACCCCTCCTTATCTCTTAATTTCCCTCTATTTTGGGCAGTTTTGGGTGTATTTTCATGATGTCTAAGGTGAGGTTATTTAGATCCATATATATATTATTTTTCCCCCTCTATATCTATTTGTTTTGGGTGATATATACATTCCGTAAAAAGATGTTTTGGAAAGTTACATAACTATTTGGATTTTTTGATTTTTTAAGCCTGAAAATTATTTATTTGGTCATTTAATCAAACATATTAATTTGGGGTTTTATGTTTCTTAGGACCGGGGGTGCATTCGGAATGGATCACACCAAGTTGTTGGTGGTTTCGGTGTGACATGGAGATCTAATGAAATTTTAGGGTTTATTCATATTTAAATTATATTTATTAAATTATGGTAATTATTAAATTAATTACAAATTATTATAATTAATTTTCTTCCAAGAGTTAGGGCCTCACAATGTTAAGTGATAATGGGTTGGACTTGGACAATCTCAAGAGAGAGTTATTAGGATGTGCTTAAAATGGGTAATGGATTTTTGAGGTAGGTGATCCTTATACATCTACCCTATGGTATTATTCTTTATTTTTAGCGAATATCTTGTGTGGTGTTTTCAATGTGGGTGATAACCTTTTTTAAATAAAATGTTTTATTTAAAATGATTTGAAAAAAGTAATAAGGCCATGAGGGTCTTTTGGAACTGGCTTGATTTCCCCAGCCACCGATGTTCATGGACTTGATTTAAAATGTATGTCTCATGATGTATGGACCCTGAGGTGTTCCAATTTAAGTAAATGAATATAATTTAGCAGCCCTAGTGATAGGTTCCCTCAGTGACCTCCAAGTAGAGGTGAGTGATGAACCCATATATATGGCCTAGGGATTAGCTATTTGGGAACCTTGTGATGCCTTAGAAACTTGGGATAGGTAGGATGGCCATGGGGTGAGTGTTCTTTCCCTACTAAGCTATGATTTCCTAGGTGGGTATACCTATAATAACTGAAAATTTTATTCCACTTTTAATGAATAAAATTTTTATCATGTGATGTAGTTTTAGAAAACACAAGCACAACATTAGCTATTTTGGAAAATTATAGTCTATTGGATTAAAAATACCATTAAGAATCAAAATAATTGATAATATAGTTGTTTTATAGTATCCATGAAGTTTATTATATTAAGGGTTATGATAATTTCTATTTGACACAAATTGAAGGAGTGATGGCCTCAACCATTAGGATCATACCATATGAAGCCCATTTAACAATGATTTTTAGGGATATAGAATCACTGAGATTTTTTCTTGACCAATCCCATGCATAGATTCAACAACGAAATTATTAGAAAAACCATTTAAAATATAATTTCAAGCTCATCAAGATCATTTCCCAAACCATGTTAGTCGAACCACCCCAAGAAAATTTCACTACCCCACACCTTACTCTTAGGGAATACACTAATGTAATAAAATGTTATGTATCTTAACCCTAATGAAATGAATGTTTATATTTTTTTAAAATAATTATAATAATTATTCATTTTTTCATTATTGTTTATATTATTAAATAATGAGTCATAAAAATTAAATTTTGATATGATGAAATAAAAATTGTATTTTTTGGAAATATATAGTTTCAATCAAGGAACACTTTTGATCAATTCATAATTTTTGTTGAAATAAATGTTATTTTGAAAAAATATTATTATTAAATAATATTTATTAAATATAAATTATAATATAGTTTTATGAATTCAAATGTAATTTTTATAAGGGTTTAAAAACAATCATTATTCAAAAAACCTGTATTTTTCAATAAATAGGGATTTTTGTTTTAAAAGTGTAAATTATCATATTTAGATAATTATTTGTACAAAATAATTGTTTTTGAAATAATTACATTTAAATTAACCAATAATAATTTTTTCATATTTTTTGGAGATAACTGAATTTTTTGGTCAAATTTAAATAACTATATATATACGATGTGTATTATGAAATAATAAATTCCCAGAAGTGATGTAATAAATACTATAAGTAGTATCCATTGAGAAACTTATTTTTTCTATTTATAATAGTTTTATCTTTATGTTATTTGGTTAATTTTATAAGTCCGTAATGAATCCTTCAAAACATATATTATATTTTAAGGTTTAAAAACCAATTTTTTATTAACATGACTCATTTACACATCATCAAGGAAATTAGTTTAATGAGTTCCGTTCTTGGAATATAAAAGAATTAAATAATCCCCTATTTAATAGAAACCGTGAGCAAAAACCATGAAATGTTTTCTAGTTTGAATTAATTTATTATATAGAGTCCAAAACCTAAGTTTATAAAATAATAAAGAACTACCCTCTCTTTTATTATATAAACACACTCTACCACCCAATAATATTATCTCAAAACCCTAGTAGAAATTTAATCTACCCTTACATCTCTATATCCCTCACAAGGTTCCCCCAATCTCTTAATAATCTCTTCCCAAGCTTTTAAAAGTGCCCTCTTGAGGTATGAAATTTCTCTCTGTTCTTTTCCACTCAAGAACATTATTTGTATTTTTCCTTTTGTATCTCAATTGGTTATGTTTTCATGAATTTATAAATATCAATTTAAAATATAATTTATGTTATAAAAATGAGATATCTTTTTCCCCACTAGTTATAATTTTAATTAAGTCGTTATTATATCAAAGTAAGGGATCCTCTTCTTATCCTATTTATTCAATCACCTTATTTGTGTAATTCCTTTTGATTTAAAATTGTTTAGGTTGGGTTATTTTTTTTGTAAATATTTATTACTATCCTTATGATTCCCAAATAATGATATACCCCTTTATATCTCATCCACCCTTCTATAAACTTTTATATACACCTATTATTCTGCTGAAATTATCCTATGATTTTCCATGACAAACATTTTAGTTGTGAATACCCATCTTAATTTCCACTCAAGGATATTCACCTAGTTGTACATATCCTTAATGTATTTGGTATTTACATATGTAACCCAAAATCCAAATTATGGGGTTAAATTTGATGAAATACATCCTTTTTTTGTATGAACAATGTGGAATACTTATTCATGTACATTATATGAAAGTAATATGTGGTCCCATAATTATATATCCCTCAGATGCATTGGGTAATGTTTTTATATAACGAGATTACATGTATGGTGCATGTGAGTTTATCATAATCACGCTATGTTATGATATCATGGTAGTTATCTATGACTTATGTTTACAATTTCATGTTTTATGTTGTTACCAAATTCCTATGTTTGTTATATATTATCATGTTATTTCATTCCTCATTGTTCAAGATTATGATTCCCACCCATCTTAAGCTAACTTTATATTCCTCTAGTATACCATGTATTACTTTACCTTATTTGATTATTTTTTAACATTATTTTTATTTATATCTTACCACTTTTTTATGTACATCTCTAGGTTATCCCTAGAAGTTTTAGAATATCCATGTAATATAAGAACATGTTTTTGAGTTTTTAAATAATTATGTTGTAACCATGTTTCAAGTTAATGTTCTATCTACTTAATATTCCGAATACACTATGTATCACAATCTTATAGGGTTGTATTAAGTGAATCTTTATGTAATGAATTATCAATTAAGTTGTAAAAAAATATGAATTTTCATAATTAGTATCAAAGGAGAGTCTTGTTATATTTGGTAATTAGGATTACAAAACTCTAGTGAAATACTTATGGATAAGAATAAACATAAGAAAACATCCTTACATTTCGGTAATGTATGCAGTAAGTGGTTTCAAATTAAATACATTCATGTCTATATGGTACAAGTGGATGTGGCTCTGGAATAGTTTTACCTAGGGTTAATAACCCTAGAATGGGTGCATTGAGCTCGACTCGGTCATCACCCGATGAAAACAATAACCATTGTTTCACACCTATTTTTACACTCCTAGGGGATATTATTTGGTAAATTCACAAGCTCATTATAAACCATTATTAAGGGGGAAAATCACTATAATATTTTATATTAGAAAATAAATAATGGATAACTTATATTGAAACCTATAAATTCATATGTTAAGGAATATATGTTATTTATGATTTATCCCTTAAATGTTTATATTTTCCTATTTATGTTTTTAAGAGTTAGAAAATTATCATCCCTAAGTATATTCTTCATTAAGTAAATGATTAGAACTATAATCTAATAGTAAAAGGAATGATTATCATATATTGATAGACATTAAAGTTCTTATGTGACTATGGTTCTTCTGATTATTTCATATCATGCAATTTTAGTAGAACTATTAAAACACTGCCTCAAAACATAGATTCCAAGTTATTGGTGAAGATGGAAACTGGGTCAATTGTTGTATCCCAAGCATATATCTCATACCCTATCCAATTTTTTTGATGAATTCCCCATAAAATCATAAGATAATCCTTATAATGGAATTCAATGTTATTATGGGAAAAGATTGGATAGAGCCAATATTATTTGTAGAGAGAAATAAATAACCCTTCATATCTCAAATCACCCTTTGATTTAATATAAGTTCAAGGAGAAGTATGAATCTTATTTGGTACTACCATCTCAAGTATGAATATTATTTCCTTGAAATAAATGGTATCTAGTTCAAATTATTGAGACTAGAGAAAAAATAACCCTTAATGAAATTCCCATTTCAGGGGAATTTACTAATGTGTTTCCCAAATAATTTCCTATACTTCCTCGTATATGTGAGGTAAATTTCTCAATCATGCTCATACTCAAATATTTACCATATCCAAGAATACATATAGAATAATTATTATTAAACATGATGAGTTAAAGAAATAATTATAGGAGAATCTGGATAAATGATTCATATACCCAAGTTCTTCACCATGGGATGCATCAGTCCTGTTATTCAAGAAGAGGGATGGGTCAATACGCCTCTACATTGAATATCATGAGCTCAAAAAGATTTTGAGAAAAAACAATTATCTTCTTCTGTAGATTGATGACATGTTTAATTAGCTATGTTGATCCCAGTAATTCTCTAAGGTGGATCTTTGGTTGTGATATTATCAAGTAAAGGTAAAGAATGAGGATATCTCCAATACTAATTTTCATAAAAGGTACGATCACAAAGAGTTCATAATGATTCCATTTGGATACAATAATTCTTAATAAATATTCATGGAATTAATGAATAGTGTCTTTATGGATTACCTTGAAAAAATTATGTTAGTGTTTATAGATGATATTCTTATCTACTGCAAAATCAATGAGGAACATGATGATTATTTAAATATTGTACTGAATACCTTGAGGGGAGAAAATTTATATGAAAATAATAGTAATTGGGAGTTTTTTCGGAGAAAATAACTTTCATGGGGAATGTTATCACTAACAAATGGATATCTATGGATCTATAAAAAATAGAGGCAATCAAAGGATGGATAATACCAACATATATGATGAAAATATATTATTTTCATAGATTATCTTGGTACTATCACTACAATAAAATGATCTGTAGACATGAACCTATATCCAGGGTAATATAGGTCTATGGTTATAGATTAATTTATATCCATTTTTTAATTAAAACCATGGCTATATGTTTATTATAATCCATGGGTTTATAAAATCTATTGCAATAGGGTTCATTTTTTTCATATCACTCCTCCCACCCTCATGTGTCTCTCCTTCTCTCTGTGACTCTCCTCCCAATACCCTAATGATCTCTCATCCCCATGACCCTTATCCCATTACCCTTGTTAGCACTCTTCTCTATAACCCTCCTCCCATTACCCTTACAGGCTCTCATCTCCATGGACCTCCTCCCCCAATACAACCACCCAATGTTCCCCCAACTTCCCATCTACATTGCTTTTAGGTGGCCTCCCCACCTCATCCTACAACATACCTCTGATGCAGCCACCCCACCTCTTGGTGATCATCCTCCTCCCTGTGGATCACAACCTACCATGCCTTCTTAACATACATACCCACTGAATGTGGAATCCTAGACCTGGGTACCACTCAGAGGTTCTCTGGGGCTAATTGGCAAAATGGACTCAATAATACCTCCTTGTACACTAGAGGATATAGACTTGTAGTGAGGTTCCAGGGTGTGTACATGGTGTTACTATTCCCTCATAACCATAGTGGAGCACAATAGATAGGTAATAATAATAGAAAAATAGAGGAAGTACATATAAACACATGGAATGGAAGAAATATACTCTAGAATAACTAGACCATTAACCCACCATATAATAAGTATAGATAACCATCCAAGAAACAGATATTAATCAAAATTTGTAAACTAAATCATATACAACATCTAATGATAAAGTATGTCATGTATCTACAAAATTGGAAAATATCCATACATGGAATCAGGTAATACATGATATAAAAAAGAAGAAAAAAGAGACCAAGAACTATCCAAAATCTTGAGTGCCGACTCTGTCATCTGATATCAACTTCCATCCTAAAGAAATCAATCAAGATTAGGTGTCCAAAGTCGGATTCTTCCCCTTTTCAAAACATGCAGAAATATAATATGATTGGGTACTAATGGTGGAGCAGATAGGGTGTGAGATAAATATGAGTAGGAAACTACCAGTGGAATCTATAAAAATCTAGTCTATAATATAAATTAAAATTATGTGTATACAGATATGAAAGTAAAGACAAAGAAGTAATGTAAATAACTCGATACCTAATGCTGACTTAACCGGAAATGTCCATGAACATGCGACCATTTAATTTTTCATCTAGGTTAAGTTTATATAGATAAGTCATATGAGGTGTAATAGTACTAACATTGTATCGTGATAGTATTAATAAAGGATCCAAGTTATAACAAGACATCCTATAATGGTGATAATAATTAAAGAATATCCAAAGTGATTACCAAGGCATCCTTAACCTTGGGAGTCAAGACAACTTAGTAATTACATGTATCCTGGATATAAGGGGTCTGAGTGTAATCAAAGGGGAATTGCACAAGTCATTCCAATGTAAATAGTTATAACTGAGTCCAAGCACCTCATAAAAGGTAAAACATGATAATCCTGACTGGGTATAATGGGGAGAATCCACAGAGCCACATTTTTTAAGACATATGCAGGATTCAAGGAGTATGTCCAAGGAATCCTAATATCTTGAATATAGTTAAGGGATACTATGACATCATGTTTTGAATCCTCTAGTAGACAAAGACCATGTTCAAATGTGGGTATCTACCTTGGAAACTATCTCCTTAAATAAAAATGGTATCCCCTGAGTGCTCAGACCATTCCCTTGAGAATACAATGCTAGCTCAAGTTTGACCACTCCTATAAAGGTGAAAAGGTCTATGTGAAATAGGCACCATATACATAATTCATTATTCAAGGATATGTATTACTCAATTATTTTAATAAATCATTTAGTTAATTCCATTACCTTTCATACTAAGTGATAAGGATAAATATTAAATGAAACTATTTATTAATTTAATTACTTAATCAATAATTTGGTTCACTCCTTAAACTCTCATAAGAGTGATAATTTGAGAAAATGATGTGTAACCATATGAAATTCATTTATAATAAACTAGAACAAGTGAAATATATAAATATACATTCCATTTAACATTTTAAAAGGTAATTTATTGTTTTAAAACACCTACCTTAGAAGGGTAAAGTGGTACTATAATGTAATTACCTCTAAAAATTCATTCATTAAATTAAAACACTTACCTTCATCAAGTCCAAGTCATAACTCACCCGAATGGATGCACAAATAATCACAACAACCAAAAAATTAATAATAAGGATTATACCCTATATTGGGTGTATGAAATTGAGGTTTACACCTCCAACAATATGTTGAACAATTATGAACAAGTCTCTAGAATATGATCATGATACTTATAATCATGGAATATTAATTTAATAAGCAAAGACCAATGAAATCAGTGTCCACAAAAAATGGTAGTTTATAAAATGTAGAGACTTGAGGGATGAGTCATAGACTAACTATTTTATACCTGTATCACTCTCCTCATCCTGTATCGGTACTTATTTTTTCCTATATCAGAATAAAATGGAAGAACATATCAATTCCATGAAAATAGGGTATATGAGCCTACGACAAAATAGTATCTTCGAGAAGAATACAAAAGATGAACAAATAAATATGAATAAATAAATTACTAATGTGATTCCAATGAGATGAACTAGGATCAAATTGGAATTTGGGTGAATGGTCAGGATCAAAAACAATCTTGAAGGGAACTTGGGATCTCTAACATGAGAAAGGGGACCATCCTGTGCTTGAAATATGAGAAATTATAATAGGGGTATGTTTATGAAAAATTTAATGGCATTTTGGTAATTTTACACCAAAAATTAAGGTTCGTATGGTTTCTATGTATGGTTGGCCAAACTATGCACCAACCGTGTATATGGAACTACCTTAAGGGGGACCCTACACAGTTAGGCCACATGGTCTGAGAAACTGTTCACCAACCGTGCTCGGTGGATCTGTTAAAAACCTAGACCATCTTCTTGGGTGTACACCCCTAGCTTCATGGTTTCTACAAATTGTGTGGCCTCATTATATCCTCTGTTCAACCCCACATGATTAGGTGATACCTTGTGTACTATCTCATACAGCTTCTACTAACCGTGCGGCCTAGTCATTTTCTCTGCTAGCTAAGGTTCTAATCTCCAACAAATCCCTAGACACCCCCAAATTATCCTTGAACTCATTAGAAACCAATATTAGGTCCAAAATAAAGAATTAGACCAAAATTAAAGGGTTCCATACCTCATAGAAAAAACTGGTTCATATAGTCTTCCCCCCTTAAAGGAACTTCTCCTCAAGTTCACCTTCTAAGAGATGAAAAATGTTGTCTGAGAATAACTCTAGCCACTAGGCATGTACGTCAGCCTCCCACTCCAAGGTATCATCTTGTACATGACTGCACTACCATAGAACTCATACTAAAAGGAAAAAAAATCCACAAAGATCCTTAAATCTATGATCAATGATGTGTTTAGAATAATCCTTAAATGATGCATCATCGTCTAACTCAACCTCCATATAATCAAAAATATGATATGGGTTGACATGATAATAGTGATGTTGTGAAACATGGAATATGTCATGTATGGAATGGTACCTATGAGGTAGTATCAACTGATATGATATTATCCCAACTCTGTCCAGAATCTCAAATGGCCTGAAATAATAATGTGATAGCTTCCCTTGACCATGTATCCATATATTCCCAAGATTGGTCAATACACACCAGAAAACATGATACCCGGCCTTGAACTCTATAGGTTGTCGATGGAGATCAGTATAGGATTTATGTCTAGATTATGAAGTCGACATACACTTCCTAATCAGATGAACCTTCTCTAATGTCAATTGTATAAGATGAGGACCGATTATCATTGCCTTTCATTCCTATAACCATCATAAGGGTGAACAGAACGACCTACCATATAAGGCCTCGTAGGGATCCATTTGAATCATCACTTAAAATATATCATTATTACTGAACTTAATGATAGTGATATTATTCTCCCAAAAAATACTAAAATCATGGATACAAGCTCAGAGCATGTCCTCTAAAACTTTTATCGTCTGTTTCGAATGGCCATCGGTCTAAGGGTGAAAAGATGTGCTCAGAAGAACCTGTGTACACATAGATCTATGTAACCCTTAATAGAACCAAGATGAAAAATGGGTATCCCTATCTGAAATTATAGTATTAGTGAACCTATTTAGTTGTATAATATCATGGAAATATAGTCTTCCCATCTCATCAACTAAGAAAGATTCCCTAATAGGAAATAAGTGGGATAATTTTGTCAGTAGATCCATGACTACCCAAACTACGTTGCTACCTTGAGGTGACCATGGTAAGAAAACTACACAAACCATAAAAATATATTCCAATTTCAATTTTATGATTTGAAATAGATGTAACAATCTAGTAGGTCTCCAGTTCTTTGGCTTCACCTACTGACAGGTGGATCACCTTGTGATAAAACCTTTTATATATTGTTTCATCCCAAGCCACCAATACCGGTGTCACGTATCATGATACATATTGGAGATGTTTGGAGGAACCACCCATTGAGAATCATGGGACTCTCGCATTAGTTCTTCTCTCATATCTATAGGAACCCATACATGTATATGCGTATGTAGAACTCTGTTTCCATCTACAGACTAATCTGTAGGTGGGTCCTCACCAGTAATAATCTCCCAGAGAACCAAGCCTTTAGGATATGAAAACTAACTACTCTTCACCCTATCAAGGAGGAAAGAGGTAAATATCAAGGATATAATATAAGAATACTCCTGACTCTCATGAATTTATAAATATAGCTCTGAAAATATTTCCACAAATTTTTATTCATCAATGGATTCCTATTTGGTTTGTGCCTGAGTTCTCTCACTCATCGCATATGTCACTACATTTCCATTTATAGGCATGTAAGCAAGATCAAAGTCTAATAACTGACGATATTAAACCCATATTTGTTTTCTGAGATTCTATTCATGATACGTGAAGATATATTTTAGGATATTATGGTTTGTATGCACAACAAAGGTCTCACCCATCAGATAGTGTCTCTAACATCATATGACATGTACAACTACTACTAACCCAAGGTTGTGCATTGGGTAATTATGATCATGTGGCCATAAATGGAAAGACCCATATGAAATGACTCTATCCTACTGCTGTATCATTTCACATAGGCTGTTTCTTGATATATCATAGAACATTGTGTAGACTATTTCAGGCTCTATAAGAATCAGAATAGGTGCTAAAAGAAGCCTTCTTTTCAACTCATGAAATTATTTTTGCATGCTTCTGACCATAAGAACTTTAAATTATTCATCGTAAAACCATTAATTGGTGAAGAAACATGTGACAACTCCAGTATGAAATTCTCATAGTATCCACACATCCCCAAAAACTTTGTATACATTCTTATTCTCATAGGAAACCACAACACTCACCTTCTGTAAGTCAAAATATTCTCCTGGTTCTGAGATAATATGACCCAAGAAGTGAACTTTGAAGATCTAGAAATGGATCTTATAAATCGTGGAATAAATTTTATTCTATCTCAGTGTATTTAAAATGATATCAAGGTGTTTAGTATGGTTTTTATGAGTATACGAATACACCAAGATGTCTTCCACAAACCCCATTAAAAAAGAATCCAGGTAGGGGTGGAAAAAACTATTCATCAGATCCATAAAAACAGAATGAATGTTCATAATACTGAACGAAATAATGATATACACACACATCCCATAACTACTATGAAAAGTTGTATGAGGTATGTATGAAGGCCTAAATTGTACCTGATGATAGCCCGATCTTAGGTAAAACTTTGAGAATACCCTAGCTCCTCAAAACTGGTCAAAGAGATCATCTATATGAGACAGTGGAAACCATTTATTACTATAATTTGGTTCAACCATAAATAATCCACGAATAAAAAAACGTTCTCATCCTCCTTCTTGTTGAAAATTAGGGGTGAACCCCACAAAGAAGTGTTGGGCCAGATAAAACCTTTAGAATCTAGATCCTCCAACTGTCTCTTGAGCACATTGATCTCATTAGGTTCCATCCTATATAGAGAAATGGAAATTGAATCTCCCCTTAAAACAAGATCAATTGTAAACTCTACCTATATTTTAGGAGGTTATCTAGAAAACATTTCAGGAAATACATCACAGAAATGATCTACTACATGAGGAAAATCATTCATATGTATTCCCTAATCCTCCATGAAGAAGCTTACAATTTGGGTGTTCACTCCACCTAGACCATGATAATATACTTCATCTATACTAGTCTAAACATTCCACTCACCCTTTTGTAGATAACTACTACCATATGGTGATTTAAAAAGACACCTTGCGGTGATAGTAGTTCTCATAGGCGTGATGTAGATCCAACCAATTTAAACTGATAATGACATCAAATATCATTATCTAGAGGATGAAGAGGTCCCCTAAGAAGGGATAAATACCTGTTTCAATGGTATAGTCTCTCCATTAGTGTATTACCTCTAACCTCGCTCCCAACAATGTGTCGAGGGTCATCACACCATAATAATACTGAATTTCCGACCCAAGACATTCTAATATTGATAAAGAAATAAGGGAGTGTGAATCACCTATATCGAATAAATAAGATACAATAGTAGAGGATAATATAATATTACCTCATAATATAGATGTTCATATACTATTTTCCTTGGATATCGGCTATAAGGCATCCATCTGGCTTGATCCATGGCCCTTTTTTGTAGTTGGACTAACCTGATCAGGTCTGCTCTGCTGGCACAAATAATCAAAAGTTCAGTTACCATAGCCATGAACACCTCCTTAGCGAGTCCTTCCAGTGATACTCCAAATCCACTCCTGACATGGTGCAATTGTTCATTCTCTTGAAGGTGAATCTAGTGAGGATCCTCTTGCACTAGAAGAAGATGAAATGGTCTGATAAAATCTTTGATGATTTTCCAAGCTCATCGCTCAAGAGGGTCTCTATCACACTGAGTCTTCAGATGCCCCTTCCTCACACACTAATTTCATATAACATAGCTTCCATTGTGTTTAATCTGACTTCCACTACTCTAAAGAGAAACATCAAGGCTATACTTCCTAATACTTGAATAACTATTGCCCTACCTCAGCACTAAAACTATATTCCCATAACTATCACCTTATATCAGCTTGATATCAGTAATACGGGCTTGGTTTATGATCTCAAACAAGTTAGGTGGTCAAAAAACATTCCCTTGAGTATAGATGGAATACCTGATCCCATCTTTAAAGAATATATCACATGATACCTCATCACTGGCTAGAAGCAGTGCAAAGCACTAATACTCAGTAAAATTCACTTAATAATCCATAAATGACATAGAATCATAGTCTAGGTGTATGAGATATATAGCTTGGTTAGCTCTCAGCATCTAGAAGTAATATTAACATTCGTTCAATGAAAAATATATCTAGATACTAACATTCGTTCCTTTCTCATATATTTTCGGATTATGACTTTGTGAGATTTATAGTTATAGTTGAATAAATACCATGTGGGTGATTGAGTTTCTTCATTCAGTTAGTTCAATAGTTGAAAATTTTGGATGCTTTATGGTTGATCAAGAATGATCATTTAGTCTATTGATATTTATTAATAGAGTAACTTATAATGACATGGTTAGTCTATTTTCTTCATATTTTCAATCTATGTATAATCAATCAATTGGACAAGACTCTTAGTCACTTGATCTTTTCTCATGCAGTTGATTAATAACACATGTGTGCCAATTCTTCTATTATAAATATTATTAATAATTATATTACTGATTATACATAGTCATGTAGTCAGTCAAGACATAGCTAGAATTTTCAAAACAAACTAATTAGAATACTCACAAAACATGTGATACAAATGCAAATTGTGATGAATTTTTCTCAGAAACAAGTTCCCAAAATACATGACTATAAACCCCTATATATTTTTAGGGTGTTAATTCATAAGGTAATATAAATGTTTAATTGCGGGATGTTAATCATTGAGAAACAATACTTGGAATGATATTATGCTAGTTTTAATACACCAAATATATGTTTTTGGATGTGTTTTAAGGTTTGATGGATGTACCAAGGGTTTAGGTGAATGCTCGAGGAGTGGTTGGGGGCTTGGTTTTATGAAAAGTGTAGTGGTGGGACTTTAATGGAATGAAAGGAACTTTTAAACTGTCAATGGGTTTAATGTGTAGTGTTCTTGGATTTCAGGATGTGAAAGAGGTTTGGTCTAGTGATAAGGGGGGTACATCCTAAAGAATAATAGTGTGAACACTATGTTCACTCCATGATATGGTGTTGCCCATATTTTTTTATAATTTAAAAGGGCATTCAACACCCCCACCCCACCCACCCCTCCTTCATTATTAGGTCACATAGGCATGTCGGGAGGCCATTTGGACATACGTCACCCCTCCTTATCTCTTAATTTCCCTCTATTTTGGGCAGTTTTGGGTGTATTTTCATGATGTCGAAGGTGAGTTTATTTATATCCATATATATATTATTTTTCCCCCTCTATATCTATTTGTTTTGGGTGATATATACATTCCCTAAAAAGATGTTTTGGAAAGTTACATAACTGTTTGGATTTTTCAATTTTTTAAGCCTGAAATTTATTCATTTGGTCATTTAATCAAACATATTAATTTGGGGTTTTATGTTTCTTAGGATCGGGGGTGCATTGGGAATGGATCACACCAAGTTGTTGGTGGTTTCGGTGTGACATGGAGATCTAATGAAATTTTAGGGTATATTCATATTTAAATTAAATTTATTAAATTATGGTAATTATTAAATTAATTACAAATTATTATAATTAATTTTTTTCCAAGAGTTAGGGCCTCGCAATGATAGGTGATAATCGGTTGGACTTGGACAATCTCAAGTGAGAGTTATTAGGATGTGCTTAAAATGGGTAATGGATTTTTTGAGGTAGGTGATCCTTATACATCTACCCTATGGTATTATTCTTTATTTTTAGCGAGTATCTTGTGTGGTGTTTTCAATGTGGGTGATAACCTTTGTTAAATAAAATGTTTTATTTAAAATGATATGAACAAAGTAATAAGGCCATTAGGGTCTTTTGGAATTGGCTTGATTTCCCCAGCCACCGATGTTCATGGCCTTGATTTAAAATGTATGTCTCATGATGTATGGACCTTGAGGTGTTCCAATTTAACTAAATGAATATAATTTAGCACCCCTAGTGATAGGTTCCCTCAGTGACCTCCAAGTAGAGGTGAGTGATGAACCCAAATATATGGCCTAGGGATTAGCTATTTGGGAACCTTGTGATGCCTTAGAAACTTGGGATAGGTAGGATGGACATGGGGTGAGTGTTCTTTCCCTACAAAGCTGTGATTTCCTAGGTGGGTATACCTATAATAACCCAAAATTTTATTCCACTTTTAATGAATAAATTCTTTATCATGTGATGTAGTTTTAGAAAACACATGCAAAACATTAGCTATTTTGGAAAATTATAGTCTATTGGATTAAAAATACCATTAAGAATCAAAATAATTGATAATATAGTTGTTTTATAGTATCCATGAAGTTTATTATATTAAGGTTTATGATAATTTCTATTTGACACAAATTGAAGGAGTGATGGCCTTAACCATTAGTATCATACAATATGAAGCCCATTTAACAAAGATTTTTAGGGATATAGAATCACTGAGATTTTTCCTTGACCAATCCCATGCATAGATTCAACATCGAAATAATTAGAAAAACCATTTAAAATATAATTTCAAGCTCATCAAGATCATTTCCCAAACCATGTTAGTCGAACCACCCCAAGAAAATTTCACTACCCCACACCTTACTCTTTGGGAGTACACTAATGTAATAAAATGTTATGTATCTTAACCCTAATGAAATGAATTTTTATATTTTTTTAAAATAATTATAATAATTATTCATTTTTTCATTATTGTTTATATTATTAAATAATGAGTCATAAAAATTAAATTTTGTTATGACAAAATAAAAATTGTATTTTTTGGAAATATATAGTTTCAATCAACGAACACTTTTGATCAATTCATAATTTTTGTTGAAATAATTGTTATTTTGAAAAAATATTATTATTAAATAATATTTATTAAATATAAATTATAATATTGTTTTATGAATTCAAATGTAATTTTTATAAGGGTTTAAAAACAATAATTGTTAAAAAAACCTGTATTTTTCAATAAATAGGGATTTTTGTTTTAAAAGTGTAAATTATCATATTTAGATAATTATTTGTACAAAATAATTTTTTTTAAATCATTACATTTAAATTAACCAATAATAATTTTTTCATATTTTTTGGAGATAACTGAATTTTTTGGTCAAATTTAAATAACTATAAATATACTATGTGTATTATGAAATCATAAATTCCCAGAAGTGATGTAATAAATACTATAAGTAGTATCCATTGAAAAACATATTTTTTCAATTTGTAATAATTTTATCTTTATGTTATTTGGTTAATTTTATAAGTCCGTAATGAATCCTTCAAAACATATATTATATTTTAAGGTTTAAAAAACAATTTTTTATTAACATGTCTCATTTACACATCATAAAAGAAATTAATTTAATGAGTTTAGTTCTTGGAATATAAAATAATTAAATAATCCCCTATTTAATAGAAACCGTGACCAAAAACCATGAAATGTTTTTTGGTTTGAATTAATTTATTATATAGAGTCCAAAACCTAAGTTTCTAAAATAATAAAGAACTACCCTCTCTTTTATTATATAAACACACTCAACCTCCTAATAATATTATCTCAAAACCCATAGAGTAGAAATTTAATCTACCCTTACATCTCTATATCCCTCACAAGTTTCCCCCAATCTCTTAATAATCTCTTCCCAAGCTTTTAAAAGTGCCCTCTTGAGGTAAGAAATTTCTCTCTGTTCTTTTCCACTCAAGAACATTATTTGTATTTTTCCTTTTGTATCTCAATTGGTTATGTTTTCATGAATTTATAAATATCCATTTAAAATATAATTTATTTTATAAAAATGAGATATCTTTTTCCCCACTTGTTATAATTTTAATTAACTCGTTATTATATCAATGTAAGGGATCCTCTTCTTATCCTATTTATTCAATCAACTTATTTGTGTAATTCCTTTTGATTTAAAATTGTTTAGGTTGGGTTATTTTTATTGTAAATATCTATTACTATCCTTATGATTCCTAAATAATGATATACCCCTTTATATCTCATCCACCCTTCTATAAACTTTTATATACACCTGTTATTCTGCTGAAATTATCCTATGATTTTCCATGACAAACATTTTAGTTGTGAATACCGATCTTAATTTCCACTCAAGGATATTCACCTAGTTGTACATATCCTTAATGTATTGGGTATTTACATGTATGTAACCCAAAATCCAAATTATGGGGTTAAATTTGTTGAAATACATCCTTTTTTTGTATGAACAATGTGGAATACTTATTCATGTACATTATATGAAAGTAATAGGTGGTTCCATAATTCTATATCCCTCAGATGCATTGGGTAATGTTTTTATATAATGAGATTACATGTATGGTGCATGTGAGTTTATCTTAATCACGCTATGTTATGATATCATGGTGGTTATCTATGACTTATGTTTACGATTTCATGTTTTATGTTGTTAACAAATTCCTATGTTTGTTTTATATTATCATGTTATATCATTCCTCATTGTTCAAGATTATGATTCCCACCCATCTTAATCTAACTTTATATTCCTCTTGTATACCATGTATTACTTTACCTTATTTGATTATTTTTTAACATTATTTTTATTTATGTCTTACCACTTTTTTATGTACACTTCTAGGTTATCCCTAGAAGTTTTAGAATATCCAAGTAATATAAGAACATGTTTTTGAGTTTTTAAATAATTATGTTGTAACCAGGTTTCATGTTAATGTTCTATCTACTTAATATTCCAAATACACTAAGTATAAAAATCTTATAGGGTTGTATTAAGTGAATCTTTATGTAATGAATTATCAATTAAGGTGTAATAAAATATGAATTTTCATAATTAGTATCAAAGGAGAGTCTTTTTATATTTGGTAATTAGGATTACAAAACTCTAGTGAAATACTTATGGATAAGAATAAACATAAGAAAACATCCTTACATTTCGGTAATGTATGCAGTAAGTGGTTTCAAATTAAATACATTAATGTCTATATGATACAAGTGGATGTGGCTCTGGAATAGTTTTACCTAGGGTTAATAACCCCAGAATGGGTGCATTGAGCTCGACTCGGTCATAACCCGATTAAAACAATAACCATTGTTTCACACCTATTTTTACACTCCTAGGGGATATTATTTGGTAAATTCACAAGCTCATTATAAACCATTATTATGGGGAAAAATCACTATAATATTTTATATTAGAAAATAAATAATGGATAACTTATATTGAAACCTATAAATTCATATGTTAAGGAATATATGTTATTTATGATTTATCCCTTAAATGTTTATATTTTCCTATTTATGTTTTTAAGAGTTTGAAAATTATCATCCCTAAGTATATTTTTCATTATGTAAATTATTAGAACCATACTCTAATAGTAAAAGGAATACTTATCATATATTGATAGACATTAAAGTTCTTATGTGACTATGGTTCTACTGATTATTTCATATCATGTAATTTTAATAGAACTATTAAAACACTGCCTCAAAACATAGATTCCAAGTTATTGGTGAAGATGGAAAATGGGTCAATTGTTGTATCCCAAGCATATATCTCATACCCTATCCAATTTTTTTTGTTTAATTCCCCATAAAATCATATGATAATCCTTATAATGGAATTCAATGTTATTATGAGAATAGATTGGATAGAGCCAATATTATTTGTAGAGAAAAATAAATAACCCTTCATATCTCAAATCACCCTTTGATTTAATATAATTTCAAGGAGAAGTATGAATCTTATTTGCTACTACCATCTCAAGTATGAATATTATTTCCTTGAAATAAATGGTATCTAGTTCAAATTATTGAGACTAGAGAAAAAATAACCCTTAATGAAATTCCCATTTCAAGGGAATTTACTGATGTGTTTCCCAAATAATTTCCTAGTCTTCCTCGTATATGTGAGGTAAATTTCTCAATCATGCTCATACTCAAATATTTACCAATATCCAAGAATACATATAGAATAGTAATTATTAAACTTGATGATTTAAAGAAATAATTATAGGAGAATCTGGATAAATGATTCATATACCCAAGTTCTTCACCATGGGGTACATCAGTCCTGTTATTCAAGAAGAGGGATGGGTCAATATGCCTCTACATTGAATATCACGAGCTCAAAAAGATCTTGAGAAAAAAACAATTATCTTCTTCTATAGATTGATTACGTGTTTAATTAGCTATGTGGATCCCAGTAATTCTCTAAGGTGGATCTTTGGTTGTGATATTATCAAGTAAAGGTAAAGAATGAGGATATCTCCAAGACTAATTTTCATAAAAGGTACGATCACAAAGTGTTCATAATGATTCCATTTGGATTCAATAATTCTCAATAAATATTCATGTAATTAATGAATAGTGTCTTTATGGATTACCTTGAAAAAATTATGATAGTGTTTATAGATGATATTCTTATCTACTACAAAATCAATGAGGAACATGATGATTATTTAAATATTGTACTGAATACCTTGAGGGGAGAAAATTTATATGAAAATAATAGTAAATGTGAGTTTTTTCGGAGAAACTAACTTTCTTGGAGAATGTTATCACTAACAAATGGATATCTATGGATCTATAAAAATAGAGGCAATCAAAGGATGGGTCATACAAACATATATGATGAAAATATATTATTTTCATAGATTATCTTGGTACTATTACTACAAAAAAAATGATCTATAGACATGAACCTATATCAAGGGTACTATAGGTATATGGTTATAGATTAATTTATATCCATTTTTTAATTAAAACCATGGCTATATGTTTATTATAATCCATGGTTTTATAAAAACTATTGCAATAGGGTTCATTTTTATCATATCACTCCTCCCACCCTCATGTTTCTCTCCTCCTCTTTGTGACTCTCCTCCCAATACCCTAATGATCTCTCATCTCCATGACCCTTATCCCATTACCCTTGTTAGCACTCTTCTCTATAACCCTCCTCCCATTACCCTTATAGGCTCTCCACTCCATAGACCTCCTCCCCCAATACAGCCACCCAATGTGCCCCCAACATCCCATCTACATTGCTTTTAGGTGGCCTCCCCACCTCATCCTACAAAATACCTCTGATGCAGCCACCCAACCTCTTGGTGATCATCCTCCTCCATGCGGATCACAACCTACCATGCCTTCTTAACATACATACCCACTGAATGTGAAATCCTAGACCTGGGTACCACTCAGAGGTTCTCTGAGGCCAATTGGCCAAATGGACTCAATAATACCTCCTTGTACACTAGAGGATATAGACTTGTAGTGAGGTTCCAGGGTGTGTACATGGGGATACTATTCCCTCATAACCATAGTGGAGCACAATAGATAAGTAATAATAATAGATAAATAGAGGAATTACATATAAATAGATGGAATGGAAGAAATATACTCTAGAATAACTAGACCATTAACCCACCCTAGAATAAGTATAGATAACCATCCAAGAAACAGATATTAATCAAAATTTGTAAACTAAATAATATACAACATCTAATGATAAAGTATGTCATGTATCTACAAAATTGGAAAACATGCATACTTGGAATCAGGTAATACATGATATAAAAAAGATGAAAAAAGAGACCAAGAACTATCGAAAATCTTGAGTGTCGGCTCGGTCATCTGATATCAACTTCCATCCTAAAGTAATGAATCAAGATTAGGTGTCCAAAGTTGGATTCTTACCCTTGTCAAAACATGTAGAAATATAATATGATTGGGTACTAATGGTGGAGCAGATAGGGTGTGAGATAAATATGAGTAGGAAACTACCAATGGAATCTATAAAAATATAGTCTATAATATAAGTTAAAATTATGTGTATACAGATATGAAAGTAAAGACAATGCAGTAATGTAAATAACTTGATACCTAATGCTGACTTAACTGGAAATGTCTCTGAACATGCGACCATTTAATTTTTCATTTAGGTTCAGTTTATATAGATAAGTCATATGAGGTGTAATAGTACTAACATTGTATCATCATAGTAGTAATAAAGGATCCATTTTATAACAAGACATCCTGTAATGGTGATAATAATTAAAGAATATCCAAAGTGATTACCAAGGCATCCTTAACCTTGGGGGTCAAGACAAATTAGTAATAACATGCATCCTGGCTATAAGGGGTCTGATTGTAATCAAAGGGTAATTGTACAAGGCATTCCAATGTAAATAGTTATAACTGAGTCCAAGGATCTCATCCAAGTTAAAACATGATAATCCTGACTGGGTATAATGGGGAGAATCCACAGAGCCACATTTTTTAAGACATATGCAGGATTCAAGGAGTATGTCCAAGGAATCCTAATATCATGAATATTGTTAAGGGATACTATGACATCATGTTGTGAATACTCTAGTAGACAAGGACCATGTTCGAAGGTGGTTATCTACCTTGGAAACTATCTCCTTAAATAAAAATGGTATCCCCTGAGTGCTCAGACCATTCCCTTGAGAATACAAGGCTAGCTCAAGTTTGACCACTCCTATAAAGGTGAAATGGTCTATGTGAAATAGGCACCATATACATAATTCATTATTCAAGGATATGTAATACTCAATTCTTTTAATAAGTCATTTAGTTCATTCCATTACCTTTCATACTAAGTGATAAGGATATATAGTAAATGAAACTATTTATTAATTTAATTACTTAATCAATTATTTTGTTCACTCCTTGAACTCACATAAGAGTGATAATTTGAGAAAATGATGTGTAACCATATGGAATTCATTTATAATCAACTAGAACAAGTGATATATATAAATATACATTCCATTTAACATTTTAAAAGTTAATTTATTGATTTGAAACACCTACCTTAGAAGGGTAAAGTGGTACTATAATGTAATTACCTCTAAAAATTCATTCATTAAATTAAAACAATTACCTTAATCAAGTCCAAGTCATAACTCACCCGAATGGAGGCACAAATAATCACAACAACCAAAAAAAGGAATAATAAGGATTATACCCTATATTGGGTGTATGAAATTGAGGTTTAAACCTCCAACAGTATGTTGAACAATTATGAACAAGTCTCTAGAATATGATCATGATACTTATAATCATGGAATATTAATTTAATAAGCAAAGACAAATGAAATCAGTGTCCACAAAAAAAATGATAGTTTATAAAATGTAGAGACTTGAGGGATGAGTCATAGACTAACTATTTTATACCTGTATCACTCTCCTCATCCTGTATCGTTACTTATTTTTTCCTATATCGGAATAAAATGGAAGAACATATCAATGCCATGAAAATAGGGTATATGAGCCTACGACAAAATAGTATCTTCGAGAAGAATACAAACGATGAACAAATAAATATGAATAAATAAATTACTAATGTGAATCCAATGAGATGAACTAGGATCAAATGGGAATTTGGGTGAATGGTCAGGATCAAAAACTATCTTGAAGGGAACTTGGGATCTCTAACGTGAGAAAGGGGCCCATCCTGTGCTTGAAATATGAGAAATTATAATAGGGGTATGTTTAGGAAAAATTTAATGGCATTTTGGTAATTTTCACCAAAAATTAATGTTCGTATGGTTTCTATGTATTGTTGGCCAAACTATGCACCAACTGTGTATATGGACCTACGTTAAGGGGGACCCTACACAGTTAGGCCACATGGTCTGAGAAACTGTTCACCAACCGTGCTCGGTGGATCTGTTAAAAACCTAGACCATCTTCTTGGGTGTACACCACTAGCTGCATGGTTTCTACAAATTGTGTGGCCTCATTATATCCTCTATTCAAACATACATGATTAGGTGAAACCTTGTGCACTATCTCATACAGTTTCTACTAACCGTGCGGCCTAGTCATTTTCTCTGCTAGCTAAGGTTCTAATCTCCAACAAATCCCTAGACACCCCCAAAATATCCTTGAACTCATTAGAAACCAATATTAGGTCCAAAATAAAGAATTAGACCAAAATTAAAGGGTTCCATACCTCATATAAAAAACCGGTTCTTATAGTCTTCCCCCCTTAAAGGAACTTCTCCTCAAGTTCACCTTCTAAGAGATGAAAAATGTTGTCTGAGAAAAACTCTAGCCACTGGGCATGTACGTCAGCCTCCCACTCCCAGGTATCATCTTGTACATGACTGCACTACCATAGAACTCATACTAAAAGGAAAAACTATCCACAAAGATCCTTAAATCTATGATCAATGATGTGTTTAGAATAATCCTTAAATGATGCATCATTGTCTAACTCAACCTCCATATAATCAAAAATATGATATGGGTTGACATGATAATAGTGATGTTGTGAAACATGGAATATGTAATGTATGGAACGGTACCTATGAGGTAGTATGAACTGATAGGATATTATCCCAACTCGGTCCAGAATCTCAAATGGCCTGAAATAATAATGTGATAGCTTCCCTTGACCATGTATCCATATATTCCCAATCGTGGTCAATACCCACTAGAAAACATGATACCCGGCCTTGAACTCTATAGGTTGTCGATGGAGATCAGTATAGGATTTATGTATAGATTATGAAGTAGAAATACACTTCCTAATCTGATGAGCCTTCTCTAAAGTCACTTGTATGAGATGAGGACCCATTATCATTGCCTTTCATTCCTCTAACCAGCATAAGGGTGAACAGAACGACCTACCATATAAGGCCTCGTAGGGATCCATTTGAATCATCACTTAAAATATATCATTATTACTGAACTCAATGATAGTGATATTATTATCCCAAAAAAAATACTAAAATCAAGGAAACAATCTCAGAGCATGTCCTCTAAAACTTTTATCGTCTGTTTCGAATGGCCATCAGTCTAAGGGTGAAAAGATGTGCTCAGAAGAACTTGTGTACACATAGATCTATGTAACCCTTAATAGAATCAAGATGAAAAATGAGTATCCCTATCTGAAATGATAGTATGAGTGAACCCATTTAGTTGTATAATATCAAGGAAATATAGTCTTCCCATCTCATCAACTAAGAAAGATTCCCTAATAGGAAAGAAGTGGGATAATTTTGTCAGTAGATCCATGACTACCCAAACTATGTTGGTACCTTGAGGTGACCATGGTAAGAAAACTATAAAAACCATAAAAATATATTCCAATTTCAGTTTTATGATTTGAAATAGATGTAACAATCTAGTAGGTATCCAGTTCTTTCGCTTCACCTACTGACAGGTGGAACACCTTGTGATAAAACCTTTTATCAATTGTTTCATCCCAAGCCACCAATACTGGTGTCACATATCATGATACATATTGGAGATGTTTGGATGAACCACCCATTGAGAATCATGGGACTCTCGCATCAGTTCTTCTCTCATATCTATAGGAACCCATACATGTATATGCATATGTAGAACTCTGTTTCCATCTATAGACTAATCTGTAGGTGGGTCCTCACCAGTAATAATCTCCCAGAGAACCAAGCCTTTAGGATATGAAAACTAACTACTCTTCACCCTATCAAGAAGGAAAGAGGTAAATATCAAGAATATAATATAAGAATACTCATGACTCTCATGAATTTATAGATATAGCTCTGAAAATATTTCCATAAATTTTCATTCATCAATGGATTCATATTTGGTTTGTGCCTGAGTTCTCTCACTCATCGCATATGTCACTACATTTCCATTTATAGGCATGTAAGCAAGATCAAGGTCTAATAACTGACGATATTAAACCCATATTTGTTTTCTGAGATTCTATTCATGATACGTGAAGATATATTTTAGGATATTATGGTTTGTATGCACAAAAAACGTCTCACCCATGAGATAGTGTCTCCAACATCATATGACATGTACAACTACTACTAACCCAAGGTTGTGCATTGGGTAATTATGCTCATGTGGCCATAAATGGAAAGACCCATATGAAATGACTCTATCCTACTGCTGTATCATTTCACATAGGCTGATTCTTGAATATCATAGAACATTGTGTAGCCTATTTCAGGCTCTATAAGAATCAGAATAAGTGCTAAAAGAAGCCTTCTTTTCAACTCATGAAATTATTTTTTGCATGCTTCTGACCATAAGAACTTTACATTATTCATCGTAAAACCATTAATAGGTGAATAAACATGTGACAACTCCAGTATGAAATTATCATAGTATCCACACATCACCAAAAAACTTTGTATACATTCTTATTCTCATAGGAAACCACAACACTCACCTTCTGTAAGTCAAAATATTCTCCTGGTTCTGAGATAATATGACCCAAGAAGTGAACATTGTAGATCTAGAAGTGGAACTTATATATCGTGGAATAAATTTTATTCTATCTCAGTGTATTCAAAATGATATCAAGGTCTTTAGTATGGTTTTTATGAGTATACGAATACACCAAGATGTCTTCCACAAACCCCATTAAAAAAGAATCCAGGTATGGGTGGAAAAACTATTCATCAGATCCATAAAAACAAAATGAATGTTCATAAGACTGAATGACATAATGATATAATCACACATCCCATAAGTACTATGAAAAGTCGTATGAGGTATGTATGAAGGCCTAAATTGTACCTGATGATAGCCCGATCTTAGGTAAAACTTTGAGAATACCCTAGCTCCTCATAACTGGTCAAAGAGATCACCTATATGAGGCATTGGAAACCATTTCTTACTATAATATGGTTCAACCATCAATAATTCACGAATAATAAAACGTTCTCATCCTCATTCTTGTTGAAAATTAGGGCTGAACCCCACAAAGAAGTGTTGGGTCAGATAAAACCTTTAGAATCTAGATCCTCCAACTGTCTCTTGAGCTCATTGATCTCATTAGGTTCCATCCTATATAGAGAAATGGAAATTGAATCTCCTCTTAAAAAAAGATCAATTGTAAACTCTACCTATATTTTAGGGGGTTATCTAGAAAATATTTCAGGAAATACATCACAGAAATGATCTACTACATGAGCAAAATCATTCATATGTATTCCCTAATCCTCCATGAAGAAGCTTACAATTTGGGAGTTCACTCCACCTAGACCATGATAATATACTTCATCTCTACTAGTCTAAACATTCCACTCACCCTTTTGTAGATAACTACTACCATATGGTGATTTAAAAAGACACCTTGCGGTGATAGCAGTTCGCATAGGCGTGATGTTGAACCAACCAATTTAAACTGATAATTACATCAAATATCATCATCTAGAGGATGAAGAGGTCCCATAAGAAGGGATAAATACATGTTTCAAGGGTATAGTCTCTCCATTAGTGTATTCCCTCTAACCTCACTCCCAACAATGTGTCGAGGGTCATCACACCATAATAATACTAAATTTCCGACCCAATACTTTCTACTATTGATAAAGAAATAAGGGAGTGTGAATCACCTATATCGAATAAATAAGATACAATAGTAGAGGATAATATAATATTACCTCATAATATAGATGGTCATATACTATTTTCCTTGGATATCAGCTATAAGGCATCCATCTAGCTTGATCCATGGCCCTTTTTGTAGTTGGACTAACCTGATCATGTCTGCTCTGCTGGCACAAATAATCAAAAGTTCAGTTACCATAGCCATGAACTCCTCCTTAGCGAGTCCTTCTAGTGATACTCCAAATCCACTCCTGACATGGTGAAATTGTTCATTCTTTTGAAGGTGAATCTAGTGAGGTTCTTCTTGCACTAGAAGAAGATGATATGGTCTGACAAAATCTTTGATGATTTTCTAAGCTCATCACTCAAGAGGGTCTCTATCACACTGAGTCTTCAGATGCCCCTTCCTCACACACTAATTTCATATAACATAGCTTCCATTGTGTTTAATCTGACATCCACTGCTCTAAAGAGAAACATCAAGGCTATACTTCCTAATACTTGAATAACTATTTCCCTACCTCAGCACTAAAACTATATTCCAATAACTATCACCTTATATCATCTTGAGCTCAGTAATAAGGGTGTGGTTTATGATCTCAAACAAGGTAGGTGGTAAAAAAACATTCACTTGAGTTTAGATGGAATACCTGATCCCATCATTAAAGAATATATCACATGATACCTCATCACTGGGTAGAAGTAGGGAAAAGCACTAAAACTCAGTAAAATTCACTTAATAATCCATAAATGACATAGAATCATAGTCTAGGTGTATGAGATATATAGCTTGGTTAGCTCTCGGCATCTAAGGAAATATGAAGTCATAGAAGGAAATATGAAAAATCATCCCAGAACATGCCCTAATGACAGCCATCCTAGGTAATCAAATCCCACCTGTACTTGGATGAATCGCGCAGAATATAGGTGGAAAGATTGATCCCCCTATCAGGAGGAATATCCAGATGATCAAATATAGATAAAGTATCCTCCATCCAAAAATCAACAACCTATGGGCTATTATCCCCCAAAAAGGTGGGAAGATGTTGCTGCTAGATTTCATGAGTCAGATCATATATAGTAGGTGGTAGTCTTAGAGAACCCTTCATGGAATTCATCACACATAAATAACTCTCACGTATTTGAGTCTCAGTTCCCAATTTGTGTATAGAAGATAGTGCCTCAAGTGGCAGTCCTGGAGGTAATACTAGAGGCTCAGATCCCACAATATATGGATTATGGTTGTTTTCACCCTCTAAGTTCATGAAATAATGTTTTCATGGTGTCATAGCTCCACAAATTCTAAGAACATGACTCAAAAAGGTATTTATAAGTAAAATGATACACTAGAATAAGAATATAATAAGAATAAGGTCTCACAACACAAGGTATACTACCCCAACTACCCACTTAGAAGGTCACGGTATTGGTAAGTGTTCAGTTTTAATTTACAGGGGTTCTAGTAGGTGAAGAGTCATTTACGCATGCCTATTTATTCAATAGAAACCATTTATTTTTATAATTACATATTTAATTTTTATGTTTTCATTTGATTATATATATATATAACAAGGTTTTATTATAATGGATTTTCATTTCTCGTGAATAAGGGCCCATACACCTTATCACTGAAATTGGCACCCATTTAATTTTTTTAACCCTATCTAAATTTGGTCACAGAATATAACAGGTGATATAGGATGAATTGGCTTGATAAATTACCATTCCAATCAATGACGGACCATAAAACTCATGAATTGAAACTGTAAACCACTCAATCACAACCAAACAGAATCTAATGTAACCAGATGTGCATAGTAGACATAGTTAGAAATAATATTTTTAAGATGCCACCATCAACATATATATGAAAAATATATTTATATTGATGATGATACTTTAAATAACCAATTCCATTCCCTATAAAAAAATGTTATTAAAAAAGGAATATATCACAACCAAGGATCAATCAATAACCACAAGCAATATAGACAAATTAAAATAGTGAAATGTAACTACATGGCATGGAATATGCATGGAATTTGAATTTTGGGTGCCTAAGATGATGCATGATTGATGCTTTCATTCCCTCATATCATTTTTAAAAGGATTTAAATAAAATAAATAATAATAATATTAATAATAATAACCATCACATAACATGTGCATCACCCAATGGTGAAATATTATCAACAATAATAATAAAAATATATAACAATAATTATTATTTCATAAAACTCCACATTTTATCAAAATATGGGTTAGATACTCCCAAGAACAACTTATAACCAAGTTCTATAGCATTCCTAATATCCTATATATTGTATTAAAATAGTAAAGTAAAAAATATAAATATAGGATACCACTTTGTGATGTCCTGAACCTGGGTTTCACTCAATGGTTCCATGAGCCCGATTGTCCATATGGCCTCTAGAGCGCCTCCTCGTACACCAAATGATTCCAATAAGTAGTAAGGATATAATGTGTGGTCATGGGGAGACTATTCCCTCATAAATAGAGTGGATAATATCGGATAAGTAATAAAAATAGTAAATAGTGGAAGCATATGTAAACAGATCGCACTGCTGAAAAATGCACTAGAACAACTAGACTAGTAACCCATTATAGTTGACGAAGACATAAACATCCAAGCAGCACATCATAATCAAAATATAGAAACTAAATCATTAAAAAAATATGATAATAATCTATGTCATGTATGTACAAAACTAAAAAAAATTATAGATGGAAGTAGGAAATACATTATATTCAAAAGAATCAAAAAGAGGCTAAAAACTATCTAGTATCCCAAGCATTGTTTCAGTCATCTTCTGTCAAGCTTCATCCTAAATAAAGAAAGAAATATCATATTTCCAAAGAGGTATTCTTCCCCTTTTCAACACCTACATACATGTAATCAACCTAAGTAACAAAGGTGGCCTAGATAGAGTATGAGATAAATTTTAGTAGGCCACCAGCAATGGATTCTATACAAATCTAGTCTCTGTTAAAAATTGAAAAAAATGAGAAGGTAGATATGAAAGTAAATACATTCTATTAATGTAAATACATAAATACCTAATTTATCCTCACCTAGAAATTTCATTGAATATGAGACCATCTAATTGTTTCTTTTAGTTTTAGTTTATATAGATAAGTTGCATGAGGTGTAACAACGCTAACATTGTATCATGATAATATTAATAAAGGATCCAAGGTATAACAAGGCATCATGTGATAGTGATAATAATGAATGATTATCCATGGTGATAACCTAGGCTTCCCTGACCTTAGGAGTAAATCCAACTCAATAATAACATAAAACCAGGGTATAAGGGGTCTAAGTGTAATCCAAGGGGTATCGCAAAAGGCATTCCACTATAAATAGTTCTAACTAAGTCTAAGGATCTTGTTCATGGTAAAATGGGCTAAGCATGACTGGACCTAATGGGGTGAATCCTTGTCTTCAAATTTACAAATATATGAATCTGGATCCACAAAGTGTATCCAAGGCATCCTAATATCTATAATATAGTGAATGGATCATACGGCTTCATGCCAGTCATCCATTAGTAGATAAGGACCATGTTCCAAGGGATATATTTCCCTTAGAAACTGACTCTTAGAATCAAAATGGCATCATATGAGTGCTCAAAGAATTCCATTTGGAATCTAAGGACAGATCAGCATGACCACTCCTACAAAGGTGAAAAGGTCCAAATTCAATAGGCACTTTATACATAATTCATTATTATTTTATGTACATGTAATAACCATTAATTTTAATAATTCATTTGGTTCATTCCATTTTTTTTCATACTAAGTGACAAGGATAAAAAGGACGTGCAACCATTTATTAATTTAATTACTTAATAAATTATTTAGTTCACTTATTTACCTCTCATAATCATGACAAGGTAGGATAAGGACGTGTAACAATATTAAATTAATTTATAATAAACTAGGTCAAGTGATATATATAAATATACATGCCATTTAAGATTTAAAAGGTTTATTGATTGATTTTAAACACATACCTCATAAGGGTCAAGTTATATTATAATTTAACATCCACTAACAATTCATTCATTTAATTAAAATACTTACCTTCATAAAGTAAAAATTCATCAATTAAAAGTCATATCACACATGAATGGGGTCACATATAATCATATCAAACCACTAAGGATGTAATAAAGATAATACCCTACATGTGGTGTACATAGTTTAGGTTATAATATTCAATGGCATGATGAACAATTATGAACAAGGGTCTAGAATATGAACATGATAATCATAATTGTGTTATATGAATTTAATAATAAACACCTTATTATGTAGTCATGCACACAATGATGGCAGTTTATAAAATGGAGAGACTTGTTGGATGAGTCATAGGATGGCTACTATATACCTATAGCACTCTCTTTATATAGTATTGACCCTTATTTTGTCCCAGATCATAATAAAATAAATGAACTAATCAACACCATGAAAATATGGCATACGATCCTACATAAAAATAGTATCATCGAGAGGAAGACAAATGATGAATGGATCAAGATGAATATAGTAATTTCTAATGCGCCCCAAAAAATATGAATGAGGATCAAATTGGAATTCAGATGAAGGATTAGGATCAAAAAATACCGTGATGGGAACTTAGGAGATACAACATGAGAAAGGGGGAATCCTTCATTATAAATGGAATAAATAAAGAGATTGTAAGTTTTGTAATAATTTTAGGTGATTTTGATAATTTTACCCCCAAAAAAATTGGGTTCGAAGGGTTGATCCACATCATTGGATATTCTGGGTGCCAAACATGCTTATGGTACTACCTTAATAGGGGACCCTGCATGGTTAGGCCACACGGTCTAAGAAACTATGTGCCAATTTTGATTGATGGCTCTGTTAAAAATTGAAAACCATTAACACTGGCACACACCCTAGGCTACAGGGTTTCCTCAAACTATGTAGCCTTATTCTCCCCTTTATTAAGCCCATGAAAAATTAGGGAAAACCATGAGGACTAGCATGCATGGTTTCAATTAACCATGGGACACAATTATTTTCACCACTGACTAGGGTTCTGAGCTCGAAACAAGCCTTGGACACCCCTAAAAAAACCATGGACACATTATAAATCCATATTAGGTTAAAAACAAATAATTAAAACAAACTTAAATGGATCCATACCTCATAGAAAAAATGGGTTCTTATAAAAAAGGTATTTAGGTTTTTCCATTTCCAGGTTTATGAAATTCATTATTACTCTCCTTCATTTCATAACGTATCCCCTATCTCTAACCAAGGATTTTATTCAGGATTTCTCAAGGTGGGTGAATTTAATTAATTTCTTATAGTATATCCCCTTTTTAAAATCCCTCTTAGGTTAATAAATTTCTGAACAAGTTTTCTTCTAATTTTTCTATGCTAACTATGTTAAATGTTTTCCCACTAAAATATTGATCCTCCTTTTCTCATTATAGTATAATTTTTCCCATTTGAGTTTGTTATTACAGTTTTAGAGAAACAAAATGTGGTACTATAGAGGGAGTATTTACTAAAATTAATTGAAATTTTTGATTCTATATTTTCTTATATCCACTACACTTTCATTCATGAAATATTATATCAATGTAATTATATTACTTTTAATACTTGACACATGAATGATATAAAACTCCTAACATTAAGTAGTCCTAAAAATTCATATTGTTCTACATAATTTGTTTCATTTCGATTGATGGTTATTCTTCTTATATAGGTATAATATGAATTTTATTCTAGAGTATTAAATATTTGTTTTTAATTCCTCCACAATTTTATCTTTTAAATATCTACCAAAATAATAATCTATTATGGTTTGATTTTATGGGGTGAAATTTTTATAAAATGTGTCTATGATAAATTATTCATAACAATGATGGTTTTTACATTACCTAATTAAAACTCTGAATCATTACCAAGAAAAATAGAATAGTTTTCCATCATATTGAATTAATATATTTATTTTTATGTCCTACCTTTATAGACTTTCCTATTAGATATAATTTACTCATAAAATCCCTAAAAATTGGTACCATCTTTCAAAAAGTGCTTCATCCATTTGATAGAACCAAACACTACAATTTCACTTAATGAAAATTTGGAAAGCACTTAGTTTCATTTCATCTTTTCTAAACCCCCTATGTTGTTATTCGCATGCCATAATGTACAATTAACTAATTTATTCAGGAGAGTGTTCAATATGTAATATATTGAATGATGGAATTATTGAAAAATTGGATTGTTTGGATCCATAATGTCTAGGCCTTGAGGATTTCATAACACATGATGGATTTATATAAACTATAGAATGTGAAACTCTTTAATCCTTAGTCACTCTACTAACTCATTCCTATTTTAAGTTGGATTAATGATTATAATTTTATTATTATTCATAATCTCCCAATTATCCTCTATTTATCGTATATTCTATTTTATAGAACTTATATGTTAATGAATTTTAGGAGCAATTGGTTCCAATATTTTAGTTTTAACCAAGTTTTACTTCACATAATAGAATTATTGAATTGATATTGTTTATTCCCATTGATAATATATTTGATCATTGTTTTTTATTTATCTTTATAATTTATGAATGCTTCTTGGTCATGTTTTATTTCCTCAATGATAGAACAAGAATCATTCTGATCATATTGCTAATTACCAATATATTAATTATTTATATTTATTTACAAAAAATTAGTAATGTTGAGAGAATTTTTAATCCATAGTAATAAATATACAAATATGTGCATGTGTGAAAAAGGAAACAAAGAATAGCACAGAAAAATAGAAAAAAATTTAGACGAAGAAAATGATGATTATGAGAAATCAGTACGGGGTTAGGTGAGATAACTAAATAAAAAACTATATATCATTAAGAAATTAAAAATAGTTAGTTGATGAAATAAGAGAATTAAATTGGATGGTTTTATAAATATTTTCCATTATTTATGCACAAAAAATACTAGATACCGATAAAGAGTATTTGACCAACTATGTTAATAGATCATCATGTAAATGGTTGAATCTGAACATCCTTCATCTGTAAAACATTATTGATGAAAAAAATGATGAACATAGCTTCCTCACTAAGAAAAAGTTTTAGTTTCATCCTAGTTTATAAATATCATTTGTCAATAATGTGTAAAATTAATCCATATATGATTTACAAATTTAAAATTCAATTAGATCATGATAAGTTATTCCGGATTCTCTATGGTTTATAAGAAAATTGAAATAGAAATGAAATTAGTTTTTAGAGATATATAAAGAAAAAGAAGGTATGAATAATGTAAATAGATAAACTACGCAATCCCAATCCCCCAATGAGGTTTTAGAGGATGGTCATATCTGATTATAAAACATTTTATACATTCTATTAAATTAATATTAAACACATAGAATTATGTTTTATTCAAATATATATTTTATATGTTTCTTCAGGTTTCTGAATCCATGAAATCCTATTGTTAACAATTCCATCACTACTAAGAAAAAATCATTGAATCTTAAAAAGGATTTTTTCATCGTGGATTCATGTCATTACATCCATCTTAATTCCAATAATTTTATTTTATCATAAAAACAAATGAATTTTATTTTTATTGTAATTTTTCTTAATAGACATTAATATGTTTTAGTTCCCATTCAATTAAGTTAGTTTCTTATTTGGTTGAATGTAGAATGTATTTTTCCGTAAAAACAAATTGTTGTTTACTTAAAATTTTCGATTTCATATGACATGTGTTTTTTTAGTTTCCTATGATTTTTTTCCTTATTTATGACATCATTAATATAAAATTTATTCACCTAACTAACTAGATCATGTAGATTTGATTGACTGCAGCAAGATGTAGAACATTTTTATTATCAATTAATCAATATATGAACATAAAAGAATATAAGTATGTCTAATAAATCATTAAAAGTGTCATTTTTTCACTAATTCTAAGAGATAAATCTTAAGTGATCATATGTGTATTTTGATAAATTAATTTATAAACAAGAACATTCATTTTAAAATTTATTTTCATGCCATTTAGTCAAAATATCATCATTGTGATTTATCTTTTTTCTTAGTTTTTTTAAATGTAAAACCTATGTATGTGACATAGTATATCCTTTTACACTCATTTATAAGGGATTAATGATTATTGTAATTTTTTTGGTTTTATGGAGTGAATACTTATATCACCCCATGTTGAGGACCTACCAGATTAGGGGATAATATTCAAACTTACCATTTTTTGGTAATAATAAATAATTCTTGGTGTAAAATATTACTATATATTTTCTTCCATATAGGAAAATTTATTGGTAATTGAGGATAATATATCATGAACCCATTGCTAATATCTTATATCCTCTATCTATTTTTTAATTTGTGCAATAATTTAATTTCTATTTTGTATATGTTAACTTCCATTGATATACTATCTAAAATTTATGAATTTTATTTTTAATGTATATGTTTTATACTAATTAAATTTAGATAAAATTTTCCTTCAACTTATAAAACATTCAGTTGACCCAACATGTCAATATATCCAAGGGATAAAAGTTGGTTTTATAGTGGTTATCCAACTATAATGAATATTATTATTTTTTAAACCATAACATCATTGAGACAAAAATATCAGATTAAATCTAATGTTCCAGCCATATTTATGGATAGACACAACTATACAAAGACATCATTCTTCAATTTACCTATCAATGAATATAAGAAATATCATACAATTACATTCACTATGAACACTAAAGTGATTTATTTTCTAATAATTAGAATGTTATAAAAAAATTCAATTGAATGTATTTAATGTGTTTTAGGATGTTTAATGAGTGATTTATGATCTTAATTTGGGAGAAATAGACACATGATTCTTTATATGTAGAAATTTTTAAATCAAATATCATATTGAAAAATAAGATATGATATATGGAAAAGTATTTATAAATGTCACTTTTGAGTATAAAAATTTATTAAAATAAATATATGGTCTCTCTAAATTGAATATAAAAAATTACATTCCATACCTAGAGTATCTATTTCCAAAATATGTTATCAAATTTCATAAATGTTTTAAAAATATATATATTTTAAAAGATAAAGATTTCATATGTCTTATTCATTATTAAAATATCTTTTATATTCTCCATAATTAATAGTAAATAAGTTGAACTTAACTTGAGGATGAAATATTCATTACCAAGATCATTATTGATTAACACATTGAGAATATTTTAAAACTTGAACTATAGGTTAAGAAATATAAGTAGAATAACATGTTAAAAAGGGAATGAATTTGAAGTACACCATTACTAGACCACAAGAATATTGAGATATACCACTTAGTGAAGATATGTTTCCCCATAATAATATGAAAAAGGATAAACTGTTTAGATAAATAATTATAAAAAATTATTGTATGAAATTATTGGATATATATAATCATTTGAAAAATTTAAAATAAAATGTTATTAATGATATAATTTTCATGTGTCAAAATTATACGAATGAATTAATATCACATATATAAAAGTATTTTCTATATAGGTTAAACTAAATGTAAATAATAAATTTTGGGAAGGAAACTAAAATATGGTATAAGAAGCATCAAACATTTATGATTTATGTAGTGGTTCCTCTACTAAAAGAGAAAAAATGATCACATTAAATGAATTAATAATGTTTTCACACATTGTTTAGTGAGAAATAAATAAAATATATTTTAAAAATAATGTTATAATTTTTTAGTGAATTTTTCACTTAAATTACCTATATAATATTTTATTGATAATGAAATATCCTTTGATTTAAAATATAACATTAATTTTGTTATTTTGTTTGTTTTTCTCCTTAGTTTTGAGAGGCTCGTGCTGCACGTTGTGCCTTGTACCACATCACCAAGAGGAATTTTTTCCATACTAAGTCACGTGTATTTGAAAACTATAAAGTCATCTATGCACAAAATATTCATCAAAAGATTATAATGGTAAAGAAATATCCCCAATAGGGATCCCATAATTCAAGAAACAAAATTATTTCATTAGAGAAACATATAAATTATATAATGTATATGAAAAATAGATTAAACTCAACAACATATGATATCACCTAAGAGTGTGTACATATATTATTTTACATTCCATTTATGATATTAGTTATGATTTTTCTATAAACATGTTATTGATGATTAGTTTTTGTCTTATGAAACAATACATATCACGCTAAGTAATTTTCTAGATTATTTATGAAATTTATGTTTATCTTCCACAGGATAGATAAATGTTGGATGTAAAACCTTGTTTGGATCACTGATAAGTTTTAAAAGGAGTTACAATATTTTTGGAATTTTTTGCAATAATGATTTAGATGGTGGATTGATTCAATACTCGTGTTTTTATTGTTCTAAAAGACCATGGTTAACACATGAGGATATGAGTTAGCATATCACTAAACATAGTTTCCAAAAAAAATATCGTGTGTGGTATCACAATAGAGAAAAATATAAATTGTAAAATGACACTGATTTAGATGAATATATTGGTATGAAATTTTTTAATTTTGATTAGTTTTTATTTATTTCTAAAGCCAGCTCCTCATGTAAACCCATGAAAGAGGAAATGAATTCCAGATCATATATTTCATCTATTAATTGGAATGATTATTTTGAAAGTGTTATAAATCTTATGGAAGATGATAATACCCCAATATATCAGTCATCAGTAAAAATTAGAAAACTTGAGTTTTTAATGAGATTATATCTTGGGAAAGAATTGTATGGATTTAGTACAATTGTGATTGAATATCTTCTTACATTTATTGAGGATTTACTACATGATAATTCATGTATTTCAGAAAATGATTACATGGAATCAAATTTGGTTGAAAATTTTGGATTTTCATCTACTAAGATTCATTCTTCCCCTAAATATCGTTCTCTTTTTAGGAAGGAAAATATAGAGTTGATTTAATTCAAATAGTTTAGTAAATCATGGTGGATGAATAATAAAGACAAAAATCAATATTTCATACCAAAGAAAGTGATGTGGCACTTCCCATTAATTCCTAGGATTCAAAAACATTTAATTTTAAATAAAATGTAAATAAATATTAGATGGAATGAAGATGAAATAAATAATTATAATAATAAAATAGTGCATACTTCAGACATGTTATATTAGAAAAAATTTGATTAGTTACATCCTGATTTTTCAGTTGACCCATGAAATGTTACATTAAGATTATCCTATGTTTGTTTTAACCCATTTCACCAAATTCATACTGCACATATTACTTTTCCTGGTTTCATTCATATGTATAACTTTCTATCATGGATGTGTATAAAGAAAAATTATACTATCATGATTATATTGATATCTCGACCCAGTGTTCTTGGAAATTATATTGATATATTGTTTCAACCATTAATAGATGAGTTAAGGTAGATTTGGATTTTTGGTTCTGATTTATTTAAGAAGGTGTAATTTATGTTTTGTGAAACTTTATTATGGATAATAAATTATTTCCCTACATATGGAATGATTTTTGGTTAGAGTAAAAAGAAGAAATTATCTTGACCTATTTTTGTGAAAAATACATGTCTCTGAAGATTAAATTTTCATTGAACTATCATCTTCATATGGAATCAGCAATTTCTACCGATGGATCATCCATAAAGGAAAAATCAAATATAGTTCAATAATGATATTGAGACAGATGAAACTTTCTAATAAATTTCTAGGAATGATATGGTTAAAGAACATAATGGTTTAAATTATGTTCTTAGAAAAATTCAACCAAATATCAAAAAGAAAAAGATTGTTAATTAAAAATTCCAATACAAGTTGGAGAATGAAAAGTATATTCATTGAGTTTTTGTATTGGTCATGAATTTGTTTTGTCATTTTTTAGATGTTATGCATATCGAGAAAAATATTTGTGATATGTTACATTCTACACTTTTAAATTTCCAAGGAAAAACAAAAGAATATTTTCATTCACTTCATGATTTGATGGATTGGGGTCTAAGAACAAGACTACATCCCTAGTTAATGGTCAAAATATGTGTAATTTTACCTTTTCTTTATATTTGATGATAAAGTGGAGAAACAAAATTCTCCAGGTCTTGTAAAGATTGATTGTTCTAAATGGTTATTCAGGTAACATTTCAATAAGGTTAATACATAACATTTGAAACTAAAATCTCTTAAAACCCATGATTACTATATCTTATTAAATTATTTGATTATTATTTCCATTAGACATTTACTTTCATATAATACTAGAGTTTTTGTGATTAATTTATATCATTTTCACTGAGTCCTTTGTGCCAAAAGTCTGAGTAGAAGTGTTGTTCATAAATTTTAGAGAGATACACTGATTATTATTTTTGAATTGGAGAAAATTTTCCCACCATCATTTTTCAAAGGTATATTACATGACTATAAATCTTCACATTGGAGTTCATTTTGGTGTTCATGTATCAATTCTGTCGATATATTCGATATAAAGAATGATTTTTACATTTAAATATTATCTAAGAAATAAATATCATCTTGAAGGCTCTATTTTTAAAGGCTATTTAGCTCAATAATTCATGGATTTCTATTAATTGTACTTGGTTAACATCTTTATGAGGACTAATCGACTAATGAATACTAAATATGTGCGATATGATCCCATTGAACCTGCATTTCCTTTACTACCCCAAATAGGGGGGATATATAGATTGTACTCATTATGTACATTCATAAAGGAAGAGCCAAAAAGTGATCATCATACAGTATTATTCAACTATGGTGTGCTTGATGATTATATAAAGTAAGTAAAGTAATAAATATGCTTTTTTTTAGTGTGATTTCTTTATATCTTTAGACATTTTTGAGATTTAATATTTATAGACAACATTTAGAAATTATAAAAATAAGACATCATTATATATCTATTAAGAGGAAGGAACAATTGAACTGTAAATAATTTAATGCTTGGTTAAAGTAAAAGTTAATAGATTTACTTTTTTATCATTCTATAATCATAGGTATCTATTTAATATTTTATGTTGGTATCTTTTAGGTTATAAATTTACCCATGAATGATGTATTGAATGAAATAATAGTTTTTTACTTTGGTATAAACAATGTGGTATGTGATATTATGGTAATGGTTTTAAAAGAATTTAAATTTTTTATAAAGGTCTATGAAACAAAAATTGAAACACAAAATGACTATCACGATACGCACCACAATAGATTTTTATGGGAGTGCATCAAAAAAGAAACCTCAATTATGAAACATTTCATATTATGGGGTTGTCGAATGAATATTTTATTAGATTACTACGAACAAGGTCATGTTTCAATGATGAAATACAATTGGTTTTATTAAATGACCAAAAATCCATTCGTATAGATAATTTTGTATTTAGAGTGATTGATTAGAACATTAAACTTCATACTGATAAACCTTATATTATTGCATCATAAACTAGATAGGTATTTTATGTAACTAAACCTATAAAAAACAATTTGGTGTTATTTTTTTATGTCATTATAATATATAATTTTAATGAAGTCATGGATAAAAATGATGTTGTAGATAAACATGTCAATATTTATTTTAATGTTTACTTTGATTACATAGATGATTCAATTGTTAGAATAGATTGTGAACTAGAAATTGTCATAGAGAACACATAGCATTGACACATTCGTTTGTATTTACCTGATATTATTTTAATACGATATGTGTTTATTTAAACATTTATACATGATATCATATTAAATAGTACTTTACACAATCCAATTGCACAAGATATGATGTGTTTTTTTAATAACGTGTTTATAATGAATTAAAAATATAAAACATTATAGTATACACAAAACTTTTTAAAATGAAATATTGATTTTTTTATGTTCCTAGAATATCATTTTTTATGAAAAGTAGAGCCCATATATATTTCTAAAAACGTGAATGTCATGTTCATAAAATTCTATCTAGATTCTTCATATATGGGTGGTTATAGAAGACTCTAGAACACTAAACCTAAGGAAACCAAATTTTTAGAAGACATATATCATTTTTTTGTATAGTCTGGTTAAGTTTGAAATGATTATATTAATGGAGGATCAAAAATATAAAATCACGATACTTCACATATTCCATTAAAAATATTTTTAGCACTACGTTCATGACACAGTAAGTCCATATGAAACTGATAACCTATGCATGAAAATCAGTCTCACTACACTACCCATTTACATGGAGGAATAGATGTAGATTATATAATGAAACCATTAACCCCATTAACTGTAGAAGATAATTCATTGATGTTCTACCCTATTTTCAAACATTCCTCTAATTCATTAATGAAACCAATGGGTTATAGAAACATTTTAAAAAAATAAATAATTATCCAAAAATATGATGATAATTCCATAATAACCTAGGATTTATAAGTTTTAAATTAGGCTAGGACTAAAAATTATAGAACCAAAAATTGTAAGTGAACAAACAATGAAAACATTAGTAAAATCCAACAGAAATACCAATTTGAAAAAAAATTTATATAAGTATGTAATCCCATAATTTCTATGAAATATATAGTATTAAATTTGTAAAAAATGATATCTAATCAAATATTGATTTCATGATCTGCTCGGGTGAATAAAATTACACCTATTTTGATACATATCCAATTTTAGGAATGTATATTTTAATGTTAAATTTATTTAATGCTTTATATGAATGGAAATATTGTGGATTAGTCTGAATTTTTTACTTTTACTATGTCTAGTATAGACATTTAATCATAATTGAGGTAGTCATGAGCATAATGGAGTCCAAGATGTTTGGAAGTTTGAAGATATTCTCAATATTCTATATCCAACATTCTGATTCATGGTAACCTTATTTCCCATGATTGATAAAGGGGTTTTAATTTAGAAACTCTAGAACTAGGTCCCTAGATTGATCTAGGTTTTGAGGAATAGAATGATTTATAGTAAAAATAGATGAGATTATTGAACACTATAATAAGTGATTCAAATTATTGTGAATCACCCACAAATCATCCTTTAGAATATATTGATACATGGTGAGGAAGGAACTCTAAAATAGTAATAGATGTGAAATATATATAATATACATTTCAACATTAAAAATAAAATTATAAAAATCTACAACAATGTGAAAAAATAACAAAATACCATTAAACCCCTATGAATACTATATGAATATAATTCATTTCATTATCAATAATATAAAATAGAAGGAAAAACTAAATTCAATAACCACATATATAATATATGAAAATATCTTATTTCTAGTGAAATCAATTTATTTAGAAAATTAAGAAATTTCTTTTATGAAATAACCCCTTGTATAGTAATATATAAACTATAAATTATGTGAAAATAAATTTTAACATCAGGATATTATCCAAAAATATTTATAGAATCCACTATATTTGACTAAAATAGAAACATGAAAATAGTTTTTATTAGTTCATAATTATTAATGATAGTTTAAAAATAGTTCACAATTCTTGAAACTCTAAATAATATTTAATGAAATCTAATAAAACCAAAATTCATGAAATTTAAAATTTATATGTTAAACACCAATGATTTAATTATAAAATTCAAAACAAAAAAATATAAAATAATAATATATCACATAAAATCTTTCCTAACACCTACCCATTAAAAATATAATGTGAACATAAAGTATTATAAAGAAAAAATAAATAAAAATATCAAAATTTTGTAAAATTAAAAGCCATGAAGGTTTTGTTCACACCATCTGAAAAAATATGAGATAACTATTCCATGTATACTAGATATTTTCTAGAACCGACATTAATTCACATGAACTTCTTCATAAACCATACATAATAATCTTTCAGATATGATTTTCTTCCCATTCTTCACCCTGAAACAGGTTTTTTTAGAAAATAACTCATTGAACATCAATAGAAAATTGAGAAACAAAAATAATTAAAATAAAACATAGTATTAATTGAGGTTAAGGGTTATCATTGGGATATGGTAATCCCAAAAACCCCTAGTAATACAAGGTTCAATATTAATAGTGTTGGGTATACATATCCTCATACATATATCTTTAGACTTGAAAGTCCTATAACATTCCCACCGTGAATCCCAAAAATATATAATCAAAATTGGAATTTGATAAAATTATATAAGGATCTAAGAAAAGATGATATTACAATGTTTCTTCTCATCAGTGATAGTTTTATGTTACAATTGTAATATTTTACATTTTCATTATTTCTATTTATCATATAATATTATTTTAAATATCCAGGTCAAAATTTCTGATTATGATATTTTTAGAAGAAGAATAATTCATATAAAAGAATAACGTATTAGAGATTTAGGCATGTATCCTTTGAACACCACTGTAAGTACAGTTTATGTGTGGAAATTGTGTTCTCTTATATTATTTATCTTATTGTCCTTCGTTTTATTTTTTCATCTATGTTATTTTAGACTACATTATCGAGGAGATGATTGGATTATGATACAGAGGCAGATATTATGGTGGGGCGTAGTGGTAAAACTGAATCTACTATTCAACCTACCGTTATGTTTCTTCAATCACTATGAGGTCATTTACTTTATCCTCCCTTAATCCCACTTCGGTCACCAGAAGGTCATCCTATGATTATTCCATATTCATATTTTTCGTACCTCCCTTTTTTATATCCCTTTATACTTACACTCACACAGGATGGTAGTTTTCAGCCTCCTAAGCCACTTTATTACCCATTCTCACTATCCAATGTCTAGGTAATTGACCCCCACCCCTTTCATCCCACTGCCATATCCATATCCATATCTACCCTCATCTACATAGGGTTGTCTATCATGTTTTCTCCCTTCATCAGCACACTTATCATCATCAACTATACATAATACTCCTACTATAGATATCCCACCTACGATAGAGGATACCCCCCCTCCTCTATATGCAGCTCTTCAGGGGTCGATAGATCTCCCATCTACTAGTATGTGATTAAACATTACTAGTAATGATTAATAATAAATTCATATAGATTATTTTCCCTTACTAATTATTTTCCATGATTTTATAAATCCTCTACTATATGATGATGTCAAACAAAAATATGAGAGGTTTGGAATTAATTCATACAGCTCATAGTTCAATACAATGATTATAGTTCTATAATTGAAAAAAATGAAAAGGTATTTAAAATATTTATAGGTACCCCTTCTAAACATAACAATATCATCCCGTTTCAACCAATAAGTTTTAGGTAAGATGGAGAACAAATAAAGATCAATGTATGGGTAGATATTTGGTAAAGTAGTGTTAATCAAATATTATATATATTAATTTATAATAATTTTTTAACAAATATTATTTCCAATGCATCTCTGATATAATTTTCCCAATGTAAAAAATGAAAAGCCACAAGATTAATGTAATTGGGTTATAAATGGTGAGCATACAAGTATTACTTGAATGTTAGATGGAAAGATAGAGTTGATACAGATCTTGAAGAAATACCAGTTATTCATTATTTCCCAATATCACAATACAGATATATGGTCAGATATTGAAAGAATCCAGAGATTATGGTATTAGTTAAATATTTATAATCATTTATTTATTTGAAAATGATTTTTAATGTATAAATTACTTTTATTTATTTATATTAGTGAAATTATATAATTTCTTATTTATAGGATAAATATGACATAAATAAAAGAAATAAGAGTGAAATAAAATACATTAAAACTCTTGGACACAATTCAATCCTAGATCATAATTAAGAATATGTAATTTAACAATTAGAATATTCAAATTTATTTTATTGGAATATGGATTTATTACCTTTATTTCTTTTCTCTATCAAATTGTTTTGTCTTTTTATAGTTTTATGTTTTTAAAAAATACCTTTTCATTTATTTAGCTTCCTTTTCTAGTTAAATTTTATCATCTTATAAAACTTACATGATATCAAATATATAAATGATAAAATCCAAAGGTAAATTATCCATATACCCCATGAATTCAAAGTATTCATATTTAACAAATTTAATTTTTTTACATTCCTCCTACTCAACACATCTAGGGTCAAATTCTTCTAAAGTATTATGCTTATCAATTTTTTTTCAAAAAACAACTACATTTATTACAATATAGATGTGGTTGATCTTTCATCAACTACTTCAAAGAAGTTAATTTCCTTGATTTAATATCCTTCTTATTCTTTTTTTAAAAATTATGGTTATAACCTCTATGATGGAACTAATTATAATAACATATATTTCCTTGAACTAAGAAACAAAATGGATGTTTTGTTAAGGATAGAAACTAAGTTGAATGGGATACCTACATTTGTAAACCCAGACCAATAAAAAATAGAAGAAAACGAAAAATTATTGTCATGACAAACTCCCACAATAAGTGATAGGTTGGGAAGTCCCCCCATAAGGACAAACATTATCTCTTCATCTTCGAGATTGACCCTCACTTGATCTCATTGTATAACACAATTAGACATATCCCTCTCTTTATCGAGGTACTCCACTATAAATAGAAGGTTATATTTATTTCACTTCCATTATAAATTAATGGCCATCCTTATATTTAGTCAAAGAAAATGGATGAAATCTACCACCTCAACTAAACCATCAAGTGAATGGTAAATTTATGTATTTTTGATTGTTTCTCTTGTATTCACATGCCTAATTATAAAACCACATACTATAGATTCTAACATCCATGTATGTAACTAGATCATCATATACTTCTACATTAATCTTCTATATCCCTTTAGATTAATATGATATATCCCTTGAAACACCATGTTCACACCTAAAGAAGCATATTTTGACCTTATATAGACCATTAGAATTAGTTAACTGTCAAAATCCCTTATTTATGCTAGAAATTCCATGCCATATATGAAACTCCACATGGTCACTTCTCCTATAATTTGATTCTACTTCCTCTATAGCTAGAGTGGAACTGACCTTTCCATGGGGAAGATGAACTGCTCCATTTTAGTTCTATAATTTTCATTTTCAAAAAAAAATTATAGAAATTCAAAAAATTTAACCAAAAAACAATTCTCAAACCAAAACATATTATATATCACTTAATAAATTTTCTTAGGTTAAGTGTAGAAATATCCTACTAAAATACCATTCTTGAGGCTTTCACCAATGTCTACCAACAAAATTTTGAGCATTATATTTTGATTATATCTTATTTAATGTGTTTGTATATTCCTCCACTATTCTTACAATCTCAAAATCCCCACTAAGAAAAAATCTTTCAAGAGTCCAAAAATCTAAACAATTATTTTTCAAAACCATAAATCCTTCCCAATGACTTCATGGAATTTCTCCTAAGAAAACAGGCTCAACCACCATTTTAATTTCTTGAAGTCCCATCTATAATCTTTTCTCTAGTATTATGACCAAGGTATAATTAATTCTAAATTCATATGTTCCTAAAAGTCTTTACTAATAATATAAAATGTAGAATATTTTTAGTAAATCTGGATCTACATAAACCCTAAGAAATAAATTCAATCAAAAAAAACTTCTAGAAATTCTGGAATCATCAAACAGTCATAATCCCATTAAAATAATTTTTGGAACAAGAGATACATTTCTCAATGAAACCAAGGAATAAACTAGTCCCTTTCTCCCCCTAAATCACATCCTAGTTCTGATCCATCAAAGTATCACCCCCATTATAAATGGCATTCTGAAGCTTTAATGATATTCTATATGTATCTATCCCAAATATAGAAACCCAAATTTTTTTATTTCCACTCCTTTTCAATGAAACAAACATAGGACTTGGGGTTGTCCCTAATTTAGAATTTACATGGTGGTATTACATTTCCCAAATATTTTTTATGTTAGATACAAAACAGACCACCCATTCTAGACTTGGAGTTTATTTGCATGATCTTTCCTTAAATGGAAATGGAACAACCTTGATCTAAAAGGTATGATACATGTTTAATAAGATTCAAAAATATTATACCGATATTTTTCGAACATAAAACCTAACAATTAAATAAGAATAATTTTGACTCAAGGAATTATTCATTGGTACTCCATAGGCTTACAACCTACTTTTTCAAATTTTGAAACTCCACTTCTAAACACCAGATTTCCATGCTCGATTTATATTATGCTCAACAACTAATAGAAAAATATCCAATAAATTAATGTTAGTATACTTCTAGTATTAGGATATTGTTGACACTCCTTTTTTAATAAAGGAACACAAAACGATTAGGAATAATAACATTAGATATCTTAAAGTATCAAAGAAATTTAATGGAAGTAAAGAAATATAGTTCAAGGGATCTAAACAACATATCTATGCATAAGAAGGCCAACACAGATCCTTCCCTTTCAACATAAATTCATAGGGACCTATGCAACACATATACACATCAAGTAGCCAATGCAGGTCCAGCATGTGCATCCCAATTCATAGCCCCCTATACCAAGTACCTACACTGAGTACCTATGACACATACTTACCCGACAATATAATTTTCGCACCCCTACGTGGAATAGCTATTATATGGAGCTATACCAAATACCTACGTGGATAACCTCATTTCGACTGGCCCATCATTACATAAAAATAGGACCCTTGGGCTCCCCATTTTTATAACTGAAAAATTTGGAAGAACTCCTAAAAATCCAATTGTGTAGCTCATTTTCCTAAGTCTCGCAAATTTTCTCAGGTAGCTCTCTAAAACACGAAAGAAATGAAAATTAGATCGGATATGAAAGATCAAGGTCTTTTAATAGATTTTAATACAAAAAATATGATTAAAGACCCTCCTTTCATAAGGATAAGTCATCTACAAAATGTCCTTTCCTTAATAAAATACATTTGACGGATGATTCCAAGGACATCATGTGATACCCAGGGTTCTTAAGTTAAAATCTCACCAAATTTTTGTTGTCCGTATTCTATTTCCCAAGGCATATCAAGATTTCATAGGATTTTCCATCATGTGTTAAACATTTTCCAATTCTTCTTAGGACCTACATGGTACACCTACAGAGGATACCTACATAAACCACCTATGCATGAAATCCTTGAAGGCCTATTAAAATCCCCTTAGGGTAGGTATTCTCCTTCCTTAGATCCATTTTCTGAAATGGACAAAGCTGAAAGCTCCACAAAACCCTCCTGAATGACCAAACCATTAGTCATGACATATGAGTGTGTCTCCCATTTGGGTTCGTATTTCTATAGTCAAAGGTTTCCCATAATTTTCTTATAAGGGAGTCAGGATCCTTGGGGTGTATATTGGTCTATATATCTATAGTCACATAGATATTTACCATAGATACAATGTTGGGATGTTACTATTTTGTAGGATTAGGGTTCAGGACATTCCCCCACCCTTCTATTCTCTAAAACCCAGAATCTCTGGTCCTTATTAGTGAAGGTGTGGTTTACGCTTTCATTTCCTTTTGACATAGAAAATGATATCCTCTTTCCACTATGGGACTGGTTTTAGGGAATCCCTCCTATATAAATCCCCTATCATTTCAGACAAGACACAATGACCTTCACCTTCATTTCACATTTAAAGGTTCATTGATCTGCACCCTCATCCACCATCACACTAGATTCTTTCACTATAGACTAGACCTCTACCATTAGTGGAGGAGAAAGTGTGTGGTTTTCTGATTCATTCACATTCTTTTGTTTCTCACACTTAGAATGAATTAATTGGGTTTATATATTTTTATGATCAAAACATCCTCACAATCCACCTAATATCTTGATCTACAATACCACTGATTCCCACCATAATTGGGATATGTATGAAGCCTTCACCTAGGGCCTGAGCTCAATGGAAATCCTTCTCATGAGTCTAACCATAATTATCTTAGTTTAGGCATCCCCTTTATGAATAGTCCCCAAATTATGTCCCCCTTGAATCTCCATGAGTTAAGAAATCTCTTGTGGACCCTTTTATAAGTGCATCCTCTTTAGGAGTATGCCCAAACCTACTTCTCTTAAAAGGATATACTCCCCTTCAAGACATGCCGAACTTCGTGGGCTTTGATTCCCATCAAAATGGGATATGTAGGATGCCTCTCTAAGGTTCAAACCGAACACTTAAAATCAACTCTATTCTCACTGGGAAAAATTCCTATCAGGGTTTAATCCAAATTGGAAACTCATATCCTTTAAAGGTTCCTTGGTCTTCTAAAGTATAAGTCTCACACCAAGCTTTGACTAGGCACCTTTCATCTAGATCTCATCACCACATGACATTAAACCATATGGTTAGGTCCTTATCACATGACCTTAAAAGTTTGTATGTGTACCATTAAGTGACACTAAACTATTAGGGGTTTGTTTCCTTTTAAAAGGATACATAGCTAGCCCATTTATAGGTATGATCTCAACATCAAAAGAACTTTCTTTTAACTATATGACCATAAAGTACAGATTACCCCGCTATGTGTCTTAAAAACTAGCATCATCTTAACTACGATTAAATAATATCTAAATGGCATATGAGAGGATACCATGATGAAGAACCTAGGATATATATATATATCTCTATTGATGAAGAACCTCAAATACATATAGATGATTTTGAATTCCACACAAACTAATAATTGATTGAAATTTTCAAGGGAAACTACATTATTTTTGGTGAATTAATAAGGATTCATGAACATATCTTAAATATATAAGAGAGTCCCATAGTATGCAATAATTTCCCCCAAAAGGTGAGATGAGCCCAAACTCCCATCCTCTCGACCAATGTGAGTTCTTAAGTATCGTAGGTCAATAAAACTAATGAATGACTGTCTTTGGAAAGCAGGTTGCTTTGGATACAGAATCATTGGGTGTTTCTAGTTTCATAAATAAATCTGATGGAAACTGTCTGGATATAATGATTCCTAACCATAACACACGTTCTGGGGGAAACAAAAAATGGTGATCCTGACATGACTCTTTAACCAAAGTGATAGGTTATTCGATTAAAAATAATCTATAAAATAGATGGTCAGATTCTCCATCAATCCATTTTTTCACCCATACGCAAACAAAAAATGGTGAACCCAACTTGAATCCATAACCAAGATGATAGTGTTACCCATTTTTTAGGCCCTTTTCAATTGATAAAAGAGGGTCATGCAAGAGAATAAATCATGCATGTGTTCATATAAAGGATGATTCCTTACTAAAGTTCATTGTTTGTTTTTTACATATATACAAGTACCTTCTTTCTAGGAACTCCCTTTATTCCAAATGGATTCCTACATATTTCCACTGATGAATACCCCAGCTATTGTTCAAGATGAATCCTCATCCACTCAAAGGACTTTATCACCAACTTAGCATCTTGAAAGCTTAGTATCAAATTCATTGCTCTGAGAGTAATGTCAACATGGTACTATCCCAAACTTGGAGGCCTCCCGATAGGCCCTCCAACTCGGGAGTAACACATTTTAGTCCATTCAACTATGACTGGTGGTCCATAAGAAAATAGTTCCAACCACCATATTTAGCCATTTCGGGAGTTTATACCTATAACACAATCATAAATCCCTCCTCTATTTTAGGCAGGTCAACCAAAAGGCCACCCATTTCCTTGTCTCAAAGACACATGGGTACTTCTCGAAGGCCCATTCCAACAATCACTACTGCCAACGTCGTATGAAAACAAACCCTCAACATTATGAGGGTGTTACCTTCAACTATCTGGCCCAAGTCCCTCAGAATCAGGAATGAAAGATGAACCATCGAGGACAATAGCCGGATAGCAGGGTGTAAGTTACTTACTTTTCTACCTCCAACAAAGTCCATCAACCCATCTTTATGGAAAACAACAAACAGTCACATAAACTCGTCCACCTTAACTATTCCATCTAGCAGACTCGTCTAGCGACACCCAACCAATTTCATCATTCAAATATGGTGGAGTACCGTGAGAAGGTACATACACTTTCTTATAGTCTATCATCTTATCAATAGACTCTTCCAATAGTATTCAAGGAAACCCACGAACCAAATGTGGTGTTAATTTTCAAGCAAGCACATACACCCACTGGTATCCATCAAGCCTACCAATAGTCTCGTTTGCAAGAACCTATAAAAGTTAGTCGGAATGTTCCGATGTCAAACTTGGAGAATACATAACTCTCTACCCCCAGAAACAATTATTGTTAGTATCCAATGACAAGAAAGGGAGGATAAGAGTAGGTACATACACCTACTCCATATACAGAATGGATATATATTCTTGTTCCGATAGCTGAAGTCAACAAGAAAATTTTAGAAATGGTGAAAGGGAAGAGGTAAATCTCTATCAGTATTTTTAATATTTTCTAAAATATAATAACAGCAACTTCAATAGTACCACAGGGACATAAACATAATTCTATCCCCACACGTGGGATAACTCATCAGTATACCACCCTAGATAAGATGGACACGATTGTTAGAGTCCAAGAGGGTTATGGTGAATATTCCGCTACATCATACGAACAACCATATTGGGCACATGCACTCATTATAATTTGAGATAATTGGCCAATTCTGATGGCCACTTCAAGGCAGGAACATACACTTGCCCGTGACAACCACTTCTCCTAGTAAGTGGCCCTAAATGTGTGTAATAAGGCATCTAAGAAGAATTCTCACCAAGAACAATTGTATAATCAAGAGTCGATCTATGATATGGATCCTCTTAATGCTGGACTTCTTGAATCCCTCATCCATTTATATATTATAGCTCAAGATCCTATCCTCCCATTACTATATTATGGGATTAGTATTAGTAATTATGAAGTTCCTCATCGGACACTTCATCTATAAGGCTTGTTTCAGGACAATTCAGTCAATCTGAAGAACTTATCTCTAGATGGGAGCCACAAAAAACCATCGTGTGGCCAGAAGACCAAAGAGAAATAGGATTTATCCCTTATTTTAATCCGCCATTTTGGTTATCCCCATGATGTAATTCACTAAGAAATTTCTCTTCGTAGTAGTGTTTCACATTGTTAAGACAATTCTCCAAATGACAACGTAATGATGAAAAATACCTCTTATCTTGAGGCACTTGCAAACATAAGTCCAATCATGTATGATGCATTTTTATTAGAAGGAGAAATAATTTCTAAACCGAAAGAAAACCTAAGGTTATGGTTATTCTCCTAACCTCCCTTGGGTCATTTTCCTTCTAATTTAGCAGATGAATCACCAACTCATTCCACTGCTTATGATAAAGCAATCAGGAATATTCTACTGTAGTCAGACCAAGTTGAGAAAACTATAGATAAATATGAATAGGATATGTTGAATATGAGAAATTAGCTGGTTAAGGGTGAAATACCAATCATGTTATAGCATTTGGTAATCTCTCAATACAACATTCCAGAGATGTTGGTGGAAGATTGTATTCATGATATCCAACTCAATATATGGAAGACACTTCCTCATCATAAAGCCAATGTATTACCATATAATGATTATGAAATTCATGTCATGGTAATAGAAGGGTTTCACACCAAATTGACTTGCCATATCTCTAGGTTTCTCGAAATCCAAAGACAGAGAAGCAATAGGAGGCCCATGAACATGCCTGCCAAAATGCTTCAAAATGGTTGTGACAATTGATCACAGAAACTCCATATGGTGTTTATATTAAAGGATGGGGTGGACATAGAGAATTCTATTTTATAGCACTCCAAAATCCACAAATCCTTACAAAATGGTCTCATAAAATGTTATTTCCCTAGGATGGATTCAAAAAATAAATTGTGTTCACGACCAAAGAGATGCTTAGTAAGAACAGACCATGATCGGTTTTCACCAAAGTCAGTCCCAAAGAGAGAAAGATATTGAAATGGTTCTGTATCAAGAATTTGAAAAAATAGATCATGATTCTCTCTTAGAGGATGTTATCCATTATATTGCACAAATGTATGAAATAACACAATGGTCTTCTAAAACATGTTATTTAAATGGGTGCTGAATAATGCACCCGACCAATGTTCGTACACAAATTTGTAAAATCAGAAGAGCAGTTGTGCTGATATCAGCCATAGAAATTCAGGAACTAAACTTTCTTGCATGGATAGGGTCTTTTTTAACCCAACAATTTGAGTCAAAAAATTGATCCTGAAGGTTTGCGAAGGAAGAATAGGAGCATTCATGTCCTATAGGGATGGGGTCTTTTTCACATCCACAATCCCTTCCTCAGCGGAAGTCAGTTTTCACCCAATTAGGGAAGAATCCTCAAAGTGAATGTAAAATTTAACTATATACGGATTCCCTAAGGATTATTGTCTATAAAAAAATTTCAAAAAAACCAAAAAATTTGAGAACAAAGTCTCATGGAAGACTAAGAAGAAGGAAATTTCATAAAGATACTGATAGAATTCCATCAATGTGTTATGTGTCAGTAAATGTCATTAATACCATCTTGGAAGATCCTCCAAAAAATGTGTCCAGTTTAGAGGAATCCAAAGAGGATGTTCATGTTCTTGATATTGTCCACATTGAAGAAAATGGATAAACCACGCGTACCAAAAATAAGAGCCTTTCACAGAATCAAGGTATACCCTCAAATAATCCACTTCCACCTTTTCACAAGGCACCTAATGGAAAAAGTTAAACTATGTATTACCTTCCCCTATAGAAGTTCTATCCCTTTTTCTTAAAGAAATCATTTCCCAGCAAGAGGAGGAGATAAAAGAGTTGAGAAGACTTAATGTAGAGTTACTCTGAAGTTGTATTACCACCATACATGCTCCTCATGTAGATCCTTAGCTTTTACTTCTAGTAAGAGATCCTCAACAATGAGTTTTTGTTGCAACTACTAAGGAAAATAATGAATTTACTCTATTAGGTACACATCCAGAATAGGGTCAATTTTATCCTTACAGGCTTGCCCCTATGGGTTATTCAAGACAAACACAAGCTGTACCACCACCAGTAGTCCTATCAGTTGCTGCACCAGCTTTGTATCCAGTTGTTGTACCTATACAGGTCCCAGTTCAACCAAATATTCCTCAAATTTCTATTAATATTATTAATTCATTTATAACTTTATTGGAATCTATGGAAGGATGGCACACACTGATACAATTGGAAAAGACAGCTATCCCTGAATGGGTTGATCTGATTCCTCCCCCACCAAACTTTGTGAATAACACATTTACAATCTATAACAGTTTGAGAGATCTAGAACAACACATGACACATTTTTTTCTCTCGTTGGGATCCTATGATGGGGACCCCTCAAAAACAAGAAGTAGTGAAGATCATATGTTTTGTGAAATAACTACAGGGTTTAGCCTTTGTCTGGTAAACAAGTTTTCAGTCTAAATCTATTACTAGATGGGAAGACCTGTGTTATAAATTCTTTTTACAATTATGTTCAATGTTAAAGAGGACAAAAATATTCAATATTATGAATTGAAAATAAATATAAAATGAAAAACTTTGAAATTTCATTTCTTATTGGAAAGGATTAACATACTCCTTGAATATACCACTCTCTCCAGAAGAATTTCTAACCATTTGTGTTGAAAATATCCATGATGAGTTGCATAAACCATTAATACATGTGACATACAAAGGAGGGTTTATAGATTTGAATTTAATTTCTCAACATGTAGGAAAATTCATAAATGATACTATAGAAAAATATTGAGTAATACCATCAACTATGGGAAGGAGAAAAAGAAAAGGATAGGTTGTTGTAGTTACACTCAAGAAAGAAACTATACTTTATTCTACTTCAACGCCTTCATCATACCATAGGGCTTCACCTCCTGATCGTTATCAATAATGACTGCCATGTCAAGATGATAAAAAATATCAAAGGTGGAGATATTTTGAAGAGTTAATAAACAAGGTCTATTCTTTTCCAAATGACTAAGTCTCTAGATACTTCATCTTAGCATTGTAAAAAAATTAGTTCGGTTTCCAAGGCCTAATAAACATAATAAAGATGGAGATAAATACATTCCAAATTAATTTCCCTTCCATTAAATGTTGGGGAACCCCATTCATGAGTGTTTTGTTTTCAAAGATCTCCAACAAAAAATGGTGGACTCTAGATAAGTGAAACTACAAAGATCATCAATGTAGGTAGCATGTGTTACTGTTACAAATCCAGAGGAAGAATTTTACTGGAAGAAATTAAAAGGTAAGAATGCGTAGAAGTTTGATGATTGTATTGTCATGAAAACAATCAATCAAACCCATGTCATTTTATAAATAAAGTTGAAATAATCAATAGTTCCTCATGTCACTTTCACTACAAACAATCCATATTCATTAATATATAAGTCATCCAAAATCCAATCCTCAAAGAAGAGACATGGTATGAAGGATAAAGAGCAGTCATAAGAATATGAGCTCATGTTAAGGCAAAATTTTCCTTGACTATGGAATATTTCATTCCATATGTTTCAAAAGCATAGACACCGCCCCTCTAAATGGAACAACAAGAATCAACCATCTATGTTGAATCTTCATCAGATGAGGAGTTGATCTTTTGTTCTGTTAGCATTATCCACTTAATGGACCCCTATGAAAATGATGATTCTAACAATGAACCTGAATTCCCTATACTTGATTGGGGAACTAGGGGATGAAGTCACCAAGGTCAAGGATACAGGGGAAGACGTGGGTATGCAAGAAGCCGATATTTTAATTACACCCCTACTCAAACCTTTTATATAATAGAAAATCATGGGATATCCCTTCAGTGAGATCATCAAGAACAAGGGAATTCTCCCACACATGAAAGGGTCGGCCACGACATGATCATATTGGATGAATGATTAGAGTCTATACCACCACTTTCTCAATAGGTGGATAGATTTAGTTAGCCTAATCTCCCAATATCAAATGTATTTTTTGCTTCTACCCCAACATATGTCCAGATACATCAATATCATCAACTTCTATGGCCCCTGCAAAATAGTATCTCTATGGTAGAAAACATAGACCTTTGGACCATAAGTATGATTTTTTGAAGCAACTGGACCAATTACCATCCAAGTTATTAATATTAGATGCACTAAATCTATCAAAGGGTCTTTGGGAAGCACTTATTGAGGATATGTCAAGACCTCATGAGTTTGAAACCGAGGTTTCTACTGCTGAAGTATACTGTATAGAGAATGATCCTGTAAAATGTCATGAAGTTATATATTTCATGAACCAAGATAAGGATGATGTTTTACATGGACACATCAGGCCCTTGTATTTATCTAGAAATATTAGTGATATAGACATATGGCTACCCTTCATTGATAATGGCTCAGTAGTCAACCTCATTCCCATATGTACACTTTGTCAGTTTGGTCTCACTGAATATGAATTATCTCCCTCCACTTTGATGTTTCAAGGTTATGAAAATAATGAAAAATAACCTATAGAAGAGATTACACTCAAAACATAGTTTGGGGATCTTGTATCTAATTTAGATTTCATGGTTTTCTGATAGAACATAGCTTTTAACATTCTTTTTGGAAGGCCTTGGCTATATCAACATGTAGCCATTCCTTCATCATACCAAAAATGTCTCAAGTATTTATTCAATGTTCAAATTGGTAAATTTCATTACGATAAGGATTTGTTAAAAATTTGTGAATCTCATTATATTATGGTGGTGTTCTATCACACAAAGAGAACATGTTCTTTGGAAAAAGATATAACAAGAATCAATTCTTTTAATGGTATGTAAAAGATCCTAGTTAACCCATTCAAGCAACTCAATGCAGATTACATGCTTCCTATCAATCAAATTGAAAGGGTAGACCCAAATCAAATCACTCGTTCAATGGATTCCATAATTTCAGTTTTGGAAATTGAGCCTAAAAGCACAGGGGAAATTATTGTTTTATCAAACAGTGATGGAATCCTAAATGGAGATATCTTCATTCCATCTATGGAACTTTAGCAAGTCCATAATTCATGATTCAGGATAGAAGAATTTGTTTCCTTAATAGAGAAAGATAGGGATGGTGATTCCTAACCCGTAATTCTACCTTCAATACTCCAGGAAGACCCTTAATTACCAGTAGGGTCACAAATGGTTTCCTATTCTTCAAAATTTCCAAATACCAACTCCTCCCCTAGCTTTGAAATTATTTCTTCTTCACCTACCCTTCATGTAGGGGCAGAAGAACTGATATGTGAGGAAGCATAAGAATATAAAGACCTTAGGGACACCCCTATAGTATTTTAGGAAAATGTTTCTACCTCTATGTATGATCTTAGAGAAATAAATTTGGGTATAGAAGAAGATCCAAGCCCCACTATAATTAGTGTGTCCATGACTTATGAAGAGAAAGAGGTGTATACTTAATTTATAAAGCAACATAAAGATGTGTTTTCTTGGAACTATATAGAAATTCTATGCTTTGACCCTGACATGGCCACCCATCATCTGGGTTTTCCATAAGAGCATCGGAGATTTAAGAAGGTAGTGAGAAGAACACACCAACCCCTACCTCCAACATTGATGCTGAAGTCATCAATCTTATAAAAGATGACTTTATTAGGGAGGTAAAATATCAAAAATTGATAGAAAATATTTTCCCAGTGATAAATAAGAATGGTAAAATTAAATATTTAATTTATTTATGAGATCTCAACATGCATTTTCATGAATATGACTTTCTGATCCCAATCACAGAACATTTGATTAATGCTATAGCTGGATACAAAGTTCTCTCCTTAGTGGACGGCTACTATAGGTATAACCAAAACTGAATGGCCCTAGAATATGAGTAATCTATAATTTTTAGGGATCCTTAAGTAATATTTTACTACCAGTTAATTATCTTTGGTTTTAATAATGCCAGTGTGACATATCAACTTGCAATGAATAACATTTTCAAACCTTTCTTTGGGAAATTTATTGAATGATATTTGGATGATCTAATGGTTAAGTCCATACAATTTTATGATCACTTGATTTATCTAAAAACCATATTCAGTAAGCTTCGGTAGCATAATTTTAAGAATAACCCCTTGAAAAATTCTTTTGGGGTATCCTTTGGAAAATTTCACGTTTTTTTGTATGTCATTGCAGCATCGATGTCGATCCAAAGAATACTAATGCTATACAAGCAATATCACCTCCTCAAAACTTAAAATAGTTTAGAGGACATCAAGGAAACGTGGCCTATATCCGATGATTCATAGCCAAATTGGAAAGAAATTGTTTTCCCTTCACAAAATTAATGAAGAATGAGGTCACATATCAATGGAAAAATGACTACCAAGAAGAATTTGATACCCGCAATAAATAATTATTGAGCCCACCAGTATTGATGCCACCTGTTTATAGAAAGATTCTCATTCTTTATGTGACAGCCTTAGATAAATCACTGGGTTCTTTATTTTCATAAAATAATAATTCTGGGAATGAGAATATTTTTTACTATCTCATTCAAACCATGCTCGACGTAGAGACTCGATATACAAATATCTAGAAAAGATTCCTAGCATTAATTTTTTTAGTTTAGAAATTGAGATACTATTTTAAGCATCATGAGTTATACTTGGTATCTCAGAATAACGTGCTCAAATTTATCCTCAGTTGTCCTATGATTACAGGACATCATGCATGGTGGGTGGTCATTCTGTAACAGTTTGATATATAGTTTGTGCCTAAAAAAGAAGTAAAAGTCCAAGATTTAGTAGACATCCTTGTTGAGCACTCATCTATGGAAGAGACATTATTGAATTCTGAATTTACTAATGAATAAATCTTCTCTATTCAAGAAAGTCCTTAAATATGGAAAATATACTTTGATGGTGTTCTATAAGTCCAATGAGGAAGATAATGGAAAACCCTAAATTAAAAAAAGTTGGGTTAGGAATTGTGTTTGTCTCCCCATAAAAGACATTGTTTCCATATTCCTTTATATTATCAGAATATGGTACCAACAATGAGGTAGAATATTATGCTCTCATTGCAGGCTTGGAATTCAAACTCCAAGTACCAATAGATTACCTGGAGGTTAATGGTGATTTAAAATTGGTAAACAAACAAATTAAGTAGGATTATGCTATTAAAAAAGAAAAACTAATTCCCCTCTGTGATTATGTTTAACGTTTAATTGCATAATTTTTCTCAGAATCAACATTGTTTTACATCCCGCAGTCACAAAATGTCTAATCTGATGCACTGAAAAATATATCCACAACCTTGGTAGATCCAAATCAGGAAAAAAAATAATTATCATTTCTCAACGTTGATTGGTTTCACCTTCTTTCCAAACCAAAACAAAGGAAATCAATGAAATCGTTCCCATTTCTATGCTATATGGCCATATCATGGGATGGATGACACCCATCATGGAATATCTCTAAAATAGATTACTTCCACCAGATAGAATTAAATGAGGACATATCTAGTGATGAGTAGTTAATTTCACTCTTTATGATGGCCCAAATCACCATAAGATCTTTTATAGACGAGGATTTAATAGAATTCTTCTATGATGCATTGATGGGGAAAAAACCATAGCTGTCATGAAAGATGTACATGTATAACCCTGTGGTGCTCAGTAGTCCAGGCATAAGCTTTATGATCAAATCTAAAGGCTTAGATACTTTTGGACTTCAATGACACAATATTTCATAGATTTCACTAAGAAGTTGTATCCATTACATATGCATGCCGACTTCATTCATCAACCCCCATAGTTTCTATATACAACTGAATACTTTTAGACATTTTCTACATGGGGAATGGATGTAGTAGGACCCTATCCTCTAGCTACGGCTAATCAGTTTAGGTATATTATTACTACAACCAATTTCTTCATCAAATGGGATATGAAAATAACTATCAATGAATTTAGAGCCAAAATCATTATTATTTTTTCAAATCTAATATAATTACTAGATTTGGTGTCCCTCATACCATATTGATTGACAATGACACCAATTTATATTCTGTTGAGTTCAAGAAGATTTATCAAGAGCATAATATCAGATCCAACCATTCATCTTGCTATCATGTAGTGGCCAGTAGACAGAAGCCTCAAAATATTGATCCATAGTGGGAAGGACCTTATTCCATACATAAGGTCTACTGTAATACTGATTATTACCTAATATCAATCGATGAAGAACTTATTACAACTCCAACCAATGAAATATTCTTAAATAAGTACTTTGTGTAATCACGTAGAGTTATGTAATAGTTTCAAGACATTAAAATACATAGAAACCATATACATCCATGCTACATGACGTTAAAATTCATTGAATATTTATATTTATCACATAATTTTAAATTTCACGACATCATTTGTCCTCGATACCTGATATTAAACTGTATGGTTAATGTCTCTTCCATTTGATGTTAAGAAATACCCCAAGATACCACAAATTGTCATTCCTTGTGGTTCTTTAAAAAAATGTGAAACATCCATGTGCAAGAATTACTCACATCATTGCTAATCCTTAGTAGAATATGAGCCCCATTTATCCCTATATTTGAATCAGATCTGCATAGGGACCCCTTTTTAAGAACTACATGTGGCTTGATTCTTTCCCATAGCAAGGTACGTAGTGACACCTGATTTTCTTTCACATTAGTTGACTTACATACTCACCAAAAGATGTTAAACTGCATGGTTCTTTCAGAACTATTTTTGTATTGATTCTCATCCATATGTGATACGTAGAGACGCCCAAATCTCCAATATTGGGCCCAACCATAAAAAAATAAAACATCTCCAATCCTTGTGTTTGTGAGTCAGATCTTCATAGGGAATACCATATTCAAGAACTACATGTGGCTTGATTCTCATTCCAATGAGATATATAGCGATGCCCAGATCTCCAATCTAGGGCCCAACCATAACTAAAAAAGAAGAAGAAAAAATTCCCTTTATTCCGTATGTGTATGAATCAAACCTACATAGGTAATGATTCAAGAACTATGTGTGGATTAATTCTTGACCCAAAAAGATATGTTGTGATTCCTGGGTTTTAACCTAGGCACAACCGTAATTTCTCCATATTTTCATGTCAGTTCATCTTTATCCTTACCACATGATGTTAAACTACATTAAGTACAAAGAACTATATATGGATTGATTCCCATTCTATTAAGATACACAATGACACCTAGATCTCCTATCTCAGGTCAAGCCTCAATTAATAAAAATCCCCCACTCCCTATTTATGGATCAGACCTGCACCGAAAACCTCAAGAGCTACATATGGATTGATTCTCATTTATAAAAGATACTTAGTGAAATCCAGACTTCCAATCATGGACCCATCTACAACATCATGCAATTGATGCCTCTTTTATCCCATGTATGAGGTAGAACTGCATGAGGGGATCAATATGAGTTCTCATTGTATGTATGAAACTTTATTCAAATAAACCCCCAATATTTCCTACATGTGAATTCAATTAAAGTGGGGTAAAATTTCTTTAAGAATTACATGTGTCTTGATTCTTTCTCTTTAAAGATATGTAGTGACACCTGGGTCTTGTCCCCTAGTCCAGCTGCAATATTATTTTTCTTGGAAGAATCACTTAATGTCTTCACTGCATGATGATAAACTTCATGAACCTACAAGAACTATGTGTGTCTTGATTCTCATTCCATCGAGATGCATAGTGAAAACTGGGACTTAAATCTTATTCATATACATGGGATAAAAGAAAATTCTCCATATTCCATATACAATTAAAAATTAATGTAAGAGACCATTATTTTAGGTCCTCTACTTAGAGATCACACTATGGAAACAAAAGATATCCCCATTATACATATGATTTAGATCTATGTAAGGGACTCCAAACTCATGGCCAATATTAATCCAAATATTTATCTTATGTATTAGAAGTTACCCCTTTCACATTTCACAATTCTAGTCTTGAATAATTTCATATCTTCATAATATTTCATTGGTTTCTGGTGGTAGAATATTTGCTACTTGGTATCTCTTTTTCATGACTATGTAGTACATGCCCCTAGGTGGCCTTGCATAAGTATCCCACATAATGGGCTTGTCGGCCAAAATATGCCACTATTTGGCTATATAGCATATGCCCTAGTTAGTCCTACATAATACAACCCCCGTAATGGGTTTTTTCAAATAATGGTTTCTTCATTCTTGGTAGAAGCATCTTCTTTCCCCATAAATCATTGTTGATAGTATTTAGGAACCCATATTTTAAAGTGGTCATGCATTGCATATTTGTCTCATATAATTTCTCTATACATAAAAGTCTCCAAGAAAATGGTTTACACATTTTCCCTTCAGTTTTCCAAAGCATACTGAAATAAACTTGGATCATTTAACCATATATCATCCATTGTTTCCATAATATTTTTGTTTTAGTCGTATGAACTAAAAACTAACACACCATATTTTCTATGATTGGATCAGACCTTTGTACAAATTTTATTCCTCCATTTTTTTGAAAATCATGACTAGAAATACTCTTTCTATATTTAGGTACTTTTCTCCATAAACCAAAATCTATTATTTGGAAAATATGAATCTCCATAAACATTCTTCACCTTTTAGCAATAGAAATTATGATACCTGAGATCTATTTTTCCTGACTATGTAGTATGTTCCCTTAGGTGGCCTTGTATAAGTCACCCACATAATAGGTCTTTCAGCCAAAGTATGCCATTGTTTGGATATGTAGAACATGCCCTATTTTGCCTTGCATAATACATCCCCCATAAAGGGTTCTTCAAATAGCAGTAACTTTATTCCTGAAAAAGACTTCCTCTAATTACTTTAGTCCTTTTCCCATGTCATTCTCCAGATTCAGAAATTCCCAAAATCACATTTTACAATTATTCATTCCCATACCTAAATATGGTAGTATGTTTTATGAAAAATTACCAAGAAATTGGAGAATCATAAACATTTGGTAAAAGCTAAAGACCTTAAATTAAAGTCTTATAATGTCTTTGTTTCATGACTTGAAATTGCACAACTCCTCTAATATAATTTCTATATGACTTGAATCTGTATAGCCCCTATAATTCCCTTACTTCATGACTTGAAACTGCATTGTTCCTCTAATGTCCTTGCTACATGACATAAAACTGCGCAATATAACATAAAAAACCCCTTTCTGACAAATGTACCTTCCTTCACATAGTAAATTTTTTGTAGGATTTGTTTCTCATTCATGGACTATGTCGGCACAGATGCCCCTTTTTATTCTAATACATATTTCCTTGGAAAATCCACCCACTTTGGTCGTGATACATCCAAATATTAAATCCCTTTGTCTATTTGTAATAAAATATTTGAATTCCTAGGAACTCTTTTTACCTGACTATGTGGTCTGTTCCCTAGTTGGTCTTATATAAAATTCACCTATATAAATGTTTTTTCAACCTAAGGATACCACTGTTTGTCTATGCAACATATGCCTTAGCTGGCCCTTCGTAATACATCCCCATAACAATTTTATCAAATATTGGTAACTTTGTTCTTGGAAGAGACCTCCTTTATTCTCATACTTCAAATTTTAGATTTGGTGACCATAAAAATCATTATTCAAGATTCCCCTTGAAAGTATCTAAGAAATTATATGGGCATTCCTATCCATCATGCTTTGTTTGAGTTCTAATCTCAAAATTCATGGTCAAACCTATTCAACCTAAAAAAATAGTTTTATTAGTCCGACATGCATGACTTTAAACTTCCTACCAAAAGAGACACAACACTCACCAGGTTGAAAACCCAAAAAGGGAACCCTAGATGAAAATATAATCTTAGCTTGCTAGACATAAATTTTTTATTGTCTATGAAATATCGAGAAACAAAAATTCAAAAGTTACAAAGTTTGTAAGGTTGCCCATATGACCCTAGAAATAGTCAAAATGTTCTTACTATGCTTCTTAGCTTAAGTAAAAAATTAGAGAACCCCCATACCTATCACTGTAATTATGATTTATCTGATGTAAATATTCAATGTTATGAAAATAAAAATTGATATTATGATTAAAAAAATAAATAAGGGATGAATAAATATATATTATTGGAGACAAAATACTTTTCATTTTTATAAAAAAATTATATAAACATCCACACAATGGATCATCTCTGTTATATATTATAAGAAGCTTTCAGTATGACTATTCATTTCTTAAATAGATTCCGAAGATCTATCAATCGCCTATTAAAGATCAACCAGTTGATTGGATTCAGTCTCTTTAGGTTGATGAAGTTCTTCTATGGTAGCCAAAATCATAGTTACCCCATCAATTTGGGCTTCTCCTAATTATTTATGGAGTTGTACAAGTCCCTCTTGAGTATCATCCGACTCTTGTTGAAGGTTAACCACCTCCTGTTGAAGGGGACCCACTTTAATTGATTATTATTTGATTTTCTGATCGAACTATGCCAATTTTACACTATGGTTAGCCTCCTCTTGGGATACTGAAACTCTAAGAATCTCATTATTGGTGAGTATTTTGGCCTTTATAGGATCTTTCCATAATTTGTGTTCTTTATCACATAGCAAAAAATCTCTTTTAACGCATTATTAATTGGTTGATAATAAAATCCACAGAATCCCAGTATGCGAAAAATCGCTAGAAGTTGGCCGAAATGTGAGGGATTATCATCGAAAGGATACAAAAAGATTATCTTCCAAATGGTTCACTATGTCTTCTACACACGATGCCAATAAATTTTTTAGCACCATGTCTACATCAGAATCACTTTCAGGAGGTGGAATGTATTCCAGAATCAGATCACACAAAGAAGTACTTGGATTTGTTCTTTTCGAAGTAGTGGATGCTTCATCTTCTATTGTTGATTAATCCAATATATGGGATTCACCTTTGGACCTAACTATGGGAACCGATATCCCTAAATAGTGAAATAGAATTAGTTTTAGTTCCAAAAGTGTATAAAGAACAAATCATGATCAAGACAATCAATGACATTTACCCAGTAATAATTTGGTTGCTTGTGTAGATTCCTCCCCAGTATTCTCAACTTTAATAGTTTGAAGAAGTACTTATTGGGGTGGTTCATTCTCTTGAGCTTGCCCAGTCCCCATAACCATAGGTTCTGGAGTATCTACCAACATTGTTTTTTTATTTGGTATTTCTTCAACGTCAGTGGAAGTAGAATAGAGTGGGATTCCCCTATCTTGAAGGGTCTTCACAACGTTCTCTGTAGACAAGTCTGTATAAATTGATCTTTGATATAAAATATCAAATAAAATAAATATTATGTATATAAAATGAAAGGATGAGAACTTACATCCTTTTAGTTCCTCATAGAAATTGGTTGCACCCAAATTTACCCTACTGGTAAAAGAGGTCGTTGAAGTACAAGTAGGGATCGAATCCACAGGGACCGAAGAAGTAACCTTGAGACGCTATGATTTATTGATGGATTGGCTATGAAGTGGCCAACTTTGAGGTAGATTTTAATTGGAGAACTAAAGATATAATTTAAATAAGTTATAATAAAAAATTATGTGAACTAAATAATTATTGATGGTGGGTTGATATTAGGGTTTTTCTTGGGGTGGATTGGATGAATTTCTTTTCTTAGAAAATTTCGTGTCATTAATTCAAGACATATCCAAACAATGACATAATTCTTCCAAATAATTCACCAATTTAATCCCTACACAATTCCAAGGACAATAACTAATTCACTTTAAGGATCATTTTAATGAGCACTCAAAGGAAATAGATCGTACTAGCACTCAAAATGTTTCATCGTTAAAGTTGGCAAAGATGAGAAAGAATGTAACTCGTCAAATGGGAATCCTAAAATAACGAATAGATTTAAATATTATGTACATGAAATAACATTCAATCCATGACCTTGCTACTCCATTGGATCAAACCTTAAGAGTTTAGCCCTCCATTTATGCTATTATACCAATGGAAGTGGGATGAAGACTTATGGGGGCGGAATTGAAGAAGATGAAAATTATTAAAAGAACGAACACTCCACCGTTGTGTGATTGAAATCACAAGTGTTGGTGTGAATAATTTCACACCATGATTCAACGGTATCAACGTGTGAAGAAAAGGAAAATAAAAAGTGAAGAAGAAGAAGAAATTTTATTAAAATAATAAACGTGAAAGAAAAACTTACATGGGAAAACTTGATGATGCGATTACAAATTGAAAGCAGGAAATTACAATTGAAAGAAAAACATGGATTCAATGGAAAATGTTATATTCAAGGAAAAATGTTAGATGATAATTTCATTCACCACCATCTCCTTATATAGGCATATTAGGAGCCTTAGGTCCACCCCCAACATTAAATTCACCCCCAAACAATTAAGAGAGTCAAAAGGAGGGTGAAGAATCAAAAGGAAATTGATGTTTCGATGTTGACCCGGAAAACTGTCCAGATTCATCCTCCATTTTGACGTGTGCGTTTGACACTTCATATGGCCGAATATGAAGGTGTCATAAATATAACATATCTTAGTCCATGTGTCTTCTAGAAGATCTCAAAATTTCAGGACCGTTTGCTCAGCCGTTTGGATTTTATGGTCGAAATGGTGGAACGGCTTTCTGTGCATTAATGACGAGTCCACCATTTATATCTAAACTTCAGATCCCTTTATCATCATGAAAACATCCGAATTAGCTCCGGCCACAGTTGAATAAAATGATCCTCATATTTTTATATTTCTACTGTATAAATTTGAGCTTCATTGGGCTTGGTTTATGGACCCCACATTGGTTTGATGGGCCTTAGGCCCATTATGCTTTTTCCAGCAAGTTTCTGTCTTCAGGCGCAAAATTCTCCATCTTCCTTTGGGATTCATCCAACGGTCCTAAAAGATAAAATGTTCAAAACAAAGTGATCAATCATATACCAAATTTTAAAATTAAAATGATGAATATTGTAATTTCCACAATCAAATTATTGAGTGGGCCCAAATTGACATTTTAAGCATGAATTGCACAATGATGGGAAATGAAGTTCAATTTCTGAATTGGACTAAAATTGACGTTTATGAACTTTTAAACACATTAATATTAAGATCTTATCAATGAATATTAGCCACTTTCAGTGACTAATCACACCCCCAACTTGAGTTTTGCTAGTCCCGAGCAAAATAAATTACAAATATGAAATCCAAATCCCCATTTCCAAAAACATTTAAATACACATTACTCACCGAAATATCTAATACCAAAAAAATTATGAAAACCCATCAAAATAATTTAAAACAAGCTAGGTCCATAAGAATATCCCAAGCCCAAGCCCATTCCTTTGTTCAAATTCATCGCCACATTTCATCCAATTCCAATTAAGAATGATAAAGTGTTGTGCATCATAAAAGATATGGGGCCCATTTTATTGTTCAAGGGGAAAAAATGGAAGCGCTAGGTGGGAATCACATTAAACCTTAAGATGAGTATCCATTTTTTTTTATTTTTTTTTATTTTTTTTTTGATTTTTTTTAACCACAATAGATATGAAAAGACTAACTCTGGGCAAGACAACTATGGAGTCACGATCCCCAAGTGTCGGACGCCACACATTTTATCAATTTAATGCTCTACAATAGAGATATAAAGCCTAACTCTGGGCAAGACAACTATGGAGTCACGATCCCCCATTGCAGGATGCCACGCATTTGGACAAAACATTGCTCTATGTGGTCATTATTATTATTTTCAATTTTTTTTTGTTTTTTTTGGATACTCAAATTAAACTAAAAGTGACCCCAGAACCCTATGCTATAATGAAAGGGACCCAAGAACTCAAATTTACACCCACGATCCAGTAGACGTGCTTTGTGGCATTTTTATTAAGAGGATGAAAATGTAATCTTTGAAAAATCACATTAGACAACCGCACTTTCCAAAAACTATGCTCATGAACTTAAACTTGCATTAAAATCAGAATCAAGGCATGAAAAATTTATTTGATATCCAATTTTAGAGTTTTCAATGTGTGTTTATCATGTTTAAGGTTAATGGAATTTTTCTTTTCATGCATGTTTTTATTAAAAAAAATCATTTTTTATCTCCCCCCCACTTAGAATGACACTGTCCCCAGTGTTTAAAGAAAAGAAAAGTTAGAACGGGGTAGGAGAGGAGTTCAAAGAAGAAATTTAAAATGAAAATCATGGAATGAAGTCACCTGGTTGTTTATGATGATAGCATATGCCATAGTCTCCCATAAATCCTGGATTTGAGTCTCAGCGGCTTGGATGGTGGTGAATGGATTTTCCTTATGGATTTCAGCATGTCCTTTTATTTTTTAACCTATAAAAACATAATAATAAACAAAACAAAATAAACTGATGATACATTGTCTTCTTTTAGATTTCTGGGTAAGGTATTACTCAGAGATCACGCCGCGTGACACGGATGAATATGGCGCTCCTCTTTCATACTCATCCTTACTCATAAAAGAAGAATAGGTCAACAGTCTATGGTAATTTATTATATGAAAAATAAAATGATTCAAAATGATTAGAAAACATGAAAACCATGGGTTGCCTCCCATGCAGCGCTTTTGTTTAACGTCGTTAGCCTGACTTATACCCCCCAACTTCTCCAATTCCAACTTTCATCATTTTTAAGACCCCATTTTTGTCCACTTCAACATTATTCATATTGATTTTTTTATAATTTGATTCCTGTGAAATCCTATTTTCTACAATGATCGGTAAAATCCAAGGAATATCTAAAATGGTTGATCGTGTTTTATCTGGAGTATTTCCTAATATTTCAAGGTTCATTCCTACAGTATTGGTTTCATGAGATGGATGAATGATAACTGAGAGGTCTTGTTTGTACCCTATGATGGGATGCCTAAGTGGGGAAGTAAGGACATTGATTTTAAGTTCAGGTTGGATAGGACATTCAAAAATAGATAAGGAATTAGAATAAATATCAATTTCATTTTCAAAATTTCCAAACACAATTGGTTCCCTTTGAATTGAAGATTCAACCCCAAAATTTTCTAGATGAGTTTCATAAATGGGTATGGGTTTGATGTTTGTGATTTCTCCTAATGGTTCAGTGATTGGTGTATCTGAAAAATCATCATTGTAGAAATATTCCGAACATTCAATCTCTGAAGAAAAATTTCCCTCTTGTGAATTCATGAAATCAATTTCATCCTGATTTAAACACTTGTTAACAATTCCCTCATGTTCATTAGCTTGACTTTCAAAATTACCTGACCAATTCACTTCATTAACCAACACTGTTTTCCATGATTCTAAAGTGGGTTCATCACTAAATTCACATGAGTTATGTGGGAAACAAGATTCTTCTATTAGTGATGTGGAAAGGACATCCTGAGTGGGAATGGGTCCTTCATTAGTCTCAATGTTTTGTATTTCTAATCTCAGTGATGAAACTTATGAATTCATTTTAACCATTTTTTCACACAAATGTTCAAGAATTTTTTTCAGAATTAGGATTAATTGTTGTTTGTACATCATCATCATCATTAAGTTTGATCTCTTCAATCATTCTTGATAGGTATGGAAATTGATCTTGTAAACATTCAGCATCCCATTGATTGTACATCTCTTCTGGTGTGGTGTATTCAATTAAGGATTGGTCAATGAAATATTCTATGTGAGGTGATTCAAAATATTGATTTTCCAGATGATTATATCCTTGGTATATTAATGGGTATTGTTGAAGATAATCCATTGGAATTGATTGAAAATTGATTTTGGGATTCATTGGACACACAGGAACAGAAAGGGGAAAAGAGAAGAGAAATTTGGGTGAGAATAGAGAATTTGGGGTGAGAAAAGAATATGAGTGTCTAAGGTACTTACTTGGGTCCCCGACAATGGCGCCAAAATTTGGTTGCGCCCAAATTTACCCTTCTGGTAAAAGCGGTCGTTGAAGTACAAGTAGGGATCGAATCCACAGGGACCAAAGAAGTAACCTTGAGACGCTATGATTTATTGATGGATTGGCTCTGAAGTGGCCAACTATGAGGTAGATTTTAATTGGAGAACTAAAGATATAATTTAAATAAGATATAATAAAAAATTATGTGAACTAAATAATTATTGATGGTGGGTTGATATTATGGTTTTTCTTGGGGTGGATTGGATGAATTTCTTTTCTTAGAAAATTTCATGTCATTAATTCAAGACATATCCAAGCAATGAGATAATTCTTCCAAATCATTCACCAATTTAATCCCTACACAATTCCAAGGCCAATCACTAATTCACTTTAAGGATCATTTTAATGAGCACTTAAAGGAAACAGATCGTACAAGCACTCAAAATGTGTCATCGTTAAAGTTGGGAACGATGAGAAAGAACGTAACTCATCAAATGGAAATCCTAAAATAACGAATAGATTTAAATATTAAGTACATGAAATAACATTAAATCCATGACCTTGCTACTCCCTTGGATCAACCCTTAAGAGGTTAGCCCTCCATTGATGCTATTATACCAATGGAAGCGGGATGTAGACTTACGAGGGCGGAATTGAAGAAGATGAAAATTATTAAAAGAACGAACACTCCACCGTTGTGTGATTGAAATCAAAAGTGTTGGTGTGAATAATTTCACACCATGATTCAACGGTATCAACGTGTGAAGAAAAGGAAAATAAAAAGTGAAGAAGAAGAAGAAATTTTATTAAAATAATAAACGAGAAAGAAAAACTTACATGGGAAAACTTGATGATGCGATTACAAATTGAAAGCAGGAAATTACAATTGAAAGAAAAACATGGATTCAATGGAAAATGTTAGATTCAAGGAAAAATGTTAGATGATAATTTCATTCACCACCATCTCCTTATATAGGCATATTAGGAGCCTTAGGTCCACCCCCAACATTAAATTCACCCCCAAACAATTAAGAGAGTCAAAAGGAGGGTGAAGAATCAAAAGGAAATTGACGTTTCGAAGTTGACCCGGAAAACTGTCCAGATTCGTCCTCGGTTTTTACGTGTGCTTTTGACACTTCATATGGCCGAATCTGAAGGTGTCATAAATATAAAATATCTTCGTCCTTGTGTCTTCTAGATGATCTCAAAATTTCAGGACATTTGGCTCATCCTTTTCGATGTTATGGTCTAAATGGTGGAACGGCTTTCTGTGCATTAATGACGAGTCCACCATTTAAATCTAAACTTCAGATCCCTTTATCATCATGAAAACATCCGAATTAGCTCCGTCCACAGTTGAATAAAATGATCCTCATATTTTTATATTTCTACTGTATAAATTTGAGCTTCATTGGGCTTGGTTTATGGGCCCCACATTGGTTTGATGGTCCTTAGGCCCATTATGCTTTTTCCAGCAAGTTTCTGTCTTCAGGCCCAAAATTCTCCATCTTCCTTTGGGATTCATCCAGCGGACCTAAATGATAAAATGTTCCAAACAACGTTATCAATCATATCCCAAATTTTAAAATTAAAATGATTAATATTGTAATTTCCACAATCAAATTTTTGAGTGGGCCCAAATTGACATTTTAAGCATGAATTGCACAATGATGGGAAATGAAGTTCAATTTCTGAATTGGACTAAAATTGATGTTTATGAACTTTTAAACACATTAATATTAAGATCATAGCAATGAATATTAGCCACTTTCAGTGACTAATCAGAAATCCTCAAACTCTTTAATGGAACTTGAAATATCAATGTCTGGATTAAGAGCATCCATCATTTATGTGTATACAACTTTTTATTTTATATCATCCTCCCCATTTAAGGTATCCAAAAAATGTAGATTGATGACCAAATTGGATTCTTTGACATTTTCTTACATCTTCCCTTAAACTAGTGAATTTCATAATGCCTTGATGAATTTGGATTGACACCAGTACTTGCCTCATATTTCCTAGGATACTCATTCCTTCTTTCTAGAGCAACAAGACTATTAGCATTTATTGTCGCAGGATCCATCAGCACAGGAAAAAGATATGAAATATTATTGTGAAAAGAATTTTAGAAAAAACATGTGATTTCAAGAATAAATGTATCTAATATTATCATGACCATTTTATCTCTGAGTAGAAATAGGATCTGTTGCAGCCACATCTCTTGACACTATATCTGTTAAGGTAACAAATTCCTCTGCAAGAATTTTTAATTCCCCTAGAGTTTCCTTATCATTTCATGAAGGGCTGATTTTTAATCACTTAAGAGAAGAAATGGAAGAGGATCCAATGAAAATATAAACATGGTCACCAAGGTGTACCAAGAAAGTCATAATACTAGAGGACAATGAAAATACTCACTTTTTTTATGAACACTTCATATTAGTCTTAATGATTTATTTTGTTTCTTTTTATAAGATAGTGAATAGATTGTACTATTCCACCTAGAAGTTGAGACCTGAGGTAAAATCTAAGGATTTTTTGTCACCAATACATTTATCATCATTCTCCTTACTGGAGAAAGTCCTAAAGACCTACGGTTTTCATCCAATGTGTTAATGGGAGTGACTATAGGTCCGTATTTTGGTGACTCATGAACATTTCCTGACGTTTCTTCTCTAATTTCAAGTTGAAAAATGAAATCCCATGGAGATTAATGATGGAGGATAATATAGTAAAATTTAAACAAAATAAAGGGTAAATACATTATCAATATTAACATAAATGTATCATTCCTCTTCAGGGTGAACAATTACGCCTTCATGTATCCATTGATCCATCATGTCATATACTCGTTTTGATGTTGGGACTTGGTCATCAGTTTCATATATGAAGGTCTCCAACTCTACAAAATGCTTCTATACTTCATCCATATTACTGTGTAGATGAAAATCATAATTTCCTCTAATATCATCGACATCCAATATTGGAAGGACAGACTGGATAAATGCCCATGCATACTTGAGTTCACAAGACTTTCTTTCCCAGTACTAGAATTCTAAAGGACACACATAATTCAGATTTGATATGGTTGGTTGTATAGAAAACTCAACATCCTCTAATTGGAAGGCCTCTTCAGGCCCCCCTTATTCTTCAGAAGAATCATCATATGGGATTGTAACCTCTTTTTGATGATGGAGACTAGATCACCTCAGTTTTGGAGGTGTTATTTTACTAGCCTTGTCCTTCATGGTGTATTTTATTTGAGGATATTTTTACGTTTTTGAAGCCTTTGAAGACTCTGCATAATATTTGTCTTTAGACATTTTACCATGATTTCTATGTACAACAGTTTTTATAGCCTCTACCCAATGTATTCCTTCTGTTAAATCCCCTTAAGAGTATGAAGAAACACAAGATTTATCATATCCAGCCTATAATACAATTAATTCCTCTGATGAAGGTAGTTTAATTGACATTTTGTATGTATCTAAATCCATTAAAATCCATAATTTGCAAGTGACCCTTCGGTTCTTCTGATGCCTAACATAAGTGGGAGGAAAAGTGCTTGATTGTTGAAGGCATTTCAATTGGTGAGAAATCCTATACGGGACATAATCCTCATAGATAATTTTACCATGAATCTAGTTTTTAATATGTTATCCCTAAATACTATCATACAATCTCTCATCTTGTAATTTTCATCCTTACCATCATCAACAAATGTTCCTATTCATGGGTTACCAAAAGGAAAGAATCTGAATTATCTCGATGAATTCATTTCCCTTATCACCGTTACAAGATTTTGGTTTAATGGTTGAATCCCAGAATCGTTCATCGAAAGGTGATTAAATCAACCATTAGGGACTCTAACCAAATTCAACACCTAATATGAACTAAAATGTGTTGAAATCTAGTCCCAAAATACTTGAAATGGTCCTAAAAGTCTAAAGGGAGCCTTCCCATTGTATAAATGCAATAGGAAGTGATATATTCTTCTTAATAAATGGTTATCCAACCCAATATATTTCCCCTCTACTAACTTTGATACAATAACGAAATTATTTGGTCTTACACCGCCATCGGACTCACAGACTGGAAGTAAATAAATGCTTAGCCACATCGTGAGGAAGCCAACTAAGAAAACCATTATATCAATATCAAACATAACCTTGTAACCCAAATTCTTGTGGTCACCTTTGTCCAATGTGGTATAGTACAGGCCTGAAGAACCCATGATTATCTACAGTTGAACAAATAGTGGGATGTCCGCAAGTAGGACCATTCTCTATCATGGGTCATAAAATACCTTCCATCTACACTCTTTCATGAATATTATCCCTAGTGAGAAGAACTTTCTTTTCTACCAGTAATTTATTTTATATTTTGAATAGTTCGTGAGACAATGGTGGCATACTCTTAGAATCACCCAATGTTTTTATTGATGGAATGAATTCATCATATATCTCCCTGAGAATGGGAAATCTAAATATTTGGTAGATATCCCATAAACTGATGGCAACCTACCTTGCATCATGTGTAAATAATTTGTTTTTGTACTCCATCAGCTTAGTAATTCAGGAATGAAGTCATTTTAAAAAAAAAGTTTTTTCTATCTAGATATATTCATAAATGTGAACATCCATCAGCTCTTTCCTGAACTCTGCACAAGCCCGATGGACCCAAAATTCCCACATCCATTCACGCTTGACTCCTCCTCCAAAAAAAGGTCCCAATCTTCCTTCCAAATGTTATATTGATTTGTTTTTGAAGCACTAAAGGTTGAATCATAGAAATGTATCCTAGGATATGAAACATGATTATTTATATCCAGAGTACATCCACTATGATGTAGGATGAATCCAATAAGGATTGTTCCCACATGAACATGCATACCCTTCATAGTAGTATTCATACAATGAATGTTGAGGTGTTGAACAAACCATGTATTTGGAAAATATTTCTTATAATCCATGATGTGGGAATCTTGAAAAATCCCATTCCCATACAGAGGAAAATTGTGGATTTGTGGACATTCACATTGGTATGAAATCAAGACTTCCACCAACTCGGGAAGGGTACTCTCAACAACATTGTAATAGTCTGGTCCAACGATTTTCATCATTTCAGTTTGGAGAACTCTATCGTCCTCAGTTGAATTCATCAAGTGAGCCATTTCTTATAAGAAAATTACCAAATTTTATTCATTAAATTTAAATATTGAATTAATAATTATTAAATTTTAACTTAAAGGAATTCATGAATTTGGGAAAGGAAACTTTCCACACAGCTCCTTAAATGAGGTAACCTGCATAGGTCCTTCAACAAGGTACCCATCACAGGTCCTTTAATAAAGTCCTTATATATAGCTCCTTCAATAAAGTAAGTCAGTGTAGCTCCATCGCACAAATGGCTATACGTTGATAAATTTTCAAGGAACTTATACGAGATCACAATGTGAGAGAGTCGAAAGACCGATCTACGTAATGAGAGAAAAAATCTAAAAATGTGGGTGAAGAAAATGACAACAGAACATGGGTATTTATAGGCACTGTTAGCCTACACCACTGATCTATGCGATCGACCTACATGACAAAGCTACATAGCATACCTATACAATCTACAATTAAGTCTCTATAATCTTTTCTCTATGATCTTGACTTAAGACTCAACCCTCTTTCTAGTCGGATCCAATCCTGGGGGGGCTTTTCTTGAGACTCATTTTTTTTAAAAAGGATGTAAAATGATTATGAAGAAGAACTTTTGATATCCTAAAGTATCAAATAAATTTAAAGGAAGTAAATAAATGCAGTTCAAGGGATCTACTTCTCATACCAATTTATAATAATGTCATCACTTATCCTTCCCTTTCAGCATAAAGGCACATAGACCTATGTGGCCCATCTACGCATCAAGTGGCTAGTGCAGGTCCTACCAGTGCAGCCCAATGTGGACCCCCCTACACCAAGGACCTACACTGGGACCTACACCATAGACTTACAAGGAATCATAATTTTTTCACCCCTATGCGGAAGAGCTACGTTATAGAGCTACATCGAACATGTATGAAGACAACCTTATTTCAACCAACCCCCTCCTTTCCAATAAATAGGATCCTTAGAATATCAATTTTTAGAACTGAAAAAGTTGGAAGAACTCCTGAAGCTCCCATTGCATAACCCCTTTGCCCAGGTCCCCTAAATTTTCTCATTTTTCTCTCCAAAAAACATTAGAATAGATAATTAGATGGGATAAACAAGTTCAAGGTCCTTTCATATTTTTTAATACAAAACATATAATTAAATACCCTCCTTTAATAAGGAAAATTCATCTATACAAGGTCATTTCCTTCAGAAAAGACCATTTTGGGGTGATTCGAAGGACATTAAGGGACACCTGGGGTGATTAAGTTAAAACATCATCCAAATTTTGTTGTCCCTTGTCCATTTCCCAAGGCATATGATGATTTTATAGGATTATCCCTCTTATGTTAATCATTTTTTAGTTCCTCCTAGGGCCTACACGGTACACCTATGTGGAATACCTACCTAGGATACCTACATGGAATACTTGCACGGACCACCAACGTGATCCATCCTTGAAGGCCTCTTCAAAGCCACTCATGGAAGGAATCCTCCTTCATTGGATCCCTTATTTTAAAAGGGACAAGTTGAAGCCTCCACCAAAACCTCCTGACTTACCAAACCATTAGGAAAGACACATCAGTGTGTCTCCCATTTGAGTTTGTATTTATACAGTCATAGGTTTCCCACATTTTTCTTATAAGGGAGTCAGTATACTTAGGATGTCTGTAGGTCTATATATCTATAGTCACATTGATCCTTACCCCATAGATATTGTTCGGAAGATCCCATTTTATAAGATTATTTTTTGGTGCATCTCCCTCCCCACCTTCTCGTCTCTAAAACATGGAATCTCTGGTCCTTGGTAGGGAAGTTATGGTTCACACTTACATTTCCATTTGACACATGGAATGATATACTCCTTCCACTATGGGAAAAATTTTAGGGAAACCCTCTTAGAGTAACTTTTTATCCTTTAGGACCAGACCCAATGACCTTCAGCTTCATTTCACATTGAAATGTTCATTACTCCACACCCTCATCCATTATCACGCTGGCTTCTTTTTCCAAATTCCCAACCTCTTTAATTAGCAGTGGAGAATGTGGGTGGTTTTTTGAATATTTCAAATTCACTTGTTTCTCACACATAGAATTACTGACATGTGATTATAAATTTGTGATGATCACAACATCTGCACAATCCACCTCATATATTGAACTATGAGAACTTTTTTTCCCACCATAATTGGTATATGTAGAAAGCCTTCACCCCGGGCCCGAGATCAATAAAAATCCTCCTAAGGAGTCCGAAATTAATTCCCTTAGTTCAGGTATCCTTTTTAAGAATAGCCCCTAAATTAAGTCCCCCTTTAATCTACATGAGTTAATACATCTCTCATTGAACCTATTACAATGGCATCCTCTTTTCGAGTAAGTCCCAAACTACTTCTCTCAAAGGGCTATACTCCCCTGTAAGACATACCAAACAATGTGTCATTTCATTCCCAAACAAGCACAATGTCTTCCAGACAAACATACACAATCATACAAACAAGTAAGAGAAATTTGAAAAAGTAATGAACACTTTTATTTACTTATTAAAATTCCATTTTTATTTTATTTTTACATATTTTCCCTCATCATTATGTCATGGCATGCCACATCACACCATAGGACACTTGTCTATTCTAAAATTCCCTCCTATTACATGGATGGCCTTCCTCTATTGTGAGCTCATACTCCACATTTCATCAATCAAGAATCACATCATAGTGTTCCTCCTAGAATTACCACACTCAGTGATATTCCATAGTGCTTCTTCTTAATCCCTATCACCATCCTTTCCTTACATCGTGTACTTTTTTCCTATGTTTGGTTACTACCCTGCATCGTGGTTGTTCCTTCAATGGGATAAAACATAAAAATCATATTTCTATATATGAATATATATTAAAACATGATGAATTTTCTTCAATGTAGATCTATTTTATAAAATAATCACAATGCATATCCGCAGGAGATCCCGCCACATATATATTGTCGGGTCTATCTGGACATCAATCCATAAGAAACAGTAAATATCGATCTCCTATATCATTCATTAATATAACTGGATACAATTGGTATACTGAGCACATAACCATTTTCCGGACAACTAACCACATTGAGCGATCTGTGTTCTACTGAACTAACAATTCTATCAAATCTTCATCCTGGTCAACCTACAGCTGGTTGAAGTTGTTGGGTTTTCAGTATCAATCATATCGACATGGTAGTGGAAGAAAAAAACAAATATATATAATATATATTTGATTGAATCAATGTGAAATAAATGAAGAACATAAATGTGTGTACCTAGATAGACAATGTTGTAATATCTTATGAGTTTTCTTGATAAAGATAACTAGAGAAGAAAACAAATGCTTCCTGCCTCTGATGAATTACACCGACTTACAGATCCTGATCTCAATTAGAGGACCCATGTACACATTAAAAGGTGTTATCATATTCACCGAGGGTGATGAACAAGCTATGGGAAGGAAGATAGATTTGAGAGGCTTTCCAAAAATTGGTTATACAAAACAAGAGGTATCTCATCCCTTTATATATCCATCCATGACATGTTTGATTTAATGAAATGTGTTGACTATATTCATTGAATTCATATACATTTATTCTCATTCTCATTAATTTGTTAAATCATATTCAATGAATATTCAAGCCACTAATCTATTCATAATGGACTATTGTCAATGAAACTACGTGGAAGATAAATGCACCTGAATTAAAAATACCATTAATTATTTCAGTACATATTCAAAAATATTCCACATGCACTAAAATTTATAAGGAATCCATGAAAAACTTCATAAATCTTTACAAATCAATCTTAATATATTCTGGGATAAAATTTCATCACAATATATTTATTTTGGAAATAATACAATCTCCCACACGCACAAAAATTTATAAGGAATCTGTGAAAAACTTCACAACTCTTTAAAAATTCATCTAAAGCTTTTCTGGGATACAATTCCATCACAATCTATTTATTTTGGAACAAATACTTTATCAAAAAATTAATCCTTATACAGAGGCCTAGCTCTATGACCCTTCAAACCTTAATAGAATTGATAAAAAATATGAAATTTATATTTCACATATGTATGCAAAGAGGGACCTCTAACAAAGAATCGGTTATACTCAAGCTACTAATGTAGAGACCCGAAGCTTGACGTACATATATATTCCATTACTTTTTTGGAATACATAATACATAACAAAAACAGACACACAAGGACCGTAATAGTTTAGTGTCTTTGGAAACATGGAATGTAATCTTCTAATCGTGGTGAAAGATCTTCAACATCTCCCATAATGATCTTCCACCTTTTGTTTCATTACGTAAAACTTTTCTTTTAATCCTGGGGGAAAATAAAATGTAAAAAGGGTGAGCTCAAATTCTCAGTAAGGGCAAGAATGGATAAAATAAAACATACCATATAAATTTGAACCTAAAAACATGAACATAATGTTTAAACATCAAAATCTTGAGCAACGACTAAAAACATGGAAGTACATAAGGCATAGATCATAATGGAAATAAGTAATGATAACATAGAATGGGAATAAAACATGTAATTGTGGCATCTGTTAAGCACATGTAATGATTTCCATAGTATCCAAGGCATTGCTGCCAAGACCATCTTAGTGGACAAAGTCCCTTTCTGAATCGAGTTCACTCCTCGTTCCAGTCCTGTAATACTGAACCAGATTAACTTACCATTCCAACCATGTCTATATCATGAGATATAAATCTTTACCCAATGCATTGGAGGGAGATATAGGTCCCACCCATCTCATAATGAAATCATTCTTACTTGTGCCACAAAATAATCATACATCATTCATAATAACCCCACGAATAAAATGGGTTTCAAAAATATAATCCCATCATCACATAATCCATATAAAAGAAATGGATATCATTTCGTAATAAAGAAAGTGAAACCATGTAAATCATAGAGACATGATACTTGAAACATACACATATGAAATAATGTCATCTTAGATGAAAAATGGTTTGATAAAACACTTGAAATGAAATCTTGAGAAAAATATCCTTTTTTATTCAAAATCATTTTCTTTTCACAAAATGCCGTGCAATTTTAAAATAATAGGATTTTGTTTAAAATATTAATGCAATAATTTGGAGTAAGCTTCATGAAAATAAGGATTTATAAAACTGTAAAAACCCTTTCATGCCGTATAAGTTAAAAAAACATTCTTCTCGTACTTTTGTCAGAAAAGTCAAAAAGTACCTTGTAGGGTAAATAAAAGAAAGATTCCTTCCATACCATGGGGAAAAAGTCAAAATGGGTAAAAATTACTTTAAACATACATGAATACACTTTTATAAAACATGGACATGGATGATATCAATAACCCCAACAAATACTTACGAATATGAAATCTCAGATAAAAATGAGATTTCCAAAATTATCCCTTACCTTAGGTCTGATACGCTTCACATGGTTCCGAACCTCCTGTATAAAGAATTAAATAATGTCATTGACTTATTACAGAATCATATTCATTGTTATTATATCATATATGGTTCACTTATGACTTTATATTACCCGTTCTTTTGTAAATTCCATGTTAAAGAGTGTTTTGGGTAAAATCGTTTCATCTGTCGTCCGTGTTTTGACTTGTAATTATAAATATGATTACTTAGATCATGATTAATTAATTCTAGAATATAAAACATGATTTATATATAATATATATTCATAATATACATATATATAATAGATCGTTAAATGGAAATAAATACACTGTTCATAGAGACGGTAGGTCGTATATATGCATGAACACTGTTTTCGTTTCCTTATTGAATTGAATGGAATTAAGTAGATGACATAAATATATATATACATAAATCCAGTAGTATTATTATGTCATATATTTTATGATTACTTATTATATATACTTTATAATCATTCTTGATTGGTTATCATGGAGAGTGAATCTCATCGCGTCGTGGAGACGGTATTCCGTACATACGCACGAGCGATGATATCATTCCCATGATCATAGAATTGTATTAAAGTGTATGTATAATATTACAGAATCAATATCACTTTACAATAATCATGTATATTTATTACTTTTAGCATTATACCCATCCAAGTAAGGTGGTGGTGGAAAATAGATTACACCACGGCGTGGAGACGGTATTTCGTATGTACGCACGCGTGGTTATTTCATTTTCCGTAGGATGGATAGATGGTGAAATAGGGTTGTTTCATACTTATAATAACATATCAGTATATTAGTTATACTTATGTTATTACTTCATAATGAAACAACTAAATAAGAAGAAGTGAAAGAAGAAATAAAGATGAATGAATTGGTAACAGGCATTACCTCTTCTTTGAAGCGCCTCTTTGAGACCTCCTCTTAGGGCACTAAAATTGGTCTTTGAAGAAGACAAGGACCTCTAGGATGTTTCTAGGGAAGTGGGGAAGTAAAATGGTCAGGGGTTGTCCGATATTGAAGGCTCAAATTGGTGTGAGGAGGAGAGGGAGGATGTGCTCTTTTATAAAGGAGGAGAGGGGCACCTTTGGAATAACTAAAAATATTTTTTTTATAAAGTCAAATTCGGTTTTTAATAGCTCCAAATTGATATATATAGAAGATAAGGTGTGGATGGGTCGAAATAATCTCATCCAATAGTGTTTAGACAAGTTTAGGTATCAATTTTAACCTTATCATTTAGATTTAACTTTAGATTATTTAACTTTTACCGTGTCTTCTTGTTTTCTTACACTATATGGTTAATAAACTTACTATATCAAGCCAAACGAACCCCAAGTTGTTTATTGTTAATATATACAACCTTATCTATTTCATTTGGCCAAACCTTAGATTTTTAGGAATAAAATAACAATTAATAATATAATATTTGTTTTAAAAACAATTTTATGTCAATTATGACAATATTTGGTAATTGATATTTGTGAAAATCATAACAGAATTATTAGTTCGAAAAATTTAATTAAATCAATACTAACATGTCATATTAACATATAAAATTATTTTAATTCATAAAAATTTTCAAATTACATTTATTTGGGTATTTATAACATCAATTATGTCAATATTTTATTAATAAGATAATTACTGCATCATCATTGTGTCATAATTAAATTAAATTATTTAATGTCTAAAAATTATAAATAAAATACCATTATGTATGAAATCTTTTAATGTTTATAATGAATATTTATAGTTGAATTTATTTTATGTATAACCGTATATTAAAAATACTTTAGTTATTAAACTTTGATTTTAACTATTTTAACCCTTCTTTAAATAAATTGATAATAAATGTCATAATCTAATTCAAGTGGACCTAAATGGTCATATTTTATTCCTAAGGTTGTTTTTGGTCAAATTACACTTATCAAATAGAATTAGGACATGTGTTAGGGTAATAATAATATCATATTTACACTTAATTACCCTATTTACTTTTAACCGTGGTAAAAAAAGTAAAAAGTTACTATTCACCAAAAATTATTTTCATCTCATTGAACCAGATTTTAGACCTTGATATTAACCGTGTTTCTAGGATTTTCGAAATTCCACACACAGAAGCGGTAAAATTACGTTTTATGAAAAAATTCAGTTTTTTAACTACCACTTAGTGGTTTCACTATTCATCAAAAAATGAAAGTTTCCAGAAAAATACAAAAAATTAAGCCTAAGCTATATTTGATATTATGAATTCAAAAATGATGTTTATTTTACCAAATTCAAAACATATCAGTTACATTAACTAATTTTAAAATTAATTCCTGTCGTCAAGACAAATAGTGTGTTTTTAAGAGATAATAACTATCAGAAGATTGACACTTGTTTATATCTAGTATAAATGTGAAATTATATCCAATAACCAACATTGTATTAAATTGTAAAAATATATTCTAAATATACTTTAAAACCACCCAAATTAATAAATTATCACTATTAATTATTTTGATTAAAAAAGTTGTTTTTAATTAAAATTTAGAAATTTTCACTATTCATCAGAATATGAAAGTTATTCAAAAAGTACCAAAATTTCACCCTAGGCTAATTTCGATATTAAGAATCCAAAAATGAATTCCATTTTCAAAAATAAAATTTATAATATTTTAAATAGTGGGTATTACTATTCATAACGACTAGTTTTAATAATATTTTAATAGCATACCGTTGTTTAGGGAAACTCGGTATTGCGTACAACACACACTATAGCGGAAGGTCGTGATTTCGTGTAATGTAAGCCATGTCAGGGATGCGTGTTGTGTAAGCTCTTTTTGGTGTAGCGTACAACAAAAGACATTAATGAAATTAAAAAAAATATTTTTCTTAAAATCTTGGGGTGTTACATTCTACCCCCCTTAAAATGAATTTCGCCATCGAAATTCATCAGGGTTATAAATGGTTTACTAATTGAAAGTTTCTTTAATAGAAACCCACATCGTAAAAAGGAATACCAAAACATGGCTTTAAAAACTAAAGTATGAAACATAACGGTTACCCAAATTAACTCATCACTGGGTTTCCACGTAGGAGAACATAGGTGAAAATATGGATATGGAAGAAAAATCTAACCGTCATGTTCTAATGGAGAGTGGTAGAGAACATGGATATGAAAAATCCAACAATCACAAAGCCATAAATTTGTGATGATCTGGGGTACCATCTGATTCATTGGATATAAGCGCACTAGGACAACATTTTTTGTTTTCAAGATCATTTCCCTAAAGTTGAAGAATTTGAATTAAAATAAATACTTACTTTATTTTGGAACGGTCTCACTGTTGTTTGTGATTTGAACAATTTCCAATTCATCTCTTAAAGAAATGAAGTTGAATTTGTTATTCATGAAGTGTTAATAGATCATGTGATAGAATGATGGGTCCTTCCATCTGTTTCAAACAAAAGGTTAGCAAAAGTTATCAAATATACATAAGTCCATCTATGGTGAGGTTAATCATATATGATTCCAAGAATGAACTTATACTTCATATATCATACCGCTTAATAAAATAAAACTAGTTTCTACTAACTAGGGACTTCCTGTTGGCCAGTGGTAGGTGATAAAGGCCAGTCGCACTTCTGTTGTGGGTTTAATTCCTACGGCCTTGTCTGACGTTATGGGTTGTCGCCCGTCCTGTAGGTTTTCCTTTTTCTAAAACTATATTACAATAACATCCCATCAATAATATCGAAAAAATATTCTATCCTTAAACAATACTAACTTATGTCTAACATAATCCACTCCAATATTTAGGCTTATCCATAATACTACAGTCCACTCTCATAATATATTGAAAATGATTACTAGAGATTTCATATAACAGACATGTTAATACCATCGTTGATCCCCATATATCATGAGATATGTCTTGTTGGTGACATTCCAAACATTCAAATTCCTTAATCATGTATTCTCTTGAAAAATGAATACCTTAGTGAAAACATGAATGTAGTTAAAATTTAACACATTCCACATACCAAAATCCTCAAAATTCTATATACTCAAACCATGATAGCACTTAGTCCTTATATCAATCATGAGCTCATGAATACAATCAAACATCTCATTCTCTTCTTATTCCTTCATTATGTGCATATCATCTACTTTCCCGAAATATCTGAATAACCTTCCATGGTTACTGGTACCATTCAAAATATAATTTCAAATACTTTTTGGAAAACACAATAGTGTAACAATCCTTAGATGATTCTTTATTCCATAGTACCACTAGCTATACAACTTAACTCTCGATAAACATACAATCATTCCAATACCATCTAAAACAACTGACTGAGCTTCAATACTTCTTTCATCTCATATATCATTTGTAGTCTCCTCATCATCATCCACATAAATACTACCCATATGACCATGATGATTCTCTTCATGAGATTTTCCATTAGGGAATTGGTTTGCATAATGCCCGTACATTCCACATTTAAAACATCTAATCATTGTTGATGTCATGGCAATACCATTATCCTTGTCCATAGTGTTAACTGAACCTTTTCCTTTGCACTTACTGGCTTTGTGTCCTTCTTTTCCACACCCAAAGCATCTTCCAGTTCCTTTGAAACAATCTCCCTGATGCCTCTTCCAACATGATGTACATGAGGGAAATTGAACTTTCTTTCCTCTATAATCATCATGAAACTCCATCTTTCTCTTATTATATGAGTCAGGAAACTTACCAATGTTGAGATTATTGATCATATTATAAGATTGCTGATTAGGCATAATAACAATGTTTGGACTTCTAGATCCTGTTTCATTTGGTTTCTCAGGAAGAATATCATTCCATTGTCTGTCATATCCTCCATTATCGTGAATCTTCATGTTTCCAGCCATTTTATAAAACCCAAAAAGAATAGTGTGAGAGGAAAAAATCATGCTAGGGAAAACAACATAGTAAAGGGTGAGTTCCCTCAATATCTAACATCTTAGGTTAAATTCTAAGATTGTTACCATAGTTCTAGGACTATATCCTATACGTATACTTATCGTTAGGGACATCCCTAGACCTACCTTAGAAATATATCTAGGGATCTCACTAACGTTTTCGCATCCTAGTTTCCAAAGGATGACTAAACCTTTCCTCTGATACCAAATATAGAGACCTGAATCTTGACGTACATAAATATTCCATTACTTTTTCGGAATACATAATACATAACAAAAACAGACACACAAGGACCGTAATAGTTTAGTGTCTTTGGAAACTTGGAACGTAATCTTCTAATCGTGGTGAAAGATCTTCAACATCTCCCATAAAGATCTTCCACTTTTTGTTTCCTTACCTAAAACCTTTCTTTTAATCTTGGGGGAAAATAAAACATAAAAAGGGTGAGCTCAAATGCTCAGTAAGGGCAAGCATGGATAAAATAAAACATACCATATACATTTGAACCTAAAAACATGAACGTAATGTTTAAACATAAAAATCTTGAGCAACGACTTAAAACATTGAAGTACATAAGGCATAGATCATAATAGAAATAAATAATGATAACATAGCATGTGAATAAAATATGTAACTGTGGCATCCGTTAAGCAGATGTAATTATATCCATAGTAGCCAAGGCATTGCTGCCAAGACCATCTTAGTGGACAAAGTCCCTTTCTGAATCGAGTTCACTCCTCGTTCCAGTCCTGTAATACTGAACCAGATTAACTTACCATTCCAGTCATGTCTATCTCATGAGATATAAATCTTTACCCAATGAATTGGAGGGAGATATAGGTCCCACCCATCTCATAATGAAATCATTCTTACTTGTTCCACAAAATAATCATATACCATTCATAATAACCCCACGAATAAAATGGGTTTCATAAACATAATCCCATCATCACATAATCCATATAAAAGAAATGGATATCATTTCATAATAAGGAAATTTAAACCATTTAAATCATAGAGACATGATACTTGAAACATAAACATATGAAATAATGTCATCTTAGATGAAAAATGGTTTGATAAAACACTTCAAATGAATTCTTGAGAAAAATATCCTTTTTTCTTCAAAATCATTTTCTTTTCACAAAATGCCATGCAATTTTAAAATAGTAGGATTTTGTTTAAAATAGTCATGATATCATTTGGAGTAAGCTTCATGAAAATAAGGCTTTATAAAACCGTAAAAACCATTTCATGCCGTATAAGTTAAAAAAACATACTTCTCGTACTTTTGTCGGAAAAGTCAAAAAGTTCCTTGTAGGTTAAATAAAAGAAAGATTTGTTCCATACCATGGGGTAAAAGTCAAAATGGGTAAAAATGAATTTAAACATACATGAATACACTTTTATAAAACATGTACATGGATGATAGCAATAACCCCAGTAAATACTTACGAATAAGCAATCTCAGATAAAAATGAGATTTGCAAAATTATCCCTTACCTTAGGTCTGATATGCTTCGTATGGTTCCAAACCTCCTGTATAATGATTTAAATAATGCCATTGACTTATTACAGAATCATATTCATTGTTATTATATCATATATGGTTCACTTATGACTTTATATTACCCGTTATTTTGTAAATTCCATGTTAAAGAGTGTTTTGGGTGAAATCGTTTCATCTGTCGTCCGTGTTTTGACTTGTAATTATACATATGATTACTTAGATCATGATTACTTAATTCCAGAATATAAAACATGATTTATATATAATATATATTCATAATATAAATATATATAATATATCGATAAATCGAAAGAAATACACCGTTCATGGAGACGGTAGGCCGTACGTACGCATGAACGCTGTTTTCGTTTCCTTATTGAATTGAATGGAATTAAGTAGATGACATAAATATATATATATATATAAATCCAGTAGCATTATTATGTCATATATTTTATTATTACTTATTATATATACTTTATAATCATTCTTGAATGGTTATCATGGAGAGTGAATCTCATCGCGTCGTGGAGATGGTATTCCGTACGTACGCACGAGCGATGATATCATTCCCATGATCGTCAGATTGTATTAAAGTGTATGTATAATATTAAAGAGTCAATATCACTTTATAATAATCATATATATTCATTAATTTAACCATTATACCCATCCAAGTAAGGTGTTGGTGGAAAATAGATTACACCACGACGTGGAGACGGTATTCCGTACGTACGCACGCGTGGTGATTTCATTTTCTGTAGGATGGATAGATGGTGAAATAGGGTTGTTTCATACATATAATAAAATATCAGTATATGAGTTATACTGATGTTATTACTTCATAATGAAACAACTAAAGAAGAAGAAGTGAAAGAATAAATAAAGATGAAAGAATCGGTAACGGGCATTACCTCTTCTTTGAAGCGCCTCTTTGAGATCTCCTCTTAGGGCACTAAAATTGGTCTTTGAAGAAGACCGGGACCTCTAGGATGTTTCTAGGGAAGTGGGTAAGTAAAATGGTCAGGGGTTGTCCGAGCATGAAGGCTCAAATTGGTGTGAGGAGGAGAGGGAGGAGGTGCCCTTTTATAAAGGAGGAGAGGGGCACCTTTGGAATAACCAAAAATATTATTTTATTATAAAGTCAAATTCGGTTTTTAATAGCTCCAAACTGATATATTTCAAATCTAAGGTGGGGATGGGTCGAAATCCTCTCATCCAATAGAATTTAGACAAGTTTAGGTATCAATTTTAACCTTATCATTTAGATTTAACGTTAACTTAGATAATTTAACTTTTACCGGGTCTTCTTGTTTTCTTACACTATATGGTTTATAAACTCACTATATCTAGCCAAACGAACCCCAAGATGTTTATTATTAATATATATAACCTTATCTAAGTCATTTGGCCTAACCTTAGATTTTTTGGAATAAAATTACAATTAATAATATAATATTTGTTTTAAAAACAATTTTATGTCAATTTTGATACTATTTGGTAATTGATTTTTGTGAAAATCATAACAGAATGATTAGTTCAAAAAATTTAATTAAATAAATTCTAAAATGTCATATTAACATATAAAATTATTGTAATTCATAAAAAGTCTCAAATTACATTTATTTGGGTATTTATAACATCAATTATGTCAATATTTCATTAATAAGATAATTACCGCATCATCAATGTGTCATAATTAAATTAAATTATTTAATGTCTAAAAATTATAAATAAAATACAATTATGTATTAAATCTTTTCATATTTCCAATGAATATTTATAGTAGAATTTATCTTATGTATAACCCTATATTAAAAATTCTTTAGTTATTAAACTTTAATTTTAACTATTTTAACCCTTCTTTAAATAAATTGATAATAAATGTCCTAATCTAATCCAAGTGGGCCTAAATGGTCATAATTTATTCCTAGGGTTGTTTTTGGTAGAATTACACTTATCCATTAGAATTAGGACATGTGTTAGGGTAATAATAATATCATTTTTACACTTAACTACCCTATTTACTTTTAACCGTGGTAAAAAAAAGTAAAAAGTTACTATTCACCAAAAATTATTTTCATCTCATTGAACCACATTTTAGTCCTTGATATTAGCCGTGTCTCTCAAATTTTTGAAATTCCACTCACAGAAGCGGTAAAATTAAGTTTTATGAAAGAGTTCAGTTTTTTAACTACCGCTTAGTGGTTTCACTATTCATCAAAAATTGAAAGTTTCAAGAAAAATACAAACAATTAGGCCTAAGATATATTTGATATTATGAATTCAAAAATTATGTTTATTTTATCAAATTCAAAACATATCAGTTACATTAACTAATTTAAAAATTAGTTCCCGTCATCAAGACAAATAGCGTGTTTTTAAGAGATAATAACTATCAAAAGATTGACACTTGTTTATGTCTGGTTTAAATGTGAAATTATATGAAATGACCAAAATTGTATTAAATTGTAAAAATATATTCTAAATATACTTTAAAACCACTCAAATTAATAATTTATCACTATTAATTATTTCGATTAAAAAAGTTGTTTTTAATTAAAATTTAGTAATTTTCACTATTCATCAGAATATGAAAGTTATCCGAAAAGTACCAAAATTTCACCCTAGGCTAATTTCGATATTCTGAATCAAAAAATGAAGTCCATTTTCAAAAAATAAAATTTATATAATTTCAAAAAGTGGGTATTACTATTCATAACGGCTAGTTTTAATAATATTTTAATAGAATATCGTTGTTTAGCGAAACTCGGTATCGTGTACAACACACACTATCATGGAAGGTCGCGCTTGCGTGTAATGCAAGCCAAGTCAGGGATGCATGTTGTCCAAGATCCTTTTGGTGTAGCATACAACAAAAGACCTTAATGAAATTAAAAAGAATATTTTTCGTAAAATCTTGGGGTGTTACAACTAAGGGGTCTGGTGTGATCTCCATAAAACATATGCATATCTTTCTATGAATATGTCTACCAGTAGATGTATCTTGTTATTTATACATATAACTATAATATCCTTTCTTCCATGACATTTAGTGACCACTATAAATGGAATATTTCAATCTATTATAGTCATCTATTTTTTTGATTCTCTAAAAAAGAATGACCCAGTCAATTAACATATTTCGTGTCATTCGTCTAAAAGATGAGTGCATCACATGCCCATCAACGAAGAAGTTGAACACATCATATGTGACTCAAATAAGCATGTCCATGTATTTCCTCAGTCTCATTAAATCAAGGACTATATTTATTTACTTGTCATACAAGTGGAAAATCCCATCTTGGTTTCACTCCAGTTATTGATATGATCAACAACATACCCAACCGCCCCCTAATTAGATATGTTCCTATTTTGAATTGTGTAAGTAGGGTATCAAAATATGGAGGTTCTCATGTTAGGTATCTCACCAACCTCAGGTAAGAAGAATTGATAATAAGTATACTCCCCTAAGTAAATCTACGACTGTATGATATTCCATGAGATATAATTTAGCTAGTCACTCTAGGAAATAAGTATCTACTTTTTACCTCAAGAATACATTCCTTATATCTCGTATACAAACTTTTAAAATGAGTACAAGAATCTATTGAAGCTAATTTTAACATATCATCATAACCCATAATACTCTGTGATGATCATCGATTAAGGACAACTCAATGTTTTTACTTTTAGGGGTTATTTACCATTCAACCATTAATGTAAAGTAAATTACAACACACGTGAATGAATGATAAATATTTATTTTCTTTATTTGAATTAAATGATATGTTTTAAATCATTACAACCAATCTATTAAGATTTTAATACCCAAAGATTCTACATGAATAACATGTTATTTCTATAATAATGGTTTTTGAACATTACATTCATATGTAATTCTTTTCAAATCCTTATGTGACCAACTAAAAACATAATCTCACTAACCACTTAGTGAGTAACATTTATTAAATGAGTCTGAATAACGGTGAGACTTAGGAATCACATTCCTAATGTTAAACTCTTGAACATATATTAAAACTAATTTAATTCACTACATCAAATGTTATATTGTCATCTTATGTTTTCTACTTAGTATTATTTCTATGTCCATCATCATCATTTGTTGCAACTTATTCCATCAAAATTTTAGTTCAAAATAAATGAAAATAGTACATTTTTATTATCCATTATATCATAAATTATTTTAGGATAATGTGAGTTTCACTTAGTTATGGTAAACATATGTAACCATTTAAATTTCTTATTACCATTATACCCTAAAATATTTTAGGACATCAAGTGAATTTTACTTTGTAAATGTGTAGGAATAATCATTTAAGAAATAGAGATATTTACTTTCTCACAATAGCTAAATGTAACTATATACATTTTTCATTACCATCACATATTATAAGAATATTTAGGATGTAAGTGAAGACTCTCGATAATCATAGACTCGTACAATCCTATATTTAATAGTGATATTTACTTTATCATGGTAACTTAATGTATCTTTTTACATTTTTCTTTACTCTCATCCAAAATCTTTAGGATATTAAGGGAAAAATCACTCAAACATAAGTTGGTGAAATCTTTTATTTATTTACTTTGAACTTATATAAGTCCAAAAATACTCCCAATAGTATCTTAAACATCATATTCTCTTCATAATATATTTCAAATAGTCAACACAAACAAATTCATGTTTTAAGAACTAAAATTTATTTTCTATTAATAATAATATAAAAAAATATATTTTTTGTATCTCATATTTCAATATACGAGTTTAAATAATTTATTTCCAAAAGAATACATTATTAAAATATGATACTGATGGGTGGAAGGAACATCTTCCTTATATTTTAATAAATTGGATAAACACTTCATCCTAGATAAACACTTCATCCTGGATAAAACATTTTATCCTAATCTTTGTCTGAAAATATGTTATAGAATTCTATGAACCTTAAACCCAATGTATAAAATTATTCATATCATATTATTCATAATAACTCTTTTTTAAAACCTCCTATCATATAAGAGAAGTGAGATGAAGATACATATCATTTACTTAGATTTTTCCATGCATTATAAATATCTTTACATTCAAATTTCTGACCTACCAAATATTTATTTCATCACTTGAATGAAAACTATAATCTCTTTAAATTATTATTATTATTTTGAAATCATTTATATTTTCAACCCTTATAAATCATACACGTGGTACAATATTCCCTTCCAAATTTAAGAATTAATTTCTCTAATAGTATTACCTAACATAAGAATTACATGATGATCTCAAACCCCTTTAGGTATTCTAAATAATCACATTATATTGAATCATTAATCCTTGATAATACCCTTAGGTTTCAAATAACCTTATTTAGACTCTTGAAGAAATATATTTTGACTTTCCAACTTTTCCTCTTTAAATTTTTGAACATTTACCTCATTGTATTGCAGATACATTACCAAAACATTAGACATCACATGCCAAGTTAATTTATTCTCTATATTTTGAGAATATCGAGTAAAATTTTCTTTAACTTGATCATATTATCTAAACATTTCCATATATGAAAACAGAATGAATTCCATAATTAGAATAATCCTTATATAAATACTTCAGTCTCGCTAAGATTATTCAATTATATTGAATATTATTGAAATACCTAATCATATTGAGTATATTATAATAGAATTATGTGTGTAAATTAGAATCTTAATTTAATCATTCCATACTTCTATAAGAATCTTATTTTTCTTGTTGAACAACTTCAAGACAAGGTAACTCAGAAAGAATTTTTTCTAACACATGGAATGTTTAACTTTCTTAAGAAATTTCCTTAAGTTACAAGTCTTAAGAGTTCATTACTTTAATATTTGCATTAAAAGGATTAATTTTAATGTTTTGTTTGTTGATGGTGATGAATTTATGTATAATAGAAATAGTTATCAAATGAATATCATGTTTTTAAATATTTTCACTATGGAATATTAATGACAGTGCTCCCAATAAAAATTATGAACCTATATATCATATCTATTTAGTGAGCCAAGATCCATATTTCAAAAAACAATGATTTCACTATGGTTTTTCTCTCACCACATTGTTATTTAGGTAGTGTATCATCTCAGTCACAACAGTTGTGACTCTTGTATAGTTGAGTGGATAACAACTTATCCAAATTCGTAATATAGAATCACTCAACTTTATTTTTTTGGTAACCTAATCATATTATGGTCTCCTGACTAGTGTAACCCATAGAAAATTCCAAAAGTAGGCTTACAATGGTCAATCCAAGGGCACCCAACTATACCATGACCTACCCAATGATGTTCCAGCATCACCCATTAATTGATTTCAATACACATGATAATCCATGGGAACACAGATATGGTGTGATCTACCTAATTGGATGATTGAGATCTTGAAAAGTGTAGCTTTAGAAGAAATATCACACTTATTATTTGAGGTTTTGTCTTTCTAAAGTTTCAATTATTTAATAAAAATCATATGCATCTTAAATTCATAATTATTGCATCTTATGTAATCATTATCTTCTCATGTTTTTCCCTTTTTTTGTATTCATGGTTCTATAGTTTTAGTTTTGAAATCACCATTTCATCCACCAAATCAATGTATTCACATCACATTAATGTCTAACTTTTACACAACCCACTAGTTTGTGTTACTCACCCAAAAATAGAAACTAAACATATTCATACAAATCTGAATGCATCATATGCATAAGTTACATGAATTTTTCATGTAAAGACATATCAAAACATTATATTGATAATCTCCACTTGAGTAATGCCAAAACGAAATATAGTAAACCTCATTCTCCTTTATAAACAAGGCATAAGCCTCTACGATGGTAGGTGATCCAACTCTAAATCCCTCTACCCTAGCAGACTATACTTTGAGAGAATTATTTCATGATATCTTTAACACCTAATATTACAAAATTTTACCTAACAAATAAATTCAAGTTAATAACTTTAATTACAAACCGAAGTAAAAATCGATTAAAAATAAATTTTATGGAGTCGTAACTAGCATGTTATGCAAGGCTTTATCTCATGGATGTAGTTTAATAGTTAAACTAAAGAATAAACATTCATAATAATGGTTTATAACTATGAGTAAAGTAGGGGATAAAGTTTAAATAAATGAACTTTTCAAATATTTCAACATTATATAACCATTAATGAACTATTTATAAATAAAAGATAGCTTTATACGATTTTATAAATTAATTATCATTTTGGAAATTCCATAATTTTGAATATAAACTCTTTTAAAATCAATCCAATATGAACACTTTCATATTATTTATTATATAACATTTCATGTTTTATTTAAACTTTTGATCAAATCGACAATCAAATATCTTTTATGTAGTATAAATAATATCTTTAAATAAGGTCCATTTTTATTTGAATATTTTAAAATAAATAATTATGAACAATTCATAATTATTAATATAAACAACCCTAAGGGCACAACTCATTGGTAGTAATCCCTCAAGGTATTGGTGAGGTCTCAGGTTTGAGTCTCATCAAGTACTTCCCTCATGGAAATATAGAATGTTCTTGTGTTTCTTCCCACTCCTCAGACTATTGTAAAGATAAATATAAACACATTCTATATTTAATCCATATTTATGAGATTTATAGTCATTTCTATACATCATTTTATAATATTTAAATGAACACTTTATTTAATGATTACATAGATGTTATACAGTTCTAGGTAAAAAGGTTTTAATACACTTTATTAAGATTTATAACACATGTAAATCACATTAATGTGAAAATGATATTCTTAATATTAACACTTTAATATTAAAATAATATGTTTCATAAATGTTTCAAAAAAAATTAATCAATTAACCATAAACATTTTAAAGTTAATTAACTTATAAAACCCCTTTTTAAAAGTTTACAAACATTTTATAAAACATTTTCATTGTTTATAAAAAATTTATAAATAATCTAATCCAATTATTAATTGAATTTTCTTTATAAATAATCTATTTATTTATTTATCAAAAAATTATTTGATAATTACTTAAAATAATGTCCATTTTAATTCAAACAACTTCAAATTAATTATTTATGAACGAATCATAATTTCAAATATAAACATCTTTATATTTTGGTGTTACTTTATAATTATTAACTATTTATAAATAAGGACCCATTTTATAAACTATTTTATAAACATGAATAACATAATTAAGTAAACAAATTATTTATTTAAAATAATAATAAAATTTCACATTTATTTCCAAACTTGAAATATATAATTTTACAATTTGTAACATGTCTTCATTAAACAGTTAAAAAAAGATCACATTTATTCATCAAAGAACACTTCCTCATACAACTTTTGGGTTTTATTTTCCCATGATATATGTAGAGTAGCATAATCAAAACCCAAATATATACAATATATGTTTGATGAATAAACATCTGTACCTAAATTGGTCATGGGTTTTGGGATGAGCAAACTTCATCTCTTACTTGGATCACAAGGTTTCTAGAAGAGGTTTTCACATACGTTTCTTTGTCCAATAAATTTTAATCTTATTTATTATCAAATTCAATATTTTAATTTTGTTTACTTAGTTAAATCTCATAGTAAAAATGTAAAATAAAATAAAATTAATTTTTTAATAATTTAACCTCAACATAATTATTTATAATTATAGAAATCCTAACATTAAAATCCAAACACAAAATATTTCATACAAAGTAGTGAAACCCTTCACATAATCCACCGTTCTCTCCCTTCACAAATCAAACTGGTGAAGTTTCAAACCTAGAAACAATCCAACCCCAACCTGAGAGAGCCCCACCACGAGTGTCACACCATAATCGCTGCCATCGTAACCAAACTTGGCGAGCCCCACCTCCATCGTTTCCGATTAACCACCTCGACCCACCTTCTACATGGCCACTTCTCACAAAAACCATCCAGTTGCAGAAGCTGAACCAGAGACTATATGAAAACAGCTCAAAGTCTTGAATCCAAAATAGCTTGACAACGTGCTCCTTCTCCACCTTGGTATATCTCGCTGCTTCATCCGCCTCCCTCACACACGTCTGTGAATGGAAGAGTGCTTCCAGGATTAAAACAAGCATATTAAGAAGAGATCAAATAAAATTATAAGATGAATAGTAGATTTAACTAGCTTATTCATAATCCAGAGAAGGCCAATTATGTAAAATCTGTTCAAAAAACCGAAAAATATCAAATGAGGATCTAATTCTAAGCGTACCAGATTGAAGAACTAAAAATCAACCTTCTAGGGAAGAAAACAGAGTTCTGGAACTAGCCAAAGGAAAGGATGATTTACACCAGAGGGAATAAAAACCCTAAAAATAGGAAAAGATAAGGAAATCACAACTCTAACCCTCAAAAATGATATCCATGCTTTTAGATTCCAATTACATTGTCCATTAGAGAAACTGAATCAAATCAATTTATTCAGTTTCAGTAGATTATAGGTCTTCTCAAATCTTTCGACGGTGATCGCAGCACAGATTTCCATTTTCAGTCACATCTCCCATGGTAACCAAATGTTGGGTGCCTTCATGGTTTTCACACTTCGTAATTCCTCCTCAATTAGAGGATCACACAGTTTATATTTTTATGTGGTGTTTTTAATGTGGCCCAAGACCGCATGAATTTATTCCCACGGTGAAACAATTTTGACGCGATGAAATTAATTGACGCATATTATTTTTCCCATATAAGGAGGAAGTGGAAAGATATTTCAACATCATCAGCATTGACAACACTGAGAGTAAATCTCATTTGGTGATCGCCTTTCTTCGACGATCATCTTTCTTTCTCTTCACCTTTTGATCCACACATTTATTCTTGAGTATTACTTTTGAGATTTCATCCATTTTGGAGAGTCTCTACTGTGTACCTCTTGATTTTAGTGGATCCCTCTTTCTAGACTAGGTCTAGTGGTTTTTCTCTTTCGGGTTTTCCACGTAAAAATTTCCGATGTCAACTTTATTTTTCTGCACTTATTTATTTGCCGCTGTGCATCCCATTTTATTTGGAGGGGGGATTTTTTATTTCCGTTGCGCATTCACTTTTTCTATTGTTTGCGCGTTCGTTTATTTCTCATCTTTCCCAACATCTGGTATCAAAGGGTTTGGTATTTTTATTTCATATTTATTATGGAGTCCAATTACAGTCGAATGATTTTTCTGAATGGTACCAACTAACTTATTTGGTGACTTAAAATGAAGGATCTTCTTTTTTCCAAGCGAATGCATCTTCTAGTATTTAGTACCAAGAAGCCAGATAAGATTTCAGATGAAGAATGGGATTTTGAGAATGAGATGGTTTGTGGCTTCATTCGCCAATGGGCCGAAGAAAATGTGATGAACCACATTGTCAACATCTCTCAAGCTAGAACTTTGTGGGAGAAGCTTGAGATGTCCTACACTTCCAAGATAGAAACAAAAAACTGTTTCTCTAACCAATTCTGTTCCGAATGGTGAGGTGGAATTTTTTTTTGTCAAGACTGCTATTTAAAATGAAGAAGTCAGGAGACACACTCAAGATAAATCTTCTTCAGAGCTTTTAGTCACAAAGATCAGGGGGAGAAGCCAGGACTGGGGGCAGAGAAGTCGAGGTAAGAGTATAGTCAAAAGTAAATCTACACAAAAGTGGAGATATTTAGAATGTCATCATTGTGGTAAGAAAGGGAAATTTAATAATTTTTGTTATCAGCTGAAAAGATAGAACAAATTGAAGGAGAATCCACAGAAGGAAAATGACAATAGGGATGATCATGTTGTTGCTGCTACATGGGGTGATCTTGTTATTGTTTATGACTCCGTTAACATTTATTCTGATGATTCTTGCTGGGTTGTTGACAGTGGTGCTTGTTTTCATGTGACATCGAAGAAGGAGTTCTTTTCATCTTATAACCCAGGTAATTTTGGGATTTTGAACATGAGAAATGATGGTCATGCTGATGTTGTAGGCATCAGGACTGTTTGATTATAGACCAGTACAGGAAGTAAGATGATTATGAAGAATGTCCGAAATGCACCTAGGGATCATTTGAATATTATTTCTACCAGCATTATTGATGATGAAGGGTTTATCAGCACTTTTGGTGATTTCTAATGGAAGCTTTCTAAGGGCTCTTTGATTATGGCTCGAGGGAAGAAGCAAAAAGGTTTGTATTATACTAGAGATTCTATTTCTTGTGATACTACTTCTGTTGTTGATTGTTGTGTTTCATCCAAGTTGTGTCATAAGAGGCTCAATCACATTAGTGAGAAATGGTTTGTTTGTTTGTCCAAGAGAAATATTCTTCCAGATTTAAAGAGTATCAAATTGGACACATGTGATCATTTAATGGCTTGGAAATAGAGAAGAGTGAGTTTCAGAAGTCATCTTCCACACAAGAAGTCATAGGTACGTGAATTGGTACATTCTGAAATTTGTGGTCCTTTTAAATCTAAGAAATTTAGTGGTCATCTTTATTTTGTAACATTTTTTTATGAATACTCACGAAATCTCTGGGTTTATGTTTTGAATGACAAATGTCATGTTCTCAGTGTTTTTAATAAATTCCTTGTTTATGATGAGAGATAATTAGGCAAGAAACTAAAATGTATTCACAATGACAATGGGGGAGAGTATTGTGGTTTGTTTTATTAGTATTGCAGGCGATAAGGTATTCGACATCACAAGATGTCGCTGAAGACACCTCAGCTGAATGGTGTAGTTGAGCGGATGAACATGACTTTGTTAGAAAGAGTTCATTGTTTTCTATCAGAAGCAAAGTTTCTTGGAAATTTTTGGGGTGAGGCTTTACTTACTGATGCATATATTATCAGTTTATCACCTGCGGTTGCTTTGCAGACATACACTCTCAACAAATTTTGGTATGAAAAAGAGATCTGGTACGATCACTTGTGTGTTTTTGGTTTCAAGGATTTTGTTTATGTGACTAGAGATGAGAGATACAAGATGAATGGTAAGACACAACACTGTATTTTTATTGGATATGGACATAATGAATTTAAGTACAGGTTCTATGATCTTGTTTTTAAGAAACTTGTCAGAAGCTGCGATGCAGTGTTTAAGGAGGATCAGACTATTACAGACATTGATAAGGGAGAAAAAGATGCACCTCCAACATCTGATGGTTTTGTCAGTCTTGAGCCAGGATCTGATTCACATTTACCTCATATTGTTGATTCTGATGATCACGTTGATGTACAAAATGATTCTCAAGGTGAACAGGTTGTAGTTTATGTTTCTGATGCACCTTTTTTTCTGATGATCCAGTTCCATGGGTTATTAATGAGCCCACTGTTCCACTTCAGAGGTCATCTTGGCATCACACCACTTCTACTCAATATTCACCTGATGATTATGTGCTCCTTGCTAAAGCGGGAGAACCAAATCATTTGATGAGTCAATGAAGAGTGAACAGAAGGATAGATGAGTTGTGGAAATGGATGATGAGATGATATCATTGCATGAAAAACACACTTTTGAGCTGGTGAAGTTACCCACAGGTAAAATATCTTTGCAAAATCGGTGGATTTATCAAATTAAAAATGACTAATACAGTTTCCTTCCATGATACAAGGAAATAATAGTTGTCAATCGCTTCTGTTAGAGGAATGGTATTGATTTTGATGATATTTTCTCACCTGTTGTCAAAATGTCTTCTATTCATGTTGTTATTGGTCTGGCTGCTAGTTTGGATCTGCATATTGAGCATATGGATGTGAAGACAACTTTCCTCTATAGATATTTAGAAGAGGAGATTTATTATAAGGCCCCATCCTTAAACCATACTTAATCTTGAGTTATTACAAGATTATACATTGATGATCTTTTCAGGTTTAGAGTTTTAGAGAATTAGATCATGAAACATGCATTACATTCCACATTTAAACAAAGTGGTTACATAAAAGACAGTATTCATTATTCCCATCAACGGAAACACATTTAAAATAAAACATGGATTCTTTCTTGACACTTCATTGACACTATCATCATATCATTTACCTTTCCCTTGACCTATGAAAAACATTTCAAAAAACGTGGGATGAGCATAAAAAGCTCAGTAAGGGATATAAAAATATTGAAAGGAAACATGGGTACATATATACATAATAATGAAATCATACTTTACCCATAAAACATAATTCCTTTAACATACCTCATAAATCATGAATAAATCATAGAAATCATAAGACATAAAGGTAACTTGAGGCATTCATAACATTCTAATGTAGGGAGAAACCCTCTTGGTTACATTTGGAATACCCATCATAGAATATTCCCTAAATCTATTCGGAGAAACTTTAACGTTTCACTCCTTCGCGTTACCCAATACATTGGATAGATATATCGGGCTCACCCACCCTTAGTTTATAACGGAACCACCCATCTTCATAATAATTCCCAAGAACCTCAACATAATCGTATCACATAAAACATGCATAAAGGAAACATAACATTTCCACCTTTCAATCACAAGATATCAATACAACACATTGATATAAAAACATTATTAAAACCATTTTGAATACCAAAATAAAAGAAAAGTAAAACATGGTATTTATTTTTCTTTTAAAATGGATCTATGGCTTGTAGAGGAAGCCGAAAATCAAATAATGGTCACGACGGCGGAGAAGTCGTTCTCGCCGCATACGTACGACAAAAACATTCCCTTTTTTCGTTTTGCAAAATGCTTCGTATAAAAAAGATTCCTTTTGGATAAACGTAAAATTCAAAGGGGTTTATACACTATATAAAAGAAATTTGTTTATAAAATAAAATATGCCTCAGTGAAAGGAGATTGAGACGAAGTCCCATACCTCGGGTCCGACATGACTCGATCGTTCTTTAACGTCCTGAATAATAAACTTGAGTAAATTTCTATTTTCTTAAGAACCTTTTTCAAGTTCATTATTCCTTTTATATCACTTATGGACATGTTATAAACTTTATGTAACCATTTAAGTTAATAATGTTTGTTTTGTCGATATTTGGTTCTTAAGTCGAAAGTGAACTTCTTATAATTACCTGTTGTTCGTGTGGTCAAAGTATCTTTATATCCAGAATGGTATTCATGATGTAGATATTATATATGTCATATATATACATTAAATGCATTCATTTATAATATTACATAATCATTTAGAGGTAAGAAATGAAATGCACCATTCATGGAGACGGTAAGCCGTACGTACGCATGAACGCTACTTTCATATCTATTTTGTATTTTATAGAATGGAATCATAATTATGTAAAGGTATATTATAATTCCATTATAATATAAAATATAATATCATAGTTCCATCCTTTATACGTCCCACATATGGTATTTAACGAATCAAATCACTTTGAGGGGGGCGGTAGTCCGCACTTCCTTAATTGAAGATATCGCGTTTACCCATAATGGAAACCATAAAGGTATGACCAAAATGAAAAATACAGAATATTAAGGAAAACAGAAACATATTATATATGATATATAAATATAGTGTCATCTTAATGTCCACCTTTAAATGTGTTAAAATAATGTTAAACAATCATCGTTTCGGGAGGCATAAATTCACCATCCACGGAAACAATATGTTCTTTAACCATTAGATGTAGGTGTGTCTAAGTGTAGCTTGAATCCTTCTTATAACAACATCCTAGTATATTTAATATACTGTAGTTGTTACAAAAGAAATGAATAAAAACAGTTTATGGGGTTGGAGAAGAAAAATAAAACAAAAGGACTCAAGTGAAGACATTACCTTAAAATCGAGTAACTCCCTTTGGTTTGAGCTCAAAGGATTCCTTGGAAAGAATTATGCCCAAAGTGAGGCTTCAATTAGTAAGATAGGGAAGTGGAGAGACAAAATGGGTAGAGGTTGGCCGAGCTAAAGGCTTTGGGAGTGTGGGTAAGGAGGTAGAGGTGGGGGCCTTTTATAAGAGGAGAGGAGGGGCACTCTTGGAAAGTAAAGAAATATTACTTTATTTGAAAATGAGTTTCGGATTTAAAAGGTACCACATTGATATAATTCTAGGATAATGTGATAAGGGTTCTAAATCCTCCCATCCAATAGGTTTTAGACATGTGTAGGTCTTAGATTTTACATTATCTTTCCATTTTATTTAAATCGTCAAATAATGAGGTCATCGCTGCATCATTATGATGTCATAAATAATTTAATTTATTTAAAGTCTAAAAATTATTAAAAAAAAGACAATGATGTAGGAAATATTTTTATCTTTCCAATTACTATTTATAATCAAAATTATGACTTGTATAACCCCATGTAAAAATTGTTTTAGTAAAACATTTCATGTTTGTGTCATTTTTACTTTAACATCAAATAAAAAGTTATGTATGTCATTTCCCAACCAAAGTGGCTCCATGGGGTCCCCAAGTTGACCCATGGATTATCTTGGTCGGCCATGACACATCCAATGAGGGTAGGACTTGTGTCAAGCTCATCTCATACTATTAAAACATTATTTCTACCTTAAACTACACTGATTACCACTAATCGCGATTAAAAACATAAAAGTTACTATTCACCAAAAAATTATTTTAATCTCATTGAACCACATTTTACTTCTTAATGACAACCATGTATGTCGGATTTTTGCAAATCAAATCACAGAGGTGGTAAAATTTCATTTAAACGATAAATCAGTTTCTTTAACTACCACTTAGTGGTTTCACTATTCATCAAAAATTGAAGTTTTTCAGAAAGATACCAAAACTTCACCCTAAGCTATATTTGATATTCTGAATTTAAAATTGATGTCTATTTTAAAAAATTCAAAACATATAAGTCACATTAATTAATTTAATAATTAATTCCCGCTGTCATGACAAATAGCATGTTTTTATGAAACAATAAGTATCAAAAGATTGATACTAGTTTAAGTCCGATTTCAAATTGAAATTAATTCCAATGACCACTATTGGATTAAATGGTAAAAATATATTCTAATTTCACTTTAAAACCAATTAAAAAGATAATATAATCATATAAATAAATTAGATTAAAAAGCAGTTTTGATGTAAAATGCAGTATTTTTTACTATTCATTAAAAAATGAACATTGTGAGAAAAATATCAAAAATTCACACAAAGTAAATTTTGATGTCCCAATCATAAATAATAAGTGTATATTGACAAACATAGCTTATAAAATTGTCAAAATATAGATTTAAAAATGGTTTTCCATCAAAGGGAAGTAAAAGAATCTTTTAAAAATATTAGTGTATTCTATTCTTAAGATTGGATTTATTATCATTTTAAGCCTCTAAAACACTATCCAATTCATTAATAGGCATTGATAAAAATATATATTATTCATTACTTACTTGGGATGTTACATCCTTCCCCCCAATAGAAAACTGTGTCCCCGCAATTTATTTACTTATTGAATAAGTGGAGGTATTTATCCCTCATTTCATTTTCAGATTCTCATGTTGCCTCTTCCATCACGTGGTTTTTCCACAAAACCTTTACCTGATTAATCACCTTATTTCGTAACACTTTCTCCCTGTGGTCAAGAATATGGACTAGTTGTTCCTCATAAGATAGGTTCACTTCCAACTGAACTACCTCTGGACTCAAAACATGAGATGGATCTGGCATGTACTTCCTTAACATTGAATCATGAAAAACATTGTGTACCTGAGATAAAATCGGAGGTAAATCCACTCGATAAGCAACTGATCCCACTCTCTCCAGAATTTCATATGGTCCAATGAACCTTGGACTCAACTTTCCTTTCTTACCAAACCGCATCACACTTTTCCATGGTGATACTTTGAGAAAATCATGATCACCTACCTCAAAAGAGAGATCCTTCCTCCCGTTGTCTGCATAACTCTTCTACCTACTCTGAGCTGTTCTCATGTATTTCTGAATCAGCTGAACTTTTTCTACCATCTCTTCTTCCAATTCTAGTCCCATCAACTTCCTTTCACCCACTTCATCCCAGAAAGCTGGAGTTCAACACCGCTTCCCATATAACGCCTCAAATGGTACCATCTGTATACTGGAATGAAGACTGTTATTATATGAAAATTCAACCAAAGAAATATGTTGGTCCCAACTTCCCTGATAATCCATCGAACAAGCTCGTAGCATATCCTCCAAGGTATGAATTTTTCGTTCCGACTACCCATCTGATTGAGGATGAAAAGATGTAATAAAATTTAATTCAGTACCCAACGACTTCTGAAGGCCTTTCCAAAAGTTAGAAGTGAACCTGGGATCACGGTCAGATACAATGGAAAGAGGAACTCCATGTAACCTGACTATCTCTTTAAGATACAAATGAGAAAGTTGATCTAGGGAAAAAGTATCTCGTATATCAAGGAAATGAGTAGATTTGGTCAAGCGATCAACAATAACCCAGATTGCATTATTACCTCGAGATGTCTTTGGTAATCCCACAACAAAGTCCATGGATATATTCTCCCATTTCCACTCTGGCACAGGTAAAGGGTGAAGCATCCCTTTCGGAAACTGCCTCTCTACTTTAACCTGTTGACAAGTCAAACACTTCATAGTAAAATCGACAATATCTCTTTTCATTCCATCCCACCAGTAATACTCATGCAGATCTCTGTACATCATAGTACTTCCAAGATGAACTGAAAACGGAGAACTATGAGCTTCACATTACAACTCTCTCTTCAACTGTGAATCACAAGGCACACACAATCTCTTCTTAAATCTCAAAACAAAATCATTATCAATGTTAAATTCAAGCAACTTACCTTTCTGAACCAGCTCTACCTTTTTCTGCAACTCACTACCTTCACTCTGTGCTTGCTTAATTCGGTCTGATAGGGATGATCTCACTGATACCTGAAACAAAACAGAAGAACTCCCTACACCAACAACTTCTATGCCAATGTTCATCAAATCCTTAACCAAAGGATCACGTTCCAAAGGCAACATTTCTAATGAAGCATTACTTTTTCGACTCAAAGCATCAGCCACTTTATTTGCTTTTCCCGAATTGTAATGAATTGTACAATCAAAATCCTTGATTAATTCCAGCCATCTCCTCTGTCTCAGGTTTAACTCTTTCTGAGTGAATATATACTTTAAACATTTGTGATCATTATATATTTCATACTTTACTCCATACAAATGATGCCTCCAAATATTTAAAGCAAAAACAACAGTAGATAATTCAAAATCATGTGTAGGGTAATTTACCTCATGAGTTTTCAACTGACGTGAAGCATAAGAAATTACCTGATCATTCTACATTAGGACAAAACCAAGTCCTTTCAATGAAGCATAACTGTATATAACAAACTCACCATTCCTAGAAGTTAGTGCCAAAACTAGAGCATTCACCAATCTTCTTTTCAATTCCTGAAAACAATCATCACATTCTTTTTTCCAGATAAACTTAACACCCTTCCGAGTTAGCTTAGTCATTGGACTAGATAATCATGAAAAATTTCTAACAAACCTTCCGTAATAGCCTACCAAACCAAGGACGCTACGAATCTCTGTTTCATTTGTGGGTCTTGGCCATTCTTCAACACCCTTTTTTTTGCAGGATCAACGGTTATGCCATCTTTACAAACAATGTGACCAAGGAAAGAAATTTGTTGCAACCAAAACTCACACTTGATGAGTTTTCCATACAGTTTCTTTTCTTTTAATGTTTGCAAGATAACCCTTAAATGTCTTTCATGCTCCTCTTTACTTTTATAAAACACCAAAATATCCTCAATAAAACAACCAACATTTTTCACCTGAGTCAACTGATCCATCACTACAACAAACTGTTTAGTTCTGATTCTGACCATCTCAGGATACTGATTTGAATGGTCATTTCCATCTGTATGCCTTCCCAAAAAATCTGTTCTATTTCCTATATGAAAAACCATTATTAACATAGAAATATCTAAGGTGAAGCAACATGGTAATCTTCAAATGCTATATCATTTCAATTTGACCTTAAAAAATACTTTTGGATTATCATTTAATAGAATTCTAACTCCTAAAGTTATCTAAACCGACCTCCGATACCAACTATAAGGCCCCAACCTTAAACCTTACTTAATCTTGAGTTTTTACAAGATTACACATTGAGAATCTTTTCAAGTTTAGAGTATTAGAGAATTAGATCATGAAACTTGCATTACATTCCACATTTAAACAAAGTGGTTACATAAAAGATAGTATTCATTCTTCCCATCAATGGAAACATATTTAAAATAAAACATGGATTCTTTCTTGAAACTTCCTTGACACTATCATCATATCATGTACCTTTCCCTTGACCTATGAAAAATATTTCAAAAAACTTGGGATGAGCATAAAAAGCTCAGTAAGGGATATAAAAATATGGAAAGGAAACATGGGTACATATATACATAAGAATGAAATCCTAATTTACCCATAATACATAAGTCCATTAACATACCTCATCAAATCATGAACAAATCATAGAAATCATAATACATAAAGGTAACTTGAGGCATTCATAACATTCTTACGTAGGGAGTAACACTCTTGGTTACGTTTGGAATACCCATCACAGTAAATTCCCTAAATATCTTCGGAGAAACCTTAACGTTTCACTCCTTCGCGTTACCCAATGCATTGGAGAGCTATATCGAGCTCACCCGCCCTTAGTTTATCACGGAACCACCCATCTTCATAATAATGCCCAAGAACCTCAACATAATCATATCACATAAAACATGAATAAAGGAAACATAACATTTCCACCTTTCAATCACAAGATATCAATACAACACATTGATATAAAAACATTATGAAAACCATTTTCAATACCAAAATAAAAGAAATGTAAAACATGGTATTTTTTCTTTTAAAAAGGAGGTATGGCTTGTAGAGGAAGCCAAAACTCAAATAATGGTCACGGCGGCGGAGAAGTCGTTGTCGCCGCATACGTACGACAAAAACATTCCCTTTGGTCATTTTGTAAAACGCTTCGTATAAAAAAGATTCGTTTTGGATAAACGTAAAATTCAAAGGGGTTTATACACCGTATAAAATAAAGTTGTGTATAAAATAAAATATACCCCAATGAAAGGAGATTGAGACGAAGTCCCATACCTCGGGTCCGACTTGACTCGATCGTTCTTTAACGTCCTGAATAATAAACTTGAGTAAATTTCTATTTTCTTAAGAACCTTTTTCATGTTCATTATTCCTTTTATATCAATTATTGCCATGTTATAAACATTATGTAACCATTTAAGTTAATAATGATTGTTTTGTCGATATTTGGTTCTTAAGTCGAAAGTGAACTTCTTACAATTACATGTTGTTCATGTGGTCAAAGGTTCTTTATATACAGAATGGTATTCATGATGTAGATATTATATATTTCATATATATCCAATACATGTATTCATTTATAATATTACATAATCATTAAGAGGTAAAAAAATAAATGCACCGTTCATGGAGACGGTAAGTCGTACATACGCATGAACGCTACTTTCATTTCTATTTTGTATTTTATAGAATGGAATCATAATGGTATAATGGTATATTATAAATCCAGTATAATATCATATATAATATCATAGTTCCATCCTTTATACATCCCACATATGGTATTTAACGAATCAAATCACTTTGAGGGGGCGGTAGTCCGCACTTCCTTAAATGAATATATCGTGTTTACCCATAATGGAAACCATAAAGGTATGCCCAAAATGAAAAATATAGAAGCTTAAGGAAAAAATAAAAATATTATATATCATATATAAATATAGTGTCATATTAATGTACACCTTTTAATGTGTTAAAAGAATGTTGAACAATCATCGTTTCGGGAGGCATAAATTATCATCCACAGAAATAGTATGTTCTTTAACCATTAGATGTAGGTTTGTGTAAGTGTATCAGGAATCATTCTTATAACAACATCCTAGTATATTGAAGATACTGGAGTTGTTACAAAATAAATGAATAAAAAGAGTTTAGGGGGTTGGAGAATCAAAATAAAACAAAAGGACTCAAGTGAAGACATTACCTTAAAATTGAGTAACTCCCTTTGGTTTGAGCTCAAAGGCTTCCTTGGGAAGACTTATGCCCAAAGTGAGGCTTCAAGGAGTAAAAGAGGGAAGTGTAGAGACAAAATGGGCAGAGGTTGGATGAGCCAAAGGCTTTGGGATTGTGGGTATGGAGGTAGAGGTGGGGGCCTTTTATAAGAGGAGAGGAGGGGCACTCTTGGAAAGTAAAGAAATATTACTTTATTTGAAAATGAGTTTCGGATTTAAAAGGTCCCACACTGATATAATTAGAGGATAAGGTGATAAGGGTTCAAAATCTACCCATACAATTGGTTTTAGACATGTGTAGGTCTTAGATGTTTCATTATCTTTCCATTTTATTTAAATCGTCAAATAATGAGGTCATCGCTGCATCATTATGATGTCATAAATAATTTAATTTATTTAATGTCTAAAAATTATAAAAAAAAGACTATGATGTAGGAAATCTTTTTATATTGCCAATTACTATTTATAATCAAAATTCTGACTTGTATAACCCCATGTAAAAATTGTTTTAGTAAAACATTTCTTGTTTGTGTCATTTTTACTTTAACATTAAATAAAACGCTATTTATGTCATTTCCCAACCAAAGTGGCTCCATGGGGTCCCCAAGTTGACCCATGGATTTTCATGGTCGGAAATGACAAATAAAATGAGGTTAGGACATGTGTCAAGCTCATCTCATACTATTAAAACATTATTTCAACATTAAACTACACTAATTACCACTAATAGCGATTAAAAACATAAAAGTTACTATTCACCAAAAAATTATTTTAATCTCATTGAACCACATTTTACTTCTTAATAAATACCTTGTATGTCGTATTTTTGAAAATAAAATCACAGAGGAGGTAAAATTTCATTTAAAAGAAAAATCAGTTTCATTAACTATCACTTAGTGGTTTCACTATTCATCAAAAATTGAAGTTTTTCAGAAAGATACCAAAACTTCACCCTAAGCTATATTTGATATTCCGAATTCAAAAATGATGTCTATTTTAAAAAATTCAAGACATATAAGTCACATTAATTAGTTTAATAATTAATTTCCACTGTCATGACAAATAACGTGTTTTTATGAAACAATAAGTATCAAAAGATTGACACTAGTTCAAGTCCGATTTCAAATTGAAATTAATTCCAATGACCACTATTGTATTAAATGGTAAATATATATTCTAATTTCACTTTAAAACCAATTCAAATGATAATCTAATCATATAAAAAAATTATATTAAAAAGCAGTTTTGATGTAAAATGCAGTATTTTTCACTATTCATTAAAAAATGAACATTGTCAGAAAAATACCAAAAATTCACACAAAGTAAATTTTGATGTCCCAATCATAAAGAATAAGTTTATATTGACAAGCATAGCTTATAAAATTGTCAAAATATATATTTAAAAATTGTTTTCCATCAAAAGGCAGTAAAACAATCTTTTAAAAATATTAGTGTATTCCATGCATAAGATTGGATTTATTATCATATTAAGCCTCTAAAACACTATCCAATTCATTAATAGGCACAGATAAAAATATCTATTATTCATTACTTACTTGGGATGTTACATCCTTCCCCCTATAGAAAATTTCATCCCCGCAATTTATTTACTTATCGAATAAGTGGGGGTATTTATCCCTCATTGCATTTTCAGATTCTCATGTTGCCTCTTCCATCATATGGTTTTTCCACAAAAACTTTACCTGATTAATCACCATATTTCGTAACACTTCCTCCCTCTGGTCAAGAATCTGGAATGGTTGTTCCTCATAAGATAGGTTCTCTTCCTGCTGAACTAACTCTGGACTCAAAACATGAGATGGATCTGGCATGTACTTCCTTAACATTGAAACATGAAAAACATTGTGTACTTGAGATAAACTCGGAGGTAAAGCCACTCGGTAAGCAACTGATCCAACTCTCTCCAGAATTTCATATGGTCCAATGAACCTTGGACTCAGCTTTCCTTTCTTACCAAACTGCATCACACGTTTCCATGGTGATACTTTGAGAAAAACATGATCACCTACCTCAAAAGAGAGATCCTTCCTTTTATTGTCTACATAACTCTTCTGCCTACTCTGAGCTGTTCTCATGTGTTTGTGAATCAGCTGAACTTTTTCTGCCATCTGTTCTACCAATTCTGGTCCCATCAACTTCCTTTCACCCACTTCATCCCATAAAGCAGGAGTTAGACACCGCTTCCTATATAAAGCCTCAAATGGTGCCATATGTATACTAGAATGAAAACTGTTATTATATGAAAATTCAACCAAAGAAAGATGTTGGTCCCAACTTCCCTGATAATCTATCGAACAAGATCATAGCATATCCTCTAAGGTATGAATTGTTCGTTCCGACTGCCCATCTGATTGAGGATGAAAAGCTGTAGTAAAATTTAATTCAGTACCCAACGACTTCTGAAGGCCTTTCCAAAAGATAGAAGTGAACTTGGGATCACGGTCAGATACAATGGGGAGTGGAACTCCATGTAACCTGACTATCTCTTTAAGATATAAACGGGAAAGTTGATCTGGGGAAAAAGTATCTCGTATACCAAGGAAATGAGTAGATCTGGTCAAGCGATCAACAATAACCCAAATTGCATTATTACCTCGAGATGTCTTCGGCAATCCAACAACAAAGTCCATGGATATATTCTCTCATTTCCACTCTTTCACTGGTAAAGGCTGAAGCATCCCTTTCGGTAACTGCCGCTCTGCTTTAACCTGTTGACAAGTCAAACACTTCATAGTAAAATCAACAATATCTCTTTTCATTCCATCCCACCAGTAATACTTCCGCAGATCTTTGTACATCTTAGTACTGCCAGGATGAACATAAAACGGAGAACTATGAGATTCACATAACAACTCTCTCTTCAACTGTAAATCACAAGGCACACACAATCTCTTCCCATATCTCAAAACACAATCATTATCAATGTTTAATTCAGGAAACTTACCTTTCTGAACCATCTCTACCTTTTTCTGCAACTCACTGTCTTCCCTCTGTGCTTGCTTAATTCTGTCTGATAGGTATGATCTCACTGATACCTGAAACAAACCAGAAGAACTTCCTTCACCAACAACTTCTATGCCAATGTTCATCAAATCCTTAACCAAAGGATAACGTTCCAAACGCAAAATTGCTAATGAAGGATTACTTTTTCGACTCAAAGCATCATCCACTTTATTTTCTTTTCCCGGATGGTAATGAATTGTATAATCAAAATCCTTGATTAATTCCAGCCATCTCCTCTGTCTCATGTTTAACTCTTTCTGAGTGAATATATACTTTAAACTTTTGTGATCAGTATATATTTCACACTTTACTCCATTCAAATGATGCCTCCAAATTTTTAAAGCAAAAACAACAGCAGCTAATTCCAAATCATGTGTAGGGTAATTTACCTCATGAGTTTTCAACTGAAATAAAGCATAAGCAATTACCTGATCATTCTGCATTAGGACACAACCAAGTCCTTTCAATGAAGCGTAACTGTATATAACAAACTAACCATTCCTGGAAGGTAGTGCCAAAACTAGAGCATTCACCAATATTCTTTTCAATTCCTGAAAACAATCATCACATTCTTTTGTCCAGATAATCTTAACACCCTTCCGAGTCAGCTTAGTCATTGGACTAGATAACCGTGAAAAATTTCTAACAAACCTTCGGTAATAGCCTGCCAAACCAATGAAGCTACAAATATCTGTTTCATTTGTGGGTCTTGGCCATTCTTCAACATCATTTGTTTTTACAGGATCAACGGTTAACCCATCTTTAGAAACAATGTGAGCAAGGAAAGAAATTTTTTGCAACCAAAACTCACACTTGCGGACTTTCCCATTCAGATTCTTTTAATTTATGGTTTTCAAGATAACCCTTAAATGTCTTTCATGCTCCTCTTTAATTTTAGAAAACACCAAAATATCATCAATAAAACAACCAACATTTTTCACCTCAGTCAACTGAGCCATCACTGCAACAAACTATTTAGTTCTGATTCTGACCATCTCAGGATACTGATTTGAAAGGTCATTTCCCTCTGTATGCCTTCCCAGAAAATCTGTTCTGTTTCCTCTATGAAAAACTATTATTAACACAAAAATATCTTAGGTGAAGCAACATGGTAATCTTCAAATGCTATATCATTTCAATTTGACCATAAAAAATATTTTTGGATAAACATATAAAAGTATTCTAACTCTTAAAGTTATCAAAACAGACCTCTGATACCATCTATAAGGCCCCAACATTAAACCTTGCTAAATCTTGAGTTATTAAAAGATTACACATTGAGGATCTCTTCAGGTTTAGAGTTTTAGAGAATTAGATCATGAAACATTCATTACATTCTACATTTAAACAAAGTGGTTACATAAAAGATAGTATTCATTCTTCGCATCAATGGAGACATATTTATAATTAAACATGGATTCTTTCTTGACACTTCCTTGACACTATCATCATATCATGTACCTTTCCCTTGACCTATGAAAAACATTTCAAAAAACTTGGGATGAGCATAAAATGCTTAGTAAGGGATATAAAAATATGGAAAGGAAACATGGGTACATATATACATAATAATGAAATCATACTTTACCCATAAAACATAAGTCCTTTAACATACCTCATCAAATCAAGAATAAATCATAGAAATCATAAGATATAAAGGTAACTTGAGGCATTCATAACATTCTTATGTAGGGAGTAACCCTCTTGGTTACGTTTGGAATACCCATCACCGTATATTCCCTAAATATCTTCGGAGAAACCTTAACATTTCACTCCTTCGCGTTACCCAATGTAATGGAGAGCTATATCGGGCTCACCCACCCATAGTTTATCACGGAACCACCCGTCTTCATAATAATTCCCAAGAACCTCAACATAATCTTATCACATAAAACATGCTTAAAGGAAACATAACATTTCCACCTTTCAATCACAAGATATCAATACAACACATTGATATAAAAACATTATGAAAACCATTTTCAATATCAAAATAAATGAAAAGTAAAACATGGTATTTATTTTTATTTTAAAAAGGAGGTATGGTTGGTAGAGGAAGCCGAAACTCAAATAATGGTCACGACGGCGGAGAAGTAGTTGTCGCCGCATACATACGAAAAAAATATTCCCTTTTGTCATTTTCTAAAATGCTTCATATAAAAAAGATTCCTTTTGGATAAATGTAAAAGTCAAAGGGGTTTATACACCGTATAAAATAAAGTTGTGTATAAAATAAAATATGCCTCAATGAATGGAGATTGAGATGAAGTCCCATATCTCGGGTCCGACTTGACTTGATCATTCTTTAACGTCCTGAATAATAAACTTGAGTAAATTTCTATTTTCTTAAGAACCTTTTTCAAGTTCATTATTCCTTTTATATCACTTATTTCCATGTTATAAACATTATGTAACCATTTAAGTTAATAATGTTTGTTTTGTCGATATTTGGTTCTTAAGTCGAAAGTGAACTTCTTACAATTACATGTTGTTCGTGTGGTCAAAGGTTCTTTATATCCAGAATGGTATTCATGATGTAGATATTATATATGTCATATATATCCAGTACATGCAATCATTTATAATATTACATAATCATTTAGAGGTAATAAATAAAATGCACCGTTCATGGAGACGGTAAGCTGTACGTACGCATGAACGCTACTTTCATTTCTATTTCGTATTTTATAGAATGGAATCATAATTATATAAAGGTATATTATAATTACAGTATAATATCATATATAATATCATATTTCCATCCTTTATACATCCCACATATGGTATTTAACGAATCAAATCACTTTGAGGGGGTGGTAGTCCGCACTTCCTTAAATGAAGATATCGCGTTTACCCATAATGGAAACCCTAAAGGTATACCCAAAATGCAAAATACAAAAGCCTAAGGAAAACATAAAAATATTATATATCATATATAAATATAGTGTCATCTTAATGGACAACTTTTAATGTGTTAAAATAATGTTGAACAATCATCGTTTTGGGAGGCATAAATTCACCATCCACGGAAACAATATGTTCTTTAACCATTAGATGTAGGTGTGTGTAAGTGTAGCTTGAATAGTTCTTATAACAACATCCTAGTATATTTAATATACTGGAGTAGTAACAAAAGAAATGAATAAAAAGAGTTTATGGTGTTGGAGAAGCAAAATAAAACAAATGGACTCAAATGAAGACATTACCTTAAAATCGAGTAACTCCCTTTGGTTTGAGATCAAAGGCTTCCGTGGGAAGACTTATGCCCAAATTGAGGCTTCAAGGAGTAATATAGGGAATTGTAGAGACAAAATGGGCAGAGGTTGGCCGATCTAAAGGCTTTGGGAGTGTGTGTAAGGAGGTAGAGGTGGGGGCCTTTTATAAGATGAGAGGAGGGGCACTCTTGGAATGTAAAGAAATATTACTTTATTTGAAAATGGGTTTCGGATTTAAAAGGTCCCACATTGATATAAATCTAGGATATGTGATAAGGGTTATAAATACACCCATCCAATACGTTTTAGACATGTGTAGGTCTTAGATTTTACATTATCTTTCCATTTTATTTAAATCGTCAAATAATGAGGTCATCGCTGCATCATTATGATGTCATAAATAATTTAATTTATTTAAAGTCTAAAAATTATTAAAAAAACGACAATGATGTAGGAAATCTTTTTATCTTTCCAATGAATATTTATAATCAAAATTCTGACTTGTATAACCCCATGTAAATATTGTTTTAGTAAAACATTTCATGTTTGTGTCATTTTTACTTTAACATTAAATATTAAGTCATTTATGTCATTTCCCAACCAAAGTGTCTCCATGGGGTCCCCAAGTTGACACATGGATTGTCTTGGTCGTCCATGACACATCCAATGAGGGTAGGACATGTGTCAAGCTAATCTCATACTATTAAAACATTATATCTACCTTAAACTACACTAATTACCACTAATCGCAATTAAAAACATAAAAGTTACTATTCCAAAAAAAATTATTTTAATCTCATTGAACCATATTTTACTTCTTAATGACAACCATGTATGTCAGATTTTTTAAAATCAAATCACAGAGGTGGTAAAATTTCATTTAAACAATAAATCAGTTTCTTTAACTACCACTTAGTGGTTTCACTATTCATCAAAACTTGAAGTTTTTCAGAAAGATACCAAAACTTCACCCTAAGCTATATTTGATATTCCGAATTCAAAAATGATTTCTATTTTAGAAAATTCAAAACATATAAGTCACATTAATTAATTTAATAATTAATTCCCGCTGTCATGACAAATAGCGTGTTTTTATGAAATAATAAGTATCAAAAGATTGACACTAGTTTAAGTCCGATTTCAAATTGAAATTAATTACAATGGTCACTATTGGATTAAATGGAAAAAATATATTCTAATTTCACTTTAAAACTAATTCAAAATATAATCTAATCATATAAATAAATTAGATTAAAAAGCAGTTTTGATGTAAAATGCAGTATTTTTCACTATTCATTAAAAAATGAACATTGTCAGAAAAATACCAAAAATTCACACAAAGTAAATTTTGATGTCACAATCATAAAGAATAAGTGTATTTTGACAAAAATATCTTATAAAAGTGTCATAATATATATTTAAAAATGGTTTTCCATCAAAAGGCAGTAAAACAATCTTTTAAAAATATTAGTGTATTCCATGCTTAAGATTGGATTTATTATCATTTTAAGCCTCTAAAACACTATCCAGTTCATTAATAGGCATAGAGAAAAATATCTATTATTCATTACTTACTTGGGATGTTACATTTATATGGATCATCTAGAAGTTTTTGTTGAAACAGGTAAAGAAAATCATGTCTGTATGTTGAAAAGAGTTTGTATGGTTTGAAGCAAGCTCCGAGGCAGTGATATAAGAAGTTTGAATCCTTCATTACTCATCAGGGTTTCAAGAATATGTCTTCTTATCATTGTATTTTTTTCAAAGATTTACTGATGATGATTTTATAAACTATTGCTTTATGTTGATGATATAGTCATTTTTGGCCATGATACTTCTAGAATTGACAGATTGAAGAAGGATCTTTGTCAGTATTTTGCGATGAAAGACTTGGGGATAGCACGATAGATTCTTGTCATGGTGATCTCTCGTGATAGGATGACCAAGAAATTGTAGTTATCTCAAGAGAGATACATTTAGAAGGATCTTCAGAGATTTTCTATGGATAGAGCTAATGTGGTTAGTATTCTCCTCTTTCTTTACATCTTAAGCTCAGTACCAGTCAGTCAACTTCTATTGATGAAGATAGAGATAGGAGATATAGCACATAACTTATTCATCTATCGTTGGCTGTTTGATGTATGCAATGGTATGTACTAGACCTGATATAGCTCATGAATTAGGTGTGGTTAGTCATTTTCTATCAAATACAATTAGAGAGAATTGGAGAGAAGTGAAGTACATTTTTTGTTATCTTTGTGGTACTTCGGATATGAGATTGTGTTTTGGAAAAGGGGAACCTATGCTTTGTGGCTATACAGATTTAGATATGGTAGGAGATATCGAATCGAGGAAGTCTTCTTCAGGATATTTGATCACTTTTTCTGGGGTAGATATATCTTGGCAGTCTAGATTACAGAAATGTGTTGCTTTATCTACTACAGAGTCAGAGTTTATTACAGCTACTGAGGCATGAAAAAAATTGTTGTGGATGAAAACATTTATTCGAGAGCTCAAATTAAATCAGGACAGGTATGTTTTATTTTGTGATAGTCAGAGTGTTATTTTTTTGGGAAAGAATTACATTTTTCATGGCAGGTCGAAACATATTGATGTTTGATATAATTGGATCTGAAACGTCCTTGATTCAAGATAATTAGATCTTGGGAAAATCCACACTAATGACAACGGGTCAGACATGTTGACCAAGAGTTTACCCAGAGGAAAATTTGATACTTGCTGACTGATTGCGGGGTTGGCAGGGATCCCCACTTGAGTCGAAGGGGGAGTTTTTTGGGTGCCTTCTTGATTGGCGCACTGTGTAACGCATCCTCAATTGGGTCATCATGTAATTTCTATTTTTATAAGGTGTTTTTAATGCAGGACAAGACCATGTGAATTAATTCCCACAATGACACAGTTTTAACGTGAAGACATTAATTGATGCAGATTCTTTTTCCTATATAAGGAGGTAGCGACAAGGCATTTCAACATCATCGGCATCAACAACACTAAGAGAAAATCCCATTTGGTGATCGCCTTTCTTCGACGATCATCTTTATTTCTCTCTGCCTTTTGATCCACACTTTTATTCTTGAGTATTACTTTTGATATCCCTTCCATTTTGGGGAGTCTCTACCATGTAACTCTTGATTTTAGTGGATCCCTATTTCTGGAATAGGTCTCATGGTTGTTCCCTTTTGGTTTTTCCACATAAAAATTTCTGTTGTCAACTTTATTATTCTGCACTTATTTTTTTTCACCACACATATGCTTTTATTTGGGTGGGGGAGGAGATTTTATTTCTGCTACGCGTTCACTTTTTCTATTGTTTGTGCATTTTTCGCTCTTCCGTCTTTCCCAACATAAAATACAACACCTTAGTTACAGATTAGAGATACAGAGATAGAAAGAGAACCACACCGTATTGAAATGGAAAAAATGGGACTCAGATCCATCCTTTCCTTTTCCCCTTTCATTCTTTCCCATATCAACTTCTCTAGAAAAATTAAAGGTGGTCATCATATCCAGTTAAGTGATGCCTATGTTTTTTTATTTGGTTTTGGTAAATTAATAATATAATTTATGGACATAAATTTAATTCTGTTGGCCAATAATAGCAGTGGTTGGTCATCTTGGGAATGTTAGGGATTAAAAGCACACAATTGGGAATAAAATATTCTCAATCATAAAAAAATATGAATTCGATTCATGCATTTATTTCTTTATGACCAAATTGAATTAATATGTATTGTTTTTTACTTGAACCAATTTCACGCATTACATGTAATGATTATTATTTCCCTTAAAATATTATATCTTTTTATTATATTTTTCAAATTTATTTTTATCACATTTTCTTTACCCGTAACTGGATATCATTCTGGATCCTTGTTCAATAAGGATCTGTTGAACTGATTTCATCCAACGGCTGACCATGTGTGCTTTTATGTTTCCTAACAATCTATGTTTTTATTTGGCGGTGAATTAATCAACATTTTGTGGCTTTCTCATATGCTCCTTGACGTTCATTCGAACGACCTATTACATTATGGTTGTCCACGTGTTTTCCATCACGTATCCACCGCCTGTTTTGTTTACTTCTTATTGTGCATTAGGAATTCCCATGGGTTTTGGCTCTGGTTTCCCATTCTTTGATCCTTGCTGGTTTGAAAGGAGAATTCACCAGAGTATTTCTGATTCCAATGCTCAAGGAAAACCAAAGGCTATTCGTATAACAGACTCTATTCAAGGTTCCAAAGGCCTGCTAAAGTCTCCTCATCTTTGTTGTTATCAAACCTAGTCTAGGGTTTCAATAGAGAATTATGGAGATCTCCCACCCTTCATTGCAAGACATTATAGCACAAGGGATAACATCATCATCATTAGCACCATTTGAGCTTCACCTAGGTTCTAGTATTAGAACCGAGCGTTGTAATAAGTTTATATTTCCTTTTTACTTTTATTTCTTTCTGCCTAATGATGTTGTATCCTTATATGTGTTTACTTAGCATGAGTTTGTCTATAAAGTCATATTTCTAGATCTGTGTGATAGATTTAATCACTTCCATTCGATCTAGATAGATCAAATCATTGGATAGTTTCTCTGGTCTCACTGCTCTGTGCGACATATTTCATTATGTATGTAGGTCCACAGTGGACCGAAGAATGATACATCTCTATAGTCGTTAATATTCTTGCATCATATTCATCTTGAATCCGTCTTTCCCCTACTGGTTTATCAATTATTGAATTTCCTATATTAAATCATGAACCCAATACCTATACTAGCGAATCTTGGATGTTGACTGGGGACCACCACTTCAACATAGCCCCTAAAAATTTGTATCTGAGCCATATAATCTAGAATAATTGGATAAATGAAGTTTGAAATAGATAAATTTGATGAGGATGATGATGTTAACCTATGGAAAAAGAAGCTGAATGTGTTTCTAGACCATAACAAACTCCTTGATCCCTTGTGTGGTCTTAAAAATAATGTTACCCCATATGCTTATGTATAGTTTTCTACTACCGAAGTTGATGTCCTTATTAATGGGCTTATGAAGTCCTGTAGTCTAATGCTCAGTCTTTATGAGATAAGGTCCTTCGTGAGGTAGATTTTGAATCTACTACTGCACAAATCTGGACTAAAATTGAAACTTTATACATGACAAATAATTTCATAGGACGACTACATAAGAATATTCGATTGTATAATTTCCGCATGCATCCTAGAATCGCACTCAAGACTCATATTGATGATTTTAAAAAAATCATTATTGAATTTCTTAATATAACAGTAAAGTTGGATGATGAGGATTTGACTATCATATTGTTGAACTCTTTAGAATACTCTTATATTTCAATAAAAGATTCAATGATGTATAACCAGGATTCCTTAAACCTAGAAGTTAAGTATGTATTGTCATCCAAATAAATCCAAAAGAATAATCATAGTTCTGTTAAACTAGAATTTAAGGGGATTAGGCCTGAACAAAGAGGGAAGAGGATAGGTAAGAGCGGGTATAGGAGCCAAGGTTCTAGGGGAAAACTAAATAAATGTTTTTATGACAAAAAAACATGTTACATTAGAATAAATTGTCCCCAAAGGATAAATTTCAATAAAAAACCAATAATAGGTACCATTCATTGTTAGTTGAGAAATATTTTGATACCATTGATGTTGTGAATTTTTGTTTTGATTCTATGAGTGTTTAATGAGGCTTGTATTGAGGAATTTATTTTCATATTTGTCCCATAGGTGAGTACTTCCCAAATTTTGGAGAGAGTTTGGCCTGGGAAATAAGAAAAGGCACTGAATCATAGGTAAAAGTACTATCTCTCTATAATTGCATGGTGGGTAGGTTAAATCCTTAAGGGAGGATGGGTGGGTGCCTAAATTAAAGAGGATTCGTATTTCCCTAGGCATCTTAATGAAAAAGAGGTATTTTTTTCGATTTTGTGAGTTAAATGCTTTTAAGGGGTCACTCAATATCATGAGAGGAACCCTCATCAATGTTATATATGTCATAGATGGTAACAAACACATAAAACAATTAAATTAAACTCTTTCCTCTATTCTAGATAACACAATGTCATGCAATAAGTGATTAGGAAATGTTAGTTCAAAATGAATGAATTAACTTAGAAATCAAGGAATTATGAATGATGTAACTCCAGACAGTCTTTCCTTTTTTGAAGAATTTATTCTTAGTAAGTCCAAAAAAGTCAGTTTTAATAGGTTTAAATATATATCTAAAACCTTATTAGAAAATGTGATGATTTATAGGAGCCCTTTAGGGATGCTTCCCATAGTATAGGTACCACTATGTTCTCTTTATATATGACCATTCTTCGAAAGTATTGATTTACATAATTAAGAACTAATTTGAAATCATTGAAATCATTAAAATATGGAAGTCTATAATTGAAAGTGAATTTGGAAACAAAATCATTCCCATTAGGAAAAATAATAGTGTACGGTATTTTTGCAAAGACTTTAAGACTATTATATTTCCAAAGGTATTCTTAGAGACAAAACTATTGCAGACACTCCACAACTGAATGACCTATAAGAGAGGATGAATAAACAATTTTTATAAAGGGTGTGAATCATACTATCATATTCTATTATTCATAAGTCCTTCTGGATAAAACTCGTGTTATTGCTATCTATCTGATCAATATATGGACCTATATTGAAGAGATTTGGACTGGCTCACCTTCTAGTTTATGAAATCATAGAGTATTTGGTTGTACTTATTATTCTCATTGGAGGACAAATAAACTTGAACAAAGGGATGTTATGTGTGTCTTTGTTGGATATACACATGGTATTAAAGGATATAGGCTTTGAGTAGATAATCATGATTTTCATAAGTGTATAATTAGTCAGGATGTTGTTTTCCATGAGGACTATACTTCTAAATAAAAGCCCTCTGATCCTATCCAGTCTGATTCATATAAAAATGTATGTTTTGAGGTTATATTAGAACCTAAAATAAAACTTGAGTTTGATGATTCCACCACCAATCCACACCAACTGGATCACATTGAATTATGTTAGTGAATCTGAATCTGAGTATCAGGTAAAGATAGATGGTGTTTTAAGAGACTACCAACTGACTTGTGATAGAACTAGAAGAACTATGCGGCCTCCAACCTAGTTTACTATGGCTAATGTCACTGCCATTTCCAATAACATAGGTTTTTTCCTATGTAGTGATAAGACACAAATATTTAAACAGGATATTAAATTTGACGAGTCAAGGGAGTGGGTTGCTACCATGAGAATGGAGATGGATTTCCTTCTTAAAAACCCAACCTGGATAATTTTTAACAAACCTAAAAAGAGATTATAATATAGGATATAAGTGGGTTTTTAAGAATATTGAAGAAAACATAGGTGAAAATTAAATTAAATAAAAAGATATCTTTATTTCAAAGGTATTCTCCTAATGTGGATGAATTTATTATACTATTTTTTTCACCTATTGTTATGATCTCCCCCATCAGGTTCATTTTGGAATTTTCTACTTGAAATTATTTTCATGTTGAAAAATTGGATGCTAAAACTGCCTTCTTATATAGTAGGTTATATGAAAAAAATTATATGAAACCACCTGATTAATTTTCAAAAGAATTCAAAAGCAACCAAGTGATCCTTTTATAGTAAAATATATACATGGCCTTAAGAAATAATATCAAAAATGGTATAATGGGTTTGAATATTTTATGCATCAAAATATTTTTTTAGAATTAAATATGATTATTGTGTTTAATTTAAAATTTTTAAGAATGATTTTGTTTATTTACTTTTATATACTGATGATATTATTATAATATAAAACTACATTTGGTTAATAAATCTAATGAAAAACCAATTGCATAATTATTTTGAAATAAAATGTTGAGACCCTATTTTTTACTTGTAAAACAAGAGAATATATCTAGAAATATTTCTAGATCCAGGTGTTGAGATAGCATGCAATTATATGGCCTGCTATTCCTAGATATAATTTTATAAAAATATTAAAAATATTTTATATTATGAGTGCATGGTTTCATAACAAAATCGGGATAACTCTTAAATGAAATCTCAGATATAAAATACAAGACCACCTTTTAATATGGAATGTGAGGTTTACCCTAGGAAAAACCTAAAATGGGTCGGTGTAGGGTGTTTAGATAAAAAGTTAGTTGGAAGTTGTTTTCAGTTAATTAATTAATTAATCATTTAATTAATTGTTTAAAACACCTAATTTAATTCCATCTATAAATATTCCATTACGGAAGGATTTATAGGGTTAGTTATATAACCCTGTGATCTTTGAAAGGTTTCTTCCTCCACTTATCATTGGAGAATCAGAATAACATGATGACAAAAATTCTGGATCCAAAAGAATCAATGTGCAATGAACACAATGACTTCTCTCATTAATTGGAAAGTGAATTATTCATCAACGAATGAGAAAATATTAGGTATGAATCATCAATTTTTAGATTTTAACCCTATTGATTAAATATATTGAGAATGATCATGTTGATTCCTAATCTGTGTTCAAATTGCAAGCCTTTGCATGTGTTTGCATACCGATTATAGATTGTTTAATCAGTTTTCTCACCCTAGACATCCCAATTTGTATTCATTGGAAAAGAACTCTAGGGAAAATATTATTGAAGTTTTTTTATTGTACATTTATCCCAATTATTCTTTGTGTTCTTCAACGATTGTCACAAGGGTTCTCGGTTCGACATTTCTAGGAAGGATCGAGCCCGATCAGACCCTCGAATTTATAGAGGATTCATGCATGACGAACTGAACAATGATTCAGGGATGAATTCATATGATTTTTGTTATATGTGATATTCTATTATGGATCAAGAATCCCTTGATGAATTACGAGTGGTGGAAACACGTATGAGTTTTTTTTGAGATTTTAGTGGATCGATGAAAATCAAATTTTTGTCCAAATGATGACTGAAAACGATGATATTCGGCTTCCCCTTCGATTTCGTGTGGCCTGTAGGTGTGGATCAATAAGATGGAGATAGATTTTGAATGTTAAAGGAAAATATATCTTTCTACGAAAAACATGACTACATGTTGTGTAGTCTGAAGAACACATAGTGTGTAGCCCATGGATGTATAGAATAGGGTTTCATGTGTTTAATAGTATCACACAACATATAGGACCCCCCCACACTGATCTGGTGCTGGAAACCTGACGTTTACTTTGGGACTCCCTGAAAATGGGTACGACCTGACACATGATGTGTACTGGTACAAGATCAGAGTACACAAACACTACCCAAAGGAAATGGGTGGGACCCCATGTGAGATGACAAGCTATGTACTAGAGTACACATACACGAGAATCTTTACACAGACATGACCAAGAGAATGGGTAGGACCCCAGGTGGCTGAGGTGCACCATGTAGTCCCTATACACACCATGTAGAGCTATATGGTTACTGAGCCGTATACCTGTTGGGATATGGCCATGAAAAATAATGGGACTATAGGTCTCATGGGTCCCCTACTGGCCGTGTACACCTTATTTCTTTCTGAGGAGACTTATACCTTTCTTGTATCTTTTTAATTGAATTGTATTTTGGCCCATGAGTATCATATACTTAGTGTTTTTCAATGTAGAATGAGATGTTTTCCTTCATACTAACTTTTGAGATAATAAGTGACATATTCTGAGTGTGATGCATCTTTAGGCGGTGCTTGAAAATGATAGTGATCATATGAGATCCTTAGAGTGGTACCCCTTAACAGACTAGAGAACATGTCCTCCATCTATTGAGCGATACTCCCTATTGAATTAGGTTGTTATTCATCTATCTACTGAGTGGTAGCCCCCCTATGGAATTAGTGTGTGGGTTCTTTATCTACTCAGTGGTACCCCCTATGATGTTAGGGTGTGGGTACTCTATCTGCTGAGAGGTACCCCCTGATGGATCATGTCGTAGGTCTTTTATCTATTGAGTGGTTCCCCCAATCGAATAGGGCATGATTCCTCCTTACACTGACTTACACCCACTGATGCACTAGGGAATGGGTCCTTTTCTTGGAGATTGTCCCCCTTGACTATGTAACACAGTTGCGAGATGTGGTCCTTCCACATGGTTACTCCTATGAAAAAACATGTGAGATATTGGGTATCATTGATGGACCTTCTTGGAACTGTTGACAGTATTTTCTAGGGTTGAGCTATGATACAAAGATCCCAATTTTCTCTCTTTTAGGATTATTATGTTTGAGAATATATATATCTATATCCATGTTGTTGGATTTTTTTACACTCTTTAATTGTGTGGAGCTGTCTATTCCGATCTTGTATCTTACTCACCCCCTTAACTTTCAAGGTGTCCTAATGGGTATGTATATAATCAACCCTACATAGGATTTTCCGACACGTGTCATATCTTATGCACATGTTATACAAGTTGATGGTGACTATAAAGGATCTTAGGGATACCCTGGTGTATTTGAACATGTATGGTGTTTGGAGTTACTGATTTAGTGCTGCTCTCTCTCAGCATTTAAATTTCCATTTTTTAGGTTGGGACAATTTTTTGGTTGGGTGTGTATTTTTCCCCTTTACTTTTCAATTTATACTATTATTACTATTTGTTCTCCCTATAGGTTTTACATGCATGGTTTATTCTCTAGACGTTGTATCTTTTATTTTATTCCTCTACACTTCTTCATTGAGATATTCAAGTGTGTGTATATAGGTACTTTGGGCAAAGAAATCCCATATTAGTTCTTCCTTTCAACACTTTTTTGCAGCCCTTAGCCTATGGAGGTGGGCTTGGGGTAGTTGCATCTCTATTTCCATTAAGTTGGGTTGTGACATATTGGAATCACATGTGGTTCATTCCTTAGTATGGCATTGGAGTAGTCCTCTTATAAGATTTTGGTTGAGATTTGGGGTAATAATTTTAAAGTGTTTTGAGTGTACCTTTCAGGCTAGGGAACCTACTGTTGGCGTGGTGTTTCATGTATCCATTCACTAGAACCTTTACTACTTACTTGTCTACTCGTAATACTAAGACATTGGTTGCGTGAAACATTGTTACATGCATCACATAGGAATGAGTCTCTGATTTTTCATTATTAGTCATCTCCCCATATATAAATTCTCATCTGATCATGATATATGTTGGTTAAATTTTAAGGATTACACCATGAAGAAAATGATCTAGGATACCAATTTCATATTGTGAAGACAATATGATGAGTGATGAGGCCTTAGTTCAGGGTCAATCCTACGAGATCCTTCCTCTAGGTGGACGGGTAGTAGCACCCCCACCTTTCAAGCAACATATCATACTGGTAAAGTAGGACGAGGATGAACATAGTCTTAGCACACTATGTGAGTTCTAGTTACAGTGTCCGCTGAGGATCTGTAGTGATCTGAATCCCCAAGAAGTAGAGGATTTTTTAGAGTTAGTGATCTATGTCTTCAGGATTATGAGGACACTGACCGATCAGGTGGATACACTAATAGACAGCCTTTTCCATGGAGTTTTTGGGTACTGGTGGAGTTAAGTTACACGGATACATGACGATTATACACTCTCATGGCCCAACTTCAAGTAGCTATTATGTAAAGATTAGTACCCCTACTACTTAGGTTCAGTTCATATTCAAATGATTATAGATCTAAAATAGAAATGGATGACAGTTGCAGAGTATGATATGAGGTTCATAGACCTTATGCGGTATTCCCTCAATATGGTTAGAGATGGATACTTCTAGGCATGATATTTTGAGAAAAGTATCCATAAAGATATCTATTATAGTGTCGCACCATTGTGTATTCCCACTTGTGTTGGGTTTTTGGAGTGAGAATTGGTGACAAAGAGTTTCCTATCATAGGGAAACTGGGTGATGGAGTTGAAACTTGGCATTTTAAGGCCGATTCATCTGCAGTAGCTAGAAGATTCCAATTAGAAGGATCTTGACATAGGAGACCTCTCCATGACTAGACTCAGGCGCATGGTTGTGTGACAAATAGACCACATAGTGGTCAAGGGAAGCCCTTAGAGGGGTGGTTTTATGCACGTGACAAGAAAGATCACATGGCATGTGATTTCTCGACTAGACATGATAAGGGGTGTTGGAAGATAGCATATGGACTGCCATGGAAAAGGCAACGCCATGATCACAGGTCTCCTAGGCAAGGGAAGGGTGTCCCCCAGAAAGTTAGACCTTGAAGAGGAGTAGGTGGAGCATTATAATGGGTTATGGGTGGTGGAAGATGCTATGCGATCCTTCCACCATCACCACCAGGTGGCCAACATCAGACCCAGGGAGCTAGTGGTCGGGGCTGTGAACAGCTGAAAACATTGGAGGCACATGACCTAGCAGCACGTGAGATGATTATAGGTATGATATGTGTTTATTATACTCTTTATTCAATATTAGTAGATAGATATTTTAGTAATCCATTTATCTATTTACTCCTGATGTGATATCTGGATCTCCCAGTTGAGTCTTTTGCCTAAAAACATTCTTTTGAGGTTCCTATGGAAAATTGTTCTTCAATATATTTTATTTGTCAGAAGTGTGAGATATATATTGGTGGAGAGAGGTAATAATTAGACCTTTTAGTCATCATGATGTAACCCTCTGAAACCATCTTGTGTATGGATAAGTTTTCTATGGTTCAATCCCAGATTGAGTGTAATCGTGGAGGAGTAAGATGCCTTTTCACTGATGGGGGATGGGATTCTCCATTATAAGAGAGAGAGATATCATGGTGGGATGATTGGGGTTTTAATGCAGGAGGATGTAATTTATTACCCATAAGTTTGTGAGTGTATCTCTTGGTGCAGTAGGATCTTCAAGATTTTGGATTCCATCAGTCTTGGAGGATTTTATAGACATCATCCCTGAGGAAATTTTTGGACTACCTCCAAGGCAGGAGATAGATTTTCCTGTTGAATTATATCCCAATATCACTCTGATATCTTATGTGGAATATTGGATGTCCCCCACTGATATTCAAGAGCTACGATTATAGTTATAGGAATTTTGAGAGAATGGTTTTAACAACTCTAGTTTTGTTCATGAAAATACGGATGAGAGATTATGACTTTTGTTTCTTATAATCACCTAAACTAGGTCATGGTAAAGAACAAGTACCACTTTATGAGGACTTATGACCTCTTTGACTAGTTGAAAGGTATGATATGGTTCTCAAATATCGATCTCAGGTCTGACTTATAGTAGTTAAGAGTTTGTGAGGCTGATATTTTGAATCAATAATTTTGATGTCGCTATAGAAACAATGAGTCCTTGGTGAGGCCTTTCGGTGCGATGAATTCCATTATCATTTTTATGGCTTTGATGAACCATATTTTTTAGTCTTACATGGACTAGTTTTTTTGTCTTCATTGATGAAATACTCATATAATCTGAATCAAAGGAGGATAATGTAGAGCACATGAGGATGGTCCAAGATTTTCTTCAGGAGAATCAGCTTTATGGTATACTCTTGAGGTTATAGTTCTTTATTCATGAGGTTTACATTCTAGAGAATTTCATTTCTGATCATGAATTAGCTATAGAACAAATAGAGATCTATGTAGTGCTTTATTGGGATACACCCAACAGTGTGTCATAGGTGTTGAGTTTTCTTGGCTTGGATGGGTACTAGAGGAGGTTTGTGGAAGAATTCTCTAGGATTGAATCCCCTTTGATCGCTCTGAATTGTAAAGGGAATTTGATTACTAGGACTAAGTAGTTTCAGAGGGCCATCAAGGAGTTGAGGCTAAGGATTATGAGTGTTCCTATTTTGAGACTATTAGAGGAGGGCATGGAGTACATAGTGTATTGTGATTCCTCAAGAGCTAGGATCAATTGTGTGTTTATGTAGATAAAAGTAGCTTTCGTATATCTAATGAGGTAGTTGATACCCCATGAGAAGAACTATGGAACTCATGAACTAGATCTAATATTTTTAGTCTTCTTTTTGAAGTTGTGGAGGAACCATCTTTTAAGAGAGTGTTTTGTTGTATACTTAAACCATCAGAGTATCATGTAGGTCCTCACCCAAGGAGACTTGAACCTGATATAGAGGCACTGGTTGGATTTCATAAAAGACTATTAATTTGAGATATTCTATACCCCATGGAAGGGCAACATGGTGGAATATTACCTTAGTAGGAAGTCCCATGATCATTTGGTACAAGATTCATCTTAGTAGTAGGATTTCGTGTAGCTGAACCTAGTTCAGAAAGAGTGTGCATATTTTCTTCCATAGATGGTGTTGAATCTTCCACTATTTCAGCATTTGAGAGAGTCCTAGTTGGGAGACATAAACTATGAGTTCTTTCAGGACCAGATATTATAATGAGTTTCACTATATAGATTTTCTGAAGGATGGAATCATGCCATCCTTTTCCAAGGGTGGATGGTCATCCTTGTCATGATGTGGGAGGAGGTAATGATATAGTTACACAAATATCATTTTTCTACACATCGTGGTGTGGGATTGATATATTGAGACCTTTAATGGTAGTTTTGGTGGGCCATAATGAGATGAAGCATGATTGAGTTATTTTATCGGTGACTCATCTGTCAGTAGTTGAAGGATAATCACTAGGTTTTGGAAGGTTTATTGCATCCCCTTGAGATCCCAAAGTGGAAATGGGATAAAATATATATTGGGATTCGTGATATAAATTTCAAAGATAGCTAGAGGTCAAAAAACAACTCGGGTGACTGTTGACCGACTCACGAAGTCTGTGCACTTCCTTACTATCATGGAGCAGAGTTATGTAGAGAGTTTGGGGTGGTTGTATCTACGGAAGATTATTTTCCTTCATGGGGATCCATTTAATATTTTCCCTGACCATGATGCATGGTTCACGTCATAGTTGTGGTGAGGCCTGCCAGAGGCATTCAATACCAAAATGCGGATGAGTACAAACTTCCACCCCAAGACAGATTGGAAAACCAAGCACACAATCTTGGTCTTGGAGGATATGTTGAGGGATTGTGTGTTAAAATACTTTTAAAGATGGGAGGATCAATTTATCTTGGTAGAGTTTTCCTATAATAATATCTCCCACTATACTATCAACTTGACACCTTTTGATCCCCAATATAGGAGACCCTTAACGTCACCCTTACATTGGATAAAGATTAGTGAGGAATATCTTTTTGGGAAATAGATGTTTTAGGTGATAACATAGATGTTCTGAGTCTTCCATGAGTGAATGAAGACATCACAGGGTAGGAAAAAATCATAAGTAGATCGACATCGTAGGGACTAAGATTTTGATCATAGATACCTCATTTTTCTCAAAGTCTCCCCTCAATGAGAATAATGGATATTTGATCAAGGAGAAAAGATATACCTGGGGTTTATTGGGTAGTTCTAGATCTTGATAAGGGTTAGTGAGGTTCCTACCACCTCTACCTAACTTACATTTAGAGTGGGTTTATGTTATCTTACACATGTCATATTCGAGGAGATATGTGCATGACCCCTTGCATGTTATAGAATTGGGTGAGCTGAACATCATGGATGAATCCACTTTTTTAGAGAACCCATTGGAGATCGAGGATCGGTAGTAGATAACCATGATTGGATAGACTATACCATTGGTTCAAGGGATGCGGTAGAAAAGGATCATGTAGGAGAGATCTTAGGAGTATGAGAGCTAGATACTAGCTCAGTATCATGAGATTTTTTCTTAGTTTTTTTTTATTTTCAAGGAGAAAAATATTGAATTAGGAAATAATCTAGAGACCCTATGTTTTCCTTATAAGACTATGGAATACATCTAGAAATATTTTTGGAGCCAGGCTCTTAGATGAAGTTCAATTCCAAGGCCTGGTGTAACTGGAAATAATATTATAAAAATATTAAAAATAATTTATGTTATGCATGCATTGTTTCTTAAAAAAATTGATAACTCTTATATGGATCCTCATATCCAAAATCTAAGACTGTTGTGGAATACAAAATGCAGGTTTTACCCTAAGAACGACCGAAAATGGGCTGGTTGTTGATGAGTGAATTCAGTGAATTGATTAATTAATTAATTAATTGATTAAACAACCTAATTTAATTCCTTATATAAATATTCCATCATGGTAGGATCTGTAGGGTTAGATATATAACCCCAAGATCATTGATAGGAGTCTTCTTCCCCCTCTTTTTGGTGAATTAGAATCACACAATGATGAAACTCTCGATCCAAAAGAATTGAGGTGAAACAAACGAAACGAATTATATCATTTTTTGACAAGAACAATCTTCTTAAAAAAACAATCCAATTTGAGGTATGACTCATAATTTTTTATATTCTTCCCCTATTGATTAAATATATTGATCATGTTCATATTAATTCTTGATTTTTGTTCAAATTGAAAGCCTTTGTATTCACCCACATATAGATAATATATTGCTTATTCAATTTTCTCACCTTGGGAATCCCAATTTCTATTCATTGGCCAAGAATACTTTTCCAACATTGTGTCACCTTTATTCATATTCATGTATCCTAATGATTCTTTATGTTATTCACCAATTTGCTTATGCGGTCTCGGTTCGACATTTCTGGGCAGGATCGAGCCCGATTGGACCCCCATATTCGATGAAGATTCACAAATGATGAACGAAACAACGAGTTAGGGATGGATTTAGAGGATTTGTGGGATGCAGGAGATTACAATTTGGATAAATAATATGGCGAGGCACTAAGGGTGGTGGAAACACGTACAAGTTCATGTGATATTCGAGAAGATCAGAGGAAATTCATCTTCTGGCTAACGAATGGATGAAAACGACAATCGAAGGCTTCCCCTACAATTTAGGGTGGCCTGAAGGTGTGGATCGACAAGGCAGAGATAGATCTGGAATGAAATAAGAAAATATAACTTCATGTAAAAAACATGACTACATGTTATGTAGTCTGAATAACACACGACATATATCCTCTTGGTTGTGGTGACTATTGGTTTGTGAGTTTATATGCATCACACACCGTGTTGGACACCCACACACTATGTTGTCTAGTGCTAGAAATCCAATGTGTATTTTGAGAGTACACAGTCATGGTAACAACTAGGCACATGCCATATACCAGCACATGGCCAGAGTATACAAAAAATACCCAAATTAAATAAGTGGGACTTTGTGTAAGAGGGCACACCATGTAACATAGTACACAGACACAATAAACATTACACAAACCCAACCATGAGCACAATAAAACCCCAGGTGGTTGAGGAATGATGTGTAGTCCCTCTACACATTATGTAGAGCTATATGGGAAGTGAGACTTATATTGGAAGGTATATTACTAGGAAGTTTAATGAGACTAAATTCCATGTGTCCCCCTTACACACCGTTTACCCCTACTTCCTTTTTGAGGAACCTTATACCTATTGTATCTCCTCTATCTTGACTCATATTTTGGAGTGTGAGTAGCCTATCTTGAGTTTTTTTCGACATAGAATGAGTTGGTGTAATTTAGAGTGAATTTTGAGATATGATGAGAGGTGTTTTGAGTGTGAAACTTCTTTAGGTAGTGCTCGATGATGACCATGATCAAGATGGATCTTTAGAGTGGTACCCCCTAACAGACTAGGGCACGAGTACTCTATCTACTGAGTGGTACACCCTATGAAATTAGGGTGTAGGTCCTATATATACTGATTAGTACACCAAATGGAATTATAATTTGGGTTCTATATCGACTGAGTGGTACCCCCTATAACATTATGGTTCGAGTCATCTATCTATTAAGTGGTACCCATTAACAGATCAGGGTATGAGTCCTCTATCTAACGAGCAGAACCCCCTATTAGATAATGTACAAAGAATACTTACAGTGATTGTAATCCAAACAAATATATCCAGGAATGGGTCCTATTCTTGGATATTGTACCACCTCAATTGTGTGATATAATGGCAAGGAATGGGCTCTTCACACGGTTACTCATATGGACATACACGTGAGATACTAGGAAAACATTGATGGACCTTCTGGAACATTTGGAACTCTTTGCCTAGAATGACTTGTGAGATAGAGATCCACTTTATCCCTCATTTGGTATTCAATTTTTGGGAATATATATATATATATGTATCCATTACATTGGATTTTGATATAATATTTCATTGTGTTGAGTTGTATATTTCTATAATGTCCTTTAATACTCCCACTTCAGCTTTCAGGGCATCCTACTGGGTATGTATATAATTACCCCTATATTTTATTTTCCTACACATGTCGTGTCTTATAAAGATGATGGATAGTTTAGTGATGACGACAATAGAGATTAGGGATACCCTGATGCATTTGACCATGTATGATGGTTAGATCTTAGAAATTCGGAGCTGGGATCTCTTAATATTTATTTTTCCAATTTTGTTAGGTTGGAACATATTTCTAGTTTGATGTGTCTTTTTACACTTTAATTTTTATATTATGATGTCATACACATTATACATACTATAGGTTTTTATTTTCATGGTTTATTATATATATTTTGCATCTTTTCTTTTATTCCTTTTCACTTATGCATTGACAAGGTCAGGTGTGTGCATACATGTACTATAGCATCCCACCTTTTTATCACATAAACTTTAATTACATTTTACAAAACCGAGGATCTTTAAGGTTTAGTGTCTTGGAAACCAGGAACTTAAAACATGAAAACAACATAAAGAATTCTTCTTAAACACTTGAAAGGCTTCTCCTCATGTTCACCCTAGGCTCATTACTGAATCTCATAACCTGGGGACATACATCAAAAGAAAGGGTGAGCAGAAGGCCCAGCAAGGGAAACAAGTGAAACATTTTACATATGAACTTGGGATACATCAATAAAGTCATGAAAAGAACTTTAAGGCATGAAAATAAAATCATGAGGCATATCATAATAAAAATAAAACTTTTTCATAACTTGAAGATGTGGCTACATCATTTAACATAGAAAATCATGAACATATCACCAAGGTCCATCCCCAAGGTGTCATTTTAAAATTACCAAGGTTATTCACCAAGGTATCGTGAAAATTGTAATCTCTGGTGGTTACATCATTACCCAATGCATTGGAGCGCTATCAGGGCGCACCCTTAAATTTGTCTTTATTATCATGTGAGCCACATATATCATCATCAAACATTTCATAAATAACCCACATAGCATAAAATAAATGGGTTTCATTTCATAATCATAACGTTTTAAAAACTGCTTTAAAGACATGATCTTTACGTCACTTTAAACCCACGGAAAGGGAAAGCGGGTCTCATGTATGTAAATCCCAGAATTTAAAATGGAACATTTTGATATATATTTGAATACCCTTGTAGAAATAATATCTTTGAGTATTCACTTTATAACATAAAATAATTTTTTGAGAAAAGAGAGAGGCATTTTGAGGGGAAAATTCTGCAGCATAACGGCTAAGTTTCGGGGCTTTAGAAAACATTGAAATGAGAGGGGAAATGGGTCACCCTCTCATAAATGATCCATAAAACAGTATGGTGAAAGAATAAGAAGGACATATGGACATGGTAATGAAATTTTAGGGACATACCATTTGAAATGAAAAACATGGAAGAAAAAAAATTAGATTTCTCTTATGAAAATTCGGCAGCCTTACGGCGTCACTTAACTTCAAAAGAAAATGATTTGACAAGATCAAATAGGGTCCCTCATCATTTGATCATAAGAGATAAGTATGATAGATATAGAGATAATTCGCCAACATAACAAAAAGGAACTTGAAATAATTGACATGAAAGTAGAACTTCAAAACGAGAAGGGTGAAGAACCACTTAAAAATTCGGTAGCCTAACGGCGCCACTTAAAACTTCAAAATACTGAATTGAAGAGATCAAATGGGGTCTCTCATCATATGAACATAAGATTACAGTATGATATATATAGAGATCATACCCCAATATAACAAAAAAGAACTTGAAATAATTGACATGAAAGTAGAACTTCAAAACGAGAAGGGTGAAGAACCACTTAAAAATTCGGCAGCCTAACGACGCCACTTAAAACTTCAAAATACTGAATTGAAGCGATCAAATGGGGTCTCTCAACATATGATCATAAAAGATCAGTATGATAATTTAGAGATAATACCCCAACATAATAAAAAGGAACATGAAAGACTTGAATGAAAATAGAACTTGAAAACGAGAAAGGTGAAAGAATCCCTTAAAAATTCGGCAGCCTAACGGCGCCACTTAAAAATTCTTAAAACGAATTGATGAGAGCAAGGGGGGGGGGTCTCATCATATGAAAATGAAATAGGCAGTAGGATGAATATAAAAGAACATCCTCCAACATAAGAACATGGAGTATAAAAGAAATGACATAAAAGAGATTACTTGAAAAGAAAGAGAGGGGTCGGATCCCTTACCTTAAAATGTAACTCTTAAACCTCAAAGGTTGGGACCTTGAGGGCTTGGGGGCACCTTGGGAGGACTCCATGGGAGGTAATGAGACCATAATTTCGTTGGGGAAGAGTGGGGAGTCGAATGGATGAGAGGATGGCTTGGTATTTATAGGGAAAGTGAGGGGACAAGGCATTAATGGCAAAGGGACACCTCATTAGTGGTTTTGGCACAACCATGGGCTTGCCCATGGTATTTGCCCATGGTATTGGCCACTTCGGACACCTCATACCTTATCTCACTATTCATAATTCGAAAATATTGATTACAAACTTAATACATCATTTAATGATGTCATTAAACACCCGTAACTTAAAAACTGTATTTTCACTATTCATCAAAAATTCAACTTTCTCAGAATAATCCCAAAAATTCACCTTAACCAAATATCAATGCTCTGATTACAAATATGAACTCCATTTTATAAAAATAATTTTCTAAATATTTTTAATTTAATTTTTAAATAAAAACACTATTCATCGAAAATTCATTTTTTTCAGAAAAAACCCCAAAAATTACCATAACATAATATCGATGCTCTGAGTTCAAAAATAAAGTCATTTTTATAAAAATAATTTTCTAATTATTTTTAATTAAATTTTTAATTAAAAAACACTATTCACCCGAAAAAACTAATACTTGAATAATAATTAATGAAACTGTTATTTAACTATTTTATTGAATAACATTACTTAATCAAGGTGCCTAGATTATTTTAAAACTTTCTTTAAGTGAGATTACTAATCCATTTGGTCATATTACTAATCCTAATCATAAAATCACTATTCATAATTTACTATTCATCAAAAATCAAGTTGATCTTATTAGACTCTAAATTTCGTACTGAACATAATTGTAGAAGACCATTTTTCGAAAATCATTATACATTTTTTATTATTTAAGGTTTACACAACCATTTTTAAAATATCCTTTTTCTAAAATTCATCAAAAATATGCATACAATATTTATCCGGTCATTTGAAAATTCATAAACATCATCATAAGAAGAAATCCAAATTTTTATTTAAAAAAAGGATTACACAAGGCAATTACGGTCTCGTTACATAACCCCTTATAATACCAACATAGGACCTAAGAGTAAGGTGTGCTAGGGTGATAGAATTTTGGGGCGGCTCAGTCAACATTGCCCGAGTAGTAATTTCTATCAGTTTGAACTTCTCGCGAAGGCGATTCCGTTCTAGCTTCACATGATGAAGTTCGGCTTGGATTTGGTCCAGAGCAAAGCCCAATGGTGCTACCTCCTTCCCAATCTCTGTTAGATGGGCTTCAATAGGCCCAAGGCTACTAGGTGAGGCCATCAAATCTTCTTTCTATAATAATTAACCAAGATTACTTAAATATAGAGACAATAATCAAAACATTTTGTTCACGGTGGTCATATTGACCGATGGTCATATAACACTCAAAAACCAATGGTCTCATTTTATTTATAATCATGTTTATCAAATAAAACATTTTTTTTTGAGTATATAAAATAACACATGAAATTAGGAAACACGATTTATTCAAAATTTCGGGTCGTTACAATCTTCCCCCCTTAAGAAATTGCGTCCTCGCAATTTTTTTAAATTGGGATTTGAAATTTCATTGAAAGTCCCACATCGAAAAAAGAGTCAGTAACACCATTACTTTAAAAGAAAGAAAAGGAAGTACAAAGGCCACCCGAGTTAACCCACACTCGGGTTCCATGTAGGAAAACATGGACATGGAGGAAAAAACAAAGGGTCAGTTCTGAGAGAGAGTGATAGAGAACATGATTAGGAGAAAGTTAACCATGAGAAAATCCCAAAATTATGATGTGTGTAAACGGTCTTTGATTACCTAGTAGGAAACGTAAACCAACAACATTTTTGTTTTACGTTTCTTTTCATAATTTTGAGGATTTCATTTACTTCATAGAACAAAAACATAAGAAAATATACCTACCTTCAAGTAGAGTTTCATCCTTTAACAAGTCCCTACCAACACTAATCTTTTCTCCAAATGATGAGAATTCAAAAACACTTGGTCTCATAAAAGCACAAGAATCATCTTCTATAGAATCACATAATCTACAAAAGATTAACTATCTATTTCTTCTATCATTAAACATTATCCCAAAAACAGAAAGGTTAAGGTAAAACAACTCTTCAAAAAGAAAGAATCCCATAGGAATAGAGCCTACTTTTAAATCTTCAAAGTTCCATGGTACTACCCAATGTTCATCATAGACCACTCCATAAATAACGGTCCTTAAAATTCCTCAAAATAAACAAAACTAAGATTGAAACCCAAATACAAGAAGGATTTGATAACATAGTCTTCCAAAACAACTTCATTGTTCATCTCCAGAAAACATCAACCACTCCTAACATCTTATAACAAAAGTAGCTAACCTAAACATATTTTACCCAAGATAGGTTAATCATTCCCAAAAGTAACCTAAATTACTATAAGTCCACCTTAAATTCATCAATTCTTCAAAATATAAGTCAACCTTACTCCTCAATGAAAAAACTATAGTAATCTATTTACCTCGATCATATAGGGTCCCCAAAATAGTGAACGCCTTCCAAAATAATAATCAACTTTTAATCCCCTAATCATCTCTGACATATTAATACGGAAATTGTCGCATTTCCTATCACATTGGTTGTTGGGACACGTTATTCCATTTCCCACCATTAACTAAGAAGATAAAGTATAATTAGAGGCTTAAATACTTAACCAATAATCATGAAAAGGAACTTAAAGCATATAAGGATAACTTTTAGAAGAAAAGTATACCCTAACTTGTGATCCCCTAGGTTCCCATCTAGGTTATCCATGATCATATATTCTTATGTGAATCTTTATTTTATTTTATCTTTGTTCCTTTAATAATGGTTCATAACAAGCTTATGAATTTACCAAAGCATATCCCCCGGGAGTGTCGTAACCAAGAGTGCAGCAAGGCCCGTTGTCGTGTACCAGTTCCCGTTCGAGTCTAGCTCAAAGCGGTGTTTTCGGGTTTTACCCCTATGTACATCTGTGCCAGAGCCACCTCTACCTGCTCGTATCCAGACAGGGATGTATTTGCTTGGCAACCCCTTACTCAATACTCACCAAAATACCAGGAAGATTTCCTATATTAAACTTTTCTATAGGGTTCCTCCTAGAGTTTTCATATCCTAATTTCCACAAATAACTAAACCATCCTTTGATACCAACTATAGCATCCCACCTTTTTATCACATAAACTTTAATTACATTTTACAAAACCGAGGATCTTTAAGGTTTAGTGTCTTGGAAACCAGGAACATAAAACATGAAAACAACATAAAGAATTCTTCTTAAACACTTGAAAGGCTTCTCCTCATGTTCACCCTAGGCTCATTACTGAATCTCATAACCTGGGGACATACATCAAAAGAAAGGGTGAGCAGAAGGCCCAGCAAGGGAAACAAGTGAAACATTTTACATATGAACCTGGGATACATCAATAAAGTCATGAAAAGAACTTTAAGGCATGAAAATAAAATCATGAGGCATATCATAATAAAAATAAAACTTTTTCATAACTTGAAGATGTGGCTACATCATTTAACATAGACAATCATGAACATATCACCAAGGTCCATCCCCAAGGTGTCATTTTAAAATTACCAAGGTTATTCACCAAGGTATCGTGAAAATTGTAATCTATAGTGGTTACATCATTACCCAATGCATTGGAGTGCTATCAGGGCGCACCCTTAAATTTGTCTTTATTATCATGTGAGACAAATATATAATCATCAAACATTTCATAAATAACCCACATAGCATAAAATAAATGGGTTTCATTTCATAATCATAACGTTTTAAAAACTGCTTTAAAGACATGATCTTTACGTCACTTTAAACCCACGGAAAGGGAAAGCGGGTCTCATGTATGTAAATCCCAGAATTTAAAATGGAACATTTTGATATATATTTGAATACCCTTGTAGAAATAAGAGCTTTGAGTATTAACTTTATAACATAAAATAATTTTTTGAGAAAAGAGAGAGGCATTTTGAGGGGAAAATTCTGCAGCATAACGACTAAGTTTCGGGGCTTTAGAAAACATTGAAATGAGAGGGGACATGGTTCACCCTCTCATAAATGATCCATAAAACAGTATGGTGAAAGAATAAGAAGGACATATGGACATGGTAATGAAATTATAGGGACATACCATTTGAAATGAAAAACATGGAAGAAAAAAAATTAGATTTCTCTTATGAAAATTCCGCAGCCTTACGGCGTCACTTAACTTCAAAAGAAAATGATTTGACAAGATAAAATAGGGTCCCTCATCATTTGATCATAAGAGATAAGTATGATAGATATAGAGATAATTCCCCAACATAACAAAAAGGAACTTGAAATAATTGACATGAAAGTAGAACTTCAAAACGAGAAGGGTGAAGAACCACTTAAAAATTCGGCAGCCTAACGGCGCCACTTAAAACTTCAAAATACTGAATTGAATAGATCAAATGGGGTCTCTCATCATATGAACATAAGAGTCCAGTATGATATATATAGAGATCATACCCCAATATAACAAAAAAGAACTTGAAATAATTGACATGAAAGTAGAACTTCAAAACGAGAAGGGTGAAGAACCACTTAAAAATTCGGCAGCCTAACGGCGCCACTTAAAACTTCAAAATACTGAATTGAAGCGATCAAATGGGGTCTCTCAACATATAATCATAAAAGATCAGTATGATAATTTAGAGATCATACCCCAACATAATAAAAAGGAACATGAAAGACTTGAATGAAAATAGAACTTGAAAACGAGGAAGGTGAAAGAATCCCTTAAAAATTCGGCAGCCTAACGGCACCACTTAAAAATTCTTAAAACGAATTGATGAGAGCAAGGGGGGGTCTCATCATATGAAAATGAAATAGGCAGTAGGATGAATATGAAAGAACATCCTCCAACATAAGAACATGGAGTATAAAATAAATGACATAAAAGAGATTACTTGAAAAGAAAGAGAGGGGTCGGATCCCTTACCTTAAAATGTAACTCTTAAACCTCAGTGGTTGGGACCTTGAGGGCTTGGGGGCACCTTGGGAGGACTCCTTGGGAGGTAATGAGACCAGAATTTCGTTGGGGAAGAGTGGGGAGTCGAATGGATGAGAGGATGGATTGGTATTTATAGGGAAAGTGAGGGGACAAGGCATTAATGGCAAAGGGACACCTCATTAGTGGTTTTGGCAAAACCATGGGCTTGCCCATGGTATTTGCCCATGGTATTGGCCACTTGGGACACCTCATACCTTATCTCACTATTCATAATTCGAACATATTGATTACAGACTTAATACATCATTTAATGATGTCATTAAACACCCGTAACTTAAAAACTGTATTTTCACTATTCATCAAAAATTCAACTTTCTCAGAATAATCCCAAAATTTCACCTTAACCAAATATCAATGCTCTGATTACAAATATGAACTCCATTTTATAAAAATAATTTTCTAAATATTTTTAATTTAATTTTTAAATAAAAACACTATTCATCGAAAATTCATTTTTTTCAGAAAAAACCCCAAAAATTACCATAACATAATATCGATGCTCTGAGTTCAAAAATAAAGTCATTTTTATAAAAATAATTTTCTAATTATTTTTAATTAAATTTTTAATTAAAAAACACTATTCACCCGAAAAAACTAATACTTGAATAATAATTAATGAAACCGTTATTTAACTATTTTATTGAATAACATTACTTAATCAAGGTGCCTAGATTATTTTAAAACTTTCTTTAAGTGAGATTACTAATCCATTTGGTCATATTACTAATCCTAATCATAAAATCACTATTCATAATTTACTATTCATCAAAAATCAAGTTGATCTTATTAGACTCTAAATTTCGTACTGAACATAATTGTAGAAGACCATTTTTCGAAAATCATTACACATTTTTAATTATTTAAGGTTTACACAACCATTTTTAAAATATCCTTTTTCTAAAATTCATCAAAAATATGCATACAATATTTATCCGGTCATTTGAAAATTCATAAACATCATCATAAGAAGAAATCCGAATTTTTATTTAAAAAAAGGATTACACAAGGCAATTACGGTATCGTTACATAACCCCTTATAATACCAACATAGGACCTAAGAGTAAGGTGTGCTAGGGTGATAGAATTTTGGGGCGGCTCAGTCAACATTGCCCGAGTAGTAATTTCTATCAGTTTGAACTTCTCGCGAAGGCGATTCCGTTCTAGCTTCACATGATGAAGTTCGGCTTGGATTTGGACCAGAGCAAAGCCCAATGGTGCTACCTCCTTCCCAATCTCTGTTAGATGGGCTTCGATCGGCCCAAGGCTACTAGGTGATGCCATCAAATCTTCTTTCTATAATAATTAACCAAGATTACTTAAATATAGAGACAATAATCAAAACATTTTGTTCACGGTGGTCATATTGACCGATGGTCATATAATACTCAAAAACCAATGGTCTCATTTTATTTATAATCATGTTTATTAAATAAAACATTTTTTTTGAGTATAAAAAATAACACATGAAATTAGGAAACACGATTTATTCAAAATTTCGGGTCGTTACATGTACTTTAGGAAAAGGCCTCCCATATTAATTATGCCTTTCAACACCTTTCTCCATCCTATGGCCTATAGTGGTTGGATTGGGGTAGTTGTGTCTTGGGATCTATTGAGTCGGGTTGTGACATGAAAGGTTTAGGTCAAGAAAAGAAAATCCACAGCGTGGAAATAACTAGAGATAGAAATTCAAGGGTGTTGTATCTTTCCCAATATGATTATGTTCTAAAGCTGTTAAAATGGTATTTGTTGGATAATTTGAAACAAGGAACTGTTCTTTCAGGTCTCAGCTTCAAATTTTCCTTGTCCAAATACCCTATAAGTGATTTTGATTTTGATTTTTTGAGTAAAATCCATTATGAAAACATCGAAGGTATCCTTATATATTCCATGATTTTCTCTCATCTAGATATAACCACTGTTTTTATACCCTAAATAGGTATATAGGATGTCTTGGAAATCCCCATTAGAATGAATTAAAATGGTACTTAGGTATGTTTAAATTTCTTCTATTTTGTGAATTTGTTTTGGAAAAATGATTCTTACATTGAAAATATTGTCAGGTTTATTGATTTTGAATATGATGAAAATATAGATACTAGAAAATCAATTACTGGATTTCTTTTCCTAGAATTTTGTGGTCCTATTTATTGTAAGTGTAATATTTTGAACATTTTCCCCCTTTACACTACTGATGATGAATTCATATAATTAATTGAGGAAATCAAGGATGAAACTTGGCTAAAATTATTGGATAATGAACTGTATTTGTCCTATGATAATATTAAAGTGTTTTGTAATAATCATTCTACATTACATATTTATAAAAATTATTTTTAAAATGGAATATAAAATCACATAGACATTAGGTTTCATTTTCATAAGGATTTTATAGAAACTAGGACAATATGTGTCACAAAGATACATACACTAGACAATCCATTAGATAGTTTGACTAAGGATGTTCAATTTTTCAAGTTTAGGCATTTCATAAGGATTCTTAATATAGTCCCATTTCAATGGCATAGGTTTCATTAAAAAAATTATATTTAATTCTTTTTATATCAAAGGTGGATATTTTTGAATTTGTATGCATGAATTTCTTTGTTTTCAATTAAATTAAATTAATACGTATTGTTTTTTGGTTGATGATTACTTAAAACAATTTTATGAATTACATGAAATGCTTATTATTTTCCATGTAATATTCCACCCATTCATTATGTTTTTATAAATTTTTATAGGGTTTTTCTTACCCCGTGTTAATATTTCATTTCACCTCCTTTCTCCATTAGAGGTTGTTGATCATCCTGGATCCCATGAATAACAGTGTGTGTATTTGTGTTTCCTTTAAATCCATGTTTTTATTCGGATGGGAATTAATTTATTTCACATGGATTTCTTAGCTACTCATCGACATGAATTCTAATGACAAATTTCATTGTGTTTGTCTACATGTTCAATATCCCATATCTGCTACCTGTCTCACTAACCCCTAATCTTCCCTTCATTAATTTTTCCTAGACTTGTCATTGGGTATTCATAATTTGAGAGGGATTTATCTCTGGTTTCCCATTATTTATACCTTTCTAGTTCAAGAGGAGAAATAAATAGGGAATTTCTGGTTTTCTGTGCTTGAGGAACACTGACGGTAGTTCATAGAATAGACTCTACTCAAGGTTCTCGAGGTCTAATGAAGCCTCTTGGTCTTTTTTATTACTGAACCTGGCTAGGGGTTTTAATGAGGAATGGATAAAATCTATTATACTTTATTTTGGGATAATTTTTCATGAGGGATAATGTTGGTAGCACAAGAACTATTCAAGATTAATCCTGGTTATAGTATTAGAATATGGAATTGTAAGAAGTTTATATTATCATTCAAGTTTTTTTCATACCGCTTGATACTGTTGTATCCTTATATGCATGTGTGTAGCATGAGTCAATCTAGGAAGTCATATTTCTCGCTCCACATGTTAAATTTCATCACTGCCACCTGATATATATATATATATATATATATATATATATATATTCAATCCTCAGATAGTTTCTTTGGTGCTTACTACTTTCACATATTGTAATATGAATGATTTATTTATTTTGTAATAATGTCTTCTGGTGGTGTTCTCACCATGTACATAGGTCAATATTGGACTGAATCATGTTACACCTCTATGTCATTTACTTTTATTTCATTATATTCATCTTGAATATATATTTATCCTCTTATTTTATCATTTATTTAATTTCCTATATTAAATCCTAAACCCAATACCAAGATTAATGGATATTGTCTATTGAATAGGGACTACAACATCAATGTTCCCTCCTATAAAATTCAAACACCAATGAAATGATTTTTTATATTTTAAGTTTGACTGAAATCATTGGACCGATAGAATTTATAATTCCATTAGTATTGTTAAAAGATTAAAGTGGGTATTTAAAAATGGTGGGGAGGTTAGAAAATCTGTAGTAAAAAATTCATTGTAAATGGGAACTCAAATGGTGATAGATTACAACATTTTCTTTTTAGAATCTTGGTGGAATCCATCAATGTTCGGATGACTTTATAATAGCTAAAAAACACTCCATCAAGACCCATTGGAGGGAATTATAAAATCGATGACCCACCAAAGTACCAATGGTACTTAGGAATGTTTTTTTAAACCATTTTCATTTTGATATATTTACCTATTTTATTTTAACACACACTTCGTGATGTTCTCCATCATATATACCTTACATATGAAAGAGGGTAACTCCTAATTTAATCTTGTTTACTCCCCCTTTTCCTTCTTCAAACCATGTAATCTAGGGGATTTTTGAATTGATTTTGGTATTTCTTCTTTATTATTCCACTACTAGAAAACCACATACTTCCATAGTTGAGGACCGTGAAAACAGGCCCCAGAGCCATGGTCATAGGCTATGGACATGGCTTGGGTGACTGTGGGAACTAATGAAGATTCAATAAGAGTCCAACCTATATCTATGGTTAGGATCATGGTAATAGGCCCTACTAAGTTGACATTGACTGTGACCATATCCTTTAAAAAAAATTGTTCCAGGATTCAATACTAACACTTCTCATATACAATTCAATGACATTGACCACTAATATATACATTATATAAGAATATATATATATATGATTAATAATGGAACCTATGACCATGATAACCATGGATATAGAGTGCTTACTACCATAGTAAATTGTTGACTGTGGCTATAGGCCATGTCCGAGACACCTAGGTTCTTGATCAAATTAGATCATGGATGTAAGCCCTTCATGAGACACATAAGGCCACAATAAGATTAGGATCATGGCCATAGGCCCTTCTCATTACTTGGACCATGGATATAGGTTCTTACGAATACACATATGGACACAATTTCCCATGTTTATTTAGTCGTAGGACTTTCCCATTTAATTCATTTGTGTTTTTTTTGTCTTGCACAAGTGTAGGGAACTACTATCATTATGGTCATTTATGACCATGGCTGTAATATGAATAGAGAACCCCTATTTCTATGATCAATGATATAACTCTGAAAATTGGTGTCCTATTTCCATGGTCATTGGGCCAAACATGGAAATTGGTGTCCTATTTCCATAGCTAGGCCCGATCATGGAAATAAGTTTGCCAAGATATGCCCAATTTCGAGAAGTGTTCCTCATTTCCTTTTTTCCATAGCATCTATTATCTATTTTTGATTCATGGGTTAGGTATTTTAGTATTTTATTCCCCCAAATCATGGTGGTATCTTTACAATTGGTAGTTTTTTGGAATGTGCTAGCTAAAGGAGGGTGAGGAAGTTTGACTTCATCCTATTGATTATAATTTTGGATAATTGATAGTTTCTCAATTAATTATTTTATATATTTCACTGGTTTTTGAAAAATCAAATAATTATTTTTGGTTATATGAATTATGGATTTTGTGGTGTGTTTTTTTCAAGAGTTTGTCAAAAGCTGTTTGTGGTTGGTTTCAATTAATCATCTTATGATTAATAATAATGGAAAACAAACCATAGACATGTGATTTCTTAATGAAGAATTTATACATGAAAATATTATCTCAAAAAAGAGTACTTGGAACTCATTTGTAGTAGCAACATCCATCTTCATTATTAATAACGTATACTTGATAAATATGACATATAGAATTTGATACTAAGCCTACAACAATTGAGGGAGTACAATGATTAAAATATCCATGATTGTATTGTGAGGATACCAATATAATGCAGGGGGTGATAGTGCCTTCATTGAGAAATGATTAAAATAACTTTGGGAAGAAGAAAAGTTCTATAAAAATATTTTCATGAAACTGATAATCATATCACCATTGAAACACAATTAGCACACCCACATCACCACACAAAACAATATAGATCATATCTATTATATAGTTGAAGACTAGTGTATATTCATTATGACACATCATAAGTGTTATATTTTTCAAGTGTATCATTCATTTAAAATTCCAATGAATAAATAAAAATCTTAAATAAACAAAATCTTTGGTTTGAAATAGATTGAAACTATTTGGGACAATCTCTCTAGGGAGTTTCATCACATGAAACTCACATATTTCTCTAATGCATATTAATATAGTAACGACCTCGATTTTTTTGAATGATAATTGTTTCTTGAAAATTTGTGTTATATTATTTTTTACTTAACAATACTAAATATATTTAATAATTAATTGAGTTTAAAGTGAAATTTTACTATCATGATTTGACAGTTATTTGTCTGTTGGAAACTATACTCATGATAATAATTTTAATGTTATAATTAGTGTAAGGACATGACCGCAGTTGTCCAGCACCGGTGCCTTATTTGATTACATTGGAACACAAACAAGTAATAAGCATCCCAAAGGAATTATTAGTTTAGTATTATTGGAAACAAGATTCATACATAAGTTAAACATTACAACTTGAAAATAAATACATCATAGAAACTCTTTAGACAACATCGATAACTCCTAGGTTATTTCAGCATGTAATTTATAATAATATTCTTCATGTCCTGAGAAAATGAAACATAATAAAGGGGTGAGTTCAAAAGCTCAATAATGTTAAAAAATACAATAGAAGACAATATAAACATTATAAATGGTGAATAATTGAAAACACATGCCTTAAAAAATAAATTTGAACATAATATAGTAGAAACATGAGTTGAATAAATATTGATATAACATAACATAATCATGGGTATTCTACTAGTATAATAACCACATGAACAATCAATACTATTTTCATAAAAAAGGAATTCATAATGAGAGACAACATAATAATACTTTCAAGGCCTTGTGCCAAGACTATAAATAATAATTTTGTCAAGGCCTTGTGCCAAGACCGTAGTTTGTGTCATGAGACATACCGAAGCACTGAGAGGCTATAGCGGGCCCCACCCGACACTTAATATGTCTAATTAATTTCTCATATGATGGGGATAAACATAAAAAACTAAACATTCATATTGAAACTAATATATGAAATGTAAATAGCTTTCCCTAAACATTAATAAAAAACACTAACCATTCAAAGTAAACTGATGAATGGTTTTATGATATAAAATCAATAGCCAAAATAATCATAAAATATTAAATTAAATATGGTATATGATAACACATAATAATAATACCAATAATAAATAATAATTAACAAGATTGTTGAAATAGATGAAGATACTCTTATAAAATCTTTGTGTAAATCTTGAGATAAATACTCTTTTACTTTGAAAAGAAGAGTTCATTTGAAAAAATATTTTCATAAAACCAGAGGTGAAGTAATATAGTATTTTCATAATAAAATTAATGACTTTATAAAGATAATGGTTTCCAAAAACAGGTTATATAGTTCCATTTGAAATAGGTAAGAATTAGAGAAATTCCCTTGGACTAGGCTTGTATTTTGGGAACAATTTTGAAAGTTCCTTTTAAAACATGTAACTATCCACAAAATAAGGGAGGGTTATGGTTATTAAACATATATAGGACACTAAAACAGATTTTATGAGTATTACATAATAATATACCATAATTTCATTGTGGAAATTAGACAATAAAAGTAACCCAAATGAAAATGGTAGTTCGGGTGGAAAAACCCTTACCTTAAGTCTGAACGTGTTCCGTTCTTAAACTTAAGCTCCTTTAATATGAAATTAGAATTATTAATAAATTATTTTAGAACCTATTATACATTTATTTAGTTTATAATAATTATTTTTAGTTAATTTCTTCCTTTATTGATAAGTAATTATATTGAATTTCATCGTTCTGTAGTGTTTATTTTCTTTATTTTCATAATACCAGAATGGTTTGGGGTCAAGCCCCTTTATTATAGAAAAAGAAAAAAGATAGAAATTCCTTTTGGGTTGGGTAAGGTAAAACCCATTACAAGCCCGTAGTCCTAGTGGGACAAATCCCATTTAGAGACACGCATCCAAAACATCAGATGATAGAAGATCCCAGTGGGAAAACCCATTACAAGTGAAAAAAGTCACCAGAAAAGAGGAAACGCAACCCGAAGGCCAAACAGACCAGGTCCAACACCGCAGAACCACTAATGTCATCAGAACTGCCGTGACGCCATCCGCCGGTGTCTGACAGAATCATCAACACCGCCAATCCTGACTGGTGGATCCACCCGCCGCGATGCACCTCAGCATCTGCTCAAACACCTGAGCGGGATTACTCGCCACATACTCGCTACAGGCAGGTGCCCCTGCCGCCGATTACCGCCTGTCACCACCCAAAGCCGCACCGCCACACCACCATCAGCCCACCGCACCGTTGTGAAGCCACATCGCCGCACCGATCCCCGCCCAAACTACTCGTGACCACCCACACTGTTCCCATGAACCACAGCCCGCCGTCGCCAGGACCACTGAGGGTAAACCAAGACACGTTCACCCCTCCAAGAGCCAAATCCGACCAGATCTGGTCCAGTATGGATGCCGACCGCCAACAAGAAGCCCCAGACTCCTCCCACACGCAGAAGTATCGCGTCCACCAGTGGAAAACCCAGATCTTTCGCCTTCGCCAGGGATGCTTGCGCTGCTGCAAAGAGGAGACCGAAACTGGAGCCTCCGGACCTGCGTCGTCGCCTTGTCGGAAGCCGAGGAAGAAACCGCCGCCGAGGAGGAGCCGTGGCCGAAGCCGCGGGAAAAATCATTCCGCACCGGATCCAAATCATGATCTCCGATCTCAAGAAGATCAGGAAAGATACCAACAAAAATCCCGCAAGACTGGAAGCAGATGAGGACCTAAGCCGCTCTGCAAAGACGTCGCAGCCCCGTCGTTGCCAAGAGACCGCATCCGCTGAGGAAGAAAACATCACATGGGTCGAAACCCTAGAGAGCGCGAGAGCTCTCCGCCGAAGCAGAGAGCTCCCTCTTGGTCTTTATTTTCATAATATGTTCACTTGTTATTATGTAATAGAGTTCATGTGGAATAGATGTGAATCTCCAGTAGTTGGGGTTTGTCTTAGTGGTAAGTCCCCTATAATTATACATGAAAAATGGGAGTTCAAAACCCATGGGGTGTAGGTTACTGTAGCAGTACTGTAGCAATTTTGGTTACTATAGCAATGACAGACACTGTAGCAGCGGCAGATCACTGTAGTAGCAGTAGGGTACTATAGCAATGGAAGGTACTCTGCGGTACTATAGCAGCACCGGTACTATAGTAGTACTATTCATAGAATGGGATTTGGGCCTAAAATTTGGGCCTACGGGCCATGTAATGGGCTAAATTCCCACTGGGCCTTCAGGCTATGTAATTGGTTTCCCTCGACCCAATTTAAAGAGGTATTTGATTTGATTTAATAATAAATGAGGTTTCGACCCCAAAACATAAAAAATGGATATGAATCTCTATAATTGAATTTTTATATTATTTATGATCATCCATAGATGTTAGTGTCCATTTTTATAACTTGGTTACATGGAATGATGTTAAATTATTATATAGAACTTTAATGATATCTGTTTCGGTTAATTTATGGGTTTTTATTACAACAAGCTCATTTTTATTTATAACTTAATACAATTTTTACAAAGGTATTAAACAACCTTACATAGGGTATATTAAATATATAATAATCTGGTTCAACCATAACAAGAATTGTTTTATGACCAGAGTTGAGAATATTAATAGAAATTGAAAGCCCATCGTCCTTGAACGTGGTAAATTGACACATCTCTGATGGTGTTCTTGCTACTAGTATAAAAGAAGATAAAAGTAAGAGATTATGACAAATTATTCCACTATCATGAAAAAATTCTAGTAAATGTAGGTTATTGGAGTCATCACAAAATTTGGATAAGGAGAGGTAATGATAGAAAAAGAAAACAAATGAACATGAAAGGAAAGAAAAAGAATTAAAAAGAGGAATTTACCTCTTGAACCAATCTTCCCTGAGAGCCTCCTTAAGGGAGAGAGGTTTTGGTTTTTTTATGAGACCAAGACATTCGAGATGTGTGAGAGAAGGTTGGTAGGATATTTGGATAGAATTTGGAGAAGGCACAAGGCTTGAGAGAAGTGAAGAGAAGAGGGAGTGATGGGGGTTTTTATAATGGGGGGGAGAAGGGATTTCTCAATTTTATATTCATTAATGTATTATTTCTCCACAAGAAAAGGAATAGTGAGTATTCCATGACCAAGAATAGTAATTTTTTCATGTTAATCTGAATCAATTGGGCTCACATCAGTAGAAAATCATACATGACTCTATAATTAGTGTATTTAGATTTTTTTTTGAAAATTATGGTATTTCACTATTCATAAAAACTCAAGTATTTCAAAAAAAAATCCCAAAAAATCACCCCAACCATTTTTTGATGTGTATAATACAAAAAAAATTCCATTTTTCAGAAATATTTTTCTTAATATGATTAATTTAATATTTAATTAAATCCATAATTTATTCTAAAAAACAGTTTTAAAATATTTATTTACTCATTCCAAAACATAGGTATATCGTACTTCAACTACAACATTATTTATATACAATTATAGGAATGGTTTGTATTCATTAGGTTATATCACTATTTAGAAGGATATGTTAATATTCATAATGGTAGGTTATTATTCAACAAAAATTAAGTTTTTCTTATCAGACTCTAAATAACTTACTAATCGCAACCATGTATGTCATATTTTCGAAATTCACATCACATAAGTCAGAAATTTATGTTTAAAGGTCACATAGAAATTATTAGTTAATTATGTTGTGATTTAATGTGATTATGACATGTTTATAAGAGAGGAATTTCCATTGAAAAATATTGGGTCGTTACTTTCTCCCCTCCTCACAAAAATTTCATCCTCAAAATTCACAAAATGATACCTGAAAAGATTCGAGTGTGTCTTCAACATAAGCTTCTCAGGATCCCATGTTGCCTCTTCCATCATATGGTTCCTCCAAAGAACCTTTACTAGACTACTGATTCAATTTCTCAATACATTTTCTCTAGTATCAAGAATCTTGATGGGATCTTCGCAATAAGAAAGTTCAGGTTCACGTTCTATTTCCTCATGGGTGAGTACCTATGTTGGGTATGACATGTATTTCCTTAAGATGGATATGTGGAACACATTTTCATCTTTGGAGACAATTTCCCTTATTGTCAAATGGTACGCTAATTTTCCAATTCGATTTAGAATTTCAAAAGGTCCGATGTACCTGAGACTTAATTTTTACTTATTACCAAATAATATGATACCCTTCCTTGGAGATACCTTTAAGAAAACATGATCTCCTTCTTCAAATTCAAAATCCTTCCTTCGGTTGCCAACATATATTTTTTAACTACATTGAGCAGTTTTGATATGGTCTTGGATAATCTTCACCTTTTCCATTGTTTCCCCAATAATTTTTGGGCCTATGAGATATCCTTCACTAACCTTACCCCAACAAGTTAGTGTACAACATCTCTTTCCATACAACGCTTCATATGTTTTCATCTGAATACTTGAATTAAAGATATTTTTATAGGAAAATATTACGAGAGGTAAATACTAATCCCACATTCCCTGAATGTTATGTGAATAAGACCTCAACATGCCTTCCAATGTTTTAATAGTCCGTTCTAATTGTCCATCTGTTTGTGGGTGGTAGGCAGTGCTCAAATGATGATCAGTATCTAGGGCCTTCTGAATAATCTTCTTGAATTATGATATAAAATGTGGATTATGATCAGAAACAATTGATAAGGGTACACCATTATGCCTTAAAACTTCATTAATATATAGTTTTTCTAAATTTTCAAGTGGTAAATATTCTCTTATGGAAAGAAAATGTGTTGATTTTGCAAGATGGTCAACAATGACCCATGTTGCATCATTATTTCATGGAATATTTTGTAGTCCCATGAAAAATTACACTGTAATATCATCCCATTTCTACATAGGTATAGAAAGGTGTTTCATGAACCCTCTAGGACGTTGTCTTCTAGCCTTCACCTGTTGACACACCAAACATCTCGACACATAATCAACAATCTCCCTCTACATGCTTTCCCACAAAAAAAATGTTCCTTTAGATTTCTATACATCTTTGTCATACTATAATGTATCTATGAGCATATTCCAATAGTTCCCTCTTTATCTTAGGAATAGCGAGAACACAAAGCCTCTTTCGGAATTTCAAAATTCCACATTTATATTTGAATTCAGTCAACTTCCTATCATTTCTAGCTTTAATTTTCTTTTAAAACTCCTCATCATCAGCCTAAGAACATTTTATCATTTCCAGTAAAGAAGGTTTGGAAACCATTTGAAAAAGTTGTGATGTGTTACCTTCTTTGATAATTCCCATATCCAACTTTACTAGATCCATGAACAAAGGATTCCTTTCAACTCTCATCTTGTTCAGAACTCCGTGATCCTTTCTACTCAAAGAATCTGCTACCTTATTTTCCTTCCTCAGGAGGTAGTGTATTGTAAAATCATAATCTTTGAGTATCTCAATCCATATCCTTGGTCTCATGTTGATTTCTTTATGTGAGAATATATATTTCAAACTCTTATGATCTGTATATATCTCACATTTTTCGCCATAGAGGTATTGTCTCCAAATCTTCAGAGAAAATATTGTCACTACTAACTCAATATTATGATTTGGATAGATTTTATCATGAATTTTTAGATGCCTAGATGTATAGTAATTCACTTGATCATTCTGTATAAGAAAACAACCAAGTTATTTCTTTGGTGCATCGCTATAGATAAAAAATTCATCACTCCTCGATGGTAGGGTTAGGATCAGATTATTCACTAACATCCTCTTAAATTTCATTAAACATTATTCATTTTCTTTGTTCCATATGAACCTAACCATTTTTCGTGTGATCTTGGTCATTGGGTTTTCTAAACAAGTGATGTTCTGAATGAAATGCCGATATTAATCTTCTAAACCAATAAAAATATGTACCTTAGTTACGTTCATTTGAGTAGGCCATTCTTTCACAGCCTTGGACTTTATAGGATCTACCAATATTCCATTCTTAGAGACAATGTGGCCTAGAAAGGAAACTGATTGGAGCCAAAAATCAGAATTTCTAAACATCCCATATAATTTATTTCTTCTTACTGCCTTTAGAATAGTGTGCAAGTGATTTTCATGATCTTCATGAATTTTAGAGTATACTTGGATATCATCAATAAACACCACCACAAAGTCATCAAAAATATTCCTTGAAAAATCTATTTATCAGATCCATAAAAACACATGGTTAATTATTTAGTCCAAAAGGCATTACTATAAACTCATAATGCGCATACCTGGTTTGGAATGCTGTTTTTGGAATGTCTTCCTTCCTCACAAGCAACTGATGATATCTAGATCGAAGATCAATCTACGAATAATTTTGGGATCCATGAAGTTGATCAAATAAATCATAACTTCTTGGTAGAGAATACTTTTTATTTATTGTAACATCATTTATTTCCCTATAATCAATGCACAACCTCATTGATCCATCTTTCTTTTTGACAAAGAGGATACGGGCTCCCAATGGAGAAACACTGGTTTGAATAAATCCTTTATCACCCAATTCCTCTAGTTTTTTATTTAGTTCCACTAACTCCATAGTGTAAATTCTATAAGGGGTATTTGATATGGTCCTTGAATCAGGAATTAAGTCAATGGAAAACTCAAATTTTCGCTCTGGAGGATGTCCAAGTAAATCGTATGGAAAGACGACAACATATTCTTATACAATAGGTACATCCTCTATTTATACATTTATCTCCTCCCCCAAAATTATTTTATTCCCTTACTCCCCAATAATTTAATTCATTAGAGCTGCTGGGTGTGGATCTTGATGAGAATCAAATGGTGAGGATTCTGCAATTAAAATAAGGGATTCTACACCATTCTCATAAATTGCAACTTCATTCTTCTAGAAATAGATCTTCATATCCTAATTTGATAGCCAATTCATACAAAGAATTATATCATTATTAACCATTGGTATTATGATAAGGTTAGAAACTAAATCATGTTTATGTGTCATGAGGGGGACTGATCGACACGCTTTTGTTGCAATGATACATCCACTAGGGGTTTTTACTAATAACTCATTTATTAAATAAAATTGGACATATATAATTTTCTTGGAAAACTGGGAAGATATAAATGAATGGAATGTTCCAAAATAAAGTAAATTATTGGCTAAGATTGATGAAACGATCAATGTTCCCACCACCACTTTGTTAGGAACTTAAACCTCTATGGTTGTGGCTATATAAACTTGGCCTTGCTTCCTAGGCCTTCTTTGGGAAACATTTTCCTAAGGCTAAGGACATTCATGTGCATAATTTCCCCTCTACCTACAATTTTAAATAATAAAATTGGTATCTTCTTTCCCCCCTTACAATCCTGAGATAGGTGGCCTTTTTCTCCGCACTTGTAACAGACTCCCATTCCCTTCAGTAAAGTGCTAGGGTGTTTCTTCCCATAATTACAGCATGATGGAAATTCAAATATTCCCTTCTTCCCCATTTCCTTATTTCTTTTCCCAGAGTTTTTAGTATCCCTCTTCTTCTCTTTCCTTCCCTTAAAGTAATAAGACATAGAGGATTCCTTTTCCATCTTGATAGCACATGAAACTATGTCTTCATATGATGAGAAATTATGGGATACTAGATCCCATTGGAGGAATGGTTTCAAACCATCAATGAATCAATCAATTTTTCTCCTTGGATTACGTATATAGTTTGCTGCATGTCGTTCCAACCTTGGAAAGCTGGCTTCATAATTAGAAATATTTTTTATCCTCCTTCTACCTCATACTCAATAATTTACACTCGATATCTGCTCGCTGTTCATGAGGGAACAATTTTTCTAAGAATATTTCATTAAAATCCCTATATTCCATCTCTTCTTTTTATTCCTCCAACTTTGTGTTTTGGATTAACAACCACCACTGATCTGCATCTACAGTTAGATGATAAACTACCATGACAACCTACTATCTTTCATTACATCCCAACGGGAGAAATATATTCTCTAGGGAACATATCCACTGCTCGGCTACAAACGGGTTTGTTGTCCCATTGAATGACAGAGGCTGTTGCCGCATAACGTGATCTAACATAGCTCCTCTACTTGGTGGATCTGGATTCTCCATACAGGTAAGGTTATTATTCATAACCTTAGTAAGACTTCCTAGAATAGTTAAAAGTTGCTCCGCACCAATCAAAACACCTGAGTCAACATCATTATCTTTCATCGGTGGGAAATACCTACACGGGACATACACATTTGTGCGGTTTCCATTCCTTCCACTAGGCACCATTTCTAAATAATGGAACACAATAGATTAGGATATGAATAATAATGTATAATCTCAATGTAGAAAAATACTTTTCATAAATCAAATTTCTATGCATAGCTAATTTCTTAATCATAAACATGGTATCATTGAGGAACAATTTACATTTAAATCATTCATAATGGATTGTAATGAAAATGTGAATTATCCTAAGCATATCCCCTGGGAGTTTCAAAACCAAGAGTGAAGCAAGGCCAATTGTCTGGTACTAGGATTCCCCGGGTCAAGCCCGAAACTCCTTGTCGGATCTTTCACTCCCATGTACATCTGTGCCAAAGTGGCCTCTACCTGCCCGTATCTAAACAAGGATGTATTGAATGAAAGATCCACTTAATCTATTCCTTAAAAAATAATAGGACGTTCTTGTATGTTTATCCTCAAAGTCTATCTTAGGGACTCTTCCCTAATCTATGTTTTTCAAATCTAGTTTCCAAGTTTTTTACTAAACTTCTTTTGATTCCAACTGTAAGTACCCTACCCCAGTTTCCCAGAGTTGGTGCCTTATTTGATTACATTGGCATACAAACAAGTAATAATAATCCTTAAGGACAAAGTAGTTTAGTATTATTGGAAACAAGAATCATACATTAGTTAAATATTACAACATGAAAAGAAATACAACATTGAAACTCCTTAGACAACATCCATAAATCCTAGGTTATTTCAGCATGTCATTCATAATAAACTTTTTCATGTCTTGAGAAAATGAAACATAATAATTAGGTAATATAAAATACTTATCAAGGGTAAGAAATACAATGGAAGAAAACATAAACATTAGACATGGTGAATAATTGAAATCACATGCCTGTAAAAATAAACCTGAACATAATATGGTAGAAAAATGAGAAGAGTAAATATTGCCATAACATAACATAATCATGGGTATTATACTAGTCAAATAAACAAATGAAACTTCATTACTATTTTTATAATGATGGAATTCATAATGAGGGACAACATAACCACTCTATCAAGGCCTTGTGCTAAGACCATAAATAATCATTTTGTCAAGGCCTTATACCAAGACCGTAGTTTGTCTCATGAGACCTGCTCACCCGGGGGCTATAGAGGGCCCCACCTGACACATACTATGTCCAATTCATTACTCATATGAATAGGGATAAATATAAAGAACATATACATTCATATTGAATCTAATATATGAAATTTAAATATCTTTCCATGAACATTAGGCAAAAACAATAACCATTCGAAGTAAACTGATGAATGGTTTTAAGATAGCACATCAATAGAATAAATAATAATAAAACATTAAATTAAATATGGTATATGATAACATGTAATTCTAATCCAAATAATACATAAGAATCAACAAGAGTATTGAAATGGATGGAGATTGTCTTATAAAATCTTCGAGTAAATCTTGAGATCGATACTCTTTTACTTTGAAAAGAAGAGTTATTTTGGGAAAATATTTGTATAAAACTAGATGTTAATTAAGATAGTATTTTCATAATAAAAATATTTATTTTATAAAAATAATGGTTTCCAAAAATGGATTATAGAGTGCCCTTTAAAATAGGTAAGAATTAGAGAAATTCCTTGGACCAGGCTTGTATTTCAGAAACAATTTTGAAATTTCTTTTTAAAATGTATAAGTATCCACAAAATAAGTGAGGGTTATGGTTGGTAAACAAATATATAAAACTAAAAAATAATTTATGAGGATTATATAATAATATACCATAATTTCATTGAGGTAATTAGACAATAAAAGTAACCCAAATGAAAAATGGATGTTTGGGTGAAAAAACCCTTACCTTAAGTCGGAATGTGTTCCGCTCTTGAAATTAAGATATTGGAATATGAAATTAGACTTATTAATAAATTATTTTAGAACCTATTATAAATTTATTTAGTTTATAATAATTATTTTTAGTTCATTTATTCCCTTATTTATAAATTATTATATTGAATTTCGTCGTTTCGTTGTGTTCGTTTTCTTTATTTTCATAATCGGTTCACTTGTTCTTAAGTAATGGAGTTCATGTGGAATGGATGTAAATACATAGAATTGAATTAAAATATTATTTATGATCATCAATAAATGTTATTATTCATTTATATAACTTGGTTACATTTCATGGGGATGAATTATTATATAGAACTTTAGTGATAACTGTTTTGATTAATTTGTGGGTCTTTATTACAATGAACTCATTTTTCTTTTAACATAATACCATTTGTACAAAAGGATTACATAACCTTACATAGGGTATATTAAATATATAATAATATAGTTCAACCATAAAAATAATGTTTTCATTACCAGAATTTAGAATGATAATAGAAATCGAAATCCCATCATCCTTGAATGTGGTAGATTGACACATCTCGGATGGTGTTCTTGCAACTAGTATAACAAAAGGAAAAAGGAAGAGATGATGATAAATTATTACACTGTCATGAAAAACTTCATGTAAATGTATGTTACTGGAGTCATCGCAACATTTGGATAAGGATAAGTAATAATAGAAAAAGAAAACAAATAAACTTGAAAGGAATGAAATAGAATTAAGAAAAAGGAATTTACCTCTTGAACCAAACATCATTGAGATCCTTATTAAGGGAGAGGTTTTGGTATTTTTATGAGACCAAGGCTTGATAGACGTGGTAGAGGAGGTCAGTAGGATATTTGGATAGAATTTGGAGAAGTCACAAGGCTTTAGAGGAGTGAAGATAAGAGGGATTGATGGGGGGTTTTCATAGTGGATGAGAGCGGGGATTTCTCAATTTTATATTTATTAATATATTATTTCTCCACAGGACTAGGAATTGTGAGTATTCCATGACCTGTAATAGTAATTTTATCATGTGAATATGAATCAATTGGGCTTACATCAGCAGAACATCACACATGACTTTATAATTAGCATATTTAGCTTATTTTGTAAATTATGGTATTTCACTATTCATAAAAAATTCTATTATTTCAAAAAAAAATCTCAAAAATTAACCCTAACCATTTTTTGATGCGTAGAATCCAAAAATAAAGTCCATTTTTCAGAAATATGATTCTAAATATTATTAATTTACTATTTAATCAAAATCATAATTTATTCTAAAAAAATAGTTTTAAAACATTTATTTACTTATTCCAAAACAGAGGTACATTATATTTCAACTTCAATATTATTTATATACTATCATAGGTAATGTTAATATTTATTAGGGTATATCAGTATTCATAAGGGTGTGTTACTATTCATAAGGGTAGTTTAATAATCACCAAAAATCAATTTTTTCTTATCGGACTCCAAATAACTTACTGATCACAACTGTTATGTCAGATTTTCGAAATTCACATCATAGAAGTTACAAACTTATGTTTAAAGGTCACATAACACATATTAGTTCATTATGTTGGGATTTAATGTGATTGTGACATTTTTATAAGAAATTAATTTCCATTGAAAAATATTGGGTTGTTATAATTAGTGTTTATAAGTAGAAATGACATAGGATAATTAATCCAAAAGAAGAAAAAATGACCTCAAATAGTAGGGTAATTCCATATAAAGCCCATTTTTCAGATCATCGGAGGGAGGTAGCAACACTGGGGTTCTGCATTAAAAAACCCCAAGATGATATTCAATAACTGAATGTATAATGAAATCCCTTACGAGAGAATTTTAAGTTAGTGAAAATTATCAGTCGAGTGATGTTAGCCGAGTCACCCCATTAATCTATCAACATCGCACACCTTACCCTTAGGTTATATAAATGTGTCATAAAGGGTTATGTGTCGAGGCCCTAGTTAATTTAAGTGTAATTCTATTGTATAAATAAAATTTTTATTCTATTAATTATATTTTAAGAATAATTTTTCTTAATAAAAATGAGATTGAATTTGATAAATTGAATTTTCAGAAAGAAATTATACTTTACAAAAAAGATATAAATATTTATAATAAACTAATATATTGTATATAATACTTATTTTAATAAAACATTTTGATAACAACACTCTTATTTAAATATAAATGATAAAATATTTTTTTCAAGTGTAAGAAATGTTACTATGCATTTTCAATATGACATTATTTTTAATAAATAGAAATTTTTATATTTAAAAGTTATAATTCTCATATTTAGAGAATTATTCTAATAAAATAAATATTATTTTTGAAATCATAACATCAAAATTATGTTAGGGTGAATTTATGAGAATTTTCTAAAATACTATATTTTTTCATGAACAGTAAAAATACAATTTTAGTTATTCGGTATGTTTAATCAATGAATAATTATGTCATAATGTTGTAATAACTAATCAATAAAAATAATCAACCTAAAATATGTTATTCTATTTATAACTATTATTTTAATAAATTTTAATCAATTTCCAAACAAATAATTTACTTTCGAAAGTCTAAAATGGAAACTTTTACATTAAAGACATTATTTTTGTGGAAACATTACTTTTCAATGAAAAAAAAGTAATATAAAATTTTTATCAACTCTTTTATTAAAATGAAATAAAATATTACCCATGTTTCCGAAACCATGGAAAAATACCATGGGAAAGCCCATGGTTTTTCATTTTCCATGGCACGTGCGTCGCAACGCGTACAAATTTTCAAAATTTATTTACCTACCAACTACTGTAGAAGTGGCGAACAGGGTCAAACCACAGAGAGAATGTTAGTAGACACTATAAATATCATCTTAGAAGAATGTTTAGGAAGACGGGCTTTAATTGTGATTTGAAACTAAAGTTTCTAAAATGTGAAAAACTATTTAAAAATTACTATTAAAATTAACTAAAACTATCTTGGTGAACTAAATTAAGCTATGGAAGAAACTAGCTGAGATGGAAATGCTAGAGTCATGAAATCCATTCAGGTGCATGCAATACCAATTATTTAATTCCCACATTTGAATATTTAGTTATTCAATTATCACCGATTCCAAATTTAATCAAACAATTATATTGTCTCATTCATTGATGTTAGATAGTATTATAATTTTCACAAAAATTATCCATCATTTAATTCTCTGTCCTGATGAATAATTTGGGCTTCATTATAACACTGAATTACTTGGTGAAATAAAATGACCCATTTCTCACAAAGTTGACGTATCTACCTGCTTCGGGTTCGCTCACGTGAGATTACTTATTATATATCACTCATGCAATTTTTAAGGAATGCACACACTAAATATTAATTTTTTCAATTAATAAATTTATTTATACAGAATTCGCTCGTGTACATGATAAAATTCCGGATAAATAATTCTCTGATGAACTCTCATTCGTGATTACTTATTAGATATCACACAAGTGGGCACCAAAGCATTTTTGTAGAGCCCAAATGAAAATTAATTAAAATGGAGATATAATTAATTAATTAAACATTCAATTAAAATTACTTTAAATGAAATAAAAAATGGGACTAAATGAAATACATACATTAACTGCTGCATTCATCACAACTCCGACACAAAATAATTATCCCACCATCACAACAACATGACACATAAAATAATAAATATGATATATAACCATGGTCGTGTCATTTCTATGGTCACTTCAAGACAACAGAAATTATTTCCCAATAATAACCGACCTTCCATCGGTCACCTAAATGTTGAAAAAATGATTGTGGTGGCATGCATCAATGTCGTTCGCAATCGAAGATGGAGGCTAGCCGTAGAGAGCATGATGTCGCACCTGACCTGGTGCATGGATGCTGCTTTTGGGGAGGGGGGGGGGTATGCAAGGAAGGAGTGGAGAGGGGTGGAGGGGAAGGGTGTTGAGAGGGGATAGAGAGGGGTGGGGGGTGAGTGGCGGCGGGTGAAACTGGTGAAGGGGAGGGGTGAGAGAAAAATCAAAACAAAATAAATAAAAAAATAAAATAAAATTAAAACAAAATTTAAAAATAAAATTAAAAAAACAATTATCTATATATTAAATTTTATATAATAATAATAATAAAATTAGAAAAAAAAATTAATTCACATGTATTTAAATATAATACTACTATTAAATATAATAATAAACTAATAAAAAATACTATTTTATTAATACGATAAAATAATAAAATAAAATATAATATAACAAGTGAATTAAAATATATACACACTAAAAATAATTAATAAAATAAAATAAACTAACATTATAGAAAATAATAATAATAATAATATATTGTGAAATATAATATATAAAATTAATATAACAAATAAAAATACTCAATTGTTAATATAAGTATATAAATTAACTAAAAATTATCAAAATATTTAAACTACAACAAAACTACAAAAATAATATAAAAATATAAAAAATGGTTGAACTAATTAATTAATACTATGTTCAAAAATTATAAAAATACATGTGAAATCCATGTATATCAAATCTCACAAACATAAACTTTTCCCCTCATGGGAAAAACAGTCAGAAAGAAAACACAAGTGGATCTGTAGACAAATCAAAATATCAAAATTATAAGCTCAAAATTTTTCAATCACTTTTACCCATAAAATATCATGCTTCATTTAAAACTCCAATTTTCTAAAATCATTTTTCTTCCACTCACTTTTATTCCAAAACAAGTACGTACACTCATGTATCATGTGACCTACCTTGTCATCACTCTTATCTCTCAATTTTTTTATCAAAGATATGCTCAATTATCATACACATGCCTTCTTACCATATGATTTCAATGAATTTCACATATCCACTAGTAGAAATAAAAATAATGCACCAATCTCAAAGACTTTACATAAGGTTCAAATGTCCTTGAGGCTTTGGGATAGTGGGTAAAAAAATTGATATCTTTTTGGTAAAAAGGAGGGTTGAATCTTGAAATAAATGCATGAAAAATGTCAATCCAAATATCTCCTTAAAACTCTCACTCCCCCACACTTAAAACATTTCTTTTCCCCAAGAATATGATAATCCAATGTTTTTTTCTTTTATTTCTTTTCCCTCTTTTTTTAAGACACAACTCACTCATATAAGATGGGCATGAAAAACTAGTGAATATCAATTCCAAAACCCCATGAAATAACTGTCAGAAAATAATCCAAAAGAATGGTACAAGTATCATGTACACTGTAACATCTCAGTGAAAGTAGGTCAAATAGAAAAATTTATAGCTCATAGAGTAACAGATCATTACTTTTATAGGTATCCCTAAAAACAATGGTTACTGCGTAATGAACACCAATATACTCATTATTGGAACTAAAAAGATTCTATATATCCATAGAAAAATACATGTAATGAATGTGGCTACTTTGAAATATAACACGTAATTGATTAGGAGGATATAATATCAATCCATGTGCATAAAATGACTCACTGCCCATAAAATAACCCTTTCCCTGAGTAAATCACTCCCCTATACTTATAATGAAAATCATCCTCAGAAAATTCAAGAAATGGGTAAGGAAGGGAATTGGATATCAGCTCATCCTAAAAGACTTCTTCATGGATTCGAAGGGTTACGCGATAGAGAAAATGTATGGGTGGCTTAGTGGGTAAATAGGGTTAAAGATCAAACAAATGCCTAAGTCATTTTAGTGCAACATTCAAAATTCCTATCACTTTGATGGAAAACATGGAAAGTTCTAGAAGACAAAACATGGCCAAGATTCACTCAATAAAAAGAGAAACAAGAGATGATGTAAAATGGGCCAGAGTCCTCACAGGTATAGAAATAAAATGTTGGAAATCACATATGAGAAGAAGTGAAAATAAGTGTCTCAAAAATATACAAGTTTATGAAAAAAATTCAGGGCATGAAATAATATTAGCAATAATCTAAGTTTTCAGATCAAGGATCAAAGTATTCCAAACAAGAATCATGTGCCAAAACTGTCTAGGGACACAAGTGGTATGTTTATGACTATATTATGAAAAAATACCTCTATTTTCATGTGGGTTTAAAAGATGACAGAAATGATAATTTTTTATTTATTTTTCAAAATCATCATGTTGTTTTTTTGTTAGTTTACATGGTGTTTTTGGAAGAATAAAATATTGAAAATATAAAACAATTCCTTATATAAGTGCAGATAGACGTGGAGAGGTTGTATGTATCTGATGAAGCTCCAAAAATGGTATACTTGTAAAACCTACACGTTGACAACACATAATCGCATCATATCAAAGAAGTCAAATCATAATCAAAAGCATTTGGATGATAAAAATATGTATGATGACTTCAAGTCAACTATAGTGCTAGGAGAAAATATATTGTGGCAAATACTTGAAATTTTATTTAGAAAAACTAAATGAAATTAAATTAAATGTAGTGAAAGGAACACAAACAAACGATGGGTTGCCTCCCATTGAGCACTAAGTTTACTCTCATATTTAGCCAAACATTATTGAAACTCCACCAAGTTAAAACAAAAATATAAACCATGAATCATCTTATTTTTCAGTAGAAGTATGGAATCCATTCGTTGAAAATAAATTTATCTAGAAATATTTACAATATCTCAACATAAACATGTCAGAAAAATGGGTGGGTGGAATGAAATGAAAATAGGCCAACTCAAAAGGGAACGAATATACCTCACATGAAGAAAGAATCACCAAATAATTGAATTTTGGGAAAATTCCATCAATAGAAAGATCTAGAAGATTACCTATTTGAATCTTTATAGGTGAAAAAATGCCTTTACCGGACTCCTTAATGGTCTGCTTATATCTATCACATCCTTGAATGTTTTATCTAGGTTGACAATGTATCCCAATTCATTTTCAAACCCAGTCACTGGCACAGAGAAATATACAGGTTTCCAACTCAATTCCTACTTGATAGTTTCATTGATTGTGCTAAGGAAAAAAATATTGTTAGGGTATGTGGTTATTTAAAGTGAAGTGTGTTTAACCACGATGCATGGAGTAAGTGGTGCATGATCAATTGGAGCATATGACTCCATTGTGTTAAGAATAACCTCTTTGATGAAAGTTTCATCTATACCACCCTCATTACAATTCACCATTGGCACATGTGTCACCTTGAATTCAGGATCCTCTAGGCAGTCCCATTCTTCCATTATTTTTATAAAATTACAAGTGTTCTCTACCAAAAATGTTGACTGATTCTCTGACTCCAAAAATGTTTCAGAATTCTCCATTTTAGAAAACGTTTTAGACTCACATATATTTCTAGAAAGAGGTGATTCAATATCATTTGATGTGATTTACTCTTGAGTGTAGAAATACAATGTCTCTTGGTTCAATTATGAATATTTCCTGACAAATAAGGGTTATAATTCAATGTCCTCTTCATCCTCAAATAGTGAAATTTGATAGATATTGAATGTTTCCTTTTTTACACTAGAATGGATGGGTTGAGATCTCACAGAAGGATGTGAAATCACATTTCCTGAGGGACCATTATGTTCAATAGGGTGGAAGACTAATCTCTCATATTGTTGAAATGTGATCAGATTGGATTATTTATATTGTGATGAAGAGGATTCATCAATTGTATGACAAGAAGAAAGATCAATCAAATCATTCTCATACATAGAATCAAACAATGAATGTTGTTCAAATGGAGCCTCTACTGCACTTTTCGCAACAGAATTGTTCTGAATTAGATCATCAAGTGGTAGTGAGGCGGTTAGTTGAATAAGATGAGTTATTTTATTTTCCAGATTCTTCATTGAGGAAAGTATTTATGCATTACATTCATCTTGAATTTCAAAAATCCTATTTGTCTTAGTGATATTAGATTACAACATGTGCTCAATTATTGAATCATTTGTTTCACATGAATTATCATGTTATAAATTTTCCTGAACGGTTGGACTTTGAAAATGAACAAATGGTTGATAAGGACCAGCAGTAGAATACAAATCATAACATGGACTTGAATGATAATCATATAAGTAAATAGGATTACACGGAGAGATAATGTGTAGTGAAAGAATATATTCTATACCTTGAAATGTTGGTGGGTTGGGTTGGTACTGGTTGTGACTATGTGTTCTGGCCCACATCATTCTGACCTTCTAGGTGTCTTGAAAATTTCTGCAATGAAAAATTCAAAGAGTAGTAAATTGTTTTTTTATTTTTTTACCTAAATAAATATTTTAAAGGAACTCTTGATGTTACTGTTATTCCTGAAAATGGGGCTAGAAATTTGGTACGTGCGTTGCAACACTTTCAAATATGAAAAATTTATTTACCTACCGACTATTGTAGAAGTGGAGAGTAGTGCCAAACCCCAAAGAGAATGTGAGTAGACACTAAAAATACCCTCTTAGAAGCATGTTCAGGAAGATGGCATTTAATTGGGATTAACAACTGAATTTTCTAAAATGTAAACAAATATTTAAAAACAAAAATTAAAATTAACTAAAACTATCTTGGTGAACTAAATTAAGCTATGGATGAAACTAGAAGAGATGGAAATGTTAGAGTTGTGACATCCATTCAGGTGCATGCAATTCCAATTATTTAATTCCCACATTTGAATATTTATTTATTAAATTATCACCAATTCCAAATTTAATAAAAATACTATCTGGTCTTGTTATCTGATGTTAGCCAATATTTTATGTTTCACAAAAATTATCTATCATTTTGTTCTCTATCCTAATGAATAATTTTCCTGTCATTATAGCACTAAATTACTGGGTGAAAGACAATGACCTGTTTCTCACAAAGTTGAAGTATCTACCTACGTCAGGTTCCCTTACATGAGATTACTTATTAGGTATCACTAATGCAAGTTTGAAGGATACCACACAAAAAGACTTAATTTTTTCAATTAATATATTTATTTATTCACAATTCGCTCACACACGTGATCTAATTCCAGATAAATAAATTATCTGATGAACTATCGTATATGATTACTTATTATGTATTACACGAATAGGCACCAAATCATGCGTGCAGTGACCAAATTACAATTAATTTAAATTAAGATATAATTAATTAAATAAATATCCCATTAAAATTATTTGAAAAGGAAATCAAACATGGGAATAAATTAAATACATATACTCATCATTGCATTCATCACAACTCTGACACAAAAGAATTATCCCACCATCGTGACAACACGACACATAAAATAATAAATATAAGGAATCACCATGGTTGTGTAGTTTCAATGGAAACCAAAATCCCAAAAAAAATTATCACTTAATAATAATCGAAATTCTTTCAATTGCCACAATGTCAAAAAAATGATTGTGGTGACCCGCGTCAATGTCGGTTGCAATCAAAGATGGAGACTGGCTGCAGAGAGCACGATGTTGCGCCAGACCTGGTGCATGGTTGATACTTGTGGGGAGGGGGGTATGCAAGGAAGGGGGGGGGGTTGAGGGGGAGGGGCCGAGAGAGGATATGGAGAGGTGAGGGGTGAGGGGCAGTAGGTTCGGCTGGTGCGGTGGAGGGGCGAAAGAAAAATAAAAAAAATTAAAATCAAAATTAAAAGTAAATTTAAAATTCAAATTAAAAAAACAATAATCCAGATATCAAATGTTAGAGAATAATAATAATAAAGTTAGAAATAAAAATTAATTCACATGTAATTAAATATAATACTAATTTAAAATATAATAATAAAATTATAAAAAATACTATTTTATTAATACAACAAAATAATGAAATAACATAAAATACAAAAAGATAATTAAAATATATACATAGTAACAATAATTAATAAAATAAAATAAAATAAAATTAGAAAAACTAATAATAATAATAATATAATATTAAATATAACATATAAAATTAATATAATAAATAAAAGTTCTAAATTTTTAATATAAGTATATTAATTAACTAAAAATTATCAGAATATCTAAACTACTACAAAACAACAAAAATAAAATAAAAATATAAAAAAGGTTAGTGTAATTAATTTAAAATATGTTATAAAATTATAAAAATACATGTGAAATATATGTACATCATTCCATAACATAGGTTTCTAAGGAATAAATTTGAAAAATAATAAACAAATCCTCCACTTTTGTCAAAAATACCCACCCACATCTCCATTTACATTCACTACTAATAAATACTCCATGAAGCTCAGGTAATTTTACCTCCCAATAATTCCTGCCAAGGTATCTTCAATCCACCAAGGTCCCATTCCTCATGTTTTAGGAAGAACTCTTCAAGGTATGGGAAATTTCCTTCTTTTCTCTTTGTTTCTAGACCATCGTTTTGTTTATGTCTTCTAAATGTTATAGTATATCTATATTATTTCCTTATATTGCATTCCATTACTATGAAATTATGTTTTATCAATGGGAGACCCTATTCCCCTCTCTTTTTAACCTTTTCTAAAACCACATTTTATACCCATTATGCTGCCAAATTTACTTCTCAAAATTTATCTTTTTTCCTCAAGAGAAATTCTTTTATTTTATTTATGTGAATACCAAAAATATTTATTTTCCAGGTTTCTTCACCTATATATAATAAGTATATATTTTATTTTGTGATTTAACATACATGAAACCCACATTCCCTTTTTGTGGGTAAAAAATGACAAAATAATCTTATCATTAAGCAGTTTTTAAAACCCCATGATTTTGATATGAAATACATATCCTTTATTCTCCATAGGTTATTTATGAAATGTTTCATTATGATATATGTGGATCACATTAATTAATAAATATTAAGGGTGTTGCCTTATAGTGCTCCGATGTATTGTGTAAGGAATTTAATATCTAGATATAACATGTTTTACGATAACTTGGTGAATAACCTTAGTAATTATTATGACACCTCAGCGAAAAACCTTGGTGATATGATTAAAAATGATTCATTTAATTATTTCAGCCACATTTACCTATTATGATTCATGTTTGTTTTATTATGATATTCCCCTTTGTACTTTTCTCTTGCCTTTATGATATTCCTCAAGTTATTATTGATATTTCTTATGAAGACATGTAAATTTTTTCCCTTTATTTCCCTTTTTGGGCATTATGCTAACACTTTTCCTTGATGTATGTTCCCAGGTTATGAGATTTAGTAAATGTAATTAGGATGAAACTATGATTAATCCTTTCAATTGTATTATAATAATGTTTTATGTTTTCATGTATTATGTACATTTTTTTCTAAGAAACTAAACTTTAAAAGATCCTCTATTTGCACAATGTAATGAAAAGTTATGTAGTTAAAAATGCAGGATGTCATAGTTGGTATCAAAGGGAAATTTATTTATTTTTGTAAATTAGGATTTTAATACTTTATGAATATCCCTAACTACATGTTTAAATATTTAAAAAGATCCTAGTATTTTGGTGAAGTAGTATGTATGTGGTTTTCAAGAAAAGAAATACCTATATGGATATGAAAAAGTGGAAGTGGATCTTGTATAGATGTATCTAGGGTTAAAACCTGAAAACACCTCTTTGATCTATGCTCAAATAGGAATTGGTGCACAAAAACAGGCCTTTATGCACTCCTAGTTTGAAATTTCTTGGGAATATGTTTGGTTAATCACAATATTTTTATGAACCATTATGAAGGATTTATAGAAAATGTATTTTCATAAAGAATAAAATATTTAAGAATGATATTTTAAGATATAAAATTATTTTAGAGTTTTAATATTCTTAAAAGAAACAAATTTCTCACTAAATATTTCTTATTTTAAAAAATGGTGGGAAATAGGAGGAACCTTGTTAATGGTGAGAAAAACGGACCATGTGATGATGGATCTATAATGGAATATGGAATAGAAAATATCATGAGAATGATGAATCAACTGACTTGAGTTATGAACAATAACTTGAATCTAGCCGAGAGACCATATTCACCTTGGAGGAAAAAACATTCCATTGAGTTCTTAATGTGTCAGCAAACAAATTATTTCAGTGGATCTACAACCCATTAATTTCCGGATAATGGATAAGCTCTATATAAAAGATATTTTATGTTTAACATTATTTGGAATAAGAAAAATTCACCCTGTATGTGTACCTCTTAGAGGGAGAATCCGATCAATGATGGAAACTGATTTAAAACGTGAATCCAAGAACGGAGATTGAAGCTATGGAGTGGTAAGAGTTCATGAGAATCTTTTTCAAAAAATATTTTCCCTATATGATGTGAATGAAAATGGAGAAGGAATATATAGAGCTAAATGAAAATAAAAATAAATCATTGAGAGGCTATGAGATGAACATTACATGACTTTTTTATTACACTACTATCTGTTTCATGAATCCTAATAAAAATGTTTACAGATTCTTCAGTGGACTAAGACCCCATATATGGAAGAATATATGAAATATAGACTATAAAATCTATGAGGAGATATTGTATAGTGATATAAAGGTTGAACTAGAGTTTGGAGGGACGAAATAGTTCCATAGATATAAAGAAAACAATAGATTAATGGATAAAATATTAGGGAGTAACCATGATTATAGAAGAGGTGGAAATCAAGTGGAAATTACTACATGCAACAAATGTGGAAAGAAGCATTCAAATAACTACTTTATCAGGAGCAGGAAATGTTACTAGTGTGGAAGAGATGTTCATATTCCTCAAAACTTCCATAGTGAGGTGAATCCTCAAATTCTCAACACCAACGACCAAGGGAATATGGTACAATCCCAACATAATGTCCAACACTATAAGTGTGGAAATGTTGAGAACTTTTCAAACCATTGTCCAAATCAGAAGATAATGGAGGCGAATCTCTATCAAACTCATCATAGGACAAAAGATAAAGGTATGAAATTTTATATCATGATGACTGAAGTATACTCTCCAAATTATGTGGTGGTAGGTACTCTCATTGTTCTATCAAAGTTAGAAATTATTTTTTTTTATTTTGGTTCTCTTAATTCCTTTATTTCCTCCATGTTTAAAAAGAATATAGAATCAATCAAGAAACTGCTAAAAGTAGAATTATTAGTAAAGACTCTTGTAGGGATTATCCATGAATCAACAGTGTATAAAAACTCTACTATTGACATTGGAAAGAACAATCCTGTCACAAATCTAGTAGTCATTTCCATGGTGTAATCTGACAATATACTAGGGATGTACAGACTCTAAAAGTATAATTCTAAGATCAACTAAAGAATCATGTAAATCAATAGAGTCTTAAATGGACAACCTAAATTTATTTTCAAGGGAGAGATATCACGATATGAGCTTTGTCTTGAAGCACCACCCATAGCCTTATTTATGGAGATGATCGGTGAAGATGAAGAAGGAAATGAATGTATACGAATAGAAAATTTCCTCATCATTCATGAATACATTGAAGTATTTCCTTAGGTTTTACATAGACCTCTCCAAGAAATATAGGTATAGTTCTCTATTGGAATCATTCCAGGATCCAAGTAGATATCAAAGACCCTATATAGAATTGAAAATGTGGAGATGGAGGAATTAAAGAAACAAATCCAAGATATTTTGGATAAGGGGTTTATCCAAATAAGTGTGTCTCCTTGGAGAGAACTTATTCTATTTTCGAAGAATATGGATAAATCAATGTATCTATGAATTAATTATATAGAACTTAATGGGATCATAGTGAATAAAAAGTACCCACTTCCAAAGATTGATGATTTATTCGACCATATTCATGGGTACCAATTCTTACCCAAGATTGATCTACAATACAGTCATCATAAATTGAGGGTGATTAAAGAAGATATTTCAAAGACTACATTCCAATCAAGATATGGGAATTATGAGTTTTTTGAAATTATTTTTTGGCTTGACCAATGCACCTTATATATTTATGGATTTGATGAAGAGTCTTTAAGAAATTATTTGATAAATTTCTGGTAGTTTTTATTGATGATATAATGATATATTCCAAAATTTATGAGGAGCAAGAGGATTATCCAAGGGTTATATTTCAAACTCCGAGGAAGGTGAGGATACATGGAAAATTCAGTAAATGTGAATTTTGGTTATAAAATGTTTCATTCTTAGGGTACATTATAACCAATGAAGGAATCTCTGTTGACCCTACCAAGAAAAAGGTTGTGGAGGAGTGTCCTCATCCTAAAATAGCAACTAATATTAGTAGTTTAATTAGTTTAGTAGGATATTTTAGGAGTTTTTGAATAAATTTTTATGAATTTCTAATCCACTAACCAAGTTAACTAAAAAAGAGATTGGTTTATTTGTACATAAGAGTGTGAACAATGTTTCCAAGATCCAAATAAGAGATTGTTTTCTGAACATGTGTTAACTCTAACCTATATCATAGAATGATTTTTTATTTTTAGTGATGCATCACAGAAAGGGATTGGGTGAATTATCATGAAAAATTAAAGGTGATTGCTTATGTATATTGATAGTTGGAGCCTCATTAGAAGAATTATCCTACTCATGAAATGGAGATAGCTTCAGTTATTTTTTCTATGATAATATGGAAGCAATATATTAATTGAGAGAAATGTGATATATAAACAGATCAACAAATTTTGAATTATATTTTCATACAAAAGGAATTGAACCTGACACTACTGGAAATTTAGGCTATAGCCACAGTTTAAAACCATGGCTATAAGTCCAAAAACTGTGACTATAGGTTATAGACACAGTTTTATGAACCATGGAATGTATTGGTGTGGCTATTGGGAAAGACCTATAGCCACAATTTCAAACCATGGCTATAGGGATATAGCCACTGTTCAAACCATAGCTATAGGGATATATCCACGATTTGAACCGTGGATAAATACCTATGGCCACAGTTTAAAACAGTGGCAGAATCTTAAGGCACACAGGACAATAGACACAGTTTCAAACCATGTCTTCAGGTATTTAGCCATGGTTCAAACCGTGGATATAGGTTTATAGCCGCAGTTTCCATCCCTGTATATAGGGTTTCCCATTTCATAAAAAACCCCCATAGCCATGGTTTGAAACCGTGGCTATTGGTTTCCCATTTCATAAAAAAAACACCCCACACCTTGCAAAGCCCCCCTCCCCCTACACCACCCCTTCCCCCATGCAAAGCCCCCATCCAATCCCCTAGATAACCCATCCTGAACATGACCCTGATCACCCCCTAGTCCCCAGACATACCCCCACAGACAGACCATGGACACCCCCTAGATAGACCCCCCTATTGGATAGACCCTAGACACCCCCAGACAGAACCTAGACACCCCTCCTAGACAGACCTTGGAACCCCCCATCTGGACAGACCCTGGACACCCCCATCTGGACAGACCCTGGACACCCCCTAGACCTTGTAACCCCCCAGATAGACCCTGGAAAGACCGGCCAGGACCAACCTAGACCTCCACCCCCTAGGACAGCCTCCCCCCTGGACACTCCCTGGACACCCCCTGCAAAGCCCACACACTCCCGAAGCACCCATTCCCCCATGAAAAGCCCCCCTCCTAGAGAGACCCTGGACCCCCCCACCCAGACCCTGGAAAGCCCCCCTGTAGTACCCCTTCCCCCATGAAAAGTCACCCATCCACTCCCCTAGATAGCCACCCCCTGGACAGACCCTGGACATCACCTCGACCCTGGACTGACCCCCCAGAAAAGACCCAGACCTCTACTCCCCTGAACATCCCCCTCTCCTAGACAGACCCTCAGAAACCCCCTAGACAGACCCCAGACCCCCCCTCTAGGAGACCCCCTACAAAGCCGGCCCTCATGCATCCCCCTTCCCCCATGAAAAGCTCCCCCTCCTGGATAGACCCTGGACCCCCAGACCCTGGAATGCCCCCCCCTCCATCACCTTTTCCCCCATTCAAATCCCCCATCCACTCCCCTAGATAGCCACCCCTGTACAGACCTTGAACACCTCCCAGACCCTGGATAGACCCCTCCCCAAAACAGACCAAGACCTCCACTCCCTACACAGCCCCCCCCTCCCTGGACATACCCCCAGACAGACCCCGAACCCCCCTCCTGGACATACCCTGGACACCCCCAGACCCTTTACACCCCCAATAAATAACCTGAACAGACCCCCCAGGACAGACCCCCCCACCATACCCTGGACACCCCTGTCAGTCCCCCCCAGGACAGACCCCCTCTCCAGACCCGGGACACCCCCTTCAAGTCCCCCTACCCTGAAGACCCCCACCCCCAGCACCCCACCACACCATGAAAACCCCCAGCCCCACCCCATACCCTATAGACCCCCTCGCTTCCTTGTAGACCCCCACCCCCTACACCCCCACCCTACAGACCCCCACCCCAGCACCCCACCCTCCAGACCCCCACCCCCTGCCCCTACCCAGCCTTTCAGACCCTCTGCCCCCTGTCCCACCCCTACCCACTGCACCCCACCCCCTGCCCCCTGCACACCACCACCTACCCTACAAACCCCATTCCCCCCCCCTTCTGGACAGACCCACAAAAAACCCCAGACATACCCTATACCCCCTCTTAGATAGACCTCGGACACCCCCTATACCCCGAACACCCCCCAGATAGACCCTGGACAGACCCCCCCCCCCCCTTCAGACCCTAGACACCCCCTACCAGTTCCCCCTTCCCCCCATGACAGACCCCCCTCTAGAAACTAGACACCCCCTTCCAGTTCCACCCATGCCCTGCAGACCTCCACCCCTTGCACCCCACCCATCCAGAAGACCCCCACCCCCACCACCCAGCCCCCTACACCCCCACCCTGCCCTGCAGACCCCCACCCCCGCTTCCCTATAGACCCCCACCCTGCAGACCCCCACCCCTGACCCCACCCTGCAGACCCCCACCCCTGACCCCACCCAGAAGACCCCCACCCCTACCCCCACCCTACCCTGTAGACCCCCTCCCCCAACCCCTGCACCCCACCCTTGCCCTGCAGACCCCTACCCCCCTCCCCCCCCGCTGCCCTGCAGAACCCCACCCCCTGCACCCCACCCTACAGACCCCAACACCCTGCCCCCACCCTGCCCTGTAGACCGCCTTCCCCCTCCCCTCTGACAGTTTTTCCTCCCCTTCCCACTTCCCTATAGATCCCCCTACACCCCTTGCCCTGTAGACCCCCTTCCCCATGATGCCCTGCCAGTTTTTCCTCCCCCCACTGTACCCTTGGTCAAACCATGGATCTTGGTCCCTAATAAAACATTCAAAACCCTGGAAAATATACCCTAAAACCACAGTTAACATCCATTTAAATTGATTCCTACCTAGCTATACATAATCACCAAATGCTTCCATAATAGGTGCACCTTATAGAAGTACTCACATCCTCTAGCTACGAGCAAAAAAAACACTACCTTTCAAATAAAACTGAACTCAAACATAATACAATATATATCATAATAATTCAAACTATATCCAATATAAACAATATAAAATTTCAATATCAATATCATCATAATAAAAATAACTATTTGATAAAATGAAATGTATAAACCCACAATAAAATTTACATCAAAAATGCACCTCAATATCAGAATCACTAGAACCATCATGACCTTCATCATCCCTTATAGAAACACCAAAATCATTATCAACTCCTCTCATACCTCCTCCTCCTCCACCATCTTCATGATCATTGAAATATTCATTGGTTTATGCACCTAAATCAGTATAAGAAGCAATGAATCCTATTAAACATAATGCATAAAAATGATAACATATTTAATTAATTAAAACAATCAATGTTTATATGGGGAATCATATAATATCATTATTTTACCAATAAAATTCTCTGATAAACATAATGAATACAAATAAGAACACATATAATTAATGAAGACATTGAAATATTATTTTGTATGATGATTCGATAACATAAAATTAAATAGAAATAAGAAGGATGTTTAGAATATAGAGCAATAGTAAGAGTCTTGTGGTCTAAATAGAATAAAATAAGAATGAGAGAGTAATCAAGTTTTTATATGGTTAAAATATTAAATCATATTTATTTAATGATTCTATTATTATATATGTTCATTCATGTATGAATTTCATGAAAGGGTGAAATTATTATAATTGATAAAAATAAATAAAAAATTAGTCCATATAGGGGGAACCTATTTGTTATTGGGTGAAAATATAAAGGTTATTCATGAATGGATTCATCATTAAATTATTCCCTACCCCCTTGTACCCTCCTTCCCCACCCCCTCCCCCCTTTCACCCTACCTGCACCTTCCCCACTGCTTGGAAGAACCCCATGCAGACACCCCTACCCCCTTCCCCCTGCACCCTCCCCCTTCCAGCTTTTCCTCCCCCAATTCCCCCTTGCACCCCCTGCCCACCACCTTGAACCCTCTTCCCCACCCCTACAGATCACCACCCTCCCCCCTGCGTCCCACCTACACCCTTCCCCCTCCCCCTACCCTGCAGACCTCCCCTGAAGACCACACCCAGCCCCCTGCCCTGCAGACCATCCCCTGCAGTGCGGACCGCCCTCTACCCTACAAACATCCCCCCTATCCCCTCCCCTACCCTGCCCTGTAGAACTCCCTACAGACCACCCCCTGCAGACCACCCCTGCCAACCCCCTCCCAATTTCGCCCTGAAGACCCCTCTGAAGACCACCCCCTTGCTAGTTTTCCCTCCCCCTGCCAGCCCCGTCTCCAATCCCTCCCTACCCCTGCAGACCCCCTACACCCACCCTCTTGCACCCCACCTACATGGATTTTCTAAATGAAATCCAATAGAAATAAAAATACTTGAAAATGATATAATCATGGAACCATAAATATAAAGAAGTTTTTGTTGTCATGAATAATGTGGACCCCTGCTTTGAGTATGTGGGGTGGTGTTAAACTCCTAGAAAGAATAGAGGAAGTAAATCTTGTAATAAATATGCTACTAAGTTAGTATATAAATCTACATAGAATTATGAGTAACCATTCCATGTCTCTAGAATATCTCTTATGGAGTACTTAACCATGTGTCATCTTTGATAAAGTTGTCCAAAACTAATAGTCTATTTTGTAGGGAAAATAATATCAAACACTTTAAAATTCATCATAAACATTATATTATGTATAATATGATCATACCATCATTATTTACATGTAAAATTACTCTAAATATAATATTTAATTTAAAGATGTTGACACTGGTGATAAGAAATGTGAAACATAGGAAGTCACATAGTATACTGAATGTACTTTTCATAACATGGTTTGTGAGTCCCAGTAAAAGGAGGGGAATGTAATGTTTTCATATATCCATGTTGAGTTAACTATATAGTATATCCCAATAGGGTACACGACATATGGGATTGATGAGTTACTTAGGCATCTAAAACCAGTATACATCGAGCCAATCTAACATAACATAAATTTCATGTTTCTTTTTTATACACGGTGTGTGAATCATTAGGGTTAATAGGTTTTTCCTCTTCTGATACCTATGTCATGTTATTGATATCATTCATGAAATATACCCTAGAACCCACAACATGTGTGTTTGGGTGTAAAATTAGGGTTTTTACACCTACACATGCCATGTTATGTGGTTCTAAAAACATGGTATGTGTCCCCTAGGTACACAACATTTAATATAATAAAGAAATTCCTTCATTAATGATTATTATAAATTGATTAAAAATAAATAAACAACACAATAAATAAGAACAAAAAATTTAGTTTTATTTGGTCCCTTTAGGGCCTATGTGCATGGAAAGAACACCTCTCAAAAGGAACCCATTTTATTATGCTCAAGCAAAATGTCACAAGTAACAAACCAACAATATGAATAATAAGAAAATAGAAATGATAAAAATATTATATTTTCTATAAATAAAAAAGAATAAGTGGATTACTTACAATCCAAAGAGGGTGCCACTCAAATAGTTTTGATCCCTTCATAATGTGGAAACACCTCTGGATATGATTGTTCATAGTTCATTTGGGACCTTCTGGATAAAAAAACAACCAAATATATTCTTTATGAAGGTATATCATCAAAAATCCGCAATGGTATCTCTAATATAATGTAGCCTAATTTATATATGTTTGAATTTACCATGAAAAAATAAATTTTTCTACAAATGGAAATCTTATAGACTTTAAAAATAAACCGATATTAAAAAATTGAATATATTCAGTTTAGAAACCCTACCCTTTAACCATAAAGTGTCTTTGATAGCCGAAGTCAGGGGAATATACTCATCTTATATGGTTAAAATAGAAACCACTAATTACATGTTCCATTCCCATGATATGGTTCCTCCACAAGTGGTGAAGACGTATCTAGTAAGTGACTTTTCAGTATCTATATTACCTATATAATCAGCATCAACATATCCAACAATTAGTTCATCTGTATTTACATTTCTATAAAAACAAAAAAATAGGATGGCAGTATGTGAAAAAATCTAAGTAACCATTTTAACACCTACCAATGAAGTTTCCCTGGGTTTTTTGTGAATCTATTGAGAATGAAAATAGAAAAAACTATGTCCATCCTGGTGAAAATCATAAAATACATTAGGCTAACTAAAAATGTTGGTAGAAGTGTTATTTGACATATATTAAGTTTCTATAGTACATGTATGAACTTGACTTAATGATACTTTGAAGTGTTTGGAAAAGGGGTCATTAATTGACTTTCAGGTCTTAATAAAGTACCTCTTTAATAAGTTAAAGATATAGGATTTTGGGACAAATATAACATTTTATTAGGTATCTCCCTTTTATTTTATTAATAAATACCTATTTTTTCACTCCTAAATCTTGGATCTGAAAAAATGTTTTAAATTAATACATTATATAATTAATGAGATTCATATTATTGCACATAACCAATATATAATCAAAATAAAGTATTAGGTAAAGAATGTATGTTTTAACCCATTTAAAGTAAACACATGCATCCTACTGGATATTGTTAAATTGGATATCCAACATAAAAGAGTCAAATTCCCTATACCACTAACAAGACTCCAGTATTACACCATATAAGGATTTATATAAAAGACAAATTTTTTATCTTTAAACACCTTTTGGGAACCATAAAGTGGTTCCATGTAAAATTTCCCATTAAGTTCACCATATAAGAAGGCAGTTTTTTCATCTAATTATTCTTTCTGAATGTCATTAAAATATAAAAAACAAGATGTAAACAAATAGAAGAATTCTTAGAAAATGGTGAAAAAATCTTAACATAATCAATAACCTCTCTTTAAAGGAACCTTTTTACACTGATATGGAAATGAATTTTATTTTCCTTTCAGTAGTGTTATATTTCTTCCTCCTATAAATCCATTTACGCCCAACATCCATGGAATTGGGAGGATTATAAAAAATAGACAATGTATTTTTTTATTCAAGGTTTCCATTTCTTCATGTATGTTAGAGATTCAGTCTTTAGAATCTCTATCATTAAATAATATATTATAGATTTTAGAATCATCATCAATGGACTCTTTTTGGAATTTTCCTTTAGGAGCAAGAGGAGGGGGCTCATCAGCATCCACTAACTCAGTTGGAAAATAAGGATCAATAGTCTCTCTAAGGGTTGTATCATCACTATCATGTGTGATATATTAGGATTTTGGAGAACTAAATTCATAAAAGAAAACATCTATAATGATCATACACCTTTTGTATCTATGTTTTTCAACCTGCAACATATATCCCATAACACCATTGGGGTATCCCATGAAAACATACTTATGAGATATTGGTTACAACTTATCAGTTTTAATGTAGGTGTAGGTTGCACACACGAAGACTCTTTGGTGGTTATCGAAAGGTGGTTTACCGTCGAAAAGTTCATCTATGGGTTTGAACTAATTAGAAGCATATGGTAACATGTTAAACAGGTATACTATCATAGTCACAACATCTTCTCAAAAGAATTTAGGTAGGCTTGAGTATGAAATCATTCCTCAGACACTCAAGAATAGTTTTACTCATGTTATCGACAAGTTCATTATGTTGGGGGGTCTCCCTAATAATATTCTATCATTTTATGCCCTCAAATTTATAGAACTAGACATGATTAGTTGATAAGTACTCCAAATAATTATCAATTCTCATTACTTTTATTATATTTACAATCTAGATTTCAATAAAGTTTTATGTTTTAAATTTTTCAAATGAATTATATATTTTTTGGTATGTAAACCCATTATTTTATGTAATAGTCATGAATGCAGGTAAAAAATAGGAACCTTTATCATGGGATGTGGTTCTGGAGGTTTTCATAAGTCAAAATGGATATAAACATGACTTATAATAAAACATCATATAATGAGTAAAAGGAGTCACCGTATGAGCCCGGAAGTGCAGAAAAACTCCATACAAAAAATCATACTACAACATCCACTTTTTTTAATCTTCAATAATTAGAAGTGTTTCACTTCATCAACAAAAATTCTTCATATTCCTCTCAGACCATCCTGAAAATCAAGTAAATAAGCACTGTCCAGCCCTCTTTCCAAGTAAATCAAATGTAGATTCAACATAGAATGATTATATGAAATAGAAATTCAAATAATTCTATCATATAAGCATTAACAGATAGTCTTCAATAAGAATATCCTTAAACAAAAGCATGATTCCAAATGTATGATGAAAGTGCAGCATGAAAAACAACAATGATTTCTAATTCAATAGGTAGATCTGATTAAGACCTCAAAACATGATTTCCACTAATTTGAAACTCCAATCTAGAATTGTAATACAATATAAAATTAAAAACATAAAATTCTATAATTTATGGATATATTTTTAGTTAAATAATGTATAATTAAAAAATTCTTTTAATTTATTTTGTTTATGATTATTTATTAATTCTTCTTAACCGTATTTCTATGAATTTATAATTGACTCCAATTTATTTTTTCCACATGTTTTATTGTTATTATTATTTTATTATGTAATATTTCAGGGATTTTTTTAGGTTTGTGTCTCATGTGAAACAACATTTATTATATAAAATTAATTTAGAAAAATATTTAGATATAAAAATATTTGGGTTTTATAAGAAGGAAACATAGTCAATGTCTTTAATTTAGAAAATACCCAACAATGATGAGAAGGATATGAGTATTTTTATTTGGGTGGGGTACATACATTTATGGAAGGAGAAACATGTTTTATATCAATCATGTTTATATTACCAAACCAATATATGGTTCTGTTAAGTGGTTGTAGTGTGGTAGATTTTAGGTTATATTAGGGAAGTTGTTATTTATGAATATATGGTGTTGATGTTCATTTTTTCTATAAAGAGGAGGTAATGATGTGGTTTTTTTTATTATTACATACTCTTGTTCCTCATTGGTTTGGGAGAGATAATCCCATTGAATCACTATTGGTTTGAGTTGGAGTGACAATGAACATACAAGTGAGAGTGGTGGTAATTTGGTAAGACCATTAACTTATTTTGATTTTGATGATGTTTATATATTTTATGGTAATTTTAGTTTATTAGTTATTTTTGGGGTATTTGAAAACATTTTTTCACTATGAATTGATTTTCCATCATTATTGGTGTAAATGGATATAAATGATGCATGAAATAGTAAAAATTTTAGTGGTTGAGGTCAAACTTTGAGATCAGTGATTGAATTTTTAATTCTAATTATATTTCTATATGTGGTTATGATTTTATTTATTCATATCACTATTTTCAATTATTTCAAAATTTTACCCATGGATGATAATTTTTTTGAAGGATGATCCTAAAAAATAGTCGCAAGTGATCACCCATCTATAGTTTGTTATGTATTTTGTAGGGCAGTATGATATATATGGGATATGTTGTTCAGGTCAATTGAATGAATATTAGTTTATTATTTAGAGCCTAATTCCCTCATTTTGGTATATTATTTTTTAATGATTGTATATTTTGAAATATAGGCGGAATTTGAGATTTGTTAATTTATTTTGAATGGACTTCTTTGCAGTTGATTGATTATTTCCTTTCTTTATATCCTGGGATATGAGGCTTATTTCTACCTTTTTTTTGTTTTATAGAGTCAGTAATAGTATCTAACCCATTAACTAATTGAGGATAGATTTAGGGGTTACTCTTAACTTCGCTATGGGACCAATTGGGGTTTCTATTGGGGGAAGGTCATGACATAAATATTTATAATGAATATAATGAAATTAAAAACATAAAATTTCAACATTTTTTTGTAATAATTATACCAATTCTCATTATATATACATATATAACAAGTATCTCTGTCTTGAACCACTAAATATATGAGTAAATTGAAGAAATCACAAGGGAAATATTCGATAAACTTCCTGTCACACCCCATATAAGTCTAAAAATTATCCATCCATATACCAAACTAGATATCCTATATAAACATTAAACTAAAATTAAAATATTAAAATATATATAAGTACCAGGGTTTCGTAAAGGGTATAATAAATAAATATCATTAGGGTGGAACCAATTGGGTTCCTTAGATATTCAATAATATTTAGTGCGTGTATTCATATAAAATGAATAGAAGACACACTAGCATACATTTTAGATTATCACCTGCTAACAAGGACACCAAAAAACATTACCATACATACTAAGAACAATTCAATGGAATGGGATCACCTCAAATCTTGAAACTATATCTAGTTTTAATGAGGTTATTTGAGTAAGGAATTTAAATAGAAAATCATTCACATATGTTGAACCACCCCCTCAATGGTAATGAATATTAACTACTTCGTTTGGTACTAGTCAATATTAGGAGTTATATGAGGTGGGAATATAAATATCTAACCAATTGGGTGATCCAAATGGTTTTGTGGAAAGATATTGTATCCATTGGACAACAAACGATATTATCTAAGGAGAGAATCTCATTTTCTAACCTATCATGTAGGTACAACTATAAGGTAATAAGAAAAATCACATAGACATGAATTTGATTTTGAGAATGAAAATAATTGAGCCAACATCCCATATGATCCAAACCAAAAACTCATGGTACATATCCTAACTAATCACTATCTCTAAAAAATCTATAATGGGAAAATGATTATCCAAACCAATTCCCAGATCCATAGGATGATCACCCCAACATGAATTCCAATAAATTTCATGGAAATGAACTTGGGAATTGAAACTATATACATCAATCTCGAGGTTTATAGTCTAAAACTATGTATATGAAACACAATTAGGTTCATGATATTCAATGAGCATGAACAATAATCCCATAATAGCTGGTAGTTAGCCACTGGACCACCCCTATAGGTCCACTAGAGGATACCCCATAATAACTCAGTCAATCAGACCCTAACCAAACCTCACTAAAACTAGCACCTTAAAAATAACCTATATCAAAAACAACCTTATAAATAATCCAGGAACAATTGGACTCACATAAACCATAACAAATTCTCACCAGTAATACAACTCTATATAAAAATTTAATACCCTTTTAAGGCACATTTATACTCTTCAGGCCACCAAGGATTCATGTTATAATCCCCTACATACATCAGTTTTTCTACAACTGTAATTTGAAGAGTTTTTAATCCCAAAGTCCATTCCTAAATTATTTCATTCACTACACCAATGTGACTTTATGGATGCATCCATACAAATGTATATAAAGAATCATCTGTATCAAAAGTCTCAACATTCCAAACCATACCAAAGCCACACCAATAGCAATGAAATAATGAAACCCGTACATATCCCAATTATCATCCCACTTAAATGTCTCACTATTGATTTCCCCCATCAAACAAATATCAAGAGAACTATACACAACAACCCCCTTAAGTCATATGATCAAATATCACATATACCTTCCTCATAAGAGAGAGTGGGACATTAATCCCATAAGTACCCCTTCAATCTCACTCAACCCCTCATAAGATATTATTGAGTCCAAAAAAAAACCCAACTATATTCCCATGATATTACTAAGGCTTTCCACTTTACATAACTTCTACCCAAGGCCCTTGTCACATGAGATACCATAAAACATCTCCTATAACCCAAACCTAGACTATTAAAAACCAATTATAGTATTCCAACTACCTATAGGGTCTATTAGACCCAACATATGATCATTATCCTTTCTAAAAAAATCCATTGAGTCTATCTAAAAACAGGAAAACATAAATGAAATTATTAATTGACACCTAAGAGGATTTTACATAGCCTGTTACCCTATTTCAGTGTAACATGGACCCCTTATAGAATTCCCAAACCCAGAACCCCACATAAATTAATGCACATCACATGGAAACACATGAAATATGGTGAAATATAAAATGAACTACCTAAATCAGTATCATAAGAGTTAATTAATATGGTATCGTGGAATGGTTTATCACTATTAAATTGAAATCAATAAATTAGACAAAAAATCCCTAAAATAGTGTTTATGATAAAACAACTACAAAAACCATGGGATAGAAACAGTGATCCTAGGGATTAAATTTTCCACATAAAGGGATACATTTTTCTTCTAATTACATGTTCATCCAATAAGATACGGTCTATTATGAGCCTTTAGAATAGGATGAATGGGAGTTGATAATGGGAGAAGTGGGGGTTTGGGTGCTAGTTAGAGTGACTGAATGGGTGGTATGGGGCCCCACATAAAACAATTAAAAGCATACATCCATCTTGTACATGTGTGGAGACCTCCAATAACACTCTTAGAGTCCAAAAAGCACCTGGCATACCAATAGTTTCTTTAGGCTTTTATAAGTCTCACCATGTTCAAGTTTCACCTATTTTGGTTACCTTTGTGTATTCAATTTAAAGAAGAACACCCTCTAGTTCTTTTACACTTTCTTGAACCCCTAAGAAAAAACCAAACATCCAATCTTGTGTTAAAACACCCCATTCAGGTGTCCCAACTCTAAAAATTTGTTTCCGAATCGTAATTTCTAAATCACCCTTGACCAAGAATGAAAATTTTAAGTTTATCCAAAAATTATTGACCTATATATTCATGGGTAATTACTAAACACCCAACCTTGGAGCATCTCATCAAGAAGAATAATTAGGGACGATCCCTTAATAAAAGATCCATCCCTTGGAACTTGATACCATTGAGTGTTTCTGATTATGGACTAGGTTCCTTAAAATTATCTATTAGCTCAATCCAACACATCATGTGTGTTATCCTCTCTATTTTTTTGAATAGTAAGAATGGGAATTGATTTTAGGATGGCTATTCCAATTTTTGGGTATTCTAAATTTTAATCCCCACGTCAACCGTACCTAAACACTACTCTAAGTGTGAGGTCAAACCTAGATAGGGTACCAATGAAATCAACACTATATAAATGTACCTTATTCGTGGGTCCATCACATGTATGATGAGGATCCTAGGAGGTGGGGTGGCCACGTCTAAGGAGAAGGATCCCGGGATGTGGGGTTGCCACGTCGGAACTGTGCCAGAGCTGCGTCAGAACCATGCCATAGCCGCGTCAGAACCATGTCGGAGATGTGTCAGAGAAGGAGGGTCACAAGGAGGTGGGGTGGCCACGTCAGAGAAGTTGGGAGAGGAGGAGGATCGAGGGGGGGGGGGTGGCTGGTTCGTAACTGTGCCAGTGCCGCGTCAGAACAGTGCCAGAGCCACGTCAGAACCGTGTCAGAGCTACATCGGGGAAGGAGGGTCCTGGGGATGTGGGGTGGCCGCATTAGAGATGTCACGATAGGAGGAGGATCATGGGAGGGAGGAGGGTTGCGGGGAAGTGGGGATGGGAAATGTGCGAGGGTGTGGGGGGAAAGGGATCGCGTGTGGGGCTAGGTCCACATACATTAAACACAGCCATGGGTATAAGTGATCTATAGCCACATTTTTTATTTTCCATGGCTATATATTCATAGCTATAAGTCTATATTTTAGTAGTGTGATACATATAAGATAGTTTAAACTTCTTAAAGAATACAATTTTTCAATTCATTATCACCCTGGAAGAGAAAACAAAGTTGCTGATGCATTACGTAGTAAATACCTTCTTGTTTTGGAAATGATGAAGATTCAAGAAGATCCATTGATCAAATACCCAGTAATATTAGAAATGGGAATCATGAGGGAAGGGATGTCATCATCCCTATCCATAATTATTTCTCAACCATAATTACTAGATAATATCAAGAATGTTCAAAGAGAATATCCTTTGTTATAGAAGAAGATATAGGCTATAAAGAATGGGAAGTTTCCTAAGTTCAATATTGATCACGGTGTACTAAAATTTCATACAAGTCTATGTGTTATATCTATTCCAGAAATAAAGAAGGAGATAATTTATGGACATCATAGATTTATATACACTACACATATTGAAATCACTAATATTTATAGGGACTTTTATTATCATTATTGGTGGGATAACATGAAAAGAGAGATTTCCAACTACACTATAAGGTGCTTAGTGTGTCGACAAGTGAAGGTAGTGAAAAACAATTCCTAAATGGGTATTGGAACCACTAATCATATCAACATGGAAGTATAATAATATCACTATTGTATTTGTCACTAGTTTCCTAAGATCATATAAATGAAACAATGAGATATCGTTTATAGTGGATTGTCTCACCAAGACTACCCATTTCATCGCTCTTAGGGAATATTTCTCTTTTGACCAAACTTACAAGATACACATAAAGTAAGTGTCAAGGATACAGAGGGTTCCACTTTATATCATTGTTGATTGTGATAAAAGGTTCACATATAAATTCTAGAGAAGTTTTTAGTATGCTCTGAATACTGAATGAATTTTTTGTATGGATTATCACCCCCAAACCGATGGCCAATTTGAAAGGACTATTTAGAAACATGAGTACATACTAAGAAAATTATCAATGGAATTTAAAGGTGGATGGGATCAACACCTCACATTCGTAGAGTTCTCATACAAAAATAGTTTCCATTAATGTATTCAAATAGAACCCTATGGTGATCTATATGGGAAGTGAAGTATAACTATTACTTGTTGGGATGAATTTGGGGAGAGAAAGATTCATGGTTCTGATCTTGTATAAAAGTTGACAGAAAAGGTTGATTCCATACAAAAACACATAAAGGCTGCTCAGAGTCAATAGAAGAGCTATGTTAACAACCATCGAAGGGACTTCAAGTTTTATGTTAGTGGAAAATTCTTCCTTATAATTTCACCATGGAAGAGATTCATGCATTTTGGGACGAAATGGAAACTTATCCCTAGGTATATTAGCCCCTATGAAATCCTTGATCTCAAAAAAGTAGTGGCCTATCGGCTTTCACTTCCACCAAATCTAGCTCAAGTTCATGATTTATTCCACATATCTCTCTTAATAAAGTACATACCTGACACTTTACATGTATTGAATCTGGAGGTGGTACAACTGGAACCTGACCTCTCTTATGAGGAGCAGCCTGTGGAGATCTTGAACCATAGAGACAAGGTTCTGTGTAACAAGACTACCCATTAATCAAAGTATTGTAGTGGAATAATAAATATGTATATGTGATGTGGAAACCAAAGGGGATAAAAGTACCAACACCTTTTCTCAAATGAGAGAACAAGTTGAAATTTTGGGGACACAATTTCTTAAAGGGGGATAATGTAATGACCCAAATTGTTTTGGAATGATAATTGTTTTCTGATTTTTTTAATATTATCTTGTACTAAACAAAACTATATCTTTTTAATAGTTTTGTATAAATTAAAATGTGACTATCAAGATTATACCGTTATATTAATGTTGGTCACTAAGAATGTTATAATATTTACTCTTGATAATAAATTTAACATTATAATTAGTGTTTGTAAGTATAAATGACAAAATATAATTAATTTAGAAAAAAGAAATTAATGCCTCAACTAGTTGGGTCATTCCATACAAAGCCTATTTGTAAAATCGTGAAAGGGAGTTAGTGTCATTAGAGATCTCCATTGGCCAATCCCAAGGAAATATTTAACAAGTGAAAAAAGGGTGAAATTGCATACAGGAGAAGTTCAAGTTAGTAAAAATTTCCACGAGACAATGTTATCCAAGCCACCCCATGAATCTATCACCATCACAAATGTACCCTTATTTCATATTCAAGTGTTATAAAGGGGTTATGTGTTGAGTCCCTAGTTACTTTATGTGTAACTCCATTGTTTAAATAAAATTATTATTCCATTAACACTACTAGAAATATCGGAATTAATGACCGATAAAAGCCATCACTAAAGCCCTTTAGAGGCTTCTTATCATCCACCAACTGGAAGAAATTTTTGGCCTGTCACTAAATCCTTTAGCGTCCTCCATTTGGCAGAAGCTGAAGATCAACCTCTAAAAATAACGATTTTTGACCCGGGATGCATTAGGCGACACAGGTGTGGTTGGAGGGTTTCCACTAGCTTGCTTCACCGTCCATGGAAGATGCACAACGGCCGGGGAGGGTCGGGGTCAGTTAGGGGTGGTTCTTGTGTGGTTGGGTGATGTTAGGGGGAGACTGGTGGGTTTCCAAAGGTGCATTTGTGTGCCCGAAATGACTTTAGGGGACAAGGGCAGGGGTGGGGCGGTAGGGGTGGCAGAGGCGGGCGGCGAAGCGGAAATAGGGGTGTTTTAGGGCGTGTTGAAGAATACAAGGAAAAGGAGGAAAAAATCCCACATATTTTTAGTTCAGTATTAGCATCTACCCTTTTGATGTCGCTAATACACCATTTGGAGACTGCCATTTGATAGTCACAAATACACGACAACTAAAAGGCAAGAAAAATCCTAGTGATTTTTATTTCTGTATTAGCATCCGCCATTTTTTGGATGCTAATACTCCTTTTAGAGTCCGCTAAATGGTAGTCGGTAATACTTTCCCACTGCAACACATGCAATTGCCCAAAATTCTAGTAGTGTAATTCTGTTTTAAGAATAGTTTTGCTTAATAAAATTGATATGGAATTTGATATATTAATTTTTTAGACAGAAATTTTAATTTCCAAAAAAGATATAAATATTTTTAATAAACTAAGATATTATGAAGAATAATTATTTTAATGAAATAACATGATAAAAACTCTCTTATTTAAATGAAAAATGATAAAATATTTTTTTCCAAGCGTTTGAAATTTTTCTACTCATTTTCAATATGCAATTATTTTTAATAAATAAGGATTTTACTATTTAAAAGTTAGAATTATCATATTTATAAACTTATTCTAATAAAATAAATATAATTTTTGAAATCACTATGTCAAAAATAATTTAGGATAAATTTATGATAACTTTCTAAAAAACTTAATTTTTTAATGAATAGTAAAAATACAGTTTTAGTTTTTAGTATGTTTAATGACTTTAAAGTCATGACATAATAATTTCATAATTATGTAATAATGATTTAATAACTAATTAACAACAATATTAGGCCTAAAATATGTTATTTTGTTAATATCACCTATTTTAATCGATTTTAATCAATTTTCAAAACTATAATTTACTTTCTGAAGTCTAAAATGGAATCTTTAACGTTAAAACATTATTTTTGTAGTAATGTTACTTTTACATTCTAAAATAAGTAATATAAAATGATGATAAACTCTTTTGGATTAAAATTAAATAATATATGACCCAAGAGTTTAAAACTGTGGAAAAATACAATGGTAAATTCGATGACTTTCATTTTCCACTACCATGGTTTCTATGGCATATTTTTGGAAATTAATAAACAAATCCTCCACTTTTGGTATAAATACACACCTATTTCTCCATTCATTTAACTAAAAATACATCCAAAAAATATATATGATATTTTTACCTCCCAAGTAGACCTCCCATGGTTTCTTTATACCCCCACAGTCCCAATCCTCAAGTTTTAGGAACAACTCTTCATGGTAAGGGAAATATCAGTCTTTTCTCTTCATTTTAAGATCCTCTTTTTTGAATATGTATTTTAAATGTTATGGTCACTATATTTTTTTCCTTTTTATTGACTAATTTAATTTCAAATTATGTTTTATCAATGTAATACCCCTATTCCCTCTCCTTCTACCCTTTTATAAAACCATGGTTAATTCCCGTCATGCTGCCGAATTTACATCTCAAAATTTCTCTTTTCTCCTCAAGAAATTATCCTTTATTTTATTTTCTTGAATACCCAAGCAAATTTATTTTTTTAGGCTTATTCACTAGGATGTAAAAATTATTTTTTAATTAATTTATTTAACATATATGAAACCCGCATTCCCTTTACGTGGGTTAAAAATGACATAGTAATATTGTCTTTAAGCACTTTTAAAAACACCATTATTTTGATATGAAAACCGTTTCTTTTATTCTCCATGGGTTATTTATGAAATGTTTTATTATTATCTATGTAGATCAAATTAATTAATAAATATTTAGGGTGTTCAAAAAAATGGATCTAATGCACTGGGTAAATAATTTAATCTCTAGAGATGTCATGTTTTACAATACCTTATTGAATTAACTTGTAAATTTCAATAACAGCTAGGTGAAAAAACATCGTGACATGCTTATGAATGTATCATTTAAATATTGTATCCAAATTTACATGTTACAATTAATTTTATATTTATTATGATATACCCCCTTTTACTTTGATCGTTCCTTTATGAAATTTGTTAATTTCTTGTTGATCTTTCTCTAGAACACATGTAAAATATTTCTCTTTCATTCCCTTATGAGGATTTCTGATCCCCATTTCCTTTGATGTATGTCCCTAGGTTATGAGATCTAGTAAATGTACTTAGGATGAACCTATTATTAATATTTTCAATTATATTATAATAATGTTTTACATTTTCATGTATTATATAAATTTTTCTCAAAAAAATTAATCTTTGAAAGATCCTCTGTTTGTACAATGTAATGAAAATTTATGTATTAAAAGGTTGGATTCCATATATATATATATATATATATATATATATCATATGTATATATTTTTATTATATTCAAGAATCATATGAATGGTAATTAAATATATAATATACATATAATATCATATAATATATATATACACCTTGCATAAAATGCATGAATACATACATCATATGATTGTGTTTTAGTTTAAATCAAAAAATATCCTAATTTCACTAAAATCCGATAAGATATTTATGAATAACCCTTGTGAATCCATCCAAAATATCCTGGATAAGGTTTTATCAAACTCTCTTCATTTTGAACAAATACTTTTTCCAAAACATTATCCTTATCAAAGAACCTAACTGTGTGACCCTATGGGCCTTAACATCAATGATAATACATATGAAATCCCAATTTCATAGATATAATCAATGGTTGAGTTATATTGAAGCATCAGTTCTACTCAATATTCTAAAGGGTCTGGTGTGATCTCCTTCAAATATACTCATATCTCTATATAATAGATTCCACAACAAGATATATCATATAAATCATATGAATACATATATAATCCATTTATCCATGACATTGAGAGACCAATAAACATTTATCATGTAAATCTACTGTAGTACTCACATAATTTCTTGATTATCTAAAAAATACTAACCAATTTTATGAATACATCACATGAAATTCATCTCATAGATGAGTATATACCATTCCCCTCATTTAATAGTTGAACACATCATATGTGAAACAACTAAGAATGAACATGAATTTATTCAGTCTAATTCAATCAAGGTCTGGATGAATTCAATTTTCATACAAGTAAAAAAAATCCCAAATTGGATGTGCTCCAAACTCTAGTAATAAGGATTGAGAATAATCATACACCCCTAAGTGTATTAATGGCTTTATAACATTCCATGAGATATAATTTAGCAGTTTAGTCCAAGTAATAAGTCTATACTCATTACCCCATGAATATATTCTTTGTATATCATATAAAAATACTTATATTGTGTACAATAATCTATTCAATAAAGCATTACATACCATGAAAACCCAAAATACTATTTGATAATCATCAGTTAGGGAAAACTCTAGGTCACACTTTTAGGGGATATTATCATTCAACCATTCATGTAAAATAGATTGCAGTAAAAATTAATTAATGAAAAATGGATAATTACTTTATTATAATAACATGATACATTTACAATAATTATAACCACTCTATCACATGTCTTACACCTAGAGATTCTACACGACCCTCACTTTTTCCTAATGTGGTAATGGTTTCATAAACAGATCTGCTACATTCTCTTAACCAACCACACAATTGATCTTTATATATCCCCTCTCATTGATATCCTATATAATATAGTAATTTTGAAGGATATATTTGGTCTTTTGGAGTGATCATGCTTCCTTGTATTGGGAAACAACACCATTGTTTTCACAAAATATAAAAATCGACCCCTCAATTCTAGAAAACACCAAAAGATCAATAATGAAATTCTTGATTGAAATATATTCCTTCATAATATTAGATGTAGTGATGTATTTTGACTCTATTGTTTAGTCCAATATGGTTTCTTGATTAGAAATATCATAACTGATATATCCACAATTTAGGAAGGACACGAATCTACATTGAGATCATAGATCATATTTTTTATTTTGGATACTAGAATATGTGTAACTCTTTACACCAATCCCATCCTATCCTCTAAATATAACATATATATACTTAGTACTACTTATGTGCTTAAGAATATTATTCACAGTATTCCAATGAATCTCACCAGAATTATATTGGCATCTACTAGTTATTCTCAAATCATAAGAGACATCAATTTGGGTATATAACATGATATAAATAATAGATACTATTACCGACACATGATGAATCTTATCTATCATTTCTAAATCTTTATAAGTATATTTAATATTCCTAATATCCATGCAAAAATACACTGGTAAAGAACCATTTTTGGAGTTTCCCATGATAATTCATTTTTTACATTACCAATATATGTGTTATGACTTAGTTAATGTGACCTATTAAATCTATCTTTATAGATATTCATTCCCATTATGTAGGAATCTTCACACATGTATTTCATTGAGAAACATTTTTCTATCCACACATTCACAGAAAGAAGTGATGACAAATCATTTTTGATATGTAGTATTTCATTTACTTAAAATATTAGAAATAATACTATACTCCCACTAACCCACTCATATACATAAGAATAATCCATGTTATTGATGTAAAAAAACTCTTTAATTGAATTATGAACCCATATATTCCAAGTTTGAGAAGCTTTATTTTGTCCATAAAAGGACTGTTATAACTTTCAAACCTTATCAAACTCAATTGGAACATCAAAACCCTCAAGACGTATCATATATACGTCCACAGCTTAATTGCCACTAAGTAATGCAGTTTTGACATCCATAGGATATATCTCATAAACATAGTAATCTTATATGGATAAAAAAATATGAATGGAATGTATCATCACAATAGGTGAAAAGGTCTCTTCCTAGTAAAATACATGAACACTTTTACAACCCTTTTACATTATGTGTTCTTTATAGGTAGACACTCTACTATACATGTTAGTTTTATTATGGAAAATAAAATTTCACCATATATGTCTCACACCTTTGGGTGAATCCACTATGTTTCAAAACTGGTCAGTGTGTATGGATTCTATCATAGATTCCATAGATTTTAACCACATATCAGAACTAGAACCCTCAATTTCCTCTTGATATAAATTTTTCTCATCTCAAATTTTTTTACTTCATTATCATTTTCTATGTAAAATCCATATAACTGATGTTCCTAACTAATCCTACGAAACCATTGGGGTTCTTATATAAATTGAGTCAGTTCTTCTTCCAAAACTCTTTGGGGGTACCGAATTAACTTCAATATCAGGAACATTTCTTATTTTCTATGACATGAACTTCACTAAGTTTAACTTTCCTATAATTTAATACTCAATCCATGTGTTGTATTTATAGGGAAACACTATCTTGAGACACAAACATTTTATTTTCATTAGGGTGGTTGAAATAATATCCCTTAGTTTCCTTGGGATAACTAATAAATTAGAATTTTTTTGATCTGGGTCTAGATTATCATAATCCAATCACTGTATATGTTCTTAGTAATCATAGATCCTCATAAAAGACATAATGTGATGTTTCCCAGTCCATATTTCCTATGGTGTCATTAAAAAATATTTAAATGTAACATAGTTTATTTGGAATATAGCAGTTTCTAGAGAATATTCCTAGAATGAGATAGAAAGGTGTCCTAGAATCATCATTCATCAAACCCTATTCAACAAGATATTATTCCTCCTTTCTACCAAACCATTTCTTTGTGGTGTTCTAAGATAAGGGAGTTTTGAAACAATTCTAAAAACTCTTAGATTATCTATGAATTCCAAGCTCAAGTATTCACTACCGCAATCTAATAAAATAATTTTAATACTCTTTCCCAGTTCATTCTTTACATCATTAAAAAACTCACTAAACTTTTCTAATGTTTCATACTTGTGATTCCCTAAAAACACATAACCATATCGACTTATGTAATATGTAAATGTAACTATGTACCTAAACCACCACTTTTTTTAGTACTCATTGGTCCACATATATCATTATGTATGAGATCCAACCATCCACATGCCCTTTTAAACATTTCTCATAAAATTTTCTTGGGTAATATTTTCAAATAAATAGGATTCACATGTATCAAATAATTCATAATAAAATTATTCTAATAATCAATATATATGTAATCTTTGAAAGCATTTCTAATTTATATGTATCAGGAAACAACTCTAAATCTAGGTGGGTTTGGAATCAACGTTGAACTTATTCTTAGTGTGATAAAGAAAATTATCTATGTCTAGAATATATAAACCATTCATCATATTCCCAATTCCATATAAATTTTAATCCTTATATATAGACCAGTTCTTATTCTTAATAATGAATGAAAACCCCATATTTTCTAAAAAAGATACAAAAATTGAAATCCAGTTAATGGAAAAAACATTATAATAAATTTTTAATTTTAGGATTAATATATTGGGTATACATATTTCATAAGTGTTTATTTCTAATGAAATATATTTTATACCATTAGCGACATGGATATCTTATTATCCCTTCATTAATTCCATCATATCTTTGAGTATGTGTTTTCCAACATAAATGTGTGACACACACCTGATATCCAATACCTATGAGTGAGAGACTATAGAATTAATCTCTATAACATTCACATTATGGTGCTCAGAGTGTTTCTCCTTGATAATACCTCTAAATCCTAGAAACCAATATTTAACTATTTTATAGGTCACACCTATTAGTGATCTCAAAATGATTTTGATTTAGTATTCGATATTCTACAACATAGATATATCAGTGGGTGAGTATAATGTGTTATATCTTTTCATTATGAAAATCAAATGAAAGATCTCATAAAAAATGATGACCCTAGACATCATATCAATTTAGTGTTCTAAGATCTCCATTTCACTATGAAAAATACCCTGCTTTTGTTTGAAACTAATTAATTTAGTTATTTGGGTAGGGATCCCCCTAATCAAAATTGTTTTGATTCTTGGAAATTTGATCAGATAACTATTTATCCAAATGTATCATATAGATTCACTCAAATCTATTCTTCTAGTATCCCAAACCTTAGGGTTTTCTAGATAAGTGTAACCTAACGAAAATGAAAAAAAAGCTAACACAATATAATATAGGGGAACCTTGGTTTAGTGTAAAACTACACATTATATAATTCTGATTCACTCAATTCTTTATTTAATTACACAAGATAATCTAGGGGAACCCTAATTTGGCGTAAAACTACTTGTTTGGATGGTCAATGATATTATAAGTGTTTCTTTCGAATGGATCTCACATTTAGTAATTTTGGGGTTCTAATGTCTAACCAATTTAATATAAATTATATAAATATTAAATTCATAACTATTACATCATATTTAATATTTATCTTCTAATGTTTTATTCCATTTTTTTGTACACATACATTTAATGAATTAGTTTTTGAATCTCTATTCAAACCACTAAATTTATTTGTTTGCACCACATTAATGTGTAACTTTTTAAACAACCAACAAGTTTGTGTTAGTCACCAAAAACTTGAAGTCAAAAAAATTCATATATATCCAAATTCATCACATATATATGGTATATGAACACTTCATATAAAGGGATATAGTTATATGAGAGTGAAGATCTGCACACGAATAAGCTTGGAGCGATAGATAGTAAACCCCTTCACCGTTCTAGAAAAGGAATAGCCTTCAGGATAATAGGTTGTCTGACCCCATGTACAATACTAGGTGATAAATTACCCAAGAGTGAATCCAATTCATTTTAACTTTGACACCTAATATGCACAAACTATATTCAACAAAAATTTTCAAGAATATAATTAAAATTACAACCCTAGGTCAAGGTACTTGGAAAATAAATTTTATTGATTCATGTATAACATGTAATGAATGGATCTAACTACTAGAATAAATTTAATAGTTAAACTAAGCATACATAATATTCAAATTTATTGAACAATTTACTAAACATGAATACCAAATAAATTTTACAAATTAATATACAATATATTTATTTTTCAAAACAAGAGATTAAAATTCATCAACATTTCATAAATAAAAGCTAAGTATAAATTTTTTATAAATTATAAAATCATTATAGAAATTCCATGAATATAAACATTATATATTTATTTTAAGTTTAATTTTTTTTTATTTTTTTTATATGGAATTTATATGATATTTCATGAATTATAAACATTTTATAATTAAATTTCTATTATATAATTTGTTTATATAATCTAAATATCATAAATGTTTTAATATATAAACACATTATGAAACACCCTATACGATTTCTAAATAAAAATTTTATTTCTATATCTTAAAACCATTCTATATAATAAGAAAAAATCTATTTTAAATATTAACAGTTAATATTTTAAATTAAAATGTTTCATAAGACTTTATTTAATAAATTATAAAAAAATTTATAATTAATTAGTTAATTTATAAATTACTTACAAATTAGATATTCCCAAAATACATTTTATCAATATTTATAAAATATTTATAATCCATTAAAATAATTAAAATAATTTATTTTTTTATAAACATTTTTATGTTTACCATTATATATAATCCCTATTCTATGTAAAAGAATCCTCCCTTCACCCTTACATAAACAATCTATGTAAGGGTAAATACATTTTACCTTCAGGAAGATGATTTATTTAAGGGTAAATTGATAATAATATTTCAAAATGCATATATGTGTAATGGTTAGAAAGATATAACCCTTATGTAGTGCCTCCTATTAAGGTAGGTAATACCTTTACCCAAAACCCCTTGCGTATAGATAATACAATTAAACATGCCCCTTTTGTATAGGTAATCTCCAGATCACCTTTAAATGAGATGGGAAATTAACTAACTATCCTTATATAAAACCTTCATGTAACGGTAAATCTTCTGGTTACCTTTACATATAAACATAAATTCTTGGGTACCTTTACGTAGAACTATTCTATGTAATGTTTAGTGGGAGGTTACCTTTATACAGAAAATATATGTAAGGGTAATTCAATTATTTACTTACACATATTAATTTAATAATGGTAAAACCTTTACAAAACCTCCATTCATATGGTTAAATCATATTTACCCTTAAGAATCTCATGTAAATGTTTGGTACCCATATATAGATTAAAAAAATGATGTTCTATTTTTATTTGAAATCTAGAGAAAAAAATGTTTAAATCTTTAATAAACCACTCTAATAACACTTATATATTTCATTTAAACATCTGATGATTATTGTAAGTAGAAAAAACCCAAACATGACTGACCAATCTTCATGAATTTAAGAATGTAAATATTGTCATAAAACAAAGTACCTAGAGCTCATTTGTAGAAACAATATCTATCTTCAATCTCGATGAAGTATACATTATAAAGATCATGTGGATAAGTTTTCACAAATCCTACTAACTTTTATGGATTAATCCAAATAAATAATCCATGATGTAATTGTGATGATACTCATGTTAGTTCCTTTATTGAGAAATGATAAACAACACTATGAGAATAAGGGAGTTTCTATATGAATATTTTCATGAAATTGATGATCATATCACCATATAAACATAATACATACACACACTATACAAAAAACATAATATATTATAAATCTTATATATCCTAAGTGTAACACCTATATATTTTAATATATATTTCTCTTTAAATAATTTTTCTTCGATATCTTACAATACATGTCACCCTGAGTCTAAATAAATCATTATATAGTATAATGTTTTATCCTAGCCATTAAATTGGTAGGTATGAATAGTAATAACCGAATTATTAAAAATTTATGCTTTAAAAATGTATAAAATTAATAAATTGGTCATCAATGGATTATAAATAAATATTAAATCATTTGAAAGTAAAAGTGATGTTTTTCTAAAACAATTGTTTTAATGTGCATGGGGTATTTTTATAATAATAAATAAAATTAAACACTATTTTTAAATTATTTTAATTAAATTTCTATATAATATATTCAATAATATTCTTTAAAATTAATCTATTTTTTTCTATGAAGGAGATAAGAATAAATCCAGATTTTTCTTAAAAATGTATTTCTATAAAATGCATTTTTCATCGCATTTCATGTGCTTATTTTAAAATGAATTTATATCACTTATAAAATTTTAATATTTAAAAATGGATTACATATTTTAAATCAAGTTTAATTTTTTTAAATATCCCCCTTTATTTTTTTTAATAATAATAATAAGCATAGTAAATTTTTTCACCTCGGTAAGCGTAAAATGGGTAAAATAGGGTTAAAAATTTGAGATATGGATTTAAAATTTATATAACACATGAATTTATCCTATTTTATGAGTTCATTTAGGTCATTTGCATAAAATTAATGAATATATGGTAACTTTATGCCAAATGTATTTGATTATGATCTTTACATTAATTTAAAAAAAATTCAAAATATCACACTCTTGTCTTTAGTATCTATAAATTTTTTACTTAAGGATAAAAAGTGGATAAGTTTGTTCATAAATATTTATATAAAATATAAATAATTTTTTCTTGTACAGTAATTTATTTCTTGTTTTATTAATTGAAGAATTACCTAAAATCCTAACACAACACTAGCATAATATTTATTCAATTAATAGAAAAATAAAATAAATGATATTAAAAAATATTAAAAGAAAAAAATTTAAGAGAATTATTGTGTTTAAATAATTATTTAGATAAATATTATATATTTGGTATTTTTTAAAGGATTATATTTTTATTATATCTTTGTCTTGGTGGCTTCAAAGTCAAATAAAATGAAAAATGTAAAAAATTACATTAAAGATATTTTAAGAAAATAATAATCTATAAAATTATTTAAAAATAATAAAAATATTAATATAGGAAAATATGGATATAATATGGTTGAAATTTTCATCCTTTTACCATTTATGAACAAATTATAACATTATAAGTAATATTACAGCCTTTTAATATTGAAAAATTCATTACCCCGGTTAAGGTTAAAATTGATTAAACAAGAAATTAATAAAAAGATATGGTTTAAAATGATACCAAAACCTATCTAAATTTAATTTTTTATGATATTTAGACCTTATACTATTTTCCTTTAATCATCTATCCATTTACAATAATTTTTCTTAAGAATGAGTCAATTATATTATAGTACTTTTTATAATACCAAATGTTCCCTTCCCCACACTTATAAAAGCGCTGCTCTTCCCCTATCTTATAAAAACATTTTGAAACATATATATTGGAGAATAAACCCCATAATAACTTCATAGATTTCTTAAAGACATCATAAATCTTCTATTATTTCGAAAATAACATCCCATCAAGGCTTAAGGTGTAAGCCAAAAGCAGGTTCTCAATGAGGTGGTATAACTCTTAAACGAGAATTTTAAAATTTATTTGGTCTTTAACATATTATAAATATATGGTATCCATTATAAAATAATTAATTAAATATATTTAATATAATTAATTTTTATTATGATAATGTAAAAACCATTATCCACCTTCTTTCCATAACATGGAAAGAGAAAACATCGCTCGTGCGTACGTACGACATACCATCTCCACGCAACGGTGTAATTAATTTTTCACCGCCACATTAATTTTATGGTTATATTTATGGATTTAATAAATATATATTTTATTATTATTTTTATATAAATGTTAATTATTATTTATCTTTCTTTCATTCCATCCATCAAAAAATTGAAACAACGTTAATGAGTACGTATGACTTATCATCTCAACGAATGGTGAAATTTATTTTTCTATATATAAATTTTATGGATGAATATATATATATAATGAATATATTTTATATTAATACCATGGAAAAATTATTTAAATTATATAACCATGATCGATTTTTAAATACTGAGAACGTTGAACCGAAACATGCCTGAAAAACAAACCAGTTATCATCCAAAACAATTATTTTAATAACAATTATTAATAAAAGTGATAATATGTTATAATAAAATCATATATGGTATTATTTATATGATTAAAATTATTTAATACAATTATAATAAATATATATTTATTGTATAGTATTTTCAAACATGTACTAAAAATGATGAGACTTGAGGTAAGGGTTTTATACTCCAATCTCATTGTTTGTTAGGATTGTTTATGATTAAGTTTATATTGTTGAAATTTCATGATATAACTCTTAATAAAATCAGAAATTTTATTATAATATAGTTATTTATGGATATTATATGTTTTCCTTTCATTTTACTATCTTTAATAACTCAGGAGAAAAAAAATGCGTTTTTTATTGAAAACCCACTTTATTTCACTCTTCGATCAATTTTCTTATTCTATATCAATGTTTTCTAATAATGTTTACAATAATTTTTTTTAACATTACTATATTATTTTTTAATTTAATTTTTATCGATTCTTGTATTTTTAAATAATGTTTTAAAATGAATCTTCTCTATCATTATTGGAATGAGGTACTTTTTGACTTTTTTTTATAAAAGTGTGAAAGGAATGTTTTCTATTAACTTATATGACATGAAAAATTTCAATTAATCACGAATAATCAATTATTTGAATCTTCCATTATTATTTTCCAAGGTTATTTTTAGAAAAAAAAATTCATTAATATTTGTTAATTTTTTAGATTTTAGAGAAGTGATTTCAAAGTGAAAAGAGAATTTTCATCCAGAAATATTAAAAGTGATATTATAAAGGAATTTTAATTTATAAGAATATAATTTGATGTTAGATATTCTATATTGGGGATATGATATAAGTATACCATAATTATTATTTATCTGGATAGTTTATTATTATGATGATGGAATATTTATAAAACTCATTTATTTTCCATGGGTTAAACTATGATGAAATGTTGATATGTTTTTTAAATCCATTTATTCTCCATGGGTTTTGATATATGATGATTGATATATGATATTGAGGATCATATAAGAAAGTATTATGATTATGTGATTGGTAGGCCATGAATTATATATTTCTCCAATGTTTTGGGTAAAGATGGATCTATCATGAGATAAAAAGGCCTGGAATGGGGAGTGAACCCAATTAGTAACGGACTTTGTCCACTATGATAGTATTTTGAGTGAAACATAACTATATAAGTGGTGTGAACCCAATAAACTATAATAATGTTTGGAATGAACCTTGAATAAAGAATGGGGAGTGAATATAATCAACTATTATAGTCTTTAGAGTAAATCCTGACTATATAATTTGTAGTGAACACAGTCCACTAAGACAGTCTTAGACGTGAGCCTTGACTACTAAGAAAATATTTTCCTATTGTTATTGTATTCCAAAAATCTATGAATTATTCAAATGTTATGATCTCATGGTTCATGTTCTTTAATTCAGTTATGATTCATGTCTTATTAACAACCAAGATTTATTCCATGACTCAATATTATGATCAATGATATATAGGATGTGGTTTTCGAATGATAATCTAACGTTCTCATACCCTTATACTCATGTTATGCTTATGAGATCATTGATATATCCATTTTTACCATTAATGAGAATTTGATCTCACCCTTTCTTATGTTTCCCTTCACTAGGATATGAAGGATGTTTAAAGTATGATATAAATAAGAAGGGTAAAATTGGGGAATCATTATATGTTCTGAGATGGGCATCGTCTCAGACTCCTTCCCTCCCTCTCATGAGAGGGGGAGGGGTCGCTCAGGCTTTCATCCCCCCATTTTCTTTGCTCCTATCATAGATCCAGTGAAGCTCCCAATGTTCCCTGTCATTGACCTCACCCCCAAAGTCCCCTCATTGGTAGAGGGAATCCCGATGCTTTTTGTAATAGGTAAGGAGTTCTAAGATGCTGCAGACCTCCATAGGAACTCTCTGGTGGACCACTTTGGTCGAAAGCATCCTTCCATTGATAACTCTGACCGCTTTGTCTCCGAGTCATTGGGTTTGAATCACAACACTATTTTTGGGATTTTGGACCCTCGACACTTTCTTATTCTCTTCATGATTGAAGATGACCTTATCACCACCTTGACTGGAAACAAGTGTTCCTACAACGGAGATCACTTCTTCCAATTCTGATGGTCCGTCAATTTCCATTTGAGGTGTGATCCTCATATGGATCCAATCTGGGTATGTTTTCCCAGTCTTCCACATCAATTCCATACCCCCTCCATCCATTCGAAGATTGGTAATATGGTGGGTAGGTTCTTATGTTTTGATGACCGATCATGATCCCTCTGCCATAAAATTTCTCCAAGGATCCATTTGGAGGTTGATGTTTCTAAACCACCAGTTGATTTTGTGTGGATTGAGATTGAGAATGAGTACATATCAAATAGAGGGTTAGTTTTTATTTTTGGATTGATTTTTGTTATTTCTGTTGTCATATGGGTCATCTCCAACAGGATTGAAGGCATGGGAAATGAGGTGATACCAAATGTATAGTCAGAAAAGGTGGGAGAATGGTTACTGCTTATGTGAAATCTTATGCAGCTATATTACCCCCCCCCCCCCTTGAGTTTTAGTCTGGATGAAGCTGGTTATAACGGTGTCCACGCCATCTCATCCCCAGTGCGTGTGAATGGATGCTTGGGGTCTAATCCATAAATTCATGGAACAGTTTCTCTAAGACTGGGAGGAAGTTCTCTAATGCAGTCATCCAACCATTGTCTAACTCAGGGTGTTTATTGGGCCATGTATTAAAGGGGATGGACCAAGTTAACTCATAGGAAGGCCAATAATAGGAGTCTATCCCCTACTGATCAGTCATCTGGTAAAGTAGTGGCCTTAGATAAGACCCAACATTCTCCCTCGTAGTCTAAAAAAAATGATAAACTCAAGAGGATCTAAAATGATAGGATGTCAACAGGGACGCTAAATATCATTGATTTTGGGGACTATTTGGTTTATACCAAGAGGAAGACCAAGACTTGGATATATTACTCGTACATTCTGAGACCAATGACTACCCTATCATCTAGAAAGGGTATAAATTTTAGGGAGCCTGTCTAACCTTCCTTTTGTGACAAGGTTGGGGAGTCTAAAGGAGAAAAGCATGAGTATCCAAACCGGTTGATGAGCATGGTGGCATCAGAGGATTTCTATAAGAAGGAAAGGAAGGAGGACGCTGACCTGATGCTTCTCTTACATTATGAGGAAGAGATAGTGGATAATCATTTTACTGCCAATGTTCCAAAGTCATAAGATGATAAAATGTACACTAGATCTTTACAAGTTGACCATAATGAAGATAAAGATGAGTGGATCAGCATGAAAGACCAGATTTTGGATCATGGAATCAATTAGAAGAAAATAAACCTAGATGAATAGATTCATACATGGGATAGGATGCACAACCACTTAAATGATATCATCAAAGATGTCCCAGATGAAAAGGTAACATCTATCTCATGGATCATACAGAGTGTGTTTAATTCAAAAATCTTAATGTTTTTAAGAACAGTTCAGTAACCTCTTATGAGTTTTGAAATGGGGTTGTCTTATAATCTGTTTGGTTTTATCACTTTCCCTCAAAGTGATCTCTTCTATAAAAAATTAAGTTGGAAGGGTAAATTTTTAAAGAATCTTGTGGGAGATGTTGTAGATCTTGTATAAATAAGTTTTATATATATCCAATATTCCAAAGGAACTATAACTATATGGTTATAGAATGAATTATTCTGTTATGTAATTAAAATTTATATAATAATATTTAATATCGTTATATGAAAAGTACATGTTTCTATAGTAGGTATCAGAGCATGTTTTAGTTACCTTTGGAAAATAGGATGAGAAACATTTAGTGAGAACCCTGGGGATAGGTCTATGTATAAGATAAAATGATAATGTTTTGGTAATTATTAGGGAAGACCGAGGTTAAACATGTGGTATCATATAATGAAAAGATAGTGTCAGGATCTAGTCATACTAATTTTTTTTCACGATTATGTATTTTCCCACTATGATTATTATTTCTCACACAATGATTTTTGGATTTAGTAAATGGATGGAACCTAAAGGAATCATGTTAATACTAAATTTTATAGACAATTAAATGATCATCCATCCATGTAAACAAATGTTCTGGGAGTTAGAATGAAATATTTCATTGTTATTCTTACAAAAATTTATCATTCTATGAATCATTATGGGATTACAAACAAGAAAAGTATGGAACACCATTATATCTTTCCTTTATAAGGTAATGTCCACCATATTTTAGTGTGTATAATGATATACTAGACACTGAGTAATGGATCAATACCATTTAAAAGATATTTTTCATTCTCCATTTGTCAAGGAATGAAATAGTAATTTTGGTTATCTATCATGTGGAATGTGAAGCAGATAAATGATGGACACTTATGAAGAACATAAGGCAACATGAATAAATTGACTCTATGGAGTGATATTATTTTAAGACCTTATTTTTCAATAAGTACTTTCCTCATATCCTTCATATGAAAAATGGAGAAGTAATTCCTTGATCTATAACAAAAGTATGATGACTTAATTAGTACGTATAAGTAAAATTTCAAAAGGCGTTCAAGGTAAATTATGGTACTATCATCAAACCTGAAATTAAGATTGATCGATTACTCGTTGTCTTGAAACAAATCCTACAAGGGGTGTTAGATATATGATAATCTAGTAGCTATGAATAAATCATTTGACATGCTATCAAGGTGGTGATGGAGATTAGAGTCACCCATCATTCTCAAGATTTTGATATGAAATAATGATGAAATTAAAACACGATTCTAAAAACTATGGATTGAATAAAATGGGTTTTACTTTATTCTAAATTCATGGAAGGAAATGTGGATAAATGTTTCTTAAATGTATTGGTAAATTTTTTATGTTTGTAAAAGAAGGTGATCGGGAAATTAAATTCCAAAGTGATAGGAAGAAGAATCTATCTAATGATGGAAAAAACCACCCAATAATTCACCCCCACAATTTAGTATTTAAAATTCAAGGAGTTTGGTAATTATTCCAATAGGTTCTATTACTTGAAGGTTAATGATGTTGATAAATGGTAGCAACCTCTTAAGACCAACCAAAAAGGGATATCTCATGCGATCAATATTGATGTTGTGGAATTCAACAACAAAGTTATGAAAGGTACATTTACGATCCAATCTACAACAATTAATATCTTATTTGATTTTGTATTTATCCACTCTTTTATATCTGAAGAATTTTATATTGGTATCAGTATACCACCTTAATGATTTAACATTGAATTCGTAGTGAAAACTCCTAATGTTATAATGACCACATCTCAAATATATTAATCTTATTAGATTTAAGCATGTGGAAATGTACTTCATAAAAATCATGTTATTCTATCTCATGTTAAATTTGATGTTATTTTGGGAATGGATTGGAATTCTTTACATAAATACCACATTAATTTTTGTGGAAGGTAATTAATGCTTGTTATTCAAAACCAACCTATGATCGTATATCAGTGAAATGATAAACATGAAATTCAAATGAAATTTACATCCATTGTATAGGTATTTATTACTATTCAAAAAGGGTTTTTAACTCATATGGTTGGGGATAAACTGAATATTGAAAATATGCCTATTTCTTGAGCGTTTTGTGATGTTTTTAGAAGAGTTTCATTGTCTTTAACCAAATCACAAATATGTGTTTTCAATATAACTCATACATGGCGATATAACAGTTTCAAATAATCTATATAGAACGGACCCAATTGAGTTATAGGAATTGAAGAAAAAACTCTAAGAGAATATTGACAAGGGATTAATTTTTCCAAGTTTGTCATCATGGGATGCACATGTTCTTTTTGTTAAAAATAAATATGAATCGATGTGACTCTAAATGGATAATTTGGAACTAAACATGATCTCAATCTATAATAAGTATCCTCTACCAAATATATATGTTTTATTTGATTAGTTAATAAGAGATCAAGATTATTCCATGATTGATCTTCAATCTGGATAATATTAGTTGATGGTAAAAAGTGAATACATACCCAATACAACCTACCATTATAGGTATGGACACTTTGAATTCATAGTGATTCTATTTAGTCTTTCTAATCCTTCCACTATCATCATTAATTTAATGAGTATATTATTTAAATATTACCTTGACTATTTTGTGCTAGTATTTATAGATGATATTATTATATATTCAAATAGATAATATGATAACAAAGATCCCTTGAGGATTATTCTGAAGAACCTAACAAAATATTATTTTTTGGAAAAATTTAACAAATTTGAATTTTGGCTACATAAATTTTTATTTTTGGGTCATGTAATTTCAAGTTAGGTTATATTAGTGGATCCATAAAATAGAATAGTTAATTAATGTTATTACATCCTGCCCCATATCATTGGCTTGAGAGGGTGGAGGAATGCTACTTGGCCTTATCCAACGTTCCAAGGGCGCTGAAGGCTTGAAATAAATGCCAAGGGCTTTAAGAATAATTGAAGAATGATTTTACCTTAAGATAAAATCAACCAACCAAATATTCCATTACCAAAAAATCTACATGTTGCATGTCAACAACACAACCCAACCCATACATTACTAAGAGCCAACCGACTATTCCATAAAAATTTCCAAATTGTAATACAACCAAACCAAATATCAGAGTACCAAGAGGAAGAATACACAAAAAGACCCTAAAGAAATAGTACACCATCAATAAATACACACCAAGCTCCATGATCCAAGCACCACAACATCACCAAAGCATCATGTAAAACCACTAGCAAAATGAGATGATTTACCCTTACCAGTGTCCCGGAATACAACATTTGCAAAAAAACAAGTGAAAAAGAAGGGGTTAGTAATAATACTCAGTTGTATTTTCCCAAATGAATTCCCTACACACACCACTAGAAAATAACTTTTAGCACATTTATATACATAAGTTTATATATAACATTAAATTTTGAAACCATTAACATAAGCAGAACATGCCCTTACCAAGATATGTCAAACAAGGGAAAGACACAACTATGACATAATCCATAACACCATTACACATTATCCCAAAAAATTCAATCTTTCATGGAAACACACAATAAGGAAACCAAAATAGTGGAACTTCCATCCAAACAATTTACTACATTTCCAACTACTATTGCCTCCCAAACAACATCCATAATGGTGGATCTTTCATCCAATATCCATCACTATTTATAATGAGACTTACCACCCACTTCCACACAATCAACACAAGCCATAACACTTAATCAACCAAAAATCATAAATCAAAAGGCCACACAATAAGCACACAACCATTTCCAACACATGACAATTCACTTCAATAAATAACCCCTTCATTGAAGACACATTATACCATTTTCCATGCCACATACCATTCCAATGAAACCACATTTTTTTGAAAAATATTTTCACAAAACATTTTCATAATCCAAATCAAGAAACAAATTTTAAAATATGTCGTTCAAAATCACAAAACAAAACCCCTCTTTCACCCATAAACCATTTCACCCAAAAATCAATCTTCACCAAATGGGTTTCCCAACAAGATCTCACACATCATATTCACAATTAATTTCAATAAAAAAATTAATTAAAACCAAAACCACTATTTATAATGAAGTGGAGTTGAGAGAGAATCCATCTACCTTTAGGGTTCCGGAAAAAATCGACCCACAGGCAACCACACCACAAATTTGGTGAACGCATCACCAAAACCTCTCTAGATCCTATTCCCTATCATCAAAAGCCCTAAAATCATTACATTAGTCTAAAAACCATATATATACACAAAATTTATGTATATCTAGAAAACCTAGAGAGAGGGAAGAGTAGATCTTGAGAAAACCAAAGTGAAACAAGGATAATATACTTACCTGGGAGAAACCACCTTCAAACCACCTTGAAGCCCATTTGAATCTCTTACAATAAATGAGCGGGAGATCCCCTCAAAACCTTGATAACCATAAATACCGAGTGAGGCTCAAGTGGGAGGATATTTGGAGTTAAATTCATCAAGCTCAAGTGAACATAGATTTAAAAATCCCTATTTTAAGTGGCTGCACAGTTAACCCACACAGTTTTGAAAACCATGCGCTAACCCTATACATGCTACTACCTCAAGAGAAGTTGTCCCAAATGGTTTTCTCACATGGTTTGGAAAACTGTGTATAGACCATGTGAATCCCACTATCTCTCCTAGCATGTTTACTTAGAGAACATTCACTATTTTCCCTAACCGTTCTCAAATCGTGCACCCTTAGGAAAGCCTCCAAACTTATTCCAAACCATTCCAAACTCCGCCATCCTCTTCCCAAATCATCCAAAGCACTTTAAACACATAAAAAGATATATATAAAGGCTAAATAAATCAAACTGTGGTGCTAAATTCTCCCCACCATTGGACATTCCATCCTCAGAAAGTAGAGAACCATCTATTTTCCGAAAGAGCTCGGGCCATTGCCCGACCATCTCTTTACCCCGCTCCTAAGTCTCCTCCTAAATCTGACCATGCTTCCAAAAAAACAAAAACTAAATTGATGATTTTACAACACAATAATTTTTTTCCCCTATCCACAATATACACTAGCACATGCACCAAATAAGAATCTGGTTCTAGATTAGTATTATCCTAATGAATCACATAGTCATGATCCGACTGATACTTTTTCAATTCCAACACATGAAATAAATTTTGTGTTGCACTAAAACATGGTGGAAAATCAAAATGACAAGACAACTCTAAAATATGCTCATGTATATGAAAATTTCCAATATACCTTAGAGAAAACTTACTTTTCTTTCCAACCCGACTATGTCCCAACCTAGGAGAGATTCTATAAAATAGACAATCACCCACCTTGAATGCCAATGGTCGTCGACGATGGTATGAATATGATTTCTCAATACTTTGTTCCATCTCCATCCTCTTTCTAATCAACATGATCTTCTCCATAGTCTCGTAGAAAAAGATTAGTCCGATCATCGACGTCTTACCCGTTTCTACCCAACATAGTAGAAAACGACACAGATGCCCATACAATGCCTCAAACAAATCCATATGTATAAAATCCTCATAGCTATTATTATAGGAGAACTCCACCAACAGTAAGTTCTCCTCCCATGAACGACAAAAATATATCACACAAGCCCTTATAATATCTTCGAAGGTTTTTATTGTCCTCTCAGATTGGCCATTAATATGAGGATGATACGCTATGCTCACCATCAACTGTATCCCAAGGGATTGCTGTATGTATTTCCAAAAAACAGGATCTAAACCTCATATCTCTATCTAATACAATCGAAACTGGAACTCCATGCCTCTTTACCACCTCCCAGATATATATTTTTGATAGATCCTCCACTGTATGATATTCACAAATCAAGATGAAATGGGCCGACTTTGTGAGACGATCCACAATCACCCATATGGAATTATGCTTCCTGACCATTCAAGGAAGTCCAGTCACAAAATCCAATACTATTTAGTTGAAGTTCCAAGTTGGAATAATCAATGATTGCAACATTCTTGTTGGCCTCTGATGCACTTCCTTGAATTATTGATAAGTCAAGCACCTAGAGACAAACTCCACTACATCCCTTTTCATACCATCCCACCAAAACAACACTTTCAACGCCTTATACATATTATGAATTCCATGATGGAAAACCACCTGGAATGATGATAAGATCTGAGAAGTTTCTCTTGAAAATCCACTAGTACTACCATCTAAATCTAAAAAACACAAGACCGAATTCCCATTCAGTTCATAGCTCTCAAAGGTCTCCCAACCATTGAGTTTCGACCTCATCTCCATACATTCAGAATCAGGCGTCTAGGCCTCTTTAACCCAACCACACAAGTAATGAACCAAGGAAACCAAAAATAATACCACTCTATCACCTTGGTCCCTACATTCCAACCGCATGTCGATTATGAACAACATCAACTACCACTGATCTGATGCCTGTTTCACCACCTGAGCATATGATTTCTGACTTAGTTGGTCTGCCACCAAGTTTCTCTTACCTGATGTGTACATAAAGTAAATATTAAACATCTGGAGATACTCTATCCATCTCCTTTACCTAGTGTTCAAATATATTTTTTACATAATATACTTTAAGATCTTATGGTCAATAAAGACCATGAATTTCCCACCAAAGAAATGATGATGCCACATTTCAAGGCATGAACCACTACTTCCTACTACAAATCTTGAATTGAGTAGTTATTGTCATGAATCCTCAATATATGTGAGCCATATAAAACCACATGATCTTATTACATGAGAACACACACCAACCCCGATACCAATGCATCACAATACACCACATACCCTTTCACTGGTTATGGAAGAACCAAGATTGGTGATTATATAAGGAAAAACTTTATTTCTAAAAAGAAATTCTGACACTTCTCATCCCATTGAAATGGGATATTTTTCCTTGACAAAGCTGTCATTGTGGAGGCCCAACGTGAGAAATCAGAAAACAAATGCTGATAATAGCCAGCTAGACAAAGGAAGCTTCATATTTTTAAACAGTTCATTGGTGGTTTATTGGAGATAATAACCTCTATCATTTTTGGATCAACTGAAACACCTTTCCCTGAAATAACATGTTCATGGAAGCAAACCATCTATATCCAAAGGTCACCCTTTGAAAATTCGGCATACAACTGATGATCCCTCAAAACACCCAACACTGTCCCCAAGTGCTGATCATACTCTACCCTTTCCCTCTAATACACAAATATATAATCATCAAATACCACCACAAAATAATCTAGATATCTCTGAAATATATGATTCATCAATACCATGAACACTGTTGGTGCATTAGTTAGAACATAGGGCATACCAACATACTCATAATGGCCATATCTACTTCTGAAATCTATTTTGGGGATATCCTCCTTCCATGCCTAGAATTCATTATATCCTGACCTCAGGTCAATCTTGGAGAACCACTGAGCTCCCCTCAACGGGTCAAAAAATATTTAATGCATGGAATTAGATATCAGTTCTTTATTGTAACATGGTTATGTCTACAATAATCAACACAGAGCCAGAGATTTCGAACCTTATTTTTAACAAACAAAACTAGCTCTACCCATGGAGATGTTCTAGGCCAGATAAAACTTTTTTTTCTAGCTCATCAAATAGCACCTTTAATTCCCACAATTCTACTGGTGCCAATCAGTAAGATGGAAGTGAGATAGAACTGGTCCCTGGAAAGAGATCAATTGAAAACTCTATTTCTCTTACAAGTGTAAACCCTAAGAATTATTTTGAAAAAACAACTATAAAATAATAAAAAAACTGATGGAAAAACTATTTTCTCAATTGATTCCACTGATTCTAATGAAAATGCCTCTAACTAATATGAGATCTTGCCAAGAGCTAGTTCCAAAAAATATGTTACACCCAACATTTCATTGTACTCCCCTATAAAGATATATTCAATGACCTCCTCCATCATAAAACTAACCGTTCACATAGATAAATTGATTTGGGACTTAAACATCACCAACCAATCGATTCCCAGGATTATATCATAATTATACATCTCATGAACTGAGAAATCTCACATCAATTCAATGCCGTCCAAAACTAAGAAACACTCTCTACAGAAGAAAGCTCAACATTCTATTTGACACAGAAGAGTTTGTAGTTTCAAAACTAAAGTCATCATATACACATGTAAAACCAAAAAAAATAATGGCACATGAAGTAATAAAAGACTGCAAAGAACCCATGTAAAATAAATCTTCCATCAACGTGGAATTTAAAAGAAATATACCTTGCACCACGGATGGTCCCGACTGATCATCCATCAAAACCTATTTAGCTCCAAAAAACTACTTGCTTGTCATGATATACTCTTTATTACCCTAATGAGGTGTCGTGTTATTGCCAGAATCACCCTGAGTAACTCGTATTTTATGACAAGGAGTATGTTGCTGCCCCTGTTCTGTCAAGGCATAGTATGCCTATGACCCCTTAGGAGTGTCACGAGCACCCAAACTTGGAGTATTATGAAAATATCACTAAAGATGCCTCATCTTTTTACAGTTATGAAATTATTGAGGTTGTGTCATAAAATTTTGTATGATGTGCCCCATAGAGCCACACTAAAAACATCCTGGATTACTCTAAGGCTTCATAGGTAGATTCACCAATCCTGCCTTCGTATTCTGAGCTGTACTCCCTCCATAGAAATAAGTGTCCTTATTCCGCTTGAACCTAGAGTTTGATTTCCCATTATTCCCCAGGGGTACCAATATAATTACCCCACTTTTTCCCCCAAATGACCCCTCTTATCCACCGTAACTCTATTCACTATTTCCGTGTAATATTTTCAAAACAACATTTCTATCTTGAAATGAATTTTCCTCCTCAACCCCGCTTAAAAAATTCATGCCTTCAATGATGTACTACCCACCACCTTAGGTGAAAACTACACTAAGTTCATAAACGTAGCCGCATATTTTATTACTGCCATGTTCCCTTGATTCAAACTGAATAAATCTATTGTATACTGAATTCTGAATGTATGAGGGTAGAATTGTTTGTTAGAAATATTCTCAAAATCCTCCCATGTCACACCTTGTTCCATCCAAGCTTGGACCACCATCTGCCAACACTGAAGTGAATGATCTTCCATTATATACAAGGCTAACTTTATTTTCAACTATGTTAGTGTTCCTAAGAAGTAAAATATATTATTCATCTTGTTCATGGATGCTTCAAACCTTTCATGATTCAAATCACCCCTAAAGATGGGTGGGGTATTCTTTTGAAACTGAACCACATGATACCCATGCTTCGGTTCATCCACATTATTCCCACTTTCCACATATTGGAAATCTTGGACTATGCTCTGCACTAGCTTCCAGTTCACCTAAGGCTCAGGTGTAACCAAATTTTTAGTAGCTTCCTTCGGTTGGTCTCTACGATGCCCACCCGGTGTCATTTCTGTCAATACAAAAACAACCATAAGACCCACTCCCTTAAAAAAGGTATACAATTTTCCAATTCAATACATAATAGTTATCAGAACTAGTATTTCCAGAAGATCACATTACCCTTGTAGCACTATTCTAAAAAATCCACCATGTTTTGAAAACCAAACCATTTTCAAAACACCGCAAGTTTCCATGTTTCAAATCCTTACATTTTGGAACCCAATTCATATTTTTTAAAATCAACAAATTCATATCACACTATAAATCATTATACCCTAATGAAATATTATTTCTAGTGGGATGTATTTTCTATCATGCGTGTCATGCGGATATCATTGGCTATGCCAACAACAATGATATTTCTAATGCCTATAAGTGTCTCCAAAAAATTATGTACCCAACTCCCTGGTAACTTGAAGTTTAGCATAAAAGGGCCAGTTATTCCCTTTTATTCTATAAATTCCATGTTCTAAAAATCATATGACTTGCTACCTTCTAGATTCTAGGAACATTCCATGAACGAATGTCAACACTAAGACAAACAATCAATGCCAAAGGACCAAACAACTACTCTAACTTGAAAGCCAAAGACTAAACAAACAGATACCACTTGTAACATTCCTCCCCATCCCATTGGATTGAGAGGGAGGAGCAATGATACTTGGCCTTAAGAAACATTCCCAGGGCACCAAAGGATGGAAATAAATTCCAAGGACTTCACGAATCATATGGGAATAATTTTTCCTTAAGATAAAATAAACCAACCAAATAAGCCATTACCAACAAAGCTATATGATGTATGTCAACAAAACAATCCAACCCATACATTACCAAGAGTCAACCAACTATTCCATAGAAATTCCTAAATTAAAATACCACCAAACCAAATATCAAAGCATCACGAAGAATACTACACAACATGACCCCAAAGAACTAGGACACCATCCATTGCTCCACACCAAGACCCATGCTCCAAGCACCACAACATCACCAAAGCATCATGTTGAATCGCTAAAAAAACTATATGCTTTACAGTTACTTGTGTCCCAGAATAAAAAATCTACCAAATCAACCAAGTGACAAATTAGGGGTGAGTAAAAATACTCAATATGATTTTACCAAATGATTTACTTACAAACACTATGAGGAAAGAACCATTAGCACATTTATATAAAGCAGTTTATAAAAAACATTAAATAGTGAAACCATTAACACAAGCCAAACATAACCTTAACAAGCCATGTTAAACAATGGAAAGCCACAACTGTGCCACAAGAAATTACACTATCACACATTATCCCTACAAATTCCAACTTTAAAGGAAACACACAATAAGGCAACAAAAATGGTGGAACTTATGTCTAACCCCTTAACTAAATTTCCAACTAGTCGGGTTTCCCAACCACAATCCTTCATGGTGGATCTTCCATCCACTATCCATAACCTTTTATAGTGATACATCCTAAAAACTTATACACATTCAAAACAATCCATAACACTTAATCAACCAACAAGAATAAATCACCAATGCCACAAAATAAGCACACAACCATTTCAAACACATGTCAATTCACTTCAATAAATCACCCTTTTATTGAAGACACCTTCTACCATTTTTCTATGCCACATTATATTACAATAAAACCACATTTTTATTGAAAACCATTTTCATAAACCATTTTCATAATTTAAACCAAGTAATAAATTTTAAAATCTATATTTTAAAGTCACACAACCAAACTCATCTTTCAACTACATCTAATTTCACCCAAAAATCCCCGAATCTTTACCAAAAGGGTTTCCCACCATGATTTCGCACATCATATGCACAATTAATTTCAAGGAAAAAAAATAATTACAACTAAAAAAACTAGTTCTATCAAAATGGAGTCGAGAGGGATGCCACACACCTTTGGGATTTTTGTGAAATCGACCCACAAGAAACCACACCACAAATAAGGTGAACTCACCACAAAAACCACTCTAGATCCTCTTACATACCATCAAAATCCTTAAAATCATTACATTAGGCTAATGAAACCTATATCTAAAAAAATGAATGTATATCTAGAAAACCTAGAGAGAGGGAATAATAGATCTAAAGAAAACCAAAAAGATACCAAGAGGAGATACTTACCCGAGAGAAAAAACTTTCAAACCACCTTGAAACCCCTTCAAATCGCTTCCAAAATGAGTGGGAGAGCCCCTAAAACCTTTTAGAACCGAAAATAACAAGTGAGGATCAAGTGAGAGGAAGTTTGGAGTAAAATAGGTTAATCCCAAGTAAACTCGGATTTAGAAATACCACTTTTATGTGGCTGCACGGTTAGCCCGCACAGTTTGGAAAACCGTGCGCTAAACGTGCGTACACCACTGTCTCAAGAGAAGGGTTCCCACAAGGTTGTCTTAATTTTTTTGGAAAACCATGTGTAGTCTATGTGAAGCCCACTATCTCCCCCAGTATGGTTATATGGAGAACTTGTACAGTTTTCCCTATCTGTTCTCAAACTGTATACTATTAGAAAGGCCTCCAAACTTATTCAAAACCATTAAAAACTCTCCCAACCTCTTCCCAAATCATCCCAAGAACATTAAACACAGAAAAAGACTTAAATAAAGGTTTCATTCCCCAAACTGAGGGTTCTAAAAATGTTATCCCAGAACAACCAATATAACTAATATTTGTAGTTTTCTCGGTTTAGATGGATATTATCAATGCTTTGTGTAGAATTTCTCATAGATTATAATCCAATCGCCAAGTTAACTTGAAAGGGAGAAAATTTTCTTTGGATAGAATAATATGAAGAAAATTTCAAGGATCTAAATAGAAGGTTATTTAGTACACCTATTATTACATTGCCTTTTAGTGGAGAAGGTTTTGTGATCTATAGTTATGCATTGTAAAAGGGACTAGAATGCATTATTATATAGAATGATATAGTGATAGCTTATGAATCACAGAAATTGAAGATCCTAGAGAAAAATTAACCAACTTATGATTTAGAGATAGATATGGTAAAATTTTCATTAAATATATAAAGGCACTATCATTATAGGTAAAGTTTGAAATATATAATGATCATAAAAGTTTAATGTATATATTCACTCGAAAAAAGATGAATATTATCTATAGAAGATGGTTGGAGTTGATTAAAGATTATAAATGATGAATACATTAACACCTTAGGAAAGTAGACAAGGTGGTATATTCTTTGTGTAATAAGGATCTTGTTAGATTATCTATGATGTGGATCACAAAATATTTAACCATCTATTTGGAAATCTTAAAGGAAGGGGATAAATCTTATCATGGTCAAAAAAATGTTTCACCATCTATCAATGTGGGGATTAAATCAATTTAAAAGGAATATTTATAATTGTAAAATAATGTAATAATTATTACTGAGTTCAACCTTCATTGTTATGGAATGATACGTCTTAGGAACTTAGTAAGTGTACTGTCCATGCCAAATTTTAAGAGGGAGTTGTTGGTTGAGTATCATAGTTCATCATTCCCTAATCATATTAGAAGTAAGAATATGTATAGTGATAAAAAAGAGTATTTCTGGAGGGGAATCATTGATAGATATATTGAAAATTATGCATAATAGTGCTTGGTATGTCATCATGTTGAGCTAAGAGATGTAAGTCAAATGAGTTGTTATAACTATTACCCATAATAGAATTGAATTGGGAAAACATCACCATGGATTTTATCATCAAACACCCCAAAATTTCTAAAAGATATAATGATATTTCAGATTTAGTTCAATGAATTAAAAATTCAACCAACATAACATCCATCAGGTAATATTTATCTCTTGATAAACTCACCAGAATATACATTAATAAAGAGGTAAAGTCATATATAGTACAACATTATATTTTTTCTAATGAGGATTCTAGGTTAACCATGAAATTATTGTGAAGTATTTAGTAGGAAATGGATTAAGAGTATAGTAGTACTACTTATCATCCTTAGAAATGTAGTTAATTTGAGATAACCATTGAAACCCTAGAGGATATTTTGAGGTTTTATTCAATGGATTTCAAAGGTTTTTGGGATTAACACCTTCCTCTAATTGAGTTTTCTTACAACAATATATTTCACTCAAGAATTCTAATAGATCCTTATGAATCCACTTATGAAAATAAGTGTATGACTACAATTTTATATTTTTAATTGGTAGAAATAATGCTATTGGGATCTGAGATAGTTGAGGATATGACAATGAAATTCATAGCCATTCAACAACTCATCAAAGCAGCAAAAACTTGAGAGAAAATTTATGCAGACAATAATTAGAGAAATCTATAATTTAAAGCAAGTGAGAATGTATTCCTAAAAATTATCTATGGAATGTGGTTATTTAATTAATAAATAAGGGAAAGATCATCCCTATGTATATTGGACCTTTTTAGATTCTTGATCAAGTATGGATGGTATATTATTACATGGAACTTACACAAAACCTCTCTCAAGTTCACGACGTGTTCCATGTATATCTCTTGATGAAGTAAAAACCTTATAAATTATATGTGTTTAACTTAGATAATTTACCTATGGATAAAAATATTTTATATGAATAAAAACCATTAGAAATCTCAGATCATAGAGATATAGTGCTATAGAGTAATACTACTCACCCGGTTAATGTTCTCTAGAGGAATCTGAAATCCAAATAAGTTACTTAAGAACCCAAGGATTTAATAAAATATAGATATTCTCATTTATTTGTATTTTAATTATGGAATTTATTGCGTTAAATTAATTTTAATGGGGGTTTAAAGTAACCCTATGAGAACTTAAGATATATTTCTCTTTAATGTTTTCTAAATTGCTTGAGATACATGCAACCCTAAGTTTAAATGAACTATAATATAGTACATCATTATATACTAGATGTTATATTGTATGTTTTTAAATATGCTAAATAAATTATGAAAAATTTATGGTTTACAAATTTATAAAATTAATTCATTTATTATCAATTTATTATAAAAAAATGAAATCATTTGAAAGTAAAAGGGATGTTTTTATAATTTTTTATGCACGTGATATATTTTTATCTTAATAAATTATACTAATCACTATTATTAAATGATTTTAATGAAATTTATATATTATATATTCAATAATATGTTTTAAAACTTATATAATTTTTTTTCTAAGCATGTGATATTACTAAATTTAGTTTTTTTCTTAAAAATGTATTTTTTTTAAAAGTTGGAATTGTCATGTTTTGTGTGTTTATTTGAAAATGAATTTCTAACACTAAATAAAATTTAATATTTAAAAATAGATTCACTATTTGTAACCAGAAGGATAAAATTTTCTAAATTAGTCCCTTTTATTTTTCATCAATATATACAATAACTATAGTAGTTTTTATCACACCGGTAAGGGTAAACCAGGTAAAATAGGGGTTTCCCAAATGGCCAGAAGGCCATCTTTTTTATAGATTTTCGATTACCCCCCTTTAAAATGATTAGGGGGAACTCTTACAAGGCTCGTAGGCTTAGATATTACATGACCCATAGGCATTAGAAAATTTTACAGACTATACATGGAACTCCTCCTCCCAGCTTCTTCATCGTGATATCAGCTCTCCACCTTTGCATGAATGTTCGGCTAGGATTCCAATTCAAGCACAAGTTTCTACCAATGAAAATTAAATACCCTATATTTTATCAAATCATCTTATATTATGATCTGGTGAATGCGCCTACTTTGAACCTCATTTGGAGTCTACTCCTTGTAGAGTCTGTTTGATAATTAAACATAATTTCAGGTGGCCCGAGGGCCATGGGGTGGCTCAGAGGCCTTGAGGTGGCCCGAAGGCCTTGATGTGGCCAAAATACCTCGATATGGCCTAAAATACTTACTAGAACAAAGGCTTTGGGTGGACCTATGGCCTTATAGGACCCGAGGCACAAATTGGTGGCCCAAAAGCCCAAACGGATGAATAGTTTCAGCTGCTACAGTACAAAACATTGCCCACTACAACACTGCTACAAACTGCTACAATATTACTACAGTACCACTACAGTATGGAAATATGTCTCCACATTGTTTTGAAATTCGGTCTCTTGGATACACTTACCGAGTCCTCACCAACTGGGCTGAGTCTCTTGTGCCAAACGTGTTAACGGTTAATGCTTGTATAGGTGCGACCTTATACCACCCGTGCACCACACGTCCCTTGCGAGGCCCAAGGTGGCCAACCTTGGACTTGGGCCAGTTCCCATCGAGGTAGAGGGGACCATGAGAGGTTTGTTAGAATATATTTCACGTTTCCTTGCAAGGAATCGAACCCAAAACCTCAGGGTCAGGACGCTACTACCTTTAACCAACTCACCTATGCACCACAGGTAGGTAAAATAGGGTTAAAACATTGGGATAAAGCATTAATTATTTTTAAAAAACTTGACCTTATCCTTTTTTATCTGTGTATTTTTTCCATTTCCATCCAATTAAATAATATATGATCATTTGTTTAAATATTTATTTGATTATGGCCTTTATATTAATTTAAGAAAATAATAAATACAAAACATCACTCTCTTGACATTAATATTGCTAAATTGTTTATACAAGGATAAAAATCGGATAAGTTTGGTTATAAATATTTATTTTAAAGATAATTTTTTATCACAGTAATTTATTTGTAATTTTTATTAATTTAATAATTACCTTAGATGCTTACACAATAGAGACACAATATTTATACAATTAATATAAAAATAAAATAAGTGATTTTAAAAAAATTAAAAGTAATAAAATTTAAGTGCATTATTGTGTTCTACAACTTTTTTATTGTAAAATATTAAAATTTTATTGGTGTTTTAAAGGATTATATTAAAATATCATTTTTTTCCTGGCATAATTAAAGTAAAATTAAATAAATAGTTTCAAAATTGACATTAATAATATTTTATGAAAATAATATTTTACTAAATTATTGAAATATAATAAAAATATTTAAATAGGACAATATGGAGAATAAATGGTCTAGAATTTTATCCCTTTTCCATTTATGATCCACTTTTATCTTATAAGTAAAATTATAACCCTTTAATATTACAAAAGGCATTACATTAGTTAAGGTTAATATTGATTTACCAAGAAATTAATAAAAACAATAACATTTAAAATAACACCAAAACTGGTATAAATTTTATTAGATGTCAATATTTAGACCTTAGACTCATTTTTATCAAATCTTATCCATTTTAAAGCATTGGGATTCAGAATGACTCAATTATATTTGAATCTTTCTTGTAATTACAAGAGTACCTATCCCCTCACTTATAAAAAGGAACCTATTATCCTCTCTTCCTTAAACCTTTTTAGCCGTATATATTAACCATTCCTAGAAATAATACCTTGTAATATTACTTCAACACATCTTATAGATTCTCGTCTTTTTAAAATACCATCACTTCCAGGCTTGTTGCATAAACCGAAAGGGGTTCTGGACAAAGTGGTATAAATATTAACCAAGAATTTTCAATTTTAATTCTTATTCAAACTCTTAAAAATTATTTATATCCAATATAAAATAATTAATTAAGTTTCTTAAAAAGAATTAATTTTTATTATGATGATGTAACAACCATTATCCACCTTCATTCCATTCCATGGAAAGAGAAAACATCGCTCGTGCGTACATACAACTTACCGTTTCACATAGTGGTGTAATTTTTTTCATCACAACTTAACATGGATGGTTATAATGATATATTTAATAAATATATATATTACTATTATGATTATAAAAATATTAATTATAATTTACCTTTCTTTCATTTCATCCACCGAAAAATTGAAATAATGTTCATGCGTACGTATAACTTATCGTCTCCATGAGTAGTGTAACTCTATTTTCTATCTCTACCTTTTTTAAATGAATCTAAATATATATATATAATGAATATATATGATATTAATATCATTTATAAAATTATTTAAAAGATGAAAACATGGTCAATGTACAAATATTGAGACTTTTGAACTAAAAAATGAATAAAACAAAATATGATATATATTATTATGGATCTATAAAACTTTTATAACTAATCTACATTTATTATATAGGAGTTTCAAATGCCTTTTATGAAATATGAGACTTGAGGTAAGGGTTTTATGTTACAATCTCATTGTTTATAATTTTTTTATGATTAAGTATATGATGATTAAATATCATGATATAACTCTCTATAAACTCATTAATTTTATTCTAATATTGTTATTTTTAAATAATTCATGTTTTATTTTCATTTTACTTTTTTAATAACTAAATATACCAAATGAATGTTTTTAAGGAAAACCGAATTCATTTCACTTTTTGCTGAAAAATCATTTTTCTTCCAAATACATGTTTAATAAAAATGTTTTCAAGAATAATTCTAACATTAATATATGATTATTAAAAAGAATTTGTTTACCCGTTTTTTAATTTAAAAAATGGTAAAAAAGTAATCTTCTTATCATTTTCCAAATGTGTCACTTTTCAAATTTTTTTACAAAATTTTGAAAGGATCGTTTTATTTTAAATTATACAGTATGAATGAAATTTCCCACCATGATAACTGGTCTATGATTTGAAGATTACTTGATAATTTGTAATGGTTTTTAAAAAAAATGTTTTCTTTAATATTTGAGAAATTTTAGAATCTAAAGAAGTTATTTTAAAGTGAAAAGATTATTTTCCTAATATTTTTCCCTAGTGATATTTTAAAGGAATTTTCATTTATGATTATATACATTGATATTAAATATTATATAATAGGGATATGAACCAAGGATACTATATTTATTCTTTATTTGGAAGGTTTATGATTATTATGATGTAATTTTTATGAAATCCATTTATTTTACATAGGTTATGCTATGAAGAAATGTTGAAAAGTTTATGAAACTATTTTTTTTACATGGGTTATGATACATGATATTCGATTTATGATCTTGTGGAATAAACATTAAGGGATTATGATTATGTGATGGGTGGGATCAAAACTATATATCCCTCTAATAGATTGGGTAAATATGGATATCTCAATAGATAAAAAAGACTAGAATGTGGAGTAAACCTAGTTCAGTATGGGATTTTTTCCACTATGATAGTCTTAGTGGTGATCCTTGACTATAGAATGACAAGTGAACCCAATACACTATGTTATTCTTTGGACTGAACCTTGAATACAGAATGGGTAGTGAAAAAAATACACTATGATAGTCTTGAGAGTGAGCCTTGACAAAAAAACCGAGAGTGTACCCAATCCACTATCATAGTCTTGGCAGTAAGCCTTGACTAATATGGAAATGATTTTATATATATATATTTGTTTTTTAAAAATATATGAATTATCCCAATTTTATTCTCTCATTATTTCTGTTCTTTTATCTCTTTATGATTCATGTCTTATGAACTACCAAGATTTATGGCATGGCTCAAGATTTTGATATACAATATGCAGGGTATGATCCTCAAATGTTAATATCTTATTATGACACCCTTATTCTTTTTTTATTCTTATGTTATCATTGATATATACATTTTTTACCCATACCATGAATCTAATCTCACCCATTATTATGTTTCCCATACCTAGTATATGAATGATTTTTCAGAAATATTATTATAAAAGGGTGAAAATTATGAAGAATTATGTGGGAGATGATGTAGATATTACATGAAAAAAGTTGTTTATGTATCCAAGTTTCCAAATTCACTAGACCTATATGTTTATAGAGTAGATCATTATATTATATAATTAATTTTCATCTAATAAGATGTAATATATATGTATTAAAAGTATGGGTTGCTATAGAAATCCTAATGCATCTTATTTTTAACACATCATATGTGTTACTATTGTTCAGGTGCACAGTTCATTGAAAATTTCAATGAATAAATGAAAATATTATATGAACCAACTCTTTGGTTTGAAACTAATTGAAACCATTTGGGAGAAGTTTTACATGTATCTTCAACTGATTTAACTCACATGTGCATCTCTGACATATATATATGTGTATATATATATATTATATTCATACATCATATGCATGATAATTAAATTCACACTATATATATATAATATCATAACACACACACGGACACACACTTCATATATCAAATCCATGAATAAATGCATCACTTGAATGTATTTTAGTGCACATACAATAATCTGTAGGTGTTTTAAATTATTATTTTGGAGGTGTTATTAACGGAACATGATTTTTTTGGATATTTTATTTGTGATCACTATAGTATATTGAACTTACTAATTAACTAATAAAGGTGGTATCTACCCCCTTTCTATTTAATTGATTTTTATCTATGATATGTTTTCCACTAATTTTTGAAATTTTTAGTAAAATATAAAAAATTATATTGGAATATAAATGGATTTTTTATAAGTGTTCTATCAGGTTAAATTGATTTTTTATTATGATAATGTTAACTAGGAAAGTTTAATTATTCAGACTTTCTTTATTTCTCATCTTACCTTCATATAATTACTATATAATTGGAAATTCATTTATTAGGACTCCAAAACCATGATTTATTCCTGGAATATTAGATTAAATGAATAATTGTTTTATTAGTTTAAAAATAAATGTAGATTAATTTAGTTTATGGTTATTCAACCATGTAAATCTCTAGTTAATTGTGTTATTTTTCACATGATAATGGATTGGTTTGGAAAAAATAGTATTTTGATAATCAATATTTCATTAAACATGTTTCTTAAGATATTTATTATGATTTATAAGGTAATTCATTCATTTTTTTAACATATATAGATGATTTATAAGACATAAAATATCACATAACATCTAGTTAAGAGGCTATATCAGTAACTATGTAATAAATGAGTTTTTTGGATTAAGGATGACTAAATTAGGATCTTGATATGAGTAATGTAAAATGATGTTATTGTTTGAGTTATTTAATAATTTAGTCATTATATATTTTTGATAGGATTTAATTTGGATATATTTTAAGAAAATCGAATTCGAAGAGGATGATTTGATGATAAATGTATGGTCTTGTTAGATGTTTTGGATTTTGACTAAGAGAATGGTCATTTTTTCTATGTTAGGAAGTCTAGAGTGAGTATTTTGATATGGGGAGGTGATTAGAGAAGTATTAATGATGAAATTTATTATGATATGGAAGAAATTAGGGTGATTAGGTACTATAAAATTTCACTAAAACCCAGGTGGAATCCACTCAAGTTCTACTGAATTTTCAAAACATGAAAACCCCTACACAGATGGATTAAGGGAGGGAACCAATGATCTTATATCCCAATATATTTTTGGAGGAATCCACCAAAGTTCCAGTGGTTACAATTCAATTTTTTTAATCTAAGGGTGATTTGGAATTCCCCTATCTCTATTTTAACGCCCATCTGAGTTTTTTCAAAAAATGATTTACCCTAAATTCTATGACAACATTATGTTTTGTCTTATATAATAGTGTAATATATGTATTTCATCTGTCAAGAAATATATGAAACCAATGAAAGTTTTATTCCTTGGTGGGGGTGTTGGAAATGTGCACTAGTGTAACCACCATGACATGCTGGTTTTGAGCATATCATGGTCTATGCTAGGGTTCTCTAGGATACAATGAATGTCACTATGAATTGGTGGTTTTTCATGTTATTATCATGTTATGTGATAACATGAAGAATAATAATGTTATCCTTCTCTATGATATCATAACCGATTGGTTGGTCATAAAATGTTGATATTGAGGAGATATAAAATTATGCATGTTTTTCATAAATGTTAAGAAATTCATCACGAGTATTTAAAATGTGTTATAATAATTGTATTGTGAAGAAATATTTATGAATCATCTCATTAATTCATGGTCGAATGTTTGAGTTCATGAGGCCTATATAAAGGTGGTTCAATCATCATATGTTGTGTAATGATTTTTTTATGCTAAAACACTATTATAAATCCTCAAGACCAATATTATTGATATCTCATTTCTCATTATCCTCTGATTAAATGTTATAAAAATTGGGTATTGAGGGAGATACTTCCAGAGCATCAAGAAATTTATGAAACCCATGGAAACCCTATGATTAAATAGTCCTTTTAAATCTTCTCAGTGATCTATGTTAAACTTGTGTGGGTGAGACAAATCAAAAAATAAAGGCACAAAATTAATTTTTCATTTTTAATTCAATCTAATACATATGAAAGATATTGTGGTTTTAGGTTTTAGTTGTTATTTTATGCATCATTTGGATAAGTTTCATCCCATTTATAACCACATTGTGGTACTATATCCACCACTATGACATTAGGATTTATTATTTAAAAACTTTAACAAATAAGAAGGATGATTTTTATTAGAACTGTTACACGGTTCAATTTTAAATTCCTAATTTGGTTCTTGATTTTACTTAACTATGACTTATCCCATTTAAAAAATCTTATTTTTTTAGCTGTTGTATGACCATGATATAAATATTATGGAAAAAAGAATTATTGTTCATTGATATATATTTTTTTGTAAAAAATGGACAATTTTTTTTTATAATTCCATGACATTGTCTAGTAATAACTATGTTCTAGTTACATTCACTATAAGGACAAACCATTCTACTATAGAATTGGCCAATTAGGTTCAAATAATTTCATGCTAACATGAAGCATCTTCACTGAAATAATTGTTGTTCTCTAAAACAACATGAAAAATGGCATATACCAAAAATTGATTATTTCTATAAAACAAAATCATAAAAATATCCTCCCAAGTGGTTATTATTTATAGTATGTTTAGAGCACCCAAATGTTAGGCATTTTTCGATGGTGCCATTCATAGTGGGAATAATTTTTATGAAAAATATATTTTTTGTTAAAATTATGAAAAACCATCACTGGTGTGGGACCTCTATGACTATTTCATATTCGATAATAAGGGAGGAGTGATTTAAACTATACTAATAACATTTCAGTAGATTTTTTCTAGTTTAAAGTTTATTTTTAAGGTAAATAATTTCTATGATTTCTATTAATTAATATAATGTGAAACATAAAATTGTTTACATTAGTATATGAATATTTATAAATAATAGTATAAAATATTTACATTAAAATGACTTATTCGAAAAATATATAAACCATACCAAAATATATTTTAGATGCTATTATTACTGGTTTAAAAAGAAAAACATGTGAGGAACCAATATAATTATTGAATGATTTTTTTAATTTTTTTGAAATCATGTGAGGAGAATTAGAAAGTTTTTGAGAATGATTTTTAGTTAAATTTTAGTGTTTTAATTTTTTTAGAGATACTTTAAAAAGGATGGAGATTATTTCTAAGAGGTTGAGTTGATATGTAAGAGAAACTTTATTTTTTGACTAGATATGTAAGATCAAATGTGAGATAAATTTTAAAAAGTACTGAGATGCATGGGATTAAATTTCTTAGGCATAATAACTGCAGATTTTCATAGACTATGTAATATATCATAGATAATAGATAAGATATTTTATAATCATACATTTAAAAGGTACTAAGATAAAAAATAATTACTCTAATATTACAATAAGAATATAATATGTAAGAACCCATATCTTCGTTTCACGTATGTTTTTCCTTTTCTGGTTGTTTTTGAGAAAAAGAGGAAAATCTAGAAAATTTCAAAGTACATGCCATGTACTTTATAAGTACACATCGTGTACTCTGATGCTATTCCAGGCAGTGTGCTAGCCGTGTCCTGGCCACACACACAGTGTGTAGGGGCGATGTAGAGGCTACTTAAAGAGGAGTATGGAAAGTCCAAGTACACGCCGTGTACCCTATAAGTACACATCGTGCACTTTATTTTTTTCATTAAACAGACTGGGGTCACGCCTCATCGATGGAAACGTCTTCTTCTTCAGGTTCTTCGACCGAGAGTGCCCCGTACGGCTTCAAACATCCTCCGAGCCCCCTAGCCTCCGTCTATTTTCTGAATTGACCGTCGTTGATTGCGTTGGAACTAAAGTGGTGAGCTCTTACTTCTTCTTGAGTTTCACCCCATGATATCCCCTCTTACTCAAGATATCGTGGGTTGAACATTTTGTTAATTTTCTTATATCTACGTCGGTCTAGGGAGAATCAAGCCTCGTGGTCATAGTATATTGATCTCCTAGCATCATGGTAGGTTGTTTTTGCCTTACCTTTATAAGTCTTTGAGTTTTATATGAAAATTTCCCCCAATACCGGTGAAAGGGGTATTGCGTGTTTACCTTTTTACCCCTGTTGTATTCCTACCTTGCTTGTTGCTTGCATAGAGATAATTTGATCATGTTTGTGGATAATTGCTGTGCTTGGATGTTTTGACCATGCCTTGTTCTTGTTATGAACTTTGGGTTGTGTTAGCCTTTGGGTGTTATACTTGTTTCCATGCCTTGTGAACATATGATGGAATGATATTCTTGATATACATGTTGTTCTGTAGAATGGTTAGCCAAGTATCTCTATAGGTGTACTTTGGCCTTATATCATTATTATGCGCTAAATGTAATGAGAACATGAGAACCTAGTGCTATAGACTCTAAGGTATAGACTGAGTGAGATTCCCAGAGAGTCTTGGATATTATAGACTACAGGAGGGGAGACCGAGTGAGCTTCCTCAGAGAGTCTTGGTTATTATATACCACAGGGGATATACCTAGTGTGATTCGCAGAGAGTCTTGGATATTATAGACTATAGGAGGGTAGACCGAGTGAGCTTCCTCAGAGAGTCTTTACATGTTTTAATTTCTTTAAAACCTTTCCAAGCTATAGAAGGAATTGACTTAGTGATCTTCCTTAGAGAGTTTGTGGTTGACCTGAGACTATTGGAGGAATTGACCGAGTGAGCTTCCTCAGAGAGTTTCTAGACCATGGGGATATAAGAGAGTTAGACCACATGATCTTCCTCAGAGAGTCCCTAAATACCCTAGACTATAAGGGTAATTTACTGAGAGAGATTTCCCAGAGAGTCTTATAAATTCGTATGACCAAACCAGAGGGGTTAGGCTGAGTGCACTACCCAGAGGGTTGTGGGTACTTCTTGGATATGACAAGAGGTGTTGGCTGCGAGTTCTTCCCAGGGGGGTTCCTATTGTGGTTAGCTGTTCCTTCACTCCTTTTTGTTGTTATGTGGATTGATTACTATTGTATATCATCATGTTACTGCTTGCTGGTTACTACCTGTAGTTTAATGTTACTGTTTACTGCTTACTGTACTATTAACTGCCATATGCTCACTAACTGTGAGACATAGATCTTCGGGTGGTTGCCTACTAGGATTTAGTCTCACAACCTATTTGGGCCATGATTTTGGGCCCAAACAAACTATTTTTTTGAAGGTATAGACAAGGGAAAGAACCCTTCGACTTATGGTACGTGATTGATTTAGAGTAGGAGAGCATTGGACAATGTTTACGTTTGTGATGCTGAGGAGCTGTTTATCTTTTCATTTGTCCTTGTTTTTGGTACTGTTTGTATTTCTAGCATTGTGACCTATTTGGCTATTTTCCTAGATATGTATCATGCAACATTTCATATATACATATGTGCTCTAGTGGTTTATTGTTTTAGTCTTCCACTGTTCACTAGTGCATTGTTATTGGATATTTACTATTTCTGCTATTTCATATTTTGTTTACTTCCGCTGCGTACTCTACCAATGAGGGCATAGTTTCCCCACTATCACACCCAAGGCCCTCGCTGCTAGTTGGCATCCTTTGGAATTTGGGGAAATGCTCCTGAGGCCATGTGACCAACCGGGTATGGGGCGCCTCTGGGTGGATTATGGAACCGGGACGTTACATAATATTTCTTAGAGTTAGTTTCCTAGATATAACTACTATGTCAATTATATTATTGATATATTAAATGTATATAATAATAATAAATATTTTATCGCATCATTTACCTTCTTTTATATAACATTGACGTGATAATTTTCTAGATCATCTGTCCAATTGAAAGGTCATTATAGTTCCCCGCTATGATGAGAACCGTGAGGGGATAAGATGATATTATTAAACTTAATTCCTATGAAAATATGACATTATATTATAGGATATATATTATTATTGACTAATAGGTTATTGAAACATGTAATAGAATGATAATTTATCTCAACAAGTTCATATTTGGTAATTTAAATCCCCAATAGGATATGTGATGACACCTAAGATGGTGGTTGAAAAAGGTGTTGACAAGTTTTACCAAATTATAAATAATTTAGGAATATTTAGTCTCCAATTAGAATTTAACCACTAATTATGGTTAGTGAAAATGGATCTTTTAATCTTTTATCTTGGTAAGTGATTCTTATATAAAGTGTAATATAAAAAGTAAAAGAAACACACAATATTTACAAGGTTCGATACAGAGACAGACTTCTTATCAAACATGGAATGTTCATGGAATGGATTACCCACTATAATGTTTTCATCAATGCAAGTTAAGTGTAAGAAGTTATCATCCTAACTTACTAGTGCATCCCACACCAACCCAACATCCCACTATTTTTAAAACTTCTTAATTACTACATAAATTATTTTTATATTTACTCTATTATCAAAAATTACCACCATGATATCAATACATACCATGAATCATTCAGATTCTATGGCAAAAAACATATATATGCAAGTGTTTCATTAAAATATTCTCTAAAATAGATAACCTATTTTTTATGATGCTTATACATCCATAAGATGTGATATAATTTCACTCAAAATAATGTGTTATAATTACAATAGATCTCTAGGAATAGAGCTTTCAACTTGGCCACTTCATACAACACAATTTCATAGGTTTTCATCAGAACATATTCACTAGATTTTTCTACATAATGAGTTATTATGATTTTAAAACTCAATAACTCCCCAATATATGAAAAAATTAACATAAATTAATATTACTATAAACCTCAAATCAGCCACTCATATTTTATTCTTCTTAAAATTCTATAACCATAGATGTTTTAGGAACATATTATTCTTCCATTATCTTAAATACCCAACTAATCTAACTCCTCAACATAATCTTGGATCCTTTTCCTTCATTTTCCTTGATATTTCCCTTCAATATTTCACACATCACAACACAATAGCTCCTCTATTATTTAGTCACATACCCTTTATTTATTATTTTTATTTTTATACATAGGTTAATATAAATTATTATATTTCATTTTAGAATATTTAATATCACCATATAATTTTCTTCCCATGTCCTCCAATAAATTTCTTTACTTTTTTTTTGTACATGGGATTCCCCCACAATCTGAATTCTTTTTCTCGCAAACCATTGCATCTAGAATAATGACAATAGTTCCCTAACCTTTTATCCTCTCATTTATTTATCATTTTTTTCTTATCCAAATATAGTATTCTCGAATCATCTTATTTAATAAGCTTGATATCCTCTTCCTCTTTTGGTTTTATTTATCACCAAATTAGCTTGATCATATATTCTTCTAAATTTTGGCATAATGAAATTATTTGTAGAAAAAAACTCAAATACTTCATCTATAATGAAGACTAAATAATATCTCTATGACACATAACATAGATACACATATCTTATATATTGGGAGATTTAATAGAATCAACACATTCTTCACATGTGAATTTATAAATATTTGATAAAAACATATCTCTAACTTCTGTTCCTCACATTCTACTTGAGTCAAAAATCGCTATAATATTTAAATAAATTCGGTATAACATTAAAATTATAATAATTACATTTATTCTTGCGATAATAAATATATAAATCTTAACTATCATCCATATACATTCCATTTTTTTCTGTGTTTAGAAGACTTCTGATTAGCCAACGGATTACACTGATAAACAATGAATTATACTAGGAAGGAATTACATTAAATACTTCAAAGGATTATTCTCAACACTTTAAAGGCTTTCCTAAAAATGATTACAATTAGTGGAAAAGGATTATACTTAGAGAATTAATACAATAAAAAATCAACTAAGTCCTATGGAAATGACTTACACTGAAGGATTATGATCACAATGTCTTATGCTGAATTTTTTATAATTATGATTAGCATATGAAAGACTTATATTCTTCAATTTTCCACTTTTATACATTATATATACTATACATAAAACATTTATGATAAACAAATGTATATTTAGACTATGAAATCTATAAATCTAAAAAAAGATCAATTGTGAGGCAGAAAAACAACCACGATGATCAACCATGTGGATATACTCAATAGATCAAAAACATGTACAAACTACTAACCATAAATATTAACTTTTTCAATTAATATTAGGGATCCTTTAAACTACCTCCATCCATAACATAAAAATATTCCAAAACACCTTTTAGAATTTTTGAAGATTTATCAAACCCTTCATCACTCTTACCACGGGCTTGAAATATCTTAAACAAAAATTTGAATATTTTAAAGGCTACTCACTACCCTTAAAACATATACCTACTTCAAGTCTATTAAAACCTTCATCCATGTGATAATTAACATTTCTTTTAGTATCAAATCACAATAACTCACATGGATAGAATCTAAAACATATTTCTACTTCATATATCCATTGAAACTAGATTTTATTCCAAAAATCCTATCTTCTATAAGTTTTTCACCTATATAGAACATCACTGCTAGAGGGATTTTTGTAGATAATAATTGTACACACCTTCATACATGTATTTAATATGAGTTATAGTTCCATAATAACTGAATTTAGGGAACTTAACTTAGAACTTATCTTACCATATATTCCAAGGCAACCATCACTTCCAACATCCTTTTATAACATTTGAGACTCTCTAACAGTATGGGAAACAAATTGAACCTCCATGTTATATATGGGTATTCATTGAATCACCCAATTTCACTCATATACTGAGTTACACATTATATATTAATTTTTTTCATCAAATAAAACATTATAATCACACAATCCACAAGGGTAATTCAATATCACCCTTTATATTTTTCTTCAATACCTCTTTAACACCACAATTCAATGTTTATATTATCCCCTTCAATGAAGATAAATGAAAATGATGGAAAATGATTTTATCTCCCTTTATTATACCAGTTGAAATACCATAGATGTATTAGAAATACTTCCAAGGGATACCTATCTGCCCAAATCATTTGATTTTAAGTACCATTATCACCGTGTTGATGTTTTATTTACATTAGAGAAGGAAGCCACAATTGTTTACTTAACAATGAGACTTAAGAATGTAATATCTATATCTATGCAGGATAAACCATTTTATAAAAAAATACTGATTTTACCAAAGTATCAAGGCTATCCATATTCATAATTCAATGTATTAACAACTTAGAAATACATTTTTAGTGTTTGTACTAAACATATTTTCAATAAATTTCATAAACCTATACTTATATTCAAAAATAAAAAATTATTTTCATGCATAATATTTTTACTTTTCCATTTTATTATGAATACAATGATCATTAATGATTAGAATAAACATAATTCATAATAAGGATAAGAAAATTAATATCATACGTCAACTTTAACATTTTTTGGGTCTTTATAGTTTCTTGATTTTAATAAAACATTTGATCTCGGGAAGCAATGACTTCTTTAGTTTCTCTTTATGAGATGATGAATTCTATACATTATCAATATGGTTTCATTCTTCCAGAAATAATCTTAATGTGGTTATGATACCAGTTGAAAAAATGATACCAATTATAAATTAATACCACTTGAAATAATAACCATTATGATTGTCTACACTGACTATATAAGCCGAACAACCGTCATTAAGTCATCAGCTTCCATACTAGTCATTTAACCAAAAGCATAGTTGATTTTTTAATATAGTGGACACCATCACCTTCTTAATTATAGAATCGAGGATAATATTTTTTCTCAGTACTAATATTTTTTATTTGAATCACTGAAATGCCTAAAGTTGTTAATTATTACATTATTTTTAGGTTTCTATATTTATTTCCCTTTGGGTATCATGTAATTCATTTTCTTTTCATCGTTTTTATTATATTAAAAAAGTTTCTTTTCTTGAGTTATCATAATAGTTTCCTTCTTTGTTTCTTTCTGTAAAATCACTAATTTTTCCAGTTGATCTAGATATATGATCATTTTATCATTAGGGACATGAACTTCCCCCATTTTCTGTGTGGGACTATTCTTTGTAGAATCATATTTTATATTAGGGATCAAATCTATTGACCTATTTTTCTTCAATAGATTAACTTTTCTATATAATGTAATTATACACGTTTTAGTAGTATGTACAATTATATTTAACCTTCCACACACAATTTTATCAACATTTGAGATACCATTATTGGGAAACTTTTAAAGTTCCTCATCATAGAGGTCTTTTACCAGGCCAATCTTTTTGTGTATCTCCTTGATTGATATGTTATTTATTTCTACATTTCCCAATATATATTTTGTTTCCATGGGTTATTTATAAATTTCCATTCTGTGTATTATTTTATTATAATATAATAACATTCTTATATTTGAATGAAAATTCTAATTATATTTATTTAGTGTTTTTTTGGGAGCAATCTTCTTCATTGATTTAGAACCCAAGGAAAATAAACGTTCTTAATTCACCTACATTTTAGTATGGGGTGGTTATTTCTTCTCCATAGTTTATGAATGATACCAAGATTTATATTAAAATAATTCATCATATTAATTAACACTAATGTTTCATATCTCATAAAAATTATCAAGACATTCAAATCTGTTCTTTATGGACATATTTTTCATCATTTGCGATGGTAGTTTCTTTGTATCAGGTTTATTACATTCTTTAAACCTCATTCCTCTTTCTTATATTCTTATACCACTTGGAAAATTCAAAATGTTATCCTAAAAATAAATTTCCATATTCCAAAACCTTTAGTAACACTAACACTTTCCCAAAACCCCCCATTTATTTCTTGTTTATGAAATCTATTTAGAATTTTCTACTCGGTTACCTTGATATTTTTGGGCTGGTACCCCAAATTCTTGGGATCCAATTTTGGGTATTACTCTCATGTAATTTCTCTCTTTCCAACATGATACATTTTTGAGATTACTAGTATTTTTTCCATTCAAAATTTCCATAATTTTATTTTGTCCAATATTTATAGATAAAACTGATTTAGAACATACAACTTTATTAGGGAAGTGGGATACCTTTTTCTATGTGGGTCAGGTAATTTTTTTATAAATGTTGTCAATATATCTTTAACACCAACTTGAATCCATTTTTAGGTAAAACTAAACTATAAGACCCGAGTGGAGGCACTTATTTTCATTGAAAAGTATAAGGGATTCATCCATTTAATTAACTAGTCTTGAGAGAGTGTTGTATTTCCTACTTAGTTAACCAATGAATATTTTATTGAATTAGTCTCCTATTCTAGATAAAAATTCTCATCTTCTAGTCCCCTAACATGTATTATTAGCTATATGAAAACTTAAATGGGGTCCATTTCAAGATACTTCATAATTTAAAAATTAAAATTACCAAGTGATTTGTAGTTTTCAATCTCTCAAAATTATGTACATCTTGAAGTATATTCATTTTGTGAATCTCTATAACTAGTTTTTATTGAGAAATTACCACCATGATAACATTCATCTTGTAGTGGTTCTTCTTTCGTCCATGAGAGTTTTCTCATATTATTTGTATCTTTATTTATTTGATTTTTTATAGTATTGGGATATACTTCCAAATGTGTTACAATATAAATAGATTCAAATTAGTCTATCCAAGGATCATTAAACATTTCAAATACACAATTTATTAATCCAAATGAAATTCAGTGGGTCTTGAAAATAGATTCAATCAGAAGATAACATTGGCTCTAATATCATTTGAAATTCCCAACAAGACTAGTGAAAACACCTACAGGGGGGGTGAATTAATTGTTGATTAGTTTTACCAAATTCCAAAGTTGTTTAGGAATATTTAAACTTTTACCTCTTTTTCCCATAAGTGAAAATAGATCTTTTAATATTTTAGAAATGAATTAATTTATATATTCAACGTAGTTTGTGAAGTAAAATAAGAACACATGATTTACAATAATTTTTACAAATATATGAACCTTCATGATCTTGGAAGGTCCAATTTATAGCTTCTACGCTATAATATTTTCATCAATACAAGTGAAGTGTTCAAAATTATCATCTTAATCCACCAGTTCATCATATGCCAATACAAATTCCCACTGTGTTTATAACTACCTACATTCCATAGGACTTCTTTATAGATTGACACTATTGCAATATCTTCCCACTATGATCTCCCTATATACACTGAATCCCCCAGGTTATATAGAATCCCACCATGTATATGAAAGTGTTGTTTTTATCTTTTATATTAATTAGATAACATGTTCAATACATAATTCTTCTGAATCCACAATATTGGATCTTCTTATAATCACAATAATGTCTTCAAATTCCAATATATCTCCAAGAAAATAGAATGAAACTCAATCAATACCTTCAATGAAATTTCTAAGGTATTATTCAAAACTTAATCACTAGCATACTCAACCTAATGAGTTCTTGTGTTTTTCAAACCCAATAGATCCTCACTATATAAAAGGCTTGATACAAATAAATAGTACCATGCACCTCACTCTAAAATCTCTTAATAAATGATTAATATTAATCTTTTAAAACCATGGATATCGTATTAACATATTATTCTTTTTTTAGATTAGATACCCAATCATTATTACTAATTATCACAGGCTCATATTCTTATCCTTATTCTCCCTCAAGACTACACTTCAATATTTTTTATATTATAATAAAATAACCCTTGATTTCTCAAGCATCATTCACTTCATTTATTTATTTGTTGATCATGTTTATACATAAACCACCACAAATTATTATTTCTGTCTTTGGAATATCAAATATCCCTATATAATTTAGTACCCATGTCCTCCAATTAATTTCACCACTTTCCAGTATGTGTGATTCACCCACAATCTCAGTATTCTATTTCTTTAATAAATGCTATCTCATATATATTGACATGATTGCCCAAATTTTTCTACACTCATTTATTTTTTATTTTCCTCTCAACCGAATGAATTATTCTAGAATATTATTCATTAGAAGGATCAAGATCATATTCCTCTTATAAACTTCTTTCTTACTAAATCAGTTTGACTTAACATTCTTTGAACTTATATCATGATGAAATTCTTTACGGAAAATAATCAAATTCTTATTATAGGTTCTATCTTGAAGATTATATCCATGAACAATAAATCAGATAGTTATATCCTATATCTTAAGAAATTTAATATAACCAACACGTACTTAAATATTGAATCTATATATTTTGACTAAATTTTTAACTCTAACTACTATTCACCTCATTCTGCTAGAATCAAAACTCTCCTTTTCTTATTTAAATCAATTTTTTGTTATACCTCTTCCACTCATTGTTTTTTCACGATAAAAAAATCATTTATATTTCTAATATTTTGGTTGAGTGATTTTTAATTATATATTTCATCAATCAAGTCATGTTATTGGCTTCCCATGTGAATATCATAAAGTCAATTTAAACTTATCTTGTAGATATTTTTAAGCACTTGGACATATATTAATTCATTTCCCAAAACTATAGATTGAAGTTTGAATAATAATAGGTTATCTTAGAAGGATGTTGTGGAGGCTCCTATTGATGGCAGAGAAGTGAAGGCTGTATGGGCTAGCTGTTATAGAGAACCACCCAACTGTTTCCTTATGTCTAGCTTCCCAGTTTCATAGAAAACCCACTAGCCAGGTTATCGAGTTCAATTTACCAGTTGGTGGTGAGGGAAGTAACTACATCAATCTCTAGGAGTCCACTAACACTACGATGGAGGAGCATCGACTCAAATATGGGGGAATTCCAACAACAATGATCTCCAAGTGTTTCACAAGCTACCAATTCGAGGCTGTTGAGTATCCAATGGAATCAAAGAAGAAGTATTTTGATAACATTTTTTATGGTGAAAAAAGTAAAAATTGTGGTCTTAATCAGCTTCAATTTCATAAAATATTATAGATCATTCACAGAACTTTTGGAGTTTATAAAATAGGGCTTAAGGCATCTTGGAGGAGAAAATTTATTTCTTAAAACACACTCTGGTCGAATTGATGAAAAATCACTAGCAACATAAAAATAAACTAAAACATATTTAATTATAATTTATAAATCTCTAAAAGGCTCTCAACATTTCTCTCAATATCACACTTATTTTTTAAACACAATTTCATGAGATTAGGGAGTGAATTTTTAATGATTTTTCCAAAATAAAACCCCCCTCTTCTCATCACCTTCTTCAACAGGTTCTCACTACTGAAAGAGTGAGGGAAAAATTCCTTGGATACAGGAAAATATCAATAGAGTTCTCAAAAATCATAATTATAAGGGATGAGTTTCTTGATCACTTCTAAAATATAGGGTCTAATAACACTAACCTATCAATTAAAGGTGTGGAGATATAGGGGCTCACACTGAGCTATTACTGAAATCCTAATCAAACTATAATCGATTTATCTTTATTTAATGCATTACATCATTCATCATCGATTCCCATAATTTCATAAATTATATATGATCAATTATATTTTATTTAATAAGTTTATTAATATATATCTGATTTATCAATTATCACTTTATCAACCTTCTCATGTTATCACTTTATAATTTGAAAACTATTTATTTTTGAATTTACCTTTTATGTTTCATTTAAAACTTTTAAAGGTAAATTCAAAACCATATTTCCATCCACCCCAAAAAACCCTCAAAAAATCTATAATCATGATAATTAAATTTATTCTTCAGATATTAAATAAGGAAATCTCAATTTTAACCAACATATTTTTGAAAAGTCATCTATGTATAGAAAACATACACTTAGTGAATGGATTATGATTAGGAACAAAGTCTTTGACTGATAAATACTTACGTTCAACACTGTAAATACATAAACATAGAACTTAAATGGCTTACACTGAAAGACATAAACACATTGGTAATATATTAGACTCAAATTAGTCATATGATCCCAACTTAATAAATTCTTATAGAAAATACTTTTATTGAAGGCTTACAATCACAAAGGCTTACACTGAAATTTAGATACTTACACTTAGTGTCTAAAAGAATTAAATTAACACATTTTATATTTTTTTGACTCAGTTATATGATAATTATAAAATTTATAATTATCACAAGTATTTAGATTATGAAATCTATAAATCTCATAGAAGATAAACTGTGAGAATGAAAAGTGTCTGTGATGATCAACCGCATGGTTTAACTCTATATATCGATTCCATGTACAAACTACTAACCATGAAGATTTGATTATTTAATTAATTTCAAGGATCTTCCAAACAAACTCCAACCATTTTCAGTCAATTAAAAATATTCCAAAACACCTTTGAAATTTATAAAACATTCTCAAAATCTTAAACAGTCTTCCCTAGGACTTGAAGTATTTTAAACCCAAATTTGAATATCCTAAAGGTAACTCATTATAATTAAAATTTTGAATTCCTTGAAATAATTTAAAAAATTATTTAAATTTTTTATTAACTCTAATTTTAGAAATGAATCACATTAGTATACATGGATGGAATCTCAATTAACTATCCACTTTATCTCTCTATTTAAATTAGATTTTAACTATAAAAATCATTTCTTCTAAAATTAGTCTACCCAACTAACACTTCAATTATAGTATAACTATTACAAAAATCACTTTTACACACCTTAAAACATGATTTAAAAATTATATGAAGTTCAATTACCATAATATTTATGATTCTTAACTTAGAACATATCAGACCAGATATTCTAATGAAACAAGCACTTCAAACATCTTTTTCCAACATGTGAGATTATCAAACCATATAAGAAACACCTTAAATATATGTGTGATGGTTTTAAATTCATTCTATCATCCATGTTCACTCATATATTGAATTACATAGTATAAATTGATAGTTGAAAACAAATACAATATTAACATCACACAATCCATATGGGAACTTCAGTAATCTCTAGGATAAGACATTACGAGGAAATACCTTCCTGTAAAAATTACACATGTTTAAATGTCATTAGATATTCATATTTTTGAACATATGTTTTGGTTTTAGAATTAATAATATTATAAATTCATATCATGAGTCACTTTACATGATGTATTTAAAAAAATCATGATGACCAATACTAATATCAAAGTTGGATTAATTGGCCACATCGCTTGTCATAGGACATTAATGAATAATTCAATATATTATTTCTCCATTACAATTTAAAGAAGTTTACATCTCTATACCTCTACTTGAAATGAGACTATTGGAATAAATCCATGGCTTAGGTGTATTTATGAGTTCTTCACCTAAGGCGTATTTATGAGTTCTTCTTAGATAATTAAAGAAAGAGAAATTGAGAACATAGGTTGATGAAACAAGTATGAAACCCACTGGATTGAGAGATATTGAGACAGGGGGATTATATTAGAAAATGAAAATTCATATGTGTTTGTTGTAAGTACATCGTTAACTTCTTCTCTATGGTTTCCTTGATGTGCTCCTAGATATCGATATTAAACATTAGGCAAGCCTACCTAAGGCTAATGAAAAAGAGTCATATAGGCTCACACAATAAGTGTATCCATGATCTCAGTTAAAATCTATTTGAATTTATCAGTTGTAAAAAATAACATTATCAATACTAAAGTAAAATATTTATTTATGATTTTTTGTTAATAAATATTTAGTCACCTATTATATTCAAGTTAGAATATCTATGTGAGTTTAATATTAAATAAATATTTATTTTCATTCCTATTGAATACAATATATTTTTATCTCTTATCATTATTCACATGGTAATAAATAAATATTTCTTTATTCAAGGTATGATGAGTAAATTAATATAAATATTTATTTAGTTATGTGAATTTAAAATAAATATTTATTCACAAGAGTATAGATATAATATTTTTTTTATTTATTGAATGAATAAATATTTATTCAAAGTTTGATAAATTATAATGAGGATAGTCGAGATGAGTGATGGATATGCTAATAAGAATGATATAATAATTAAATGTCATTTCAATAAATATGTACTTATTTATTTAATAAAATATTATTTAATATTATGTGGGTAAGAGCATTCCAGGATAAATAATAATAATAATAATAATAATTTCATGGGGAATATATTATGTTTTATAATTTATTATGGTTATTTAGCAAATTATCAATTTTAAACTATAACTCTATATATTGACACATATATTATTTTAGAGATTTGGTTTAATTGTTGTGTGTAATATATGTCACTATATATTCACTCAAGAACATTTTCGGGTTTTCCATATAATGAGAGAATATATCATAGTCCTCCACCCTCTTAATAGTTATAGTATAAGTAAATAAATCTTATATACTTAGCGATTTATTTCTAAGTTTAAAAGAAAGTGATGTAAGATGATAGGTACCTTCATGATATTACACATAGTTCAATCAGTAAAATTATAATACTGGGGAGTATGTGTGGATACCATTAGAGAGATTATACTTTACATCCACTCAATACAATTAAAGTATGAATCAAATAATTTTTTGGATTAATTAATATATTTTTTGAAGAAATAATATTAGTGGAAATGTAATTCTCGATATTAAATTAATTGTTAATTTAATGTTAAAATACCCTCTCTATATTTTAGAATTCATTTCATCATGTTTCTTGGGCTATATAACTTATATGTATTGATTATTTGTCATGACCTTATAAATTATCCATCAGATCTAAAAAAAACCCATTGCTGGTCATGGGCCTAACTGATTTCCTCTACACCCAAAACCTACAAGCAGTATCAATGCAGTTTTGTTTAAATTTATGAATATTTATTTTCTTGATCTATATCTCATTTTTTGTATTTTCATTTAAGATTTCATTTTAAATCCATTAATTTGAGATGAAGAGTTAATTCACTATCATATGACCAATAAATCCTGGAAAATTGGTGAAGAAAGCATTTAGATTTTATATATAGGTTTCAAAGATCTTGGTTTAATGACCAGATTAAATGGTGTATAACCTAATTGCAAACATTACAGTTTCAATCAAACACATTTTTATGTGGTTATTTAGGTAGTGAAAGGTCATGTGGGTGATAATTATGGGGCATGTAATTAAAATGTGTATTGATATCTATAAAGGAACATAGTTCATTGGATTACATGATATGTAACTAGTGTATACACAATGTATCCCCACCTGACATGGTGGCTGTGTGGTCAACATATGTGGTGTGTAATTAATACAGACATTATGTGTTGACTGTCAGTTGATTTTAATTTTCTTTCTAGGTTTATACAGTATGTATCTAGCATACACACAATGTAATTTGGTATTATACCACACAAGTTTCACACTGAATCCCTTGGTGTGTAATGCAGGTTGCCCAAAAATAATTACACGATATATAACCAATGTATATTCCATGTATTTTTTTCTATATCATGCAAGGAATATAGTTTGAAAACTATGGCATATGGGTTAATTCATGTGTAATATAAATTTATTTTGAGAAAAATAAAACTACATAGATTTTAGATGGTAGTACATGTCGCGTGATGAGGGTTTTCTACAAACTAAGTGATTTTTTAAGTGCTCTTCTGGAATAAATTATTGAATTAATATTTTCCATCTTTTTTCATTTATAGACTATCTATAGTTGTTTTTCACACCATGTACTATACATGGTAATATTTATTAGTAAACATTGTGCATATTAAAGCATTATTTTTGGTTAAACACACTGTGTTGGCTTCCCAACGTTACCCACATAACTATATTCCATGTATATATTGTGTATGTTGACCATCCAAATGAGTACACAATACGTAATTATAACTATACTCTATATAATTTATGTATAATAACACATGTATTATTACCTCCTATACATTCTATGTAAATTATTTAATTCCATATCAAATTTTAATTGGTCAGGAAGAGTGCATTCCATGTAATCAACCGGTGCAATCCATGTATATAAATAATTTTAAATAAAATTTATTTATTACTTTTAAAATTATAATAATATGGGATTGTTTTTTAACTCTAGGATTTCATAGATTCATAATTAAGATAAATAATAAATTAGTTAATAAGACCATTATTTTTTAATTCAACAAAAATTTATCATAATTAAAAGAGAGGTTTAAAATGTATTCTAGAAATTATGAATGTGATTTCATTACATGTACGAGACTAATCATTAGCTTCACCAACATATCCATATGTTGTGTTTCTATTTTATTTAATATTATTTCATATGGTTTGTATAGGATAATAATTTATTAAATTATATACGAAAACTTGTGTGTTATCCTTCCTACATTTACTATATTGGACCAATGTGTCCATGATTAATTTTATGTGTCTTATACCCCTAGTTCCCCTCACTTTAATGTGAGTTTAAAAACATATAAAGAATGAATCCAAAAGGATATAAAGTGGTTTCAAAAATTTATTTGAGGTGAAACCAACCAATAATATACATAGGTGTGAGGTGCAGTTCTATAACTCAATCCAAACCCGAATTAAAGAGTTTTCTGGTAGGGTTATAGGTCGGTTTGTCATTCCCTTGATCAACTAACCAGTAAAAACACCATGATCACATCTCTTCTTTTGAAGTGTATATTTATTTATTTCATTATGAAATGTATGTTTATGTGATTCATAAACTCGATTACCTAAAGTAAATAAAAATAATAAGTATATAAGATTAAACTAAATGAATGGAAAATGCATAGACAATTTTATCAATATATTATTAATTAATTATTTAGAATCTACATATTTTTAATATGGAATGTAGAGAAAAAATATGTAAAATTAAACATAATAACTAAAATCCATCAATGAAATATTAAGTCATAAAATCATTCCATTATCTGATTTAATATGGATCCAAAGTTAAAATTCTAGTCAGACCATATTTGGGGGTACTTTTAATTATCTGGGAGTCTAAAATAAGTGATGGGTTAACTTAATCAAACTCATAATTAATTTAAAAGGAATAGTTTATTCAATGAAAATTTAGAGGTAAGAGATACGGATATCTGAGTTTGGATTTCAATTTTTTAGTGTCCACTCAATAGACTAAGAAGATTTGAGTTGGTAGTTAGCATGAATATTTACCTAAAAATATTTTTATAATTTTTATGTCTATAGTATAGGTTTGGAAAATGGAAATATGGATATGTGAAACTAAAATTTTCTAGTGATAAAACATTATAAGCCCAACAATGAGGGCTATTGTGTCATGATAAAATAGTTTTATTCTAATAAGATAATAAAATTTAGTATATATATTATATTTTGTTAATCAATATGAAGTGTTAATAATTTAATTTAACTATTAGATAAAAAATATAGAGTTAAAATGCTACAACACTATAATTATTCATTGAATTAGGGTATGTTCTCATTGAAAAGAATATCCTTGACTTTTATAGTTCTTTAAACATTGTATTACTAAAGGAAAATTTATGCCATGTGGTAGAGTCCCCTATATCAATTCATACACCTCACTGAGAAAGTTAAGGTGAAAAGTAATCATAACTAAGATTTATGGAGGATGATTTTTATGATTGTTGTATCATGTTATCAGTTATGTCTATAGATCTAAGGATTCAACATAAGGACAAGGACACTTACTCTATGAAAATTCATCTATTTATCTTAAAAAGGAAGAGTGGATTAATATAAATGATATTTTAATCACACTATATCTTTGTAATATGGAATATAGGAACCTAACAAGTGATCTCACATTCAATATAATGAATTACATTGATTAGTTAGGGAATTTGGTCTTCCATTTGGAAAAAAAATTATCCATTAATATTATATTATTATCCTTACCATTGAGGTTCTCCATATTAATAAAAGATAATTGGATGAATAATATGAATAAGATGCTAACATATACTTTTACTAAGATTCATCAAAAAAATAAGGAGTTGTTTGAACTTGTTTTATCATTACTTATGATGAGAAAATTAAAGGGCCAAGTTGGAAAAACAAATAATTTTTCAAAAACTATGGGACCCTTACATCTCCCATTATAGAGGTAAAATATTCAAAGGGTGAACAATAAATATGTGGATATTTAGTAAATAAATGACACTATAAAAAGAATACAATGACTTGAAGAAGAAGCAAAAAATTACGTCCCATATATTCATTATTATAAGCAATATCTATGTTTTAATTTTGGGTTATTAAAATAAAATATGTTTTCCAAATATATATTATAATACAGAGACTAAGAAAGTAAAGAAATATTAATCAAAGTAAGGTGAACTATCTAAGGAGACGAAGAAGGGTGATTCTTAGATTAATATTGATTAGTACATGACTTTATGATATCCTGATCGATTCATGTTAAACTATTGTTTTGTATTTTTTATTACCAAAACATTTTTCTTAGTGTCTAATTATACACAACGATACATTATTTCATGTTTTGAATTGATGTTATTATGGTATTAGAAACTAAACTAATAGTTTGATAAATTTTGAATTATGTACATCCAAAAGTGGAAATTAATGATGAATATGAATATAGGACTCATAACACTTAATTCTAGGAAAAAAATTATTATTCATGTATAACTAAAAGTAATTGACATGTTTATATACAAAAGGGTTTTTAGTGTCACTAATGGTAAATAAATGGGTATACTAACAAACTCACTCTCTAGTTTTAGACAATAAAACCTATAAAAATAAAGGTACACCACAAAGCTACTAGATTTAGTTCATCAAGATTGGGTAAAAAATTCTAAAGGTAAATCTAATATGAATGTTCATATACTTCATTATATTCCTTTAGTTATTTTAGGAATTCAGGTAGAATACATAAATATACTTGGTAATGTATAAAAGACACTTTAGGAAGGTTTTTCAAAGTGTATCATGACTAAGTATTCATTGATCATTAATATGTGGAGTGAATGTAATCCTAATCTCACATTACATTATATATCAAAGTCCAAATGGTAATAAAAGGTGATTAATTAAATGCATTATATGTATTAAAAATATTCCATAACATCTTCTAGGACATGTTTTAAAAATATTAGTAATATAAAAATCGATGTACCAACTATATTAGAAAATGGATATATTATTAATTGTAATTTAATAAGGAATCCATATAGTATAAAATCAAGTATTTGAAGAGTTTTTTGTTAAAATCTATATTCATCTACAAATGAACATCAATGAAACACTATTACATATATGTTAAATATCCTATAGTTATTCATGATATTAATATCCCCATGATGAATATATATTTTTTAATAAAATCTATATTTCTATAAAGAGGGAAATATATATCTTTTTGAGATAGTTTTAGCAAGCTATACTTGATTGAATTTGGGGTGATGGATTCACATGAGTTGGCATAATAACACATACTACACTAAGCTTAGTGGGAGGAGTTGTTCCTATAACACATAATGTATAAGAAGTTAAAAACAAATAGGTGGTTTTAAGTTCACAAATATGGGTGATATATTATTCATTAAGAGTAATGATTATAACAATGAAATAGTAAATAGAAACATGATAAGATTAAAAGGTATGAATGAGTTTAGTAATATATTCTATGAAGTATTGTATTTTGGATATTTTTTATACATGATACCTCTAGTGGATTTTCAAGATAAATTGTACATGGATGGTACAAGTCTGTACTAATAAAGCATGATTGATTATTTTGATTAATTTTTAGATATATATTATGAAAAACCATTATACCAATCTCCATAATAAAATCAATTGGAAATCAAATTGTCATAGAAACATTATATGACCATTATATTTGGTGGTTAGATTTCAAGTATAGTTTCCTTAAAGAAAAACCTATGGAACATGTATATATGACAAAACTAGAAGGTTTTCTGACAAAAATGAATTCCAATAAAATATATAAATTTCACATATCCATTTTTGGAAAGAAGAAATCACAGTGATCATATAATATTCATTTGTAATGAAGGAGATAAATGATTCTAAAATATCTTAATGGGATTGATAATTTTTTACAATAAATATATGGTGATAACACATAAAAATATATTTTGTACTACCATTTTCCTAATACTAGGGAATATATTTTTCATGAATGAGTTAAATGTATCAACCAATGATAGAGGGAACAAAATCTATGGTCTTAAATCATTGGGTTATTAAATTTAATCATATTTCATATGATGACCATGTATTAAAAATACATGATAGAACAATTATATACCAAATTTATACCTAATTCACATGTTATGAAATCTATCCAATAGAACATGCATGGGACCATGAAAATAATATTATAATGAAGAGAATTAAATATTCTTATGTTCTAGGAATTTATCTCATATACCATGATATCTAATGAAATTTGATATTACTTATGCATGGTTCGTAATTCGTAAATATCAAACATAACCAAAATAACTACAAAGGCTTGTGGTTAGAGCTATCCCACAATAATTGATAAAGAAGAATTAAATGAGTTCTTGGTAAATGGTGATATGGGAATACTAATGATCATAGAATATAACACTAGACTTCTATCAAATATATTTTATCTAGTATCTTAGTGAGGCAAAGGTTATATGTAACTGAAACTTATTATAGCTAATGGATTACTATATTTAATAAAGGATAAATTTGAGGCTTTTTATGTTGCTTAATACATATATTAACAATGATTTGTTCAATTTTCGGTTATACCAAAATAGTAATAATATTATCATTTTTATGAGAAGAGTTTACTATGATATTTTCCTAGATTACAGGTTTATGATAGAGGAAAACATGTATTTACTCAACGATGTCACCACTTGAGGTATTTTCTTAGAGATATGATGATTTGATAATCTGTATATTCATAGTAATTTATTGGGATAAACATCTATAGATATAACTCAATAGAAAAATATTTACCAAGTGAGGATATCCAATTAGATAGTTAGTAGTTGGCCATAGTTTAAGTGAGATTATTTTGGTGATGGTTCCCTAGATCCAATTACTTTTTACTTTTTATTACTGGTATATTAATGGTCTTGAATATTAATAAATATTTTATCACATAATGTATATTCATCTATGTAACATTAATGTGATAATTTCCTATAGTGTTTTTCACATTGAAAGGACATATAAGTTCCCATCTATAATAATAATCATTTGGTTTTAAAATGACATCCTTAAAAATATTTCATATAATAAGTATAAAATTATTTAAAATGAAATTTAATATGATTTACTATCATGTGATTAATACTCTTAAGTAGATAAGTATTCATATCATGATGTTTTCAATTGGTAATCTATAAGGAGGGTTTTTATAATGATAGACCTAGTAGTAGTAATTTCATATATTTATGTTTCATTTTCTAGTTTTATTTTCGAATGTGTGTAATGGTCCTAAAAATTTGATTACTATTAATTAATATCATGAATTTATACTTTAATGTATTAGACAAATCCATGAAAATTTATTCTCCTAGTGAAATAATATATATTGGTTACATCATGAGTGATATTATATTAATTAATAAGTCAATATATGATTTATCCCATCCAATTTAAGGATGTTGATATCTTATGCCTTATGACTGAAAATGAACTTTAGAACTAAATCCATGACCATGGTATATTGATGAGTTATTTTTAGATAGTAAAAGATACAGAAATTATGTATAAAGATGATGTCATAAGTATGATGCCTTCATGATTAAGAGATATTTATAAAAAGGGATTATATTATAGAGTAATAACTCATATTTTTTTCATTATGACATAAAATACATTCTATATGCATTCCTTGAATATTTTCTTAACATCAATATTGGACTTTAGGTAATACCACATAATACCCCCAAGCTAGAGGCCTATTGGGTCATATATTAAGTGTCTCAATGATCTCAATTTTTTTAATTCAATTGTTGGAATAAATAACATTCCCAAGATCAAGGAATAATATTTATTCGGTATATACAAATCACAAATATTTAGTCACAAGTTATATTTTAGTCATAATATAAATATGAGTTGAATATTAAATAAATATTTATTTATAATCTTGTAAAATATAAATCTTATTTACCTCTTATTATGATTCATAAGTTTATAAATAAATATTTAATTATTCATAGGATGGTGAATAAATTAATATAATATTTATTTATTTATGTGAATATTAAAATAATAAATTTTCACAATACTATGCATATAATATTTATTTATTTATGAATAAAAATTTATTAAAAGTTTAATAATTTCTGGGGAGGATAGTCAGGCTAAGTTAAGGGCTAGGCAATAAGAATGATATAAGTGTCAAATATCATTTAATTTAATAAGGATTTATTTATTTAATAAAATATTATTAAGCATTATGTTCGTATGTGAATTCTATGAGAAATAATAATAATAATAATAATAATAATAATGGTATGGATTATATATTATGGTCCATAATTTATTAATTGATTTGTTTACTTATCAATATGAAACCATAACTCTATATATACCTAATTATATCATTTTAAAATTTTGATGAATTATGGTTCAAAACATATGTCTCTAGATATTATCTCAAGAATATATATAGGGTTTTATAAGAAATAAGAGAAGTGTTCATCATCCTCATCCCACTCATGATTAAGAGAACAAGAGAAACAATCTTAAAATCTAGAGGTTTGTTTATTGTAATCTAAGAAGAGAGACATAAGGTGATCAATACCGATGAACTAGTACTCAATGTTCTATTAGTAGAACTATAAGATTATGGATCATCTGTAGATATTGCTGGAGAGATTCTACTTTGGACACTATCCATGAAAAGACATTACAACTCAAATAGGGTTTTTGATTGATCAATATCATCATCAAAGAAGGAGTCCCAAGGATGAGGTAATTATTTATATTAACTTAATTATAAATTTAATGTGAAAAGATCCTCTGTACGTTCTTATATTTCTTTATTAAAATTTATTTTGTTATATTAGTTATATGTTCTAATTATTTGTTATGTTCTTATGGATTTTATGTTAGATATAATGGAAAACCATAATTGGGATTGGGCCTGACCAACTTATGATGTGCCCCAAACCTAATATGTTAGCTCTAATGATTCTTATGATTAAAATTTTGAATAAATATAAGTAATATGGTGGTATGTAATATTAACTCTAAATATTCATAGATTATATACGATTAGTTTGAGGATACATAAGAGGAACCTAAATTTTCAATAGATACATAAGATCTTTTTAAAAGTAATATAAGATTAAACTGATTTTCTCATGTTATATGTAAGATTAAACACTATGATTCTATAGTGTTCTTAATTAAATAAATATCAAGATTCTATGTGATGAGAAGTTATTTAATATGATAATGGTGATATGATTTAGAAGAATATTACAAAGTGAGCTGGAACATTTCCCTTCCAATTTTTTTTCATGTTAGTATACAGATGTAGAGAATGACATTGTGGAATCTATTAGAGTTCAAATGAAAGAAGAATATAAATGTTAAGGAAAATTAATTTATTTGTTGGATTATATTTGTTAATATCTTTGAAAGGGAGTTTTAATGATTCAAAAAATGAAGGATAAAACAACATTCAAGAAGATTAAAGTTGAAATATTTCTTATATATCATTTAAACTGTTTAGAAGATTAAAGATCAAAAAGTTGTGTTTTTATTGATTTTCTAAATTTGAATAATGAAAATATTTTCATGGTGATAATGAAAATTAAATATACATAAATGAGTCTAATAAAATATGTTATGAGAAAATATTGATAAGGATGCTGAAGATATGATGTTATTTTGTAAATCATATAAATATCAAAGTTGTTGAAACATGAGGGATTTTAATTTACAAGGTGTTGATAATTACTATGAGATATTAAATTTAAAATTAACATGATTACACTACCTACCAATTAATTATTGGTGTAGTATAGCTAATTTAAGCCTAAGGTCTAACCCATAGAGATAAATAAAAACTTTGATTTCAATAGATAAGACTACTACATAAAAAAAAGAACTAACTATCCTAAAAGGAACCAAGTGAGATGAATTTTCTACATGACGATCATGAAATAAAAAGTAAAAAATAGATGATGGTAGACATACAACTATCAAAATTCGGTCCTAGGGAATCCCTTGGTTTGATTAGACACTCTATACTCTCCTGACCTCTACTTTTATCATGGTCTGGTACTTTGAATTATTAAAGAGGTGGATAACCTGAAACCATATTTGGTCATAGAATATTAACTAACACAATTATCATGGTCGACGTTTAAATCTATAACTCACCCAAAAATCATTCTCATGCTCGAAGGAAATAATCATGATCTGGTAAATGAAAGTGATATGAATCATACTTTTAAAATCTAAAAAATGGCCATGAATGAAAATTTAAAGAAGGTATAATAGTAAAAAACGAGAATGAAAATTAATATGAAATAATAAAAATAATTACTTTATATAAATCATCCAACTTACTTCAAAAAATACAAAAAATAAACACTACCCTATCATTATATCCATTGTTGTTTTGAAGGAAAATAAATGAAAGAAATAACCTATTGACATATTAACAGCCTACTTAACAATATCTGATGGATACCAACAAGATATAACAATTTCAAGTGTGAAAAACAACCTAACTTTTATACATAGAAACTTCCAAATTAATTTTAATCATATAACCTCTATATTATGTCATATATCTACTTATCTTTCTCTACTTCAAGTCAACCTTAAATTTCCAAAATACAATTTATTATCCTTACGTGACACTACCTCTTAATTCCTCTTGAAATAAATCAGTAATTTATCTTGGAAAGAAGTCTAACCATATGAGTAATATAATTTATCTATAAATTCATTGAAAAAATACACATTACATCATTTAATTCACTCCACACTCACATATATTTCATGGACATGCATGATTTGTGAAACGACATCTTCAGATCATGGCATAGACTCTTCTAGTGTATTTCTCAAAAAATAAGAATATCATTTTATTGTATAGTCACAACATGAATCAATTTTTTATGGAATGAATATTTGATCATGTTTAGACCAATTATTTAACATTGTTGGACTAATTTTTTTAAAAAAACACTATATCACAGATGAACTACTCCATGCTCTTCACTATTCCTGCACGCATAACACATCCCAACCTTTATAGTGGATTTATTAGGCCTTATATAATATTGAAAGCAAATAATGGTGGACCTAGGATTAGAAGAGAGCCAAACAAGATCCAATGGTCCTTACCTTATGGTTATATTTTCCCATAGTGTGGTTTTTAGCTCACTATATGGTTTTTAGGTGGAAATAATGGGTTATTCTAGTGCACATGAGCCTCAACCCAATTAGTGAGGTCTCTCTAAGTTCTTCCATGAGACCCAAGTTCAAAACAATGCAGAGGCATGATTTGGGGGTTATTGTAGCAGTATTGTAGTAGGAACTATAACAGTTACTATATGAGGTACTGTTCGGGATAGTAGCAGCTAGAACTATTCAATTTGGGCCACTGGTTTGGGCTTGGAGTCCTTAAGGCCTTCAAGCCACCCAAGGCCTTTAGGTCAGTAAGGCTTTTGGGCCACCACATGTTCTTCGGGCCAGATCACGGCCTTCAGGGCCACTTGTTATATAGTTGTATAGAAAAATTATACAAGTAACCACTTTAGAGGTGGATAGAGCAGGACATATTCACCAGAGTAGGGGTAAATGGACATGGAAGAATGAGAGGGTATAGAAATTTCCATCATTACAGCACTTATTCACCTCTTCACATGGACATACCAGCTGAACAACCATGCAAAGATAGAGAGATGATCATGATTCAGATGCTGGGGGGGGGGGTTCAAGTATGATGTATAATTTCCTTAAGACCTACGGGTCCTGTAATGTCTCCAAGCCTAAGAGAAATGTAATTTATAAGCCTATAGGAGTTGTAAGGGTTACCCTCTATCCCTTTAATGAAGGGTTATCAGAAAAATAAATAAAAAATAAGGCCTTCACGCCATTCAGTCTGGTGGTCAATGTGGTGGGTAGTCGTCCAAACATGAAAGGATCTCCAATGGTTCTGTCTAGACATGGAATTTGTGATTGACTTGTCAAATGAGGATGTTTTAGTAAATAATGAATAGTTTACTACTTCTTATTATCCCACATAAAAGTTCTTCATGTGATGATGTATATTTATATATTATTCTCTCCCCAAAACTACTAATAAAGTCTTTTATGCACACACCAATGCTGGTAGACACCTCTCCTCTACTCATGTGGATGTGGACCCATACCAAATCTTGATTCTCTATGATCTACACACCTCTTAACCATGAACTATTGATTATTTCCATCCTAAATTGGATGTATTTTTCTCATATTGTGAATTTCAATTAGTCATTATTTTTGGTTGATAAAATATGTAAATTTCCTTTAGTAAAATTCTTCATCAAATTAATATATATCTATTTCTTATTCATATTTTACATTTTAACCATTTACTAACAATAATGTAATTAAAATAGTGAAAATAAGGAAATAATTACCAATCAAATCCTTAAAATTATTAAATTTCAATTAAAAATTATTTTTATGAAATATAGATATAACCCCCCCCCCCACACACACACATAGACATTTATTGTCATAATGTATTAAATCTCCACTAAAATTAAAAAAGAAGGCCGAAACAACCAATATTTAAATATCAAGGTAACAAAATTAAATAATAATCGACGGTGAAACCAAATTTTAAGCATCACATAGGAGATATATTTCTGAAACCTCATTTATATCAACTATGGTTTTTTAATATTACCCATTTGAAAATTATGGATCTTCTCTTAACATTCATTCACATATCTCAATTCATTATTACTATGAATTCCAATTTGTGAATTACCTCACATTAAAAAATATTTTATCATATCACTCAAGGTAACATTTAAAAGAAGTTATTATTATAACTCAATTACATGTTCCTTACCATAGGCTTGTAGAGGATGTAAAATATCAACCCCACAGAGACAAATATCAAAATTTGTTAAGAGAACTTTATAAAAAAGATAAAAAATCTCTAAGTATTTGGGTGGTACGAAATTTATGTGAAAACATAAAACTCAAAAAGTGAATTTAAATCAATGAATAATACATGATTTTCAAAATTAAAGCTTGATGAATTAATCATCTTCAAATGTGTATAATAAAACCCACTTAAAAAACTCAAATTTGGATCACAAATCATGAAAATTAAACATAATTAATGATATACCATCTTTTTTCCAATAATTATTTTTCAAAATAATGCAATTCAGTATTTCTCCATAACTTTTTTTCAATAATGATATTTTATTTATAGAGGTAAATAATAAAAAATATGTAATATAATATATGAATCTTCATCTAATTCCCAATGATATACCCTCATATCATCTCTTCAATGTGACACATCCCCTTCCACCATAAATAACATTTTCTCTATACTTTAATAAATGAATATAATGAAGGAATATTAAGAGGTGGGTGGAATGGATATGATTGGATTATAATGTGCCTATTCTTCAACAAGATCATTCAGAAATTTCTTAAGATAAAATAAAGATAAAAATTTTAGAGTTGTTATCAAGGATAAAGGATGAAAACCAAAATTCCACAATAATTTTAATTGTTATTTTGAATAATCATAACATTAAAATATGAAATATAAGTTCTAAAAGGTTTATATATCCCAATTATCTCTCAAGAAATGGGTATCACAATGAATATGAAAATTTTTATTAGAACCCTATAGAGAATGAGAAACAAATGATAAAATTAAATCACTCACGGAATAAATAATAACAACACACTAATCTATATGTGTTTAAAAATTTTAAATAATGAAACATATAATAAAAATTCATCTAAATAAATCAACTTTCTCCCAAAATCATGATTCCTTAAAATAAAACCCTCATAATTACTGACAGATAATTTGATATGTATATGAAAAATAATTTCATGACTAACAAAATTAAATCAAAGATTAATTCTATTAGGAATTTTGGAACTAATAAGTAAAGATCATCACTTATAATTTAAAATTTAATTATAGATATATTTAAAATTACCTTGTCTTATAATTATTTCAACATTAATGATGAGGTTGAATAATATTCCCACATCGTTATTTCATTATAGGATCCAAGGGTATAATACCTCTAGAAGTAGTCCAAACATGCTCCAAAATCATAGAACATTTTCATAGAACAATTGAGTTATAGCATAGGTCATTCTGATTATTTATGTTACCCATTGTTTACCGTAAGAAAAATCTATTTATAAATGAAATATTCTTTAGGTTATTTCAATGTTTTGAGAGAGTGGATAAGGATTTTTACCCATGTTCTTGAGCATGTTATAGAGAGGTTTCCCTCATGGGATTAGTGGAATTATCTCTAGGTTTTACATGCACAACAATTGGTTAACCATATAAAGTTATATAACCATGTATTTATAAAGATAGGTTATGGTTTGTAATTAAAAATTAGACCATATTAAATTCCTTATTTTTTATATAACCCTATGTATAATAATATATATATATATAATATTATTACGTTTCCATGACAAGTACCTATGGATAAATAAATATCATTTATTAAATTAATAGATTAATATTTATTTAAATGATATTTAATATTAAATTTCCCACTAGACCATTAAATTATGTTTATTTATCCTTCTCATTATTAAAAAAACATTAAATAATTACAATTTATTTAATAATTAGATATTACCATATTATTCATTGATAAATATAATAAATATTATATTCCCAAAATCGTACAAATACATATTTATTATTTTTTTACTTTATATATTTATTCTACTGAGTAGCTTTTGATTAAGTATTTTCAATTAAACAACCCCAATTTTTTTTAAACATAAAAAGGGAATAATATTTATTCTTACTTGTTAAATATAAAAATATAATTCAACTGGGATTGAGAATATACTTAATGTGTGATTATCTTGGCCTCTTTCATTGTGGAAATAATAAGAACTACATAAAGACCAAGGTTAACTTCTAGAAACATTTTAAGGCACCCATATATAATGAATTTAATTTCATAATGACATATAACCTTATATTAATTCTCACTACGGAATATAATTTTTTTTCATGATATATTTAATCAAGCCAGTTATATACTGGTGTCATTATCCATCATGCTCAATGTATCATTATTTTAATTTTGAAAAACAAACCTTACCATAAAAAATAGTATCCATGGGTCAATTAGGCCATTCCATTACCATCAAAGAGCCTGAGATATCAACTTCTATTGAATAATATAAGTGGAAAATACTTCCCCATTGTATTCATTAATGAAATATCAATGGCGACACAAACATTTTCTCCTATTTCACCACGAATATATTCAATCCCAATTTTTTGTCAATACATTAATGTACATGAGTCAAGATTTGAATTAATAGACATAAAAAAGTCTAAGGACCAATACACGCATCAACAAATAAAAATACCAATCACACAAATAGGTGTGGATTTCTTATTAGTGGGTCTTGTTATCACAATCTCATACAAGGAAGGGGGTACACTATAATAATGTTTCTCACATTAATATAAGTATCTATAGAATACATCTTATAACATTTTCTTCCAAAAAAATGATATCATCTAGCTATGTAACCTATATTTAAAAATGCATTCATGACACTTTTTTGTTCTTATCATAGTAGAAAACTGTTAAGACCTTTCCATGTTACAATTACTCTTAAAAAATTATCACTTTCTATGTCATATAGAATAATAATAATGATTTGATAAGAACATTATTAATATTCAAAACAATTAATATATGTGATCATAATAAACATAAAAGTAGGTTCCAGATCACTAACTCCTACATGCTCTAACATTAACTAGAGAAAATTGTTAAAAACCTTCATTTTTCTAGATATCGAATAATAATTGAGCTTATTATTTGATATCTATTTAGTAAAATGGTCATCCATGTTATTTTCCATAGAAAATCTGTTCACTGCAACTTCACCCCTTTCAGAAAAATCACCCAAGAGGTGATACTTCTAGATTATGTTGTTTTTCTATTGGGGTAACCTTGGATTATTTGAAACATCCACTACTTTAGTATTATCATAGTATAATGTGATGAAATATTTACTAAAAGGCACCACATCAAGATATAAGAAAAATTGGAGAATCAAAATAGCTTTTTTGGCTACATTAGAAGCTGTTGTATACTCGAAATCCACTATATATTCGACAAAAACTAGCTGCTTTGAACTCTTCCATCTCATAGATCATCCATTGAGCCTGAAAATATATCATAATTACAACTTTAGATCATTCAAATATAGATGAAACCTAGATTATGTATATCCCATGATGACTAGCTTCCCATATCCTCTATATACCGGGAACATACCCTTAATATGCCTTAGGTTATTACAAATAGCCTTAAAAAACATCAATATTGTTCACCTGGATCAACTTAATATCATCCTACCATAATCAAATCATAGGATACATTAATCCTAGTATATAATATGGAATACATGATTGATCTTATTTCCTAATAATATGAAATCAATCTCATTCTCTAGCTTTCTTATTGCATTTGAAGACACATTTTCTATAAAAGGTCCCCTCTTGAATTTCTCTATAATAAATCTCTTTAGTATCTTATTAATGTATATACTTTGACTTCGTCCATGTTTCCAATTTGATCTATCATGAATTATCTTGATCCCAAGAATTTAGGATACTTTATCTATGTCCTTTGTGGAGAAGAAAATGTTCAACCAATCATAAACTAACCACAAGATAGGTATGTCATTTTTAATAAGTAATATGTTCTCGATATATACTATTAGTATAAAACTATACACCCACTAAACCAATTATAAACACATGGCCCAAATTCACTCTAAATGAAACTAAATTCTCTTAAAGAATTATTAAAATGAATGTTTAATAACCCAAATGCTTGCTTCAATCCATAAATTAATATCTAGAACTTACATACCAAGTGTCACATACACTTTTGGTTGTGTCTTATAAATATCTTCTCGATGGACCCCATTAAGGAAATATGTTTTGAAAACCATCATTCAAATATCATAGTCATGGAAATATTCTACAACAAGTATAATTCTCATGTATTTAAACATGGATACTATAGAAAATGTTTCATTATATTCAAATCATTTATGTTGTTTAAACCCTTTATCCACTATCCATGCTTTATAGGTATTCAATTTATTTTCCATGTCTAATTTTTACTTGAATACACATTTTCACCCTATGATATTTATATCAACTAGAAGATCAATTAGAAAAAAAAACATGGTTATGATACATGGTATTTGTCTCAAAATTATGGTAATCTTTCCATTTTTCATCTTTTGAGCTCCATACTACCTCTTTATAGGAAAGAGGATAGCCATTATAAATAAATAATGAGTTATCATCTTTAGTGACTAGAAAAACATATCAAACTATTTCTTTAATCTATCTTGTAATCCTATACTATACTTTATATCAAAAATAAAATCCTCCACCGAGACCTACGTAATATACTCATGTACCAACTATATATATATTGATCATCAAATTCATTGAAGTTAATCTTTCTCCCACCATCCTTCATGAGGAAATTATCCCTATCAGTAAAAATATCTTCTCATAAAACAATTAACTTATTTTGTAAGAGTTTATATATATAATATCACCTCATTTTTATTAGATACCCTATAAAGATATAATTTATACCCTAAAGTTGTAGTTTGTATCATAAGTTCTTCTTAAGAGACTCCTCACAAACCCATGTATTATTATGTGAAAAAGGGTTCTTTTCACTCCATAACTTAAATAGAATGCCATTTCCACTTTAATGGGTACACAGTTTAGTGTGTATGATATTGTGTATAATTAATATCCCTAAAAGGATAATGGAATATCCACATGAATTATCATCAAAATAACCATGTCATGAAAGGTTATGTTCCTCCATTCACTAACATCATTCCATTATGTATTATAAGGTGGATTGAGTTGATATATTATCCCAAAATATCATGGAACATCAATAAACTCTTTTTTAAGATACTCACCACCTAGATCAGATAAAATATTCTTTATCTTCTTAAAAAGTTGATAATCTTCTTCATTTTTGAATTATTTGAATTTATTATAGGACATATAATTATAACTCATCAAATAAATATAACCATATATACTCAAGTAATCAGTAAAATTTATAATGTAATAATACTCACATATAACTTCAATTAGAAAAGGTCCACACACAAAATTTTGAAAAAATTTCAAAGGCTTTGGGTCCCGTTCACCCTATCAACCAAATGGTGGTTTATTACTATTTCCTTGTAAATAATCATTACATATTTCAAGTGGCTTTAGCTCTAAATAGTCAAGACATCATTCTTGATAGAGCTTTGTCTGACATTTCTCATTTATGTGAACAAAATAGTGATGAAGAAAACAAGGTGTTAAATGACTCATATAAAATCAATTTGTTATCAATTTCCAATACATATAAATAAAAATTCAATATATAAATACTATTCTTTAAATTCATTTTAATATAATATATGTTGTCTTTTTAAATGAAACAAATACAATTTTCAAACTTGAATGAAAAACCATATGTATCTAAATAGGATGCATAATTTTTCTCATAGTAGCTGTTGTAACATAATAAAAATATTTTAAAACTAAAATCATTCAAATTAGAAAAATAATATGTTAGTCTCCTATATCCAAATAAATAAGTCTCACTTCATTTAAAGTTTGACGATACACCTCTCCTATATAAATCTTCTAGAATCTACTTGTTCTTGAATATAAATACATATATGAGAACCAAAATCTATATCAAATACATAATGTGTATATATTGAAGGATTTTTTTTGATAATTAACACACCTAAATCTTACCCTTGTTTCTTTTACTAGGTTAAATCAATCTGGTGGACTATATTTCCACACGAAAAACATACCACATTTTGTTCCTCTACATTCTATTAGATCTTCTTATTCTTGGAAGGAAGCTGAGCATGATCATTCAACTTGGAATGAGTCTTGGGGACCTTTTCTATGTTTTTAATATTATTATTCACTATAATTACAAAAAACTTTTCACACCCATATATTTTTAACATAGTTAATTAAATCAATATGTTTTAAAAGATTCTTCTCACTATTTCTTATATTATAATTCCCAATGAAATTAGAGAATATATTAGGTAGTGAGGATAAAAAGAGAGATGTGTGAAACTTATTAGGGATTTTAAAGATTAATATTTCTAAGAACTTTATATATCCAATCATATTGAGTACAAGAGGCTTAGGTGGGGCCAAATCTCCAAGAATGAATGTGAATTATGCAACAGAGATATCATATCTCTCTTTTATCCCCTTATTATAATAAAGACCATGAAGGTGAGACATTATAATATATAAATACATATCCTATTATTGCTTTATAATATAATTTAACATGTAAAATAGCATAAAAATCATAAATATGTGGAATCATCCACATGTTCCAGGTAGAGAGATACATCTTCATCACTTGCCTCTTACGAAGAGAAGTAAGAATTAATGTTTTTAGAATATATAATTTCTGGTTGTAGAATAGTGTAATATGAATGTACCTATACCATTCATGAAACTTAGAGACAGTGAGAAGAATATCCTTCTATATTATGTATTAGAGTGATATAGTCAACGTCACGTGGCTTTCCATTTCTATAATAAACAATAAAATAATTTTAGTACATTATCTGGATTTCAAAATTATATAATAAAAATTAAATTTATTAATCTCACACTATTTTAAAAAAACCAATACCTTTCACTATTTGTTTCATTATATGTTATCACATGTATATTATAGTGGAAATGTTATATATTTCCCTTATCATAACCTAGACATGGACCAGAAAAGTTTTTAAATTGTTTTAGGTAGGTGTAACTTATAGAAATTATTAACTAAAAACTCCTTGATATATTGAGTGGAATACCCAATCATAACATCATGAATAATGATTTATTTAACTCTTTCCTATTATTTACACTAATTCTTACTTGGGTAATCATACCTTGATGTGATATAACATTAAGTTAACCCCAAACTTAAATTAAAATTACCTAATAATTAAATCCACCCTGACTTGGGCTGGTTAATCACTTTAAACTATGGTTAAATTTTAAGATAATTAGTGTAAGGATATAAAAAATTAAAAAAATTTTGATGGATTTTAACCTTTATGTGGAAATTTATAATTTTATCTTATGACATATTTGTTTATATTAAGTGGATTTTACTTATGTGAATAACCATGTTTAAGAAAAAATGTATGCATAACCCAATTTATTTTAATTCCATATGACATACTAGTGAATTCATTGATTTAAGTGATTATGAAAAATAATACATAGATAAATTAACCATGAAACTTTAATATTTTAAAATAAAAAATTAGGTTTGATCATGAGCTTCTATAATGGTCAATTTTTTTGTTACCTAGCTAGGAAACAAAAGTATATGGGATGAGGATTTAGAAAATTTTTCACCAAAATGATGTAAAAACAATATATCCAGTGATGTGTAACCTAGTAAAAGTATTAGGATCTCATGTGAAATAATTTGAGCTCAAAAATTAAATAAAACTATTACCGTATTTGAATTAAAGGGGTGTTTGACAATCACATTTCATCAGAGACCGTTGATTTAAGGAACCAACATTGGATCCCTTTATTTCATCCACACATGTTTTGATAGTCTATAGAAACCTTGAACATTGATACCTTGGTGATATCACATATATTAAATGAAGCCTTAAAATTCCTAATGATCACCACAATGTCAATCCTTTAATCCATTAAAAATAACAAGGATTGATAGCTTGGATCGACACTTTCTCTCTCTATAATGTGGGATAGATGAGAGTGGTGCTATAAAATTCAAGTGATGAATAGTAAAACAAATGAGATCAACCTATTACATATACAGTGAGGTATAAAATACAAAAAATGGATCCCTATACCCCATACATGCATTACCCACTAAATAACCCATAAACGACATGTTATCACAAACCAATTATGTCATAAAAATTATTTATATTTTATCACATACTTGTAATGAAATAAATGTATTACATGTTAAAAGTGAGTAATTAATTTGATCTATTATTCCCATATATAATAAAAAATCTTGAATATTAAAATAATATAAATTCGTTAAATATTTTCCAACTAATTCCATTAAATACTAGAAAATATATTAATTAAATAAACAAATTTAACTTTAATTATTATATAAAATAATAATTATGAATTTATTTATTCCTTGTAAATCTATTATACTCAAACATCTCCTATATGCCTTAATGGGTCCCACAATGTCCTATTCTCATATTCATTATTATTAGGTTAGACTTTTGATTATTATAAGTGTGTGACCCCTTATCCCATTACCTCAATAGTAGTGAGTACTACTCACAGACCCGAAGAAGAGTCTAGAAACCCATCAATAACCCTAAGGAGATAAGGTATAATCATAGCAATGAAAACCTCCTATAAATACAAGAAATTTAGTATAATCACTTTGTCTCATGATATATCATTAAGAATGATTCACACTTTATGTCATCATCCTTTTAGGCTTTAGTATTCAATAACCTTACTGACTAAAAATTATATTTTTTATTTTAAAATAAATTTAAAGGAAAAAGTGGGAAACCTCATATGTTTCAACCAAAAAACATCAGACACTAGAGTAAATAAATAAATCAATTAAGGAAGGCTTGAAAATATTTGAATCAATCTCCCTATATAATTTTCAATTATGATTAATTACCTTTATATCTAGATAATCCTTGGTAAGGTATTCAAAATGATATCCCATCTTGTCCCATGTTTAGATTAAATCCCCCATATTTATCTTCATTTAGTTTAACCCTAATTTAAAAATTAGATCTTACTTGTTGAAACACTCACAATGATCCTTATTTATGTGCACTAAAATATATTACTTTTCCATTCTATCCAAATCCTTTGGATAAGAAAAAAATATCAAATACTCCTCTGACATTTCTTCCTTAGAGTGAAGGAGAAGCTCCCAAGACTTTACTTTTTTCTCAAATCCCTTATTTGCTTCCCACTATGTGGTAGACCTATGATTAAATGGAGTATCTTCTACTATATCCTTCCTAAATATCATTCCTTGAGGTATAATCATAGTATCATCCACATCTAGATTACCTCCCTGCATCTGAGGCATATCTTTCACCTTATCACCCACCTTCTCTATATCTTGTTCCTTAGAATCACCACCTTTGGCCATTATTATTTCACTCAGATGATTTAAACTATTCTTCTACACTTGATCATTCTCAGTGGGATTATAATCCAAGGCCTAGGACATATATTTTTAATCTGACATTATCTTCGTTAGTTTAGGTATGTGCTAGTAGTCTTTTGTGCCCTTTACATGTTTCCTCTTGAACATGATGAAACTCCCTAAATACCTATTTTCCTTTTTCCCATTCTTTATCCTTAGGTTACGAAGACCTATATCATGTCTTCTATAAGAAATATCATTTGAGAGCTGTCCTGAGATATACCCCTTGACTCTTCCCTAGTGAATCATTTCTCATCTTGAACCTGCCCAAGGCCTTTAATTCCCAAACATTCAAATCGGTTAACATGATTAATATATTATAATGTCATTCTCATATTTGGTCGGACCATTTCATTCACCCAACCCCCTTATAGTGAGACATAAATTGAATTATTTTTGACCCTTTTATCCAAATGCAACCCCCTATCTTCACATATGACCTCCTTTTATGAAGTTCATTATCCAAGATGGCCAACTTCTGCATTGTATGGGGCCTTTACAATATTGATATTTTGTTCCATGGGATCATTTTTACACACACCATAAATTTTCCCTAACCACAAAAGATCCTTTACTATCTAATTACATTAATCCAAATCACTTCTCAACCGATCAAAGATGTTCGCCACACTTAAATTAGAGTTTAATGGTCCTGCCTGTAAACCCCCAGGTAAATAAAGAGTATTACATTTTCAGATTTATCCATATTTGTGAATAAAATATTAATATAACTTTAATGGGGCCGCTATGCTCGTTGGCGTACCCAACACGCAATAACGAGTTTCTTGGGAATCTTACGTTGCACTCTAATAATAAAATAATATTACTTTAAATGGTAGTTAACGCCTAGCCGTTGTAATGGCGGGAATGAACAGAACTAACTACAAACTGATTATATATTTTTGTCAAATTTTTTACTCTTTACAATAAATGTTAGAGTATTAAAAATGCGAATGAATCCAATTTTAAGCGTAAACTTTCTAATATTCTTTAAAGGGTCGATTACCCGCCTTTTGATGGTGAACCTCTTTTAAATCCACTTTTGACAATTTTATATGTTATATTTGAAAAAATAAAATTCTTCTTCAGAATCGGGACATCAACATTTAATTTTTGTAAATTTTTGGTATTTTTCCGATAAAGTTTATTTTATTAATGAATAGTGAAAAATGTTGTATTTTAATTCAAAACCTCTTTTTAATCTAATTTATTTATATGATTATATTATATTGTGAATTGGATTTAAAATTAAATTAGAATATATTTTTACCATTTAATTCAATTGTGGTCATTGGAATTAATTTCACTTTGAAATTGGACTTAAACTAGTGTCAATCTTTTGATACATTTTGTTTCATAAAAACACGCTATTTGTTTTGACAGTGGGAATTAATTATTAAATTAATTAATGAAACTAATATGTTTTTAATTTCGTAAAATAGACATCATTTTTGAATTTGGAATATCAAATATAGATTAGGGTGAATTTTTGGTAATTTTCTGAAAAACATCAATTTTTGATGAATAGTGAAACCACTAAGTGGTACTTATAAAAACTGATTTTCCATTTAAATGAAATTTTGCCACAATTGTGTTTTGAATTTAAAAAATCCACCATACATGGTTGTCATTAAGAAGTAAAATGTGGTTCAATGGGATTAAAATAATTTTTTGGTGAATAGTAACTTTTATGTTTTTAATCGCGATTAGAGGTAATTAGTGTGGTTTAAGGTAAGAATAATGTTTTAATAAATTGAAATGACCTAGACACATGTACTACCCTCATTGGATGAGTCATGGGCAACCATGAAAATCCATGGGTCAACTTGGGGACCCCATGGAGCCACTTTGGTTGGGGAATGACATAAATAACTTTTTATTTAATGATAAAGTAAAAATGACAAAAACATGTGTTGTTTTACTATAACAATTTTTAAATGGGTCTATACAAGTCATATTTTTGACTATAAATATTAATTATAAAGATAAAAAGATTTACTACATCATGATAGTTTGTTATAATTTTTAGAAATTAAATATGTTAAAATATTTATGACATCATGATGATGCAGCGATTACCTCATTAATAATGGATTTAAATAAAATGAAAAGATAATGTAAAATCTATGACCTACACATATCCAAAACCTATTGGATGGGTATATTTAGAACCCTTATCACCTTATCGTCGAAACACATCAATGTGGGACCTTTAAAATCCGAAAATCATATGAAAATAAAGTAACCTTTTATCACTTTCCAAGAGTGCCCCTCCTCTCCTCTTATAAAAGGCCCCCACCTCTACCTCCTTAACCACACTTACAATGCCTTTGGCTCAGCCAAAAACATCCCATTTTGCCTCTCCACATCCATATCTTACTCTTAGAAGTCTCACTATAGGCAGAAGTCTTCCCAAGGAAGCCTTTGCGCTCAAATCAAAAAGAGTTACCCGATTTAATGGTAGTGTCTTCTTTTGTGTTCTTTTGTTTTATTTTGCTTCTCCAACCCCCTAAACTCTTTTTATTCATTTATTTTGTAACAACTCTAGTATCCCAAATATACCAGGATATTTTTTATAAAAATTATTAGAGCTACACTTCCACACACTTTCATCTAATGGTTAAAGAACATACTGTTTCTGTGGATGGAGAATTTCTGCCTCACGAAATAATGATTGTTCAACACTCATATAACACCTTCAAAGGTGGCCATTAAGATGTCAATATATTTACATATGATATATAATATGTTTATGTTTTACTTCAGCTTCTGTATTTTTCATTTAAGGTATACCTTTATGGTTTCCATTATGGGTAAACACGATATCTTCATTTTAGGAAGTGCAGACTACCGCCCCCTCAAAGTGATTTGATTCGTTAATTCCATACGTGGGACGTATAAAGGATGGATTTAAAATTATTATGTTATAATGGAATTATAATATACCTTTATATCAATATTATTTTCTTTTCATTAAATTATGATATTGAAATGAATGTAGCGTTCATGCGTACGTACGGCTTACCGTCTCCATGAACGGTGCATTTCATTTCTTACCTCTAAATGATTATGTAATATTATGAATACATGAATATTCTGGATATATATGATATATATGATATCTACATCATGAATAAAATTCTGTATATAATGGATATTTTACCACATGAACTACTTGTAATTATAAAGAGTTTATTTTTGACTCAAATACCAATGAACGTTAAATGACCATTATTAACTTAAATAATAACATAGTGTTCATAACATGGTAATAAGTAATATAAAAGGAATAATTAAATTGAAAAAGGTTCTTAAGGAAGTAGAAATTAACTCAAGTTTATTATTCAGGAGATTAAAGAATGATCGAGTCAGGTCGGACCCGAGGTAAGGGATCCAACCTCTCTCTTTCTTTTTAAGTACACTCTTTTATGTCATTCCTTTTAAGATCATCTTTCTTATTATTGATATGTTCTTTTATTTTATTCCTACTGTACATTTTATGTTCATATTATTAGAGACCCTATTTTCTCTCATAAATCCATTTTGGAAGTTTTAAGTGGTGCTGTTAGGCTGCTGAGTTTTCGAAAGGGATTTTTCATCTCACTTTTATTCATGTGACATTTATGCTATTTTTGCCACTATTTCCATTGAGTGGTGTATGTACTACCCATTATTATAAAGTATGTGTAGTATAATTTCATTTATGGGTATTTACATCTTCATGGTATGGCCCTTCTTCCATGGGGTGTACGTTTCGAAAGTTACCCAACTCGGTAAGGGAACCTTTCACCCTCCTCTTTTTAAAATACTTATTTTGTTATGTATTTTAATTCACATACTACTGTGTTGGGATATGTTCTTATATATCCTTATTGATGTAAATTTTATGACTAAGTGATGAGATACCCTTTTTATCTCTCATAAACTCTTTTCTGAATTTTGAAGTGACGTTGTTAGGCTGTCGAATTCTTTCAAGGGAACTTCTTAACCCAATTTTGATTCTTTGGGATAAACTTGTACACCTTGAATATGTCGTTCTATGATTATGTGTGAATGTCCTCTGATTGTTATACACATAATACCCGCTTATATTTCGTGTATTTATTTTTCAAACATAATTATGTAACTGATTTATCCTTAATCCAATGATACCGTGTTTGTATGGGACTTCGTCTCAATCTCCTTTCATTAAGGCGTATTTTGTTTTATACACAACTTTATTTTATACGGTGTATAAACCCCTTTGACTTTTACGTTTATTCAAAAGGAATATTTTTTATATGAAACGTTTACTAAATGACAAAAGGAAATGTTTTTGTCATATGTATGCGGCGACAACGACTTCTCCACCGCCGTGACCATTATTTGAATTTTGGCTTCCTCTACAATCCATACCCTCTTATTAAAACAAAAATATATACCATGTTTTACTTTTATTTTATTTTGGTATTGAAAATGGTTTTCATAATGTTTTTATATCAATTTTTTGTATTGATATCTTGTTATTGAAAGGTGGAAATGTTATGTTTCCTTTATGCATGTTTTATGCGATAAGATTATGTTATGGTTCTTGGGAATTGTTATGAAGATGGGTCGTTCCGTGATAAACTAAGGGCGGGTGAGCCCGATATAGCTCTCCAATGCATTGGGTAACGCGAAGGATTGATACTTTAAGGTTTTCTGAAGAGATTTAGGGAATATACTGTGGTGGGTATTCCAAACGTAACCAAGAGGGTTACTCCCTACGTAAGAATGTTATGAATGACTCAAGTTACCTTTTATGTCTTATGATTTCTATGACTTATTCATGATTTAATGAGGTATGTTAAAGTTCTTATGGTTCATGGGTAATGTATGATTTCATTCTTATGTATATATGTACTCATGTTTCCTTTCCGTACTTTTTATAACCCTTACTGAGCTTTTTATGATCATCCCATGTTTTTTTTGAAATGTTTTCACAGGACATAAAGTTGAATAGGGGTCAAGGATGGGATCAAAGAAATGTCAGGCTATATAAAACAAGGAATAGACATGACCCTTTTGTTCAAGAGTTTTTATTTTGTGGAAAAAAATGGAATCTAGGTAGATGTGTCTACTTTGTAATCTTTGAGATGTAATAGATATGTCCTAATTTTCTAAAACTCTAAACCTGAAAGGATCCTTAATGTGTAATCTTGTAATAACTCAAGATTAAGTAATGTTTAAGGCTGGGGCCTTATAGTTGGTATCAGAGGTCGGTTTAGATAACTTTAGAGGTTAGGGTATTGTCTAAGCATAAGTGACATTACCATAATGGTTAGGATATCAGAAAGTTTCCTAGTTTTAGGTAAAGTGAATGAGTAAGTATATCTTAGTGTTTATATTACTCTATAGTACATGAAGTTTCTGTTGATATAATGACACTGACCTTTTTTGTTTTAGTAAATGGCTGGACCTAGCAGGCACCAAAGTAATAGTGGATGTGGAAGAAACTTTGACAGTTTTTTGAGCGAGCAACTGAATGATATGGGAGCTGCAATGAGAACTCTTGTGTTTATCCTCAACCAACTATCTGGAGTCATTATTGACCACATAAAACTTGGTGTTTTCTCTAAGGAATCATATATGTGAGAAATAATTCCCTACGAAAATACAGGTAACAATCATAAAGGTAAGTGTGTTCAAAAACCTATGTGTCAAAGATGTGGAATGAAACACCTTGGAAAATTTTTCAAAGGGATAGAAATATGATATAGATGTGGAAATGAAGTTCATAAAACAAGAACGTGCCCTGGAAAAAGGATGCATCCAGTTGACTCGAGGAAAGGGAAAGATGTTCTTTCTGATGGATCAATTGAATGTTTTAAATGTGGTGTGTATGGTCATTATGCAAACACATTTCATATGAAGAAGTTTGGTGAATGGGATCACCAAGATCGCACAAATACTCGTTTACCAATACCTGATTCCATTCCGATTGAGGATGAAGAAACTAAAAATGACCAATCAAAGGAATGAATTATTTCTTAACTTTTGTTTTCTTATTTTGGAATCATAGGATTTGATTCATGATTTTGTTTGTAGGGAAGAAGTATTTCAGAATAAGTTGGAAAGGAATTGTTAATATATCATGAAGAATGTTGAATGAGTAAGAAGTCAACATATAAGGGCTTCAAGAGTTATGGTGAAATTCATAAGAGTATTAAGTCTCTTTTGATGATGGGGATACATTAGAAGACTTTTTATAGTATGTGTAACCCTGATGTTTTATATATGAAAATTGTATTCAAGGAATAGTTATCTATTCTTTTGTGGACATAGTTATAAAGAACCATTTGGGTTTATATGATCCCTACTTTTGAGGTAATTATGGGTTACTATATGTTATGATGGAAGTGAAAGGCATGAGATAAAATTGAAGTTATATTATGTTATGGTTATTTTTGATGATTTTATCTCTTTTTGTGGAATGATTTGATAATTATATAGTTTTGGAAAAAGGACAACACACAAACCGTGTGACAACCCGTCGCGTCGGACAAAGCTGCGGGAATCGAACTCACAACCAAAGTGCAACTGGTATTTATCGCCTACCACTGGACTACGTGAAGTCCCTGGTTAGTATGACTTATTCTTTTTAGTTAGGTGACTTTATGAATTAATATTAAGTTGATTCTAGGTTATTTATGAAAATTAATAACCTATCACGGAGGATATGTGATTAGGTTAATTAATTTTCAATACGAGACTTTAGGAGCAACTAATGTTGTTTGGAGATACATGTTACGATTTAACTTGGAAGACTATGTGACTAAATCCTTAAAATATTTGGGTTTCAATCTTAGTTTGGTTTACTTTGAAGAATTTTATGGTCAAATTGATTATCGAATGGTCCTCGTTGAACTCTGGGTTTTGTTGGACAAATTTTGGAGATTAAGAATAGATTTTCTTTTTATAAAGGGTTATCCTTTTCTGGATTATCTAATATTGTACTTACATTTTTGGTTTTGGTTTTGGTTAAGGTCTAAAGATATGGGAAGTATATAGTTCTCTTTTGTGGATTATGTGATTCTCTAGAAGTTGATTATAGTACTCTTAATGCGAACAAGTCTTCCTAAATACTCATCTTTTGGAGAAAATACGAGTTTGATTAAGGAATCTAGTAAAAGTTGAAAGTCTACATGACAAGAAAGTATGTTTCATTATGATTTAGTTAAGCTCAAAAATAAATTCCTCAATGAAAAGTAACTTAAAACAAAAATGTTGTCTATTAACTTTTCCTACAAGTGAATCGAATATCGTTTAACCCATCACAAGTTTGTGATTTTCTTATTGTTAACTTTCTCCTAGACATGTTTACTATCACTCTCCATCAGAACATGACCGTTTCTTTTTTCCTCCATGTCAATATTTTCTTACTTGGAATCCTAGTATGGGTTAACTCGGGTGACCTTTTTACTTATCTTTCTTTATTTTAAATTGATTGTTTCACTGACTCTTGTTCCAATGTGGGATTTTCAATGAAGTTTCCAAGCCCAATTTTAAAATTGCGAGGATGCAATTCCAAAAAGGGGGGAAGGATGTAACACCCCAGGTAAATAAAAAGTATTACATTTTCACATTTATCTGTATTTGTGAATAAAATATTAATATAACTTTAATGGGGACACTATGCTTGATGGCGTACCCAACAAGCAACAACGAGTTTCTTGGGAATCTTACGTTGCACTCTAATAATAAAATAATATTATTTTAAATGGTAGTTAACACCTAGCTATTGAAATGGCAGGAATGAACAGAACTAACTACAAAACTATTATATATGTTTGTCAAATTTTTTACTATTTACAATAATGTTTAGAGTATTAAAAATGCGAATTAATCCAATTTTAAGCGTAAACTTTCTAATATTCTTTAAATGTTTGATTAACTGCCTTTTGATGGTGAACCTCTTTTAAATTCACTTTTTGACAATTTTATGTGTTATATTTGAAAAAATAAAATTCTGCTTTAGAATCAGGACATCAAAATTTACTTTGTGTAAAGTTTTGGTATTTTTTCGATAAAGTTCATTTATTTAATGAATAGTGAACAATGTTGTATTTTAATTCAAAACCACTTTTTAATCTAATTTATTTATATGATTAGATTATCTTCTGAATTGGTTATAAAGTGAAATTAGAATATATTTTTACCATTTAATTCAATAGTGGTCGTTGGAATTAATTTCACTTTGAAATTGGACTTAAACTAGTGTCAATCATTTGATACATTTTGTTTCATAAAAACATGCTATTTGTTTTGACAGCGGGAATTAATTATTAAATTAATTAATGCAACTAATATGTTTTTAATTTTGTATAATAGACATAATTTTTGAATTTGGAATATAAAATATAGATTTGGGTGAATTTTTGGTAATTTTCTGAAAAACTTCAATTTTTGATAAATAGTGAAACCACTAAGTGGTAGTTATAAAAACTGATTTTCCATTTAAATGAAATTTTTCCACCATTGTGTTTTGAATTTTAAAAAATCCGTCATACATGGTTGTCATTAAGAAGTAAAATGTGGTTCAATATGATTAAAATAATTTTTTGGTCAATAGTAACTTTTATGTTTTTAACCGCGATTGAGGTAATTAGTGTGGTTTAAGGTAAGAATAATGTTTTAATAAATTGAAATGACCTAGACACATGTCCTACCCTCATTATATGAGTCATGGGAGACCAAAACAATACATGGGTCAACTTGGGGACCCCATGGAGCCACATTGGTTGGGAAATGACATAAATAACTTTTTATTTAATGTTAAAGTAAAAATGACACAAACATGAGTTGTTTTACTATAACAATTTTTAAATGGGTCTATACAAGTCAGAATTTTGACTATAAATATTCATTAGAATGATAAAACGATTACCTAAATCATGATAGTTTTTTTATAATTTTTAGACATTAAATATGTTAAATTATTTATGACATCATGATGATGCAGCGATTACCTCATTAATAAAGGATTTAAATAAAATGAAAAGATAATGTAAAATCTATAACCAACACATATCCAAAACCTATTGGACGGGTATATTTAGAATCCTTATCACCTTATCCTCTAAACACATCAATTTGGGACCTTTAAAATCTGAAAATATTTTGAAAATAAAGTAACCTTTTATCCCTTTCCAAGAGTGCCCCTCCTCTCCTCTTATAAAAGGCCCCCACCTCTACCTCCTTACCCACACATCCAAAGCCTTTGGCTCGGCAAAACCCTGCCCATTTTTCCCCTACAAATCCCTATATTACTCTTAGAAGCCCCAATTTAGGCAGAAGTTTTCCCAAGGAAGCCTTTGAGCTCAAATCAAAAAGAGTTACCCGATTTAAAGGTAGTGTCTTCTCTTGTGTTATTTTGTTTTATTTTGCTTATCCAACCCCCTAAACTCTTTTTATTCATTTATTTTGTAACAAATCTAGTATCATAAATATACTAGGATGTTTTTATAAAATGGATTCAAGCTACACTTGCACACACCTTCATCTAATGGTTAAAGAACATACTGTTTCTGTGGATGGCGAATTTCTGCCTCACGAAACGATGATTTTTCAACACTCATATAACACCTTCAAAGGTGGCCATTAAGATGTCACTATTTATAAATATGATATATAATATGTTTATTATTTACTTAAGCTTCTGTATTTTTCATTTAAGGCATACCTTTATGGTTTCCATTATGGGTAAACACGATATCTTCATTTTAGGAAGTGCGGACTACAACCCCCTCAAAGTGATTGGATTCGTTAATGCCATACGTGGGACGTATAAAGGATGGAATTAAAATTATTATGTTATACTGGAATTATAATATTCCTTTATATCATTATTATTTTCTTTCCATTAATGTATGAGATTGAAATGAAAGTAGTGTTCATGCTTACGTACGGCTTACCGTCTCCATGAACGGTGCATTTCATTTCATACCTCTAATTGATTATGTAATATTATAAATACATGAATATACTGGATATATATGATATATATGATATCTACATCATGAATAAAATTCTGGATATAATGGATATTTTACCACATGAACAACTTGTAATTATAAAGAGTTTATTTTTGACTCAAATACCAAGGATCGTTACATGACCGTTATTAACTTAAATAATAACATAGTGTTCATAACATGGTAATAAGTGATATAAAAGGAATAATGAACTTTAAAAAGGTTCTTATGGAAGTAGAAATTAACTCAAGTTTATTATTCAGGAGATTAAAGAACGACCGAGTCAAGTCGGACCCGAGAAAGGGATCCAACCTCTCTCTTTCTTTTTAAATACACTCTTTTAGGTCATTCCTTTTAAGCTCATGTTTCTTATGATTGGGATGTTATTTTATATTACTCCTACTGTATTTTTTTTGTTCATATGATTAGAGACCCTATTTTATCTCATCAATCCATTTTGGAAGTTTTAAGTGGCGCTGTTAGGCTGCCAAGTTTTCGAAAGGGATTTTTCATCTCACTTTTATTCCTATGACATTTATGCTACGTTTTCCACTATTTCCATTGAGTGGTGTATGTACTACCCATTATTATACAGTTTGTGTAGTATAATTTCATTTATGGGTATTTACATCGTCATGGTATGACCCTTCTTCATCAGGGTGTACATTTCGAACGTTACCCAACTCGGTAAGGGAACCTTTCACCCTCCTCTTTTTAAAAGACTTATTTTGTTATGTATTTTAACTGACATACTATTATGTTGGGATATGTTATTATATATCATTATTGATGTAAATTTTATGACCAAGTGATGAGATACCCTTTTTATCTCTCATCAACTCTTTTTCTGAATTTTGAAGTGACACTGTTAGGCTGTCGAATTCTTGCATGGGAACTTCTTAACCCAATTTGGATTCTTTGGGATAAACTTGTACACCTTCAATATGTCATTCTATGATTATGTGTGAATGTACTCTGATTATTATACACTTAATACCCACTTATATTTCATGTATTTATTTGTCACACATAATTATGTAACTAATTTATCCTTAATATAAGGATATCGTCTTTGTATGGGACATTGTCTCAATCTCCTTTCATTGAGACATATTTTGTTTTATACATAACTTTCTTTTATACGGTGTATAAACCCCTTTGACTTTTACATTTATTCAAAAGGAATCTTTTTTATATGAAGCATTTACTAAATGACAAAAGGGAATGTTTTTGTCATACGTATGCGGCGACAATGACTTCTCCGCCGCCGTGACCATTATTTGAATTTCTTCTTCCTCTACAAGCCATACCCTCTTTTTAAAAGAAAAATAAATACAATGTTTTACTTTTCTTTTATTTTGGTATTGAAAATGGTTTTCATAATGTTTCTATATCAATGTGTTGTATTGATATCTTGTTATTAAAGGGTGGAAATTTTATGTTTCCTTTATTCATGTTTTATGCGATAAGATTATGTTATGGTTCTTGGGAATTGTAATGAAGATGGGTGGTTCCATGATAAGCTAAGGGCGGGTGAGCTTGATATAGCTCTCCAATGCATTGGGTAACGCGAAGGAGTGAAATGTTAAGGTTTCTCCGAAGAGATTTAGGGAATATACTGTGGTGGGTATTCCAAACGTAACCAAGAGGGTTACTCCCTATGTAAGAATGTAATGAATGCATCAAGTTACCTATTATGTCTTATGATTTCTATGACTTATTCATGATTTTATGTGGTATGTTAAAGTGCTTATGCTTTATGGGTAAAGCATGATTTCATTCATATGTATATATGTACTCATGTTTCCTTTCAATACTTTTTATAACCCTTACTGAGCTTTTTATGCTAATCCCATGTTTTGTTTGAAATGTTTTCACATGACATAAAGTTAAATAAGGGTCAAGGATGGGATCAAGGAAATGTCAGGATATCTAAAACAAGGACTAGACATGACCCTTTTGTTCAAGAGTTTTTATTTTGTGGGAAAAAATGGAAGCTAGGTAGATGTGTCTACTTTGTAATTTTTGAGATGTAATAGTTATGTCCTAATTCTCTAAAACTCTAAACTTGAAAAGATCCTCAATGTGAAATTTTGTAATAACTCAAGATTAAGTAATGTTTAAGGCTGGGGACTTATACTGCCTCTTTCCGATTGGGAATAAAAAATGATTTACCCTTCCTAATCATCTGATCCACATTGTGGGCATCCAAAGCCTTTGGCCCTAATGACCATATAGATATTGAATTAAGAACTATATTATAAACCATGTATAAACATACCTATCTTCTACTATAGCCATGGATTTAATAAATGTATTACTATCCTGATTCACTGTTCCCATGATATTAATTCCATTTAGAATTGAAATATTCTATCTTGATCATTCAATCAGTACTTATAACACCATATTTGTTTATGAATTATTTTTTCTTTCGAATAAACTAAATTTCATTGATAGTTTATGTTACACACAATACCGAGTTTAACTTTTATTACATGTAATATTGAGTTCTAACGAACCATGATATATTATTAATATTATTATTTAAACATGAATTTATAACCTATCCATTAAACATAGAGATATAAATAGTAATAAATAATTTTTAAATATTATTTATAATGTTTTAATATAAATGAAAAATATTTATAAAAAATGTACATAATTTTTGGTGAAGTCTTTATTTGTTTCTAAAATACTATTTTCTCAAAAAAGAGGATTTTTATTTCTTTTTATGAATAATAATATTTTTTCTGAAAATTTAATAAATTTAATTTTAAATATTACACTTCATTTTTTAATTCATCATATAAAAATTATCTTAAGGTTATTTTTTTTTGTTTTTTTATGAAAATATTATTTTCTTTGATGAATAATGAAAAATAATGGTTTTTATTGAAAACTTCATTTTCATTTAATGAATTTATATGGTTAAATTTTGTTTTGAAATGGATTTAAAAGTAAAATTAATATAATTATATATCAATTATTCCAATTTAGGTAATTTTAATCATTTACATATTAAAATTGGTTATCGTATTTTAATCTTTTGAACATTTTCCCTTTGGAAGACAGGTTTCTCATCATAAATGCATGTTTAATTTTAAACTAAAATATGACACTTATGTAAATGGAATTAAGAAAAATGGATTCCATATTTAAAATCATCATAATTTATATTATATAATAATTTCAACATATTTTTGTCTAAAATGAATAATAAAAATAGTAAAAATTATTTACCGCGATTAAGGTTAAAATGGGTTTACAGGGAGATAAAATTAAAATATATGGGTATAAATGTCCCAAAAAAATTTTTAAACCCATTTTAAGGACATATTTAGACCTTAAATACTCTATTATATATAATGGTCTATTTTTGGGCCTCGTGGCATGGACAAAACAAAGGACAACGTTTTTCTTTTTTAAAAATTACAAGTGTGCCAATCACCCCACTTATAAAAGGAAACCCCTTCTCCTCTCCTCTTAACACTTCGACAACCATTTTTTATCCAATAAATACCCAAATAAATTCCATAATTTCTTCCTCACACCCTATAATCCTTATTTTTTCATAAATCCAACCTAATAAGATTTTTTTTGTTAAAACCCAAAAACATTGTTTGAAGAATCAGTAACACCCCTAAACGAGCATTTTGTTTTATTTATTACACCAAATGCATAAATTATTATTAAAACATGATTATATAATAATATAATTATATTAAATGTACTAATATTTTGTTATTTTAAGGTCATGACCTACAACTATCTCTACTTCTATCAAATGGTATATAGACTCATTATTTATATTTATGGTGGACAACCGCCTCATGAACCAATGTTATTCATTTCCCATCACCAACTCCTATGGATAGATATAATGATGTATTAAATATTTATATATTATTTTTATGATATTATTTTACTTTTAAAATTATTATATCGCATATACATTCATACTTTATATTTTTTTGGGAATATGATAACATCGCTCGTGTGTACAACAAACTATCACCTCCCTAAGCAATGTGATTCAATCAAGCTTTACATAGAAGGTAATATGGATGCGTTTAATTAAAAAAAATTTATATTTATGAAATGAAAATTTCTCATTAATGGTAATATATTATTTTCCTTTATTTATTTCAATCCACCGAGTAAATGGAAACATCGTTCAAGAATATGTACGGCCTAATATCTCCATGAGCGTTGTATTTCATTTTCTATCTCTCTAACTATTATGGATTAATATAAAAAAAATATAATGAATATATTTTATATTTAAATAGTGGTTAAATTTCATGATATTTTGTAACCATGATCAAAGTAATAGGACTAAAAATTACAAATAAAAATATACAAGAAAAATTAAGCAATTATTGCCCAAAACGTGAATTTAACATGGAATTGTTAATAAAACGGTAATAAAAGGTCACAAGAAAATAATATATGGTATAATATATATAATTATTATTCTTTAATATATTTATAATAAACAAATATTTATTATACAATATTTTTTAATGTGTTTAACCTAAGTCAAGACATAAGGTAAGGGGTTTTTGTCTCAATTATCATTCCTTCAGACATATGTTATGTTATACTCCTATATTATTTCATGAGGTGTATATATATCCATATTGACATGTAATATCATGAATTTAGTTATTCTAATGATATTTTAGGTTTTATTTAATGTTATTCCTTCACGAGGATAACAATTCAATGTTACCGAAGAAGTAACGCTTTTATGATACAATCTTTTCGCTTATCGAGATTGTTTTTGATTATGCTTCTGATGAAAAAATATTTTGATCCATATCTCATGAAAATAGAGAATTTTATTCTACTAATTTTTTTCATTATAATACATTTTATACCTTCATTTCTTATCTTTATATACTCATGTGTTCAAAAAAATGTTTTTATGAAAAATAATCATTATTTTCCTCTTTGGTTGAAAACGTATTTTTCTTCCAAAATGTTTTCTAATAGTGTTTTTGAAATGGTTTTTTTACATTATAAAAATGACTTATTAAATGATTTAAAAAAATAACTTGAGGCTTCATCCCCAACCATTTTAAAAAATGATTTATTAAAGAAATTTTTACCCATGTTTGACTTTTTTACAATATTTTTTAAAAGGAATATTTTTATATTTTTCCAAACAATATCCATTTATATTTTATTGAATATGTGAAAGGAATATTGGTTTTAACATATATGTAATGAATAAAATTCTCTACCATCATAAAAAATAATTTATTTGAATATTTCTTTGTAATCGTAAAATGTTCAAATAAAATATTTTTTAATTTTTATTATGGTTTAAAGGCATTTTTTGTTCAAATTGAAAAGTATATTTTGTTCATGAAAAGTTTTAAATTATTTTTAAATCCAACTTATAAGGTTTAATATTTGTTTTTAAAGAAAATAATTTTAAAAATATTTTATGAATTTTTAGGTTTAAAGATTTATTTTCAATGAAAATTTACTTTTATCAAGAAATGTTCCAAGTGATATTTAAAAATAATTTTCCATATAAGATTAAATCCTTTGATGTTACCTATGTTTTAAAAGGGATATAATCCAGGGGTGCTATTATTATTATTTCTCTAAATGTTTTATTCATGTGATGAAAATATTTTTCAAAAACCCATTTATTTTACATGGGTCATACCATGATAAAACTTTTATGAACCCCACTTATTTTCACCAATTATGATATAATAAAATGAGGAAATAACTATGAAATATATATTTTTCCATAGGTTATGATAAGATAAAATGTTTACAAAATCCATTTTAATTCATGGATTATTATATGATGAATGTTTTATGACATTGTGGAAAAAATACATATTATCTTCATTATTTTATTGTTGGAAATTATATATACCTCCAATGAATTGGGAAAATATTTGAACCCCTTGTGATAAATAAGATTGGAATTGGGAGTGAACCTGGTTTAGTAAAGCGATTTTTCCTTTCTGATAGTCGTTAGTGTAAACCTTGACTACTATAATGTTTTGGGGAGTGAATCCATTCCACTATGATAACACTGTAAGCAAGACTTGACTACTATGAAAATGATTTTATATGATTATATGTATTCAAAAATTTTATGTCTTATACCAATATGTCTCTATCAAATCTTATATTGTTTGATTTCATTATGATTAATGCCTTATAAAATACCAACATTTATTCCATAAATCAATATTATGATCCTTGATATGATGGTTATGGTTTTATAATGTTATTATTATGTTCTAATACCATTATTCTCATGTTATTCTTATGTAGCTTCGTTGTTTACCCTTACTGAGCATCTTATCTTACCCTCTCTTATGTTTCCATTCCCCAAGTTATGAAGGAATTTATTGTGTATGATATTTATAATAAGGCTTATAGTTATTAAGAACATTTTGGGAGATTATTTAGTTCACATATAAACCAATTGTTTAGGTTTCCATGTTTCCCAAGGCTCATACAATTGTATGTATAATGTAATGAATGTTTTTCAAAAAATTGTGTAATATCTATGTATGAAAACCCTGAGGCACTATAGTTGGTATCATGGGTTAGGTTTAGTAAACAATTGGAAAATAGGATGAGATAATTTTTGTGAGATTCCTAAGAACACGTCTAAGGATAAGTATAAGGATGAGTAAACGTATAGGAAAATGTATTGTAATTTCTGAAAAATATAGGGCAAGTGGTTTATAAGAAATTACATACCCTTCTTGGTAATACAAGTGGATGTGTCTCTATAACATAGTTACTTAGGGGTAATAAATATGAAAATGAGGCATTGAGCTGGACTCTATTGTCACCTGGTATATGAAAATAGCCCTTATTGAACACTTGGTTTTACAATCCTGAGTGATATAATGTGAAAATTCAAAAACTCTTTATGAACCATCATGAAGGATTAAAATAGATTATTACTATAAATAACATAGAATAAACCTAAGGTGTGATAGATTAAAAATAATGTGTCATGATTTAGACATTTTCTAAGTGATTTATTATGATTATGTGGTTCCCCACTATGATTATTATTTCTTACACTTTTATTTTTGGATTTATCAATGGATAAAACCTGAAGGAACCGTGTTAATGGTGAGTGTGACCGAAAATTCAATCTTTTTCTTCTTGAGAAGGTAAAAATTATGGCAGATGAAATGAAAAATCTTGTTTCTATGATCACAGAAAATTCCCAAGCCATTAATCTTACTTAAAATTTAAATTATAAAAGGAGGGAACAAAATTATGTTTATTCCTTCATGAGGCAACATCAACCTTCCTTCAGTGGATTCACTAATATTTAAGTTTCCTAAAAATAGACTAGTACCAATAAAAATATATTTTACATTCTGTAATATCCATAAGATAAAAAATCCATTTTATTTGTCAATAATTTGGAAGGTGAAGGAGATAAATGGTGGAATCTCATAAAGAATACCAGAAAATGTGATGAAATTGAATCCATGGATTAGGATGAGTTTAATAAATTATTTTTAAATAAGTACCTTCCTTGTATTCTTTTTACGAAGATAGAGAAATATTTCCTTGAGCTAAGGAAAAAGGAGGATGAATATGTTGGTACCTATGAGGTAAATTTTATATTACTCAAGAGGTATTATTTTTGTATTACCATCCACCTTGAAACTAAGGCTGATTGATTATTTAGTGGAATAATAACAATTCTCTAAAGATAATTATCTATATGATAATTATTATCTATAAATAGATTTTTCGAATTGCTATCAAGGTGTAAATCGAAGTTGGAGTTATATATAAATATCATGGGTTTGATAAGAAGATAAAAATTGAATTTAAAGGATAATATCAGAACCATAGAGAGAAGATGATTAAATATTTTTTATTCTCAATCTGTGTGAAGAAACATGGAGGAAAATTTCTTAAGGGGACTAGTTAATGTTTTAAGTGTAAAAGAGTAGGTCATCGGGAAATCAAATGTTGAAGTGATGGGAAAAAGTTAGCTGATCATGTAAATTGAGATACAAATCCATAGAATGCACCACTCACACTCAATCATTTTAAATGAATGGTGTATGGGAATTATGATAACCAATGCCCAAATCTAAAGGTTTATGATGATGATTAATGATAGAAACTTCTTCAGTCGAGAGAGAAAGACAAATCTCATACAATCACTATTTATAATGAGGGGTGTGAAAATAGCATGGTACAAGGTATACTTACCATCCACTATAAAATCGAAAATGTCTTATTTGAATTTGGATCTATCCGCCATTTCATATTTGAATAATTTTTTAAGGGTATAAAGATTCCTCCCAAATGATTAGATATAAAATTATCATTAAAAACCACTAATGGTATGATGATCACATCTCAAGTATATGATTCATCTGTAGTTGATGTTTATGAGAATGTGCTTCCTGAAAATATGTTCATTCTTCCTCTAGTTGAATTTTATACCATCTTAAGCATATATTGGATTTAACTACCAAAATATCACATCATTTTATGATGAAGGGAATTAATGTTTGATATTCCAAACAAATATATGAGTGTATATCAAAATATAGATATGTATGAACTTATGATAGAGATTACATCAATTGTAGGGGTCTTAATTTCCATTTAAAAGGGGTTTTTATCCCAGATTTTTAGAGAGAAATTTGAAATCAATGATATTCCTCTTATTAAAGTATTTTTTTATGTATTTCCAAAAGAGTTTCCTAGTATTCCACCAAATATTGAAGTTGAGTTTTAAATATAAATCATACATGGTGGAAAACCAATTTCAAAGTCACCTTATAGAATGGCCCTAATTGAGTTGTAGGAATTACAGAAGCAACTCTAAGAGAACCTTTACAAGGGACTCATTTGGCCATGTGTGTAACCTTAGGTCTCAACCTTAAAAAAATATATATCAATGAAACTCTTCATTGATTATTAGAGTATGAACATGATAAAAATCAAGAAAATTATCCTCAAATATTCATTGATGACCTATTTTATCAATTGCGTCGAGCTCAATACTTAACCAAGATTGAGCTTCATTAAGTATATCAACATTCGAGGGTCAATTAGAAAGATATACCAAAGATATAATTCCATACAAGGTATGAAAACTAAGAATATATAGAGCTTCCATTCAATATTACTAGTTCCCCCACTATCTTTATGGATTTAATGAATATCATATTTAAATACTACCTCGATTAGTTTGTAGTAGTATTTATATATTATATTCTTATATATTAAAAGAGAGAGTAAAAGGATGAGGATCACCTGATAATTCTACTAAATACCCCATGGAAGGAGGAACTATATGAAAAATTTATAAAGTGTGAATTTTAGCAATAAAAGGTTACGTTTTTGGGTCACATAATCTCAAGAGAGGGTATATCGGTAGATCTACAAAGATGGAGGCTATTGAGTGTTGGACCTAACTAACCACAGTGACTAATATATGTAGTTTTGTTGCTTTAGCTAGATATTATCGATGTTTTGTGGATAATTTCTCACAACTAACTAATCTACTCACCACGTCAACATAGAAGGGGGCCAAGTTCTTCTTGATAGATGAATGTGAGAACTATTCAAGGAACTGAATAGAGGATTAGTTAGTGTACCTATACTTATATTACCCTATAGTAGAGAAGTATTTTCAATCCTTAGTTATTAATCCAAGAAGGTATTCATATTAAGGTTTATTAATAATTACAAATTTATAGATTATTCCACATTAATATTGAAGATTTAAGAGAAAAATTACCCATATTTGGATTTGGAGTTAACTGTGATATTTTTTACAAAAAATATATGGAGGCATTAGATTTATGGAGAAACGTTCTATATATATACCAATCAAAAAATTTTAAAGTTTATATTCACATAGAAGGAGTTGAATATGCACCATAAAAGATAGTTAGAGATGATTAATGATTATGAAAACCCAATACATTACCACCCTAAGAAAGTTGAAAAGTTGGCTGATTCTTTGAGTTAATAGGATCATGCCAGATTATCCATGATCAGGATCCAGAAATATACAATATTTCTGAATTTTTAAAGGATGGATCTATAAATCCAAAAGGAATGAGATAAATATTATCTTGATCAATTGAATGTTCAACCATCTATCCCTATAAATATTAAAGAGGTTCATAAGGAATATGTAGAGATAAAAAAAAGAGGTTAGAAATTTTTATGATTGTAACCTTAATAATGATGGAATGATAAGGTTCAAATATCTTGTATTTTTTCCATCCGTATAATTTTAGAATAAGAAGTTTTAATAGGAAGCTCATAGTTCTTCATTATCTATTCATCATGAAAGTATGAATATGTATAGATATTTGAAAGAGTATTTATAGTGGGATGGAATCAAGAGAGATATTACATAATTTGTATATAATTGCTTGGTATATCCACAATTTAAGGCTGAGAGAAAAATTTCCAAGGGGATTCTATATCCATTACCCATACCAGAAAGAAAATGGGAAAACATCATCATGGATTTTATTATCTGACTCCCCAATATTTATAAAGTGAATAATTTTGTATGAGTTGTAGTAAATCACCATAAAAATCCATCACAATTAATTTATATTAGAGAATACATCCTGCTTGATCACCATACTATAATATAATTTAGGAAGTGGTAAGGTTGCATGGAGTACCACATTCAATTCTATTTGATTGGAATCCAAGGTTTACCTTGAAGTTCTAGAGAAGTCTTCAATATTATCTTAATATAGAGTTAAGTTTCAGAACTATGTATCATCCTCATACTATTGGTTATTTTGAGAGAATAATTGAAACCTTATATTATATACTGATATCTTGTTATATAGATTTCATAGGAGGTTGGGATCAATAACTTACTCTCGTTGGGTTTTTTTTTCTATAATAGTTTTCAATTTAGCATTCAAATGGATCCTTATAAATACCAATATGGAAATAAGTGAATAAATACATTATTATTGAATGAAGTTAAAAAAATAAATCTTTTGGAACCTCATATAGATGAATAAATGGAAGATAAGGTCATATCCCTTCAGAAAAACATCATTGAAGCTCATATTTGTTAGAAACGTTTTGCTAATAATCACTGACATCATCGAGAATTTGATATTGGTGATAATTTGTCACTAATAATTTATCCTTAGAAGAAGGATAAGAGATTCAAAAATAAATGGAATCTAAGCCATATTTATATTAGTCAATTTGAAATTATTAATCATATTGAGATGGTAGCCTATCAATTAGAACATCCACCAAACCTCTCTCAAGTTGATGATGTCTTCTATGTATCTCTTCTCAGGAAGTGTATACTCAATCCATCATATAAAATTAAATTAGAGTCCATACTAGTAGGTTAGGATATTTCTTATAAATAATAATTCGTGAGGATTATCGATCATAAACATAAATTTCTAGAAAATAATACCACTCACCATGTCATAGTTTTGCTGCGAGAACACTAGTTTGAAGAATCTATGTGGGAACCTGTGGAAATGATGAGGCAAAAGTATCCTTATTTGTTTTCATCAGAGTGAAAAATTTCAAGGGAAAAATTCTTTTTAAGGGGGGTATTATTTAACAGCCTAATATTTTATGAAATATTATTTTTATAAAAAATTAAATTTCTTTTATATCAGGCATTACTTGAAACATTGAGTTTATATTGTGTTACAAACAACATCTCATTTTAACAAACTATGATATATCATTAAAATTATTATTTAAACACAAATGTAATAACTTATCTATTATAATTATCGATATTAAATTTAATAAATATTTTTGAAATATTATGTGTAATATTTTTATATAATGGAAACATATAAAAAGTACATTATTTTTGGTCAAGTCTTTATATGTTTCTAAAATACAATTTCTAAAAAAAAGATGATGTTTATTTCTTCTTATGAACAATAATAAAATTCATTTTTAATCTTTTATAAAACTAATTTTACAAAATATAATTCAATTTTTATTTCCTCATATCAAAATTATTCTATGGTAAATTTTTGTGATTTTTTATAAAAAATTAATTTTTTGATGAATAGGGAAAATGCTAGTTTTTATTGAAAACTAGATTATTGTTTAAAGAATATAAAAAGTTTTTTAAAATGGGTTTAAATGTAAAATTAATTCAATTATATATCAATTAATCTAATTTATGTCATTTGAATCATTTTAATAATGAATTTTTATATAAAAACCTTTTTGTCTTTTGAACATTTTCTATTTGGAAAACTGCTTTCTCATCACGAATACATGTTTAATTTTAAATAATAAATTTCCACTTATGTGAATTGAATTTGAAAAAATGTATTTAATATTTTTAATCAGAATAATATATATTATCTAAAAAAGTCAATTTTATTTATGACCATAATAAATAGTAAAAATTGTAAAATTATTTACCGCGGTTAAGGTAAAAATGGTTTCATAATGGGTTTGAAATAAAAATAGAAGTGTTAAAATGAATCATAACATTCTCAAAACCAATTTTATGGAAATATTTATCCCATATCTATTATAGTAACTATAATGGTTCATTTTGGATCCTTATGTCATGTGAAAAACGTGGGAACACCATTTTATTTTCAAAAAATTACAATTGTGTCACTCACCCCATTTATAAAGGCCACCATTTAGCCTCTCTTATTCACACTTACAAAACAATTTGGTTCGGTAAATAAATTCCCAACTAAATTACTTACTTCCATAATCCCATATTATAATCCTTATTTTGGCTAGAAAACCAACCTAATAATCATTTTGGTGCAATCCAAAAGAAGTTGTTTGAAGAAGTGGTAACAAACCTAATCGAGTGTTTTATTATATTTCATAATAAACCTACTTAAATTATTGTTAAAACATGTTTATATAATAATATAAGTATATTAAATATACATAATGTTTTTATGTTATGTTAAGGACCTATAACCATCTCCTCTTCCATTAAATGGGATATGAAATCACTATTCATGGGTATGGCAGACCACTACCTCACGAATTGATATTATTCATTTTCCATCACCACCTTTTATGACAGGATATAATGATGGATTAAATTTTTTTATATTATCTTTATGATATTATTATACTTATGTAATTATTATATCACATATACATTTATATTTTTCATTTTGTGGGAATACGATAACATCGCTAATGTATTTGTAGACTACTACCTCGTGAAGAAATGTGATTCGTTCACACTATACATGAAAGGTAATAAGGATGAGTTTAATAATGATATGTGATATATATGAAATAAATATTATTCTAGTATGTTAATATATTATTTACCTTTCTTTATTTCAATCTTTTGATAAAATGGAAACAACGTTCATGCATATGTAGGACCTACTATCTTCATGAATGAGGTATTTAATTTTCTTTCTATAAATCTTATGGATTAAACTAAAAATATATATAATGATTATATATTATATTTATATATTTTTTAACATCATTTATATTATGGTACCGTTATCAAAGTAAAAGGACAAAAAATAACAAATCAAAACATACATGAAAAAAGTATTTATTTCCCAAAACATGACTTTAACATAGAATTATTAATATATAGGTAATAAAATGTTATAAAAAGTCATATATGGTATGATATATAATTTTTTTTATATAATAGATTTATAAAAAAATAATATTTATTATACAAGAGGTTTTAATGTGTATTAAGGAATTTGAGACTTAAGGTGAGAGATTTTTGTCTCAGTTTTCCTTCCGTGAGATATATGTTATGTTATTCACTTATCTTCTTTAATGTAGCGTATATACAACCCATTTGACATGTAATATCATGATTATATTTATTCACATGATATTTTATGTTTCATTTATGGGTCATACAATTCAATGTTACCTACGTGGTAAATATTTTAGGGTACAATCTCATCATTTATCAAGATTGTTTATGATTATTCTTTTTATGATAAAATCTTATGATGATTATCTAAAAAAATGAATTTTAATATCCTATATTTATGTCATGATAATACTTGTTTTTCCTTCATTTTCTTCACTTTATGTAATCGAGAGTTCAAAATAATGTTTTTAAAAAATTATCTTTATTTCTCTCTATGGTCGAAAATATGTTTTTATTCCAAAACCATTTTTCAAAAACTGTTTTCAAAAATGTATTTTAAATTATCAAATTATTTATTAAATACATTTTCACCCATGTTTGAATTTTTTATAATATGTTTTTAATGGAATCTCCATGTCATTTTTCAAACAATGTATATTTGGGTTTTACCAAAAATGTGAAAGTAATTATTATTTTAACATATACAACATAAAGGGAATTCTCTGCCATCATGAATAATCATTTTTTTGAATCCTCATTTATAATATTCAAATTTTATTTCAAAATAAATTAATTATGAAAATGTTTTATCTTTTGAAAAGTGTTTTTTATTCAAATCATAAAGGATATTTTCCTTAATAAATGTTTTATATTATTTGTAAAGACTCCTTTATATGTTTAAATGTTTTTTTCAAGGAATATGATATCCAAAAAAATTCAAGAATTTTTAGATTTAAAAATTAATTTTCAATTAAAATTTATTTTGCTCAAAAAAAATTCCATGTGAACTTTCAAAAAAATTTAATCTATGATGACATCCTTAGATTTATCTATTATTCACCAGAGAAATAATCCAAGGTTACCATTATTATTATTTCTATGAATGGTGTATATTTATGATGACAAGATGCCTATAAAATCCATTTATCGTACACGGGCTATAACATAAAAAATGATTATGGACCCTAATTATTTTCATGGGTTATGATATGATGAAATTTTAAAATGATTAAGAATCTCGTTTTTTTTCCTCAAGTTAAGATATGTTGAAATTTTTATGAAACCCATTTCATTTCATGGGTCCTTATATAATGAATGTTTTATGATTTTGTGGTACACATATGTATTATTTTTATTTTTTGATGGGAATAATCTATATCTTCTTCCAATTCATTGGGTAGTGACTTATATCTCATAATATAGACATGACTGGAAAAGGGAGTGAACCCCGTTTAGTAAGGTACATTGTATTCTATGATGGTATTGGGAGTGAACCTTAACTACTATTATGGTTTGGGGAGTGAACCGATTAAACTATGATAGTCTTGGAAGTAATCCTTGAAAACTATGGAAATGATTTTAAATGCTTATTTTTATGCCACAATTCTATGTCTTATGACAATATTATTCTCTCATGGATTATATTCCTTGATTTCCTTATTATCCATGTCTTATGAACTACCAATGTTTACTCCATGGCTTAGGGCTATTATCTATAATATGTAGGGTGTGGTTTTTAAATTTTATTCTCATTTCTCATACCCTTATGTTAATATAATACTTATGTATCTCCCTTGTTTACCCATACTAAGCATATGAGTGCATCCTTTATTATGTTTCCTTTCCCTAGGTTATGGAAAATATATTATGTTTGATAAATTTAAGAATGTTTCTAGTTATTTATAACTTAGTGGGAGATGATTTAGTTTAAATATTACTAGTTTTTCATGTTTCCATGTTTCAGATGGCATTATACCTTTATGATCATTTGGCTTGTGTTTGCATATTGTAATGAATGTTTATAAAAAAATGATGTAATATATATGTATGAAAATCCAGGGTTATTGTAGTTAGTATTAAAGTATAGGTTTAGATAACAATTTAAAACATAGATGGTAAAACTTTAGTGAGATCCCTAAGGACATTTCTAAGGATAAGTCTAAGGATGAGTCAAAGAGTAGGAAAATGTCTTGGAATTTTGGTAAATGATAAAGATTTACTTTATATGAAATTACATTCTTGTTTGGATAATACAAGTTGACATGGATCTAGTATAGAGGTACCTACTGGTAATAAATCTAAAAATTTAACATTGAGATGGACTCGATCATTACCTAGTTTATTATAACAGGCGTCGATACACTACTGGTTTGACACTCACAAGGGATATGATTTGGAAATTCACAATGTTTTTATGAACTATCATAATGATTTTAAATATAATATAACTATTAATGACCTATTAAAAAATAAAGGTGTCATAGATTAAAAATAAGCTTTCAAGATTTAGACATCCAATTAGTGATTTTTTATGATTGTGTTGTTCCCCACTATGATTATTATTTCTTATACTATGCGTTTTGGTTTTAGTCAATTCCATGAACATAAAGGAACCATGTTAATGATGGCTGAGATAGAAAATATAATGACTGTCCTCATGAGAAGACAAATGATGTAGGATCTTGAATGAAAATTACCATTTCTATTATCACACTAATTTCTCAATCTTAGAATCATTCTTACATTTAAAAGATAAAATGAGATAATGAAATTTTGTTGATTCCTTCATGAGGAAATATCCAACATACTTCAGTGGATCCCTTGATCCTCTAGTTTCTATGAAATATATCTGTACCACTAAAAATATTTTATCCATTCTACTATATTTAAAAAATGATAAATTCATTTTATATGTCTATTATTTTGAAGTAGAAGAAGATAAATAGTGTAATCTCATCAAGAGTACAAGGGAACATAATGAAATTTATTCCATGTATTAAGATAATTTCAAACACTTATTTTTCAATAAGTAATTTCCTTATATTATTTATATGAGGATGGAGAAGTATTTAATTAAGATAAAGAAAAATGTTAATGAATCTGTTGGTTCCTATGAGAAAAAATTTAAAAGACATTTTAGGTATTCTTTTGTTAGTATCATCAAACTTGAAAGTAAGGTAGATCGATTCATCAATGGATTAAAACCAAGTCTCCTAATGGTTTTATCTGTAAGAGACTTCCATATAAATGAAGATATTTTTTATGTGCTATCAAGTTGGAATTTGAGGTTGAATATATATTACAATACCAAGATTTTTATAAGAATAGAAAAATGGAATTCTATAGGAAATATAAAAACCATAGAGAGAAGAATATTACCCTTCCTTTATTCTAAAACTATGGGAGGAAACATATAGGAAATTTTCTTAAAGGGACTAATAAATTTTTTAAGTGTCGAAGATAAGGTCATCAAGAAATTGAATTCTAATGTTATGCGAAGAGATTAGACAATGATGAAAATAGGTAGAAATGTCCACAGAAAGAAATACCCACACTACATTGTTTCAAATGTAAGGATTATGGGAATTATGATAACTGGTGACCAAATCTGAAGGTTAATAATGATGATCAAGGTCAGTAACCTCTTAATCTAAGATAGAAAGGTAAATCTTATAAGATCACTATTTTTATGAGGGGTGTGATAACCACATGGTGAATGTAACAATAACTATCCACTCATTATTTTCAAATGACTTTTTTTACTATGGATCTACCGATTCTTTCATATCTAATGAATTTTATAAGGGTATCATGATTCCCTCCAAAAAATTATATATAGAACTAGAAATTAAAACTCTTAATGGTATGATGATCAAATATCAAGTATATGATTCCACATTAGCTGAAGTTTGTGGGAATGTACATCCTAGAAATCTTTTCATTCTTCATATAGTTGAATTTGATGTTATATTAGGCATGGATTAACTTTAACTACATAAATCCCACATCAATTTACATGGAAGGGAAATCGTGTTTGATATTACGAACCAAAATATGAGCATATATGAATGTGATTATATGTATTAACTTCCTATGGAGATCACATCCATTGTATGGGTCTTGATTCCCATTCAATGGCAGTGTTTATCTTAGATAGTTGGAGGGAAATTTGACATCAATGATATGACTATTATGTAGAAAATTTTTAATGTATTTTTGAAAGAGTTGTAGAGTCCTCTACAAAATTGAAAAGTTGATATTTTAATATAACTCATACATGGTTCTCCACCAATTTTAAATACTCCCAATACAATGGCCCTGATTGAGTTTTAATAATTAAATAAGCAACTCCAGGAGAACCTTGAAAAGGTATTCATTCATCCAAGTGTGTCACCTTGGGATGAACCTGTTCTTTTTGTTAAAACAAAATATATATCTATGTGACTCTGCATTGGTTATCAAGTGACTAAAAATATCACAATAAAGAACATGTGTCCTCTACCCCATATTGATGAAATGTTTAATCAACTTCCTGGAGATAAATACTTCTCCAAGATTGACCTTCATTTTGGATATCATTAATTGAGAGTTAAGAAAGAAGATATACTCGATATAGAATTTCATACAAGGTATAGACTCTATGAATATTTTGTGATGATAATCATTCTTATTAATTACCCTAATATCTTCATGAATATAATTAATATATTCTTTAGATATTACCTTGATCAGTGTGTGGTTTTCTTTATAGATGACATTATTATATATTCAAATAGAAAGTAAGTGAATGGGGATCACGTGAAAATTTTAATTAAGAATTTGATGAAGGAGAAACTATGTGAAACATTTTATAGAGTGAATTTTGGCTGAATTAGTTTTCATTTTTGTGCCATATACCCTCAAGTGAGTGTATATCAGAAGATCCATCAATGATGGAGGCTATTGATTGTTTCCCCTGACAAACCACGATGACGGAGATCCATAGTTTTCTAGGTTTATCTAGATATTATTGACGGTTTATGGATAATTTATCAGTAATATCTAACCCATTCACCATGTTAACTCAAAATGGATCCATGTTCCATCAGATAGATGAATGTGAGGAAAATTTCATGGAACCGAATAGAAGAATATTTATTGCACCTATGATTTTGTTACCCTATAGTGGAGAAGGGGTTGTAATCTCTAGTGATTCATCCCAGAAGAGTTTGGGATATGTTATTTTTTAAAATGAAATGCTTATAACTTATGTCTCATAAAAATTGAAGATTCATCTGGAAAATTATCCAACTCAGTATTTGGAGTTAACTGTTGTAATTTTTGCATTAATGATATGGATGAATTATCTTTATAGAGAAAAGTGTGAAAAAATATACCAATAAAAAAAGTTTAATGTATATATTCAGACATATGGAGATGAATATTTTCTTGAGAATATGGTTTTTGATGATTATATATTATAAAATCTCAATACATTACCACTTATGGAAAGTAAACAAGGTGGATTATTCTTCAAGTCTAAAAATCGTGAAATCTTTTCTAGGATAAGGATCACAAAAGATTCAATATTTTTTGATTTGAAAAGGTTGGATATAGAAATAATAAATAAAGGTGAGAAATATAATCTTTCTTAATTGAAATTTCTACCCACTATCAAATTTTAGATTAAATAATGAAAAATGAAGATGTAGAGTTGAAAAAGTAAGTTAGAAATATTCATGAGTTTAACCTTGATCATGGTAGAATGAAACGGTTTAGAAACAATGTATGTGTTCCATCCATACCATATTTAAAGAAGGTTTTTCTATAGGACAACTGTATTTATTAATTATCTATTTATCCAAGAAGTAAAAGGATTTATATAGTCTGGAAACAGTATTTATGGTGAAACTGAATAAAGAGAGACATAATAGAATTTATGTAATGACCCAAACTTTTCTAAATAAAACATCCATTTTTTATTAAATTATATTCCCTATTATTGTTATAGAAAACCCATGCACTTAATTTTTTTATTATATCTTATAACATTAAAAAGGTTGTTAATAATCATAACTATTGATAAAATATTCATTTAACAATAATCAAGTTATTAGTATAAATATATGGTTTTGATAAATACAATTAACAAAGACAAAAAATGTGATGGCCTTAACCATTAGGATCATACCCTATGAAGACCATTTACTGGATCTTTCTGGGGATATAGTATCATTCGGTTTTCCACTTGAGAAATTAAATGATGAGATCCAATTACTAAAGCACGAGTGAAAACATTTACGGGAGAAGTTTAAGCTCATCGAGATCACAACCCAAACCATGTACGCCCAACCACCCCATGAAAATCTCACTGTCACGCACCTTACCTTTAATAAGTTTGCTGGTGTAATAAATAGATATATATAAAGACCGTAATAATAATAATATATATATATATATTTTGTCCAAAAAATAATGGTTATATTTACTTCTTATTATTGTTACTTTGTAAATGATTTTGATTTTGATATGTTAAAACAAAAATTTAATTTTTATTTAATATGAATATTCAATTACGATATTACTTTATGAAGAATTCATGAATTTTAAAAATAAATTTTATTTTAATTAAATAATTCAAAAAATTAATTTTTATAAAATATAAATGATAATATATTTTTTTTGATGTCAAATGTAATTTTTTATAAGGGTTCGAAAACTATTATTGTAAAAAATCCCATCATTTCTCAATAAATGTTGATTCTTATTTTAAAAGTGACAATCAATAAAATTATAATTTTTTTTGGATAAAATATATATTATTATTGGAATCAAATCATTGAAATTATCTAATAGGGAACTTTTCATAATTTTCAAATATAGTCAAAATTTTAGGTTAAAATTAAATACGGTATAAATATACAGTGTATTATGACATCATAGTGACCCAAAAGTGATTTAATAAATGATATAAATGGTATGAGAACCCAAATTTTATACTTTAGAATAATAATTTTTTTACTTTATTTTATGAATTTTATAAAATCATTATGAATCCTATAAAACCTATATTATATTTTAACGTTTTAAAATAAATTCTTTATAAACATTACCCACTTCAACACCAACAAGGTTAATATTTTAATGATTTAGAACCCTATACATATAAAATAATAAAAACCACTCCTATTTTGTATATAACATGGGAAAAACCATAGTAATGTTTGTCTTTTTTATTATTTATTTTATAGATTCCAAAACCTATGTTTGAGAAATAATAAGAACCCCATATGTTTTCCTATATAAACCTACCAATACTCAGATTACAATACAGTAAAAAAACATTGAAGAATATATTAATCTTAAATCCACTCTCTTGAGTTCTACAAATGTTCCTCTATCCCTTAGTAAGATCCTACCAATCTTTTGGAATCACCCTCTCATTTTAAGGGAACTCCCACTGTTCTTTTCAACTCACGCACCATATTTATATTTATCCCTTTGAATCTCAATTTTTTATATTATCATGAATTTAAAAATATCACACCATGGTAAAATTTATTTTATAATAATGATATATCATTTATCATCTCTCATTATAACATTTCCTTAAGTCATTACTATAGAGAAATTTAATAATGGATGCCCCTTTCTTATTATCCCTGAAAGTACATTCTTTGAAATTAGCATTTTGAATCTCAATTGGTTATGTTTTCATGAAATTTTAAATATATATATACTTTAAAATATATTTCTTAAATATGGGATATCATTTATCCTCTCTCATTATAGCATTTACATATTCCATTACCATGCCAAAATTTAGTAAGGGACCCTCATCTACCCCTCTTTATTCAAGCATGGTTCTCATTTTATGGATTTTATTTATAATTACTAATTTTGGGATATGTTTTTTGCATCCCCATTATTGTGATTTTTTATCCAAATTATTATATAACTATTTCTACCTCATTAAACAATTTTATGAATTTTTATATACTTCCTTTATACTGCCAAAATTTCATGATGATCTTCTCCATGCCAAACCTTTGTATTGTAGATTCCATCACTATTTAAACTCAAGGGTATTCAACTAGAAATAAATATAAATTTTTTATTGGATAATTACATGTATGTATTCAATAGTCCTAGATCATGGAATTAAATGTGATGAAATATGATCCCACATTAAACAATCTATGTGGTAAACTTATGCATGTACATGATATGAATGTGACTGATGCACTCAGAATTATACAATGATCCAATGAATTGGTTAATGTTTTAGTCTCACGAGACATCATGAATGGGATTAGGAGTGAACCTAATCCATTATGGGACTTTTCCAACCATGTTATTATGTCTTGGAGGTTATCTATAACCTATGTTTATGATGTCATGTTTAATATTGTTTCCACTTTCCCATATTGACTTTATGTTATCATGATATATCATGCCTCTTTGTTCATTTTCATGATTATTACCCCTTTATGTCCCATTTAAATTATTATTGTCAAATATGTAATACTTTATTCATTTTATGATTTGTTTATTCTATTACTAGGATTTATAGCTCACCCATTTCTTATGTATGTCCCTAGGTTATCCTAAGGAGTTTTAAGAATAATGTAATATTATGAGAATGATAAAGAAGTTTTCAATAATGATGATGTTCCCCCTATTTTAATTTGTTAGGTAATGTAACTAATTACCCAAAGAAACAATAATTCTGGATCTTTTGGGTTTTATTATGTGTATTCTTATGTAATAAATCATTAATTAATGTGTATTAAAAATAAGGGTTGTCATAGTTGGTATCGGAGGAATGTTTAGTTATTTTTGGGATTAATATTAGAAAATTATAGGGAAATAATTAGGGATAAAACTAAACATAAGAAAAAATACCTTAGTTTTTGTAAAGTATATAGTAAGTTATTTCCAATAAAATAAATAATTGTCTAGATACTAAAAGTTTATGTAGATCTGAAACAGATGTACCTATGGGTAATAACCGCAAAAACATCATATTTAGATAGACTCGATGAGGAAAAGGTTCATAATAATGGGCCTTTTTACACACCTAGTTTTACACTCATGACAGATATTATTTGGTAAATTCAAAAGCTTTTTACAAACCATTATTAATGAAACCAAAGAAATTTGTAAGAATTTATTTTAGAAAATATATCATGGATAACTTATATTAAAGCCTAAAAATTCCCATTTATGTAATTAATAGGTTAAAAATTATCATCCCTAAGTATATTTTTGATAAATTAAATGGTTATAATCGTAATAAAAAAGTGAAATTTAGGGTTATCATTCATATTTCTACACATTCATTCAAATCAAATATGTTTTGTAGAATAATTCAAACACCACCACAAAGAACAGAACATGTAACGAACCAAAATATTATAAATAAAATTCTCTTTGTGGTTTATTTAAAAGTCTAATTATGTTTTATGGTTATAGAAAACACATGAAATTTCTTGGTTTTACTATATCCTATCATATTTAAAAGACCATTAATAATCCTGACCATTTTTCATATAGCTGTTGAATAGTGACCATATGATTAGTATAAATATAGATTTTCGAAAAATTCAATTGACAAAGAAAATGAAAGTGATGACACCAACTAGTAAGAAAATACCCAATGAAGCCCATTTATTGAAGATTCTGAGGGAGATATCATCACTGGTATTTTTTCCTTAACCAATCCCAATATGAGATACAATAACTTAACCCCGAGCGATACTTTTTAGGGGAGAAGTTCAAGCTCATCTAGATAACTACCCAAACCATGTATGTTGAACAACCCCATGAATGTTTCACCATCATACACCATAAACATAGAGAAATTATGGTGTATTAAATAAATATGTTTCAATAACTTATAAATGTTAATATGTACATTATTTTCAATAGAATAATGGTTAAATTTACTATTTATTATTGTTACTTTATAAATGTATTTAATTTTTTATACAATAAAACACACATTCAATTTTTAGGTAATATTAAAATTCAATTAAATAATTTATTTTCACGAGTTAATTTATTTTTTAAATAAATAATATTTCAATAAAATTATATTTTTAAATAATTTTTATTAAATATAATTAATTATATAATTTTTATGAAGTCAAATGTAATTTTTATAAGGGTTTGAAAATAGTTATCTTAAAGAAACCTCACATTTCTCAATAAATGTAAATAATTATTTTAGAATTGAAAATTAACATATTTAGAAAATTATTTGGATAAAATAAATATTATATTTGGAATCAAAAAATCTAAATTATCCAACGATAATTTTCTTCCCAATTTTTTAAGTCATTCAAATATTCTATTAAAATTTAAATACGGTATAAATATAAGGCATGTATTATGACATCATAACAACCAAATTTTTTTTAATAAATACTACAAAGTCTATCCAAGACCGAGTATATATTTTACCTTTAAAATAATTTTATTTTAATTTTATTTTCTTAATTTTTTAAATCCTTTATGAATCCTCTAGAAAATCCTATAATATATTATAATGTTTCAAAATTATTTTTTTAAGGACATGACTCACTTACACATCACTAAGGGTAATATTTTTATTATTTATGACGTTGGTACTATAGAATATTTAAAACCAACCCCATTTGGATGAAATCATGGAAAAGAACCATTATAATGTTATCTATTTTTATTACATTATTATATTGAGTTTAAAACCTAATTTTGAGAAATAATAAATAATTTCCCACTCATTTCCTATATAAACCCACCAAATATCCCATTTATCTTCACTAAAAAACCTTGTATCAAGTTCTTAATCTTCCCTCACCTCTCTATAGTCCTCCCAAGGTTCTCCCAAACTCTCAAAAAGCTCCTCCCATGCTTTTGGATCACACACTCATGGTAAGAGATCCCATTCTTCTCTTCATTATTCAAGTATCTTATTTATCTTATATCATTTAGATTCATTTAATAATGTTTTGATATATTTTTAAATTTACCTTTCACTATCCATTATATTTATAATTTATGATATACCCCTACCACTCTCATCAATACCTCCCATGAACATTCATACACCCCCATTATGCTTCTCAAATTTCACCATGATTTTCTATGTTGAAACATTGTGTAATGAATACCCGTACCCATTTTCTCTCAAGGGTGTTAACATTTATGAACTTATACTTATTTTTTTGGGGACTTAAATTTATTTATTCCACAATCCATTATCATATAATCAAATGTGATTATAAATGATTCCATATCGATTGATCTATGTGGTGAACTTATGCATGTGATTTAAATGAATGTAACGGTTGTGATCCGAAATATATATCCCTACAATGCATTGGGTAACATTTTATTCCCATGATAAATCATGAAAGGGATTAAAGAGTGAATATAATCCATCATTATACTTTTTTCTATCAAAATGTCTTATCATTTATCCTTGACCTGGGTTTATGATTCCTTATTTTAATTTGTTTCCTCATTTCTCTTGTTGCTGTTGTGAATATTATGATATATAGTGCCTCATTATTCATGTTTATAATTCTAACCCGTTTTATTTCACATTGATATACCAATTTTATAACATGTGTTACTTTATTTAGGTTATTCCATTTTTATTCCCTTACTAGGATTTATATCTCACTCATTTCTTATGTATTTCCCTAGGTTATCGAATGATTTTATATGTATGATGGAATATTATGAGCATGTTAAGAAAGTTCTCAATAATATCTATGTATTCCGTCTTTTATGTTATTATATAATCCACCTAATTCTGAAAAAAAACTAGAATTAGTGATATCATGAGATGTGTTATATGTAATCTTATTTAATAAATTTTGAATTAATTTATAATAAAGATCATGGTTTTCAATATTGGTATCAAATGATAGTTTAGTTATTTTTAGGATTATGATTAGAAAACTTTAGAAAAATACTTAGGGATAAAACTAAGGGTAATAAAATTTCCCCAAATTTTTCTAAAGTATAGATTAAGTGGTGTATTAAGATAATACAACCATGTTAGTATAATATATGTGGATGTGGATCTGAGATATATGTACATTGGGGTAAAACCTGAAAACACCACATTGAGTTTGACTTGATCTAGAAATGGGGCATGATAATGGGCCTTGATGAACATTTGGTTTGACACTCCCAGGGGATATACATTGGTAAATTCCAAAGATGGTTATGAACTATTATTAAGGGAATATAAATACACATGAGAATATATATTAAGAAATATACCATGGATAAGATAGATCAAAGAATATAAATTCATAATTTAAGGAAAAATGTCATTTATAAGTTATCCATTTAATGTCACTAGATTCCCATTTATGCGTTTAATAGTTTAAAACTAATCATCCAAAATATCTCATTTATTCTAGTGAATGAATTGATGTAATAGGTACAGATTAAATAACCAATGTGAAGGGAAGTGTGCTGAATTCCCCAAAAAGATTCCAAACCTAATGGGAGATGGAACCATGAACTTTTTGATGATAGTCTCTCAACGGACTCCAGTTCTGAATAGAAACATGTATTGGAAGGAGTTTCCAAATAAACTTAAGAAATAAAAATATATAATTGAGACCTTTATGTGACAAAGTTATATGAATAATAATGGATCATCTAATACCATAATTGTGGAACAATTGATCAAATCTATTTAGATGATCTTATCCATGCTTTAATTTTCTAAGAAAGATAATGCTATACTGGCTATTTATCATGTTGAGAAAAAATCCCTCAAGGTAACATTACATCATTTTTGGGTTGATTGAGTTTGTTGAAAAAGAAGTTTTCCACGGTGAATTGTCAAGTTCCATAGACTTTGTTGACAATTCATGTTGATAGGGAACCATGACAATGGAAGGGATGATATGGAGGAGGTATAAAAGAACAGATACAAGGTGGTTCCATTTCCCAGTGTTTGCTAAATTTTTGGGGTCCAAAATTTGGTGTTTGTTGAGCATCATGAAATATGGATTTCCTTGAATAACTCATCAAAATATGGAAAAGGCATGAGTTTCGTGATGATAGGCTTCATGGATTGGATTTCATGAAGACTAGAAGAATGTTGATGGTGATTCTTCGTGATTACGATGAGCTACATGAACAGAAGCATTGAAGAGAATTGTGGAGGTGAAGGGAATTACGAGTGGAGCTTCGCGGTGAAGGTGAGAAGTAATTGATGGGTTGATCTGCGATTATGATGAGCTTTGTGATAGGAAAATTGCCATGATACTTTGATTTTGAGAGAATTTTGGAGGGAACTTTGGATCTTTGCGATTTGTGATGACAGGGCATTAAATTTGTGTGGAAGGTTTGAAGGTTGGTGGAATCACCTATAAATAGACCCCGACCCCCAAGAGAGAAGTATAGGGAGTTCACGAAGAAAATATTTTGCTCTTGGCTCAAGAAGGTGGTTTGCAAAGGCAGTGTGCATCCTGGAAGAAGAGCTTCGCGGTGGATAATCTTGCTTCGCGAATGTTGTGAGCTCCACGTTGGCTCAGTGAGCTTCATGAGGGTAGTCTCTCTGCGACGAGTTGAGCTTCGTGAGAGTGCTTTGCGAGAGAGATTCACAAAAAGTTAGGAGGTTCTCAAAGGCTTTTTTGAGCTTCGTGAAATTGGGAGCCTTGCGATGTAGGGTGCTTTGCGGGGGTACTTTCCAAAGGATGTTGCTCATTGTTCAGGTAAAAGGGGTATTCATCAGTGGATGAAACTTGGACATCAATAGTGCATCTAAATATAGTGGAAGATGCAGTCATTAGTGGTAATGAATAGACCTACATGTCAATAAACTATTATTGGATCTTCTGAAGAAGCAGTGAGCTCACATCAATTGAGAGAGTAGTGTGTTCTCAAATTGTGAGTTGTTGTAAACCAAGAGGGACAATGATTCTTCTTCAAACATGTAAACAACTGTGTGCTTATAGTGGAATTGGTACATCGTCACACTACCAGTGTACTCTCCTAGGACGTAGCCTAGTGAGGGTGAACCAAGTAAAAATTGTTGTGTTGTGTGCATGATTTACGGTTTATTCATACTTTGCATCGGGAAGGATTGAGAAGATGGTTTTGTGTAAAAGTAAAACAAGATAAAAAGGGGAAGTTATTTTAATTTTTCATACCCTGATTCCCCCCCATCTTATGGAATCAAGTCTAGTGTACCTGACATATCATATAGAGGTAGAAGTTGATTAGTGGTGTATTTTTTTTTGAGAGAATGAATCCTGTGTAAGAGATTAAACTGCTAGAGTGCAAGGAATTCTTGAAAATGTTTTTCCAACAAATTATTTCATCACACTCTCTAAATTAAAATGGAAATATATTTCCTTTTCCTAAAAAAAGAATGTCATATCTATTAGGGTGTATGAGAATAATCTATACGCAACCATCTTTGTTGTTACCCGAAAATCCAATGTTGACCACTAATTTGGTGGTATAAAACCCAGTCTATGAAAATTCTCAGAGATCTATGACTTAGATAGATATGAGAAAATTTTCAAATGTTCCCTCAAAGTAGAAATTAAGATTGGTGAATATCAAGGGTATCATGAGGATAAAAATAATAAAGTGGAGTTTAATTATAGTGGTGTGTTGGAGAAATCAAATGGTGATAAGAAATTTTGACATCCCACTTGTCAAAAGTACAGAAAAGAAGCACCTTAGAAATTTCCAAGGGGGAAGATGAAATGCTTTAGTAATGGGAAGGAATGACACATATCTAGTTATGTTTGATTGAATAATACCACTAATAGCATGGAGGAAATGAATTATCTAGTCAACCCTTATCACATTTTTCATTGTTTCAACTACAATAAACCATTTCACTTTGAAAACCAATGCAATAATCCAATTATTTTTAGAAACCACCCAAAACCTCCAAGGCAATAAGAGTGAGATTTTATTATCATAACTATTGAGGCGGATCCCAACAATGAATTTGTAAAAGGAAGGTGAGTTATTCATTAAATAATAGTGAACATAATTTTTGATTTTGGTTTTATAAATTCCTTCATATAAGAAAAGTCTAGTAGAACTATTTAAACACAAAAAAAACATGGAATTATAGATTTCATTAAAAATATAAAAAGGGGAAATTATTTCATCTCAAGTATATAACTCCTCCCCTATAAAAAGTTTTGGGCTAAACTTCTCCATGAACCTTATGATACTCTATTTAGTAGAAATTTGATGCAATTATGGGAATGGATTGGATTTCCCTATATATATCCAAAATAAATATCTATGAGAATGAAATCACTCTTGGTATCATGAATCATCCCCAAATTCTGTAAATGTACAAGTAGGAGGATAGATATTATTTAGCACCTACATCTCAAGCATGTATATTATTTCCCTATGAACTAGAATATCTAGATCAAATTATTGAGTCTATGGAAAAGACCATCCTCGAAGACATTCCCATTGTGTGGGAATACGCTGATGTGTTTCCCAAATAATTGCCCAGCCTTTCTTTTAGATTAAAGGTTTTATTTTCTATTGAGATTATATCCAGGGAATTTCCATTATAAAAGAATCTATATAGAATACTTGTTTCAGAACTTGATGATATTAAGAATCAAGTACAGGATAATTTGAATAAAGGGTTCATGCACCCAAGTGCTTCACCATAGGGTGAACCTATCCTCTTTGTCAACATGGATGGGTAAATTCACCTTTGCATTGATTATCATGACCTCAACAATTCCATGATAAAGAAAAATTATCATCTACCATATATTGATGAATTATTTGATCCACTATATGGAGCATAACACTTTCTCAAGGTGTATCTTCATCTGAGGTATTATCAAGTAAGGTAAATAAGGAGGATATCCCCAAGTCTGCTTTCCAAACAATGTACGAGCACAATGAATTCATAGAAATTCCATTTAGAATCACTACTGCTCCCACAATTTTCATTTACGTTGTAAATGAAGACTTTAGATATGACCTAATATTTTTTAGTATTTATAGATGATATTATAATATAATCCAAAATCTAAAAGGAGCATTAGAAGCATCTGAGCATGGCGATAAATACCATCCAAAGGAAAATCTTTATAAAAAGTACAAAAAATGTGATTTTTGTTTGAAATAAGTCTCATTATTGGGGAATATTATCACAAGAAATGAGATATATTTTTACCCTTAAAATATATAAGAAATTGAAAGATGTATGAATCCAACATCTATACCAAAAATATGTAGTCTCCTTGGATTAACATGGTATTATCATCAATTTCTAATAAATTTATCATGATTGTAAAACTGACCAAACAAACTATCCTGGAAGGAAATAAAATATGATTGGAATAATGAATATTAAGAAAGATTAAAGGAGTTAAAAAATAGGCTTATCACTACACCCGAACATGCACTACCCAAAAGTGGAGAACTTTTCATGAAATTCAGAGATGCTTTAATGAAGGGATTGAGTTATGTGTTAATGTAGAATGAAAAATTGATAACCTATACCTCAAATAAATTAATGTTTCATGAAAATAAATACCCAACACAATATCTAGAGTTAGACATGGTGAACTTCAAATTGAACATCTATAGGGATTATCTCTTTGTGGATACATGTGAAATATATACGGATCAAAAGAGCCTCAAATATATATTCACATAGAAAGAGACAAATATGACCCAATTAAAAATGTTAGAGATGATCAAGATCATTTAATGCTCAATCAACTACCATACTGAGAAGGAAAATAAAGTGGAAGATTTTAAAATTAGAAAGGATCCATCAATTTTACCATTGATGGGAATTGAGAAGGATTCGATCCTCTTGAACATGAAAAGGATGGATATGGGAATCATAAATGAAAGAAAACCATCACTCCTTTCAATAATAATTTCTCAACCATCCCTTCTATAGAAGATAAATGATTCCCAAATATTTGGTGTTGGAAATCAGTTGAATGTATTAGCTATAAGAAAAGGTAAATCCGCATATTTTAATGTCAATGTAGATGGAGTTGTGTGATTTGGTTCATGACTCTATATACCCTCAATTTGTGAGTTATGGTAGGATATGTTGGATGAAGCACTTATATCAACATTCTACATCCATCCATGAAACATAAAGATGTATTGAGATATCATAGTGCACTATTGGTGAGATAATATGAAGAAAGGGATCATAGAATATACATCAATATGTCTTTTATGCCAGTAAGTGAAGGAAGAAAGGAAAAAAATCCAAGGAAATGATGAAAACATTACCCATAGAAACATAGAAGTGTAAATACATCACCACGTAATTTTTCACTATTATATCAAAGGCAATAAGTGAAAATAATGTTTTATGGGGTGTGGTGGTTCATATTACAATGAAAACTCACTTAATTTCAATTTGAGAGGAATTATCACTTTATCAACTTATAAGTATTTACATTAGAGAATTGGTGAGGCTACATGGAACACCACTATTTATTGTATTTTATTGAGATCCAATATTTACCTCTAAGTTATAGATGATTCTCTGATATTCTATAAATACTAAATTGAACTTCAACACAACTTATCACCCTCAAACTAATGGCCAATCTAAGCGGATCATTCATACACTCAAAGACATGTTGAGAACATGATCAATTAACTTAAAAGGAGGATGGAATCAACATATTCGTTTGGATGGGTTCTTGTAAAATAATAGTCTAAAATCCACATCCAAATGGAACCCTATAAAGTATTTTATGGGAATAGGTGAAAAACACCTTCATGCTGGGAAGATGTTGGGGAACACAAACTGCTAGGTCCTAAAATGGATGAGGTAATGGTGGAAAAGGTCAAGACCATTCCACCACACATTTAGACTACTTAGATTTGGTAAATGAGTTATAATAAAAATCATCCCGAATACCTAGAATTTGAGTATAATGAAAATATATTTCTCCAGATATCTCAATGGAAGAAATTCATGAGAATTGGGTAGATGGGAAAGCTTATCTAAGATATATCAATCTCTTTGAGATCCTTAATCGCATCAAAGTGGTGTCCTATTGAATAAAACTCTAAACTAACCTATCTCAAGTAAATGATGGATTCCATGTATCATTATTAAGGAAGTAAATAAAAAACCCCTCACATATCTCAATCTATATGTGTTACTATTGGAGAATGATCTTTCCTATGGGGAGAACATAGTGAAGATCTTTGATTGTAGATAAAAAGTTCTATGAAATAAGAAAATTCACCTAGTCATAGTGATATAGAGAAACCAAAAGTTTTATGAGGTGATTTGGGAACCAGAGTATGTGATGAAATAGAGTTACCCTCATCTATTTTAGTATATGAAACGAAAAAAATTTATGGTGAAATTTTTAAAGTGGGGATGATTGTAACGACATGATATTTTATAGAAAAAAATTCCCTTTGTGGTTTAATTAAATGTATTATTATGTATTATGGTTATAGAAAACACAATCACTTCCTTGGTTTTATTATATCATATCAGATTTAAAAGACTTTAAATAATCTTAACCATTGATAATATAACAGCTGAACAATGATCATATTATTAGTATAAATGAATCATTTTGACAAATACTATTGAAATAGATAAAGGATGTGATGGCCTCAACTAGTAGGACCATACCCTATGAAACCCATTTATTAGAGATTATAAGGGAGATATAATAACTGTAATTTTACCTTGACCAATCCCAATATGAGATCCAATAACATAATCACAAATGAAACCTTTTACCAGAGAAGTTCAATCTTATCGAGATCACTTCGCAAACCACTTATGCCAAACCACCCCATGAAGGTATCACCATTATGAACCTTCCCTTATGGTTTTTTCTAAATATATATTCATCAAGATCATATAAATATTAATATTTTCAATATTTTCAATAAAATAATGGTTATATATACCTTTAATTATTATTAGTTTATAAAATATTTTTTTATACTATAAAAGTAAAATTTTATTTTTGGAGAATATTCAAATTCAATTAATGAATTCATTTTCATGAATTAATGAATTTATGAAATAAATAATATTTTTAAAAAATATTATTATTAATTAATTTTTATTTAACATAAATTATCATATAATTTTTATGAAGTGAAGTGTAATTTTTATATGGGTTCAAAAATTGTTGTTGTAAAAACCTAGTATTTCTCAATAAATGTCAATTATCATTTTCAAAGTGAACATTCACATGTTTATAATTTTTTTTATAATATTAATATGAGTTTTGGAATCAAAATGTTAAAATTTTCCAATGGGGATTTTTTATAATTTTTTGAGCCATGTGAATTTTTTGGTAACATTTAAATACGGTATAAATATACAATGTGTATTATGAAATCATAAAGATAAAAATTTTATTTAATAAATACTACAATGGGTATCTAAGAAAAAATATCTTTTACCATTTATAATATTTTAATTTTATGTTTATTTGATCAATTTTATAAAGAATTTATGATTCCTGTAAAACCAATTATATATTTTAATGTTTTTAAATCATTTCTATAAGAACATGACTGACTTCCATATCACCAAGGGTAATATTTTAATTATTTCATCCATTAGACTTATAATAAAATAAAAAACCCCACTTTTGAATAAATAATAGAAAAAACCATGATAAGGATTTTTTTATTACGTCATTATATAGTGTCCAAAACCTATGTTTGGGAAATAATAAAGAATTTCCCCCATATTTCTATTATAATAAAAACCAATCTTCCATTTATCTTCACTAAAAATCCTTTTAGCATGTCTTTACTCTTTATTATCATCTATGGAGTCGTCCCAAAGGTTCCCCTATCAATCAATAAGCTCCTCCCAAGCATTTGAAATCACACTCTCAAGGTAAGGGATCCAATTTCTCTCCTCTTTATTCAAGTATCTTATTTATCTTATATATTTTATATTAATTTCCTATTTTTGTGATATTTGTTTCAATATACCACTTAATTTACATTTTATATAAAAAATATGATATACCCCTTTTACTCTCAACAAGCCCTCCCATGAACATTCATATGCCCCTGTTATGCCACCAAAATTTCTCATCGATTTTCCATGCCAAACAATTGTATAGTGAATACCCATACCCATTTCATATCAAGGGTGTTCACCTTTATGAAAAAATACTTATTTGATTTTGTAATTAATTTTATGTATTACAAAATAAATTATCATGGAATAAAATGTGATGATAAATTATTCCATGTTTCATGATCTATGTGGCACAATTACGCATGTGATTGAAATGAAAGTGACAGGTGCGCCCAAAATTATATAGCACTCCAATGCAATGGGTATTGTTTTAGTCCCATAAAATTTCATTCAAGTGATTAAGGAGTTAAACTAATCCATCATGGGACTATTCCCATCATGATTCCATGGAATTTATCCTTTAAAAGTTTTTATGATTCCATGTTTTATGTTCTTTCCACATTTCCCATGTTTCCATTATGATTGTCATGTTATATCATGCCTCATTGTTAATTTTTATTATTCTCACTTCTTTTATGTCTCATTGATATACATATTTTATAATATGTATTAATTTATTCTTTTTATACCGTGTTTATTCCCTTAAAAATCAGTATAGATCACCCCTTTCTCATGAATGTCCCTAGATTATTACATGCAATTTTAAGTTCGATGGAACAATATGAGCATGTTAAATAATTTTTCTATAATGGATGCGTATTCCGTATTTTTTTCTTATATAATGTACATAATTTGAAAAGATACCATACATCTCAATATTTTAGATTGTATTATGTGTAATCTTATATAATAAATCATGGATTAATGTGTAACTTTTTTTGGAAATAATAAGTTGTTACAATATATATGTGTGTTATGTGTTAAGATGACTCAAAATATCCCTAATTTTATTCTAACTAGATTTTCATAAGTGTTTTAGATCATTTTTATCTTACTTTGTGTGTCCAATTGTTTATTTTATGATATGAAATCATCTTATCTTATGATAATTGAAGAATATATTCAGTTTCTATGAATTAGAAATTGGAAAAGTATTTTCTACTATGTAAGACTTTATTATACGAATGAATTGATCAAGATAGATTTTTTAGTCAGATTGAAATCATAAAACGACTTTATCTTCAGAAAATAATATTTTTAGAATAATAAGTTGAATAAGATAAGTTTTACATCACAATAACATCTTATCTTATTCTAAAGAATTATCTTACGTTGCATTAAAGATATCTCATCTTATAAGTAAGAGCTAATTTGCCTTACGATAGTTTTCTTACAGTGAACAATGCTTTTAGTTGGTATCATACGAAGATACAGTATTTCAAAATGTCATTATTGATTTTTTAATCTCTTGATAAGTCATTTCAACCTTTAGATCACATAAAAAAGATAATTTCCATTTAAGCAATGATTGGTCACTACAAGAATTTCTATAAATATGTTGATCCAAAATAATGAGAAGATTCTTTTCATTATTGTCAGAAAATAAATTCCTATATTTGGAAATCTTGGATGCATATACTTAATATCAAGTCTTATAAAGATTACTCCAGCAGATCTCTGGACTTTTATAATTATCCCTCACTCAAATTCAAACAATATATATGAATATTAGTTATCCCTTACATAAAAAGAATGAAATAGTGGAAGAACATTTGATAAAATATTAACAAAAGGGAAACATTAGGGTCCATTACATAGTTGAAATTGAATTTTTTTCATTCTATTTTTATTAGTTCTATCCGTAGAACTCGTGATCATCCCAAGATACATTTTGGAGTCTATCGTTTTATCAGGATGAATATTCATCTACTGTCAACTTCTGCTTGAAACTGTGCACTACATACTTTTTTATCAAAGTTTATGCTTAAATTATCTAGATTAAACTCAGTGTAATAGTGTGTTGAAGAATGTGGATAGGTCTTATAAGGGGAGAGAATGTATGAAAGATCATGGAACTTTTTATTATGTGACTTCTACTTGTAATCAGATGGGAGCCCCTAGTAAAAGGGTTTTCTTAGTGAAATCACCAAACTCATAGAGTGGAGTGCTGGTAGAGTGGACTAGAGGATTTATATTCCGAAAACCACTATAAATCCATGCATTTAATTTCATTTATTCATGCTATTATATATATGATGCATATATTTTTAAAGAAATTATTAAATTAACATAACATGAAGAGGGAGGTCTATTATTCATGACTTTTTAAGAACACAATTCACCCCCATCTTGAGTTATTTAGTCATTCATTATCCAAGAAAATAATTGATATAATGGATTATGACTCTCGAGTACACAATTATCAAAGATTGATGTCCAAATATCCATACCAAAATGGCTTCCATGTATAATAACAATGATGATATGCCAATGGATAGATATCTTCACATCAATGGTAAAAACTATGGTTACTCGAAAGCTCTCAAGACCATTTATCTAAAAAATCATGTCCTGAAAGTATATCTCAAATATCTTAAGCATTATGATATTACTAATACAAATCCTTAAACAAGGGATACTAAATTTGAATAAAATCATTACTTAAAATGAAAATCAAGGTATGATATCATTTGCAGGTTAGAACCATCTGAGTTTGAAATAATCTCTCAATGAAAAACAAAATCTAAAATGTTTTCCACTATATATATTTAATATAAAAGCAATAAAAACGTTAAATATATTATATATGATAAAACTAAGCTTAATTTTGATAAAATCAAAATGGATGATGGAAAGATCATTAATCAACTGAATAAAAGACTCACCAGGATAGTGACCAACATTGTTACTCTAGGAACACCTATTAATGAGTATGAATATACATTGAATGTTCTATGAGTATTACCACCTATGTGGAGTGAAATCTTAGTTACTATCAGATAAGATAAAGATGTAAAAAATTTCAAAATAAAATATCTCATTAGAACTATCATGATTTATGAAGCTAAAATGGAAACTGGAAGTGAGGATCATAAAATAATCAAGAAGTAAAATTCATCTTTGATGGTTTCTAGTTCTAAAGTTGATAGAAAGATATAAATCATATAAATATATGAAGCATTATAATAAGAGTACTTCTCATGAAAATTTGAATCCAATGATGAGATCAAAAAATTTACTCAGAACTAAAAAAAATATATAATAAAAGGAGAGGTTTCATAAGATACTTTAACAAGAATAGGAAGCAAGATGAAAAATATAAATACTTAAGATTCTATGAGTGAAAAATATAGGAAATATAAAGATTGACTGAAATAAAAATAAAGATGATAAATATATAGAAAATAAATACATCAAGAAGGATAGATATAATAAATATAAGAAATATATGATGGAAAACTAGTGTTATTTTGAATATTATAAATAATTAATGTCATCAAAAAAAGAATCTCAAGATAAGAATTATAAATCCAAAATTTTTATTATGGAATAGTCAGATGAGGTACATTCTTATTACTCTTATAGGAATGAACATGATTCAGAAAATGAATACTGATCTTACAAATAATTAAATTAATACTACACCATGTTGGAAATCAAGTATGAAATCATGAAAAAGAAAAATAAGTACCTTCAAAACTCTTATAATAAAATTTTAAGTGAAGAAGAAAATTTGAAAAACCATATTTTACACCTAAAAACCAGTTGGAAATATATATTACCTCAAATACTAAACAAGTTAAGACAATTGAGAAACTATATAAGGAGGTTGAAAATTTCAAAGATAATGAAAGTTTCTTTACTAAAGGAAAAGATTATTAAAACAAAATTATTTTTCAAAATCAACTCTAAAAAGAAAAACTTTGAATTACATGCCAAGTTGAAATGCCCAAAATTTATATAAAACATTTTGTTCCTTGCTCTAAAAATATAAACCTTCTTAAATTTACTTATTTTTATTGTGAAAAAATAGAACATTTTTCCAATATTTGTGATTTAAAAAATCTACTATTTTTTTGGAATAAAAAATATTTTTCCTTCAAAATAATTTTTAAATAAAGATGAATGTTTTTCTAGAAAATAGAAGCAATTATGTCTACCTAGATCTCTTATAGCCAATATTTCAAGACCCAAAATAATTTAGGTACTAAAGAACACTATTGTTTTATTTGTCATTGTAAGGAACTAGACGTATGAAAAATATTACAAAATGGTTTATGGATAGTGATTTTTCAATGAATATGAGTATATATTACTCTAACTTTTATCCTCTATCTAAAATAGAAGGTAGATATGTCCCATTTGATGAAAATGCCAAAGGAAATATATTTTGAATTTGATCAGTTCGAAATCCTTAGTCAATTCTAAACAACAAAGTACTTTATGTTGAAGTATTGAAGCATAAAATGAAAATTATCTCTCAACATTGTTATGATTTATATTATATTTATTTTTATAATTATTCTTTCTTTGTTTTTGAATGACTTGTGTCTCAAGTTTAAACCACCTATAACTGAAAATTTTGATAAACTAGATCTTAATTCCTTATGTAGATATAATTTAAACTAATTAGATGATGAAATTGATGAATCATGGATTAAGAGTTGAAGCCTTGGACATTACAATGTTCATTCCTTGAGAAATTTGTCGAAAATACATTTAATTTATGACTTTCCTAATCTTTAATTGGATATAAAGAAGCTATGTGATGCATTCTAAATGGAAAATAAATACAAGTCATCTATCAAACCAATTAAAGAAGTTTCTACTTCTAGACCACTTGGTCTTATCAATATGGATCTTTTCTAACCCACTAGAACCATAATTACTTCCAGTAAATATTTTTTAAGCATTAGTTGATGATTTTTAAAGGATTATATGGGTTTACTTTCTAAGACTCAAAAAGTGAATCATGTTATGATTTTATTGATTTTTTTAAACTTTTGAAAAGTTACAAGGATGTTAAGATTGTTTCTTTGATAATTTGTCAGGGAAGTGAATTTGAGGATCATGAGTTTAATTTATACTACTATATGTAAGGAATTAAACATACATTATCTTCCCCTAGGACTCCTCAACAAAATTGTTTTGTCAAAAAGAGTAATAATACTTTAGAAGAAGTTTCTAGGATGACGCTATCTGAAAATAACATGCCCACTTGTTTCTTGGATGAGGCTATTAAAATATTATGTAATATCACTGACAAAGTACTAAGAAGAAATATTTTAAATAAAATTTCCTATAAGTTATGGAACAATAGAAATCCCAAAGTAGGATGCTTAAAAGTATTTGGATCCAATGTTTATATCTTTAACACAAATTATAATCATGGAAGGTTTAATCCAAAGGATGATAAAGGTATCTTCCTAGGTTATTATACCACTTCCAAACCTTATAGTGTTTTCAATAAAAGTTCAAGAATTTTTGAAGAATCAGCTCAGGTGATGTTTTATGAAAGTGTTCCTTTTCATCACAAAATGATTCAAATAAATGATGAAAATATTTTAGTCAAGAATATGAGATCTGAACCTTTATTTAATGACAAAAAGGATAATTATTTGGAACTTTATTACTTTAAAATAGATCTAATATGGGTAAAATATATTGAAATAGAAAGTGTGATACATAAAATACCTAAAAACCTCAAGGAACATCCTTTATAAACAGTTATTGGAAACATAGATGAAGGAGTAATAACTAGAAGAAACATAATAAATCTAGTATAATTATCTAAATTTCTATCCAAACTAGAAATTAAAACAATAGAATAATCCTTATCTAATGAAATATGGTTCTTATATATTAAAGAAGAGAAAAATCAATTCAAAATAAATAAAGTATGGTAATTATTCAAAATTCCCTCGAACTATCCTATAATTGGAACCACAGTAGTTTTTATAAACAAAAATGATAATTATAGTGTAATAAATAAAAATAAATCTACATTATTTTCCAAAAAATATAATCAAGAAGAATTAATAAATTATGATGAAACCTTTTCTTCCAAATCTATATTTGAAGATATTAGAATTATTCTAGTATATGTATCATATATGAATTATAAATTGTATCATACGGATAAAAATATACCCTTTTAAATGGGGTTTTAATTGGGGAAGTTTATAATAACATATTAGTTTTGAAAATCCTCTTTTTCATAATTCATTATTTAAACTTACTAAAGATCAATCTAGTCTTAATTAATCTCTCAAGGAATGGTAGGAATGATTAAGTCATTTTGTTTTATCAAATTTTTATATAGTAGGAATAGAAGAGCCTAAAATATGTAGGAAAACTTTCTTTTTCAATATTTGATAATATAAATATACATAGATGATGTTATTTTTGCATCAAAAAACCAAAAAGTGTGCAATGATTTATAAAACATTATGTAAAAAGAATCCAAAATGAGTATAATGGATGAAAAAAAATATTTTATAGAATTTCATGTTTATGAAAAACAAATTGGAAATATTTTAACTCAAATAAAATACATGCGTGATTTACTGAAGAAGTTTGGAATTGGAAAAATTAAGACCTAATCAAATCCCATGAGTTCCATTATCAATCATGACTCAGATGAAACTGGAAAATCAGTTGACAACAAGTTTTATAGAGGAATCATTGGAAGTTTTCTTTACCTTATTGAAAGTAGACCAGACAATATGTTTTTAGTATGACTTTGTGCATTATTTCCATCTAATCAAAAAATTTCAAATTTGAATGATGAAAGAATAATTTTAAGAAATATAAAAGGGAAAATATCTCTTTCTGTTATTTTTTTTAAAAACATTGGATTTTAATTTAAATTTATACTTGTAGGCTAGTTTTTTAAGATGTATATTACATATATAAATCAAATTAGAAACCTTTAATTATCTTAGTAAATCTATAGTTTCTTGATCATGTAATAAGAAACACTCTATAGAATTATCAACTGCTAAAGCTTAATATATTTCCATTGGATTTTTTGTTCACAAGTGTTGTGGATGAAACACATATTAATTTATTTTGGATTTAATTTTAATTGTAATCCAATAAAATGTGATTACAAGAGTGATATTAACATCTCAAAGAATACAATAAACCATTCAATAATGAAGAACATTTATTTAAGCCTTGATTTCATGAGCGATCATACACAAAAAACATATCTCATTGTATTTCATTCTCATAGAAAATAAATTACCTGATTGATTTTATAACCCCTTCCTACTGAATGATTCAATTTTATTAAATAATAATTAGGTATGTTTGATTTTACTAAATAAATGTTTATAGAAAATTTCTCATATTCAAATTAAATATGCTATTTTTTTATTTAAGTTTCTTTTTGTGATATCATTTTGGGTATTGGTCATATTCAATAGGCCACATCACCTAGTTTTATTAATAATTACCCTACACATCGTTGTACAACCCCTCAATTATCACGAATGAAAAAGATTCTGTATCAACTATACGTGTGAAACAACTTGAATACCTTTAAACCCTATAATTCTCTCTACTCAAACATTTTTTAACCTATCCTTCTGACCCTCTAACCCTTCAAACCCTCTATAAATAGAAAAGAAAAAAACTGATGGTTCTTTATCTAGTAGGATAAAATGACAAAGGATATCAAGAAATGTGATAAGTGGATAATCTATTGATTTTAAATGGATAGAAAAAACGGATATATTATTAAATAAATTATTCAATCATCACTGATGTGAGAACATCTTAAATGATTCATGAACCATGTTTTTGTTCAAAAAAAAAATCCACGAGGTTTATGAATCATAAGCCTTTCATTGTTTTGGTGATAAACAATTAGTTACTTCAATGGAAGACTAGAAAAATATCTTGTTAACCTCATTCTAGTTAGCTGAATCCTTGAAAATCCCACATAAAGGAAACCCATTCTTAAAAATTTCTTTAGCTACCATGGATGGTGTCACCCCTCTAGAAATCATGAAGTCAGTATTTGGCATTACAGTTATTGAGAAGATTCAAGTATAGAGTTTAGATATTGAAATAATATTCTTGAAAAATATAATTTAGTTTAGGATAACAAAAACAAATTAGTTAACTTGCATGATAGTAATACAACTATTTTTCATGGGTTGACAACTTTAAGTGCAAATGTGTTATGTAAATGAGAATTGTGTTTAGACTTTTCATTAATAAAGTTGGTACCCTTGTCCTTAATTGTTGGAATAGAACATGAATCAATTCATGGGGAGTTATCTCATTTACAGGAGATACTTGTGATGGTATAAGTATAGTCTCATAACCCTAAGTCCAAATAATGTTAGGAAGATAATGAAACTCTCAAATTAATTTTAAGAAGAGTGAAAATTAGAATTTGGTCATACTAACAAACTGGTTTTCAAGAGAGCACCCCTACCACTCTTGGGTTTTACAAGAATATGTTCATAAAGAAAAGACTACCTTTTCTATCACTCAAAACTTTTAATTTTCTCAATACGTGACCCTTTCTATTAGAAATATAATTTATCATCTCATAATCGAATCTAATTTTCTAGAATTGGAAAGAATGGATGAAAGAATAGTCAGTATGAAATAATCAAAAGAATCACATCACATGGAAGAAGTACCTGATGTTATAGAAAATAAATTATCGTAAAAGGAAAGTGTAGGAGTCCACTAGGAAAGGAATTACCCTATTCTTCAAGAAGTTAAAAATACATAAGAACTAGAAATTTATAATATAATTTATAAAAGAGCACAACCAGGTTACTAAAATTATTTTCTAAAATGGAATATCTAAAAGCCGAAGTCACTGAATCTAGTCAAGAAGTAAAAAATATTCATAATCACATGTCATTAAAGACCGATTTTTAGGAAATCAAGTTATTGGTTAAGTGTGTTTTAGAAGTGTTATCAAGAGAATCAACTACCGAAATAGAAAATGTTTCTGATCAAAAGTCAAACATAATGGAATTGTCTCAAGATATTGATGTGATAACTATATAATTAGATTATCTATAATGTGAAATAATTCCAAAGGAGAAGTTTTAGGGTATTTAGAAATATATGGTAGATGAAGTTTAAAGTTACATGTTCCTGCTAAAAAAGATGTAATTTTCATCATATTAAGGATAAAAAATATGTATGTCTCGTTACAAAACAACTTTGATGTTACATAACATAATGTAGATCAGTTACATTAAGTAGTTGCGAATAGTATCAATCTATATCTATCGATTGATAAATATGAGATAGAGGATGATTATTTTTTCCAATCCATGGAACGAAAATTATTTACAAAAGGAGAGGAAATTTATTCTTTTATTGGTATGATAGAACACCAGTTCAATGTGTTGGGATATTTGATACAAAACTGTGCAAAGAAGGGTGATTTTCATAACATTTTTAAGAATTTCTATCAACATGTATTGAGAAATTTTACAAACCTTATAGAATATTATATAAATGACTTGGTTAAGAGAATTGATTCCTTCGCAAATGACATTTTTCAAATTCATGGAATTTGATTACCTAGAACACATATAGTTGACCAATACCTATCCACCTATTAGTGCTTGAAAGAAAATCTTCAACCCTTTAGAGGTATTTCAATGGGAAAATATATGGGATTTACAAAGAACTATCTTTATCCTTACCTTAACTATCATTTAAATTATACTTTACCCATATAGATAACTTCGATTTTGTGAGAGAACAAAATAATTTTTTTAACATCCTATCAATGCCAGTAAGGTTTACTAATGAAGATCGAGCTGATCAAAGAGTATCCCTACTGATGTTGGGTGGTGTTGTTGGAATGATAGTTGATGCTCATCTACCTTCATCCTTTTTACCTCACAATTAGACCTTATATATCCAGATTCCACCTCCTAAAAGTTGTTTCGTGACGAATAGTTGATACACTCACCATATTTAGTTTGGGGAATGCCATGTCCAGTGGATGGGAATTCTTTAAAAAAATTAAATGATTAACACTTTATGGAATCATAAAGAAAATTTGAATCTATTTTCATTGAATGAATTGAAATCCTTTAATGTTTTTTTGAATATTTAATTTTATTATTATCTTATATTTTTTTACATATTCAATATTCATATTTTGTGATTTCTCTCTAATAAGTTATTTTATCATATTTTTATGCTATGTTGTTTTAATATTTTAATATGACCTCGATTTAATGATAAAATATTTTTTATTAGTAGTATCGTTAAATGTTTAGTAACGTTTGTGTGAAATATAAAGTGTATTCCTTATTTGACTTCTTTTTGATATCACAAAAACGGGATAATGAAATGAAAATACAAAAAATTATAATTCCTTCTATATTTAAAAAAGTGGTGAAGAAAAGGAATTTTTTTTCAAATAGGATTAAAATAAAAAAGTCTTATTTATTTCTAAAAATTAAAAGCTCATTATGTTAAATTTTTTATTTTCCCATCTCTTGGGTTTTTAACATAAAATATTAAGATAGGGTTGGAAATAATATGTTTTTATAATATATCTCCATGTTAGGAGTTTTGATGACTAAAAAAATACCAAATTTTTGTATAATAAGTTTATTCTAAGTGTTTCAGATTATGTTTATCTTAATCTATGTGTACAAGTGTTTATTTTATGATATGAAATCATTTTATCATATTATAATTGAAGAATATATTATGTTTCCCAGAATAAGAAATTGGAAAATTATTTTCTTCTATGTATGAATTTACCTTATGACTAAATTGATAGAGATAGATTCTTCAGTAAGATTTAAAAAATAAATGGAATTTATCTTCTAAAAAAATTCGTAGTCAGAAGAATCTGAAGAATCCATAGTAGAATATTATATCATGTTTTCAAATTATCTTACGCACCATTGAATATATCCCATATTATAAGTAAGATATACTTTATATTACAATAATTATCTTAAGATGATTAATGTTTTTTATTGGTATCTTATGAAGATATAATATTTCAGAATACCAAGATTTCATTACTAATATAATGATAAGTAATTGCATGCCTTTAGATCACATAAAAAATAAATTACCCATTTAAGGAAATATCAGTATGTATAATACTTTCCTAAAATAGGTTGATATGAAGAACGAGAATATTTCTGTCATCATTGTCGCAAAATCAATTCATATATTTGGAAATCTTAGATGCATATCCTTAATTTCCATTCTTATAAAGGTGACTACAAAATCTTTCTCAACTATTATAATTATTTATCACTCAAATTCAAACAAGATATAATAAGATCTGTTATCCCCTATAAAAAGGAATAAGGATATAGAGAAACAACAATTTATTGCATCTTACCAAAAGGAAAACCCTGAAGGCATGTACATAGTTGAAGCCAAAAGTTGTTCATGTTGTATTATTTAGTTTTATTTGTTTAACTAAGGGTCATATCAATCAACTACTTGGATTATATATATTTATATGTATATATCTTTATCTATTGTTAGTTAAATCTTGTAATTGTGAAATGCATATGTTTTTCTAAATGTTTTTGTTTATTTTATGTTTTTTCACTAAGTGTAAGATTGTGTTTAAGTCCACGAATACATTTTTTAAAGGGAGATCCTAGGTGAATGATCTTGGGACATTTTTTTAAGTGAAAACTACTTTTAATCAGGTGGGAATCACTGATAAAAGGGCCATCATAGTGAAAATCACCACACTCATGGAGTAGTGTTAGTGGAATATACTTGGGGATTTTGGATCCTTGAACCACTATAAATCATTGTGTTCAATTTACTTTCCACATACTATTATATTTCCATTGAATATATTCTTAAGGAAAGTATTTAACTCATATACCTTGAAGTGGTTGGTCTATTAATCAAGAATTTTTAAGAACTTAATTAATCCCCCTCCTGAGTTATTCAGTCAGTCATTATCTATGAAAATAATAAAGTGTTGGGTTGTCATAGAAGTAGAGTTTTTGGTGAAAATAGAAATTAGAGAAATTATTGAATCCTAAGTATATAACTCATACCCTACAAAAATATTTGGGCTGAACTTCCCAACAAACCTTATGATACTCCCTTTATAGGAATTTGATTCAATTTTGGGTATGGATTGGATTTACATAAGTAAACCCAACATATATTTCCGTGAAAAGGAAATCATTCTCCATTTCATGAATTTTCCATCGATTATATAAAATTGGAAGGAGGAGGATGAATATTCTTTAGAACAAAGATTTCAAGCATGTATATTGTTACCCCAGGATAAAGTGTATCTATCTCAGATTATTGGTTCTAAAGAAAAAAATATCCTTAAAGACATGCCCATTGTGAGGTAATACTTTTATGTGTTTCCCAAATAAGTTTTTGGTCTCCCTCCTAAATGATTCCTTGAGTTAAAAATAAAAATTATACCTAAACCAAGTAACATCCTTAGGGAATTGCATCACCAAAAAAGAGATAAATGTGGGACCTTCAAAGACAGAAGCAATTGAAGAATGACCAAGGTCAAATTCTATGAAATATATCTATATTTTCCTTTCATTGACTAGGTATTATCGATAATTTTTATTAAAATTATCATGATCATAAAACTCTATGACCAAGATAACTCTTAAGGGAGTTCAGTTTATCTAGAATAATGAATGTTTATAGAAGTTTAAGGAGTGGAAAAATCGGTTTATCACTACACCAATACTTATACTACCCACTAGTGGGAAAATTTTCAGGTTATATAAAGATTCATTAGAGAAGGCATTGGGCTACGTAATTATATATAATCATAAAGGGATAGCCTATGAATTAAGAAAATTGATATTTCATGAAAAAACTACCCAACACATGATCTATAGTTTGCTGTAGTAATATTCACATTGAAAATTTAGCGGAATTACATTTTTGGGAAGAGGTATAAATTATATAAGGATAAAAATATCCTCAAGTATATATATTCACACATAAAGAGATTAATATATGATAGGGAAGATGGTTGAATATTATTAAGTACAATGAACTCTCAATCCAATACCATCTAGGAAAATAAAATTAAGTGGTAAATTCTCTAAGTAGAAAGGACCCGATAATTTTATCATTGATGAGAATTAAGATGGATATAATCTTCTCATACTAGAAAAGGATGGACATGGGAATCAAAAAGAAATGAAAATCTTCAATCCTTCTAAAAATGATTTCTCAACCATCCCTTCTAGAGAAGATAAAGGATGATCAGAGAGATGTTGTGGAAATATAGAAGAAGCTTGAAGCTATAAGAAAATGAAAATCCATGGAGATAAAAATTAATGAATAATTGGTTGTATGATTTGGGACATGAATATATGCATAATAAAATCCCAGGTTAAAGAATAAGTTGTTATATGATGCACATATCTCGACCTTCTCCATCCTTCTATGAAGCACAAAGACATATCGGGATATTTTGAGCACATTGGTGGGATAATATTATTAATTATAAAATAGAATATACATCAAGGTAAATTTTATTTCATAAAGTGAAAGATGAAAGGGAAAAATACTAAGGGATAATGAAACCATTACCCATAAATGAATGGAAATGGGAAAACATAACCATGTAATTTTTCACTACTCTTCTAAAGACATCCAGAGAAAATAATGAAATATGGGTTGTGGTGGATCATCTCACAATGGATTCCCATTTAATTGTAATTCAATATGACCCATCACTTGGTTAAATTTAAAGTATATAAACATGAGAAGTAGTTAGAATATAGGGAACACCACTATTAATTATATTTGATCAACAGACAAGATTTAAATCTAAGTTCTGGAAGAGTATCATACATTATCTAAATACTGAGTTCAAATTCACCACAGATTATCAACCTTAAACTAATGAACAATATGAATGGACTATATATACACTCGAGGACATGTTTATATAATGATCAGTATATTTCAAAGGAGGATGTGATCAACATATTACTCTAGTCAAGTTCTCATACAATAATAGTTTCCACTCAAGTATCTAAATGGATCCCAATGAAGTTATTTATTGGAAGAGGTGTATAACACCTACATTCTTGGTTAAATTTGGTGAATTAAAACTTATGGGCCTTCAAATGGTTGAGGAAATGATGGAAAAGTAAAAGACTATTGAGCATTACATCAGGGTTTCTCAGAGTTAACAAAAGATCCATGCTGACAATCTTTGATGAGACCCGATGTTTGTGGTTAGAGATAAGGTATTACTCTATTTATCTCCATGGAATAAAGTCATGAAATTTGTGAATGAGGGAAAGATTATTCCAATATACATCAGTCCATTTGAAATCCTTTATCACATCAAAGTGGTGGAATATCAACTAGCACTCCTACCGAACCAATCATAAGTACCTGATGTGTTCTCAGTATTCCCCTTAAGGAAGTATATACCAGAAACCTTACATGTAATGAATCCATATGTGATACCATTAGAGATTGATCCTTCATATGAAAAGAAATCGGTGAATATCTTAGATCATAGAGATAATGTTCTATGAAATAAGACAATTCTTCTAGTCAATGTGCTACGGAGAAACAAAAAATTTAAATAAGAAATGATGGATCCAGGTGTGGTTATGAACCAAAATTACCCTCATATATTTTAATGTATGATATGACAATTTTGAGGGTCAAAATTTTGAAGGGGGTGAAATTGTAATGACCAAAACTCTTATAAAGAAAATTCCATTTTTTATTGATTCAAATTTCCTATTATGGTTATAGAAACACATGAACTTCTATAGTTTTATTATATATTATAATATTTAAAAGACTAATAAGAAATATAACCATTGATATAATAATCATTAAACAGTGATCATATGATTAGTATAAATATTGGATATTGATAAATCAAATTGACATAAACAAATAATTTCAGGCTCTAACCAATAATATCATACCCCATGAAGACCGTTTATTAGATATTTTGAGGGAGATAACATCATTAAGATTTCCAATTATCTAAGCCCAATATTATATCCAAAATATAAAGAATGAGTGATACCATTTACGGTAGAATTTCAAGCTCATCAAGATCACAACCCAAACCATGTATGCCAAACCACCCATAAATATCTTACCCTCACAGACCTTACCCTTAGGGAGTTTATTGGTTTAATAAAGGGATATGAATCAATACCCTTATAATATGAATATGTATATTTTATTTTCAATAGGATTATGGTTATATTTAATTATTTTTATTGTTACTTTGATACGATAAATCATAAATTGTATTTTATTTTAATATGAAATTTCAATTAAGATATTCCTTTCAAAATAATTAATGAATTTTAAAAATAAATAATATTTTATTAAAATAAAAATATTAACGAATTTTTATTAAATATAAATAATGATATAATTTTTATGAAGTAAAATGTAATTTTTTTAAGGATTAAAAAATTGTTATTGTTAAAAAAACCCACCATTTCTCAATAAATATTGATTCTTGTTTTAAAAGTAAAAATTCACATATTTAGAAAATTATTTTTATAAAACAAATATTATTTTTGGAATCATAACATTAATATTATCCAATGGTGATTTTTTCATAATTTTCTGAGATAGTTGAGTTTTTGGTTAAAAAATTAAATACAATATAAATATAAAGCATGTGTTATGACATCATAATGACTCAAAAGTGATATAATAAATTCTATAATTGGTATTAATTACCAAATATATGTTTAATCTTTGAAATGATGTATTTATTAAGTTAAATTATTAATTTCATATTGTCTTTATGAATCCTCTAAAACGTATGTTATATTTTATGGTTTTAAAATCTATTATTTATAAACATGAATCACTACCACTTCACCTAGAGAAATATTTTAACGATTTATGCCCTTGAAATTATAAAAAAATGAAAAAACAATTATTTGGTTGAAATCATGGACAAAAAATTGTAATGTTTACTTTTTTGATTATTTTATTGTATTGAATCTAAAACCAATGTTCGGGAAATAACGAAGAACTCTCATCTCTTTTAGTATATAAACCCACCCAAGATCACATTCCTCTTCACTAAAAACATATCACAAGGTCCATACTATGCCTTACCCACTCTAGACTCCATCCAATATTCCCCCAAATTCTCAAGAAGCTCCTCCTTAAGCATCAAACCATATCGACATGCACCACTTTTATCCTCCCACTAGAGTCAACCCACACTAAATCTTGTACCTTCGTGTTATACACATTGCTCATCTATGCATGGTAGATGACTAGTCAAGATATATTGCCTATCATTATCTCCTATTGTGCAGTTGAGTTCACTATTGTTTTTATTCAATAAAACATATAAATTTATTTTTGTAAACTTATTTATAAAAATAATATATATTCATTAATTTTTCCAATTATGTATTTTAATAATCTCATGATGATAAAGTAAATAACACAATAAAAACCAGACATGAATTCTCTATTAGATCCTTAAAAAATATTAAATTTAAATTAATAATTTGTACATTAAATATAAACAATAAATTCCCCCACACATAAACTTTTCTTGTCCACAAGCCTATAATATATGCTAAAATATAAAATAAGGTCCATGTTAAAAATATTTAATTTATCATGGTAAAAAAATTAAATAATTATGTATGGGGAAATAATATATCAATAATCACATAGAAGATATCATTCCAAGTCCCTATTTTTAAAATAAATCAATCAATAAGGCCTTTTACTCTACCCCGTTTTAAATTGATGAAACTTATCCAGAATTCCATTCATACATCTCAATTAATTATTAAAATTCATGGATATTTGTGATCAAATTTACTTTAAAATTATTTTATATCATCACATATGGTAAAATTTAGATTTAGTTATAATCCTACCTCAAGTATATATTCCTTAATATAGGATTGTAAAGAATCTCAAATATCCACTACACAAAGACACCTATCACACTTAATCAAGAAGAATTTAAAATAAAGATGAAATATGTCTAACGATTTGGGTATGTAGGTAATTGATGTGAAAAACATAAATCTCAAAAATCAAGTTTAACTTTAGAAACATTGCATGATAAAAAAATAAATCTTAATAAATTTCTCATCTTGAAAATTGAATGATATCACCCCACTTCCCAAACTCAATGTAGGTTTAAAAATAATGAGAAGTAGAAATAATTAATTATATACCATATTTTTTTCAACAATTATATTTCAAAATAATTCCTTTTCAATAACCCTCACTAATGATTTCTTTCCTGTTTTACTAATTATTATTTTTTATTTTTTATGGGAAACAATTAAACCTAATGAAATATAATATATTAGAAATATCTAAATATCCAATGAAATACACTCACATATTTTATTCAATGTTACACATACCCTTTAACTATATATAACCTATCACCCATACTAAATCATTGAATATAAATAAATAATACTAAGATTAGGGTATGATGAAAATAATAGGATTCTAATTTGGATATTTCCGAACAAGTTCATTGATGTATTTTATGGGTTAAAATAAATAAAACAATCGAAGAGTAGTTATCATGGGTATGAGATGGAAACAAATTACTAATTTATATTAAATGTTATTTTTTATAATCATAACATTGAAAAGATGCAATGAATGTTCTACATGGTTTACAAGTCCTAAGTATCTATCATAAAGTAGATATTAGAAAGAATATAACTTTTTTATTATATTCCTCATAGGAATAATAAAAATATGATTAAATATAATAACTAATGGAATACATAGTAATAAAAAACTTATCCACGTGAGTTTCTGAAATTTAATTCATGAAATATATAATGTAATTTTATCTATATAAATCAACTAGCCACCCCAAATCATGATTCTTTAAATTGAAAAACTCTAGCTTATATCTACCCATTCATCCCCCATCTTACTCATTTAATATTTTCAATAATGAAATCTAAATCATAGAATCATGGAATTCTTATGAAATATTTTACATCATAGATCAATATTCAAGAAATAAACTAAGTGTGGTGTTTCATTTTCCCATAAAAATCATAAATAGATTTGAAAATTAATAATATATAATAGAAATATAAATAATTTAAAGAAACACTACCCTTTACACATGACTTTCTTATTCCTATCCTCCACTATTAGTTTTTAAATTAATTGTCTTATACCTATTAAATAAAGAAATCTAATGAAATCACAGGGTCCATGTACATTGAAGCTCAAAAATATGACGGCAAACTAGAAGTAAATCCTAAAAGAGAATGTAAATCCTGAACTAATTTTATAATTCATAGAATTAATTAATAAAACTCAGGTTACCTCCCCCAATGAATTTTTTATGGTAATTTTTCTTAACATCACCTATTTGATCATGTAATAAGAGTATCAATAAGAGTTATCTAATCGAGATTGAACCATGAATAATGTTGAACTTTATCTGGTGTAGCACATTGCACCATACTTTTTGATAACTTCTTAAAAAAAGTTAGGAGAAAACCAATAAGTGGGTGGATATAAATATTTAATAAGTAGTTAAACTTCTATCTACACTATAAAAATCCCCCTTTTCCAATTTTTTGTATGAATTTATTCAAAATATTCCTTGATATTCTCAATTTCTAAAGTCGTCACACATTTTTTATTTTTCTTCTTCATCCAACTACTCTTCTATATTTTCAATTATTCCCTATATAAATTTTGTACCCATCCCCTCCTATTATCCCCCAATTTTAGATTCATATTTTTATTCCTTTTCATTATTATTATTATTTGATTGATTCTCAATTTATTTCTACAAGGGAAACTAGAAATTGGATTTGCATCGAGATTAGAAATGGAATTCGTGGATTTTCCAAGCCTAGTAGGATTAAATTGATGCTTTTCATATTATTTTTCATCTTCCTTGTTTATATCTATTGTGGTGAGGATACATTATATAGAACCCATTTTATCTTTAGAAATAAGAGTTTCCTTGGATTTGGATTCAAACATAACATCTCTCTTAGATATAACCTCATGTTCTACTTCATCAGGGTATTTTTTCTTTAGTTATCTTCTCAATTCCTTAAACTCATATTACATTCTCTCTAATGTTTTCAATGCATAATTAAAGGTGAAATCAGGGCCATATAGGAGTTCCTAATCATCACTAGAGTATTGTGTGGGCTATATTATTTTTTACTCTTTTGAATCATTTTCTTAATCTCATATATTTGATGTTTTAAATCCACGACCTGGATGTAGAATATGGAATGATTGGTCAATAAAAAATCATTCCCTACTATTAAAAAACTAAAATAACCAATAATAAAAGGTAAAAAATGTAAAAGAAAAACCTAAACTAAAATTAGAAAATTAGAAACACGGATAAAAACAACTTTTCTAACTTTTTAAATTAAATCTATTTAAACCAATCCCCAAAAAAATCACTAAAAATATGACTTCCTACAGAAGTTAATTACTTCCCATGAAAGAACCCATTTATTATTATATTCATAAACAACAAACCAAATAACTATGAGTGTAGTATATCCAATAGAAGTCCAAGGTTGAACCCATAGAGACAAGGAACAACATAGAATTCAATATATAAGACTACTACATAAAACAAAAGAAACATTAACTATTATAAAATGATCCAATTGAGTTGAATTGAACATAGAATTTTTAACTTCAAGATCATGAAAAAATAATATATAAAAAACTAATGATTCTGGAAATGAAGTAATCATAATTAGGACCTAGTGAATTCTTTGGATCAGGTAGACAATCTTAAATCTCCTAATTTCTCGTTTTCTCATGGTCTGGTAATTTAGATTACTGAAGAGGTGGGTAACCCAAAACCAAATTTAAACATAGAATAAGAACAAAAAAAATGGTCATAGTTGACGTATCAATCTATAACTCACACAAAAAATAACTATCACTTAGAAATTAAATGGTCATGCTCATGTAAATGAAAGATATATGAATCACACTTCATAAAACCCTAATATAATGGTCATGCATTAAAAAGAAAACAGTTTATAATAATGAGTAAATGAGGGTGACAACCCAATATTATTTCATAAAAATTATTAATTTATTTAAATTAATCTCCTTCCATAAAAAACCCAACACCTAAACACTATCTTCTATTAAAATCCATTAGAGTATTTAAAGAAAAATAAATGAAACAAAAACCAAAAAGACATCCCATCAGCCACTTGAATTGTAGCTAAATACGTCCTCTAGGATTTCATTGTTTTAGGTGTACAAAAAATACTTTCATTTATCTATTGAAAATCCAAATTTTATCTTTAATATATCTCTTATATCATATTTCATACATTTACTTATATATATCAACATCAATTAGAACTATAAATTTCAAAATGTAATGTATTATCCACATGAAATAATTCCTATTAATCCCATATGAAATAAATGTATAATATATCTAAGATAGAAGTTCATCCATATCCGGATTCTATTTATTCTATAACTTCATGACAAATACACCACTTTATGGCATGTACTTCACACTTCACTCATATTGTTTACATGGGCATTCATATCTTATGACATGGTATCTTTAGATTGTGGAGATAACTAATCCTATATATCTCTCAAAATTTTATTATCGTTTCTATTATCAAGGTAATTGAAGAAACATTCTTTAGGATATGAATATTTTCAATGATTTGGTAATGTGTTTAACCCTTATGAACTCCTTTTCATCACAAAACCAGGTATTTTTGCATAAAATTATCTATCTTATTTACTATTGATACATTAATGGAACCTTATAGACTTCATAATTTCATTATTGATCCTTTTTAAGGCTTCTATTGTGACAATGGAAGTTCTAGGATTCCAAGAGAGTCACCCACGCTTTATTAGTCCCCTTAGTTGTTTCAACACTCCATAGTGTGGCATAGAGTTTACTCCAACATTCCCTTGTAGTGATAATGGTTGATTTTAATGGGAAACATGGTGGTTGATCATTGATATGTGATAAGAGTGACAATGTTAATTTCTGAGTGAGTAAGTTTCAAACAACATATGAAATGATGGCATTTTGGTAATTGACAAACAATGAAAGGCATCTTACGATCCCATATCAAATTTCAACACAAGATTTCAATGGTTTATATAGGATATTTCTCCCCAAACCTTTAGATAATGTCTCTTAGGTACCAACCCATTCCAATAGGAACCCTACATCTATTTTTTCTGGTACAAACACACACTACACTTTTTCATTTTTTCTCTATAATATGCTCAATCATGTGTAGTAGTTGATTGGGAAAACTCCATTTTCCATATTGATATCCTATTGCGTGGATAATTTGGCCATTATTTTAACAAAAAAACATATAAATCTACTTTAGTAAAATTTATCATCAAAATAATATATATTTATTTTCATTATAGTTCTACATTTTAAACATCTCTTAGATATAAATTAATTAAAAAAATTAAAAATATGAAAATAATTATCAACTAAATCCTCAAAATTATCAATTTTAAATTAAAAATTGTGAGCATTGAATTTAGATAAGAAGGGATATGTAATTGTATCTAAATATTTTTAATTATTGTGATAAGATATTTATATTATAGATTAAGGATCCTAATGTGAACTAATGATCTTTTAATTTTTAGTTTTAACACCATTATAAATTAGAGTGACCTAATGTAAAAAATAGTTGGAAGTATTTTCTACTGGGAAACAAAAGTTTGGGGTTTAGAAAGAGGCCTTACCCTTTTGTATTCACATTATTATATTTTTGACACATCAATGCCTTAGACTCAACCCATGAATAATAAGGATGTCGTCACCCACATTGGGGGAAAACATTGTAAAAATTATGAATACCTTGTGTTTAAGTTTGTTTCCAATATATGGATGAGTAAGAGTTTTAATTATTAATTCTATATTAACTTTATCTAGTCACATAGTTCTATTTTTTATGGATACTATAAAAAATATAGTAATACTAATTCAACCCCCATCGTAGTATTTATGATCAGATAAACTAGGAACTTTAATTGGTATTATAGAAATCCATATTTCCTCTGAGCAATCCTATATCTAATGAAGACCAAGATCAATAATTATAAATATGTTAATAGTAAACACATATTTAATTTTCATTGAAATAAATATCACGAATGGAAGAATATAATGATTTTATGTCCCCTTGTCTTGGAGTTTAGTGATGCTACCACTACTGGTTTCAATCCAGTCGAGAAAGATGGTCCAGTTACAAATGTTGACAAAATAAATTTTAATATTTATGGAATAGAACAAAATTACATCTATATTTTCTTATTTTAAAAGGTTTGTACCAAATTTATGGGACTTAAAATTGAATGTCTTGAGGAATAGAAGAGGAGGATGGGCCGTTTCCCATTTTTTTGTAAATTTCATTAGACAATTCTTCATAACTGGATGAAAAAAACCCAATAAGATTCAAGGGTTAAAATTTTCAGATATAATTTATAATTAATTTATACAAAAATAATTAACTTATATTGAAATTATTTCTTCATTATCTATTCAATTTCCCACTCTTATCATATCGTAATTTCAATAAAAAAATCATGTATACAATCCCTCTAACTGTATCAACACATAATCTGCATACCTCAAATCTTTTTATAGAATGACAAGGTTATATAGAGGATGATCCTTCCAAATTGTATCATTCAATATTGATGCAAAAAAGAATACCTTCTAAACATTAATTATTTTAACTAGTTCTCCAAGTCTTGAGAGGGAGGAGTATGATATACACTCTCTTTTATTGAGATATTTATAGAGAAATATCTCGATGATTTCCTCCAACCTTTCCCTAGTAGACCCCGTTTGAGGGGGTTTATTAGGTGATTAGTTTTCATGTGATAAGGGTGGTGGCCACAGTGAAGGAAGAAAACCATGATGTAGGATGGAGGACCACAACGCTAGAAAATAAAAACTACTAGTGTTAAATAGGTTCACTATGGTTTAGCGATGAGTGTGAAGACACCGAGAGGAAAACAACATCATAGATATTGATAGATTCAGTATGGAGAAGGGGTACCATAGAACAGGATGTCTAGAAACAATATTAGAGGGAATTGCAGTTGTGATGTTATGGGTGCTATTATGTTTCCTAGGTAACCCAAACTATGGTGTTTCGGGATATGGTGTGGTGATGGGGGAAAACTATGTATAAACTTTAGGCCACTAGGCCTTCAATTCATGTAATTTTTGGGCCCATGGGCCATATAAGGGCTCCCTCTTAACCTTTAAAAGGGATTTTATATTGAAAACAAAATAAAAATAAAATTTCATTGTCATAAGATAATTATTTAGAGATAAATGTTAGGAACAATAAATCCTTAACCCTATAAGTGTTATAATTCAGGATATATACAAAATTCATAGAATTAGTTATCACATGATGATCCTTAATAAATATAGTCATTATATGTAAACCCCACATTAAATAATAAATATAATCATAATTATAATAATTATTATTATTATTATTATTATTTTATTGAAATTATTTAAACATATAGATATTTAAATATAATTTCTTAAATAAATAAATTAACATTTATTTAAATGATATTAAATAAATATTTAATTTATTGTAGTCCCTTAACATAGCTAGTCAATCCTCCTTGGAGTTTATCAAACCTTGAATAATATATATATACATAAATAAATAAATGTTACTATATTACTCAATAAATAAATAAATATTAGTTTCACTAATTGAAGAATAAATATTTATTTAATATTTAGCTCAAATATATATTCTTTAAAATGACTGGAGGGTGAATATATGTGATCAAAATCAGTCAAATAGTAATTATTTATAAAAACCTGAGAATAAGAATTGGAGTATTAAATTCAAATTTAATTTAATTCACGTTTTTGATACACATAGTCTGTGATCTCAAGGTCTCTTTCTCAAAAGCATTAGAAAATCAAGTATAATGTTTACAATCAACATCAAGTATCACATTAATTCAACCATAGATAAATAATTTAGTTTCACAACAACAAAAACCCCTCATGGACAATCAATATTTAATATAATACCTTTCCCTTGATATCTCATCAATATGGTTGCATTACCCATTTTATCAGCCTGTACGCTTGATACATATATCTTTAACTTTACTGAAAAGAAAACTTGTTAAATGTATCATGTCAATTGACATAATAAGATAGTTCTATTAAAATAAAAGGGATATAGATATCAATATCCATTAACTTGGATGGGAAAAAATTTATTCCCTTATTCATTAATGTCATATCACTTATGATTTACCCAATGTATCATACCTTTTAGGAAGAATATTTCATCATAGTTATCATCAATACATATACATAAATCATTCTTGACATAAATTAATAATAATATAATATCTAAAGACCTATACACACATCTATATATATGAATATTGACGAAGAGTTGTCGTGCACGCTCTCAAAAATATTTATAGCTAAGTGCAGCACAGGGGCTGACCTAGGTCGTTCTCTTGAGGAGCTTTTGTGGTTAATAAATCACTACTTCCATTCCACCTAATCTAATTATTTTTTGAAGTTTAATATTTCATGAATGAAATGTAATTTAATAAAATAAATGAAATTCATAAATCATATGAAATTAAATTTAATTCTAAATTACCATACAATGCTAAACAGAATATAATTAGGGAAGAAAGGAAGTTCTTCCGAGAGAATATTCAGGGAGCACCTTCATTGGCCAGCTTCAAATATTCTTAGTTTAGACACTCCATCGTATGTGTGCACACCTTATTCTACACCGGTTATGAATGAAAATTCTACTTAGCGATCGCCAAGAACACCTTCCATCCACCTCCTCAATCGAGGGAAAATGGTTGTAGATTAAGAAGTTAATCTTTAGACAACCATAGTGAGGATTACACCCACTATAAATTATCATTAGAATTAACTCAAAGAATAATAAAAACATGGTCTTGGGTTCAAAAACCTGATTAATCCCTTGGTATATTCCTCTTATTAGTTACTCATGATCATGAGTATTATAGTTCACGATGGTAAGATTAGAGGAAGAAAAGAGGGTGAATCGGTGGACACAGAAATAAAAACAATGCATGAATTTATTAGAAATCTAAATTACAATTAAAAACTAAAAATAAAGAAAATAAATAAAATAAAAAGAAATGTGGAAGATTTGCGGCCGGCCTCCCTCGGTGGAGATCTCCTCCTTGGTGCCTTGAAGGAATGGATGGAAAAAAATGGGATGCTTTCAGGAGGAGGTGAGGGCCTCCTTTTATAGGCAGAATTTGCCCCTCAAATGTCGACGCATTGTATACCCCATTAATGACATATTCACGCGTTCCACCCTTAATATATGTTGTTAATAAATGTCTTGGACGTCTCCTCTCAAAATTTAAGCTGATTTAGAAACCGTATGTAGGAGTTATGAATTTTTCATTCTCGGTTATTGTTTCTGGACGAAGCATCCAGGAAGGTTCCTCCAAAATAATGTCGTTCAATAGCCTCGTTAATGATCTCAAACATCCTCCAAATTTATTTTAGAGACGTCCCTATCTGTACTCAAGGTATTACAGTTGGAAACACATCATTTGGATTTGTTTAGGCCGCGTTTGAGGTCCGTTACCTTGGGTGGGTCCATGCTGTCCGCCCGGAAAAATTCCAATCTTCAATGATTTTTTAGACCCTTTAGATGACCGAATCAGCTCCTGGTCCAGAAGACAAAAATGAAGAAAATAAAATAATTATTCTAACAAAATTTTAATCAGAAAATTTGGAATTTTATTTTTCCTGAAATGACCAAAATACCCCTGACGTAAAATTCTGTCAAAAATCCAGAATTAGTCGTTTTTCACATTTGGGTTCAAAATAGCTCTAAAACCTAAAAACATGATAATTACCCATTCAATAACAATTTTGTGGGATTATAAACAATGTTTTACAGTATAAAATATATGAAAATGTGAGCTTCATCATTCCCCCACACTTAAACATTGCACTCCTGGGCAATCATCTTACATCCAAATCAAAATCCACACAACAATCAAAAATGAGAAAATATCAATGATTTTATCCAAAATAGAATTCCATCATGTCTCATTTATGAATAATAATTCTCTCAATTTCATTTCAATCATTAGAATTTGTTCAACCTCATAAATCAATCCACGTCCCAATCACAACCTACCTCACATTGATTTTTATGTCACTCTTCACTCAAGAGAAATTGATTCTGGAGTTATGCTCATACTTGAAAATCACATGTATCACCATAGGTTTGTGAAAATTATCATTTCTCCACAGCGTGAAACATGAAAATGAATTTAATCATGAGGGATTTAATTAAAGGTTCAAATGATTCTGTGGATTAGGGTCGGTGGTAGAATGATTGAAAAATGTTCCAAGCTAGAAAGAGGATGTTGAACTTTTAAATACAATGCATGATTAAATCAAGTGAAAACACAGGAAATTACTCACTCAATACTGCTTGTAAATGTGAAAAAAAACCCACCCATCTTTATGACATGTTACATGAGCCAATAAGTGATTATAATGAATGATATCATCTATGTTCTCCTCTTTTTTTTAAAGCTCCAGAAAGACACAGCTTTATTTTTTTTCTTTTTTTTCATAGAGGATGAGATGAAAAATTGAATACAATGAATGAATGACAATTCATGCCCTTGATTTTTGGGAGGGACATGAGTCATAAAAGAATGTACAATGAATATTCAAGCTCATCTCCATTTTTTCTTCTTTTTTTAGGAGAAATGGATGAGCCAAATAAAGCACAATGAAATGATGACACATGCCCAATTCTCTTGTTATCCACTGCCCAAAATATTGACACACACTTCACACTACCGATACATGATACACATCCCAATGAACGCACACGAAAAGCCCTTCCCCCACACTCAAACTTGAAATATCCATGCAAAAATACTAAAAGTGCGGGTAGGTATGGAAAAATTGGCTTGTAATGTGGCTTAAACCTATAAGGCAATTCATGGCATCTAGGGGATTACGAAGGATAAATGTAAAGGTGGGTCTTAGGATAAAATGTGGCTAGCCAATGAGATGCCTCAATCATTTTAAATACATTCCATGAAATCCAAAGCTTCGAAAGATAATATTCACAAATTCTGGTTCTCACACAAAATTCAAGTTTCCCTCAAGAATGTCTGGGTATTAGGAAGAATATGTAAAAGTGGTTCAGAATACCTCACAGGATTGGAAAAAATATTTTGAGACAGTGTTTCATGGTCATGGATTTCAAAAATCAGTCAAACTCATAAAAATGATTGAAAATCCAATTCAAGAAAATGTTTTCACATCAACAATCATTTAAAATCCATTATTTCAAAAATCATTTCAACTCTTTCAAAATAAATTGTTGTGTGAAAAGTGATAGGAATATTCATTAAAGCTCAAAAATCCTAAAAATATAATAATAAAAAAAATGAAAATCACACGAGAAGAAATAAGAAGGTTGACTCTCCCCCACACTTAAATTTAACTACCCCTTATTTCAACTCAACAAAATATAAATATAAAGGTAAAAAATAAAAGGAAAGGAAAGATACAACCTGACATTATTTTAGAAGTGGATGCCTTGAGTTAAGCTCCTAGAAGCAACCACATTATGACTACAAGAAAGTAATAAAAATAAATAAGAAAAAAATAAATAAAAAATGGTAAAAGGAAAAGAAAAGAGATAATGCTTGGTTTAGACCCCCAAGCGGGTGCTAGGTTTTTACTGCCCCTAGTCAGGCAGTTTCAGTGGATTATCCACGATCAGAAGGTGGATGTGGTTTCTTTGAGATGAACCACCACATGTGAGTTTTCCCAATGTCCATGATTAAACACTAAAAGTAGAGAAACCCAAATAAGATAAGAATGTTCTCAACCACCGAGAAAGAATAAAGAAGAAATTTGAGGTTCGAAGTGGGAGGGAATAAAAGATAAGGATTCTCCCTGTTAACTTTGGTGGTGTCCTCCTCCATATGGTATGCAAATTTTTGTTGAGGAGGTAGTCGCACCACCACCAGCTTCTTCGGATCTTCTTCCTCGATTACCACCACTTTCGTGGTATCATCATCAAAATCCAAGGCCTGATCCATTTGTGTTGTATCTGAAATTTCAGGAAAGGAGAAGTCAGAAAACAATTCAGTTTGAATAAAATTAAAACATGACGAATCAATAAAGAAATCTTCCCTTTGAAGTAATTCAGCTTGGTAATTGATCTCTTCAGGAATGACCATTGGAAACTCCATCTCAGCAGGTGAATCTTCTTCTTCGTCTTCCAAAGAAAGAGTGAGGTAAAAAGGTACTGATTGTTCAATATCAAGCATGAGAATATCATGTTTCAAGTTATCTTCGACAATGTTATTCCAAGATTCTTTGAAAAAATGTTGACCTCCCATTAGTGCATCAGTTGGAATGTGTACTTCTGGGACCTCCTTGAGCAATGGTTGAGTGCGGGATGATGTGATAAGTTCTTCTAGAAGTTCTTTCTCACCCGCCTCAGGTTCTTTTACATAAAAACTTATTGGCGAAATCAATTCCACCACTCGTTCTAGTTCAGGTTCTGGCTCATGTTCGGATTGCTCTTGGGATATGCGTACATATTCAGCAATCCATTCTATTTGGCCCTCCAAGTTTTTCACTTTATCACTAATCCTATGAAATTGCACATCTAGTTCATTGTAAAAAATTTCTTTCACTTGAGATTGATCAGTCCATGCATAATAATCATAATTTGAATACATCATGAACAAAGAAATTTTTTTTTAGTTTTTGAAATTTATGAATTTTTTTGTTGTTTTTTTTAAATGAAAGGAAAATTATTTACATAGTGTGAATAAAAATAGTGAATGAAAACCACTTGGCTCCCCGGAAACGGCGCCAATTTGACGAAGCGTTGTCGTGCACGCTCTCAAAAATATTTATAGCTAAGTGCAGCACAGGGGCTGACCTAGGTCATTCTCTTGAGGAGCTTTTGTGGTTAATAAATCACTACTTCCATTCCACCTAATCTAATTATTTTTTGTTGTTTAATATTTTATGAAAGAAATGTAATTTAATAAAATAAATGAAATTCATAAATCATAAGAAACTAAAATTTAATTCTAAATTACCATGCAATGCTAAACAGAATGTAATTAGGGAAGAAAGGAAGTTCTTCCGAGAGAATATTCAGGGAGCACCTTCATTGGCCAGCTTCAAATATTCTTAGTTTACACACTCCATCGTATGTGTGCACACCTTATTCTACACCGGTTATGAATGAAAAGTCTACTTAGTGATCGCCAAGCACACCTTCCATCCACCTCCTCAATCGAGGGAAAATGGTTGTAGATTAAGAAGTTAATCTTTAGACAACCATAGTGAGGATTACACCCACTATAAATTATCCTTAGAATTAACTCAAAGAATATTAAAAACATGGTCTTGGGTTCAAGAACCTGATTAATCCCTTGGGATATTCCTCTTATTAGTTACTCATGATCATGAGTATTATAGTTCACGATGGTAAGATGAGAGGAAGAAAAGAGGGTGAATCGGTGGACACAGAAATAAAAACAATGCATGAATTTATTAGAAATCTAAATTACAATTAAAAACTAAAAATAAAGAAATAAAATAAAATAAAAAGAATGGTGGAAGATTTGCGGCCGGCCTCCCTCGGTGGAGATTTCCTCCTTGGTGCCTTGAAGGAATGGATGGAAAAAAATGGGATGCTTTGAGGACGAGGTGAGGGCCTCCTTTTATAGGCAGAATTTGTCCCTCAAATGTCGACGCATTGTATACCCCTTTAATAACATATTCACGCGTTCCACCCTTCATAACTGTTGTTCATAAATGTCTTGTCCGTCCCCTCTCAAAATTTCAGCTGATTTGGAAGCCGTATGTAGGGGTTATTAATTTTTCATTCTCGGTTACTGTTTCTGGACGAAGCATCCAGGAATGTTCCTCCAAAATAATGTCGTTCAATAGCTTCGTTAATGATCTCCAACATCCTCAAAATTTATTGTAGAGACGGCCCTATCTGTACTAAAGGTATTCCAGGTGGAAACACATCATTTGGATTTGTTTCGGCCGCGTTTGAGGTCCGTTACCTTGGGTGGGTCCATGCTGTCCGCCCGGAAAACTTCCAATCTTCAATGATTTTTTAGACCCTTCAGATGACCGAATCTGCTCCTGGTCCAGAAGACAAAAATGAAGGAAATTAAATAAGGATTCTAACAAAATTTTAATCAGAAAATTTAGAATTTTATTGTTCCTGAAATGACGAAAATACCCCTGACGTAAAATTCTGTCAAAAATCCAGAATTAGTCGTTTTTCACATTTGGGTTCAAAATAGCTCTAAAACCTAAAAACATGATAATTACCCATTCAATAACACTTTTGTGGGATTATAAACAATGTTTTATAGTATAAAATATATGAAAATGTGATCTTAATCAAATATCCAATGAAACATATAACTTTTAGAACTTTTATGAGTAATTATGTTCTCATAACATCTTTTCTTAGAGATAACCAAGTAAAAAATCACAAGAATAAGTGTCCATAACTTATGGGACCCCAAAAACTGATATAAAAACATCACATTTTTTCTACTAGTTAGATCTCATATGATAATATTATATATATTTTAGTATATCATTATTGAATATTAAGGTTCTAATCATTGGGGGGAACTGCAATGACATTTTAATGGGATAGATATTCTAAGAGAATTATCACATTACTATTTTTAGAAGAATAGTTATCATATGATATGATATTTATTAATATTCATGTCTTTAACGGGGAATAAAAATTATAAAGTAGTCAGTTCTAGGGAACCAAATTCAAAAAACACCCAATTTCATTTAATAAAACTACTAATGAATCTTAGTCCACAAGGTGTCAAATTGTATTCATGAATTTACTATGAAAAATATTTATTCAATGTGTCGACAATGTTCTACTTCATGTAAATTATCCTTACTATGACCTCACTAATTTGAGAAAAATACTTCAATTGGTGAAACATATAATGTATATGCTTTATCCATTAATGGGTCCTTAGATCCTTAGTTAGGGCCACCATTATAGTACTATCATAATACAGTTTGATAGGGTATTTACTTCTTGGAATCCCATTAATCTCATAGTTATATTTTTTTTATCTAAACTACTTCTTTAGCTACATTAAAAACCCAAATATACTCAGACTCTACTATAAAATCGATGACCACTAGATTTTTTAAGATCTTTTAACTTATATCCTATCTAGTAAGACATAAGACATTTCTTGAATATGATTTTAAATATTTATAATCTATATTGAAACTATATTATGTATTTCTCACAAAGACCATATCCTAATCTCCTAAAAAAAGATCATTTTTTGTACACCTTAAATAATTTTGGATAATCTCCACAATAATCTAATGTTGGTTTTCTAGGTATACTTGACATATTCCAATGATGATCAAGTAATATGAAATATCAAGCAAAGTACATTTCATGAAATACATGACAGAACCAACCCCTAATGTGTAAGGGATTCAAATCACCCCCTTTCACTTATTGTGTATGATGATATATTTTATTATAGATATGTATACCATGGGAGACATGCAGCATTCTACTCATATATTGTTCCTTACTAAATCTATTTACTATTTGATCAATGTATATTCCTTGAATTAGTCTAAGTAGAATTTTATATTTATCATAAATGTTCTTTATCCCATGAAATTTGGAAATTGTTTCTATGTTCTTCATAGAGAATCACTTGTTTGACCATATCTTAACCGACAATAATACTTTTACCTCATTTCCAATTAATAATATGTCTTCAACATACACTATTTTTAAAATTTCTGCACTCTCACTAAAAAACTTGTAGACACAGGGATTACATTCATTCTTTATGAATCAAAATTCCTATATGGATTCATAAAAATGAATATTCCATGATTTGGATTCCTACTTCAACCTGTAATTGGATCCTAGTCATATTCATACCTTATATTCATCCTTTTGAGTCACAAACCCTTTTGATTTTGAAATATAAAATCTTTTATAAGTTTTTCATTAATAAAAGATATTTTTACATCCATTTTACAAATATCATAATCATGGTAAGCTATTATGTAAAGGAAACATAAGATGGATTTCAACCTGAAAATTTGTTAAAATGTTTCATTATAGTCTATAAATTTTTGTTACTAAGGCCTTGTAACCACCAGTCATGCTTTATAGTTACAAACTTCACCTTACTTGTCCAATTTCTTTTTGAATACCCATTTACACGCAACATACATTACATATTTTGGAGGATCTACTCAATCCCAATCATTATTCTAATACACAGAATTGATATCATATTTCTTGAATAATTTCGATCATGAATCTTTTGTGTGGATTACTACCTCCATGTAGGATATGTATTCATCATTATCAACAAGTAACTATTCACCATCTTCAATGGCTAGAAAACCATACCTCTCTAGTTCTCTATCTTATTTGATTCTCCTATAAAGTACTTATGTCTCTATAATAATCTATTCGATGTGTCCTTATGGAATATTTTCATCTTCTAACTCATGTATATCTTGAGCATCAACTTCATTAAAGTAGATCTGGCTCTGACAATAACTTTTAGAGATATGCTCCCTTTCAAGGAATATGGTCTTTCTGGGCACTATTACCTTATTTTTTGAGGATTCATATAGATAATATCCCCTTTTCCATATAATATCCTATAAATATACACTTCATGCCTCAAGGTTCTAAGTGATTTTCATATATTTCCATAAATAATATCCATAACCCAATACACTTGTATGTTCCAAAACATGTTTTCTTAAACTCCAAATATCAAATGGAATACCATTTTCCTATTTATTTGGAACGTGTTTTAGTTCATAAACCATAGTTTGTAATGAATGTACACATAATGTTAATGGAATATTTATAAAACTCATTATTGATCACACCATTTCCAATAAGGTGTAGTTTCTCCTTTTATTAATATCTTCCCACTACAGTGTATATGGATGAGTGAGTTTATATAAAATCTCAAATTCATTTAAATAATAAATGAACTCTTGGTTAAGATATTATACAACTAATTCTAAGTGTTTTTTCTTTATTTTCATTCCAAGATGATTCTCTACTACATTCTCAGTCTCCTTAAATTTATAAAATGATTTAGGCTTATACCATATAAACTAAACATATCCATATATACATGAATCAATAATAAAAGTAATGAAGTACAAGTATCCTCCTATAGATTCGACTATAAAGTTCAAAAAACATTTGTATAAACTAATTCAAGAAGATATGTGTCCCTTCCACCCTTTCTACCAAATACAGGTTTGGTTACATTTCCATATAAACAATCATGGAACATACCAACTGTTTTTAGTTCAAAAGAATCTAAATAACCTTCATGATATAGATTTATAAAGATCTTATCATTTATATGACCAAGTTCGAGATTCTATAAAAAGGTGAGATGTGATTCAGGTGAACTTGATTCTTTAAAAATTTACAACACTTTTTTCTATATTATAGTATATAAATTCTATTATTAAGACATTATATACCATAATATATTCTATCTTTATGAAATTAGTAACTTTTTTTCCAAGACATGAATAAAAATCCATGTATGTATAAACTACACATGGGTATAATTTTCTTATTAACACATGGAACATAATAAATATTATTTAAAACTTAAATAATCATAATTGGTAAAGTAAGGTTTTAGTCTTTAATATATAGTGTATATAACATTTCTCTATTGGTTTCTCAATGATCAACCTTAACTCCTATATAATTATTGAATATATTTAGTTATTGTATTTGGATACAAATGTGAGCACCAAAATTTGTATATAATACCCAAATTTTAGGAATAAATAGGTTATATTTGATAGTAAACACACTTGATGATTCCTTGTGCTTCTTTACCAAGGAGTTGTTTTTTCTAGTGGTCCTTACTTCCATATTAAATACATTTTACATATTATTATTTAGATTTACTTTAAATATTATACCTATTTATTGGGTGGTTTTATGAATCCTTAGTCTTAGGTACCCTTGTGTTTCCCTTTATTTTCTTCACTCTATAGACTGTAAGTACGAATATCAATGAGGGAATTCTCAATATTGATGATATTATAATTCACAGTATAACTACAGAAGCACTAATATAGTGATGAAATCACAAGTTCGATACAAAAATCATCTAATATATTAAAATAAAAGATGTATAAATATTCTATATGGTTAATCATATTGACATCATGGGGTACAAATAGAAGGATTTTTCCAATATTTTACTTTAAATAAACCTTATAGATCTTATAACTATCATGTTTATCCTTCTCCAGATAAATATTTTATAGATGTGACAATATAGTAGAATATCAATGTACTCATGATGTTTTTAGATCTCACTGTACATTGAACATTAGGCACTTGACATCCAATGTTTCATTTACTTGTTTAAAAAATAAATTGTGTTCCTCCTATCTAGCCTCTTAAAGAAGGTACTTTCTCATTAATTGGGTACTCTATAACATTGAATTTATACTACTATTATAGTATGAAGTTCAAGTGCCCACACCACTCTCGGAATTCAATTCCATCAATTATATTATCTTTACGAAATATCAATCATTGGGATAATTTCAATATCATATTAATTTCCTTTTTATACAATAAAAAGTATGTTTTATTCCATTATATTGATTACCAAATGTGACATAATAAATTTTATTTATTACTCTTAATTTATTTTATCAAATCCCAAAATCCCTCCCCATTAGATTTAGAATATACTATCTTATGGATATTCTAGTGGAAATGAAATATATTTCCCTTATCGTAATCCATACATGGGCCTAGAAAATTATTTGAAGATATCTAGTTAGGAAGTATTTTCATTTAAATTAACTCACAATTCATTTATCCATTAAAACAAACACTAAAATTTTGAAATATTGGAATAATATTTTCTCAACACATGCCTCTTAGTCACACAAAGCATAACTTAGGCAATCAACTATAGATGTTAAATAGATTAATTCATACCGAAAAATTAGTTAAAATTCACCAATAATTATAATCTCATTGACTTTGGCTAGAAAAAATCATTGAACTATGTTTTAATTTTATCTTAATTAATAAATGGTGCAACTGACTTAATATTTGTTTTTAGGGATTTTTTATCTTATGAATAAATATTACTGGTTTTTGAATTTTATATTTTCATTTTGAGTATGTGTATTTTAAATAATTAATTAACCACGTCTTAATAAAATAATGTATTCATAATCTATTTATTTTTATTACATATTGGATGCTTGTTAATTCATGTACTTTATGTGATTATATTTAAATTACAATAATCATGAATATAATAAACAAATAACTAACCATAAATCTAAAGGAAATAAAATAAATATATATAGAACAATCATTATATTTAAGTATGTTTATAAATAATACAAGAAAATACACTTGAACACATTGGAGTAACTCTTTGTATCAATATTGGGATGAGTTGAAATATTCCTCCCCTCACTTGTGTATATCATTGGTTGTTTTCACCTTGGATATATCTTTTATTGTATTTAATTACCTAGGATATCCTTTATCTACATATTCTTTCTCACATGTTATTTAGGGGAACTAGGTGTATGGGGATACATAAAAGAAACCATAGACATGCAATGTAACTACCCTAGATTTGGGATTCATTAAATTAATTCTATATTCAATTTCGTGTGTCACATGGAACATCGAACTGACGCAACACCTGACTAAAAGACGTTTTACAGAGTAAAATTACTTGAATAATATAATCTTTGGTTGATAAAAATATAATACATAATTTAAATAATTATATATTATTATTTTTCATTAATAAATATTATAAAAATCTCACATTTATAATAACCATTATAAAATGTATTGTATTTTACCTTAATAAATTAAATTTATCATTGTGAGAAGGTAATTTTAATAGTTAATATTTATATTTGTAAACTAGTTTATAAATATTAAATTATTTTGAAATTTATATGAAATTATATTACATACACTTGTAGTTAAGAAATGTTCTTTTTATATAAAAGAATATTTCCTTTATATATTGTATTTTAATTCTTAATAATAAATTTATAAATATTAGAATTCAAATTTATAAAATTAACATCATTATTGGATAGAAAATTTAATATTATCTTAGGATTATTTTTATGACATCACTTCTTTTTATTACCCAACTTTTCATTACACAAATATAGGATCATTAATGTCTAGATTCTTTGAAATTAGGAACATAATACAAGAAAACAACATAACAAATTATTCTAAAACAATTGTAAGGCTTCATAATAGGTTCATCCTATGTACAATTTCTGCGTCTCATATCCTAGAGACAAAAATCAATGAAAAGGGTGACCAGAATTCTCAGTAGGGAAGACAAGTGAAACAATTGTCATGTGATCATGAGCAATATTAATAGGAACATGATAAAAGTCATAAAGGCATGAGAAATGGAAGAATAGGAATATCATAATAAAATTAACTTGAATCATAACTTGAATATGTGGCTTCAACATTTCATTAAGACATTTATGAACATATCACCAAGGTTTATCATCGAGGTATCATAAAAATTACCAAGGTTGTTCCCCAAGGTATCATGAAAATTGTCATCTTTAGTGATTAATTCTCTACCAAATGTATTAGATTGATTTCATGTAACACCCTTAATATGAATTTATTCTCATGTGATCCACATATATCATAATCAAACATTCATAAATAACCCATAGAGAATAAAAGAAATGGGTTTCATTTCAAAATCGTGACGTTATAAAAGTTCTTAAAAATAAGATCATTATATCATTTATAACCCATGGAAAGGGAGTGAGGGTTATATGTATGTCAATTCTAGAATAAAATATATCATTATTATATATATATGAACACCCATTGAAAATAAATAGGTCCGGTTATTCACATAATTAAAAAAGAGAATTTCATGAGAGAAAAAGATAGAAATTTTGAGGTGAAATTTCTGCAGCATAACGACTATATAACATGGTTTTAGAAAACATTGAAAAGGAAGGGTAAAAGAGTAACCCACTCAAAAATAACTTATAATATAGTATAAATACAGAATAAAATCGATATAAGAACATGGTATGGAAATTTTAATGACATACCACATGAAAATGAAAGATGAAAGAAAAGAGAAGACACGAATCCTTTTATGAAAAAATTCAATAGCCTAACGACGTCACATAAAAATTCAGAATACAAAATGATGAGAGAGGAAAGGGGATCTAAACAATTAGACATGAAATGGATAGTAGTTAGAACATATATTAACATACCCTCAACATTAAGATATAGAAACTAGAAGACACAGCATAAAGGAAGTCATGGATTAAAAGAGAAGGGTGAAAGGATAACTTACCTTGAAGAGTAACTTTAAATCATGATGTTCAGATCCTTGAGAGGATTGACGGAACCTTGGGAGGACTCCTTGAGAGGTAAGGAGACCATAACATCATTGATGATGATTTTGGAATGGAATGAATGAGGGAAATGGCTTAGTATTTATAGGAAAATTGAGTGAATAAATTATTAATTTCCTAGGGACACCTCATCAGTGGTATTTGAAAAACCATGGGCTTTACCATGGTATTTTCCCTTGGTATTGGTAACTTGGGACACCTCATATCATATATCACTATTCATAAGTCGACCAGAAATCTTACATCATTATTACATCATTAATGATGTCATTAAACACCCAAAACTCAAAAGTGCATTTTTATTATTCACCGATAATACAATAGTTTTAGAAAAATATCAAAAATTCACCCTAACCTAATATTGATTCCGTGAATTCAAAAATGATTTTCATTTTAAGAAAATTATTTTTTAAATATTTTTAATTTAATTTTAAATATAAAAACATTATTTATTCCAAAAATTCAAATTTAAAACTATAACTCATTTTGTAACTCCTTAAAAAAGTAATCAAGGTCCCATAAAATTATTTTATAACAATAAGAAAATAAAGTTACAATTTATTATTAAATTTTCTGAAAATAAATTTCCATTTTAAATTATTAAATTAATGATTAAATTTAAAATAAAATATTTATGACATACAAAAATACCAAAACTTATAATATGATTATTTTTTCACCTTTAAGATGTTTAAAATGTATTTATACATTCATGGGTGAAGTTTCTATTTTTTTGGACAATTTACTATTCATTAATATTCATATGGGTATGTTACTATTCATACTTTACTATTCACTAAAAAAAGATCATCTTATTAGACTCTAAATTTCTCACTGATCACAAATGAAGAAGATAATTTTTTAAAAATCATTGCACATTATTAGTTTTTTAAATAATACAAAAATATATTAAAATACATTTTTTTCTAAATTCTTCAATAATACACATCCTATATTTATCTGGATATCTGAAATTCGCAAACTTTTCCATAAGAAGAAATAAAAATTTTATTTATATAAAAGGATTACACAAAGCATCTAAGGTATCATTACATAGCCCCTTATAACACCAGCATATGACCTAAGCGTAAGGTGTGCTATGGTGATTGAATCTTGGGGTGGCTCAGACAACATTGCCTGAGTGGTGATTTCTATCATCTTGAACATCTCCCTTAGGCAACTCTGTTCAAGCTTCATACATTGAAGTTCGGCTTAGGCTTTGTCCAAAGCAAAGCCCAGTGATGCTACCTCTTTCCCAAGCTCCGACAGATGGGCTTCATATGGCACAAGTCTATTAGATGAGGCCATTCAATCTTCTTTCTGTATTTATTAACCAAGATAACCATACTTATAAGAACACTACGTTAATATTATAGTTTCCAATGGGCATATTGACTAGCTGTCATATATCAGTTGAAACCCAACGATCTCAAATTAATGATACCCACGTCATTAATTAAAGGACATAGTTGTGTTGAGTATAAAATAAAATAACACACAAAATTAGGAAATAAATATAATTAAAAAATTTTGGTCGTTACATTCCTCCCCCCTTAAGAAATTTTGTCCCTGAAATTTTATCTCATACCCTCTGATGGGAAAAGGTCTGGGTACATCTATCTCATGGACTCCTCTGGTTCCCATGGGGATTCATCATATTTTTGTTCCTCCACAACAACTTAACAAGGTGGGTAGTCTTGTTGTGTAGAACCTTGTCTCTACGATCCATGATCTCCACTGGATGCTCCTCGTAAGAGAGGTCATGTTCCAGTTGTACCACCTCTGGATTTAGTACATGTGAAGGGTCAGGTATGTACTTTTTCAAGAGTGTTACATGGAAGACATCATGAACTTGTGCTAGATTTGGAGGAAGTGCAAGCCGATATGCCAGTGCACCCACACGATCAAAGATTTCATAGAGACCAATGTACATAGGGATGAGTTTCCCATTCTTCCCAAACCTCATGACTCTCTTCCAAGGTGAAATCCGAAGAAAGATTTTGTCACCAACATCAATCTCCAAGTCCCGTCGACGGTTGTCTGCATAGATCTTTTGCTAACTCTGAGCAGCCTTAATGTGTTGTTGGATGGCATGGACCTTTTCTGTCATCTCTTGCACAAGATCAGGCCCAAGATGTTTTCATTCACAAGTTTCATCCCAACAAGTAGGAGTTCTACATCTCTTCCCATATAGTGCATCATAAGGTACCATTTGAATGCTCTAGTGGAATCTTTTGTTGTAAGAGAACTCAACTAAAGATAGATGTTGATACCATCCACCATTAAATTCCATTGAGAATGTTCATAGCATGTCCTTGAGTGTTTGAATAGTCCATTCAGATTGGACATCAGTTTGGGGGTGATTGGCCACACTGAAATTCAATTTAGTACTCAGAGCTTGTTGATGACTTCTCCAAAAAAATTTATGTGAACCTTGGATCACGATCAGATACGATTGAAAGTGGAACTCCATACAGCCATACCACTTCCTTCACATAAATCATGTCAATTTGATCAAGAGATAAATCTTCCCGAATGAAGATAAAATGGGCAGTCTTGGTGAGATGGTCCACAAAAACCCTTATCACATTATTTCCTTTGGAAGTTCTCGGGAGACCGGTGATGAAATCTATAGTGATATTATCCCACTTTCATGATGGTATGGGTAGTGGTTGCAATACCCCTTTAGGAAGTTTTCGCTCCACCTTCACTTGTGGACATACCAGTCACCTTGACATGTAGTTAGCAATATGCCTTTATATATTATCCTAACAATAATGATCATGAAGGTCCCTATACATTTTTATGCTACCAGGATATATAGATAAAGTAGAGCTTTGAGATTCATCCATCAACTCCTTCTTTATTTCCAGAATTGATGGAACACATAATCTTGTACGAAATTTCAGTACACCTTCATGATCAGTATTGAACATAGGAAACTTCAAATCCTTCATAGCCTCAAAATTCTTCTGTAATAAAGGATCGTTATATATATATATATATATATTGTTTTTCTATTCTTTTTTTTCTTTTTTCTTTTCATTTTACTATTCTCCTTTTGTAACAAAGGATCTTCTTTATGAGGTGTCTTGATATTATCTAGTAGTGACGGTTGAGAAATCATTTGGGTTAGGGTTGACGATGTACCTTCCTTTATAATTCCCACGTCTAGTTTTACTAGGTCATTGATCAAAGGATCACTTTGAATCCTCATAATAGATAGAACAACTAGGTCTTTCCTTCTTAATGCATCTGTGACTTTGTTTGCTCTTCTGGGATGATAATGAATTGAACAATCATAGTCTTTACGGAGTTCCAACCATCTCCTTTGTCTCATGTTCAATTCCTTTTGTGTGAAAATATACTTTAAACATTGATGGTCTATGTATATATCACATTTCTCCCCATAAAGATAGTGCCTCCGTATCTTCAGAGAAAAAATGACCGCAGCCAGCTCCAGATCATGCGTAGGATAGTTCTACTCATGAGTCTTCAACTATCGAGATGCATCAGCAATGACCTTGTCATTTTTCATGAGGATTCAACCAAGCCATTTCAGATATGTATTGATAAAAATAACGAATCCTTATCCATTTGTGGGAAGAGTTAACATAGGTATAGTAAACAATCTCTTCTTCAACTCTTTGAAACATTCCTCATACTCCTTTGTCCAGATGAACATGACCCCTTTTCGAGTTAACTTGGTTAATAGATTAGAAATTCGTGAAAAGTTTTTTAAAAACCACCTATAATATCCCGCTAATCCAAGGAAACTTTGAATCTCGGTTATTGATGTAGGCTGAGGCCACTCCTCTACAACTATTGTCTTTTCAGGGACAACTATGATTCCTTCATTGGTAACAATGTTCCCCAAGAAAGAAACTTATTGTAACCAGAATTCATATTTACTGAACTTTCCAAAAAATCTCTCCTTCAGTAGAGTTTGAAAAATAACTCTTAGATGATCCTCATACTCCTCACAAATATTTTAATATATCAGAATATCATCAATTAAAACTACCAAAAATTTATCAAGGTATTCTTTAAAGACTTTATTCATAAAATACAAAAAAGAGTAGGTGCATTAGTTAGTCTAGAATGAATAACAACAAACTCATAATGCTCATATCTTGATCGAAAGGCAGTTTTTGGAATATCGTCTTTCTCCACCCTCAATTGATGATAACCAGATCAATGATCAATCTAAGAGAAAAATTGAGCCCCATTAAGTTGGTCAAATAAGTCATCAATTCATGGAATAGGGTATTTGGTCTTTACTATGATCTTGTTTAGTTCTCTATAATCAATGCATAGCTGCATTGATCCATCATTCTCCTTCACAAAGAGAATCAGTGCTCCCCAAGGAGACACACTCGGCCGGATAACCCCCTTCTCCAAAATATCTTGGAGTTGTTTATTTAATTCCTACAGCTCCACATTTTCCATCCTATATGGGGTCATTGATATTGAATGAGATCCAGGTACGAGTTCAATAGAGAACTCTACCTCTCTTTCTGGGGGAGGTCCAGACAACTCCTTAGAAAATACATCAATGTATTCTTGGATGATGGGTACATTTTTTATCCTCAAACTCTCATTTCCTTATTATTCTTCACTGATTAATTCGATAAAGAAGGATATAAGTTTTTCTTCTAGACAAAGATTAGGTTGAGATATCTCTCATCGAAAGATAACAATGGGTTTTCCATTCAAGACTACTAATGTTTCCTTACTTCTACATTTGATCATAGCATTATACATTGAGAGTCTGTCCATCCTTAGTATATTGTCGAATTAAATCATGGGAATGACTACTATATTTTCGATAATATTGTGCTCACCAAAGTGAATACTATAGTTTCTAAACACTGATGATGCCCGGATAATCCCACCAGGAGTCTTGACTGATAACTCTAATTTTAGCAAGTTGGGGGTTGATACTAAATTCTTTGCAAAATGGAGGAAATAAAGGTACATATAGAACTAGAATAAAAAAAAGTACTTGCTAGCTTTTAGAGAAAAAAAGTACCTACAAACACATCATTTGGAGATTCAACCTTATATGTCCTGATAGAAAAAGAACGACTTTGCTCCCTTGGCCTTTGCTAAGGTTATGGTGGTTCCCCTCCACTACCCTCAGATTTGGACAATGATTGAAAAAGTGACCAATTTCTCCACACATAAAGCACTGGATATCAGGTAGGGCTGGCACCATCTTCCTCTTGTCGTTAGTGTTTGGAAGTTGAGGTTTCACCTCACTATGACAATTCCTCACTATATGGCCATCTCCTCAACACTTGTATCATTTTCTGCTCCAGAGCAATCAATTCCCCGAATGCTTCTTACCACATTTATTACACATAGGACATTTCACTTTCTTGCCTCCTCTTCCTTGATTAAAGATCCTCCCTAAGCTTTTATCCATTGATCTCTTTTTGTCGTCGGATTTATGAGACCACTCTGTCTCACCAAACTCTAGTTTGACTTTCATCGTACTTTGCATGATCTCCTCATATTTGTCATAATCTCATTTGGCTAGATTCATCTATGGATGTGGCCTCAGTCCAACAATGAATCTATCAACCTTACAATTTGGATCCATGACAAAGCTGGAGGTATAACGTGAATGCCTTGTGATGTTCATCTCTTAGCTTCCCATAGATTCATTCTCCTTCATCTTCAGCTTGAGAACCTCCTTCTCCATTCTTGTTCTCATGGAACGAGGAAAATACATACTGATGAAGATCCCTATGAACTCATCCTACTCCATAGATTCAACCTATACTCTTTGCCTCATCTTTTTAATCATCTCCCACCACTGATCAGCTTCTCCCTCTAAGCGATAGATAGCCAGGGTGACCTTCTCTTCCTCTGAACAGTGGATCCCAAAAATGATCTTCTCGATAGAGTTGATCCACTTCTTAGCAATAAATGGGTCTGTTGATCCACTGAAGTTTGGTGGTCGTTGATGCATAAAGGACTCATAATAATGTTGTTCCCTTCGCGTTGAGATCGGTCTCTCGACTTGATTCAAGTTATTTCCCATAACATGAGTTAGTTGGTTCATCATTCACATGAATGTTTCCATTCCAGCTCCCATCGGATGGCCATCAGCGCATGGTCCATTGCGGTCACCATTTTCACAATTCCTCTTATTTCCCACCATTTATAAAATAATAAAACATTATTGATAAACTTATTTCATTTAAGAATCTTTTAACTATAAAGGATTTATGTCTTAAAACATCTTTAAACAATTACATTTCTCTATAAATCCTTTATAATGATTCATAACTATCTTATGATTAACCGAACACATACCTCAAAAGTGTCATAACCAAGAGTGCAACAAAGAATGTGGTCATGTACAAGGATACCTCGGGTCATGTCTGATACTACTTGTCAGAGTTTTTACTCCTAGGTACCTCTATGACAAAACCTCCATTACGTGCTCGTATCCAGACATGGATGTATTTTCTTGATAAACCACTTACATAAAACCCACCAAAATTCAGGAAGTCTTCTTATATTTAAAATTTTCTATAGGAATATTCTTAAATATTTCATAGACTAATTTCTATAAATAAATAAACTATCCTTTGATACCAACTATGACATCCTGCCTTTTTATTGCATAACTTTTCATTACATTTTACAAACAGAGGATCTTTAAAGTCTAGTGTCTTGGAAATCAGGAACACAATACATGAAAACAATAAAAAACATTCTTCTAAACCACTCGTAAGGATTCATCATAGGTTTATTCTATGTACAATTACTGAATCTCATATACTAGAGACATACATCAATACAAAGGGTGAGCAGAAGGCTCAGTAAGGAAAATATGTTAAATGTTGACATGTGATCTTGAGCAATATTAATAGGAACAAGATAAAAGTCATAAAGGCATGAGAAAGAGAAGAATAGGAATATAATAATATAAAGAACAGGAATCATAACTTGAATATGTGGCATCATCATTTCATTCAAACATTCATCAAAATATCACCAAGGTTTATCCCTGAGGTGTCATAAAAATTACCAAGGTTGTTCACCAAGGTATCTTGAAACTTGTCATCTCTAGAGATTAATTATTTACCCATTGCATTAGAGTGATATCAGGGTACACCCTTAATATTCTTTTATTTTCATGTGATCCACATATATCATAATAAAAAAATTCATAAATAACGCATAGAGAATAAAATAATTGGATTTCATTTCAAAATCATGACGTTATAAAAGTTCATAAAATAGGATCATTATATAATTTATAACCCCTGTATAGGGAGAGAGGGTTATATGTATGACAATTCCAGAATCAAATATATCATTTTTATATATTTGTGAACACCCATAGAAACTAAATAGGTTTGGGTATTTACATAAATAAAAAAGAGAATTTCTTGATAGAAAAAGATAGAAATTTTGAGGCGAAATTTCTGCAGCACAACAGTTATATAACATGGTCTTATAAAACATTGAAAAGAGAGGGTAAAAGAGTGATCCACTCATAAATTACTTATAATACAGTATAAATACATAATAACATTGATATAATAACATTTTATAGATATTTTAATGACATACCACATGAAAAATAAACATGAAAGAAAAGAGAAGTCGTGATTCCTTTTACAAAAAAATTCGGTAGCATAATGGCGTCACAGAAAAATTCAGAAGAAAAATTAATGAGAGTGGAAAGGAGCTCTAAAAAATTAGAAATAAAATGGAAATTAATTAGAAAATATATGAATATACCCTCAACATAAATAGATGGAAACTAGAAGACACAATATAAAGGAAGTCATGGCTTAAAAGAAAAGGGTGAAAGGATCCCTTACCTTGAAGAGTAACTTTTAAAGTATGATGTTCAGAACCTTGAGAGGCTTGAGGCACCTTGGTAGGACTCCTAGGGAGGTAAAGAGGCTATAAATATGTTCAGGATGATTTTTTAATGTAATTACTGAGGGAAATGGCTTGGTATTTATAGGAAAAGTGAGTGAATATATTATTAATTTCCAAGGGACACCTCATTGATGGTATTTACAAAACCATGGGCTTGCCCATGGTATTTTCACATGATATTGGACACTTTGGACAACTCATGTCATATATCACTATTAATAAGTCTACCAAAAATCTTACATCATTATTACATCATTAATGATGTCATTAAACACACGAAACTCAAAAATTCATTTTTACTATTCACAGAAAATTCAATTGTTTAAGAAAAAACCCCAAAAATTCACCCTAACCTAATATCAATGCTCTGAATTGAAAAATTAAGTCCATTTTAGGAAAATAATTTTCTAAATATATTTAATTTATATTTTTAAATAAAATCATTATTTATTCAAAAAATACAACTTTAAAACTATAACTCATTTTGTAACACCTTACAAAAGTAATCAAGGTCACATAAAATTATCATATAACCATAAGACAATAAAGTAAAAATATATTGTTAAATGTTTTTAAAATAAATTTTTATTTTATGTTATTACATTAATTATTAAATTGAAAATAAAATATTTATGACATACAAAAATACTAAAACATATACTATGATCGTTTTTATTACCTTTATGATGTTTAAAATGTATTTATACATCCATGGATGAAGTTTATATTTTTTTGCCAATTTACTATTCAATACTATTCATATTGGTATGTTACTATTCATACATTACTATTCACTAGATAACCAATTGACCTTATTAGATTTTAAATTTCTCACTGATCACAACTGTAGAAGACCATTTTTTGAAAATCTTTTGACATTATTAATTATTTAAAGAATACTAAAATATTTTAAAATACCTATTTTTTTCAAAATTCATCAATAATACACATATTATATTTATTCAGATATTTGAAATTCAAAAAAATTTCTTTAATAACAAATAAAAAATTTATTTATAGAAAATTATTACACAAACCAACTAAGGTCTCGTTACATAGCCCCTTATAACACCATCATAGGACCTAAGTTTAAGGTTTGATATGGTGATAGAATCTTGGGGTGGCTCAGACAACATTTCCTGAGTGGTGATTTCAATCAGCTTGAACTTCTCCCATAGGCAATTCCGTTCAAGCTTCATACATTGAAGTTCATCTTGGGATTGGTCCAGAGCAATGCTCGGTGATGCTACTTCCTTACCAAGCTCTGACAGATGGTATTCATATGGCTCGACTCTACTGGATGAGTCCATTTAATCTTCATTCTATATTAATTAACCAAAATAACCGTATTTATAAGAACACAATGTTAAGATTATAGTTTCCAACAGTCATATTGACCAATAGTCATATATCCGTTGAAACCCAACGTTCTAATTTTAAATATACCCACTTAATTAATTAAATGATATAGTTGTGCTGAGTATAAAATAAAATAAGACACAAAATTAGGAAACAAATATAATTAAAAATTTTGGGTTGTTATAATTTTTAAAATTATTATGAAATAATTTGTTTTTAAGTGAATAGTTAAAAATACATGTTTTATTGAAATCGTAACATTTTTTAATATATCAAGATGCAATAATAACTTAAAAACATAAAAAAATTAATTATAAAATAGGTATTTAAGGAGTAAAAGTATATATTTCATAATACTATTATGAATTTATAAAACCTATGTTTGATAACTTAAGTAATATTTTTAAATAATCTTTTTGAAATTTTCATTTAATTAAATATTATTATGGTAAAAATTGGTTTTGGATTTATTTTAAATACAAAAAACATTTATTTGTTTTATAATAAACCAATTTATATCAAAATAATTAAATAAATGTATAATTTTACATGATACATAAATATTAACCTTAAAAGTACACATTTTATAAAAACATGTTTTTACGCTATACATGCACTAATTTAAAAATTTATTTTTCTTACACATAAAAAATTTATCTGAAAATTTTGATTACATATTTGGAATTATTGGGTAAAAATCATTTAATAATGACCATTTTATTTTTTGGTATAAAAAATGATTTTCGTAGGAAAAAACTAGTTACCAAGGTAAAACCAAACATGATAAAAGTGAAAACTGCAATAGAAATTCAGTTAAAAAATGTTTAAAACAAGTGTAAAAATTACTGGTTTAGGGATTATCTAATGTATATAACCCACCCATTAATTATTGTACAATTTTGTATTAACTTGACATGTGTAACATGTGATCTGTTTATGTTAAGATGTAATATTTACAAAAATGTCATTCTCACCATTTATAAAAGGGTCCTCTCATCACCCTTTTTAAAACCAATTAAAAATTATGTTCTCACTATGAAATATTAAATTATTCCTTCCTATATAATAATATTTTACTTATTCTAGGTTATGGTCACAATAATATATCATATGTCATCTATTTCAAAGGAGTCCACCAAGGGAAAACTCAAGTCCTAAATGTGAGTACAAATTTTTCCGACTTGTTTTATTTTAATTATTTATATATTTAAATATAATTTCATAATTATTATATAATTATATAATTATTGTTTTTATATTTAATTATATTTTTCTAATGGAAAAAATAACAACCACCTTTTCCCTTTTCCATTAAAAAAAATGAAAAACATTATTCGTGGATTGTGCGGACTACCGACTCCACAAAGTGACATATTCTAATTTACACAACCATCTATATTAAAATATTTTAATAGTTAAATATAGGAATAAGTAAGAATTATATAATATAATTATAATTAATAATATAGAAATTATAATCCACCATCTTTCCAGCCCATTCTTTGAGAAATGAATATTTTAACCATTAGTTGTGCGGATGATCACCTCCATGAAGTAGAACATCTCATTTTTCTTATATCTTATTTATTATTTATTAAAAACTATTCAAATAAAATCTAACACCATAAAATTATCTAAATAATATAATTATAATTCTATAATAATGACATCATTCCACAAAATAAACTACTTTTTTAATCATAATCATACATTAATGATGTTATGTTTATGTTTGGGTAGGTTTAACCACCAACTTGAACAACGATATAAAATATTGTCATAAATGACTATGATAACTTAATTATTAATAATAAATGAAATAAATAATTAAAGAAATATTTTTGTTTCTATAATGGTTACAATAATATTAATCTCATAAATTAAGATACCAATATCTATTCATTAAAAATCACCAAAATTTTCTCATTGCTAAATTCATCTTTAATGATCATAAGAAAACATACCATAGGATTAAATTATAAGATTATAAATAATTATGAAGTATAAATTTAATTATCTTTTATTATTATTTTTTTATTTTTTTTAGAATAATGAATAAAAATACAGCTATTATAATACTTGTTCAAAACAATCAAGTTTACTCACAGCGAATACTGAAAACAAATAATAACTAACTTGGGTCTCAATTTTGACTCATTGAGACATGTAACATATTATGAAACATGTTTCATTCACATTGTATAATTTTAATTTAATATTCCAAGAATATTATAAAACTTGTTTCATTTTAATTCATGTGATATAATAATACAAATAATTATTTTATTTAGATTATTTTTTTACTCAAGAGTTACCGCAATCATAAGGGTTTTCTGAAAACTCAATTTTTATTCATTGAGTTATGATAATTAACATTGAATTATTTCATATAAGTTGGGTAAATTCTACAATTTTAATATTTTAAATTATATTTTATTGTTATTTCAAATTTTACTATATAAACTAAATTTCCAATATTTCTTGCTTCTTTATTAGGTGACATGAAACAAATATTGATAACTCAAATTTTATCTCTTAGAGTACTAATGCTTCATCTTGAACTTTTCTTTTCCATCATTGGGTTCTCACACCTTAATATTTCATTTTATATAATTTTATATAACACTTAAGGAAAATTATTTTTTAATACAATATAATGTTTTACTACTCTTTTTTTGGATGTGGGTTTTCAATAAATGTAATTTAAAAATATAAAAAGTTTTTTCCTTTCATGATCTACATTTTTATCCTCTAGAAAAAATTTCCTTGGATAATTTTATTTATTTTTCAAGGATCCATTATTGGATATAATTTTTAAAAGTAAATTTTTTCAAAAGATTAACATGAACTTTAAAAAAAGAACTTTTGAATGTAACCCATAACTTCTTCCTTGAGATTACATTAAAAATTCCCTCTCAAATCTCTATTAAATTTTTACTCTTATGTTCTACTTCATATTTAAATGGAGTTAAATTAATTGTATTTATTGTTTATAATATTCCCTCTATTTTATATAACTATATTTATCTTATTGGGGATTGAACTTATAGTGTCAAATAATTTGTTTCTTGATCCCTATATGTGTGGTGTCGTTCAAATCATTCTTTATTCAAGGGTGTTATCCATCTATATCAACATCCTTATAAGATTACCTAAATAAATTTTTGATATAATATTTTTTCAACCATCCACATTATTTATCTTGATGTGTTATTATCATGTGATTTCATTTATCAACTTGGGAACGTTTTGACATTTCGTATATTTGGTATCTCTAAATAGATGACTATTAATGGATAACAAATGTAGATTATGTATTGATATATTGTGTATTTATTACTCCAATAGAGATGATTATTGTAAAATTTGAGTATATATATATATATTTTTTATTAATTACTATCATATATTAATTCATTTTGATTAATCAGCGATGGATGGGGCTTGATATAATATCACCTCGATGCATATATAGATATCATTTTGGGTATGTTTGTGTATACCTGTAAAAAACATATTTACACAACAAAAGGCCTTGGATGTAAAAAGATTATAACCCTAGTATCTCAAATCCAATGGTTACTTTATTCAATTAGTATTTGATATATTTAATTTCATCTCAAATATCCAAAGAGTTTATTCAACTTAGAATAACTAGATACATACTTAAATATGACATTACATTTGAAAATAAATACAACATAGTTTTTTATTTGAGAACATAATTATTACAGATAGACTATCATTAAATATAAATCACAATAAAATTCTTGGTATCCTAGGGAAAAGAAACAAAATATATGGTTGATCTTATATGCTCAATAAGGGTATCTGTACAGTGAAATATAATAAGAAATACACAAGGCATGAATAATATGGAATTTAAAAATGATGATCAAATAATTTCACAAAAATAATTTCATGAGCTTGAAACTTATAAATGGGTATAATAACAATTAAATAATCATATGGAAATAAATAAATAATTTCATAATGATGGAATGAATAATTTCGAACATGATAAAATTATCGTTAAGGTCTCGTACCAAGACATCGTAAATAAATGGGTAAGGCCTTTTCCAAATACCCAAATTATTTTGTATCATGAGACCAACCGATTCATCTAAGTGATATTTAATTATGACCACCACCAATCACTTAATAACTCCAATTCATCCATCATATGAATAAAAAATACAAATTAATCAACATTCCTTAAAAATCAATAAGTGTCCATATTGGAAGAACTAGAAAATATAATGTCAATATTTTCCCTAGTAAAACTAATAATTAACCATCTATAGAAATAATAATTATGTAAAATTAAAATTCTTACCTTTTGGATAATAATTAAAATAAAGGTTTGTTTCCATTAATTTATATAAATACCATAGAAATATCACTAAATACATTCTTGATGATAATACACTTTTCAATTTGAAAAGAAATTTTGGTAACTGAATTTTTTTAGAATATTAGGAATAATAATATATTTGAAAAGAAAAATGGAAAATGTTAAATTAATTCTTAAATTTATTTGGAATCAGGGGTGGTGGGAAATTCAATTAATATCGAGTATGTTAAAACAATGATTCCTTTTATATTTTTTATAAAAAGTCAAAAAGTGCATTATTTGAAAAATGAAAAGAAGATTCCTTTGAATTTTTTATATAATGTAAAAATGCGTAAAATTAAATGTAAATTTTTTTATTATAATAATAAAAACATTATTGAAAACATTTTTAGTGAATATATGGATATGAGATAAAAAGATTCCTGACTAAATAGAAAACAAAGTTTGTTTTCCTTAAAATCATCATTTTGGTATTTTGATAACTTGAAAGAGATAAATTATAGAGAAGCTTATAATTTTTAGAAATTAATATAGGAGAAGAATGTAGATTTGGATTAATATATAATGATCATATAATTATTCCAATGGATATTTAAACACCTGAATCCTGAATAATGATGCGATTGTGAAAGAAACCTTGACCACTTCAGTACCACTTGAATCAATACTATTTGGATGAAATTATTTTAGTTTTAGATTTAATTAAAAATAATTAATAATTAATCATTATATAACATGTGAAGGTGAAATATATACACATCTTAAAAATAAATAGCTGCATAACATAAAAAATGTCTCATTGAAACAATATTGAGACGAATAACCCTTACCCCAGGGTATGAATTTATTCATATGTATTCAAACCTCATGTATACTAAAGATAGATTTATTAAAAATATATTAAATTACCAACCACATATATATCATACCATATATGATTTACTTATAACCTTTTATCACTTTTTTGTTACCAAATCTTTATTAAAATCACTCTACTCGGTCATAATTGCTTCGTTTTTCATATACGTGTTGATCCTTATACTTTGATCACATTTCCATTATCTATAATATTTTAATAATTATATTAATATCATATATATATATATAATAATATATAAATTTTATTGATATAATACACTTTTCATGGAGATTGTAGGTCCAACGTATGCATGGATGTTGTATCCATTTTTTGATGGATGGAAAATACTAAATGTAAATAATTTTTCACCTTTAAAAAATAATTATCACATTTTAAATATCATATATAAACATTATATCTATCATAGAAACCACCCATTATAGATGGTGATGGAAAATTAATTTTATTACTACATGGAGGCGGTAGTCTACACGTGCGCACAGGTGACAATTTTTCTCTCCATTTGATAGAAAATAGAGTGGATAATGGTATTTTTATAATAATAATAAAATTTAAGTATACTGCAAATATTTTATCTATTAATGTGTGAAAAATACCATTGATTTATATGAGGTAAAAGAATAAGTAAAAAAGAATGTTATCATTTTAGGAGATTAACTCCTCTTTGAAAGAACTCCTTTAGATATCCTCCTAGGGTTAATATTTTATGAAATCCATCATCTCTTTACTAAGGACAAGAATTTTGGGTGGTATTTTTTTTGGGTTTTTAATATATAAATATATCAAGATGTTTGAATTAGTGAGGGGAGGAGGATCCCTTTTTATAGGAAAAAATCAATGTTCCTTTCACAATTTTTTAATCTTTAAGGGTCATAAATGTAGTCGTAAAAATTGGAAGTGGTATTCATAAGGATCAAGAATTATATTATAGAAATTAAAATATCCATATGTGTCAGGATTATGCTTATTATATATTTATAATTATTAAAAATAATTATTAAACACGATATACTATTAAATGTTATTTTCATCTCTTTTCATAATACTTAGCATAATAAAAATCATGAAAACAACTAATTTTGTATATAATATATTATATCATAAATAATACTTCCTAAACATATATAAAATTCATGGGATACTCATAATAATCTAAATATAATCATTTTTTATAATTTTTTAATTAATTATTTATTTGTTTTATTATATTCATATATGTCTCACCATCATGGATAAATGTTTTAGACAATTATTATAATTTTAAAAACAAAAATAAATTTCTATCATAATTTGTTTACTATAATATCTTGATAATATATTCAACAGGTAATTTTTACCTATTTCCCCATGCACAAGCATTACACAAGCATTTGGATAAGATTATTTTTATATAACTAAAAAGTTCACAAATAATAATAAAAAAATATTTTTTATGGGATATTTAATTACCAAATCATGAAAAGACTTTTTCATTTAAATTATTATCATTAGGATACAAAATATTCTTCTTCTAATTCTTTACAAGCACTACTTCAACACTAAAAATAATTTTCATTATTATTATCATGACCCTACAAAATATGGGGCTCAAGTCGCAACTAACCCTAGACTATCTCCACAGGCCAGGGGTGGTAACTAACATTGAAGGAATTTATAACATGGGTAGGTAATTTCATAAGTACTTGTACCCACACACACACAACTATATCGATGGAAAAGTGCATAGGGGGAGAGTGAAGGATGAAACATATCTATAAAGTAAACGAATAATGCAAAACCTCTTGGGTGTACAAGAGTAAGATAATGGAAATTGAAAATAAAGGGGAAAATAAATGCCAAACCAGATTTTATCCCAACCATAAAAAACTAGAAAATTAAACCACTGAGAGAGAACAACTCCTGAATCCCAAGATTCAAACACCATATGCGGTCCAATGTGCTAGGTATCCCTGAGATCCTATGAAGTCACCACCAACCCGTCCATCACCTGCAAACATGTGTGGGAAAATACCATGTAGGGGTAAGTATATACATACCCAATAGGACACCCCAAAAGATGAAGGGGGAGCAGTAAGAACTACAATAAGAATAGACAGACAGTAAATTCAAGATACAGTCAAAGATAATATCTCAACGACAACCAAGATTATAAGTAACATTATCTTAAAAAACGGGATCAACACAGTGAGTAAATGAACTATACATTTATTCTTCACCACATATTTAAGGAGAGTAGACTCATACATCCAAAATAATCTAAACCCATAAAGTACATCGCATACCCTTCACATCATCACAGCCCATGGAAAAAGAGTAACCAAATATAGGGTATGGATACAGAAGAAAAAACATATATTCTCAAACAATATAAGACCAAATGAGATAGTAAGAGTATTTTTTCCTCACATCTTATCCCAAGAAGAAGAGTAGCCAAAATACCAAAAGACCATAAATAATGATTAACATCTCATGTGTCTTCCTAGAAGTAAACATCCAAGTAAAACCACACCTCATCACTATACCACATAGTTGAGGGGCCACAATCTCTTAGTATGGGACATGCACCCTGTTACGTTAGGGGGTTTCCACTATGTAAGTATTCATAGAGGACTTTTCCCCTACCAATGGGGGGTTTTACTCTATAAGTTGAGGACCCATTTTCCATCTCTACTGGAGGGTACTAGTCGTTAATTATTAAGGATTCTACTTTTTAACTCTACTGGAGGGTAAAATAGGTAGTCATCAAGGACTCCACTATCCATATCTAATGGAGGGTCAAATCATAATTCATAGAGGACTCTATTGACCCGATATACTACAGGGTCAACTATGTAGTTACTGAGGACTCCACTGCCCAGCTCTACTGGAGGGTCAACTTCATATGCATCAAGGAATCCACTACCCTACTCTAATTGAGGGTCAACTCATTAAGAAGCATGGACTCAACTACACATCTCTACTATATGGTCAACTCAATAGTATTTGGTGATCCTGTGTGGTCACTTCAATCATCAAGAATCACCTAGCTAAGCACTATGCCCAAAACATTTACCATCATTTCTCAAAATCCAAAATTGGTGGAACCATCATGTTCTATGTGGATAAAAACTCAAGATAGGCTACTTCTGGCCCATAATCTGAGTTCAAATGAAGAAGACACAAAACCTTATGTTTTTCTGAAAGTACGTCAAATTTTAAATGACGTGTAAGGGGACTCACATAGCATATAGACCCAATCCACCACCTGGCTATGTTCCAATTCGACACATGGCTTCCAAGACATGTAATAGAACAGAACATGTAGATAGTCTAGATGACGTTTCCTAGTTATAAGGTCCCTACCCATGCAACTCGACCGTGTCTATGTATATGACCCTGTGTCTATGTACTCGGGTACACTACCATTTACTTCAACATGGTATCCCTCCCGTGGGATCAACCACATGGGTTTCCCATTTGGGGAAGTGGTAAATATCAAATAGGAGGTCTATATGACATTACATCCTTAAGATTTGAAAACCCCTAGCCACTGCACAAAGGGGGTGACACATTCCATTTGTTCATCTTTGTACACACCGTGTAGTTTTGTTTTAACAATTACTTAGATCCAATATCCATGTATTGATTTAATACATAACACATCTATTTTTACCCTATCTACAACCAAAAATAGTGGATCTGGGTCGAATCTATCATTTTCATCCATTGTTCACAGGAAATTGGATTCCATTGGCGCGTCAGGGGTTTCTTCATTCAACCCACACACCTTGGTTTAGTCCTATTTTGATTTCTTGATCTCCAATACTCAAAACTATCATCCATTCAAGGATTAAATATTTTTTCTTGTTTCATTGATCCTACCTTTTTTCTTGAAACACTTTTGATTTTAGGGGTCTGATCGGGCTTGTTATAGTATGGTAATGTCGAACTAGGACCAGAAGGTCCAACTGGTGACGAAAACAAAAAAATGAGGTGATCAAGAATAAGAAAAACATTTTTATTAATCATTTACATGAATTATTGACTAATGATCAAGAACATGAATTCAGGGTTAGAAAAAATTGAATAAATCAAATAATATTTCAATACACTTGCACATGATCAATCCAAAATTGGTACATATCGATAGAAGGGATGGATCTACTCAATCAGTTCCATCAAAAAGGCGTAAAATCAAATTTATGTGTCCTAACTATATATTTTATCATTCTTCTTTTAAGAACATGTTTCCAACGATCTAAGTAAGTCTATGTTTTATCGTCGTTTGAGGTGATCCACCAACAAGAGAGGAAGAAGGATCTCTAGAATCCTCACATGTTTTATACTTCTAGCCCTAGAGAATTTTTCATAGAGATGCATTTGTATACAATTAATTTAGTTCTAAAATGATTGAATGAATTTATTTATTGAATAATCCAATGAATGTACCTTTAATGAGCAAGGCGTCCAAACACCAAGCACTGAACCATTTTATATCGCACCTAGGGTAAAAACCATGTTCAAGTCTCAACCATTGTCTTATATTTATAATTTGAGCTTCTATTTAAGAGTTATATCATTTTATTTAAGAATCTATATTCGTGCAATATAATATAAGTGCCAGATATTTTTTATAAAATTAATTCCAGGAACACTGGGTCTCAAAATCACACAACATCTTATCACATAGCTCTAGAAATATATATGTAAATATTTGAAACTTTTATAAGACAAAAAATGATAATATAAATCATTCACCCTTCAATATTTTCATCCTAGAAAATTAAAACTAAGCGAAAAAAATGGGGTACTAATCACAAAATTGGCTCTCTTTCTCCCAAGAACTCTTTTGCATGTTCCCATGTTGCTACAACACATTAACCAGTGGGATGGTCCATCCACACATGGTTCTCTCCTATTGATCCTTTATTACCACTGGTTACCCCACAATTGTTCCCCCTTCCTTAATTTCAAATCTCTCCCTAGTTCATAACATGGATGTGATCGTGCATGTATCTCTTTATCCGCAACACAAGGAATATTTTGTGCACCCGATCTAGAAGGGAGGGTAGGTTGAGGTGATAAGAAACCTCACCAACCCTTTTCGTGATCTCAAATGACCTGATAAACCTCACTGTTTTCTTACCTCCCCATCAAAAACTCTAAAATCCTCTTCATGGGGAGACTATTAAGAAAATTCACTCTCCCTACTCAAACTCCAAGGGAATATAATGGAAATTTAAGTAAGATTGTTTTCTGCATTGGGATGTATTTATACACTCACAAATTACCTGTAATATCTTCACCACCACCTTCACTATCTATGTTCCAATAAAAGATGTATCTCTAATCTCTATCTAGTAAAAGGGTGACCTCCATTATCTCCCATACAAGTCATCAAAAGGTACCATAATGATGTTATATTTGTAGCTATTTTTTGTACGCAAAATATACTGGGAAACTTATCCTCCCAGCTACGGTTGAATTCATATATGCAAGAACTCAAGATATCCACTAACACCTAGACAATTCACTTGGTCTTCCCATCAGTCTTGGGTTAGAGGTTGTAATAATCTTCATTTGGGAACAAAATTCCTCCAACAAGACTCCCCAAAATTGTGACATAAAATAAGCACCACAATTAGATACAATAATCAAGGGAATACCATGAATGAGAATGATATCCTGTACATACAAATACCCTAAAATGTCCACCTATCTCTGATCCCTGAGAGTAAGTAAGTGTGAATACTTCATGAATTTGTCAAATATCACCCAGATGGAATCATGTACCTTCACTATGTGCGAAATCCATTTCACAAATTGCATGGATATACCATCCCAATTACACTCCATGATCTCAAGGGGCTGCAAAAATGTGTCCAAACATGGTTATTAGCCTTCACCTACTAAATAGTGAGGCATTTAGAGACAAAATCAACTATGATTTTTCTCAATTAGAACCACAAATTTTTTTTTTTGAAGGTTTCATTACATGTTCCCTACATCGAGATGTACAAATAGAGGATAAGTGTGTACATATCACATCACCCCCTCCTACAACATGACTGGGACCAACATCCATACCTAGAAAATGATTACATGATCAACTCCTTAAAAATATACATTTGGTTAGTCCCTCATAAATATATAGTAATGTAAGATCTTGAAGTCTATGTCTCCCAGCTTGGAATCTCTCACACACTTGAGAAATGAAGGTTTCAACACCATCAACTAAAGAAAAATTGTACCCTTCTCATTAACCAGGGTAAGCTATAGGGAGGCCAACTACTCTGAAGCCTCCTGTACTAAGAGAAACTATAAATTCATATGAAGGGAATATATCACAACATTTACCTTTTCCAAATAATATACTATCTTAAATTTATATCCCTACAAGAACTCCAACCAATATCGTTGTCTCAAGTTTAGGTCTCTCTACATGAAGATGTACCTGAGACTCTGGTTGTCTTAGAAAACCACAAAGCACTATCTTAGAAGGTAGTGCCTCAATATTATTAGGGAAAAGACTACCACTACCATATCTAGGTTGTGAGTCATGCAGTTATGATCATGGGGTCTCAACTGCCTCAACCTGTATACTATCAATTCCTACCACTACATCAACACACAACCAAGACCATTTCATAAAGAATCAAAATACACAATGTACTCCACGCCTTCCTCTAGTAGTCTCAACATTGGAGCAATCTTTCCCCTTGGCCTTAACTCCTAAAAGTCCCTCTATACCTTCTTGGACTAGGTAAATGACTTCCCATACTATGCCAGGGCGGTCAAAGGGGATGTAATTTTGTATAAGTCTACCATAATACTCATATAGTACCCCACCAAACCATGAAATCTCCACACCTCTAACACATTCTTTTATGGATCCCAAGAAATAACTCTATCGATCATTGCTGGTTCCACAGGTATACCATTCGTAGAAAAGATATTCCCTGAAATGTGATCCTCATGAATCTAAAATGGGAACTTCAAGAGATTTCCATAAATCTGATGCTATCAAAAAAAATATAGGTCCATCCTCTAGTTCTCTGCACACTCTTCCACTAACAAAGAGTATAAAAGTATGTGATCATATAATTAAACAAAAAACTGGTCCATGAATGGCTGGAATCCCTAGTTCATCAAATCCATAAACTTGGAGGGGGAATTCATCACACAAAAGGAAATAAATAGGAACTCATAGTGTCCTTAGCAACATTGGAATTCTATATTTGAAATATCATCCTCACAAACTCTCAAATGGTGGTAAACAGACCTGATATTGATCTTTGAGTACCATATCATTCCTCAAAACTAGTAAAAGATGTAATGAATCCTTGAAAAGTAATAATTTTTCTTTATCATGGCCTGTTTTTGGGGACAATAATCTAAAAAATCCACAAGATCCCATCTTCAATTTTCATGAAAACCCCTAGATCTTCCCAAATGGGGGATATTATGTCTTATGATACACTTATGTTGAAGGTCCTCCAACTATAACCATATATCATAGATCTCAGTGTGGTCCATAAAATGTTTTGTAGAAGATATTGGAGCAGTCCTAGGATGGAAGTCAATGAAAAGAATCCATCTACAGACATTGAGGCAGTCCTAGAACATCTTCAGGGAAGTTTTTTATATAGTCCTCAACAAATGAAAGAATCCAGATATCAGAAGATCCTTTTAAAACAAGGGAAGTACTCTCTAACTGATGGGTGATGGGTTGATGCCTCGGACCTATAGAACCCACTTTCTCTGCCATGAGATCTATCTCTCTAGAGAAAGAGAATATCGTCCCATTAGTTCATAGACATATCACTTCTATATAGTGATAGTCAATCTAGTATTTGACCACTGACAACCAATCCATACCCAAGATGATGTCATAGGGTTCCATTATGATTACTATAATTTCTCACATTAACCTCTCCCCACTAAGAGATATCTCAAAATTCAAGAAGATAAAAGATACAGATGAATCATTCCCTATAGGAACCTCAAGGAAAAGCTTCAAGGAAAGTTCCTTAATTGGGAGTTCCCGCTCTCACACTAGGAGTAAAGAGATAATGGAATGACTAACACCTAATTCTACTAATACTAAAGTAAGAGTATGATAAACATAGATCTCATATCTGATCATCTCATTTTCTTTGGGGTTATAATCCTATATACCCTGCAACATTCCATGACCTTGACCACCACATCCTTGAGTCTGACATGGGATTCCTTATGGTGTTTGTGGAAGGATCTCATATCATCATCATCCACCACCCATATCTCCTTCTTATCCTCTACCATATCTACCTCCCTAGGGACACCCTGTCTTCTCCTGGGAGATCATTGATCATGACACTACATCTTCCACGGTAGTTATTCAACTATGAGCATGTTATAATCATCATGTCTGGTTGGGTTGTCTTGTGCTGTGTGACCTCACCCATCACAAGCAAAGAATCACCCATATTTGGTATTCTTTGGTGCTATGTGATATCCCTACACTACATGACCTCATTCTTGAGCTTAATAATCGGGAGGTTTTGTTCTTTGAGATCCTGAGGCCTTGTGTTTGGTTTTTGCTGCCAATAACTCAGCTCTATGAATCCCACTACTAGATTAATCTATCTGTCATACCTCTGAAAATATCTATCAATCATAGTGCCCACCCCAAAACCCTGAAATATGTGGGGATGAACAAGGGTATTATGAAAGAAGATATCTCTTTGTGGATTCCCTTCTCAAACTTCTATGCTTAGAAGTATCCATCTCAAATCATATCAATGGAGTACCGTGTAATGTTTTTAAACCTCGCTTTGTACTCATCCACCATCATCCTTCCCTACTGCAGCTCTAAAAGCTCCTAGATCCAAATCGGGTGCAAGAAGGATGAGTATTACTCCTCATGGAAAAGATGTTGGAATTCAGTCCATGAGAGTGTAAAATCATTGTGCATCTGTGTAATAAGGATCCATAAGTACCCAATTTATCCATGGAAAAGTATAATTTCCAGAGAAACAACATGATCCATTGGAGTTTGAATGAGCCTATAGAAATAGACCACTAACTCTAGCTAATCCTATACTGCCTGAGGATCTGGATCAACACAAAAACTCAACGACCTTTAGTACTAGAACCCACAGAGAACATTAATCTTGCATGCATTATCTTCTGGGTTTATTAGATCTATATTCTACTCAATATTTGTATGTGATTTTACAAGCCCACATGGAGGAAGGGGGTTGTAGGATAGACCATCAACTAAGGCCACATCGCTCACAAAATCGTCATCATGATCTGAAACTATTATCTTGGATTTCTGTCACTGCAGAAGAGTCCTAAAAGTTATCAAGACTTACCAAGGTCATATGAGCATATATATATATATATATATATATAATAATAGAGAGATAACACAAGAAATATAGTCAATGACTCAATGCAATATGATGCTTGCACCATTCATCTCTATGACCAATGTCTTGGTATTTAGAGTCAAAAAGTAGGTAGTCAAGCTCTTTGTGAATGGATATGTTGGCCACCCCCACCATTATTATATTTCCTATACTGATATCCACACTTGAGACACATTTAAACCATTTCCATAATCCCAGAAAAATCCTCATAATGGGACCAGTCCAATAAATGCCCCAATGAATGACCTTTATTTTTTACCAATCTTTCATGACCCGACCCAATCCAAGGATCGAGCCGCAACTACCCCAAGAGCACCTCCACTGGCTAGAGGGTGGAGACCATCTCCGAAGGCATTTATAACACGGGGAGGCCTTTTCCTATGAACCTATACAAACACACACATCCATATTGATGAAAATGTATATAGGGAAAGAGTAAAAGATGCAAAACAACTATAAAGTAAGCCAAGTATGCATAACCTCTAGGATGTGTAGGAGTGTGATAGTGCACATTGAAAACAGAGGGGAAAAATACACACCCAAACAAAAAAATGTCCAAACCTGACAAAAATGGAAAAGTAAACTATTGAGACAGCCTAGATTCATAATCCAAAGTTGTTACCACCATATAAATTCTAATGTACCAGGTATCCCTATGATCCTTTGAAGTCAACACCAACATGTCCGTCATCTACATAAGACATGATATGTACATGAGAATCCCATAAATTGGTGAGTATATACATACCCAGTAAGGGACCCTTAAAGTTTAAGGGGAATATGTAAGAGATAAAACAGGAATATAAATATAGTAGATACATGAAACAATCTAGCCCAACCCAAACCAAGAGTAGTAGTAACCTCATGAAAACACAAGGGAATTAACATGATGATTAGATTAACTACACATAAAGTATTCACCACCACTATCAAGAGATTAGACTCATATAACCACGATAATCTAAAAATAGAAAGCACATGCTATACATTGTGTGTCATCACCTCTAATTGAAAGAGAGTAACCAAATCTAAGTCATGGATACAAAATAATACATATATATATGATCAGTTAATAAAATCCCAAATGTGAGAGTAAAGGGATCTCTATCTCACAGTTCAACCTAAGGATAAGAGTAGAAAACATCACCAAAAGTCTATAAATGATGCTCAATATCTCAGGAATCTGTCCATAAGTAACCATCTATGTTAAACCATGCCTTTTCACTACTCTGCACAGTCGGGGGACCATAATCTCTAAGTAGGTGACCCATGTCCAAGTATGTTATGTGGTTTCTCTCGGTGAGTTTCTATAGAGGACCTATTCTCAAGACGATGGGGGGTTCCACTCTATAGGTAGAGGACCCCATACCCAACTATAATAAATGGTACTACTTGGTATTCATTGAGGAAATCACTACCTAGCTCTATAAGAGGGTAACCACTTTATTCGTTGAGGACTCTACAATCCATCTCTACTAGAGGATCAACTCAGTTCTCATTTAGGACTCCACTTCCCAACTATACTGGAGGGTCAACTCAGTAGTCATTGATTACTACTTTTCCCAGCTCTACTAGAGGGTAAACTCAGTATGAATCGAGGACTCCATAGCCATCTCTACTGGAGGGTCAACTTGGTAAGCATCAAGAACTCCACTACCCACCTCTAATGGAGTGTCAATTCATAAGTCTCTAGTTATCTCGTATGATAAATGCCAACGTCAACCATCACCCAACCAAGAATGGTTCCCTGAACATTTCAGATCATATCTTGTAAGAAAAAACCAAGGGACCCATCACATTTTTCATGAAAAACACTCAGGATAGGCTATTCATAGGACAAAATCTATGTTCAAACAAGGGAGATACGTATCCTTAATGTTTCCTCAACAATGTTAAAAGGGTACATGACGTTCGAGGGGACCCACACGACGTGTGTCCCCACTCAACCACCTGGTCGTATCCTATTCCAGCACATAGATTCCAATCCATATATTAGTACATGACCTATATAGAGTCTACCTGACGTATCCTTGTATCAGGGTTACTGCCAGTGCACCTTGACTGTGTTTGTGTACATGACCCCATGTCTTTGTACTTAGGTACAAAATTGTCCACATCCACAAGGGATATCATCCATGTTACCCCCACATGGGTTTAACATCAATGAAAGGGGTACATGGTGTGTAAGAGGGATAAATTCCATACAATCCTTATGATTTCCAAAACCCTATCCACTACAATCAGGGGGCTACACACCAGGTGTCCATCCTTGTACATGGCATGCAGTCGGGTTTTTCATAGTTCCTAAAGTCTAATCCCTTATCACTATTTAAGAAATACCACTTCGATTTCATCCATATCTATATCTAGAAATATTGGATCTAGGCCGAATATATGGTTTCCAGCAATCATTCACTGGAAATCAGATTCTGTTAGAGGATTAGGTGTTTCATCGTTCAACTAATATGAATCGGTTTACTCTCCCTTTGATTTATCAATCCCTAATAATGAATATGAACATTTGTGCCTTGAAATGATCCCAAATCTATGATCATATCATCAATCCTACCTTTTCTTATGAAACTATTGTGATTTTGGGGGTCCAATTGAGTTCGATGCCACTCAGAAATGTCGAATCGAGACAACAAGATCCAATAAGTGAATAACGCGAAGAAAATGAGGGGAAAAGAACATAAAAAGGAGTTGAATCAATTTTTGATAAGAATTATTGGCTAATTATCAAGAGAGAGCATCCAGCGTTAGAAAACATTGAATAAATCAATTAATATTTCAATCCATAGGTTCATTCTCAATCCCTAATTTACGCAGATTGATAGAAGGGATTGAACTACTCAATTAGTTAACTCAATAAGGGTGTGAACCTAAAATTGACGAGTCTGACCTAGAGATTGTATATTTTTTCATTGAATAATGCATTTTCCAAAAATTAAAGTAATTCATTGAATTCAATGCATATTGATCCACTTAGATCAATTGTTTCTTCATTGTCTGAGGTGATTCCCCAATGAAGGAAGAAGTAGGAGCTCTGGTATTCTCCGAGTGTTTATATGGCTTACCCTAGAGGATTTTAAATGATGATTCATTTGAAGAAAAATAATTTAGTTATAAAATTAATTACTTAATTAATTAATTAATCTATTGAATGTAAATCTGATGAGAAAGGATCAAGAACACCCCATGTCAACCCATTTTATGTTGTGCCTATGGTAGACACTGCATTCCAGACTCAACTGTGGTCTTAGATTTCTAATATAAGCTACTGTTTTTGATTTATCCCATTTTCATTAAGGAACTATGTGTTCAAAATATAATATATATATATATATATATAATATTTTTTTATAAACATAATTCTAGGAACTCCTGGCCTTAGAATTGCACACCATCTTAGCTCCATTCTTTGGAAATATATATAGAAATATTTCAAATTGTTAAAATGAAATAATCCAGTCTCTACACTTATAAAAAAATAAAATCTAATTTATATATTTTAATTATTTTTTGTGATTTTTTAGTATATTATCAAATATTAGTTTTTCGATATGTTTCATAAATTTATATATCATATCTATGTTATGATAATGTCAAAAAAAACTATTTCTCCTAAAAACCATATTTTTCCACTATTCACCAAAATTCGACTTTAAACAATTAAAGAAAAATAATTGAATTCGAATAGAAAATTTTAAAACATTAATTAAATTTCATTTAGATCTATAAAAATCATTCAATGCTTCACCTTATCCCGAACACATTAAATCTAATACATTTAAATCTATTTACATTATTTTTTATTAGCTTCTACAAGAAATGCATCAGTAATGTGTAAGAATTCTATGTAATTATATCATTTATGAAAATTAACAATAAATTAATATAATAAATAAAATCCTATCATAATAAATTAATCATTTTTTTAACATTCATTATTTATTTCAATCATTGTGATAAAATATATATGTTTATTAAGATAAAGAGAGTGACATTTTGTTTTTTTATTTACATAATATTTATGTCATTATTAAATAAAAAGGCATCATGTTTACCTATTCTCGAGAACTAGATTAGTATAGATGAACTCCACTCATCCAATAGGATTATTTTAAGTGTTTGGGTGATTTTAATGTCTTACCTCATAGTTTTAACTCTGCTTTATGTGTTTTACACTTATTGATGTGAGAAATACTTACTCCGCCACCTATTGATTTTTTATTTATTTATTGAAGAAGCCACTTTAGGGGTAAGTGGGAACCTACATAAAAGTCACAAAAGATGAATTAAATGCATTACAAATTTCATAATTCTATTTTTCAAAATTACCACCAACACCATGCCATAATCCTTCAAAACACACCCTAATTCCAAATTCAAAAGAATGACCGCATCTCCACCTTGCTATGCGCACCATGAAACATCACCTTTTTCATATTTCAGAAACGTGACCATGTTCACCTCCTCGAACCTACATCCTCACATGATCCATCCTTCATCAAAGCCATCCCACCAGAAAACAGCATGCCGAAAACCAACATCATCACCGAAAACACGCACAACGTCAACTCAAACAACAATTAAGGAAGAAAACCATTGAACATCACCGAATACACAGTTCAAGTCAAACAGAATAGAAACAAAAAGATAAATCATCAAAAAAGAAAACCAGTAGACCTTCAACGATGGAAATGGAAGAAACACCCAATAAAATAGACTATACATAAACAACGCTCAGATGAATATGATTCCGACTCGTGCTCTGAACTATGTTCAAAGGGATTTGGTCTTGGAGATCCTCCATCCACTTAACCAAACACCCAAAACCCTTCATTAACACCACACCTAGTCCACATTTGAATGGAACAGAGGATCGAGATATCAGAGAATGGAAAGGGTGGCCGAGGGCACCAAAATGTCATCGGAAATTAGGCCGAAAAAACTAGATCCAACAAAACCAAACAAAGAAGAATCTGGAAGCGCCTGAAAACCATCGACCACCAGACCCCAAATCACAAATCCTTGTTGTATCCACCGCTAAAAATCTGACATGGAGAGTTATTGAGGATCATGAGGCTAGGGTAGAAGATGAGCGCCCCAGTTCTTCGACACAACCTTCATTAGTTTAGAAAAACCACCAAAGAAATAAGATGGAGATAGAAAAACTAGAACACCAACACACGGGTGAGAATTCACTCTTGATGACAAAAACAAATAGGAAAACATGTGATTTTTAGACCAGGATTGAAATATAGATGAGGGAAGATCTCATGAAGAAGACGCACGTTAGGTTAGGAAGAAGGAAGGGTAGGAGAATAGAGGGTAATTAAAGAAGAGAGGTAGAAAGGGATTCCACAAATATGCACTAACAGACCCGTAGTAGAGGGTTTCAGAGGGAAACCCTAGGCGAAGCCCAGAATTTGAGGCCATGAGCGGGAGGAGGGAACCCGAGAGAGAAAGGAGCCATCGAGAGATCTCAAAATCCTACACTTAATATAGTTACTATTCTTTATGATTAAAAATAAAAGATTCCTATTTAAAAAATTTATACCTCTTGATTCTAAATATGGAATCCATTTTTGAATACTAAATTTATATAGGTTTTAGAAATTAATTTAATATAAAAACATAAAATTAAATTAAAAAAATTGTTTTAAGAAAAATGATTTTTTAATCTAAAAATGATCCTTTACAAAAATAATGTATAATGATAATTAATATGAAATTATTAGAGTATTTATAATTAGAAGAGGATTATGTTACTTTAAGGTAAAATTATACTTTAAAATAATTTATTTAATGAAAATATATGTCTATTTTACAAAAAATATATTTTCACGATTCACTGAAAAGTCAATCTTTGCAGGAAAATCTTAAAAATTCACCCTGAGATTTTTTTATATGATGAACTGAAATATTATATCCTCTTTATAAAATAAAATTTCTGAAATTTTTAGAATTGAATTATATTATCTTTTCATAAAATTTTAAAATATTCATCTATGAATTAAATGTATTTTTGAAGCATAAAATGAACTAAATGGATAAGTTATAACAATCATATTTAAATAATAATATTTCATAGTTTTTTTAAGCTTGGTATTGTGTATTAAAAATATTATTTAAAAAATCAAATTATTTAAAGGGAAATATATCTTAAAATCTTTTGATTTTACATTATACCCCCTAAAATAAATTTCAACCTCTAAATTTTACCTTTTCCATAAAATGATCACCCTTTTTTCAAAACACACATCATTCAAATAGATAAGAAAATGTTTTTTGTAATGGGAATATTTGAAACATAAAGGTTAGATGAAATATCATATATTTGAGTTACTATATAGAGAGAAAATAGGGGGGAAGTTAATATATAGTCATATAAGATAATAATAACATCTATGGACTAATATAGAGTGATAGGGATTATGGTTATGAGAATGTAAATGACCAAAAGACCATAAATCTCCGATGGTTGAAAAGACTAATGAATCATAAAAAATTAATGTAATATGATAATAGTTTAATTTAAATTAATGTATCCTAGATTTGATGAATTAATTTACTAGCTTGACTGAGAACGTAATAAAATATACTTACTTGACAAGTATAATTTCAACTATCAATTAATTTATACAATGTATTATCTTTTTCTTAAAATGATGAGTATTCAAGATGAATTTTTCATGGTAGAAGCACTAAAAAAAATTATATCAGATCACATAATCTATAAAATAATAAAAATATATTTTTCCAAACATTACTAAAAAAATAATGTAAGAAAATACCCAAAATCAATAAACCATCACAAGAAGATATAATATATTAATTTTGAAAATTCATCAATAAAACAAATGGTTTAACATAAATCATTTTATAAATAAATCTCCATATATCTCAAATGAACTAAATATTACATAAATCATAAACCTAATGTTTTTCTCATACCATTAATAATAAACCTAAAAAATTTAATATCATTATTCATAAATATCCATTTACATTTAACCTAATGGTTATATATACCCCAAATCAAAAAAGGCTCCTAAAATTTTATTAATCACCACAAAATTTCAAAAATTATGAAATATTTGATCATATTATATGCTTCGAAAAATAATCTTAATATTTATCTATAGTATATTTTAGGTAAATAAATTTTATACTAACCGAGACTTCAAATAGGCCAGTGTTAGGGGTTTCACCCTTATATCCATTCGGTTGTGGGTTGAAGCCCCATGACCTTTCTATATGCAACAAGTTTTCGCATGGCCCATTAGATATAAATTTTCTATAATTATATTAATATAATACCTATAACATTCCAAAAAGTATTATAAACATAAAATTAATCATCAAATCACTTTCTAACCACTACAGTTTTCTATACATTTAATTTTTTATAAAAAATAATATATATTAATTTAATATTATAACCATAACATAAATGAACACATCAACAATAACCGTTATCAATAAATTATACTTTTATCCACAAAATAATAAATAATTATTCTTTAAATAACAATTAAATTAAAATATATACTAAATAAAAGGGTTTTTTTCTCATAAATATCTCCCAAAATATCATTAATCATTGTAAAATCCCATCACATAAAATGTAAAAATGGGTATCTATGCCTTTAAACATATGATAAAACTTATAATTATCAACCCAAGACCCATTAGGTTTATCTCATATCACTATGGAATATCATATGTTTCAATAGATTCTATTCTCTCATTCATCATAATGGTTCAAAAAGAAAATGCGAATTAAACATAGAATATCTCCCAAGAGTGTCAAACTAGGTGAATAGTAACGAAGCACTCATCATGCACTAAAATGATGTAAGAGATATATTATACCAACTCTTTTGGGGTTATTATCCTTTGATGCATCTATTTCAAAAGGAAATCCCTGTGTATTATCCATACATGGATATGTATATAGGAAAACCACGTAATCTCAATCATAATAAAAGTTTGGGATGTTATTCTATACTTATACTTCTCTTAATATCCAGATATAGGGCTATATTTTATAATATATGTTTTCTTAAATCTAATTCCCAAGGTTTTTACAGAACATTCTCTGATACCAACTATAAAAATAAAATGAACCTAGTATCCTAGAGTTGGTGGTTAATTTATTCTATTAGTATTATATATAATCAATTACATCCCAAAGGAAAAAAAGTTTATTATCCTTGGAAAAATAGATACATACGTAAATATGAAAATACATTTGAAAAAATAAAATAAAATAATGTATTTTCTTTAAGAACATCATTTATTCCTTATAAAATATCATGGTATATAAATCATAATACACATATTTTCATCATGGGGAATCAAAAAATAAGAAAGGTTGTGAGCTTAGATTCTCAACAAGTATATGTGTACAATGGAAGATAACATAGAATAAATAAGATATGAATAATATGACAAAGAATGATGATCAAATAATTCCATATAAATTATCACATGTTCTTTAAAATTTTTAATAGATATCCTAAATATTCAATAATCACATGGAAATTAATAACTAGTTTTGTAATGATGGAATTCATAATTCTAGACATCTTAAATATAATGTTGGGGACTCATGGTAATAAATATTAAATAAATGGGAAAGGAATTGAAAAAAACCCAACTTGTTTTTTTCATGAGACCTACTGATGCATCAAAGAGATATATAATTATAAGACCCACCCATCACATTATTATTTCAATTCATTAATTAGTTAAATACAGAATAAAACATAATTAACATTTGTAACATCTTGACCTAGATGCCACTAATCTAGTTCCCTCAGCTAATTCACCACAAGGCCTCAAGCATTCCTCCCCATATGCCAGAGGATGCTGACTTGCCGCACGGGTCTAAAGGTTGTACAATTAGGAGATTATACTCCCATTTCAGAGTAACACATTGGAAATAACTAGATATCATATAAGAAACTAAATAAATAGAATGGGAAAGTAGTAAATAACTGAAATAGAACATGATGTAATAATAAATGAATTTATATAAAAGCCTGAATAACCAAAACATATATAAGACACTGGTCACCCACTATACTGACTATATAAATAGGATTAAATAAAGTAAATTATATTAAAAGTTCATGGATCTACTACTAACTTCGATCCAAACCACATACCCAGTCTTTAATAAAATTTCATGATCCTTCACCCCGATCATAATAATCCTAACGAGCGAGTCCATTTAATAATGAATCCATGGTTCTCAGCCTTATCCATCATGTATCTATTCTTAAACAAAAAAGAGGACATGAGGTCGAAATTCACACTAAGGTGCATGTATAGGGGAGAGAAATAATCTTAGTAGGCCACCCCAATGGTGAACCTATAAATATACTATCATAAGTTCATGCTCATAAAATTTTCTTAGAATATATTAGGCAAAACTAAAATAATAATTAAAACAAATAATATGAAACTATAGTCGATCCCTGGGTCCATAATCCTCGTCAAGTGGGAAATGTGCCTTCATGTATATATATATTCCCATATATATTTATATATATAAGTATGTATGTATGTGTGTATGTATGTATATATATATTCATATACATGAGTAAGGTGAAAAATAATATAACAATAACATACGATCCTTTTGCCCATATTCCCGATTGTCTAGACATCTTATGAAAATAGAGTTGAGCTGGATTCATGCCATTCAAGCTGTGTATGATTATGTTGATATCTAAATTTTTAATTAAAATAAATAATAACTACTTCAATTAGTGCTATAAATATATCATAGAATGTTATTTCACCATAGGGGGGTAAATTTCCAATCCCTATGTTAACAAGTACTCACATCCAATCAATAAAATGAAGGATGTCGTATACTGATGGAAAATACCACAAAACGTCGTAGAGATTGATTCCATACCACTCAATACATTTAAATATAGACCCATGTCTAAAAACTAAACCCTGTTCCATAGAATATCGTGATATTATGACTATAATAATCCTTAAGGGTCAAACCCTTATGTGATTGATATGGAGAGATCACCGATGAGACATCACGACCACCCCTCTAGGTCTCTAATTAGGGAGAGCATAATAATCCCCATCACCCGGGAGAGTATAATCGTCCACGAGTATATGTCACATCAGTAGTAAAGAGAACCATGACAACTACCATGATATAGTAATTGATTAAGAAGATAATAATAATCCTCGTCACATAGGAAAGCATAATCATCAATGAGTCTTTGTCTCATCAATGGCGAGGAGTGCCATATCCACCACTATGATTGAGAAATTGACCTAGGAGGGCATAATAATCACCATCATTTGTGATATTGTAATCATCGATTAGTATATCACCAATTGGAAAGACATGAACATATATCATAATCTAGGGACACCATGAATGAGTAACATAAATAAGGGACTCCATGATCAAATATCATAAACAAAGGTTAAAAATATGGATCCCATAGAATACATCTAAACATCCCAATAAAATAATAACAATAAAAAGTATCAAAAGATAGATCATAGAAAATATGTTAGGTCATCCCAACATAAAATAAGATGGATCTTGAAAAATATAGCGAGGTATCTCAGAGACAAATGTTGCATCACATTGGCCTCAATAGTACAAACTAGGTAAAACCTTTGGTAATCATTTTTTTATCCACAATATACAGAAGAATGAATGAATGAATGAGTGGGGGTTTCCAAAATCATAAACCCATCACCACTATCATAGATGCATAAGATTACAAGTTGGTATGAGTTATTAGGTGATACCTAGTACACTCTCTACCCAAACCTGATGTACTAGCTCAAGGTCAGTTCAACATCGGGGAACCCATTAGATCCCCCAAGTCATAACACAAATGAGGAATCATACTCAAGATCCTTAGCAGTGAAGTTAAAAGGAGTAATCCTAAATGGTATCTTTGATGGTAAGTAAACATAGGCAACTTGCACGGGATCATCATAACGTTATATAAAAAATGGCATCCTATATGGGACACTTAACAAATGAGTATGTTGGCAGAGAAATACTATAAGGGATCCATAGAATGGTATGTAGGTTGAGGATTCCTATAATATATTCCCAAAGTTACCATGTCAGAGAAGGCATCCCTTAGGGTGTCTCACTAACATAAAGAATATATGAACGTCCTATATGGGACCCTCAAGGTTGAAACATGAGTATATATATCCTACTGGGGATCCTTGGTAAAAAATAACTTCACTGTCTCCTTAGACATAAGGGAATATCTCTTAAGGTATATATCTTCAAGGGAAAGCTGAAAAATAATTTTCCATGTTAAATGGATCGTAGCCCATATCAGATTAATGTCTCTCTATCTGGAGACAACATGTTTTGATTACCTGAGGAAGAACTACTCCATGTAGGAAAACCTGAAACACCTCCTAGGATTCCTATTGCCACTTCTAGGGCTTGACCATCATGATATATGTAAAAATATACTCCAAATGGACTACACATTGGTCCAATTATGACTCATGGGAATAAATATATGAAAAACTATCAAAAGGGTAGTAAGGGGCCGAACATGGCATGGATACCCTAGTACAAATTGTGTACTCCCAAATCCCCACCAGGGCATATACTCCATCCAGACAGGGCATGTTCAAACACATGTATAAAGCATGTTGATCATGTATATGGTGTGTACCCTACAAGGGATATGTTTCTGTGTACCTCACATGTCCTGGCCATGAACTTTTCATGGAAGTGTACATCTACATGGAATATCACCTACAAATGGTATGGTTGTGTACTCTATACGACCACGCTCCCCTACATGAGTTATCCAATCTGGTACATGGAAACATCAATGAATCATGGTACATGGTTTGTATACCCCATAATCAATGCATACTTCAAAAATATAATCTTCAATCAATGGGAAGAACACATGGTATGTGTTCTTAAACTACACACTGCATAATAAGGATTTTGGAACAGGAAATCATTCAAATAACCCAACCCCCCAGTTTATCCCAAAATATTGTCAATTGACCCAAAAAACCCATAATTAGTCATAATAGAAGTTAAAAAATTTAAAATGGTAAATATAAGAATATGTAAATCAAAATTACAAATGATATACCTTTGGGTGGAATCTACCAAAGATTTTTTCCATTTCTGTGATCCATATCTACCACCCAATGATCTGGATCTTCTAGATCTCTACAGCGGAACCTCCCTTATTCCCTATATCTCTCTATTTCTCTCTATATATCCCATTAATCACCTGGTAAAACTTTGAAGTAATATGGCATAGGTTGTGTGTGATAAGCTATGTGATAAATATGAAAATTAAAAAGGAAAAAAGAGAAGGAGGAAAAATAAAAAAAAGGAAAAACGGGCTCAGGTGTGGCCCTAGTGTCTGAGTTAAGGTTATGCCTCAACTAAGAAAATATCGTATTTTCAGAATCAATGAAAAATATTCAATCTCAACCCATAAATTTTTTTAAAAGGTACTTCTAAATGAATGCATGAGATTAAATTAATAATTAATAATTTATATATTAAATATTAATTATTCATGTAAATCTGAATGGTTTATAATTCTACCAAACTCTCATCCTAGGGTAAACACCATATTCCATGACCAATTTAGTGGTCATAAAAATTTTAAAAGATCATATGATATTATAAAATGACCGTTTTAACCTTTACAAGAATTTGAAATTAAAAATTCAAATTTATTCTCAAATATCATGTTTGAAAAATCACAGGTCCTTACAACCTCCCAACCATAAAAATTATCATCCCTATGAATAATTGGCATTAAAATTATCATCCATGATCATAACCCAAGTTTCTATGAAAGTACGTTGTCTCAACTATCCAATGACTAGTCTCAAAACATTAAAAACTCCCACATAAAGGAATACGTTTATCTCTGACTGATCTCGTACTCCCCACCATAAGAATTCCCTTATCATCATCTCAAAACATAACCCATTCATACTTCCTGAGAATGATTTCCATGGGAAATACTAAATTTTGAATGAAAATGAGGGTCACCCCCTAAAATGACCAATGATTCCCCACCATATGGATTACCTTATACCACTCATCAACCGCAACCTTAACAGGTTGCTTCATCAAACCATGAAACATATATAAAATAAAAAGAAGCATGGCATAGATCCAACACTTTCTCAGTGTACTCAAGATGATTTAAATATAGGGAATGATCATATCTAACTAAGAGTACACTAACATCCCATAAATAGGAATTCATATCACTATTCAAGCCATGTTAATAAGAAATTGTATATACTTACCATTTACCAACTCTTAACACCACGTCTCTTGAAAATGTGTGCCCAGGTCCATCCATAGTTCAATCATCCTACAGTACCCGATTAATTCTCAAGGTCTCATCTACTACAGAGGGACATTCATCATCTAACCACAACATCAAGGAAACCATTCCCACAGAAAGTCTTAAAAACATCAAATGATTTAAATGGACACACATGAAAATGATGTGTACCTTTATCACCCAACCCATACTCCAAGAAGTCATATGAACCTAAAACCAATATGACCATTCTACACAACATGTTAGTTCCATCAATCCACAAGATCCTCTAGAACTCCTCATCAAAATGTGTAACCTCAAATGTTCCAAAATTTATTCCATAACCACCCATCACCCATAATCATTCCTACCACTTGAATCCACCCATTCTCTAACTACATTACCAAAAGTAGAAACACTGTTCTTCTAGGCATAGAAACCAAATAGTCCTACCCATAAAGGCCGGTATTGATAAAAGAGAACCCTAGGTGCTTCTTGATACTCCATATTTATCAACATTATAATTTCAAAAAACCAATTCACCTACCATGCATCAGCCACAAAAACATTTGAAACCAAGTTCACTGCCTAAAAAGTCATCCAAAAACCTAGGCCAACATCACCTATAGGTTTCCCTTGATAAAAAAACATCAAACTACAAGTTCATAATTCAAAACACAGGGCATCCAAGTATCTCACCAATACTAACTAATAAAATCTCTCTAATGGGTAAAAAGGTGTAACCACTGGGACCAAAAGATCAAGTATCTTTATGGGATGTAAAAGTAACAAAGTCCTTTGAGGGTCTAAATTGTCAAGAAGCGACCTAATAGGGCCCTGATCCTCTCTGAGCATCAATAAAGGAACTGATTTCAAGAGGTTATGATACTAACATAGAGGATATATTGAACTGACAATCACCAGACATCATATTCTATAATACCCCCACAAGGTCCATTTAAAAAAACACATTGATACTTATAAGTATCGTACTTAATGATCTGAATAGATAACCATAAAAAATTTCAATTAGGTATAATTTCATTACATGCTCTTTAGGAAAATAATGTATAGTTCATTATTGACACCTAAAATAATAGAAACCAAGAGAAAACACCCTAATAGGGGGTCCAACCTTTGGGAATCATGTGGAATATCAACCTACTAGGGTCACTGCACCTCCCATTCAAGAGAACTGAGTCATCTACCACATTATAAAATTTACCAATGTAGATCTACATCACCTTCCATCAGAATGAAATATATATACAAGTCAGCTGAAATGAGTTGAATTCCACTGAGAAACTATATGGGAAAACACAATTTAGTGGTTTTTACACTTTAAAATTTTTTCTCTATCATTAATAAAATAAGACCCTTGAAGGAATATAACATGTGAATCCAAAAATTTCAAATATGGTGCTTGATATACCTCTTAGACTTACTGGAAAAGAGTTAAAATCCATCATTTTCCTCTTGGAAACAGGCCAAGAGCCACAAATTCCTAATAAATAATAACATCCACACAACATGTGCATCACTCAAAGTGAAATTTTTATAAAATCATAACATCACAGATCAGAACATCAATCCCATGTACCTGGAAACTGAGACGTCTCACTAGAACATGTTTTCTCAACCACCAGTCTGACATCCATTATTGGTTATGAAAAATTCATAATAATTTTATCTACCATATCATAAATAGTGAATCCAAAGAAAAGGAACACCTATGATACCAATTTTTAATTTCCAGACCCAGATTACACTAATGTGGTGCATCAATCTGGTTCTACACAAAGACTCAGGCATGCATCCTTGTGTTCCAGATACTTAAATCTAGATGCAAGGGTCTAAAGGTGATAAAATTGGGAGATTATACCCTCATATTTAATTAACACAATGGTAATAACTATATATTATACGATAAAGTAAATAAAAGAGTAAGGAACCAGTAAATAACTAAAATAGAAAATGATATAATAAAAAATGAAGTGATTTTAAAGCCCTAAAATACATTTCATACATAAAAAATTGTCACCTACTTGACAGACCATAAATACATATGTATATAGATGAAACTGAAATAAAACTATAGAGATCTTCTACTAACTCCAATTCAGAACACACACCCTATCACCAAGAAACTGTCGAGATTCTCCAAACCAATCATAAGAATTCGCAAGAGTGACACCACTCAGTCATGAAACCTTGGGCCTTTTCCCTATTTATCATGTATCTATGATCAACCTAAAAAGTATACATAAGACCTATATGCACACTAAGGTGCATGAACAGGTGTGAGAAATAATTTTAGCAGGCATACCCAATGATGAACCTATAAACCTATTATCATAAGTTCTTTAATATGAAATATTTTAAGCCTAGGTATGACACACAAGGAAATAATAAATAAATCGAATAATATGAAAATAAACTCAATACATAAATCTATATTCCTAGTCAATTGGGTAGTGTTCCATCATGTATGTATATATATATATTTATCTGTGTATATATATTACCATAAATATATATATACATAAATATTTATATACATGAGTAAGGTGAAAACTAATCTAACAATAACAATCAATACATGGGTTTGTAATCCAAATCATAAATACGTCCTCTAGAAATGGAATTTAGCTCAATTTCATAACACTCTATCCATCAATGATTATGTTAATATCTAGGTCCATAATCCCAATAAACAATACCTTCTTCAATAAGCAGAAAAAATTTCTATGAGTGAGCTATGTCACCATAGGGGGATATATTTCATTGCCATGGTTTCTCTTATACTCACCTCCAACAACTATAATGAATGATGCTGTAATCCAACATAAAATCCTATAAAAGTTCAGTAATATAGATTCCATACCAATTAATCCATGTTAATAATGTTTTATATCTAAAACCTAGGTCATGTTCTATAAAATATCAATACATTTCATCTTGGATAATCCCTAAGGTTCTGACAGTTAGGTGATGTATAAAGACAGTTCACTAGTGAGATGTCATGGCCACCCCTCTAGGTGTCTATTCACGGAGTATGTAATCATCCCAATCACTTAGAAGAGCATAATCATGCATGAGTATATGTCACATAAATGGAAAAGAGCACCATTTACACCACCATGATCTAGTAATTGATCAGGGAGAGCATAATCATCACCATTACTTGGGAGAGCGTAATCATCCATGAGTATATGTGTCATCAACGGTGATGAGCACCGCATCCACCCCCTGATTTAGTAACCAATCACAGAGAGTGTAGTCATCCCCATTGCTCATGAGAGAAGAATCATCCATCATTATATCATCAAAAGGGATTCCATTCCCATGTATCAAAAACAAGGGGATCTATTCTCAAATATTATAATCAAGGGATTCCATGATCGAATATGACAAAAAAGGATAAAAATCCCGATCCTAGGGAATAATTATAGGAATCAAAATAAAATAAAAACAATATCAAGGATCATAATCTAGATCATATGACATAAATATAGTAATCCTATTATATGAATAATATGGATCCTGGAAAATATGTTTGGGAATCCCAAAGATAAATATCACATCGCTTCCAGCTTAATGACCACAAACTAGGGTTCACCTCTGGTAATCATCGCTACATCGATTGTAAACAATAAAATTCACAAATTAAAGGGTGAGGGTAAATGAATTCCAAAATCGACAACTACTATGACAACCCCATAGACTTACAAGTTCAATACATGTACTATGTGACACCCACTTCCATCTCTACCCAAACATGACATATTATCCTTGGTCATTCAAACATTGGGACACCCACTGGGTCTCTCAAATCATAAAAAAGAGGCATCATATTCATGATCCTTAGCAGTGAAGTTAAAAGGAGTCATCTTACACGTGATCGTTAAAGGTGAGAAAATACAAGAATACTATATGGGATCCTTAGAATGGTACATATGAAAAGGTGTCCTGTATGAGACCCTTAACAATAGAGTACATAAGAAGATTCATCCTATTGGGGATCCTTATAATAATAAGTATGTATGGGAATCCACCAAGGGATTCCCAATTTAACAATGCATGTGAAGGTTTCCCTCATAGGATATTAAATAACAAAAAGAAGATAGAGTCATCTTATATGGGATCATATGGGATGAAATGTGAGTGGATGCATTTTATAAGGGATCCTTAGAAACAACTAACAACATAGCCTCTTAGGCCATAAGGGAACATCTCGCATGGGATAAATAATCAAGGGAAAGATTAAAAAGCATTGGTTATGGGAGATGACTTGTGGCCCATCTCATGTCAAGGTCTCTCTCTAAAGATATAACAAGTCTCAATTACTAGAAGAAAAACCTCCCTATTTAAGAAAAAACTAAAAGTTATCCTAGGAGTCATCAAAACACCATAACGATTTCACCACCAAATCTACATGGAAAGATACGCAAAAATGGTCTAATAGTGTGTCCAATTCTAATTCCTATGTGTAAATATATAAAAAACATCATAATGGTCCCAAGGGGTAGTACATAGTATAAATACCCTAGTACATGACATGTACTTTCAAATCCCCACCTGGGTGTGTACTCCAGCCAAACTTGGAATGTAAAAACCCAAATATATAGCGTCTTGATCATGTACATGACACGTATCCTATATGGGGTACCTTCCCAAGTAACTCACAAGGACTGTATATGTACTTATCGAAGACATGTACCTATACATGGTGTGCAACACACATAGTGTCTGGATGTGTAGTCTACAGGACCATGTGCCACTATATGGGTTGTCTGGTTAGGTACTCGAATACATCAACAAGTCCTAAAACATATTGTGTATATCCCATAAAAATTGTGTAATTATAAAAACATTTACTCCCCTAAAATGGAAGAACACATGACATGTGTTCCTAACTACATTCCATTTGATCGGGATTTCTGAATTGGAAACCCCTCAAATATCCTGAAACCACCCGTTTTCTCCTTAAAAACTATAGATCAACTCACAAGGGGTCCTAAGTAGTCATAATAGAGGTTTAAAACTCAAAAATAGTAAATAAATAGGTTTTCAAGAAAAAACTTATAAATAAAATACCTTTGGTTATAATCCTCCAATGATTTTCCATTTTCCATGATTAACGACTACCACATGATGATCTGACACCTCCTAATATCTGTGAAAACACCTCCCTTATTACCTCTATATATTTCTCTCTTCCTTTCCAATTTCTATATTGACCACATAATTAAAGAAACCCCATGGAGGGTGTTTGTGAGATTCTAGGGGATAAATATGAAAATATAAAGGAAAATGTAAATGAAGAAAAAAGAAAAACAAAAAGTGGCCCAGTCCCGAGCCCATCACCTGACCTATGTTTATTCCTCACAAAAGAAAAACTCCCCATTATGTACTCAATGGCGGAGAATAAATCTCAATTTGACACTCCCTTTAAAATATATATTCGAAAAAAGACATGTGAATAAATTAATATTTAAATAAATAAATATTAATTGTTAATTGTTAAACATAAATTCAAATGGTTTATAATTATACCAAACATATTTACTATAGTAAAAAAAATATTCAAGGATCAATGGATGGGTCATAGAAATTATACAAGAACATATTCTAGGAAGAATGACCATTTTACCCCCTAGAAGAATCTAAATGAAAAAAATTAAAAAAATTATCTAATTTCAAGTACGGGAAACCATAGGTCCTTACAACACGCCATAAAAATAAATAACTATTTGTATTGGAATAACTAGTATATATAATTTAAATACTTTCCTCACTAAAACTAATAAATAGACATATCAATAAATAGTAAGGATTTTAACATTATAACATACCCCACAAGGAAAAAAATTAATATATCAAGCTGCTTTAATTAGTGAATAGAAATACCGTAAAAACACATTAAAAAAATATTGAGGAAAATACACTTCTCACACTAAAAAACACTTTTGAAAACATATAATTTCTAGAATATTAGAAAGAATATTTTCATTAAAATAGATCCATAGAAACATATAGAAGAATTATGTGAAGTATTGGATGATAATTATTGATGGAAATTCTGGTCATACAGAATATGTTAAAACAAATATTCTTTTCACATTTTTGGTGAAAATTGAAAAATTACCTTTCTCAAAAAATAAAAAAAAATTCCTTTGAATTTTTTTATAGAAAGCAAAAAATGTGTAAAACGACTTTAAAAAATCATAGTATAATACTAAAAAATTATTGAAAATGTTTTAATTAAAATATTTATATGTAATTTAAATATTCCCAACTGAATAAAAAATAAAGTTGGTATCCCTTAAAAGAATTATTTTGGTCTATTGATAACTAGAATGAGAAATATGAAAGAAAAAATTAAAATTATTATAAATTAAAAAAGTATAATAAAATAGATTGGGTTTAATATATAAATAATATATAATTACCCTAATGGAAATTTAAATATAACAATCCTGAATAATGATAAAATTGTGAAACAAACCACTACAACTTTGTCACTTTAAAATAAAAACACCATGGATGACATAATTTGATTCGTAATTGTAAATAATATGAATTAATAATTATTCAGGATATAAAATGTCAAATAAGTGTTATATAAAGCTCATAAGCCTAAATAGGTGCATAACATCAAACACATCTCAATGAAACAATATTGAGATGATGAACCCTTACCTTAGGTCTTACTTCCTTCATATGTGTTGGAAACTCCATTATATAAAATATATATTAACTTTAAATATATTAAAAAACCATAATAATATATACTATATCATATATGATTTACTTAATCCTTTTATCACCAATTTATTAAGAATTCTTTATTAAAATCCTTACTTCTGGTGACAACTTCTTTATTTTTTAAGTATGTTTTTGTTCGGTAGTTTTGGTCCTCATAATTTGATCATGGTTACATAATATCTAGAATTTTAATCATGATATAGATATAATATATATTAATTATATATATATATATATTTATAATCATTCAAAAAAGGTAGACATATAAAAATTAATTACACCGTGCATGCATACGGTACACCTTACGTACGCATGAACCCTCTTTCCATTTTCAATATATGGAATGAAATAAACGATATTAATAATTAAAATATCTAGAATTATTATTATATTATATATATCATATATAAATATTATATCCATCATAATAACCATCCAGGGTAGATGGATATGGTAAATGAACTATATCGATACATGGAGGAAATCATCCACGCATATGCAAAAGTGATAAGTTTTCTTCCCATTTGATGGAATGAGGGTGGATAATCAGAGTCTAATAGTAATAATAAAATTTAATTATATTATGTATATTTATTTCATTATTTTATGATAAATATCACATATTTATATGTGTTTAACTAATAAGTAAAAATGATAGTTATCAGTTAAGGCAATTTCTTCCTCATTGAAAGAACTCCTTTAGATCTCCTCCTAGGGTTGGTATTTTAGGAGGACCAAAACCTATTGAACATGGATAACGATTATTGGGTGGGATTTTTTCAGTGTTTTTAGATAAATGGCCCAACATGTGTGAATAATTTATGGGAGAAGGTTCATATTTATAGGCAAAAAGAAACGACATTTTCAAAAAAAAAAATCAATATTTAAGGGCCTTAAAGGAAATTTTAAAAATGTAAAGTGGTAAAAATAAGGTAAATAAAAGATATAATATAAATTTTAATATCTATAATGTTAGTTATATATATATTTTAATTTTTAATGATTTAAAATATTTTTTAAACATTAAATACAATTTCAGGTCATTTTCATGACTATCCACAACACTATACATTATAAACATCATGAAAACTAATAATTATGAATATAATATATTATATAATCAAATATACTTCCTATATATATAATTAATTTTATTCTCGTACTCATATAGATATTACAATTTTAATAATTTTGAAATTATTTATTTAATTTTCTTATTATTTTCAAATACTTCACAACATCGTGGCATAAATGTTTTATACAATTATAATAATTTTAAAAATTAAAAGGAATTTATTAAAATATATTTGTATTATACATTGTTTTAATCATTTATATTCATGAATAATGAATATGCATCCTTACCCATATCATGAAAACATATTTAATATGTTATTTTGACCTTTCTCACCTTGTGCAGGCATTACACAAGAATTTGGACAATATTATTGTTATGTAACTCCACAGTTGAAAAATAAAAATAAGAAAATTATTTTTTACAGAGTATTCAATAAAAAAAATCATTCAAATTCTTTTTCCATATTAATTTTTTTTATTAGGATACCAATTTTTACTTTTCTAGTGTTTTTCAAGTATAGCGTCGACACAGAAAAATATATTCGAATTTATCATGAAAGAAATTGTAATTTATATATTTTAAGTTATTTAAGATTGATGTTTTTATTATATTATAATAAATAAATCGTTCAATATATTTCATAAATTTATATATCATATTTTTGTTATTATAATACCATAAACCACACCACATCTCATATAAACTGTATTTTCTCAAGTATTCTCCAAAACATGACTTTTAAAACATGAATAAAATTTATGGAATTAAAATATAATTTTCTAAAAAATTAATTAACTTTCATTTATATATATATAAAAAATCAAATTCCTTAACTTGTCCAAAAAAATTCAAATTTAATACATTTAAATCTATTTACATTGATTTTTTAAATGTTTGTACAAGAACTGCATAAAGGATGTGTAAGAGTTATAGGTAATTATATAATTTATAAAAAATAAAAAGAAATTACAATCACAAAAAAACTCATACACAATTTAAACCTTTTTTTATCATTTATCACTTATTTTAATCCTTGTGAGAAAATATCAATGTTTATTAAGGCAAAAAGAGTGATATTTTATATACTCTACTTAAATAATATTTATAAAATTATAAAAAATAGAATAAAGTATTATTATTTTAAATAATTATATAATAATGGGATAAATAAAAAAATCCAATTGGATTGGGGTATTTCTTTGAGTGACTTTAAGGTCTTACGTCATTGTTTTAATCCAATTTTACCCATTTTACCCTTACCAATTTGATAAGTATTTACAACGATTACGATTTAGACTATAAAAATGAAAAGTAATTACTTAAAAATATTGGACCACATGTAATGGCCTGGACCCACCTAGTCCATTAATTTTCCAAAATACAGCTCCACCGAAATGGTGGCACAGGTAACGGGGGCACCGGTTACGGTGGCACCGTGATGGTTGTGCACCGGTGACGATGGCACCGTGATGGTTCCACACTAGTGATGGTGGCACCGTCAGGGAGACACCGTGATAATGGCACCGTGAGGGTGAAACTGTGATGGTGGCACTGTGAGGGTGGCATCGTGACGGTGGCACCATGTCCTCACCGAGCGGTCTTCGTTCTTTTCTAGTTCTTGACATTTCTGCTCCCGCAACATATATTTTGACGTAAAAATGATCTAATTCACCCTATCAAAGCCATTTAAAGCCCATAAATAATATATAAAATCCCCAAGAATCGGGAAAACATTAACTTACAAAAACGTGTGGTTTTTCCTCGGTGGCACGCTCTTCCCTGTACCTTCCAGATCTTCCCATGTTACGCGTTTCCTTATGGTTAAAGAAAGATGTTTAATGCATAGCCGTTATGTACACCTCTCTGAGGAGAACTGTTAAATGAAAATTAATTACATCAAGCGTAACCACCCAACCATGGGGTGAAACCATGATCTGACTTTATAGCTGTTCAAAATTCCATATCCCATAACAATGAGATTTCGTCTTTAAATCACGCTGGAAATTATTTCTTCTTCCTCTTGGATAGTCTCCTTTTCTTCTTGGTGCATTTGGAGTTCCCCTTCCCGAGGAAAGTGGTGCATGTGTGCTGGAGCCATTATTCTCACCCTTGGAGACCTTGATGTTCGTCTCCAGCAAGTCATGCATCCCCAGTTCTTAGCGTGTGGAGAAGAACTTCGATCCTTGATCAACCAGTTAGGGATTTTTCTTTTTCTCTCCTTACTGTGTATCATGCGGGGTGGGTATGCTACTATTTCTATGGGAATGGATGAAACTAAACATTAAAAAACATAATAAATAGAATGTTAAAGAATGATGGGGTGTGTTTGACAATTCTACTGTACTATTTTATAATTGTTATATGTTGTGAACTACATGGGCTTATTCTAACTGAAAATCATGGTCGTTGGTGGTCTTTCCTTGCTCACTAATGAACCCTTGTCTCCTATGATGATTGAATAATTGTAACATGGAAAATGGGTAATCACGTAAACCCATTGGATTAAATGGATGTCAAGTGAATGTCAATCCCTGTGTGTTAACCCCAGTTAACCAACATAATGAAGATCCTAATGAATGATGTGTTTGACCCTGGAAGTTTCCCCTTACTCTGTTTTGGTAGTATGTGTGTTTGTTCTACTTGATGCTTATGGGATGATATGGATGGGTATGGGATCCTCTGTTGTGGAATAGTAGTTGTTTGTGAATCTAAAGTTGTGTGGGGTTGTATCTCGAGGCTTGGGTTGGTTCCAGTACTTTGAGGGATCTCACAGATCCCTTTGTTGTTGTGACTTTACAATAGAATCGGGTGTGAATGCTTAAATTGTTGTTTGGGTGTTTCTCTTTATCTGGATTGTGGTTATTCATGTTAGTTTCCCAGTAGTGCAGAATTTAGTTAAATGGTGTCACATGAACATGAAAACAAGAATGGTTCAATGAGGAATTTCTATCCAGGATGAGTGGTGATATGGTCGTGGGTTCATTGTATCTTGTGAATGAATAGTAAGGATGGTGTTTGTGCTTAAGTTGGTTTTGGAACTCATAGGGTGGGATGAGTTCTTGTTATATATATTATATAATTGTAGTTATTATGTATCTTATTCACGCCCCACCCAAGTTGAGACCCTAGTACCGAACACCCCCATTTCGTGGGGGAGGGTTTTTTCCAAATACTCCTATGAGTGGATGGTTATTAGCTTTTTTTCTCTCTTTCCCGAATAGCCCAAGACACATCGGCCAGGATGTGATGGCCTGAGGTCCATTATATCCCATGATTCTTTGGGCAGGGAAGTTGTGGTGGTTTCCCAGGTATCTGTGGGCAGGTTGTTTCCCACGTGTCTTTGGGATGAAGCCCATGTGTCTTCGTGCGTGGCAGTAGATTTTCTGGACTAGGTGTTTGCGGGCGTGGTTACGTGTTGTTTTTGTGGCCCAGGTGTTTGCAGGCGGGATCTGTGGTTGTGGCCTAGGTGTGTCTGGGTGGGGTGTGGAAGTGGGATTGCGGTAAGAATGGCGGGAGAGGTTCGATGCATAGGATGTCTTCAATAAACAGTGGGGAAGTGGTGCGGGGTACCCAAACATTGATTTGTTATTATTAATATATTTCTTAACTTGCGTTATTTGGAGAGGGTTCCTTGGTGAGGCTTGGGTGGGAAGTTTTCCTTGATAGGTGTTTTGGTTATCTCTTTTCTCATAGGGAATTAGAATGCCTCCCCACTTGTGCATGAGAGAATTTGGTTTTTCTTACTGAGTAGACTTTTATGATCACCCTACGTATATAAAACTGTTTTCAGGTTTCCAGGAGGAATTCATGGATCATTCAGGGTCGTACTAGATTAAACGTTGGGATAGTTGTTGTTGCTATTTTTCTTCGTTTTGGTGCTTCTTATTGGGGTTTTCTTTTATGTCTTTATCTATTACTTTTGGAACATGCATATGAGAATGGTTTGTTCTGGCATTACCTATACTTCCACTTTTGGTGTTGTTGGGATTTACTATCTTATCTCCCATTCCTATTAAATAAAAAGGGTAATGGCTTCCATCTTGTGTGTGATTCTATACCCTTGGTGCTAGTTGCCACTCTGGGACCTATTAAAGGCGGGACTCAGGGGTCATTATCTCTCCTTCAACTTGAATAAGGAAGGGTCTAGAAACCTGCTTTCCCTTCTCTCATCATGGTGAAGGCGAGTTGTGACAAAATGGAATTAGAGGGAGGTTGAGAGATAGGATGGAGTTCGGAGTTGGGCATAGTGATGATTGCATGGGATTATAGGACAACAGTGTAGGGCAATCTTGGTGCATGAAATAGGATAGGGAAGACCGGCTATGACACGGTATTTTAGGCCCCCCTTGATCCGATGCAAGGACACTAGGCCTACTGAACATCCAAGTCAGGCTACACTGATTGCAGGTTAGAGACCCTAGGAAAGGTACATGCATCATAATGAATTGTTTCCACAGGTTTAATGGGTATTTTGGGTATTTAAAATGAATAAGAAGTCTAATTAAATTAAAAAACAATATTCTACACTACTTGGGCTTAGGCATTCCTTGTGTACCTTGTAGCTATGGCACCTAGGAGATGACCACGAGTAGTGTGGGAAATGAAGGCCCAAGAGGTTGACATGGACGATTGGCAGAGGAATGATCGAGAGGATGAGGACGATCAGTGGAAGAGGACGCTTCATTCCATTCAATTATATACCCTTGTGAAGTATGAGGGTAGCATCTCATAAGTGGAGACAGAGTGCTGGTTAGAGGAGCTGGTGATAGCTTTCATCTTGATCTGAACTCTGATGGAATACTGGGTTCCTCTCGCTTTAAGCCAGATGTAGGGAGTAGCACGTTAGAGGTGGATGCTTTATCTTGGGGAGAAGAGGGAGGCTAAGGTGATGTGGACTGACTTTGATAGGGAGTTCTGGGAGGAATTCCTCTCTTCCACAATGAAGGCTGAGAAGAGGCAGGAGCTACTCTCACTCCAACAGGGGACCATGTTTGTGAGAGTGTTGGGGATCATGTTCAAGGATCTCCTCTACTTTGCTTCGGACCTATTTCCAGATGAGGAGTCTTGGACGAGATGACTGGAGGAGGCACTTCGACCGTCTCTTCATTATGCTGTTACACCCTTCACCTTATGAACATACTTCACAACCACAGAATTGGGTTTCCGCAGTGATACCCTTTAACAGCGCTACAAAAAAGCGCTAATAAAGGGGGGGGGGGGCTTTATCAGTGCTAAAAAAAGTGCTGATAAATGGGCACTTTTAACAGTGCTAAAAAATCCCTGTTAAAAGTGACCTTTTATCAGTGCTTTTTTAGGGTTGATAAAGGCCCCCCTTTATCAGCACTTTTTTAGTGTTGATAAATGGGACCCCTTTATCAGCACTTTTTTAGTAGCACTAATAAAGGGGGGATTTATCAACGCTTTTTCCTAGCGCTGATAAATTTTATATTTCAAAAAAAATCATGAAATATAATATATTATTATATAAGTATATTTATATTGATATATATATGATATATATTTTTTAAATATGTTTTAGAAAAGTATAAATAGACTACTACATTTATTATATAATAAATTTAGTGAAAATGGATTTAAATTTTTTTTAAAAATATTATTAGTAAATAATTTACTAATTATCATCGATAAATAATAATTTAATAAAAATTTGAAGACATAAGAAATCAAAAAAAAATTAAAAGATCTAAAATACATTGAAAATGTAACTCAAACTTTAAACGACCATAACTTTTGATCCGGGCGTCCGTTTGAACTCTACAACATATCAAATCGAAGCTTGCGACAAGATCTACATTCTGAAGAATAAGGGAAAGCCTCTGTCACATTATTTAATTCAAAAAAGGTCCATAAGGCCTCTAAAACTGAGTTTTTAGTTGGCGTACCCCGATTTGTTAACATTCAAATAAGTATAACTTCTGATCTGGATGTCTTTCAGCCCTGTACCACATATCATATTGTATATTGTTTCATTTTCTTCAATTTGACTAGTTTTATAGTTGAAATGGGCTTCTGGATTATAGGTTATGGTCGTTTTAGCATTATATGGATTTTCAAATACACATATATATGTATTTATTTGTAAATATATATGTGTATGTGTGTGTGTGTTGTATATATGTATGTATGTATTTATGTATTTATTTATTTATAAACACATATAAAAACATTTCTAAATTTATTTAAAACTAATCTTATAAATATATATTAATATACAAATAAATATAAAGATAAAATATTGTAACTATAAATATATATATAAATAGATATAAATATATATTAATATACAAATGAATATATCTATAATAATATATGAATAAATATATATGTATTAATATAACTAAATATATTTATATTAATATGAATCTATATTAATATATGAATAAATATAACAATATATATATAAATAAATATAAATATATATTAATATATGAATAAATATATATATATATATATATTACTATATGAATAAATATATATGTATTTATATAAATAAATATATTTATATTAATATACAAATAAATATAACTATATATATATAAATAAATATATGTATCATAAAATATATAAAAAATGAAATGGCTTAGTGGTAAAGGTGCAGGCACGAAAGGGGGAGGTCGTGGGTTCGAATCTGGGTGGAAGCAAGGAGGGGCACACAAGCAAGTGTAGAATGCGCAGGCAAGGGCAATGCACGGGAGTGGGATGGGGCCACCTAACGCTGATAGAGGGGTCAAGCGCTGTTAAAATCTCCCCCCCCCCCCCGAATAATTTTTTTTAGTTTTATCAGTGATTTTTAAAACCACTGATAAAAGTCTCATTTTATCAGCACTAAAAAAAGTGCTGATAAAAGGGACCCCCCTTTTTTCTTCACCTCGATTAATAGCTCTTTTTTAGCACTATTAATGCACTTTTCTAGTGCTGATAAAAGCCATGTTTGTAGTATTGCTTGGAGGTCCAGAAGAAAGATGATGTGGTGGAGAGCATGCACACACTGGGAGGTGTATCCCGATAGGGAATCCAGTTGGGCTCGTCGAAGGGGAAGGCGGTCAACTATAGGCCTCCATCATCAGGGCCCTCTATGTTTCGACTAGTAGGGAGGAGGCCCCAACAAATCTAGATCTGGTGTCCCGTTACTTGCCATTTCCTTTCGAGCCCAGGACTGAGATGCTTTATTTGTGGTAGCCATGGGCACTTTCAGAATCAGAGCCCAGACCGAGTACAGTACAATGGGGGTGGGCCAGTGCAGCACCCGCTCCAGCCGCAGCAGTTTCCAGCCAGGCCCTTTCAACAAAAGTAGTTGGGACAGCGAGCTCCCACTACTCCAAGGGCAGATATCGCAGGAGGAGGGTGACCTCAGGGCGCTCCTTAGGGACCTCGAACAGGGTGTGGTCGAGGAGGTGGTTGATAGCCGAGGGGTAGGGGAGCTGGGCGTGGGATGTTATACGCCACAGAGGAAGAAAATCCAATAGGGCCGGAAGTCTTTTGAGGTAAAATCAGCTTGTTTACTACGCTTTCCTATGACTTGTTCGATACGGGAGCTTTGCACTCCTTTATTGCACACAGTCTAGCCTGTGCACTGGGTCTAGATGCTGAGAGACTTCTAATGCCCTTGGTGTTGAGTACACCAGTCAGAAGTTAGACCGAATTGTTTTATGTTTGTTAAGGGTGTAGACTGATGATAGGGCCACATCAGTCAATTAGGGATCTTCTATGGTTGCAGATACATCCATACAATGTCATCCTAGACACTGAATGGAAGTTATCTGTATGTGACGTTATTGATTGCTTCTGATGAAGTATCATATTTGCAAACATGGGTAGCCGATGTGTTACTTTCATCGGTGAGCAGGGTTACCAGGAAGGTAACTGGCGAGTGGAGCCCCTCCTTTACTTGTTAGCTGAACTGTCAGTGGACTCGATAGATAGAGAAATGGTGGAAGTCTTAGGGATCGTTGGTGAGTTTATGGACGTCTTCCTTGAAGAGGAGGTGACTCTACCCCCTCGATGTGAAGTTGAGTTCGGGATAGACTTGCAACCTGGTGCCCATTCGATTTTGATGGCTCCCTACCAGATGGAACATTCTATGTTGCGGGAATTGCGGATTCATATTGACGATCTAATGAAGAATGGTTTTGTTCGACCAAGTGCATCACAATGGGGTGATCTTGTCTTGTTTGAAAAGAAGGTAGATGGTGGTCTGAGGCTATTCATAGACTACAGAAGACAGAATCAGGTGATGGTCAAGAATCACTACCCTCTTTCGAGGATAAATGATCTCTTTGACCAGATAAGGGGAGCATGTTGGTTCTCTAAGATCAATCTGTGGTCTGGATATCACCAATTGAGGGTGAAGGATGGAGACATCTCAAATACTCTCTTCAGATGTAGGTATGGACATTTTGAGTTTGTAGTCATGTCGTTTGGTGTTACGAATGCACCAGATGTGTTCATGGGACTCATGAACTCTGTCTTCTAGGAATACCTAGATTGGTTCGTAGTCGTGTTTATTGACGATGTCCTGATATACTCAAGGTTAGAGAAGGATCACGCTGAGCACCTGAGAACAGTTTTAGAGGCCCTCCGACAGCCCCAAATCTATGGGAAATTTTCCAAGTGCATGTTCTGGATTTGGGAAGTGCACTTCCTTGGGAACATGGTGTCTAAGTAGGGAATAACGGTGGACCCATCGAAGGTCTAGGTGGTTGTTTCTAGGGAATCACCCAAGAATGTGGCAGAGGTTTGTAGTTTCCTTGGACTGGAAGGTTACTACCGGAGGTTCGTACCCAACGTTTCCCAAGATTCACAACCTTTTATAGCTTTGACCAAGAAGGACCAGGATTTCTTATGGGATGGGGAGTGTGAGGAAGCCTTTAGCTATTTTATGGATAAGTTGGTAAGTTCCCCAGTGATGAGGTTTCCAGAAGAAGGGGCGACGTATGAGGTGTCTTGTGATGCTTCAGGACAAGGCCTCAGTTTTTTGATGATGTAATGACAAGGGGTGATCTCTTATGGGTCTAGACAGTTATGGCCCCTGGAGAGTAATTATTCCACCCATGATCTCGAGCATGCAGCGGTTTTGTTCGCACTAATGTTGTGGCAGCATTACCTCATTGGGGAGTGCTTCGTGGTCTTCACGGATCCCAAAAGCTTGATGTATATCTTCTCCCAGCGGGACCTGATCTTACAGAAGAGAAGGTGGATAGAGTTACATTAAGAATATGACTTCAAGATTTCATAAACCTCAGGAAAAGGGAATTTGGTGGCTGATACCTTGAGCAGGAAGTCACAGAAGGATGCGGTTCGAGAGTCGGCAAATGCTTGGAAGGCGATGGAGGAGTTGGCTACCCTGCACTTGGATGTATGGGAGGATGGTGGTAGAGTTTTTCTGTTTCAGATGAAAGTGAAATCATCTCTCCTATGGCAGGTGGAGGAGTCTTAGTGAGGAGACATAGAGTGTGAAGTAATGCGTGACCAGGTTAACCATGGAGATGCTTTAGAAGGGTGGACAGAGGATGGTCAGAATCAGATGGTTTTTAGAGGGAATATGTTTGTTCGAGAGACGATGCGTGAGAGAGTTCTTGGTGAGTTCCACAACTCACCCCTGACAGTACACCCGAGAGCTCCCAAAATGTACCGGGGCTTGAGAGGTCAGTTCTAGTGGCTTGGGGTAAAGCGGGAGGTGGCAAAGTTCGTAGCCAAGTTCCTTGTGTGTCCTCAGGTGAAGGCTAAGCACCACATCCCAAGGGGTCTATTACAACCATTATATGTCCCTATGTAGAATTGGGATGACATTTCAATGGATTTCTTCATGTGAATACCCATAATTGAAGGGGGTTGCAATACTATCTTGGTAGTGGTGGACCGACTGACAAAATCATCCCACTTCTTGGAAATCAAAGTGTCAAGCACGGTAGATTCCCTATCACATAGGTACATGGATGAGGTGGGGCGGTTGCACGGAGTCCTGAGATCCATAGTCTCGGATAGGGATGAATGGTTTACCTCACGATTCTAGTGAAGATTCTAGCATTCTTTTGGCACCCAACTACGTCTTAGCACTTCTTTCCACCCAAAGACAAATGGACAGACAGAGCACACCATCCAAACATTGGAGGATATGTTACGAGCATGTATTCTGGACTGTGGGGGATCGTGACAATTGTCTCTGGTGGAGTTTTCCTACAACAATAGCTTTCTCTCTACCATTGGCATGGCTTCGTTCGAAACATTGTACGAGAGGCCATGTCGCTCATCCGTGTGCTGGACAGAGGTTGGGGAGGAAGGTGTTCATGGCCCGGAGGTGGTGCAAAGCATGATAGAGAAGTTTTATCTTACATAGGAGAGGATCAAGGAGGCCCAGTACCAAAAAAAGTCATATGATGATAATAGGAGGAGACCCTTGGAGTTTGAGGTCGGGGACCATGTGTTCTTGAAGGTCTCCCCTCAGCGTGGGCAATGGAGGTTTGGCAGGAGGAGTAAGCTTTCTCCCAGGTTTGTCGGACCATTCGAAGTGCTACAGCGGGATAGTGAAGTGGCTTATCAACTAGAGCTACCATCGCCGCTACTGAGACTACACGATGTCTTCCATGTGTCTCAGATCCGACGAAATCTACTCAACGATTCACACATACTCGATTGGGGAATGCTGGATATCGAGGACAATGCGACTTTTGTGGACAGAATAGTGAGGATCGAGGATCATGAGGAGAAGGTTCTTCGTAGACATACCATTCCTTTAGTTCGTGTGTTGTGGAGGCATGACAGGCTCAAGGAATGTACATGGGAATATGAGACGCAGATGCGCACCCAGTACCTAGAGCTGTTTTTAGTTTTAGTTTTGTTTTGTTGTACTTGTTTTTGATTGGATGCTCTACCTTGTTAACTATGGAATGTGTGGTTTTCCTTATTCTGTGGATGTGTGTGAGGAGTCCTAACTATGGGGAGGGGGGACCCGATCCCTAATCAAGATGCATTAAGGTGGATGCGATTAAACCTATGCGGGTGAGTCAGTGCCACCCAAAGCAGATAATATCTTGACCTGGAGGAAGAAACTCCCTAAACAATACGAATGGACAACTTTACCCTCAAATGTTTCCTGGTTACATAAGGGAGAACTTGTAACAACCCATGATTTTATAAGATATATTCGTTTTAATTTATTTCATATCTTTTATTGCACACTACACCAAGATTATCTGGTGGTATACGCAACACAGTATTAGCTTGCAGTATACACAACACTAATCTTGGATCGTGTTACACACAATTTCAAGTTTGTTTGATAGTAGTTATTCTACGCAACATTGATTATATATATATATATATTCATTGTATAGATGAAATATGGTTGAATTTTTTTATACACAACAACAAATGAGTCTTGCACTACAATCAACCCTAACTTGGCTTGCATTACACGCAATCACGACCATCCTCAATAGCGTGTGTAGTACACAATACCGGGTTTCACTAAACAAAGATATATTGAAATAATATTATTATGGACCGGCCGCTATGAATAGTATTAACTACATTTTGAATTTTATAACAATATTATTCATCTTACAAATTTTCTAAAACATGGTATGTGACCAAAATAAAATTTTCAGGTAAAATAAGTATTTTTCAAAAAATGCAGTTTTTCCGCCTTTTGATGGCACACCCACATTAAATCTAGTTTTGGAATGTTTATAAGTTCAAATTGACAAAATAAATTTCTTTTTTGGAATCAGGATATAAAAATTTTCTTTGGTTAAAATTTTCATATTATTCTGATAACATTCATATTTTAATGAATAGTAAAGCACGCTATATTTTAATTAAAAACAACTTTTTTCATCGTAATAATTTATATGGTTAAATTATAATATCCAATAGTTTTAAAGTATAAATAGAATATATTTTTACAATTTAATATAATGGATGTCTTTAGCATTGAATTTACATTGAATTCATAGGTAAAATCATTTCTATCTTTTGCAACGTTTTAACTTTTAAAACTCATTTTCTTAACAACGACATCAATTTTAAATTAATTTTTGAAACTTTTGTATATTGAATTTATAAAAATGGATTCCATATTTGTAATCAGTGGGTCCAAATTATATCAATAGGCTACTTTTTATTTTTGGGCATTATGAATAGTAACTACGGTAAATTTTATTTACCATAGTAAAAGGTAAATCAGATAATTAAGGGTAAATATAATATTATAAAATTTCCCTAAAACCTGTCTTAATATAATTGGATGATTATATTTCGTCCTAAGGCATATTTGGGTCGAAATGGAATCCATTGGAACCCACTTGAAGGTGATTAAGACCTTTAGTTTATTTTATTTAAAGGAAAGTGAAATATGTCTCACTCAACATTAATAATTAAAGTATTTTTAATATAAGTTTATACAGAATTCGGTTATAAATACTTATTTGAAATATAAAATGTTTTTATTTATCAGTGTAATTTATTTATAATTTTTAAGAGATATTTAATTACCTTAATAGCTTATACATTAATGATGCAGAAATTATTTATTTAGTGAAAAATAAGTAATATAGTTTTTATTGAAATAATAATACCCATTAAAACGCCCAAAAACATAACCAAAAATTATTGGTAGTGTATATATACACCATATTCATCCAATGACCGAATAAATGACTATTTGAGGTCTTATAAAAGTGATTATGACACCTATATTATTTTATTTTAAATGATGTCAAAGTTGTCACCTTCGTAATTTAATAAATATAACATTTTAAAAGTTGGGGTTTTTAGAATATAAATCCGACTAAAATTATTATTATGAAATATATAAGATTTATCTTCATCCTAGTATTTTATTTTTATGTTTTATGCAACAGATAAGTATATTTTATAATTATACAAAAATATTGTAGAAATTATTTTATTAAGAGGAGTATCAAATAAATGGTTTTACAAATAGTAAAATAAATATTATATGAACTGTTTAATGTGATAAACTAATTTCCTAGATGAATATGACATTTTAGTAACCTATTAAATATTTTATTTCGAATATATCTTCGGTGTGTATTTTATTTAAATTCAAATAAATGAATAGTGTTAAAATTGACACTATTGTTATTTTATAAAAATAACATATTATTAAATTGTTTAAAAATATAAAAAATATTTAAAAATTATAAATTGAAATTTTTATAGTCCAAATTGTCATGAAGTATCCAATTATGGAAAATTAACAACACATAAGTGATTATTTAGAACCATTTAAAATTTAGAATTTTATTACCAAAAATAAAATTAAATAGATTAAATAAAGATAAATCAAAATGATAAGGTTTAAAATAAGATCAAAACATGTCTAAATTTGATTGTTTGATGAGATTACAACCCTATCTCATATAATCTTCGAAGTGAGTCATTTTTGGATATTTTTATGCGGGGTTTGAATTTATATTAAACCAATATTTTTGAGGATTCTAAAGGTGCCCCTCTCCCCCTTTATAAAAACACACCTCCTCCCTCTCCTCCTCACACCATTTTGAGCCTTGAAGCTTGGAAAAGCCCAGACCATTTCCCTTATCAACTTCCTTAAAAACATACTAGAGGTCCTGGTCTTCTTAAAAGTCCAATTTTAGTGCCCTAATAGGAGGATTCAAAGAGGCGTGACGAAGAAGAGGTAATATCTGTTACCGATTCTTTCAAATATATTTCTTCTTCTACTTTCTCTTATTTAGTTTTTTAATTATAAATTAATAACATAAGTATTATTTATATACTGATATGTTATTATAAATATTAAAAAACTCTTTTACACCTTCTATCCATCCTACGGAAAACAAAATCACCGCGCGTGCGTACGTACAGAATACCGTCTCCACGCCGTGGTGTACTATGTTTTTCCACCACCACCTTACTTGGATGGGTATAATGGTGTAAATAATAACTATATATGGTTATTATAAAATAATACTGATTCTAATATATTATATCATCCACTCCAATTCCATTCAATAAATATGGGAACAATATCATCGCTCGTGCCTAGGTACAGATTAATGTCTCCACGACACGATGAGATTCATTTTCCATGTTAACAATTCAAGAATGATTATAAAGTATATATAATAATTAATCATGAAATTTATGACATAATAATGATACTGGATTTATATATATATATATATATATATGTTTTTCATCTACCTAATTCCATTCAATTCAATAAGGAAAGAAAAACAACATTCATGCGTACGTACGGCCTACCGTCTCTATGAACAGTGTATTTCTTTCCCTTTATCGATCTATTATTTATATGTATATTCTGAATATATATTATATATAAACCATGTTTTATATTCTGGAATTAAATAATCATGATCTATGTAATCATATTAATAATTACAAGTCAAAACACGAATGATAAATGAAAATATTTTACCCAAAACGCTGCTATAAAATGGAATTTACAAAAGAACGGGTAATATAATGTCATAAGTGAACTATATATGATATCATAACAATGAATATGATTCAATAATAATTCAATAAAATTATTTAAATAATTATAAAGGAGGTTCAAATACATAAGAAGTATATCATACATAAGGTAAGGGATAACTATTCCAATCTAGTTCTTATCCGAGATTGTTATACGTAAGTATTTATCGGGGTTATTGTTTTCATCCATGACCATGTTTTCTAAAAAAATCATGTATGTTTAAATTTCTTTTTACCCATTTTGACTTTTACTACATGTTATGTAAGGAATATTTTTTTGTTTACCATACGAGGTACTTTTTGATTTTTCCTGCAAAAGTACGAGAAGAATGTTTTTTTATCTTATACAGCAAGAACGGATTTTTATGGTTTCATAACGCCTCATTTTCTTGACGATTACTCTACAATATTTCATGACTATTTTCAACAAAATCCTTTTCTTTTAAAATTTAATGGCATTTTGTGAAATGAAAATGATTTTCAAGAAGAAAGGACATTTTCCTCAAGAATTCATTTCAAGTGCTTTATCAAAACCATTTTCCATATAAGATGAAATTATTTCATATGTGTATGTTTCAAGTATAATGTCTATATTATTTATATGGTTTCACTTTTCTTATGATTAAATTATATATATTTGTTTTATATGGATTATGTTATGATGGAATGATGTTTATGAAACCAAATTTATTTTTTGGGATATGATGAATGATTTATGATTGTTTTGTGGAACACGTAAGAATGATTTCAATATGAGATGGGTGGGACCCATATCTCCCTCTAATGCATTGGGTAAAGATTTATATCACATGAGAAAGACATGGTTGGAAGAGTAATTTAATCTGGTTCAGTGTTATAGGACTGGAATGAGGAGTGAACATGATTCAGAATGGGACTTTGTCCACTAAAATGGTCTTGGAAGCAATGCCTTGGCTACTATGGAAATCATATCATGTGCTTAATGAATTGAACAATTACATGTTTTATTCCCATTCTAGTTTATCATTATTAATTTTCCTTTATGATCAATGCCTTGTGTACTTCCAAGATTTATGTCGTTGCTCATGATTTTGATGTTTAGATTTTATGTTCAAGTTTTTGCATTCAAATGTTTATGGATTGTTTTATGTTCTCCATGCATACCCTTACTGAGCATTTGAGCTCACCCTTTATATGTTTTCTTTTCCCCGGGATTAAAATGGGAATATCATTATGGCAGATGTTGAAGATCTTTCACCACGATTAGAAGATTATTTTCCGAGTTTCCAAAGACACTAAACTATTACGGTCCTTGCGTGTCTATTTTCATTATGTATTAGGTATTCTGAAAAAGTAATATAATGTCCATGTACTTTAAGCGTAGGGTCACTATAGTTGGTATTAGAGGAAAGGTTTAGTTAACCTTGAGAAACTAGGATGCGAAAACTTTAGTGAGATCCCTAGAGATAATTCTAAAGTATGTCTATGGATGTTCCTAAGGTTAAGTATAAGTATAGGTTATAGTCCTATAATTATGGTAATGATCTTAGAATTTAACCTATGATGTTAGATATGGAATGTACTCCCCATATATTATTTTGTTTTACCTAGAATTATTTTTTCATCTTACACTATTCTTTTTGGGGTTTAGAAAATGTCTGGAAACAAGAATATTCACGATATTGGAGAATATGTGGGCCAATGGAATGATATTCTTCATGATAAAGAAAATGAAATGGGATTTGGAATGTGAAACATCGTTATTATGCCTAATCAGCAATCTCATAATATGATCAATAATCTCAACTTTGTTAAGTTTCCTAACTCAGTTAATAAGAGAAAGAAAGAGATTCATGATGATCATAGAGGAACGAAAGTTCAATTTTCCTCATGTGAATCATGTGAGAAGAGACATCAAAGATAATGTTTCAAAGGAACTGGAAGATACTTTGGGTGTGGAAAAGAAGGACACAAATACAGTAAGTGTAAAGGAAAAGGTTCAGTTAACACCATAAACAATGATTATGGTATTGCTAAGACATCAACAACAGTTAAATGTTTTAAATGTGGATTGTATGGGCATTATGAAAACCGATTCCCTAAGGGAAAATCTCATAAAGAGAACCAACATGGTCATATGGGGAGTATTTATGTTGATGATGATGATGAGACTACAAATGGTATATGAGATAAAAGAAGTGTTGAGGAATATAATGATGAAGCTCGGTCAATGGTTTAAGAAGGTAGTAGAATGATTTATGTTTATCATGAGTTATGTTGTATAGATAATGGTACTATGGAATAAAGACACATCTAAGGATTGTTAAACTACTATTTCTCCTATGTATTTGATATTATATATTTAATGGTACCAGTAACCATGAAAGGTTATTCGAATATTTTTTTAAAGTAGATGATTTGTGCATAATGAAGGGATAAGGAGAAAATAATATGTATGATAGTATTCATGATCTCATGACTGATATAAGGACAAAGAGATATCATGGTTTGAGTATATAGAATTTTTGGGATTTTGGTATGTGGAAAGAGTTACCTTTTGACAGAATTCATGATTTCACTATGGTTCTATGATAATTTATGTTTAAAGATAATACATGATTAAGGTATTCACATGTTTGGAATGTGACCAACAAGATACATATTATGATATACGGAGGATAAATGATGGTGTTCACAAGATTGTTATATGACCTTTTCTGGTAATTACATTCATTGTACTGTGAGATTAGACAGATGTATTTTGGATAAGCCTAAATATTGGAATGGATTATGTTGGACTTAAGATAGTGTTGTTTAAGGATAGAACTTTTTTTCGATATTATTTCTAGAAAGTTATAAGTGTAGTTTTAGAAAAAGGACAGCCTGCTGGATGGGAAACAACCCATCGTGTCGGACAAGGTTGCGGGAATCGAACCCACAACCGAAGTGCGACGGGCCTTTATCGCCTACCACTGACCTACAGGAAGTCCCTGGTTAGAAGAAATTAGTTTTATTTTATTAAGAGGTATGATAGATGAAGTATAAGTCTATTTTTGGAACCATATACGAATAATATCACCATAGATGGACTTATGTATATAAATTTTGCTAACCTTATGTTTGAGACAGATGAAACGACCTATCATTCTATCGCACGAACCGCTAACACTTCAAGGAAGACAAATTCAACTTTATTTCATTAAGAGATGAAGTGGAAATTGTTCATGACAAGAACAACGGTGAGATTGTACCAAAATCAAGTAAGAATTTCTTTTGATTAGAAAACTCATCAACATTAGGGAAATAATCGTGAAAACTAAAAATGTTGTCCTAGTGCCCTCATATATGATTAATCAGATGGTACCTTAGAACATCACAAATTTATGGCTTAGTGATTGTTGGCATTTTCCTAGCCATGTTCTCTACCACTCTCCATCAGAACATGATGGTTAGATTTCTCATCCATATCCATATTTTCACCTATGTTATCCTATGTGGAAACCCAATGATTAGTTAATTTGGTTAACCGTTACGTTTCATAATTTAGTTTTGAAAGTTCAGCTTTGGTATTCTGTTTTATGATGTGGGTTTCTATGAAAGAAACTTTCAAGTAGAATACCATTTATAACCCCGACGAATTTCAAGGGTGAAATTCATTTTAAGGGGGGTAGAATGTAACTACCCATGATTTTATAAGATATATTATTTTTAATTTATTTCATATCTTCTATTGTACACTACAACAAGATTATCTTGCGCTATACGCAACACATTATTAGCTTGCAGTATACGCAACACTAACTTGCATTGTGTTACACGCAATTTCAAGTTTGTTTGATAGTAGTTATTCTATGCAACATTTAGTATATATATATATATACTCAATGTATAAATGAAATATGGTTTGATTTTGTTATACTCAACAACATTGGAGTCTTGCACTACATGCAACCCTGACTTGGCTTGCGTTACACGCAATCGTGACTATTCTCGATAGCGTGTGTGGTACGCAATACTGGGTTTCACTAAACAACGATATATTGTTATAGTATTATTATGGACTAGACTCTATGAATAATATTAAATAAATTTTGAATTTTATAAAATTATTATTCATCTTACACATTTTCTAAAACATGGTATCTGACCAAAATAAAATTTTCAGGTAAAATAAGTATTTTTAAAAAAATGCAGTTTTGCAGCCTTTTGATGGAGAACCCATATTAAATCTTGTTTTGACATGTTTATAAGTACAAATTGACAATATAATATTCATCATTGGAATCAAGATATAGAAATTTAATTTGGATAAAATTTTCATATTATTCTGATAACATTCATATTTTAATGAATAGTAAAAATAAGCAATATTTTAATTAAAAACAACTGTTTTCATCGTAATAATTTATATGGTTAAGTTATAAAATATAATGGTTTCAAAGTATAAATATAATATATTTTTATCCTTTAATATAATGTATGTCATTATCATTGATTTAACATTTAATTCATAGGTAAAATCATTTCAATCATTTGCAACGTTTTAACTTTTAAAACATGTTTTCTTAACAATGGGATTACTTTTAAATTAATTTCCTCAACTTTTTTGCATCGAATTTAGAAAAATGGATTCCATATTTGGAATCCTTGGGTCCAAATTATGTTAATAGGCTACCTTTTATTTTTGGGCATTATGAATAGTAACTACGGTAAATTTTATTTACCATAGTAAAAGGTAAATCAGATAATTAAGGGTAAATATAATTTTATAAAATTATCCTAACACTTATCATAATATAATTGGATGATTATATTTCGTCCTAAGGAATATTTGGGTCGAAATGGAATCCATTGGAACCCACTTGGAGGTGATTAAGACCTTTAGTTTATTTTATTTAAAGAAATGTGAAATATGTCTCACTGAAATTTAATAATTTAATTATTTTTAATATAATTTTATACAGAATTAGGTTATAAATACTCATTTGAAAGATAAAATGTTTTTATTTATCAGGGTAGTTTATTTACAATTTTTTAGAGATATTTTATTACCTTAATAGCTTATACATTAATGATGCAGAAATTATTTATTTAGTGAAAAATAAGTAATATAGTTTTTATTGAAATAATAATACCCATTAAAAGGCTCACAAACCTGACCAAAACTTATTGGTAGTGTATATATACACCATAATCATCCATTTACCTAATATATGACCATTTGGAGTCTTATAAAAGTTATTGTGACACCTATATTATTTTATTTTAAATGATGTCAAAGTTGTGACATTCATAATTTAGTAAATATGTCATTTTAAAAGCTGGGTGTTTTAGAATATAAATCGTACTAAAAGTATTATTATAAAATATATAAGATTTATCTTCATCCTATTATTTTATTTTTAATTTTTATTCAACAAATAAGTATATTTAATAATTATACAAAAATGTTGTAGAAATTATTTTATTAAGAGGAGTATCAAATAAATGGTTTTACAAATAGTAAAATAAATATTATAAGAACTATTTAATGTGATCCACTAAGTTACTAGATGAATATGACATGTTAGTAACCTATTAAATATTTTATTTTTAATATATCCTCTGTGTGGATTTTATTTAAATTCAAATAAATGAATAGTATCAAAATTGACAATATTGTTATTTTTTAAAAATAACATATTATTAAATTGTTTAAAAGTCACAAAAATATTTAAAAATTATAAATTGAAATTTTTATAGTCTAAAATTTCATATATTATCCAAATATGGAAAATTAACAACACATAAGTCATTATTTATAACCATTTAAAATTTATAATTTTATTACCACAAATAAAATTAAATAGATTAAATAAGGATAAATCAAAATGATAAGTTCTACAATAAGATAAAAAAAGGTCTAAATTTAATTTTTTTAATGATATTACAAACCTATCACATCTAATATTTTAATTGAGTCATTTTTGGAGGTTTTTATGTGGGTTTTGAATTTATATTAAACCAATATTTTTGAGGATTCCAAAGGTGCCCCTCTCCTCCCTTATAAAAACGCACCTCCTCTCTCTCCTCCTCACACCATTTTGAGCCTTTAATCTTAGCCAAACCATGCCCACATCAATTCTAAACTTCTTTAGAAACATACTAGAGGTCCTGGTCTTCTTAAAAGACCAATTTTAGTTTCTTAATAGGATGTTTCAAAGAGGCGTGTCGAAGAAGAGGTAATATCTGTTACCGATTCTTTCAAATTTATTTATTCTTCTACTTACTCTTCATTAGTTGTTTAATTATAAAGTAATAACATAAGTATTAATTATATACTGATATGTTATTATAAATATGAAAAAACACTATTTCACCTTCTATCCATCCTATGGAAAATGTAATCACCGCTCGTGCGTACGTACGAAATACCGTCTCCACGCTGTGGTGTAATCTGTTTTTACACCACCAACTTACTTGGATGGGTATAATGGTGTAAATAATAACTATATATTGTTATTATAACATCATACTGATTCTAATATATTCTATCATCCACTCCAATTCCATTCAATAAATATGGGAACGATATCATCGTTCGTGCGTACGTACGGATTACCGTCTCCACGACGCGATGAGATTCATTTTCCATGATAAAAATTCAAGAATGATTATAAAGTATATATAATAAGTAATCATGAAATATATTAGATAATAATTATATTGGATTTATGTATATATATATATATTTATGTCATCTACTTAATTACATTCAATTCCATATGGAAACAAAAACAACGTTCATGCGTACGTACGACCTGCTGTCTCCATGAACGGTGTATTTCTTTCCCTTTATCGATGAATTATATATATGTATATTATGAATATATATTATATATTAATCATGTTTTATATTCTTTAATTAAGTAATTATGATCTAATTAATCATATTAATAATTACAAGTCAAAACACGGATGATAAATGAAGAGATTTTACCAAAAACGCTACTTTAACATGGAATTTACAAAAGAACGGGTAATATAAAGTCATAAGATAACCATATAATATATAATAACAATGAATATGATTCTGTAATAATTAAATGACATTATGTAAATCATTATAAAAGAGGTTTGGATACATACGAAGCATATCAGACATAAGGTAAGGGATAACTATTCAAATCTCAATCTTATTCGAGATTGTTATTTGTAAGTATTTACTGGGGTTATTGTTATCATCCATGACCATGTTTTATAAAAAAAATTCATGTATGTTTAAAGTCCTTTTTACCCATTTTACCTTTTACTACATGTTATGTAAGGCATCTTTTTTTTGTTTACCATACGAGGTACTTTTTGATTTTTCCAGCAAAAGTATTAGAAGAATGTTTTTTTAACTTATACAACATTAATGTATTTTTATGGTTTCATAATGCCTCATTTTTATGAAGCTTACTCTACAATATTTCATGACTATTTTCAATAAAATCATTTTCTTTTAAAATTTAATGGAATTTTGTGAAAATAAAATGATTTTCAAGAAGAAAGGATATTTTCCTCAAGAATTCATTTCAAGTGCTTTATCAAAACCATTTTCTATCTAAGATGACATTATTTCATATGTGTAGGATTAAAGTATAATTCCTCTATGATTTATATGGTCTCACTTTTCATATGATGAAATTATATACATTTTTTTTATATGGATTATGTTATGATGGAATAATGTTTATGAAACCCAATTTATTCTTTGGGTTATGATGAATGATTTATGATTGTTTTGTGGCACACATAATAATGATTTCAATATAAGATGGGTGGGACCTATATCTCCCTCCAATTAATTGGGTGAAGATTTATATCTCATGAGATAGACATGGATGGAACAGTAATTTAATCTGGTTCAGTGTTACAGGACTGGAACGAGGAGTGAACTCGATTCAGAATGGGACTTTGTCCACTAAGATGGTCTTGGTAGTAATGGCGTGGCTACTATGGAAATCATAACATGTTCTTAATGGATGCCACAATTACATGTTTTATTACCATACTAGTTTATCATGATTAATTTTCCATTATGATCTATGCCTTGTGTACTTCCAAGATTTATGTCGTTGCTCATGATTTTGATGTTTATATTTTATGATCAAGTTTTTTCATTAAAATGTTTATGGATTGTTTTATGTTATAAATGATTACCCTTACTGAACATTTGAGCTAACCCTTTATATCTTTTTTCCCCAGAATTTAAAGAAAGGTTTTAGCTAAGAAAAAAAGGGGAAGATCTTTATGGGAGATTTTGAAGATCATTCACCACGATTAGAAGATTATTTTCCGAGTTTCCAAAGACACTAAACTGTTACGGCCCATGTGTGTCTATTTTCGTTATGTATTATGTATTTCAAAAAAGTAATGTAATTTCGATGTACATCAAGATTTGGTTTTCTAAAGAGGTGTTCCTAGATGTTGATGAGGTTCACTCTTGAGATGTATCATTCGAGGTGGTTGTTTGAAACCCCCTCTTTTCTTCAGGTCTAGTTTTGATTCTTGAGGGTGAGAATAGTATGAGAGATATCTGATGTAATGGCACAGACCCACCTAGCCAATTACTTTTCCAAAACACAACTCCACTGAAATATTGACACCAGTCATGGGGGCACCGGTTATGGTTGCACCATGATGGTCACACACCAGTCACTGTGGAACCATGATGGTGGAACTATTCACGGTGGCACTGTGACAGTGGCACCTATGATGGTGGAACCCTAACGGTCGCACACCGGTCAGGGTAGGACCGTGAAGGTGGCACTGCTAATGGTGGCACCGTAAGGGTGACACCGTGATGGTTGCACCATGAGGGTTACACCGTGACGGTGGCACCATGACGGTGGCACCCTGTCCTCACCGGGCGGTCTTCGTTCTTTTCTAGTTCCTGACTATTCCGCTCTCGCAACATATATTTTGACGTAAAAATGATTTAATGACTCCTTTAAATTCTATTTAATGCCCATAAATAATATCTAAAATCCCCCAAGATTCGGGAAACCCTTAACTTACCAAAACATGAGGTTTTTCCTCAGTGTCATGCCCTTCTACATACCGTCCAGATCCACCCCTGTTACACGTTTTCTTATGGTTAAAGAAAGTTGTTTAACGCATAGCCATTATGACCACCACTCTAAATAGAATTGTTAAATGAAAATTAATTCCATTGTGTGTAACCACCCCACCCCATGGTGAAACCACGATCCAAATTTATAGCCATTCAAAATTCCATATCCTGTAACAACTGGATATCATCTTTATATCACGATAGAAATTATTTCTTTTTACTCTTGGGTAGTATCATTTTCTTCTTTGTGCTTTTGGAGTTCCTCTTCCTGAGGCATGTGGTGCGCTTGTGTTGGAGACTTTCTGCTCACCCTTGGTGTCCCCTATGTTCCTCCCCAGTAAGTCATGCATACCCAGTTCTTGGTGCATGGAGAAGAACATCGATCCTTGATCAACCAGGTAGGAATTTTACTTCGTCTCTCTTTACCGTGTATCATGAAGGGTGGTTATGCTCTTGTTCCTGTGGGAATGGATGAAACCAAACCTGAATAAAGATAATAAACAGACTGTTAGAGAATGATGGGGTGCATTTGAAAATTCTGTTGTACTCTTTTATAATTGTTATATGTTGTGAACTGTATGGGCTTATGCTCATTGAAAATCATGGTCGTTGTTTCTCTTTCCTTGCCCACTAATGAACCCTTGTCTTTTGTGATGATTGAATGACTGTAACATGGAAACTGGTTAATCACATAAACCTGGTGGATTAAATGGATGTCCAGTGAACATCAATCCCTATGTGGTCACCCCGGTTAACCAACAGAAAGAAGAACCTAATTAGTGATGTGTTTGAACGAGAAGTTTCCCCTTACTCTGTTTTATTAGTATGTGTGTTTGTTCCACTTGATGCTTATGGGATGATATGGATGGGGATGGGATCCTCTGTTGTGGAACAGTTGTTGGTTGTGAATCTAAAGCTGTGTGGGGTTGTATCTCGAGGCATGGGTGTGTTCTAGTACTTTGAGGGATCTCACAGATCCCTTTGTTGTTGTGACGTTACAAGAGAACCGAGTGTGAATTCTTAAATTTTTGTTTGGGTGTTTCACTTTATCTAGCTTGTGGCTATTCCTGTTAGTTGCCCAATAGTGCAGACTTTACTTAAATGGGATCACATGAACATGAAAACAATAATGGATCAATGAGGAATTGCTTTTCGGGATGACTGGTGACAAGGTCATGTGTTCGGTGTTTCTTGTGAATGAATAGTGATGATGGTGTTTGTGCTTAAGTTGTTTTTGGAACTCATAGTTTGGGATGAGTGCTTGATATATATATTACATAATTGAAGTTATTATGTTTCTAATTCGCACCCCACCCAAGTTGAGAACCCAGTGTCGAACACCCCCATTTCATGGTGGAGGGTGTTTTTACAAACACTCCTATGAGTGGCTCGTTATTAGCTCCTTTTTTGCTCTCTTTCCCAAATATCCCAAGACTCATCGGGCAGGCTGTGATGGCCTGAGGTCCATTATAGCCCATTATTCTTTAGGCAAGGAAGTTGTGTTGGTTTCCCAGGTGTGTGTGGGCAGGTTGTTTCTCAAGTGTCTTCGAGATGAGGTCGATGTGTCTTCGGGCGTGACAGAAGTTGTTCTGGACCAGGTGTTTGCGGGTTTGGATGGTTTTTGTGGCCTATGTGTTTTCTGGAGGGATGTGTGGTTGTGGCCCATGTGTGTGCGGGCAGGATGTGGAAGTGGGACTATTGTGAGAATGGCGGGAGAGTTTCGATGCATAGGATGTCTTCAATAACAAGTGGGGAAGTGGCGCAGGGTACCCAAACATCGATGTGTTATTACTATTATATTTCTTGACATGAGTTATTTGGATATCAAGCCTTGGTGTGGCTTGGGTGGGTAGTTTTCCTTGCCAGGTGTTTTGGTTATCTCTTTTCTCACAGGGCATTAGAATACCTCCCCAATTGTGCATGATAGACTTTGGTTTTCCCTACTGAGCATACTTGTATGCTCACCCTACATATATAAAACTTATTTCAAGTTTCTAGGAGGACTTTAGTGATCGTACAGGGTCTAATAGTTTAGTCATTGGGATAGTTTTTGTTGTTGTTTTTCTTTGTTTTGGTACTTATTTTTGGGGTTTTCTTTTTACTTTTATATCTTTTACTTTTGGAACATGCATATGAGAATGGTTTGTTTTGGCTTTACCTATACTTCCACTTGTAGTGTTGTTGGGATTTAAAATCTTATCTACCTATCTTATTAAATAAAAAGGGTAATGCCTTCCATCTTGTTTGTGATTCTATACCCTTGGTGCTAGTCGCCACTGCAGGACCTATTGAAGGTGGGTCTCAGGGGTCATTATCTCTCCTTCAACTTGAAGAAGGAAGGGTCTGGCAACCTGCTGTCCCTTCTCTCATCTTGGTGAAGGCAGGTCCTGACACCTCATGATTCCAAATTTGGAATACATTTTTTTAAGATTTAATTTCTAGTAGTCATTGAAGATAATTTATGATAAAAATGAAAAACACAACGGAAAAAATGATATTTAGACAAATGAATTTTTAAGCCTAAAGAAGATCTTATAACAAAATTAGGTTTAATTATATCCAATATGATATTAATTAGATTAATTATAATTAAAGGATATTTATTTTACTTTAAGATAAAATAATAATTTTAAATTAAATGTATTTAATTAAAATAAACGATAGTTTTACAAAAATGGTATTGATCAATATTCACATGAAAAAACCCTTTCAAAAAAATCCAAAAATTTCATCCCAAGATAATTTTGACATGACTATTTCAAAAATTATATCTTTTGAAAAAATAAAATTTCTAAAAGTGACATAAATCATTTATAATATTCACACACAAAATGAAATAAAAAATATTTTTGATGAACATATATTTTTGAATTCTAAAATTACTTTTCAAAAAAATCAGTACTCATTTATTATAAATTAATCAATAAATTTATCTTTTATAAAAAAAATAAAATATTTTTATAATATGGTTATTACTATTCATACATGAAAATTTGACAACAATGTTATAATATTCATATTTAAATAATAAATTTTTATTATTCGTTTTTGCTTATTTTTACATGTTTAGAAAGTAATTAAAAACATAAATTATTTAAATATAAATACATATTAAAACATTATAATTCTACATAGGAGTTGTTATCATGATGTTTAAGATAATGATTTCTTAGAATAAGGAATGGGATTGGCTGTTTGATAATATGAATTTCATCGCTAAGGAACCAGTTATTGTGGTCCATGTGATCATTTCATTTCCTTTATTATGCCCAGATATATTATGATTTAAGTTTCATTATATTATTTAATTATTTTTTATCTATTCCTACCCTATCATTTATACTCATCTTATGCACACTTATGATCTTTTATTGTTATCCGACATGTTTACCCTTACTGAGCATTTGAGCTCACTCCTTTTATTTCCATTTTTACGAGTTATAAAGAAATTTCTTACACATGATATGTCTAATTTAATAAATTGAAAAGATTATTTTTTTAGAGATTTTAGGGAATTTTGTGAATTAAGTAGATTCTTATATAGTGCAAAAATGTTACATTTTATGGGAATTACAGGGGCTCTATTAGTTAAATGTTTTTTCCAACTACCTAAACCTCTAATCCTAAAAAGTCCTTCAAATGTATGTGACTGAATATTATTTGGTTATATTATAATGACTGATTATCAAAATTGGGTTAATCTAGTTCATTTCAAATTAGGTATATAAAGAAGGTGTTTATTCACCTCAGATTTAGAGAGAATGGATCCAGGATAGTACATTTTGTATCAAAGAAGGGTTTAAATAACTTTATAGATTATCATTTCATCATTTGAGGATAATTTTATAGATATAATTTGAATTAAGGGTTAATAAGTTAATTTTTATAACAATTTAAAAGTTAAATGTAACCCTTTCGGTGATTTGAAGTAATATTGAATATTTTGGTAAATAATATTAGAGAAACTTAGTAAAACCCCCAGGATAATACTATGTGATAATCCTACGTATAGGATAACATCCTAAATTTTTTTAGAAGTAGAGATCATGCAGTTATCTTAGAAATTACATTCTTTTTGGGATACTATAAGTGAATTTTGGATTTGGATAAGATGTAAAAATGGTTAATAATCCTAAATAGGATGGGTGGAGTATTAACTTGATCATCATAAGGTGAAAATTAAGGATTCCTAAATATACAACTAGTTTGACACTCCCAAGGAATATTCTATGGTTAATTCAAATTTTATTTAATGAAATATTATAAACTATTTGAGTATTACAATGACTAATTAGATTAGAGAATCTAATAGGAAAATTACTCTGTATAATAAAAGATTAAACAAATATAGTCATTGCGTGAACTGAAAGTATCATATACTATATATGAAGATCCTATTTGTGAGGAAAATATGGATTGATGTTTTCATATTCATTATTTGGATATTATCATAAAATTTTTGGTTTAGAATTTGGTAAAAGAAGGATCACAAAAAGAAATATGAGAAATTTTTATACCTTGAAACTACTGTGTCTTATAATCGAATAAGGAATCATACTTAAAAGATTTAGAATTATATTATATTCTTGTTATGATGGAAATTTGAGTTACCTAGCCTTACCTAAGGTAGTGAAGCTGATATATTAATAGAAAATAAATTTTGACACTCATATCTATTTTCATTAGTGAGAAATATTTATCGATGATATTCTAGTATTTTCTAATATTTATGAGGATTATGAGAATAATATAAGGATTATTCTTTAGTTTTTTTATTTAAAGGTTTGGAAACATATATTAAATGGTATCAATAACATTTAGAAGTGATTTTATTAAATGGTTATATTTTTATATATCACACCCTGACCTCATATGCCCTTTATTTTACTCTCTTCTCGGTCTCGATTAATTTTTTTGAAGTTTAATATTTTATATGGGTTTCGGGCTAGTGCACAGACTCATCATCATTAGCAGTGGCCGTGCATTCTACCTGAGTGACTTTTTTGCTTCTTGATGCTTAAATAATAATATTTTTTCTAAATAATAACATTATATTTATTACAAAATTTTTATTAATATTAATATTATTATTTATATTATTTAAAATGAAATGAAACAAATTTATTATTGTGATTTTTATTTTTGAGGGGTTATATTATTGATATTATTATTATTGGAATTTTATTTAATATTATTTTTCTATTATTATTATTATTATCATATTATTATTATTATTATTCTTTTAACTTTTTTCTTTTTTTAAACCCTAGACTACCTGGCGTCCCCCCCGATCCCTCTATCATGCAAGCGACATGTGACCCTTCTCTGATGTGCACCCTCTAGCTAACTAGTCTTCAGGCACATGGACAATATTCTTGGTGGAGGCCCCTTCTCCTTTGACCTACAACAAGCCGACAATCTGACACTGCCCTCTCCTACCCGTCTCCCTCCCACTGGACTCCTCCGTGCACCGCCCCACTTCATTGGACCTCCTTCTCCCTGTTTCTATCCCACCAGCGACCCCCTACCTTTTTCATCCAGAAGGAAACACCCCAATGTGCCATGTTCTCAACAGAAACTAGCTCGCCTAGTTCCCAACGGCCGCACCTCCCAGTGGCGACAACCCCTACCATGAATTTTGAGATGGTCTGAACCCCTTGTGCAACTTGTTTCTGGAAGCCCGAAGCCCCTACACTACCCCTCTCTATGTGGTTTCCCCTTCGGTATATTTTATATCTTTTTGTTTTTTTATTTAAATTAGCAGAACTCTAATTCCTGGGGTCCTGTTCACGCATCTTGTCCGATGTATAGGTTTTTCGGTTGGTCTGCAGAGTGATTCTCTTCCCTCCATTGAGGTTCCATTTCATTCACGTGTGTTGTGGTAGGTTCTTCCCTGCAATATCTTATAATTTCATTCCATGTGATTATTTTTTTTAATAATTAATTATTAAACCTTTATTCACACTTATGTTACAAGTGTAGTTAGTTTATGGTAATGATTTATCATTGTCTTAACATACAAAAAATATGTTTTAACATGTCCTTCCATTAATGCATGTGTTTTTGTCTACGCAACTGAATCTGGATAAGTGGTGTTTTTTTGGTAATGGTTTTTTTCAATGTTTTAGGTAAGGTTAATGCACATACTATTTTGATTCGCATCATGTAATTCATGGTATTTTGGTTTATGCGAGTCCCTAGTACTTTTTCGGCCGTGTGTTGGTCCTTATCGCGCTAAAATTTGGGTTTCATGAATTTTTGCAAGGTGTTGAGATCGATTCTAGGTGCAGGCACACATTTTTCCCAGGAATGAATATATATATATACATATATTCTATGTGCGTGTTCCCTTATGGAATGGGGAACACATGATTCATTTTAAAGGTGTATATATTTATGGAAGTGGATGTGTGAGAGTGGGCTGTTACATGAGTTAGAAAGCTTTGTCTTGACCATTCTTTGAGGTAGGTGTTTTCAAGCCCATTACTCTATATTTCAATTAATGTGGTTCTTGAGTTTTGTTATTAAATATCTAAAACATGTTTGGAATTTTTATTACATGCTTAGTTGATTTATAGTAGTGATTTATTTTTGGATGAACTGATCACAATTATGTTTCTGGATTCTTTTCATTTATTCACCATTAAATGCCTTGACTTTTTGGTTTTAAAAAATTTTCATCTAATTTGAAATGTCCTAGTTGGATATCCTGGGTGCTGTTCATATGAGGTAATATATTTATGGGAAATTGTTTTTTCATAATGGTTGACTTTATAGAAATCAGTACTTGGTGGAATGTTTTAATGTTTTAGTGGATGACGATGTGTGTGTAGTCCCTTTAAAATTGTCGGATAGTATCTCTTGTCAATTGGAGAGGTCCTTTACTTGAACGTGGTTTTCTAAAAAATTAATTCATTCCTCTCCCCTCCCTCTATTATTAAGATAAATGGTTTCATTTTTTTTCAAAGTGACATAAGGTGATTTCAAAAGGGTGTAAATTCAGGACATGTTTGGTGTTTATTAAAAGTATATTGTTTATTCTAAGGGTTGAAGGCCCGTTTGGGACCATCAATTATCTTGTTCATGGTTTCAACATACTTTGGTAAATTATATTTGAAATAATGGCCCATTTTTAAAGTGTAATGTGTTATGTTGTGCATTTGAACCTTAAAGGTCGAATGGAAAGGGAATAGTAAATATGGGATATCTCTTTTATGGAAATGTTTTTCCTAAAGCGTTTTGGTAAATGTACAATGGATGGTTAATTTTAAGGGTCTGGTTGGAACTTTTGGTATGGTTAAATTGAAAGGGTTTGATGTGTGAAAACCGGATGAGGCATGTTTGGCATCGTTGAAATGATTTTTTTTGAAAAACCTTCTTGAGTTAGGTATTTTGACTCGTTGGTTGATAGTGAGATTAAAGGGTCCTTAGTATGGGACTTCTTTGAATGGTAATTATTTTGAGGTAATAGACGAACCCTTGAGGTGGCCCGGGCGGTTCTTGTTTTTGTGGTGTGTTCGATTATATGAATGAGGATTGTTGTTTGAATTGCATGGAACACCCCCTATGGAATATACATCGGAACTTAGCATAGAAAAGAGGCTTACTGAGAATGATTGTTTCAGTAGTTTATATTATTCACTAGATAGTGGCCTATATCAAAGATATGTTTTGGTTATTGTTTCTATGAGATTGGGCCCCTCAACCAAGCTATATAGGGTGACATTCGGGAGTTAGGGAGTTATGATGTCATTGAGCATGAAATGCCTTCAATATGAGTCACATGTGTAGTACATTCTATCTTTCCTCTGAATTCTTGGAATCTATTGTGTTTCCTCATTATGATTATTACTAGTGTTGCTTCCCTCTCTATATATAATTCTATTACTTATACCTAGTTTCGGTTTTTATTTGGAACACTGTGAATGTGTGGATGTTTTAAAAAGTATTTATAAGAAGTTGTTTTTGAAGAAAAAGCACAACCTCCTTATTCCCATTTTTAAAATTATAAGGGAAACATATCATGTTGTTGTTTTAAATTGATAACATGTATGAAAATCTATTTTTATAAATTTATTTCATATGCGTACCAATCAATTTTTTTTGGGAAAACAATGGAATTAATTCTGTGATGATTCCTTAATATTGAGTGATACCTAAAAAACTCAAATAATATAACACTCACACGATCTACAACCTAACAAACCTAGGATAACGTGTCTGAACCCCCTGGCCATGTTCATCACATAGGCTAGTCCCAACAAACCAAAGTACCCTCAGTACTCATGTTTTGAAACACAACATCTCTCTCATGCCAAAAACCACAAACATGACCATCTTCCCTGTGTGAATTGATATAAACCACACCCTCACCGCACTACCCTAACCCCAACCAAAAATTAACAAGGACAACTATCCTACCAAACCATCCCTCTAAATTTGTCACAAAACCATGAATTAAACCACAAAACCAAGGAACAATGATAAATAATAATTCTCCACCACAAAATCCTAGGGAGTCCTCAACCTCACTACAGAACTTCTCAGGGATACCACAACCTCAAGGAAACTAGGGCCCGAACCAATAATCATTCAGGAAACTTACTTTATTCGAGCCAACCACCTCCAAAAATAGTATGGCACACCCAAGCCCATACTAACCCGAAAGGGTTTATACACATCCCTTAATGAAGTAAATACATCTCCATAACTAGATAACACCATGAAAAAGTATCCACATGAATTTTCACCATAATAAAGGCACCCATGGTTAAGTTGAGTATAATTACATGAAGTATTTGTATTAGAAAACACTGTATAATAAATTTCTGACACTTTAAATAGTTGAACATCTGTCATTAGAATAAACTCAAAAACATATACGTATTAATCAAATGTGTATAGAATGATTCATAAACACATGAAACTTTCCACCAAGATAATATCATAAAATATATAAATCATAAATCCTATAAAGACAAATGCTTCACTCAAGGTGAAAGTCACATAATCAAAAATAGCATAAACCAAGAACCAAAATCCATCAACCCTGCTACCCTAGTATTCCTACCAGAAATAGTATTCATAATGTACTAGATAAATATATTCCAAATGATCCAAAACATTCCTACATATACTCTCTACTAACACCCCATATAATAATATGAAAAAAAATCCAATGATACCATTTTTTTCAAGATTTGGACAGGGTTGTCCTAATGTGTCACCTGATCAGGATCACAACAAGGCCTTAAGTTCACCTACCAATATTCCATAGGATGATGACTAGTTAAAAGGTCCTAAAATGATGTATTGAGGTGACTATGACTTCATATCAGACTGTTTTATTTTCAGAAATAAACTAAATATATACATATCCATGAACATCAGAGTGTGTATAAATAAATAATTGAAATAAATGTAAATAATGCAATGTTGCGTACAGAATCAACAAAACAAAAGGTTCAAAAAATTGTTCACCCCGTGGGATGAAAACATACAAAATAAAATAAAGTAAAATAAATACACAAGTATATATTTCTACTTTGAGAAAAAACGCAAACATGTTCTCCATAACGACTGAACAGATCCAGCAAAAACTAAAGACTCCACATTAGTGGATCTTCTCAAAAAAGAAACACATGGAGTTCACCTGGTACACCGAACTATGATCATCCTTAATGAAGACATAAGTTCTAAAAATATATTTAGGTTCTTGTGTAAGGAGTGTTAAAGAAATATCAATAGGTCACCCCCAATAGTTGTTCTAACATTTGATGTCATACCATGTTCATGCAATACATATCATGTCCAGCCTTGCGAGAAGTGACTACCAACATGAATGATAAAATATATATAAATAAATAAAAAGGTATAATAAGAAAAGAGAAAAAAACAAACCTCAGGTTATAGACTGACACCTGCAGGTAATATACCATCTCTCTGGCCCCATCCAAAGTAATTTTAAACCATGGCCCATGCAGCCGCAACATCAAGCACATTCTCTTGATAAAAAAGGATCTCTAAAGTCCAACGTAAGGACCAACACACAAAATAGACCCTAGGATATCTAAATAAGAATAAAAAACATCATGAGTGTCTACCAAATACTAGGAATCCAATGGTATGATCAGAACTAGTTATATGGAGTCCCTATCAACCTCATGGTACACTACTATGCCCAAATATCTTACAGAACATGATGGGAGAACAAACCTCTCAGCACATCAACAGGCTACCTGAATAGGCCCCAAACCTATAAATTAAGCGTCAAGAGCACCATTACCTCCATGGTCCATTAACCCAATCCCAAACAACCAAACGAAGGTATTTTCACTCATCCATGTCATTCATTAGCTCCATATCCCCACCATAGAGAAACCAACAAACAAGCATGGGAGATGAACAAAATAAATCCTATAGAAAATTACCAGTATAAAAATATAAAAAAAGAACCCTCTCTCATAATTCACACATGGTAATATCCGAAAAACTCAAAACTATATTTCATGAAATAGTTTTGGATAATGCCCTCACCCCCAAACCAAACCCACAAAACCAGCAACGACCATCTCATAGGCCAACCAAACATTGGGAAACCAACATGGTTCCAAAAACCTTATCACAATAGGACACCCTATAAGGGGATAATCATGAAACCAAAAATTAGGTAAGAAACCCTAAAATTAGATCCTCTAGAAAAACCAATCCTTGAGACAAGACATTTCGAAGGAATTGTGGTTTGTCGCCCAACTCAAACCCATAAAACACCTGACCATAAGGGAAACATCAAGCAACACCTCGCCGAGAAGGGTATTACTCATAACAAGTCCTACATACAGATATATAACTCTTCTCAATGGTACCCATCTATACCTGACATCCAAGTATTTCAAACCACATAAAAAGAACCTTCCAGTCCCAACTTCAGGTAACCAGGCGGAAACATCGAACAACAGAACTAACGATATCATCCAAGAATAATCTCGATTAGGACTCCCAAAATCTATCAAGTGATCCTAAAGAAAACTCACATGGAATCATCAAGACATGTTTATCTACAAGAACACACCCTCCCATGAGCCTCTCAACTCACAACCCAAACCTCATAAGGGTTCTTGTTCTATAACCTCAAAGTAATCCTACTAAAAAAACTCAAACCATCCAAAACATCGTAATGACATCCTCTAAGTAATAAAAGGATCCCACCACTATGATCTTAGTGAAATACAAACCAGAAGGACTACTCAAAATTCTAATTTTGACTCTAAGGAACTAAGACCCATGAAACCCCCTTGCTGTAAATGTACATGACATGTACTTCTGAGTACATGGTGTGTACTCTCAGAACTACACATGTCCATATAATTCCACATCACTAGAGAAGACATGGGGTTTTTCTGTATATCAGTACATGGCCAAGGCATACACGGGGTATGGTCGTATACTAATAAATGGACATTTCCCCCTTACACAGGGTGTCTTCATGAGTACATGTCCACATGGACATGTCTCACTACTCAAGGAGTACCCAGATAAACGATATGTATTTCCCAAACTCATACTTCCCATGTACACAGGCACATAGCCAGTTATATGGACAAAAAATACTAAACAGTGTGCACTTATAAAAACTTTAATCTCCCATGAATATGATGAACACATAGTGAGTGTTCATCAAACCACACATCGTTTGATCGGGATTTCTCAAACCAAAATCTCTCTAGACACCCCAAAACATCCTGTTTTACCTCAAAAACACCAAATCAGCCCTCTATGGGTCCCTGAAAACCCAAAAACTAGATTTAAACATAAAAACGAATGATATTTTAGTATTTATGGTTAATAAAAAAATTGACTACTTTCAGGTATAAACTAACCAATCTTCAATCTGATTCACATTCTGCAACACTCACACGATGAGTTGGGACGACCCGAGGTTCGTGGAGACATCTCTTTATACATATCTTCCACTTATCACCCTATCATATACCTCTCCCATATCTCAAAAAAAAGGAATCCCTGAGGTGGGGAGTACATGACACACTAAGGAGGATAAATTATGAAAACTAAAAAAATTATAAAATAAAAAAAAATGAGAAGAAAAAGGAAAGGGACAAGGAAAATAGGGAAGAAAGGGTTTCTAACCTAAGGTTGATGCCCAACATGAGCTTATGAACAAAATAAGAAACCTCTCACATTTTAGATTCAACTATAAAGTCAAAATTAAAATCTGATGCACTTAGAAGAAGGCTTCTCCAAAATAACATTCACAATTAAATAATATTTAATTCATTAAATATTAAATATCAATCTGAAATTCGAATCAATTAGGATTATTCCAAAATCATATACTAGTATAAAAACCTTATTTTAGGACAATAAAATTGGTCATAAAAATTAACTATGGTCTCTTAATAGGATACATTCTCATTTTCCCAACGAAATCCACCCAAGATCAAAAATTCAAATTTCCATTATTTTTCTTAAACTGTTTAAATAGAGTTTGTGGCTCTTATAATGATTATTATTGAAACTAATGTATTTAATAATAATGTTTGATAAAGATCACAAAAAATAAATAAAAGTATTCCTTAATTTGGGTTGTATCCACAATCTAAATAATCACCCAATGCTTTAGAGAGATCCCTCTTACAACCATGGTATTATAGAGCCTCTTGAGTAGAAAAGGAAGTTATCGAATAGAGCTTTAATTAGAATAATGAGGAAATCAATACACCATCTTAATGTTTTAGGATTATTTATATATGCATTTGGGATGATCATGAATCATTCATGTATTTACTCGAATGTTACATAACATTCAAGTAATGGAGTGGTTACAAAAATTTCTAATCCACATATAATGCATGTATTTAACATTTAAATTCATTTTTTCTCCATGTTTTTCATCATATGATTTAGTATCCAACAATGACAATATATTTGGATGACGATATAAACATCCTAATTTGACATTGATCAACCTTACTCAGTTATAGAACATGAATTATATATATCATAACAATTATGATATTTACATATCATACAACACTGTATGGTATAATGTAGTGGTATGATATCTCATGTCATTATTTTTGATATACCCACTTTTGGTTATTGGCAAGGATAACACTTATCTAGAAAAAAATAACAACAATAACCAAAACCAGAAAATCTTATTTTCATATTTGATTGAATAAAATAATTATGAATGAATGGAATGCATTTCTATATTAATCTACATCATAAAAATGAGTTTGAAATAGATTATTGAGAAGAATATGGAAGACTTATTCCTCTTATAATGTCAATGGGTTTCATTAATCACCCAATTCATGGGAATTATATCTATCAATACATTTATTGGAAAAAAATTTGGTTATTGTATATATACAAATGATAAAACAATGATCTATATATTGACGATTTATACCAATTAATGAACACAATATAATTAAAACACAAAATTTGAGGATTGAGCCACATTTATATTAACCATAGGAAATCATATGTTTGGGCATGCATTCATAAGTGATTTCATAAAAATCACTCAACATTAAAATTATTATAATTATTATTCACTCCTAATAATTAATTTTAATAAAAATTAAAAAAATTCATGAATAAGATTCTAACTCCTAAATATCACCATCTCATAATGAAATGATCAAGGAAGAAGGCATGGAGATGGGTAAAGTCGTATTTCCCCACATTATAACATAATGTGATAATAACATGATCAAACACTATAGAATAGTGACATTCACTCTGTAATGGAGGACCCTATAATAGAATTTTGTGTGTCTAAAACCACTATCCCTTGGTGGTTCTTTTAATTCACATTTCAAAAAATCTACTGATTACACTAAATCCTTATAAGATTATCACACCACCAATTTCCCTGTTGATTTTTTCACCACGTGAAATGCTCACCTACAAACCCAAGGTCCAGAAGCCCATGACCCGCCAAGACCTGGGTGAAAGAGCGGCTTTCATTCCTATTAAAAGTCATATGACCCTTTCTCTCCTCTAGGTCATAATCATTGTTGAAATCCACCACAACAAACCAAGGATGATTCCCAGGTTCAAAGGAGTTATTATCTCCCCATAAAACATCCCTTTGGTGAGAGTCACATCTTGATTAAATAATATAAATGAAGAATGATTGAGGCCCCTGAGTTACCTCCGCTGTGATAAACTGATCCCCCACATGGGAGAGGACAATCGAAGAGCTCTGGTTCCAGAAGATCTATATGTGCTTGTTATCCGGTTCAGCATGCATGAACCTATGAGAATTAATTTTTCTTTGATAAATCAGTGATTTTACCTGACAGTTGCATGTGTTCAAGAAGTACAATGATGGAGTTACTTTGTTTGGGAATCTTCAAGGATAGAAAGTATGACTTAATTCGAGCTCCAGAACCTCGAACATTCTAGATGAGCATTTAACTCGTTGAGAAAAGAGGAGTCTGGGACTGGCACGAGATTGCAGGGCCTTATCAAAGTGGGAGGGTACTCTCCCCTTAAGCTTCTTGGATTGAGATCGAGTACATACAGCAGTGTTTCTAGGCTTGGGAATACTAAATGGGATATCAGTAGTATATGACATAGAATGAACAGTGTTCTTGATTTCGAGGAGGGATTGACTCTGCCTCACCTACCTATCATCTGACCATGAAACATATTTCTTTGAAGGGCTTGGGGAATGATCTGAATCTGAACCAGTTGGGGATCCCTCGAAGGAGAAACCCAATGGAACTATTTCCAAGGACCGGACATCCTGGCCAAGCTCACTTCGTGTTAGCATTAGATCCACTGGGATGGATGGGAGTGAAGATGGAAAGCTTGGGAAAAGTGTGAAAGAGGATAGGAGGGAACTAACCTGATGAAGTAGACCCCTCAAAATAAAAGGAACCATGTCTCTACAACACCCAATGACAGAATCCAGATTTGTCTCACAAGGAGGTTCAAGAGTCGCAAACCCCTAGAGACACTCTAAACCGTCATCAGGAGCTGAACCCACTTCTGATGAGCTACCAAAAGGTGGGTGGAAAGGAGAGAATCCCCCACGCTAAAGGATCTGGATGAATACAAACCACTGTGACTATCCTTTTTAAGACGTTGGCACATATTCATGGAATGGCCTTAGCAGATGCAGTGGGAACAGAAGCATGGGAAAACAATGTAGGAAAGGACTTGGGACCTATAGGGCGAATCAGCTACCCAAATATCAATATACTCTGGAATTGGGATGGAGAGATCGAGTTCCACATAGATGAAGGTAACAGCCACCTCCATGTAGCACCTGGTATAAAAATATGGGCACAAGAAGCCATTGAGAGAGTCACCAATGGATTTGAGAAGCCATTCATTTTAGAAGGGGATAGGGAGGCCAGGGAGGCTAACCCACACCGCAGTGTGGGGATACTCACGCCCCCAATGAGTGTCCATAGACCATCTAGAAAGATTGAATCTCCATTGACACCAAGATCAAGGAACCTTACACCATGCCTGGATAAAGTCCTCTTGTGAAGCTAGAACGATATAGAAAGAGAGACGGTGGAGCACAGAGACCAGAACTGGAAGGTGAATCCCCCAGGAGCTCATGAAGCATTGAAACACCGCCAGAGATGGATTCTCTGAACCAAAACGGGAAATCTGGGTGAAGTGCAGGCAGGCCGAGGCCTCTGCAAATGCCGCTGGAGGAATATAAAGGCTGATCTGGGAGCCTTCGATTGACGAACGAGGCCGGTCAAAGGAGACTGTTGGGAAAACGGGGAGGAAACTGGAAGAGCCACAAAGGGATTCCCAAAAAGAGGGCCTAGAACAGTTAGCATATGGCACTACAACCCCCGTAACAGAGGGTGAGGGAGAGGGACCTCTAGTAGAGCTAGGATGAATGGGTGCCAACGTCGAGAGGGGGGGCCCCAGCAAGGCAGAAGATTCTGCAATGGTCGAAATTTTTGAAAAAGTTGGAGGTGTGTGTGACGCGTTCTCTTAGGCCGAGGAGAGAGCCATTCCTCTTCTGCATTCTATGGGATCCAAATATATAATTTTAAAAAATATAATTATGTAATATATATCATATTTATTCATTTCATATATTAAAAAAATCATTCTTTAAATTAGATCGTGGAAAATGAATCACATTGCATCGTGGTGATGGTAGATCATACGTACACACGAGTGATGATATCATTCCATTAATTATGAAATGTTATATAAGTGAATGGTATATATATTATTCCAAAAAAATTATTGTTATAATAATAATGTATAGTCATTATTTCCATCATGATACCCATCCAAGTAAAGTGGTGGTGATAAATAGATTACACCACGACGTGGAGGCGGTTAGTCGTACGTACGCACACGCGGTGATATTATTTTTGTAGGTTGTATAGAAAGTGGAATAAGGTCATTACATAACAATAATAACATCTCTGTATATAGTTGATACTAAATTTATTACTTTATAATGAATAAAATAAACTAAAATTAAGTATAGTAATAAATAATATTGAGAGAGTCTGTAAAGGAGATTACCTCCTCTTTGAGAAGCTCCCTCTTTGTCTCCTTAAAATAAATTAGAGTTGGTCTTTTGGGAAGACCAAAACCTCTAGAATGTGGAGAGAAATGTTTATAATGTAAATGAGTATAGTATATCTGTGTTTAAATTTTCAAAGATAAGTGATGTTATAAGGGAGGATGTACCCTTTAATAATTGAGGTGAGGGATACATTAATAATCTCTCAAAATATTAATTTATAATATAATAAAACCCATCAAAAAACAACTAAAAAGTCATATTTTTTTAAAATAAGATGATATAAGGTTTCAATATAATAAACCAATAAATTCTAGGCATGTTTTTAAATTAATTTAATCCTGATCCTTTTAATTTAACATTTTGTTATTCTAAATAATTTTCAATTATTGTATCAAATATATTAACATCAAACGGGTGTAAAATTTACTTATTTTATGTAAATTAGACCATAAGTAAATAATTTAGATCTTTTTACACCATAAAAAGTTATCATATATTTTTTAATTTCTTTAATGATTTTTAAATAATTTAATAATTCTTTATTTTGATAAAAAATAAATAGTGTGAATTTTAACACTATTCAATTTAATGACTTTAAAAAATATCAAGATAAGATGTTATCCTAGAAAAAAATTATTATATCTCTAAGGGTTAAATTTAGTCTATAAAATTAATTTTATATATTAATTATCTAAAATTATATTTATTTTAATATTTTTAATAATATTAATTTGATATTTCCCTTAATAGAATAATTATTACATCAATATTGTGTAATTATTTAATATAATTATTTGTGGGATGTAAATTAAAAATTAAATACCAGAGTAAATTTAATAATTTTATGTTTCAGAGGAATATTTATAGAAAAATATATCTTCTGGAAAATCCTATATTAAAAATTTAATATTTATTAAAACATGAATGTGAAAAACTAACATCACTTTAAACAAAATATTTTAAGTGTCATAATCATTTCCATGTACCTCTAAATGGTGAATTATTCTACAATTTGATGATTATGGCATAGATATTCTTGACCAATAATATTTGGTCAAGATTTTTTCCTTTTAATGGTTAATAACATTTTAATAAAAATTATTTTATTGAATTTTGATCAATAAAATAATTTATTCATCATCAATTGATAATTCATTAAGTTAATTATTTATTTATTTAAACTTATAAAAAATTACCACGATAAAAAAAATCTTTTAGATGAGTATTTATAGTCAAACATAGATTATTATTAATCTTATAATAATAATTAAATATTTATTAAATTTGAGTGAGACATATTTAACTCTTCCTTAAATTAAATATAATAATGTAACAATCTGACACAAATTTATTAAAAAGGACCATAATTTTGACTTAAGGTGGATTTTATTCGAATACCACTTATCCAATAAAATTATGACAAGATTTATGGTAATTTTATAATATTATACTATTTGTGTACATTTAATTTCCCAATTTAACCTTAACTATGGTAAATAAAAATTTATTAAAGTTGATATTCATACCCTTAAAAGAAAAAAGAACCTATTTACATAGTTTGGAACTATGGATTCCAAATATGGAATCCATTTTTCATAATTTATAACACATAATTTGCAATAATTAATTTAAAATAAATATCATTGTATGAATGAGAAAATGGATTTTTAATGTTAAATCACTGCAAAAGGCTAAAATGTTTTTACATCAAATTTTATTGTAAAATTAATTAAAATGACTTCAATCATATCAAATTGTAAAAATATATTATTTTTGAATTTTTAAATCATTAACTAATATAACTTAATGATACAAATTATTTTGATGAAAAATGATGTTTTCAAATAAAAGTTTGTATATTTTTACTATTCATCAAAACATGAAACCTAACAAGTTAGTATCAAACAATTAACCAATGTAAATTTTTATATCCATATTCAAAATAATAAGTTTAATATTTAAAATATAATATAAAAATATGTTAAAAAAATATTTAAAATGGGTGCCCCATCAAAAGGCGGCCAAACTATTATTTTTAAAAATACGTCTATTATCTGAAAAAATGAATTTGTTATCATATTATTGTAGAAAGAATATTTGATGAATTTTAAACATTATATTACATATATTTCATTAAAAAATCACTCAAAATTGATTTTATTATTTTATAAACTCACTTATTTTCATTTAAATAGTTTTTTAGGAAAATATTTCCTTATATTCAAAAAGGGTTTTATTTTAATTTATAATTAATTTCTCTCCAAATAATTAATTATATATATACATGTGTATAGATTATTTTCATAATTTATATAATACTATTCGTATCCTCTATTATATATTATAGGTTATAAGGTATGTTTTTCTTTTAAACTCGGTCTTATGTGAAATGAATACTATCAAAAGAACTTGAAATTATGTGTATCACAAGCCCAGAATAATGTTGCATTTACTGGAAGCTAATTCAGTGTTTCATGTAGTGAATTCTTATTTAGGTGTATCAAACAAAATAATATATCAAATAAATTTAAAAAATCTATCTCATAATAATCTCATCATGTTACATTCTACCCCAGCATAAAATGAATTTTACCCTCGATATTCATCTGGGTTATAAAAGGATTAATATTTTAATGTTTCTTTCATAGAAACTGACATCATAAAAAGGAATAATAAAACTTATTTAAAAAAAGAAAATTTAGAAACAATATGGTTACCCAATGTCACTCATAACTAAGTTTCCACCTTGGAGAACATATGTGACAATTGAAAACTTAGACATGGAAGAGAAATCGAACTATCAAGTTCTGATGGAGAGTGATAGAGAAAATCATTAGATGAAAGTTAACAGTAAAAATCCATAAATACTTGATGATATAAGGGACCATTTGATTCATAATTATATAAGGTACTAGGATAACTATTTGGTTTTCAAGATCCCTTCAATAGAGATGAAGAATAAGAAGAAATACTTACATGATGTTGTATAATCTCATTATTTCATTGTGCCATGATCAATTTCTACTTCATCTCTTATTCTAAGAAATGTAGGTGAATGTATCATTCCAAAAGTATTATCATATCATTAAAACCATAAATAGAATGATAGGTCATTCCATATATCTTTACAACAAAAAATGGTCATCAAGGGTTATCAAATTTTCATAAGTCCACCTATAGTGAGGTAATACACTATTATAACAAACTTCATCTAAAGCTTAACTTAATCATTCTATAAATTAATTAAATTACAATCCTTATGAAATATTTAAATTAAAAACTTTATAAAGGCTTTTACTAACTTGGATTAACATTTATCCCCAACATATCATAAGATATCTATTTTTGGTCCAATTCCCAACATGTGAATTCTTTCACCATGTATTTTCTGGAAACATGGTAATAAATTGAATTACTGTATAACCTTATTGAAAACATACATTATTTCAAACATTTACTCATTACAAATTGTATAAATCCCAAAGATTCTATATTCTCCAACTATGATATCATAAATCACTTTGTCATCATATTAATACTTACTTCATTAATACTACTGATTATTTCTTTATCCAAACATTATTCACATATTAAGTGTTATCCTTCCCTTAATGGGTTTTCCAAAAACATATGAATCACATTTCATGGTGACTGTTACCACTAATCATATACTCTTAAATACATATGGAAAAACCGAAGTGGAACAGAACATAGATATTTCATTATTCCATTATACCATAAAAGTGATTCTACAACATTATACCGGAATCCCATTTCATAAACACTCAATCATTCCCCCACATCATTGTCGTAATCTATATCTCCAATAGTGGTCCCAAGTGATTTTCCTATTACATTTTGCCTAAATGGTTTCTAACATTGATCATCATTGAGAACCCTTGGATTATAGAATTTGTGAGAATAATGCACCATATCCTTGAACATATTGCGTTGAAGTATGGGAGGTTCATTCTATGTAGCAATTATTTATTCACTTCATTAGTTATATTTTTACCATTACATCCGAACTCAACTTCCTGATAACATTTTTTACATGAATAATGAATTTATAAGTCCCTTTAAAACAATCTCCACTATGAATCTGTCTACACTTTGAGCATAATGAAATTATTATCTTCTTTTCACCATGGTTTTGAGATTTCCCTTTAAACATTTCCTTATGTTTCTTTTTAAAACCATGATATTGATATGTAATCACAACATTCATTTCAACTGTGATATCACAATGCACAATCTATTACTAAATACTAAAATATCTTATGTGTAACATCCTTTTACATCATAGTTTTAATCTACTAAAGAATCAATCAACCTTACTTTCAGGTTTGATAATAATCCCAGAAGCATACATTGTAATGTCTTGTAAAATTTTCCTCATAGATACCAATGGATTCATCATTATTTTTATTAATCTAAATGAACTCCATTTCTATATTTTTACAAGGAATATGAGGAATTTAATTATTGAAAAATAATTTCTTAAACTATTCCCATTACATGGATTCAATTTCATCTTCCTGGCTCATATTCTTAATTAGAGTCCACCGCTGGCCCGCTTCACCTTCTAAATGATAAATAACCAAAATGAATTTTTCAAGTTCCAAATAATTAAGGACCCAAAATAAATTTTCAATGGTACTAATCCATTTTTCATAAATAAGTGGATCATAAGACCCACTAAAATAAGGTGGATGTTTCCTCCTTAAGGACTCAATCGAATGTTGTTACCTTCTCTCCTCATTTGGAATTCCAACATTATTCAAAGATTATACAAGTATAGAGATAATATTTCATATTCTATATCTAATAAAATTTGGTTATTCTAGAGGATATTTTCTTCTTTTCCCATTTCATTCATCATTAACATTATTTTTTCGGGTTCCATACATTGTATAAAACCCAAAAATAATAGTGTGAGAGGAAAACATAAACTAAGATAATAACATAATCAAGGGGAAGTACTTAAATCTATAATTAGGTTTAATCATTTGTTAGACAAGGACATTACCAAAATTCATTTATTTTAACCTATAATTTAACTTACCTTTAGAGAAATCCGTAGACATATCCATAGAAATATATCTTGGTATCTCAATAAAGTCTTCTCATCCTATTTTCCAAAGGTTAATTAACCCTTCACTTTGATACCAACTCTAATGACCCATGTTTGATATAAATGAGAATTAAATTACATTGGAAGAATTCTTAATACATTAGACAAACATATTCCCAAAGTCCATATTTGTTTAGTGAATTTGGAAACACGGAAGACATTCTTCTAATTTTGTGAAATATCTTCAACATATCCCATAAATATCATCCCCTTTAGTTTTCCTACCTAATACCTTTCTTTATATCCCAAGGGAAATAATACATATGAAAAGGGTGAGATCTGATTCTCAATAAAGAAAAATAAGGAAACCCTCAAACAATACATGAACATAAGAATATGAAAACCAACACATAACTTTTTAAAATCATTCCACATATAACATATATCAAAATCCTTAGTCATGAAATAAATATTTCAATTTCATGAGGCTTAAATCATAAAGGAGTACAAGCCATGAGAAAATTGAGATGGAATAAAAAAGAGAATTTTGGAAAACAAATAAGAATAGAAAATAATTTATATATTAGAAAAGAATCATTCCCACGGTAATCAGAGTGGATAAAGTCCATTACTAAACCAATTTCACTCCCTGTTCCAACATTATATTACTAAACTAGGTTTACATGTCGTTGCAGTCCTATATTACTGAACCGAGATCATTTACCATTCAAGTCATATATATCTTCTGAGATATAAATATTTACCCAATGCATTGTAGGTATATATATGTCTCACCCCTCTCATAATGAAATCATTCTTACATGTTACACAAAAACATAAATCATTCATTATAGCATAACCCAATGAATAAAAAGGGTTTATTAAACATCATTCCATTGTAAAATAATCCATGTAATAAAAATGGATTTCCCAAATAACCTTCCATCATAACTGTAATCAGACCCTAGCAATTGTTTGGATAGTATACTTGAAACAGAAACCTATTAAATAATTCCATCTTAGATGGAAAATAATTTTTATATAACACACAAAATTAATTCATGAGGAAAATATACTTTCTTCATCTTAAACATTTTCTTTTCTCAAAATTCCATTAAATTTTAAAAGAAATGAATTTATTTGAAAATAACACTGAAATCTTGTAAAAAAGATTCACTGAAATAAGGATTTATGAAAATTTGAAAATCCATTCATGTCATATAATTTAGAAGGAAAAATTCTTCTTGTAATTATGTCGAATAAGTCAAAAATTACCTTGTATCAAAAATGAAAAAATATTCCTTTCATAGCAATTAATAAAAATATACCAAATGGGTAAAAATAAATTTAAATTTTTTTATTAGAATAGAAAGAACATTTTTTGGAATCCATGTTTATGAAACATTGACATTTATTATAAATATACCCCAGTAAATACTTACGTATAAAAAATATTAGATAATAATGAGACTATGAAATTAAACCTTACATTAGGTTTGGGTTTTATTATATTTATCAAAAACGAATTTATAATGGATTAAAGATGGTTATAAACTTGATCCGAAAATATATTTTTATTTATGATATCATATGGCATCATATTATCACCCGTTTAATAATATTTTATTATTACTCTTTGTTCAGGCCTTACTGCATTTTTTATCATATAAACCCCATTTATTCTTCTTTGGTACCATTTATATCATTTCTAAAATAAAAATAATGTAATATATGTCATATTTATACATATTATACATTTATATAATCATAATTCAAATGTGATTGTAGAAAATGAATCGCATCACATCGTGGAGGCAGTAGACCATACATACGCATGAGTGATTATATCATTAATTTAATTATAAAATATTATGGAATATGATGATATATATTATTATAAAATAAATATATTTTAATAATAATAATATATAGCTATTATTTAAATCATTATACCCATCCAAGTATAGTGGTGGTTAAAAACATATTACACCACAGTGTGGAGATGGTAAGTTGTACGTACGCACGTGTGGTGATATCATTTTTTTGTTGGATGGATAAAAGTTGGAATAAAGTTGTTTAATAACCATAATAACATATTTTTATATAATTCATTCTGTATTTATTACTTTGTAATGGATATAATAACGGAAGATGAATTTGAAGAAGAAATGATCTTGAGAGAGGCAGTAAATGAGATTAACTCTTCTTCTGTGAGCTCCCTGTAGATCTCCTTTTAAAGGCACTAGAGTTTGTCTTTGGAGAATACCATAACCTATATAATGTGTCTAGGAAAGTTTAAAAGGGAAATTGGTAGGGTATATATGAGATTTATGGATCAATGTGAAGTGAAGTTGGGAGGGACGATGTTCACTTTTATTATTGAGGTGAGGAGCACATTTGGAATATCCAAAAATATCAATTTCTAAAAAAATAAAAAACCCATAAAAATATCCAAAATGTAATATTTTATATTATTATATGAGATATTTTTGTAATATCATAATCCAATAAATTATATGGACTTTGTTATATCAATTAAAATCTTATCCTTCTAATTTACAGTTACTTATTCTCTTTAATTTTTAACAATGGTCAAAAAAATTTCCATATTAAAAGCGGTGAAATATTTATTTTGTTATATAAATTAGACCATAAAGGAATAATTTAGATAATTTTACACCATATCATAATTATTATATATATTTTAAAATGTTTTAGGTTGTTTAAATAATTTCATTATTCATTATTTTTATAAACAATCAATAGTGTCAATTTTGACATAGTTTAATTTATTGATTTTTAAAAATATAAAGATTTGATGTGATCCTAAAAAATATATTTTATTAGATCTTTATAGGGTAAAGGTATTATATAATAATAATTTGATTTATTAATTATACCAAATTATATTTATTTTAATATATTTAATAACATTAATTTGATATTTATATTAATAAAATAATCACTACATCAGTTTTGTGTAATTATTTAATATAATTATTTTTTGGATACAAATTAAAAATAAAATAACATAATGAGGATAATTATTTTAAATTTTACATTAATATTTATATTCTAATATATATTTTATAAAATCCTATATAAAAAATGTTGTATTTATTAAAATATGAATGTGATAGCTTTGGACTCACATTGAATAACATATTATAAGTGTCACAATATTTTACATGTGGTTCCAAATGGTAAATAATTTGACCCTTTGATGATTATGGTCAAGATATACTCAACCAATAAGATTATATCAAGTGTTTTTGTATTCTAAAGGTTATTATAATTTTAATAAAAAGATTATTTATTTTTCATTAATTATATAATTTTTGCATCATCAATGTATATTCTTTTTAATGTAATTATTTATTTCATAAAAATTAAAAATAAATTACCATGATAAAAAACCATTTTAAAATTAAAATTATTATTTATAGTTGAACATAGATTCTATATAACCATATATTAAAAATTAAATAATCATTAAATTTGAGTGTGACATATTTAACTCTTCTTTAAATAAAATAAAACAAATTTCATAATCTGACAAAAGTAGCTTAATAAAGAATGATAATTTTTTACATATGGTTGATTTTGTCCTAAATCCACTTATCAATTTAAATTATTACAAATTTTATAGTGATTTTATGAAGTTATAATATTATTTTTACCTTTAATTATCTGATTTACCCTTAACTGTGGTAAATAAAAATTTTCTAAAGTTACTATTCTAATACCTGAAAATAAAACATAATTATTTAAATAATTTATATCCACTTATTCTAAATATGGAATCCATTTTTTATAATTAAAAACATAGAGTTGTAGTAATTAATTTAAAATTAATCCCATTAATTGGAATCAGAAAACATGATTAAAAAGTTAAAACTTTGGAAAAGATTAAAATGTTTTTAAAAAAAAATTAAATGTAAAATTAATTAAAATGACCTAAATTATATTAAATGATATAAATATAATATATTTATATTTTAAAACTATTACAAATATTTAAATTAATCATAAAAATTATTTCGATGAAAAATGATGGTTTCAATTAAAATTTAGTATATTTTTACTATTCATCAAAACATGATACTTATCATAAAAATAGAAAAAAAACATATAAAGTAAATTTTATATCCCACATATAAATAAGAAGTTTATTTTGTCAAATATAATTTAATAAGGTGATAAAAAAGATTTAAAATGGGTGTTCCATCAAAAGGTGACAAAATTGTATTTTTTTAAAAAATACTTTTTTATCCAAAAAATGAATTTGTTCATATATCATATCTAGAAAGCATATAAGATGAATTTCAAAAATTATATTACTTATATAATACATTAATATAATCTATAAGGAGTGATTTTATTATTTTATAAACTCATTTATTTTCATTTAAATAGTTTTTTAAGAAATATTTTCATTTATTTAAAAAGGGTTTTATTTTCATTTATAATTAATCTCTTACCAAAACATTAATTATATATATATTTTTTGTAAAGAATATTTTAATAATTCAGATAATTCTTCTTATATCATCCATTATAATTGTTAGGTTATAAGGTACTTTTTCCACTTAAACTCGGTCTTGCTTGAAATGAATTATATCAAACGAACTTGAAATTCTGTGTAAAACAAGCCAAGCATAATGTTGCATTTTCCGAAATCTATGTTAGTGTTTCATGTTGAGAAAAATTATCTTGTTGTAGCATAACACACAATAAATCAAATAAATTATTTGAAAATCCATCTCAAAAAATTTATGGGGTGTTACAAGAACCTTTCAAATCATATCCCATATTATAGACCACTAGAGAGGATTGGTGTATACTGAATATTCATGTTCTTTTAAACCTATTAAATATACAAGTAATTATTACCATATATCAATGTTTCAGTCTAATAAACCCCTATCATGAAACTATTTTAGTGAGTAACAACTATAAAACATGTTTCCATTAATAATGGTGAGTCTTTAGAATCGTATTCGTAAGGGATAACTCTTTTAACACCATATTCAAACACTTTTACATCACAATATCCAATGTTATGATGTTAATATATTCTATTTTCTACTTATAACACAATATAATTTTAAAATAATCATCTTGGAATATTTATTTATGCATTTTTTTATATGAATTCCTGTAATTAAATTTAACTCTTAACATTATTTTTTTTATCATGACATATTAATCATATTTTTGATATTAAGTTATATTTAAATTAATTTTTTATTGCAATAGTATTTTATCTAATGCAACAGAACATATATATTTCCACATATACTCCCAATCTACCCTTAAAAACTATTTTCTCTCTATAATATATGTCTAATATACAAAAACACATTTTGTTAGAAATTATAATTATTTTCTTTTAAGGATAATATTTGATAAAAAACTATTACCAACCATATATAGTATTCAATTTTATGTTTTAAAATAAATTTACTTAATATAATACAATATTATTTAAAATATTACATTTAATGTGGTGGGGACTATTTCCCTCATATATTAATAAATATCTTGGATAAAAAATATGTAATAAAACTACTTTTGTCGTTATCTTAATTTTTAGACATTCTATAAAATCTAAGGAATCATAAACTAATTTCATAAATAATGATTTCATTTTTTCATCAAATAATCATTTTTTATAAACTTATATTATCATTTAATAGAATATAAATGAGATTAAAAATACACATCCTTTATTATATATTCATCCAAGATTTTAATTAATCTCACAAATCAAAAACCTTGTTGTGGAGACCCATTTCTCAGTCACATTAATGTATAATTAATGAATTAGTCATCAAATATTCATCATTTTTTACTCCAATGCGTATTCATGGTAATTATTAAATGTATATTTGGTATCATATACCTTTTAAAATAGAATAATTAATTTCTAAAACATTAATACCCGACGTGGACTCTCCATGTAGTTACCTGTATCCATTTGGTTATATTATTTAGTTTCTCCTTTAGTGACTAGGATTTTTACTGTTAAAGAACTATTTATACTTCATTTACTTTTGTTTTGATGATAGTATATACTCTCCATATCCTCTCTTATTTTCCCTCTAGATTTTTTTTTCATTCCCCTTATATACCATAATCATGGAACTTGAACTTATACATCCCAGATCCTTATTAGTAATCCTAAATATGTTGATGATATTCAATAACTTTTTTTAACTCATTCATATTTCATTTTACTATAAATTGTCGAAACCTTTCCCAAAATGATTGTATAAGGAATTTCTTTGTCAGATCTAACCAGATAGGTGGACATAGTCAATCAAATTAATTAATGTGCCAAATTATATGAATATTAGTAGTGAAAACTAAAGTTCCCTTAGTCATATTACAACAAAATATATCCTTTCATTCTAGATAACACTCATGCCTTAGTTGTTTCTAATAGATCCATTTCAGGTTGTTTTTCATCTTAAAAATTTCTATTTTTTATGATTCATCAGAAACATGGGATCTATAAACACAAGAATGAGAGTAAATACTTATAATGATTCTATTAAGATTTTAGCATAAGTATATAAATCCATTTTTTGAGTAGACTCTCCAATTGTATACTCCTGAAAAGGTTTCCCTGCCACATTAAATTTTCTCTCTTACTTGGGAATAGTTCTCAAGTTTCTATACAATACTATAAAATTACATCCATTATTCTTTTACATCTTCAGTATTGATCTTAAATTCTTGTTTAGTGATAATGATGTCTTTTATCAATAAGGTATTCTTTTATCAAATGAGTATCATTATTTATATGAATTTAAAAAAGGCATTTGTTTAATATGATCCCATTTAAATAATGTCATATTTTAAATGTACATATTATATATTAGTGGTCAAAGATCAATATTTCATCATGACTCATACAATACAAGATTTTGACATAATTCAATACTATATCTAGTAGAATGTTATTTCAATAAAATCATATATAACACTAAATAGTTATACAGATAACTCTTTATCTTAATCTATCATATGGGTTCTCTCTAATCTATTCCTTGGTATCCTAATAGTTATGGTTTACCTACTAGGATAATCCCAACTCTCACATAAAATTTATGCACTTAATGGTTAGAGTCACCTATAATATTCATTCCTTATATAAGAATTCATGTGCACCTAATAGTTAGGGTATCCTATACTAAATGATTGAGGTTATGACAGTGTTGTTGAGGCTCCTTTCTGTTATAGAGTCTAACAACTAAAAATGATTATAGCTTAAGCACAAAGGGATTCATCTTTTGAAGAACATAAAAAAATTGACAAAGTCATGAACATGGATTTCTTTAAGCATGGGTCGCGCAAGATTCACTATGGTCACGCAAGTATACTTTCGCGCCACATATTGGTCACACAGGTGACTTGCACGCCCTAATCATTTTCCCCCAAATTCCTCAATGGCCTATAAATACACCTTGTGGTCCCCCCATATCAAGGACGGAAAAATCCAAAATTCAAATTTAAGCTCTCAGCACCCTAGTCTTTGCTTGAAGTATTCCTAACACTTCTAAGGTAATTTATTACTTATAATGGAATCTCTAAAGAGGAGGAATAAGGCCTATGTGTTGAAATTCATCAACACTTTCACGCCTAAGTGTCTAACCCTTAAGGGAAATTTCCACACTTGAACGCCACCTTATCCCTTCAATAGAACATGCACACCACCATTTTGGAAGCCTTTAGGGATAATACTAAGGGCTTGAGCCAAGTATCACCCAAGTATTAAGCTATTGGTTAACTGTCTCCCAAGTACACCCATGTCTTGCAAGTATACTTGCGCGACCAGGACTCGCGCTCCCAAACATGACTTTCACGCCTTCCTCTTTTTGGCTCCCCCTTCTACCAAATCAACTCTTTTCTTCAAATCCACCTCTCCTCTTCAAAATTTAGCCTTCAAAACCCTCTTCAAAGCCATTTATGGCATGGTTCCTTTGTTGGATTCCTTATCTGAAAGTAATTCTGTGTAACATCTCCCAAAACCTCATGATTTACATAATTTTATGTTACTAAGGTTAGATATTTCATACATTTCAACCTCATCCTTTAATATGATAAGTTCCCTAATCTTGGCATCCTCTTTAAGAGTAAGCACAAAGTTCCCTAATATGGTAATACTTCTTAGGAGTATGCCCCACGTTCCCTAATATGGGCATCCTTCTTAGCAGTATGCCCCAAATCTCAAGTCCCCTCAACAAGGGCCTCCTTTTCGGGTGTAAGTCCCAGGCATAATTTCTTTTGACATAGGCTTGCTTCTTAGGAATAAAACCAAATCATAAGTCTCCTCTAATTTGGGAATCCTTATTAGGATTAATCCCTAAGTTAAATATTTAAATCTACATAAAAGCACATATACCTTTATGGACCTTATTCTTGGGCTTATTTCCTAAACTAAGTTCTAATCCTCATTTACTTGGGTCGTCAAACACACGTAATCCCCGCATCTTTTCTTATGATTGCATCTTTCATGGCATAATCATCAGGATTTACTAATACCTATTGTTTCTCACATCGATAATGACTCACGTGATCTTAGAGTGTAAAAGAAATTATGAAATCTTTCTTTGGGCATCAATCATTCATAAACCTCATACTTCTTCACTCGTACTATGTGGGTTCTGATTCCTTTTCTAAAAAGGATATGTAGGTAACCCATCTACGGGTATGGTCCCAACTCTAAAATAATCCATGTCCTTCTGAATGACAATAAACATCAAGTGCCTCACTGAGTGGCTTTAAAACCCGTATGGTCATCATAAGGACCAAGATATTTCTATATAATGTATTGAAGGATACCATTGAATAAGAATCTCGAACACATAAGATGATTATCCGTTGAAAAAAAACATCAAATACATATAAAAGATTCTCTTAATCTGATACATATCAATAATTGATTGTCATATCTAAAGGAAAGCTCAGTTTTATAATTGTAAAATTAATAAGGATTCACGAACCTAACTCAAATCTATAAAGAGAGTCTCAGAGTAGACAATAATTCCCCCCCAAAAGGTGTGATGAGTCCGACCTCCCATCCACTAGACCATTGAAAATTCTTAAGCCTCACCAGTCCACAACTAATGAGCACCATCCTTTGGAAAGTAGGTCCAAATGGACATAGAATCATTAGATGTTTCCGGTTCTATGAATAAACCCGTTAGAAACCGATTGGAAAAGTTTGAGCCTTAAATAAATGAGGTCATCCCCATTTCCAGAAGATACAAAAATGGTGAACCCTACGTGAATATTTAGCCAAGTTAAAATGATGTTTTATTTATTTTTAAGGCCCATATTTAGCTTAGTGTGAGGGCCAAAAAACCAATCAATAACACATGTTCTCATCCAAAAGTGTTACTGGCCAAACTTATCTTGATTGTGTCTGTTATATCAAACATGCACTCTTTTCCAAGATCTCTCTACATTACAGAAATGGACTCTTTAAAATTTACACTTGTAAATGCCTCTACCACAACTCCTGCTGGATCCTCTTCCGCTATGAGGATGACATCACCTACTCAGCATCTTCAATGCTGGGTCTAAAATGCACTGGTTTAGGAATACCGTCAACGTGGTAGCATTCCAAAACTGGAGGCCGCTCGACGAGCCCTCCAAGTTAACAATTCACCCTGGTTGTCCGGACAGCGATGGCCAGTGATCAAGAAGCAGGCGGTGCTAAACACCGTCTCCAACCATTTCGTGTCGTTATCCCTGGAATGCAATAACCAGTCCCTCCCATATTACAGGGAGGTAAATGAAGATGTCACTCAAGGCCTTGGTTCAATAAGACAAGAGTCCATCCCAAGGGCTCCCATCTACAATCAATGTCAGACTCGTGTGAAAGTGTGACCTCAACATGATGAGGGTATCGCATTTAGGAGTTACACTCAGGTTCCTCATACCTGAGCATGAAAGATGAACCATCCGAGGTGATATCCGGTCAATAGGGTGTAGGTTATTACTTCTTCCCCCTCTGAAGAAGTCCATCAAACCAACTTGATGGAATGAAATGAGAGGGTACATACACCCGTCTATTCTAATCCTGTTGTTCAGCAGACTAATCTGGCAGCAACCCACCAATACCATCATGAAATTCCGACAGAGTACTACAGGCAGTCACATACACCTTTTTATAATTCACCAGCCAGTCAGCAGGCTTGACTGACTTCATTCAAAGAAGCTCACCAACCATATATGGTGACTACTGATAAGCAGGGACATACACCTGTTTATAATAAAAAATTCTGTCAGTAGTCTCATCTGATAAGTAGGGACATACACCAACCAGTCATTCACATACACCTTCCAATGTTCATAAAACCTTCTAACAGTCTCATTTGGTAGCACCCAGAGAAGTCAGTCAGAAAGCTCCGAGGACAAATTTGGAGAAGACTCAACTTTCTTCCCCCATGCATATGTACTATCAATATCCGTTGACAGAAAAAGGAGGACATGAGTAGGAACATATATCTACTCCATACACAGAATGGACGTATATTCCTGTTCTGGCAGTTGAAGTCACCAAGCATATTCTGAAAATGGTGAAGGAGTAGAAGCAAATCTCTTCCCATAGATACACAACTCTATTCCAGTCCAAGAGGGTTGTGGGGAATACTCCTCCATGTCATACGGACAATCAAGTCATGCACATAGACCTAATTTGAATGGAGATAATCAGCCTAAACTGACTATTTCTCCTTAGAAGGTACATACACCTAACCATAATAACCACTTTTGTCAACAAGTGGTCCCCAAAATGAGTATGAATGAGTCTAAGAAAAACACTCATTCAACATAGTCAATAAATAAAGAGTAAATTTGTAATAAGGATTTTCTCGATGCTGGAGTTCTAGAAGCCCTCAGACGATTATCTTTTACAACTAAAGATTCTACTCTCTTATTTCCCAATAGAGGGAATAATAATTCTAAAGTTCTTCATCAGAAACTTCCTCATGAAGGCTTGTTTCATGACAGTTTGTTCAATCTTGAAGTATCATCTTCAGATGAGAGACAAGATAACCCTCTGCATGGCCAGAAGATTAAGTAGAAAAAGGTTTCATCTTTTGTTGTAACCCACCATGGTGGTCCTCCCCAGGATGATGAATTTAGCTGCGAAAGTCCTCTCCACAGTAGTAATTCACATTTCTTGGATAATTTTTCAAAAGAAAATACAGTAACGAGAAATCCCTCTTATCTTGAGGCACATGAAAATGCGAAGCTAGTCATGTCTGATGCTTTACAGCTAGCAGGTGAAATACTTTATCAACAAGAAGATATCCCAGGGTGTAGGTCATTCTCTGAGCCACACCTGATTCATGCATCTTTTAATTTGATAAATGAATTCTCTACCAATATTGTTGAATCTGATGAAACAACAAAGAAACACCAGATCTGGTCTAATCAGGTAGAAGAATCTTCATCAAATGATAAAGAGGAACTGATAAATATGAGAAAACAACCGGCGAAAGGTGAAGTACCAGTCATGTTTTATCTTTTGGATGACTCTCAGTATGATATTACAGAAATGTTGATGGAAGATTGTATTCATGATATTCGTCTCAACATGTGGAAAACTCTTTTTTAATTGAAAAAGAAAATATTATCTTATGATGAATATGAAAATCATGTCAAGATAATAGAAGTATTACAACACCAAATTTATTTGGCATCTCTCTTAGTTTCCTGATATCCAAAGGATGAAAAGCATTAGAGAGCCCTTCAGCGTTCATGCATTGGATCACTAAAATGAATGCACTAGTTAATTTCCAATGCCTCATATGGTATTCAAATTAGGGGATGGGATGTTCATGGAGCATAGCATTTCACTACACTCTCCAGTCAACAAAGCCCCGCCAAAAGTGGTCTCATGCAATGTTATTTCCCCTGGCCAACCACAGCTAACTGGTTTTGTATGTAATCAGATGCTTACTCAGAAATAGGCATACACTAGTTCTTCCCAATGTCAGGAATTCAAAGAACAGGTTGTCGAATTACTCTTGCATCAGGCAAATGATAATATCAAACAAAATTTTCGTTTTGAGTGTGCACATCAGCAAGTGACAGAAGTGTCAAAAATCATCCAATAGTGATTTGAGCCAGGTGATTTGAGTGGATGTAGGTTAATGCATCCGGCCAATTTCTAGACTAAAGTCTACAAAATCAAGAGATATTGTAAGAAAGAATCAGATGTAGCATCTCAAGAGCCACCCTAGCTTTCCATACTGGGGACTCATTTAACCCAACCCTCGGAATCAACAAATAGGATTCAAGGAGTTAAGCAGGAATAGCAGGAATAGCCCCAATCCACCGGACTGGGGACTTTTTCAAATCCTCAATCTCTTCCTCAGTTAAATATACTCTTCTCTCGATTAGGGATGAAGCCACAAGAGGAATGAAAAGACGAATTATCAATACATTCCTTCCAAATTACGTTTCATCAGGAAGTTCTTGAGGGGTCAACTCAACAAAAGGCAATATCTCATCAAGGACATTGAAGAAGCAAATATCGCAGGAATGCCGATAGAAGGGATGCAATGCATTATGCATCAATAAATTTCATCAATGTCGTTGATCTTGATCCTCCAGAACATGGGGCTCCCTCAGAGGGATCAGATAAAAAAGTTCATACTCAAGAGGTTGTGCACACAGAAATAAATGAAGAAGGTGTGTGTACACGAAATCAAAGGATTACCCAGAATCTAGGTATAATTTCAAATACCCAACTCCCCCCTCTTCGCAAGGCATCCAACAAGGTAAAAGTGAAGAATTAGGTTACATTACACCCTTCCTCTAGAGAAGGACAATCACTCTCACTAGAGAAATTGTTTGCACAACAAGAGGAAGAAATGAAGGAATTAAAGAGGTTGAATGCAAAATTACTTCAAGGTAGTTTTCCTCTTAAGGGTGCTGGAGTTGGTCATCCAAGGGAATTTTTTACAACTACTAGGATGGATCAAGAATATCCTAATTTACCAGTACACCCTCACAGGTCTAATCCTATGGTTCATGCGCAAAAACAACAAGTAGTGCTACCTGCAGTTGCAGTACCCGACACCATACCTATCCAAGCTTTAGTTATTACTTCTGCTTAGTCCCAAGATCATCCAAATGTTTCAAAAAAAATAATGACTACCATTGAGTCATTAATAGCTCGGTTGGAATATATGGAAGGAAAGTGTTCACCGGCTAAACTAGAGAAGAGAGGTTACAATGACTGGGTAGATGCAATTCCTCCCCCATCTAATTTTGCAAGTACCACATTCCCAATTTTTAATGGTTCAGGAGATCCAGAAGAACACTTAATGCATTTTGTTTATCGTTGTGATCCTATGATGGGAAATCCTCAACAACAAGAAGTAGTTAATCTCAAGTGTTTTGTAAATTCAAAACAAGGACCTGCTTTTGTATGGTATACAAGCTTGCAATCCTGGTCAATTACTGGGTGGGAGGATCTACATCAATGATTCATTCTTCAATTAAGCTCAACAATGAAAAAGACAAAAAAATTTGATATTACAAATTTTATGAAAAGGGAGAATGAAAGAGTTTCATATTTCATTGCTTATTGGAAGGGATTAACATATTCCTTAAGCTTAGCACTCCCTCAAGAAGAATTGTTTCCAATCTGTGTGGTAAATCTCTGTGATGAATTAAGCACACCGTTGATCCCTGTGAAATACACAGGAGTGTTTAAAGACCATAATTCAATCACTCGGCAGATTGCAGACTCTCTTATACAGACTAAGGCTAAAACTCCTGTAATTACATCAGTTTCATGAAGGAGAATGGGGAAAGCATAGACTGCTACAGTTACACTTAAACAAGAACCTTTACTTGATTCCACTTCAAAACCTTCATCACATCGAAGGGCTCTGCCTCCTGAGATTCAATAACAGAGGTTGTTTCGTCAAGTTGATCCAAGAGATCAAAGAAAAAAAATTTAGAATTTAACGAAAAAAGTTTGTTCTTTCCAAAGTGAACAAGTCCCTGGTTACTTCATTTCATCTCTAGAAAATAATTTTGTTCAGTTGCCAAGGACTAAAAGCCCTAATAAGGAAATAGATGAAGACCTCCCCAACTATTTTCCATTTCATCAGATGTTGGGGCATCCCATTTAGGAGTATTTTGTCTTTAAAGACCTCTTAAAAAAGATGGTGGCCTCTTTATAGGTAAAACTAAAAGGATCTTAATCCTAGGTAGCATGTGTTGAAGATATAGATCTAGAGGAAGAAGGAAAGTGGCATGAATTCAAAAGTAAAAATGCAAAAAAATATGATCATTGGATGGCCAGGAAAACGATCAACCGAACTCATTCCATTTTATGAAATCAATTGATGAAACAAATTTTGTCTTATGCTATGAATGCCACAACAAAACCCCCTTCATCAGAAGGAAAATCCACAAAGAAGTGGCATAATTCCAAGAATGAAGAGCAGTCAGAAGAAGATGAACTCATGTCAAAGCCCAAGTTGTCTTTCACTCTGGCAGATTTTATGTCATATATTTCAAAAGCATGGGCACTGCCCCACCAAACGGCACAGCTGAAATTGGATAATCAGGAAGAATCTTTATTAGATGAAGAATTGTTTTTTGGTTCTGTTAAAATGATTCATTTAACGGATCCTTATTCTAGTCGCAATTTCGATCTTAATGAGCCGGAGTTCCATGTATCAAAAAGAGGAATTAGAGGGAGTTCCCGAGGTCTAGGATATAGGGGAAGACGTGGATATTCCAGAAGCCATTATTTCAATTCTACCCTTTCAAGAACTGTATATGCACTATAAACTCGTGGAAAATCCCTTCCGTGGGCTCAACAAGAACCAGAAAGTTCTTCAACGCATGGAACATTCAGTCCTGGTACAATTATTTTGGAAGATCGTTTAGAGGTTACACCTTCTTCATCTCAGCAAATAAATATACCTAGTCGGTATAATCTTCCAAATCCAAGAGTATTTCCAACTCCTACCCCGATACAAGATGCATCTACTTCCAAATAATCAATTTTTAAGGCACCTGTGAAACCACATTTTACTGTTGAGAAATGAAGACCTTTGGACCAAAAATATGATGTCTTGAAACATTTGGCCCAAGTACCGGCCAAGTTATCAATTTTGGATGCCTTGAATATATCAAAGGATCTTCGAGATGCACTAATTGAGGCCTCGTCAAGTCATCAGGAATTCAAAACTGAAACTGTTGTGGATAAATTATACTATGTAGAGAATGGTCCTGCAGAATGACATCCAGTGATATCTTTTACAGATGAAGATGAATATGATGATGTTCATGGACATATCAGACCTTTGTATTTATCTGGAAAGGTCAATGATAAAGACATCTGACAAGTATTCATTGATAATGGCCCAACAGTCACTCTCATTCCTATTCATACACTTTGTCGATTGGGCCTCACTGAATATGATTTATCTCCTTCTACATTGATGTTGCAATGATATGATAAAAATGAACAAGAACCTCTGGGTGAGATTACACTCAAAATACAGTTTTGAGACCTTGTATCCAATTCAAATTTCATGGTTGTTCATCATGACATAACCTTAAACATTTTTCTTGGAAGACCTTGGCTGCATCAACATGGATCCATACCTTCGTCATACCATCAGTGTCTCAAATATTGTTTCAATGATCAAATTGGGACATTTTTTGGTGATAAATCCCTATTCAAAACATTTGAATCTCAATACATTAAGGAATAATTCTATCACATGGAAGGAAAAGAGAAATCAATGACAAAGGAGGTTACCAAAATTAATTCTCCATTTGGTTTGAAAAATATTCCAGTAAACTCATTCATACATGTGAGTATAGATTATTTGTTGCCTATCAGTCAAATTAACAAGGTAGACCCAAATCCAAATACTCTTATAAAAACTTCCATAATTTCAATTATAGCATCCAAGCAAGACAGCATGGTAGAAATTGTTGATTCATTAGGAAATGATGAAAGCTCAAATGGAGATGTCTTCATTTCATCTGCTGAAATCCTACAATTCTATACTTCATCAACCAGGCCAGAAGAAGTTATAGAAATGTCAGAGATGAACGATGATGTCGATTCTCAATCCATCATCTCCTCGTTATTACCCATGGAAGACCCTTCATCATCAATAGGGTCAGAAATGGTAGCCTCTTCTTCAAGATGTTCAAATTTTAGCTTCTCTCCTGATCATAGAAATTCATCTGTATCATCTACTATGAAAGTAGAAACAAAAGAAGTGACACATATTGAAGAAGAGTAGGAAGATCTCAGAGACAATCCTCCAGTATTTGAAGAGGGTAACTATACCATTGTGGATGAACTCAGAGAAATAAATCTGGGTACAAAAGTAGATCCACGCCCCACATTAATTAGTGCGTCCATGACACTTGAAGAACAAGAAATGTATACTTCATTTTTAAAGAAAAATCAAGATATATATTCTTGGAATTATACAGAAATTATAGGTCCTGATCTTGATGTTTCCACTCATCATCAGGGTTTACCAGAAGAACATCGAGGATTTAAGAAAGCTGTAAGAAGAACACACCCAAATTATGCCTCTAAAATTGATGCTGAAGTGGATAAGATTACCAAAGCTAAATTCTTCATAGAAGTTAAATATCCCAAATGTCTAGCTAATATTTTCCCTATGAAAAATAATGATGTACATATTTGGGTTTTCATTGATTTTAGAGATCTTAATCAGCATTGTCCTAAGGATGATTTTCCAGTTCAGATCACAGAACTCTTAATTGATGAAACAGCTAGCTATGAAGCACTCTCTTTCATCAGTGGATATTCTGGGTATAATAAAATCTGAATGGCACTAGAAGATGAATAATATATAGCCTTCAGAGCCACTTAGGGTGTGTTTTTCTATCGGGTAATTCCCTTTGGATTGAAAAATGTAGGTGCAACGTATCAATGTGCCATGCACCGTATCTTCAAACACATTTAAGTGAAATTTGTTGAAGGTAATGTGGATGATTTGGTGGTTAAATCCAAACAATGTTCTAATCACTTGGCTGATTTGGAAATCATATTCCACAAACATCGACAATACAATTTGAAGATGAACCCCTTAAAATGTGATTTCGAAGTAACCTCAGGAAAATTTCTCAGATTTTTTGTATGCCATTGTGGTAAGGATGTTCATCTTGAGAAGACAAAATCAATCCTTGGTATGTCACCTCCTGAAAATTTAAATGAATTGAGAGGACATCAAGGACACATGGCCTATATTCGACATTTCATCGCAAATCTGGTTGAAAAATGTTTACCCTTCACCAAATTAATGAAGAAGGGAGTCACCTACAAATATACCAAATATTTCCAAGAGGAATTTGATATCCTCAAGAAATATCTCCTGAGTCCACTGGTATTAATGCCACTTGTTGAAGGAAGAACACTTATCCTCCATGTGATATCTTTAGAGCGGTCATTGGGTGCCTTCCTTTTCCAAAAGAATGTTAATGGGAATGAAAATAGCCTTTACTATCACAGTTGGACTATAATTGAATTAGAAACCTGATATTCAAGTTTTTAAAAGTTCTTCATAGCATTAATCATTGCAGTTTAGAAATTGAGACCCTACCTGCAACATCATGAGGTCCTATTGGTATCTTGAAATAACTCGCTCAAATTCATCCTTAGTTGTCCAATGCTTACAGGACGTCTGGCAAGGTGGGAAGTTATTTTGCAGTAATTTGATATCTAGTATGTGTCTCAAAAGGTAATAAAGATCCAGGCCTTGGATGATTTCCTTACTGAACACCCTTCATTAAAAGAGACATCTTTGGATATTGAACTCTCTCAATAGGGAGTCTTCTCTATTCAAGATAATATTCAAACATGGGAAATGTACTTTTATGGAGCTTCCAGAAGTCCAATAGGGAAGAAAATAGAAGCTCCTAAATTCAACAAAGTTGGGTTAGGAATTGTTCTTATTTCCCCAGAAAAGGCAGTGTTACCCTATTCCTTCTTATTATTGGGAGGCGGTACAAACAATGAAGCATAATATCAAGCTCTCACCGCAGGATTGGAGTTGGTGATTCAGGAACAAGTGAATCACTTAAATTTGAAAGGTGATTCAGACTTTGTAATTAAACAAGTCAATGGGTAATATGCTATCATTAAAGAAGAGTTAATTTCTTTTTTTGATTACTTTATAGAATTAATGGTGGAATTTCCTTCAGAACCAACATTTTCTTATGTCTTGCAATCACAAAATTCTCAAGCTGATGCACTAGCTAATGTAGCCACAGCTCTGGAAGATCCAAATCGAGATGAAACAATCATCAGTATTTCCCACTGTTATAAAATTTCACCATATGTTCAAATCAGAATAGAGGAAATCAATGAAATTAGTCCCATTTCTGAACCATATGGTCATACTAAAGAATGTATGACACCTATCAAGGAATACCTTAAAAATGGAATACTCCCACCTGATAGAGCCGTGAAAGAATAGGTCTGGCGACGTGTGGTCAATTTTACTCTTTATGATAGCCCAGATCACCAAACAAAATCTCTACAAAAGAGGTTTTGATGGAATTCACTTCAGATGTATTAATGTTGTAGAGACAATGGATGTCATGAAAGAAGTACATTCAGGAGTCTGTGGTGCCCAACAGTCTAGACATAGACTATCTGATCAAATTCGAAGGCTTGAATACTTTTGGACTTCAATGATACAAGATTTTTTTGATTTCACTAAGAAGTGGCATTCTTTCCATGTATATTCAAATTTCATTCATCAAACTCTAGAGTTTCTTTATATAGCTAAATACTCATTGTCATTTTCCACATGGGGAATACATTTAGTAGGACCTTATCCTTCAGCTACATCCAAGAAATTTAAGTATATTCTTACTGCTACTAACTTCTTTTCCAAATGGGAAGAGGCAATACCTCTCAATGAATTTAGTTATAAAATCATTGCTAGCATCATCAAGTCTAACATCATTACCAGATTTGGTGTCCCTCATACCATATTGACAGACAATGGCACCAACTTCTGTTAATCCGAGGTAAAGAAGTTGTATCATGAATAAAACATCAAATACAACCATTCATCTCGGTATCATGCAGTGGCCAATGTCCAAATATAGGCCTTCAATAAGACTCTTTCAATCATACTGCAAAATAGGGTGGATAATGATAAGAAATTATGTCCTGATAAACGTTTTCATGCTTTATGGGCATATCGAACCACAACCCGCACTGCTATGCAGTCAACTACATATTCATAAGTATATGGAATAGAAGAAGTCTTGCCCATTAAGGTTAAATTACCTTCGCTCAGAGTATCCATTTGTGATCAGTCATCTACAGATGAACAATCTCAAAAGTGATTGGATGAATTGGAATGATTATATGAAAAATTATTGTGCACCATGCACCACTTGGAAGTCAATCAAAATCAAATAGCACTGGATTTCAACAAAAAAGTTCATCTTCATTCATTCATTCAAGCAGAATTGGTATTGGTCCTCAAAACTCCAATGATACTAGGAAAGAAGCCTCCAAAGCTTGAGCCAATGTGGGAAGGACCTTATTCAATACATATGGTCTACTCAAATGGAGTTAATTCTTTAATCTTAATGGATGAAGAACTCATTACAACTCCATCCAATTCCAAATTCTTGAAGAATTATTTTGTGTAACACAAATATTTATGTCTAGCAAGACATTAAACTGCATAACCATCTTCTTGGATACATGAAATTAAACTTTACAACCTAACATCCTACATGACATTAAACTATATTGTCCTACATGAAATTAAATTGTTCACATGTTCGTCCTATATGACGTAAAAATGAAAAAAGTCCCTTAATACGTCCTACATGACATTAAACATTATTTTTCCCCTGATACATGACACTAAACTATGAAAAAACAATAGTCCTCACTGCAATACTTTAAACTGAATAATCCCCTCTATTGTCCAACATGACGTTAAACTATTCATCCAAGTTGTAAGACGTTAAACTGCCAAAAACCCCATGTCTGTGACACATGTCATTTAATATGTGAAGCAGTCCCTTATGCATCCTACATGACGTTAAACTGTGAATCAGTAGGGTTGTTGTTACCTCTTATTTCTCACACTGAGTATGACTCATGTGATCTTAGAGTAAGCTTCAACCATAACACCCTCTCTAGGTCTTTAACCATGTGTATGTCCCAACACCATTTTTAGGTTGTGTTCCTCAAGTACAAATCGATCACCAATTCATTCTTAATTGAACTACATGGAATATGATCCTTGCCTTCTAGGTTGGGTACATAGGCAGCCTCCTGAGGTTCAATCCCAAAAACATTCTCTTCACATCGGTTCACCTCCTTCTCATGCGATTTTTGATCCGTGAGGCAGCCCAAAACCAATCTATTCACGTCGGTTCACCTTAGTCTCATATGATGTTGATCCGTGAAGAAGGCCAAAACCAATATCATCACATTGGATCACCTTCATCCCACATGATGTTAAACTATCTACGTCCCTTTGGTCCCTTCTACATGACACTAAACTGTGCAGCACCATTGTCATCGCTATATGACATTAAACTATACAGTCCCCCATTATTCCTCACCAGAGAGGGAATAATCATTGACATTTATCTCCAATTATGTCATATTCCAAATACTACGTGCATATATGGCAATTCCCAAACCTTTAATCGTGGGACAAACCATCATTACACTTAAGTCCACTTTTCACCATTCACTTGTATAAACCAAATCTGTACAAAGGGTATTTTATGAAATACATGAGGCTCGATTCCCATCCTTGTGGGATACATGGGAACGTTTGATCGTCCCTAGAATCCAGCCCCTAGTCTTTGTGCCTAAACCCAAATTCCACTTTCAGTCCCTTGGGTGAAAAGTCTTCCCATGAAAACATGAATGTGTTATGAAAACCCTGGTCTTCATTCACACCAGGTTTACAAAACACTCATTGTGTATTCCTTATTATGGTCTAAAATCTATGACCTTAAACTAAGATCTTCTACATTCTCAACCCACATGACGTTTAAATGTATTTAAAGAACTAATTATCGCTTGATTCGCATACTTATGAGATATGTAGTGAAGTATATCACCTCAATTTAGGACCCAATCACAACATAATTATAGTTATCATTGGTCTGTGTATCTTTTACACGCATTGGACAATGCCCATTTTGATATATCATACTCCTAACCTTAAATACTTCTAGATATCCATAACCCTTTTCTTGAATTCTGGTCACAAAATGTCTGATACCCAGGAATTCTTTTGCCTGACTATAGAGCAAGTGCCCTTAGGCGGTCTTACATAAGTAGTATACATAACGGACCTGTCAGCTAAAGGATGCTATTATTTCACTATGCAACCAATGCCCTTAGGTTTCCCTGCATAATTTAACCGCATAACAGGTTTTTGAAATATTGGTAACTTCATTCTTGAGAGAAAAACCTCTTTTGTCCTTATTGGTCTTAATGACAATATGTTGTGATCCAAAAAAATAGCCATCCTTAACATATTTGTCCCATATTCTTTTTCATGATCTAAAAGTATTCAAGTATATGGTTTATATTTCCCTTCCCTACGTTTGGATAAGAACTTTATAGGAGTGACATTCATCCAATTATTTGACAATCATGATTGGGAATATCCTCTCCATATTCAAGTACCTTTCTCCATATAGCAAACTATATGCTTTGGAAAATTCAATTCTCCACAAACTTCCATTGTGTTTTATGCAGTAGAAAAGTAAAATTTCTGAGAGTTCTTTTGCCTAACAATATAGCACGTGCCCCTAGGTGGCCTTGCATAAGTAGTCTATATAACGGACCTTTCATCCAAAATATGTTATTATTTGACTATACTGCCAATGCCCTTAAGTGGCCCAACATAATTCAACCCCCTAAGTGTTTTGTTAAATAATGGTAACTTCACTCTTAGGAAATACTTCTTCTAATGCCTTTTATCACTTTTTTCATATCTTTCCTCAGATACAAAATTTTCTAAGTCATATTTTACATATTTTCTTCCATACTTGAATGTGGTAATATGTTTTCAGATAAATTATCAAGGAATTGAGTCAATTTTAATCCATTCGGTCAAAGATATTAGACCTTAAACATTAGCCTTTTTATGTTCGACGTGCATGAATTTAAACTACCCACAAAATTCAAGGGAAATATGAACAAAAGTCAAGTCCTTGTTCACTAAACTTATATTTCGTATGATTTAGGTAATATTGAGAAATTAAAAGATCTAAATTTTGTAGGTTTATTTTTATAATCCTAGAAACAATCAAACTATGCTTACTAGGCCCATTGGTTTAGGTAATTTTTTTTAAAGAAGATAGAAAAAGAATACAGATTCAAATGATTGAAGGTGAAAGTGTTTTTCATTGATGAACAAGAGATAGAAGGACATCCACAAACTGGAGTCTCTTATATTTTTCAGGAATTACGAGAGGATTTCAACATAACTCTTCATTTTATTTACAACATCCTGACCTTCATCAGAAGCCACTTGAAGTTCATGCACTCAACCAGCTTCACTCCTTTCATCTTGATGGAGTAATTTCTTGGCATCTGTGATGGATTTCATACCATTCGTTTGAACTCCTTCTAGTGAATTGTTAAGCTGGTCAAGTTACCCAGTAACTGCATCTAAATATTGCTGATGATGCATTTTATGGACAACTTTCTCCTTGATCTTATGCTTTAGATCCTTCATCTTTGCATCGTGATCACCTCAGCTCGGGATACCGTAGAATCCAATTTGCTGATATTGGTCAACAACCTTGCTCTGGTCAGATCTTGATGATATTTTTGCTCATGCTCCCTCCTTAAGATGACTTGTTTCACTACAACATGGATCTATTGATATAAAAAACTACAAAGTCCTAACATGACGAACATGGATGACAGTCGCGGGATCTTCGAAGATATCTCTTCAAGAGGCACTTCAGATATGATCTTCAATATGTTCTGACATACCTTACGACATGAAAACTGGAGTACATTTTTAACCTATGGGTTTGACTCAGCATCACTATCACATGGAGAATAAAATCCAGGATTAATTCACTTAAATAAGTTCCCTTTTTTTCTCCTCCCCCCCCCGCCTAACCCTTAGTGCTTCACTTTATACTCCCGTTGGGGTGGAGGCTGAGGCTTCACCTCTAGATCTTGCCACTAAAATTGACGACCCTACAAAGTCAATTGAAATATTTGGTTAGTTTAAAAGGATAAAAAAGTTGATTTAGTTATCTTTCAAATTAAGTACATCCATAAATATTATTATCTCTTACCCAATTGTAGATCAGAAGCATGATAAGGCTCCACTCCGTCTTTCCTAGCTTCAACAAGATTTTCAGGATGGGTTTCCGAAAGATCTACCAGTTTAAGCTCCACTTGAGCTAGTATCTCTGCAAAAATTGGGTTGTCTTTATCCCCTTCATGCATTGGCAGGTCTACAGCTTTCTCAGACAGAAATTCACATTTCAACCAATCATGGTTATAGATGGAATAAGAAATTTTTAATAGGACAAAGGATAACACTCACATCCAAAATCTTCTAAATTACATGGTAATTTTACATGATCAAAAATGTCTTCACAATATGTGAAACGTTTCTTCATTTCATCCAGTGATATCTCATATTCAGTAGCACTAGTGGGATCATTCAATGTGTCTTCTTGGTGACCCTCATCCTGCGGCCTCTGACCCGGATAGTTTTTTTCAGAGAATATTACAGCGTCAGTTATAGTGGCTGGCAAATGTTCTGGTTCAAGTGTTGAACCTAAAGTATTACAGAATGAAAGTCCTTTGATATTTTTATTCAAAATTTTTTGAATCATTTTTAATTTACCATAAGGAGGCTCTTCTCTCCTTGTAGCAGAAATAGGAGCAATACTAGGAACAGACATTGGCTCTTCTTCAAGAGCAGCCAAGTCAGCTTGAATTTGCGACTGTTCACCAGCACCCTCTGTCGTCCTCAGAGGAGGGTCAATCCTCTCCATAAAAGGGGAAATTGAAGAATCCCCTGCAATCCCAAGAAGTATGAGAAATGTTTTCATGAGTTAAGATTCCCGACTATCCGAAGGACTTACCACTACAGATGAAGCATTTAGTAGTGGAATTCTTCCTTCGATGTCTTTTAATCATTGTCTTTTTGGATGTGTTGGCATCGTCATCTCCAAATATATGTATTGGAGAGTGAAGATTCATTTCTAACTTTTCATCCATGTCTAGAAGGATTGGAGATACCTCACCCGGCTCGCGGGGAGAATCATAAGCTCTTATGGCAGTACCACCAGGGCTATACTGTGGTCAAGGTACCTCAGCAGTTCCTTTCTTTGCAAGATGCAGGAGGAAGAAAATAATTTCCTTGAGTAACAAATCTTTAACTAGAATCAAGTTGAAAATCAAACAAGGAAAGGGAATTACATCTTCAGAAGCAATGTAATCATGCCACTCCTCTTCTTTTTCCCCACCTAAGGAACCAGATGATTCAGTACCCCTTCATGGTATGATTCTAACCAGATCTCGGCATACCATGTTGTCCAGTTACCTGCTGCTCCAAAAACTGGTAGTTCAAACACTACCCCGATATTCTCCATGGATGTCAGAAACCATAGTTTTCGGGAAACCATCGGATGTTGCTCTGACCTGACATTCATAGAAGGGGATACAACAATCTTCTGCAGACACTTGAATTGGCGTGCAAAACTGTATGGAGTATAGGCCTCACATATAATCTCTCCGTCAATCCTGGTGGCCAATACACCATCTCTGCAAGCCAGCATGTATGACCTCAATTCCAGGCCAGCTGTTCCATCATCCACAAACCACCCAGTTGGAGGGTTTCCATAAGGAAAGAAATGGAATTCCTTGAAAATACATAGCCTCACCTTCATATCATAGGAGTTGAGAGATATCGGAAAAATTCTAGAAAATTCCTATACTAACGGTCTAAAAGAACTAACAGGAACCTTTACTCCGCTCAGTACAACATATGTTCTGAAATGAGTGGTGATCCATCCCCACAAAGCATGGAATGGTCCCACTATTCTCAAACGTTACTTACCCATAAATACAAGGATTAAGCTCATGTGAATCTTCACCAAAATGGGGGTGGACAACCCAACTATTTTCCTCTCATCCAACTTGTATGCAACAACGAAGGTCCCCAGCCTGGAGCCTCCCTTCAAATCCCTAACTGGAAGAAGATAAACACTGAGCCACAAGGCTAAGAAGCCCACCATATGGGTATTCTATGGGATTCTCTGATTCACTTCGTACCCCCAGTTTTCAAACACTCCCGCTTCCAGAGTTGGAAATAATGTGCCAAGAGCACCCCTCTTCTCTGTTCTGAGGCTGTTAGTAGGACGAGTACAGGTGGGCCCCTCCTCATTCTTCTTGTTAAGAAACATATTCATCCACTACTCTGGATGAATATCCTTTATTGAATGAGTTTTGTAGGTCTTTTAATTCTTGATATTGTGAAAAAATTTCAATAATTCTCGATCCAAAGTCGGAGTCTTCTTCGAGTCATTCCAAGTCTCCTTGGGGGGATTAATTCATCATACATATCGCCCAAAATTGGAGCCCCTGAGATCTTATGGAAATCCTAGAATCTGATGACTACTTCTCCATGAGTCATATGGAAACAATTGGTTTCTGGGATCCAGTGGCTGATTAGCTCCGACACAAAGTCATCATTCCTATAGACATTTGTCTACCCTGCCTAGACAGCTTTATATATTGTGGCTCCTTTCTAATCCTCGACAAACTCTACACATTATTGTCACACCCAATATGCCCACATCCAAGTCGACTTCACACCTCTTCCAAAAGGTAAGTTACAACTCTTCTTCCAGCCTTTGGATTGATCCATTTTAGAATTTCAGAAAATGGAGGGATAACAATGTGGCTGCAGCTCGGGCTTGTGAGGTTTCAGATCTGGGGCACATGGGCTATGATGCATTATAAATGCCTTCTCCACTGTTCCAGAATTTACAATTGATCATCCAACTTAGATATTTTCTAAAGAAAAGTTGGTGTAAGTCTGAAACCAAAAATGCGGGAGATAGTTCTTTAGCTCTGAAATTTTGACTTCTTGTAGATAACCATCGCCATACATAGGCTGGTAAATACTCTGTGGGAAATTTAGATAATACTTCTTCAAATATTTGGACAAATCTGAGAGAGTGATTTTGTAGATATTATAATAGTCATGGCCAACAATGTTCATCATGTCATAATTATGCTTTATATTCAGATCAAAAGACATTCCAATTCTTATGGGATCCATTGAATCTACACAAACATCAGATAATTAACATTTAAGAAAGATGATTTTTCATAAAATTTGGGAAGAAATTCAGAAAAAATGGCTAAGTAATTAAGGCGTACAAGTCCCATGTTTGCACACAAGTCGAATCTGGTTGCACAAGTATTGGTGCGCATGTGTCACCGTGAAAGTCCAAATACCCATGTAGAAGTGAGACACAAAGAAACAATGAACCGCAGACATCATCAACTGCGCGACCGAGAGAAAGCCGAGATACTTGCGCGCCAATAGATCAGAATCATTCAAAACTAGGTGCTTTGTGTGAAGTGGTTCCATAAATTTATAGGCAAGGCTACACCATTATGTGCCGAAGCCTACGTGGCTCTTAGCTATAAGCCGCTACCAGCACGCTCAAAACCCGTGCGGCCAAAAATTTGTTTGTTTTCTCCTTTACCTTAGAGTCAAATCCTCCTTCCTTATTCGAATCCAACTCTGAGGGGGGAATTTTGTTGAATTTCCATTCCATCACAGAGTCTAACGACTGAAAAGGGGGAATACCTTAAGCACAAATAGATTCATCCTTTGAAGAACATCAAAAAATTGACAATGGCATGAAAAAGGATTTCTTTAAGCATGGGTCGCGCATGTATACTTGTGCACCACATATTGGTCGCACAGGTGACTTGCGCGCCCTAATATTTTTTCACCCAATGTCTTCAATGGTATATAAATACTACTTGTTGGACCCCCATTTCGATGAAGGAAAAATCCAAAGGTCATATTTAAGATCTCGGCGCCCTAGTCTTTGGTTGATGTCTTGCGAACACTTCTAAGGTAATTTTTTACCTATAATGGAAGATATAATGAGGGTGAACAAGGCCTAAGTGTTGAAATTCATCAATAATTGTGCTCCTAAGTGTCTAACCCTTAAGGGAAATGGCCACACTTGCGCGCCACTGTATCCTTTCAATAGAACTTGTGTACCACACTTTTGGAAGCCTTTAGGGAAAATAATAAGTTCTTGAGCCAAGTATTTCCCAAGTATTACTCTATTGGTTAACTGTCGCCCAAGTAAACCCATGTCACGCAAGTATACTTGCACGACCAGGACTTGCATGCCCAAATAGGACTTGCATGCCGACCTCTTTTTGGGTCCCCCTTCTGCCTATTCAACTCTTTTCTTCAAATCCACCTCTCCTCATCAATATTTAGCCTTCAAAACCCTCATCAAAGACATTTTGGCATGATTCCTTTGTTGGCTTCCTTATATTAATGGAATTTTGTGGAACGTCTCCCAAAACCTCGTGATTTAAATAAATTTATGTCACTAAAGATAGATATTTCATTCATTTCAACCTCATCCTTTAAGATGATAGGTTCCCTAATCTGGGAATCCTTCTTAGGAGTAACCCCCAACTTCCCTAATCTAGGCATCCTCTATAGGAGTAATCTCTAAGTTCCCTAATCTGGGCATCCTCCATAGGAGTATTCCTCAAATCTCAAGTCCCCTCAACCTAGGCCTCCTTTTCAGGAGTAAGCCCTAGGCTTAATTTCTTTTGACTTGTGCTTCCTTCTCAGGAATAAAACCCAATCATAAGTCTCTTCTAATTTTGGAATCCTTCTCAGGAGTAATCCCTAAGTAAAATATTTAAATCTTCATAAAAGCACATATTTTTTATGGACCTTGATCCTGGGATTATTTCCTAAACTAAGTCCTAATCCTCATTTACTTGGGCCTTCATACACACGTAATCCTCGCATCATTTCTTATGATTGCATCTTTCATGGCACAATTGTCTGGTTTTACTAATACCTCTTGTTTCTCACACTAAGCATGACTCACGTGAGCTTAGAGTGTAAAAGTAATTATGAAAACTTTCTTTGGGCCATCAATCATGCATAAACTCGTACTTCTCCACTCGTACTATGTGGGTTCTGATTCGTTTTCTTACAAGGATACGTATGTAGCCCATCTGCAGGTATGATCCTAACTCTAAAATAATCCATGTCCTTCTGAATGACAATAAACTTAAAGTGCCCCACTGAGTGGCTTTGAACTATTATGGTCATTATAATGACCAAGATATTTCTATATAATGTATTTAAGGATACAATTTACTAAAAATCTCCAACACATACGGATGATTCTCCATCGATGAAGAACCTCAAATACAAATAAAAGATTCTCTAAATCTCATACATATCAATCATTGATTGTTATATCTAAAGGAAAGATCATTTTCATACATGGTAAATTAATTTGGATTCACGAACATAACTCAAATTTATAAAGAGTGTCCCGGAGTAGATAATAATTCCCCCCAAAAAGGTGTGATAAGTCCAACCTCCCATCCTCTTGACCAATGCAAATTATTAAGCCTCATCAGTCCACAACTAATGAGAACCTACCTTTATAATGTAGTTCCAAATGGATATAGAATCATTGGATGTTTTTGGTTCTACGAATAAACTCGTTAGAAACCGATTGGAAATGTTTGAAACTTAAACAAATGAGGTCATCCCCATTTCCAGAAGAAACAGGCGTTTTCTTTAGAATTAGTATAAAACATAGTATTTTATGAGGTATGTTCATATCACTATCTTATATCATGTATTACCTTTACATGTATGCATGATTATAATGATTTATTTTGGAATCTATATTCCTTCCAAAAAATAAATATGTAAAAACCATATTAATGTGTAACTTGTTATACAACTAAAATATTATGTTACTAACCCAAATTAAAATCCATATTGCAGTTCTTAAGTGATTTTTAAAATAATATTGAGAAGGGGGATCAAACAATATTACCATATTTTTATAATTCACTATGGAAATTATCATTTTTTAATAGTTAATATAGAAACCACCGTAATAATATAAAATATCTCTCACCCATATATATAAAACAAACATAAATATATTGAACATTGGATTTTTATACGATTTCCACTAATATGGATGACTGTATCTTTAATTTGTTTGGGTTTTGTTTGAGATAATGATGTATCACAAATATAATAAAGTGAATACCCATGGGTAAGGTATCATCCTTGATACCAAATGGTTGTTTCATCTAGCAAGGAATATGAATATTCTTAAGCAATTCAAGATCCTTCTTACTTTATGAACATTTATTTCCAAATGATTCAGTAGATTATGGTAGATCATTGGTCTATGTCAAAATATTTTATCATCACAAATTTTATTACACTCATTTATTTTTATTTAAATCTCAACATGATCATGAAGAAATTTTTAATTTTCATATTTGAAACATCATGAAAAACATGTCATCGTGATCCTCAATATTTGAAACTGGTCAAAAAATATTCAAAAATACTCTAACTTTAATCTTTATAAAATGATTACAAACCTTCCATTTTGAATATCTAGAATTATCATTCAATGTTCTTCTCATATCTATTTAATCTTATCATTTAATTCTTCTAAAAATTTTTATTCTTCATTCCTTTCAATTTAAATATATCCTATAAATTTATTTTCCAATTATGCATACTAACATGAAAAAAATTATAATGTGAAGGTCCATATCATAGTATAGTATTCTTCATCTAAATTTCATCACTATAATCTACATAGATAATGGATCATCGCATAAAATAGATATATTTTTTCGATGAATAACAATATAAATTAATCATATTTAGTCACAAATATCACCCAAGAACACCGATTTAATTTTATTTAACCTATATAAATATCATACGTGACCATTGAAACCTCAAGTTACTCTTAAACATCCTCAAACTAATCTTACATAAGTTTTGATCTGTCATATTTAATATTAATTACCAAATTACTACTTGTACATATTCACTGAATTACTTTTATGTATTATCATAATTAATATCATGTTATCATTAAAATAAAAAATGTATTATTATATATACCTATAATTTACCAATTTCCTCATCACAAAGATCTTATCTATTCTCTATGAGATGTTATGTTATTTGTGAAAATCCAAAGTTATTATTATGAATGGATATGTTACTCTTATATATCTCAACACTTTTACAAATTAATAATTAATTAGATCTTAAATATCTAATAAAAAACAAATTATCTCTTATATATCAACTCAGCCTCTGAGAACTCATCTCCAACCTTCTCAATTAATATAAAAACAACTTAAAATGTATTAATTCATATAAAAATCATTCTTAAGAACTTATTATTTCATATCACACATATTTTAAAACAAATACTATAATACTTCATTAATTACATGCGTTATTCAATGCCCCCATTTGGATTTGTTGTAAACTATAATTACTCACATAAATTCAAATATTTTTAATAAAATTAATGTATTGACATCATGCTGCCGGAAAAAGAATTGTTTTATGATAATTTTATACCATTTTGAAAAGAAAATTTTGGCTAGTTAATATTATATTATCACTTAATCTACTAAAAAAATGACCCCCTTTAAAAAAATAACACAATCTTTAGATCCCTCAAACCAACTATCACATGAGTTATATTCATTTTCCCCTATTGAAAATACAATCCAATTATTTTTATCTATTCCAAGACATCATGAGTAATACGAAATGGTTGATAATTGATTTTAAATATTAACTATTTAAATATGTCCCTTATAATTACCTTTGTGCAAATGTATAAAATTTTATTTAGTGTAAAAATATATTATATCATCATATATATTTATATATATTTATATTTTTTCAATGAAATTATATCTTATATAAATATGTTTTGATCATTATTGTTTTACCATATTCTTTAAAAGTTCAATGGAAATTAGATTATCACAACATATTCACAACGGTCTTTTAATCTTCACTTTCAGATTATTCAGATAATACATCATATATATCATTTATTTTCATGTTTCTATTGTAAACACATACAAAAATATAGTATTTCTATGTGTAATATAATTATTTATTCTTTTAATTCCAATTCACATCAAAATATCCCAAAATAATGTACCACATAAAGTTGATTTTATATAATTACTACTTCTGTACAAATTATAATCATTGTGTCCAAATAAATTCAATTCCCAAAAAATTTTATATAAAAAACCAATATCCAAATTCTCTATGATATATCTGAGTATTCTCCTTGGATTGTTTAAGTTTGATTAATTTAGATAGAATAAAACCCCTACATATAAGATCATTGTGTGGACTATGTTAGGATTTGATGTTGTTATATATAGTATACTTCAAATCAGTTTCTATAATCATTTGGATTTACAATCTTCCCAAAAAAATACTTACTTACCTTTTCTCCAAAATTTTTATTTTTAGAAATATTTTTAGAGCCTTATATGCCATGATTTATTTCTCTCAGTATGTAAAAATAAAATTATCCATTTGAAAAACCTATAATAATTGAAATATTCTCTTTTAATCAATCATATAAATTATAAAATGTGTATTCATTTGTATTAAAATTTTCAAAAAAATCATATTATCCAATACTTATAATAGATATTTTTTCAACATATTCAATAACAATGAGAGTACATGTGATATTATCATTCTCATTGGGAGATTATTTCACCTTCACTTTAGTGATATTCATCTATTTCATGCAGCTATCTAGCTTAAAATATTGTGCTCTATGCAATTTTTCTAAAACATTAAAAGTATTATTCTCCCTAAAAAACATTTCCATCATTTTCAATGATAAATACATAGGTTTATGAATAAAACCATCCTATGAAATATTCTCATTCAAAAATGAAAATTACCCATATAATTTATGTTATTATATTTAATGTGTTCTACAACTAAAAACAGTTTTTTGATATATTCAATTATTTAAATAATTTAAAATGTTTCATCAAAGGAAACTCTTTCATCTTTAGAATATCTATCACACACTAACCATGATTTATTTCTTAAAATCACACCATTATTATTGAGCTTGTTTTTAAACAAATACTTTGTTTCAATGATGTTCTATACTTTTAGTCTTTTATAATTATCTCAGCAAGACTTGTTTTAAATCTAATATATGAACATATTAATATAATTTTACCATTATTTTTTTTAACAACTTCAACAACTGATTATTTCTCGACTTATGATGCATGAGTTTTTTATTATCAAATATCAATCAAATTCTAGTCACCATTCGTAATTTCTAATTTCCAACGATATTTTTAGTTTTAATATGTTATTTCAACCTCTATTACTTATAATTTTTATTTATAGTATTATCTTAATCATCACTAGTCTAATTTAAATTAATATAAATACTTCTTATACTTTTTTAGCTTCCCTATTTCTCACTTTTTTAAAATTATGAATGTCATATTCATCCGATTTATTAAGAGTTTCATGTAACAAAATTAATGTACCACCTAATGCTTATTTTCTGTAATTAATGCTTCTAGAAAAAATAACATCAATATATAAAAATAAATTTGGTTCCTCAACACTTTAATATATAAACCCATGATTTAAATTCTCTATTATATTTTTGAGTACTCTCTTTATAGCCTTTATTTTTTATTCATTTAGATAACTTTGAAAAACATGCACATAATGCCACTTTATGGACTATATTATGTAAGGATATCGAAAGATATAGTAGACTTCAAATTTTTTTCTGTCCTTATTTTTATTTACAATCTCCTAATATAAAATCCTTAATTATATTTTAAAAATAATTATAGTTGTAGGCATTATCTTAGATCCATACATGACTTGGTATATTTATCTCGAGGTAAAAAAATTAAATTATATTTTTCAATGACCTATAATACTAGAAAGAATTTATTTTCTCCAATCATTAACATCATAAAATTCATCTTCCTTAGTCTTATTAATCCTACACAATAATTCTATATGTCACCTATAATAATTATTTTAACAAAATATACAACAACAATGAGAGTATATGTGATCATATCATTCACATATAGAATTTTTTCCTACACTTACTTTAGTGATATTCATCCCTTTCAAGAAACTATCCATCTGAAAATATTTTTCTCCAAGGGAATTTTTTAGTATATAAATATTATTATTCAACTTTAAATCCTTTTACAATAATTTTCATGGATAAATATTTTAGGTCTATCAATAAAAACATCCATCTAAATATTTTTATTCAAAAGTAAACATTTCACATATATTTGATATTATTTTTATTTTTTTGTGATCTGATAGAAAAATAATATTCTAATAGATTGGAGTATTTAAAAAATTTAAAATGATACCTCAAAGTAATGTCTGTTAACCTAAGAATATCTTTTTCACACTAACTTATCTTTATTTCATAACATCCCACCATTATTATTGAGATTTGTTTTAAAAAAATGCTTAGTTTCACAGAGTTGTTATTATTTTATTCTTGGGTCATAATCTAAATAAAAACATAATTCTTATCAAGTAACTCTTTCATATAATTTATCCAGTATTTGTTTCAAAAGAAATTGTATCTCATTTTCGGTAAACTTATGATACATGTTCTTTTTTATTAGCAAATCTCAGTCTTATTTTAGAATGCATTGGTTATTCCTAATTACCAATGATATTTTTCGAATGGAAATTTTTTTTCAACATATGATACTTATATTTTTTATTTATAGTAATATATCAATCATTTATAGGCAAACATATATCAATATAAATAATTTTTCATCCATTCTTATCTTCCTCGTCACTCACTATTTTATAATTCAGAATTTTTTCTTTATCCATATTTTCAAGGGTTTTATCATCAAACTCATTTGATTTTGGTTTTTTATATTAATTTTCTCATTATAGTACTCAAAAAACATTTATAACCACTTTTTATATAAACTTTTTCCTCTTTTATTAGATAAATATATTAAAATATCATCCTTTTGATTTCTCATTAAACTTTCCAAGATATTAAATTTTTATTTTCATCCAAAATGGAATAATAAATTGTTTCAATTACATTAAATATGTATTCTTATTGACCCACATATCATTGGAATATATATTTTATCTAGGTTTCATCAAGCATCTATTATAGATATGTATATTTTATGAAACAATATCTCTCTAAAGGAACATTGAGATTTTGAATTCATCCAATATCGTTATTCCCATTTAAACCAATCATCTATTCTTCCTCTGAATAAAACTATTTTCTAATATATTATATGGAATGTAATACTCATGTTTTTATCCATTTTTAGATATACATACTTCAATTGAATTTCTAGTATATTTTGTCCCATTATTTTTTCTCACTCTTTTGACAAACACTCTTCATTTTCAACATCTCACTTAAATATTTTATGCTTCTCTAAAGCCTTATATTTTTTATTCTTAAAAATTAATTTTTTAACATAAAAAAATCATCAATTAATGTGATGAAATGTATTTTAAATGTATTTTAATGATGTCTCATTATGCCACATAAATCATAATGAATTAATTTATTCATTTTAGGGGTTATATATTCACATTCTTATGACTTCCTTAAACAATTTTACTCTTCGTAAAATTGTTACAAATATTTTACCTTTACCTTTTTATATTGGAAACATCTCTAATTGATTATTATTTAGAAATATTTCTCATATAACGTTTTAAAATATGGTCAATACATCTATTTGAGTGGTTTTTCTCATATTCTATATTATTGAAACATGAATCACTTGTATTTATAATTGAAATTATATTGCCACTTTTTCTTCTTCACTTGGTGATAAATCCTTCATCTTTCATATTTATAGTTATAAAATAATTTTTCCATAAATTTTATCTATTCATATCAAAACAATAATTGATAGACCTCAAAAAATTATGTTTTTTCCTTCAAACATATAATACATCTTTGGAATTAAATTTTTAGTCCTCAATCTATGTTGTGCCAAGTATTTTGATTTTCAAGGATAATTCATTTCCAAATGTAACTGAAAATCCATCATGAACTTCTATATTCATAATGTTTTTTATCTCCAATATAGTTTGAAAAAAATACACTATCAAATATTCCTGGCTTACTCCATTTTCTAGCTTTAAGTATCCCCTCTCCAAGAATTTACTTTCCTATCATATGTTTTTTTTGAAATTTCTAAACTCCAAAATCATGAGGAGTCTATATTTTAATATTAATTATATATTATTAATAATAAGTTACAATTATGGTTCCATATTTCTTTAATTTATTCTAAATAATAAAAACTATTTTGGGTTTACTTATTTTTCAATTTTTTTCTCATAATTTTCCTTCGCTCAGTACTATTTTCAATATTCATTATATATCTTCCCGTTAATTACTACCATCATTAAATACAATTAATAAAAATTTCAAACCTATAGAAATAAGATTAATGTAAAAATGTTCTATCGAATTATAAATTTCTATTAAAAACCTATCTTCAATAATAATATTATTTTTGTTCAAGAAAATATTATTATTGTCCAAAAATATTTCGAAATTATTTTTTTCAATATCATTTGAAAGTGTTATTATAAAATTACATTCAATACAATTTGATATAGAAAAATGGAGAAACTTTTGATCCTAAAAATTAAAGGTTTTTCAAACAAATTGTCCAATATTACAAAACATTTCATGATGTAGTTATAAAAAGTCTCAATCATGTCTTTAGAGAAGACCCGTTACTCTTGGATATACAAAGGTCCTTTGAAGAATCATTTACTTCAATATTTCATGGATGTTATTTGATTTATTTTATATAATATGTGGCTAATTCGCTTTATTTAGAACATAGACACATATCAGTTAGAAAATTTGACTTTGATCATCTTAAAGTCTATATGGTCAAGAACACACTTAGGGTAATGTATCTAAATTTTCAGTACTTATGATTAATGATAAAAAAAATATTATCAATTTTGATTAAAAAGTATAATATTTTAATTTATTGATTAAAAAATATTCGGATTTTGACATCATTAGAATGATAGAGTTGAATTGGACTATTGATCTTCACCCTATATTCGATATTTATATTGTTCCAATTCGGGTCTCCCTACACACGATCCAAATTCATTTTTTAATGAATCATTGATGTAATATATTTGTAGTGTTTTAGGGAAGCCTATAAATATTGATTCTGTATCCAAGAAGGGATTAGAACCGTTTATTACTCATCTTTTCCAATAGATGAATGTGTTGAAGCATTTGTCTAACATGATTTGGGTTGTAAACATGATGAAAGGATTTTATTAAGTAGTGATTTATGAGAATCCATAATTTTATTATTAAGTCTTTAATAAATTATATTATGATTTTTTAAATTATGAATCAATTAAAATCAATAAAAATGAATATTATTTTTCTAAAAATCATGTTTAGATGAGTAAAAAAATGTTTCCTTTAACTAATGATGATATGAAAAATCTACTTACAGGTATAGGTCTAAATATTTTTTAATTCTTAAATCAGGGTGGGAATTATAATCATATTTTTTTTGGTAATAAATTATTTAAATGATAAAATAGATCTAATAATATTTGGAATAATATAATTCAATCTATAAAATATATGTCGATGACCTAACCAAAATTGTTGATTAAAAAGAATTCTGACCAGATTATGGAAATCCTTTTCCTCAATTTTATTATGGTATTGAGGAATTTTATTTTTATTTATGGTTTTTCATCTTTGAGAATCTTGAAATAGATAATGTGAATTTGATAGATCTTGATTTAATAGATTTTATGCTTTATTTTATTGAAATGTCAATGCCTATTAAAGAGGAACCATTGATAACGGATGATGTTGTGGCCAAAACACACAATAAAAATATGATGCTTAATTAGTGTGGATCTTGGAGGGTTATCATTTGCTCTTGAGTTGCAATGATAGTGAGGTTTTAGATTACTATTAAGTTAATACTGTTTTATATGATTCTAGAAAGGTTTTTAAAGTGGAATAACTTGAATATATTTAGGAAGACAGTGATGGGATGATCCAATCATATTTAGAATTGGATGATCCGCCATATCCCACTGAATATAGATTCAACACATTATATCATTCATGGAATATTAAAGGGATGTTTCCAAAAATTTATATTAATGGATTCATGATTTATAAATTAAAAATTATATTTTATAAATATTACATAGGGACACAATATATAGTGATTACAAGATATATTAGCAATGATATTTCTTCAAAGAATATCTCATCATCCACTTTTATTTTTAAGGAGATCAACATGGACTCAGTCGATCACTTTAAAACTGTTAGGATCACGTGGCCCGCAGCAGAAGCCGGGGGGCCGAGGTTTTTAAAATTTTCATCGGAGGAATGATGGAACTTGTCATCGCCGACGATCTAAGCCCCATAGAGGTCCGAACATATCGTGTATATTATTAAGATCACAAAATTAAAATGAAAAACGTACCTGTTTCAAATCTGAAGGTGTGGTCGGCTGCTGTTAGCCGATGGCAATCATCGCATGAATGATCCATAGCGGGATCCCTCCTGATCATCCACACACACTTCAGAAATCATCTAGAATGTCTATTGTCGAACTCTGGGTGCTAGCGTAGCGATCTGATGATGCTTTCGACGTCCCGACGATCACAACATCGAAAAACGGTCAATGCAGAAGAGAGATCACGATCTGAGCATCTTTGATCGAGTATTTGTCTCTCTAAGAAGCGGGAGGAGAGAGAGGATCTCAACTTTTATTCCATGGAAATGAATGAATAGTGGTATGAACACCAAAGAGATAGAGCCTCCTCTCTTATTTACAGACACACTGATAAATACCTAGTAGGGTTCCCCGGCCCCCGTTAATATCAACATTCTCTAAATAAATAATTTTGACAGACTAAACTGCACAAATATTATTTAATGTTTTATCACATACTTTTAATATATATATAATATATTACATGAAAAAACCAAGCCATTTAACTCGACTCGCTATCCCGCTTAATATTAAATTAACCTTGAATATTAAATAATATTCATTCGATTAATATTTTCTTGTATTTACTGAACTCGTAAATACATTAAATAAATTCAATCCCAAATATTCATAACTTCAATATTAATGAATTTATTTAATTTATTTGGTGATCGACAACTTGGAAAATGCTCACACCCCTTAGCGGGGCCTAGTATGTCCATATACCTATTCAACTGAATATGTGAGGATTCATGAATATGTTGTTGTGTGTGACCCTCTAGGCCCTTATCATGATAGTAGTGAATAAAATTCACAGACCAAGAGCGGAGTCTAGAAACTCATCATGGACCCTAAAGAGATAAGGATAGTTATAGCAACGACTACCATCTTATGAACACTTACTATGTACTATAGTCTCTTTGTCATTTGATATCTCAAAAAGTAGGACGCACTCTTGTTTCATCGTCCTTATCTTGCTTTATTTTTTGTTCATCTATATGGATGGATTTTCCTTTCCACTGCTTTTCCCAAAGACTTATGAAGGTGGAACCATCCTGATCAACCAGGCCTGAGATATACAACTTCCTAAACTTGAAAGCGACAAATCCATTCTTGACCATTCAACCAACGCCATACCACTAACGACGCACCCAACACAAACTACCTCTCCACGACATTACTGCCATGTTTTTCACCTTGAATCAAAGTACGCAATTAAATGATATACATTTGTAATGGTCTCAATTCAGGAGACCAATACACATGTCCATAGATAGGAATAACCAATGACACCCAAAACATGTGGTGTTCCTATTAACGGGTTTGTCCTCGTGATCTCACTACTAGAGATCACCAAGTGAGAACTTCAAGAGAAGAAGTCTCAATGCTTATGAGCCCCCATCACCTGATAGTCAGATATCTACTATGTCCAGTCAGTAAGATGTATCTAGACTATTGAACATATATTTAAGATCACTGTCTTTGTACCTCTAGGTTCTCATTATAGCCTGGGATCTGTTATAACCTCTCGACATGACAATTAAACATTGGACATTACCATTATTATAGTGGACAAAAAAAAGTCTGCACTATAATGGTAATATATCATCATGCATATCTAATTGTACACATGATACAGTGATCAAAAGCACTACATTGTTGGGTCTAGGGCACCCACTATTTCAACAATCCCACTTGCACTAGATCCAACTTGCTAACTAAACTTTTTAGCTACTCACATGATAAATACCATGCTTCTGGTGAGTAATGGATTTAACTGTTGGGCCTGCCACATTTTCGCCACGTGGCATATCTGCTACATGCAACCTCATTGACTTGAGTAAAACTTCTCAAGATAAGGTATCCCCGAGTAGATTACTTTTTTCCATTGTCATAACTTGATAACATGGCTAGTAATAATATCGTAATTTTCATTATGATAATAGTTTTATGACTATGTGTGAATCAAAGAATAGAAACAAATCATTGCAATTGAAAACTGCTTCTTTGTTCCTTTATAAGTTGCAACGTACTCGGTGTTTGTAGGTATGGCTACCACAAGATTTTATGAGCTTGACTCGCTCATCTCCTTTTCCTAACTGCAATACTAGATCAAATTGATCTAAGGAATACTAGTATGTGTCCCACCATAACTAGTATACCTTCCTCTCCATATTCCAGGTACATATCATTTGTACTTACCGAAGTACAAGATGAATGTTCTGACTGCATCACTTTCAGTGCTCCTTGAATTAATTGATATCTGCCTATAATAAATTATTTCCTTGCAGTATCAATTATTATACATAATATGGCATATGTGATTGATCTATCACTAAAGCATATAGTATCAATTCACAACATTAATCTCTACCCATGCTCTGAACATTTTAACCTGGAGAGATTAAGCCATGTGACATAGGCAACAATTCTAAACATGAATTTTTCCACCATGTATTTTTTTAATACAATGTCACTATATGTACGATTGACTAGGAAAAAGCAACCTTTGGATCTACCTGAGTGGATCCTGTTCCCAAGAACATAGGTTGCCATTTTAAGTCAATCTTTGGATAATAGCTTTTAACCTGATCTTATCTAACTATAAGATCAAATTCTGTTTTCCATATATTGCCGAACATATTTCACTTGGAAAACATTGGCGCTCTCACTAACCTTTGGTTGACACAAGTTAAAGATTCATTTATAATGAATTCTCTAAGATCCTATTTCTTACTTTAATTCATAATTGGTATTCAGTAACTTGCAACCATTATTGGAATCATTTGATGTCACCATCTCTTTCTAGTTGCATCATATAGACACTTTCCAGGAAAAATGGTCTTGATATCCAATGACCAATAAATTGATCATAAAAGTTCATCTATGACAATAAAATTCTAATAGATTTAGGCGTACCGACATGGTATAACCAATCGAGCCTTATGGTACCATACTTGTACCATCCATGTATCATTTCATTTGAATACCCACCGCAATATTCAATTAATAAGCCCCTTTGAAATTTGCTACATGGAATCCATTATTGAATTGATCTTGTCAATCATAGATTGTTTCCATATTATGCTTACTTGTAGGATTTATTATTCTTGATGAATAATTTATCACTGGCCATGGTGAATATAAAACCATCACCATTGTTTCATTCTTTCTACGCAGTATGTGTCTCTAGAACATTCCTATTCCACATTTACTTATGGAGCTTGTTCCCTATGCCAACCATTTGTGCATCTCTAGCTTTGACTCAGTCCATGTCAATTCATCTCCCACTATATCTAATAGAGATGAGAACCCTTGTATAGAAATTTAGTCTAATACTTGACTACATCTTTTCTATCGTGGGATTTGGTTAATATCTTAAGAAACTGTTGGGATAATTACCTTAGAAGCACAACCTGTTTCACTTGATGCATGTTTGTTTAAATCCTAACAAACTCTTCGCATCTAAACACGTCCAATAACATAATGGGTTTTCCATCATACTATGACTCGTATGATATCCATTTGTCATTTTAGTTGGCATATTGGTTATGGGTTTAAGCTGTTATTTGCAAAGAACATCATGAAATATAATGGAAGTTTCTACAGGTTGTAACATTGATACAACTTATATCATAACTTTGATGTATAACATATGAATTTAGGAATTGATCCACACTACATGTTTGTTCACCAATGTTAATATGTAATCCTTCATCATCGATCCTCCTTATTAACGTTAACACGGTGATGAAGATAAGGTAAAATGAGTTTAGGAATTACTCCAAGCTACATTATCATGATCAATGATTGCTTGGTCAAGATATTCTTCAGCTTGCCGATCCGAAGCAACTCATATCTTCTGACCAAACTTATACTTCATTGGTACATTCCTTAATGACTTAATGTAATCTTATTAGTATCTTTACCTCTATCTTTCTTTGGATGATTTCACACTCTCGTTTTGAACTAACCTCAAAATCTTTGTGGCATACCTTTATTTCTAAAGGTTTCTTTTCTAAACTAAAGATGTCAATAATACCATAGGTGTTTTTCTATGCCGAGCCTAAAAACCATACTGGGTATATATTGGACATCTGCTTTTAGTTTTACTTGACAAAGAATCACATTGCCATAACTAGGAAGGTCTTACATTTTTATATTCATCATGTATTTCCATTGATTCAAATAGGAGTGAATTATTTGTTCAGTGTGTTACCACAAACAACATTCATTCCAAAATGTGGAATAATGACCCATCAGGTCTAAATGGGAACATGAGATAAATGTTTTTGTTTATACTCCATATCTTGTTTAATTTGAATCAATCACTTGGCAATTAGAAGTTATGTGTTTCTCACTGCTGACTTAGGAATCACCCTTTCTCAGCTGCTTGGAGAAGACACTTTACGTCTAGTAATGTTTCTCTACTTACTTGGTTATTGTATACATATATGTGAAAAGCATATTTTATTTTAATACCAAAGAAGTATTCTAGAGAACAATACTTTTATTTTATGAATATAAACTAAACAAGAAGCAGGTACTTGCTTCTTGTATTTCAGTTAGTAATATTCCATGAATTCATTTCATTATGTGATGCAAATAACCATCTGTTAACTAACCGAACAATTTTATTTGAAGGACATGATGAAGGTTCCTTTGGAGTAACTTTCAATAAGTCTTTTCGCCTTGACATTCAATTTATTCACCATAAGAATAAAACATGGTTTTATCTCTAATATTATTATTACGTGGGAAATATTACCTTAAAGGTCATTAAGCTCTTACTCTATACGGTTCATTTTTAATTTTAAATGAAACTAGAGTAATTGGTTGTAAAAAGTAATAAGAATGTGATGACATGAAAGATTGTGAACTATCTTTCACTTTACACAATTCGAGTGCAATTATCACATTCAAATCTTGCTTCGCTTTCTCCTTTAAAGGATCTTGGAGATGAGACTACATGTAACATCATCCATGTCATGTTGTAGCAGCCACAACTAACATCAGACTTTGATGATAGCATTATGACTAAACCATCATATTCTTGATTCATGAGTCTTCTGTAAGCAGTTTTACACCCTCACTTGTTAAGGTGGCTTAACAGGTTTGGATACAAGAACCTTGAATTTCTGATATAGTAGTAATGTGCGCAAGCACCTGTAATACTCTTGGAATTTCGTTATTATTTGGACATTAACTTATTCCAATGTTTATCACAGTTTTATTATGGTATTTCTTGCCATTATCTACAAATACACTTTAGCAGATTGTACTTTTATGTGATTACCTAATGTGACATTACTAATTATTTAATCATTAAATGTCTCCCACTAATTTTCCGAATTCTAGGAACCCTCTGTACTAGAATCGGAATATTGTTGAGTATTCTAGTGAAAAAGATCCCTGAACCACCCTCGTAGTCAACAAGCTAGGGATACTCCACTACTCGGAGGGTCCAAGGTAAGCTTTTGAGTAGCAAACCGCATTAGCTCACGGTTCCTTGATCTATTGAGTGAAGTCCCAGCTTCAAAATCATTTAATTATTTACTCAACGCTTGCCTCTAAAATTACATCAAGGTAGATAAGGATATTCCATTGCTATAATTTTAGTTAATTCGTCCCACCACACAAATAAGAACTCCCAAGTAGTAAGAGGCACCCTTAGCTAAGGCATGAACCGACACATTGAACACCCAGCTTTTTTCATACATGAATGATAGAAGGCTGTTTGTGACATAATATTTTCTTTGAGGGTTTTATTAGGTTTCTCTCGACGAATTTGATCCATTTCTATTAAACTTGTTCATCTATGATGTCTCCCTCACAACTGAACTTTAATAGAAAAACACATGGCGCTTCATTATGCATTTTTTATCTATTATTTTATGTATTTTACCGCTGTTCTAAAATGCATAAAATAATAAATAAATTAATAAAGGTAAAACTACTACCCAACTGGTCTTGAGTATCTAAACTACCTAAGGGGAATCATACCTGTGTCGATACATGACACTAGATGCATCTCTACCCATGTTGTATGTCTGCTTCTCATTTGGAGCATCGCCTCGTCTTGGCGGAGTCCATGTCACGTCTTGGAGTATCGCCTCGTCTTGGCATGGTCTACGTGTCATTTTACATCGTCTTGATCAACGTTCTATGCCTCGTATTTACGGGTTCGACGTCACTCGTCATCTTCGTCCGAAGTACAAAGATAATCGCACGCGGGCGACGGGGACTCTGGAATTAATGTACATCATATATTTATTGGGTGTGCAGGCCCTTATACATTTTAACTGAAAAATAGACGATGCACAAACCGTCTTTAATTAATAACAATCATCGCACACATTTAAATTATTAATTAAAGTAATTATTAAAAGCAAACATACTAAGGTCGATGCTCAAGACCAGACGACAGGTAAAATATATTGCACGATAAAAATTAAAATTCCTAAATACGTACGATGGATTTATAATTAAATTAAATGAATTACTAAATTCAAAAAATTTAATTAATTAACGGCCCTTTAATTAATTTAATATCTAAATTAAATTAAATCTAGTCGGGTATTAAAATTTATTTCAGTACAATTAATAGATTAATTAATTAAATTAATTAAATTAATTGATTATATTAGTTGATTTAACTTAACCTGACTGGTTACCTGCTCGCTTGGAGGACTTGGCGGTAGCTGAGTAACCTTGGACAGGGTGCTCCCGGAGAGGAACCGAGGCGGGCGGCCGGTCGCGGCTGCGCTGCCTATGGTTGCGCTAGGCGGAAGGATTCCTTCGCGCATGGTTGGGCCATGATAGCCGTGCGGGTCGGCATCCTGGTGCTGTAGAAGTATGGGGAGAACCTGCCGGGTGAGGGTCATCCAGGGAGACGAGACGATGGAGAGGAGGTCGGGGCGGCCTGTGCTGCAATAGCGAATGGGTGTAGCGGCCCTGGTTAGGAGGTGAGGCACCAATGGGGTGTCCTGGGGTGCTGGCGCTGCTACAGGGAGCACATGGAGAGGTGGTGCGGCGTCCAGCCTGCATGGGGGGAGCCCTCGGGAGAGGGGGTGTAGGCATGAGACGAGGTCTAGGAAGGGGGCGCCTGCAGGTGGTGTTCCGCCAGAGGAGCCGCTGGATTGGGCAGGGGGGGTTCGACAGGTGTGCATGCTGCTGCGCCAGGATAGATGGAGACGGTCCGCTCGGAGATTCGGCGTGCTCCGGTGTTGTGTGGGACGCGGAGCAGGCGAGACGGCCCGACTGAGTAGCGGGGGTGCGTAGGCTATGCGCGAGGGATGAGGCTGTTGTGGAGCTCCGGCAGCAGAGGGGTGCGGCAGCCCATGGGCTGGCCGTCGCGCCGGGGTGGACTCCCGACAGCACTACAGTGTGCCGCGTGGGAGAGGGAGGGGGTCTGCTCGGACCCCCAGCTGTATCCTCATTTTTTTGTGTGTTTTCTCTTCCTCATAGAAGACCCATGCCTCCCCCCTTTTTTCTTTTTTCTTTTGCCTTGCATGACCCACACACATGATCTCTTTTTTTATTTATTTATTATTTTTTTTTCTTTTCATTCCCGCAAATCCACCCCACTTTGTATATATATAATTTTTTTATTTTTAAGACTTCCTTTTATGTCTTGTTCTACCATAATTTTATTTTTATAAATTCAAGTCCTCCCAATATTTTATAAAGGATTTATGATATACTTTTAAATTAAATAATAATATAATTATTATAATGAAATAATAATTTATTATTATTACATTACTATAATAATAAAATAATAATTATTATAATAAAAAAATTATTGTGCAAATTAAATCATTAATAACAATATAATTTTCACAATTAATTTTATTTCCAATGAACCGATTGAATTTTAATCAGTTCAACAAGATGAAATAAAATTAGAACCCGAGATCAATCCATGAATTAAATCCAATCCTAAAATTTAAACTAACCATAACGTGGTCATTCGGCATCGGATCACCGCGCGGTTTGAACCGTTGGGATAATCTTTGAACCCTCTACATACTTTTAGACAAATTAATTATATTTGGCTCTGAAAATCTACATGCTCTCTCTGATACCATTGATAGGTTCTCGGGGCCCGTAGTGGAAGCCGGTGGGCCGGGGTTTTTTAAAATGTTCATCGCCAGAATGATGGAACTTGTCTTCGCCGATGATCTGAGCCCCGTAGAGGTCTGAGGATCTTGTGTAGATTATTAAGTGCACAAAATTAAACTAAAAAACATACCCGTTTCAAATCCGAAGGCACAGTCGACTGCTGTTAGCTGACAGCGATCGTCACTTGAAGGATCCATATCAAGATCCCTCTAGATCATCCACACATTCTTCATAAATCCGCCAGAATGCCGATCATTGAACTCCAGGTGCTAGCGCGTCAATCCAACGATGCTTTCGACATCCCGATGATCAACGCATTGAAAAACCTTCAATGCAGAAGTGAGATCACGATCCGTGTATCTTGGATCGAGTGCTTCTCTCTCTAATAAGCGGGATGAGATAGAGGCTCTCAAATTTTATTCCATGGAAATGAATGAATAGTGATATGCACACCAAAGAGAGAGAGCCTCCTCTCTTATTTAGAGACAAGTTGATAAATACCCGGTAGGGTTCCCCGACCCTCGTTAATATCAACATTCTTCTAAATAAATAATTTCAACAGACTAAACTGTGCCAATATTATTTATTGTTTTATCACATACTTGTAATATATATATATATATATATATAATATTACATGATAAAACCGATCCATTTAACTCGACTCACTATCCCTCTTAATATTAAATGAACCATGAATATTAAATAACATTCATTCAATTAATATTTTCTTGTATTTATTGAACTCGTAAATATATTAAATAAATTCAAACCCAAATATTCATAACTTTAATATTGATGACTTTATTTAATTCATTTGGCGATCGAGAACATGGAAAACAATCGGACCCCTTGGTGCGGCCCACTATGTCCATATACCAATTCAATTGAATAGGTGCGGATTCTTGAATACGTTGTTGTGTGTGACCCTCTAGGCCCTTATCTCGATAGTAGTGAATAAAATTCACAGACCAAGAGTGGATTCTAGAAACTCATCATGGCCCCTAAAGAGATAAGGATAGTCATAGAAATGACTACCATCCTACGAACACTGACTGTGTACTATAGTCTCTTTATCATTTGAAATCTCATAAAGAAGGAAGTACTCTTATGTCATCATCCTTATCTTGCTTTATTATTTGTTGATTTATCCGGATCGATTTGACTTTATAATGCTTTGGATAAAGACTTATGAAGGTGGCACCATCCTAATCGACCAAGCCTGGGATATAAAACATCCTAAACATGGAAGCGACAAATCCTTTCTTGACCATTCAACCAACGTCATACCACTAACGACACACCCGACACAAACTACCTCACCATGACATTACTTCCATGGTTTTCTCCTTGCATCAAAATACTCAATTAAATGATATACATTGGTAATGGTCTCAAGTCAGGAGAACAATACATATGTTCATAGATAGGAACAACCAATGACACCCCAAACATGTGGTGTTCCTATTGACGGGTCTGTCCTCATGATCTCACTACTAGAGATCACCAAGTGTGAACTTCATGAGAAGAAGTCTCAATGCTTATGAGCCCCCAGCACCTGATAGTCAGACATCTACTATGTCCAGTCATTAAGATGTATCTAGACTATAGAACATATATTTATGATCAATGTCTTTGTACCTCGAGGTTCTCATTATAGCCTGGGATCTGCTATAACCTCTCGACATGACAATTAACCTTTGGACATTACCATTATTATAGTGGATACAGAAAATTCTGCACTATAATGGTATGATATCTTCATGCATATCTAACTATACACATGATACGGTAATGAAAATTACTACATAGTTGGGTCTAGGGCACCAACTATTTCAAAAAAACCTTCATAATATTATTCCTCCATATGAATCTTATTTTTTGTAATATATTTTTAAAGGGAGGTTTAGGGACCTATTTCGATTCATGTCATGAATCTAGATATGTTTCTATAAAATAATTCTTAAATATTTTCAGGAAGGCTGGAAAAAAGCATAAGTCTTGTTTATAAAATAAGTGATGTGTCCTCTTAAAATCTAATAACATTAATTGGAATATATTATTCCATGTATTATATAGAAATTTTGTATTACTTTAAAGGTCACATTTCTAATGACCCTAATGTTAATATTAATGATCTATACTTGTAATTTTATTTGGATCCTAAAAACAATGAACTTCTCCTTGATGAATAATCAAGGGTCCTTTTACTATCGAAAAAGAAATTTCTTTAATTTTACTTCTTTTTTATTTTGGATAGTCTGTAAAATTATATTTCACCACCATAGGTGAGGGTGTCATGTTAAATTCATTTTCATCAATATATATGTTGAAATGATTCACCTTTAAAAAACTGAGTATATTTCCAATGATTTTTCTCTAGCAGAATACACCTAATTTTTAATTAAAATTTTCACAATTATTAAAAATATTTTTTAAAAAATAACTTATTTTAGTAGATTTTACCTTCTTTATTTTTCTAATGTTCCTGATAACTTGATATGATACTTCATGTTCTTTCACAGATTTATTATAATCTTATCCTATCTTCTTTGAGGTTATTTAAATATCAAGACTCGTTAAATATGCCTTATTCAACTCCTAATCATTTATATCATATTTATCATAAAAAAATTTTAACATTTAATCAAGTTAAATTATTATAAGCAAGAGAATTTTGAGTTCCTATATGTTTTTCTCTACCTTATTTACTAACTCCAATGGCCCGAATGCCTTCATTTTTTATTTGATTTCTGATAATCCACCTTTTCACAGGGTGAGGTGGAACCCTTACAAGGCCCGTAGGCATAAGCATTACATGGCCCGTAGGCCTTAGAGGAATTATTTAGTGGCATGATTAATTTTCTGGTCTTGTTGTTTTCTTCAAGAGAAGCTCCAATTCTACCTTTAAAATATGTTCTTAGTATAATATTCTTCACCCTTCATATAACTATTTCAATATTCTTCATATTTTTCAACATGATCCATTAACCGTTTATGCTATTTAGTGGTTACATAATTTTCTATCTCGTTGCATCATGATGTGATTTCATATTCCTAGTTTCTATTAAAACATATTTAGTTTCTCATAAAATTAATCATCTTATACCTAGTATTATTTTTTAATTTGGTCTATATATTATTTGTAACAACTTCTTTTTTCTCATAAACTTCAATATTTCTATAATTCTTATTTTTAATATCAACAATAAAAATGTATAATTCAACCACATTTATAACATTTTAAAATAAATTTACCTTTTTATTGGAATCTTTATTTTTTAAAATTTCTATAAAATGATAGACCTAGAATTATCATAATCATCCTCATATTATTTATCATATTTAGAATAATTAGAGAACTCTTCTTTCATTTCCTTGATTTAAAGATAAATGATGGATAAGAATATCATCTTATTCTCCTCCATGATATATTTTTTTAAATAGGTGTTATTCCCATTTTATGGGAAATAATAATTTCATATAATCATTAATATACAACACATTAATCTCTCTATATTATAAAAATGAGAAAAAATTATAAAATCTTTCGTGAAAGTTTCTCGATAACATCGTGACTATGGTATATTTTTTCAATGTGTCTCCAAAACTCATGATATTGTTGAAAATATCATTCAATATTATGAAAATTTATTTATAATTTTCATCATCAACTATCTTGATATCTTTTAAAAAATTCTCTAGATATTTATCTTGGATTTATTTGCATTAATATTTTCAATAAAAATATATACAATTTTCTCCCAAATTTATTTGGTTGGTTTTTTTGGATTCGGTTCCCTAGAACCAACTACTTTGTACTTTTGATTAACAATATTTTAAAAGTCATTAAAATTAATATATATCTTATCACATGTTGAGTGTTCTTATTCATACCATTATTGCGATAATTTCCATAGAATATATATCTCATTAAAGGTTTATATGAATTATCCACTATTATTAAAACCATAATGTGCTATGGAAATATTGCTAAATATATCTTTTTTTGGATGAAATCTATCTTATAATACATTAATGGTGTTTCGATGTCAGTTTTTGAGGGGTCATATGAAACTGAAACTTTTTCTTATGAAGTTCTCTCTTGGTAATCCCCAAGAGATAAGGTTTTGTAAACATACCTACCAGTACGAATTTTACATGTTATATATTTCATGAGATATTATTATCTAAAAACATGTGTATTGGTCTTTATTTTTTAGATTATTATTAATATATATCATGAATCACATACTATTTTTTATTGGAGAAACCCATGATGACATATACTCATGGTGGGGTAGGATATGTTGGGTATATCATAAGTCATGTGAAATTATTGAATAATTCATGAAATGATTTATTTCATACAAGTTAATAGATTTTGATATCATTATCTCTTTGATTCGAATAAAATGATATAATTAAGTTAATGGTCGTGGTGGTTTTATTGATGAGTTCATTTTAGAGAATTCAAAGAAAGATATATCAATCCTATTGGTTTATGACATGGGTAATATAACCTTATTGATGAGATATAAAGAAAAAGGGATGATATTACTTAGAGAGAATATATGGGAGGTTTTTATCATTATGACACCAATATCGTTCTTTATGGGAACCTTTATGTGTTTACTAGAAACTAGATTTTAATATTATGATAGTTAACTCAATTTCATTGAAAACTATGCCTTGATAGTGACACATTAAGTGCATCCTGAACCTGAATTAAATTATATTTGAATTTAATATTAGGATAAATATTATTCTCATGCTATGAGGATTAATAATTACTAATGTAATATTGATCACAGATATTCAGTCACTTATTATTCAGAAGAATATATATGTGAGTTAAATATTAAATAAATATTTATTCATCAGTTAGTGAATAGAATATTTAATTTTTCTTACTAATAAATATTACATTGAAAATTATTTATTTTAATAAATAGTTATTATTTATAAGGATTGATAAATTCCAAATAGGATTAACAAGTAAATTTATAGGACTGAAAGAAATGAATATTTTTTTAATATCATTTAAATAAATAATTATTTATTTATTTAATAAATGATATTTAAATATCTGGGAGTTTGGTGCATGATAAAGAAAAAATATTATTATTATTTTATTATTATTATATATGGGGATTATTTAGAATTAACACCATTTGTTAACATCTATCATATAAATACTAATTCTTTGACATAAGTATATAACCTAAAAAATATCATCTCTATGGCTAATAATTTTTTATAAACAATGTTTCTCTTTAGATAATTCACTCAACACCAAAGAGAGATTTCACTAGAATGCCCTCAGTTATAGAAATCATAGTTCCTCCTCCTCCTTCTCAGTACCTGGTGAACTAGTTATAATTTTTCTTGTTTGTAAGGGATTTTTGTTATGGTCAATGGTGAATGATTAATATTGATAGCTTCATCTATATTAACACCTATAGATTCAATGAAAATGTTCTGAGGTTCAATGAGGATGTGTGGATAACACTGGAGGGATTTTATTCTGGAATATTTCATAATGATGATATTATAACAATAGTGGTCAACCAATTTTAAAATAAAGAAATAATTATTATCAAAGGTCAATATTATTTACATAAATTAATTATCAATTATATATGAAAATATACATTCTCAAATTTTCCAAGGTTTCATTTTATATATTCTAAGGATTAATCTAGATAAATCGATTAAAACATTATTGGGATGGGCCAAACACTTTTAATTCACCTTGAAACCTTCAAGTAGTATCAAAGTGTTCACATGTTTATTTATAATTATTTACTATTTATTAATTGAATTACAAATTTTTTATGTTAATATTACATTTCTTGTTTTTCATTATTAATTAAAAAAACAAGATAATAACATCATTCACTTTTATATGATTATGAATCATTCCAGAATAGATAAATAACAATACATGATTCTATTTTGAGGTGTCATAGATTTTAATCACATGACATGGATGCATGCAATGTCATTGAAAAGTACAAATAATGTACACATGGTCAACTACACTAGGACGAGCCACAAATATCATGTCACATCATATGGGTGAATAGTATATGGAATCATTACACATTTCATATTCACCATTTATGTATCATATAGATTGAAAATTTTATATGGCATGTATCTAGTCTACATTACTAAAACCTCGAACTTGTTTGAAAACACAAGAATAATGGAATCCATGTGGTCAAAGTATTTGGGATTTATTTACTCTATATTGTGTAATAACTAGAAATCAAAAATGAAGATTCAATTGTTATTACAAGTCATATTGACCAATGTAATGTTACATAACACATTCATACCCTTGTTAAATACAAATTGATTCTCTATATGTATTTTATGGGTGGTTAGAGAACAGTGTACATAGTGAGTAACTGGTTGTACTTGCTTTGTAACTCTTACATGTTGTACCCCTGTCCCATTGTACACCCCTAAGAGGGATGAAACTAGGGTGAAAAAACATCTTATTCTCTTCAGAATAAATTGAATCATGTCATCATTTATGAAAATATTGATTGAATATTATTCTCAATCACAACCAAATATAGGATTATAAAGAGCATGAGAACACTAATTTTACTTGTTTTATTTATAAAAGGCTTCTCCAATGAGAACATGTCAAATATGTGTTGATATGATGATTTACTACTAATTCACTAGTATATGAATATTACATTTGGTATAGATCATTATTCATCCTAGAATAACCAAACCTTCCTCTCTTGCATGAACTTATTTTTGTAATTATGATTATATAATTGATACATGGGTTGATCTTATAATATTTAAAAAAATTAAATCATCCTAAAAACAGAAATGATGTTATTATTAATTCTGGAACCTTAAATTCCATATTTTTCATATATTTCCACTACATAAACTTCATTCTAGCCTATTATTTAACACAAGTTATTCTTATAAGCTTTAAAAATGTTGATATAATATTCAATAATGTCATCATAATTGATCCTCAAATCTTTCATCTTCAAAACTCTCTATTTTCCACTATTCTGTAGAACCTTCACTTTCATATTTTTCATAAATTTTCACTACATAAACATCATTCTTGCCTATTATTTAACACAATTTATTTCTATCACTATTAAAAATCATAGTAAAATATTCAAAAATTTCATCATAATTGATCCTCAAATCAGGATCTTCAAAAATATCTATTTTTCACTATTATGTGTGATATTGAAATTCTATATGTCAACCATATCTATATTTGGAGAGTGTTTGAATTTTTAATTTTTAATTAAAACTCCAATTAAATTTCAATTTAAATCTATCCCTTGGGTTAAAATATCATATGACTTCCCCAATTTAATTTTGAATGATTTGTTACTAACTATTGAGATAACTACCAGACCAGCCTCTTACCACCACAAAAACATATAAATTTTTATTCTATAGAAACCCTTTCCCAAATCATGGTTTGATGCATCACACTATGACATGTCAGTTTCTATGTAACTTTTATAAAGTTTCAGATATGTCATGGAACAACTTCTACCTTCATGATGTAAAGTATTTAACCTAGTTTTGTGTGATATAATATTCATGGCGCATGAACTTCAAAAAAAGAACCTCCTGAATCTACCCAAAATCATTCACACTATAAAAAATCATCATGAAAACACTCAAAAATAGAAACATTCAAATATACCCATATTTTTGTATGGCATGGTTGAATGTTTCATGGAATGGAAAATCCCTTTCTAGGTTTAATAAAAATACTCAAACTAACTTTACAGAGCGATAAGATATATCACGGTAGGGAAACCTCAGTGGAAAGAGCTACTAAAATAAACTCAATAACCCTTAAATAATAATATTATAGTTTCATGATATGAAGTACTCTTCCATATCAAGTTAATTTATCTTTATAAAACATTCTATATATAAATGAATACCCTTACACATCGTACAAATTACCCTTATATAAGTTAATTTTGATGTGATCCTCATGTTTATGGTGCAACCTGCGCAATTTCTTAATTCCTCATAACCTTAATCCAATAATCAACTATTTCCCTAATATAACATCTAAGAATTTCAGGATTTAAGAATAATATATATTGATTAAAATCTTGAAAACAAATCCAACCAAAAAAAATGTTCGGTAGAAATGATAATTCCCCTTTGTATTTTTTTGATATCAAAGTATTCAACCACAAGCTCAACCATAATCATAATTAAACACTCCGCTTGAATTTTTTATATATACCACCCATAATTATACTAACCCTTTAAGGTTCTCGAAACCTACAATTATAATCCCCATTAGAGTCCTCAAAACATCCATATCTATATTTTCCATTTATTCTTAATTATAATTTACTCTCACATGACAATAATATTAAATGGGTTATTTCACCTTAGTTAAAACCATGAAATGAGGTTATTTTATGCATATATAGATCTAAATATAATCATGTACCATTCAATTAATATTTAATCCAATGAGAGACAAATATTCCTAAAAATAATCGAAATAAATCAATGAAATACATATTTATATTTATCAATATGTATTTGTAGTAAGACCTTACACTTCACTAAAACTTTCCCTGAATGATATCTCCCCCTATATTTTTATTTTCAATAAAATATATAAACTACAAACATAAATAAAAACCAAACATTTCATTACGTTTAATTGGGAGAGGGAATATTTGGACCTTTTTATTTTGAGGAGAGTGGTTGAAACATTTAGTGTTGTCCTATGATTTTCAAACACATAATCTTATAAGGGATTTGGGAAAATATCATCCCCCGGAGCTGGAAATTTAAGTAATTATAGCCTCATTATACTATTCTACACCTTCTCCTTTATGAAATGGTAAGAAATATTAATATTCTCATTTTGATGGTACAAAATCATATTTTTAGACAACTCAATAGCACTTTTATTATTTCATGGAATCATAATTATCTTTTATAAAACATCATGGATTTTTGAATTTATTTGCTCATCTGGATAAGTTATGTACAATATTTGGTGACTAAAAATATTCTACCACTGACATTCATAAAGAAATAAAATCTTGTTTCTTTCTTAGATATCCAATACAATTACATACAATTTATAAATCTTATCCACTTATGGATTTTCAATCCACAGTATTACGAAACTATTCCACATTGGAAGATTCTATTAAATCCATGAATTTTCTAGATTTGTATAAAACCCACAATGTAAGGTTCCTTGAACAAGCCTCATTATTCATCTCACATACATGAGATGTGATTTCTTAGGATAACTTTGAAACCTTGCTACCAAGAATATTAAATAGAATATTTTCATATTGGTCATTGTAAGTTAGATTAGCTACAAATTATTCCTCTAGATTAAGGTGAGTCTACATCCTCATTATTTTCAGGTTTACCTAATTGTTTCCAACTATTGTTATAGTTGAAACGTGTTTACACTCCTTTATTTTTAATTTCATTAAGACATCATTTTCATAATTAACATTCTAAATAAATTTCAGAATTTCATATTGATGAAATTTCATCACCATAAAATATATTAACTCTATAATAATTGAAATGTGAAACTAAAAACTCATTAATATTACAAATCTATCAATATAATTACGTAATATACAAGTAAATATGATTTATTGGATATATAATAACAAGAAACAACATTAATTTTTGATACTTCCACATAGTGGGTGTGATTAACCCCACCTTGTTTTAATTCCATCTGCTTTAAAAAAGATCCTAACCTTGCACGTCAAAAATGAGGTGCTTGATTTTGACTATATAAAGATTTTTTAACCATTATAATTTCAATTAATAATTTTCAAGAATAAATCCATCTACTTTTTTGATTTATAGTTCTTAATTTATAAATATATTCAAAAATAATGTCATGGTATCCCTAAAAAATATTCTAAATTTTATTTATACTTCCACTACTAGAAAGAGTCTTATAAACTCTATTTTTACCTTCGGTGAAAATGTATTTTTGATATAAATGTTTTTGAGATAGGAATACCCCTTACAAAAAAGTTTTACTTTATTATAAACATCCATTAAATTTTAATTCATATAGTTTTCTTAGACACATTTTATACCAATAACATTATGTTTCATTTGTCCTATCTACAAGCCCCCAAATCTAATTTTTATCAAATTTTTATAATTATATGTTCATTTAATTTACCATGAATACTCCTTAACTAATCATTCAAATTAATTCGGTTCAATATTAGATAATCCAATAGTGTTCTCTATTATATTCATCATTTGAGTAAAAGTTGAAGTAGGTTTATCTATGATGATATTACATAGATAGATAGAATCCCTTTTCTTTTCTTGGATAAATCATAGGTTGAATCCTCTCTTAATTTTTTTTTTCTAGAAATTAAATTTCAGAATCTTCATCAGCCTGAACATATTTAGTTTCTACCAAATCTATATTTGTTTCTTTAGTTTCTTCAAACAATTCCTCAGATATAGACATTACAAAATTTTATTTTTGAATTATTCTTAATATCCAGTACATTATTTCTATCAGAAATTTAGTTAATCCTCTTATTAAATCAATTTTAGGACTTACTCTTTGTTTATTATCTATAAATTTACCTTAATCTACTACATTGGCTTGTTTTCCTTGATTTAATTATTTATTTTAAATGAAAAACATTCTTTTAAATACCCTGAGATATTTTAGATATGGTTCCCCTCAATGTGACATTTTGTTTAGAGCCTTATCTACTCATAAACGATGTCATACTCTATTTGGAGTATGGACCACCACATGAACCTCTTATTCTCAGTAGTGTCATATGATGCCACTATTTATCACAAATATCATTACCTTATTTTTTACCAGGATATTTATTATTTCCATAACCTTATTTTGTTGAGGTGTTCTCAATAAAGACACCTAGAGTTTAATACCAGTAATTTATGAATAATTTTCAACCTCATAGTATATATAATTAATTCCATTATTTAATATTATAATTTTCATCATTAGTCCTATTTAATTATTTAGGTATCCTTCATGATATATTTATGAATTCCATCACTTCCATATTCGAGCATATATAAATAACACACCATTTTCTAATAAAATCATCTATAAATATAATAAAATACCTCTCACTACTGGTTCCGTCTAGAACAATTAGCCAACACACATTAGTGTGTGTCAAATAAATCAAACTGGATGCCCTTTTCTTTGTTTAAGCATATGGATTTCAAACCATCTTCCATTACAAGAAACATTCAAAAAACATTTTCTCAATATCACATCAAGTAAGGAAATCCATTTCAATTTTAAATTTTGTAAATTTGTATATACACTATTTATTGATGTTTATAAGCCTCTAAGGAAATGATCTATTTTCTTCTTCCACTACTAACAGACAAGTACATTACTTTCTATCAACCTAATATAATTTAATATAATTTATCTAACCATCCATTAATGAATTCATAGATATTACTTTGATGTAACATGCCTTCTAACTAAATTGGACATCAAAAACTAAGTCACAAATATGAGTTACACTCAAAAAATATGATGTGCTCCTTTATTATAAAGAATATTGGTATTAATAAATTCATCACATATGAGCTGAGTCCACCCACTTAATTTTATTTTCAATGATCTATCATTCCCAAATTGTATAGTTCTATCAATGATTATTTTAATATTCAACAACAAGTCCATATTTCATATTAAATGATACAGACACCAGATCATGAAATCCTGGTGCTACTATATGTTGTGGCTTTTAAATTAATTTCATCCAAGATTACATTTTTTGTCTTCCTTCCATAAAGAAATTCCAAAATGATTGAATAATTTTCTTGGTCTCTTCCAATCAATTTCAACCCAACACATCTATTAAAATTTTTATTCTTAAAGGGTATATAATGATTTATTCAATGGAACAAAATTAGAGTACCTTGAATCTACTTTCCTTTACCATCCAAATGAAAATATTCCTCTTATCTTCCTATAATTAACTAATTTATGTCTAAATTTTAAACAATTGAAATATTAACTATAGAAATAATGTCTTTCCTAATATGAATATGGTGTTCCAAATTTCCTTTTCTAACATCCAAAATATTCTCTTTTTAGGTATATTTTATATCATTATAATAAAATATAGTGTTTCTAAGATAATAAGAAAATTGATATTTCAATAAAAAAAGTATTCTATTTTTATATCCTCTCCATAAAAAACTAACTTTTGGAAACGTTCTTGTTTGTTGGTAGGTTATTGATGATTAAAAACATTCCTAGTTAATGTTTTCGCATTTTTTTATCAAATTTTATAATTTTATTTTTTTCATGTCTAGATTATAACATATTCAAATTGTATACATTCCATTTGGTATGTGATAAATATGAATTTATTCAAATGTTCATCTATATCATTCTCCTATCTCTTTAAAAATTTAATATGGAAACTTTTAAAACTGAAGATTATTGTTTAAAAAATGTTCTTTGAATTTTAGTTCAACATTATTTCTTAAAAAAAAATATTATCAAATATTTTCAAACTTATTGGCATTACATTTGATAGATAATTTAATATCATTTATGGCCTTAGTTTTTTCTTTAATATTCATTAAATAATTCACATAATTTTTAGAATTTACTGAAACTTATTCATGTTCATCAAATATTTTATTAATATGATCAACTTCAGCTTAAATTTTTTCAATGTTGATTAAGGATTCATTTAGAAAACATCCAAATTTTATAGTAATTCTTTATTTTTAAGTTAAACTATTCAAAAACTCCATCAACTTCCCTTGAAGTTCTATAACTCTTTCTGATTGATCATTAACATAATCCCTATTTTTACACTTCTCCACTGAATGCATCATTGTATCCTCTATATAATAGATAAAATTAGTTTCAATTCATTGTAATTGATATTATTCATCTTCATATTCTTCAATTATAACAAGAATCATCCTCTATGAATTATTAGCACTTTAATTTCTATAATTAAAGGTCATTTTAAATAGAGACTTCTTATTTTTTTAGTGAGAACTCAAACTCACCACTCCATTCATCAAACCACTTTAGACACCTAACAGAAATGTGTTTAACCTTAAAAAAATGAAAGAAAAAAAGTGTTATCTTGTACTTAAATATACCTTATTCACTTTTAAACATCCTCATAATAAGTGATATGAAATCATCACATACATCATCCTTGTTTTCAGCCTTATTAAATTTTCCCTTCTCGATTGCCATAAATGATATTTCATTAAATGATTTTTCAAAGGTATTCTAAGGTTTCACACGTATATCATATAAAACAATCATTATTTATATGTAATTAAGATATAACTTACTAGGATTCATCTCCTTTAGTGTGGAATATTTTTTATTATACATAGTAGGTTATATTCTAATGATTTTATATAAAATATTTTAATCCTTAATCTTCTAAAAAAGTTTAGAAATGGAAACAAAAACTTATGTAACATAATCAATGAAAAAATATATATTTAAATTTGAGGTAATATTCATATTATAAAACATATTATTTAAAACATACAACTTTTACCCATTCACTTTAGTGTCACCATCAAATATATTAGAAATTTCATCCTAAATACCATTGGTCAATTAATTTTCTATCTCCTATAAATATTTTTGATTAGAAAGCTCTCCTGATAAGGAATGATTGTCTTTGTCATCCTCATTCAGAAACAATTATTATGCTTTTATCATTGACCTAATTTAGGGATTGCTTACTCTTATTCAATGTACTGTAACAAAAAATACATCAATCCCAATAGAACGTGGATAACAACTCATAATGTTATTCTATATTTTATAATTTCATTCATAATATAAGGGTACTCCTTTTTCATTTCTAATGTTCTCAATAAAAATTGATTCCTTTAAAAAGGTTTGAGAACAAACAATGACTATGATATTGTAACACCCTAAGATTTTATGAAATATTTTTCAGATATATTTAATTTATTCAATAGCTTTCATCACCTGAAACACTATATTTTAACGAATGGGAAAATAATACTAATATTATTATTAAAAAATAATGGTTGTAATTAGAGATTAAATTTGATAGTATGACAATTAATTATAATGTTTTGAAAATTATCTATGAATAATATAGAATATATATTTATAAATATGAAAAGAATATTTTCTAATATATTTATATGCTTCAAAAATAAATTTTTTCTAAAAAATGATTTTGATTCTTGTTTTAATAAATAATTTTTTTTCCTAATTTAACAATATTTGTGTGAAAAATAAACAACATTTTTGAAATCATCATAAAAAATTATCTATTTGTGAATTTTTTATAATTTTATTGAATGATAATTTTTTAAATGAATAGTAAAAATATAGATTTTTATGGAAAACTGTATTTTCATTTTAAGCATTTATAAAGATTTTTTTTTTAATTTTTTCTAAAAGTAAAATTATTTCAATTATATTAATATTTATCCTATTTATGTCATTATAATCAATTTTATGTTCACATTTTTTATAAAAGACTTTTTTTATTGGTGGAAATATTTTTTTTGGAAAATTATATATTCATCACACTTACGAGATAAATTTTAATTTAAATTGTGGAAATTTTATGAATTAGATATAGAAAAATAGTTTCATATTTATTATAATAATAATTAATATTTTTTAATATGTTCAACTAGATTTTTGGAAAAAATGAATAGTGAAAACAGTAAAAACAATTACCATGGTTGAGGTTAGATGGGTTTACCAAGGGGTTAAACCAATAGATAAATGTTTGGTTTCCAATTTAACTTTTCCAAATATTGTTTTCTAGAAATATTCAAACCTTATAATATCAATAATTCAAATAGATGGTCATTTTGAATCATTTTTCTTGGTAATGACTTCATAATTTTGTATTCTTTTGTGTAATTTCAATGTTGTTTCCATATGGGTCCATTCCCCCCACTCATAAAAGTACACCACATATCCTATCCTATTAACTCTACCAAATACTTTATTTCTAGAAAATATCCTATAATATTCCTTCTTTACTTACTTCTACATGTCTTATATGCCTTTGATTTGTTATGAAACCATCCTAATATAGATTTAGGTATAAACCTACTGTTGATATATAAAGAATATGTATAGTTATTAACCATTAGTTTTTATTTGATTTATTCTTATACCTCCTTATAACTCTATTCAAATATGATGATATAATATCGTTTATATAACATATAATGATAAATTATTATGTTAATGTCATAATATTTATAAATCTCTTATTCCAACAAATGGGAACTAAAATAGTCGATCGTGTATAAGGAGGACTATCACCTCACGAACTGATGTAATTCATTGTCAAACACCATCTATCATGGATGGATATAATTATGGATTTAAATAATATATATGATATTTATGAAAAAATTAAACTTCTTTAATTATAATATCACATTTAAATTCTTACCTTCCAATCCATTGAAAAATTATAACATCGCTCGTGCGTATATGTGGACTACCACCTCTATGAAGTTAAGTGATACATCGTTCATTTCATTTAGACATGGATGATAATAATGATAAATTTAATAAATATAAAAAAAATTATGATGTAATAATTATATTTTAATGGTGAATTGATATTTATCTTTCTTTTTTTTCTATGCATCAAAAAATGAAAACAACATTCATGCATACGTACAGCCTACCGTCTCCATGGAAATTGTAATTCATTTTTATATCTCAAATTTTATAGATGATTTTAATTAATATATATGATATTTATATCATGATTAATATTTTGGATATGATGGAACCATAATAAAAGTAAAAGTAAAAAAACTAATAATCCAATAAAATATGATAGATGAAGCAGTTATTAACCAAAATAGTGATTTCAAAAAATAATTATTAATAAATGGGTGATTAATGGTTGTAATAAAATCATATATCATATAAAACCATACTTTTAATATATAAATCTCACTTATTATTATTTAAATTGTCAATTTATAATGTGGTGATCTACACCAAAATCTTATAGGTATAGTGATTTTGGAAACATGGATACATAATAAACTGATTCATAAGTAAACTAAATAGTCTCCCACATAGTATTTCATAACTAGATCTATTATTAGACAAATCTTACTTAATACTTTTCTATATAAACCAGAGAAATGAATCATAATAAAGGGTGATATATAATTCTCTTTAAGGGTAAACAAGTGAGATAATTGTTATCACATAATCATAATATGATCATAATATAATGAGAACAAGATTTTTACACTGTAAATGCATGCCCTTCATATCATAGATTATAATATTGAGTCATTTAATAAATATTGGAAGTTTATAAGACCTTAATTATTAAGGAATCACAGATCATGGGACATGAGAACATAACATTGGAATAAGATATGAAATTTTTGAATACATATAAGTATAGAAATCCTTATATCAGGGATACCTATAAAAATATTCATCACAGGTTATAATTAATATATCCACCCATGTACCTGATTTGGTCTTGGGATAACCTCATGTGAATCACATTTTGGGTTTGGGATAACCTCTTATGTACTCTTCGAGATCATAGAACAATAATCACTACACAGTGAATTTGAAAGATATATAGGTCTCATCAATCATATAATGAAATTAATATATATTTATTCCACAAGATCATAATTTATCCATAATATAATATCCCATTAAATAAATGGGTTTCATAAACATTTAATCATAGTATAACTCGTGGAAACGAAGTGGATTTCATGAACCTCTTTTCATCAAAAACATATACCATCCAAAGGAATAATAAGGATGGTATCATTCGATCATAACCCATTATGTCTAAATTAACATAAATGGATTTCATATTATATATAAAATGATTTTGGAAGATAACTTAGGCAATTTTTTTAGGAAAGTAATATTTTCATATTGAAATAACATCATTAAAATCTAAAAAAATAAAAAACAATATAAAAATTGTTTTCTTTGAAAAAAACCATGGAAATATTTAAGGTAATACTAAAAACATTGTGTGGTCTTTATATAGGGGAATTTTCATTTAGTATAAGTTAAAATAAAATTCAAATTTTTGGTAAAAATTTAAAAAGTACTATTTTAGAAAATGAAAAGAATATTCCATTTGAAATATTTTTTCAAAAATAAATAATTTTAAAAAATTAATTTAAAAATCATATTATAATATTAAATACCTTCTCTAAAACATTTTTACAAAACATGTATGTAGAAGAAAATTGTTTTTTGATCGAAGAGAGAAATGAATTCATTTTTTCTTAAAAACATTTCTCCGGTTTCTTGAGAATTTAAGGTGAGGAAAATGAAAAGAAAATTTATTTTAAAGAAATAACCATAGGAGAATATAAATTATAATTTTTTTTTGATATTTAGATCGTTATATTTCATCATAGAAAACTTAACCATAAACAATCTCAAAAAACAATGATATTTTAACAAAAAACCCTTACCACTTTGGTAACTTTTGAATCATAAGTCCCATGAAAGAAGTAAAATTTGATGGATATTTAAATCACCATATTTATAAATGGAATAAACATAAATTAAATTCATGGGTAGTATTTAAACCACAAAAAATAAACAATTTATGTATAAGGCACAAATCCCATAGAAAGAAAATTGGGACAAAAATACCTTACATTGAGTTCCGCCTTTTTTGAAAGAATTATAACCTCATTTATAATAAATTTAAATTTATTATAATTATATAAAATATTCACATATATTATAATTATATTATATATATTCTTTATATACATATATTTAGATTCATCTATAATGGTTGATATAGAAAATGAATTACATCATTTTTGAAGAAGGTAGGTCGCATGAACGTATGAATGTTGTCTTCAGTTTTTGATAGATGGAACAAAAGAAAGGTAAATAATAATTATACTTTCCAAAACTATTATTATATCTTATAAATTAAATATATTCATCATACCTATCCTCCCTACAATAAAATTAAAATATAAATTATAAATTAATCACAACGCTTCATAGAGGTGGTAGTCCACAGGTACGCATGAGTGACGTTATCATTTTCCATTAGGAAGGAATGTAAGAATGTAGATATAATATTATCATTAAAAAATAATAATTATATCTTAAATATTATATATTGACTTCAAACCCACCAAAATAACCATCCATTAAATATGGTGATGAAAAATTAATTGTATCTCTATATGGAGACGGAATGTTATACGTATGCAAGATTTATACTTTCACGATTAATCTGATGGAAAGAGGGTGGGTAATGGTAGTTTCATAATCATAATAACATCAAAATAATTTTATAATAAAAAATAAATTATTTTATGAGAAATACCATAGATTTATAATAAGTATAAGAAAAAATAAATTGAAAGATGTTGGTTAAGACAACTACCACTCTTTTGAGAGACCAACATTACATCCTTTATTAAGGAACTTATGGTTGGTATGTTGGGGATATAATAACTTCCAAAAAATGTATAAGAATTTTGATAAGAAACTATTCATGGTATGTATGATATATATGGATCAAAGTGAAGTGAAGAATTGAAAGAAGGGGTGTCCTTTTATAAATGAGGAAGAGGACATGCATGGAATTTATTAAAATATTAAATTATAATAAAGTAATTCACAATAAAAATGGTTAAAATAGACTCTAAATAGATATTGGATTAATTTTTAGGCCATAAATTATCTCATTTATCGTATTTTTATAATTTAGGATTATATATGTAATTTAATAAAATTTTATTTTGATTAAATATATTTAATGTTCATTTTGACACTATTCATTTAATTTGACTTAAAATACATAAATAAAATGCTTGAATTGAAATACAATTATTAAAATTAATAATAATATTTTATATTAGTCTAAAAAATTCATATAACACATTATTTCACCGAAATAATAATACTTTTAATATTTTTAAATTCATTTATGATATTTATTTATTAATTGATCAAATACTTTATCGGTGTTTCATAAGCATCAATGTTCATAATAAAATGCTTAAATATTATACAAACAATTATGTAATGAAAAAAATTTCATTAATATAAAAATTAAAATCAATATTCATTCATAAATATTTTTTTCTATGTTAATACATAGAATATATTTAAAATTAAGAGAGTTTCACTTTGTAACTTTCTTTGTTTTAAATATTATAAATGTATTTTTTATGTAAATTTGACCAGTAAAAAATCCTAAGGAGATAAGAGTGTAATTAAATTCATCCAATAAGAATAAAGATGAAAAATTATGTCCTTATCACTTAGTTTTAACCAATAAAACTTGATTTACCTTTTACAGAGGTGATAACTTTTGCCACATTTATTATTCATATTGACCAAAAATAAAAGGAACCTATTTACCAAATTTTATAACCTTCATTTTTAGTATTTAACTAATTTTACCAAATTAAATTTCTATAATTGGTAGAAATTAATTTTAAAATAATCACGTAACACCTGATGAAAGCTATTTCTTATAAAAAATACATTATAAAGTATAAAACATAGTTTATTCTTTACCCATACTGAGAAAAAATACTAAATGGATGTTACAATTTGTGATTTAACATATAATATATAAATTTATTTAAAATCTTTCACAATTAGTTATTAATTTAATTTATCAATATAAAAATAAATTATTTATATAAAAACCATTTTATAGAAAAACATCTCCATTATATTGAAATGATTTTTATTTTCATTTATAATTAATTGATAACCAATTAATTATTTTTGTAAATTTCTAAGAAAAAAATTAATAATTTAGATACTAATTTTCATAATCATAAATATACTTCCTAGGTGAAACATATAATAATAATAATAATCTAATAGTAAATTGTTGTTTTTTACTTGTTATTGTTTGTTAGGCAAGGTGTTGAAGAAATAATTTTTAAAAAAAATATATTTCATAAAATCTCATGGTGTTACATTCTTCCCCCTTAAATTAATTTCACCATAAAAATTCATCACTTCAACAAAATTAAATGAGGTTATAGTTGCTTCATTATATCCTTAGGTTCCCATGTAGCTTCCTCAAATTGGTGGTTTCACCCAAAAAATCTGACCAGGTGAGTGGTCTTATTTCATATAAATCTCTATCTATGATCCATAATCACAAAAGAGTTAATTTCATAAGAGATACCTTTTTCTTGTGGTATGACCTCTATGTTTATTCCTTATTAAGGATCATTTATATACTTCCTTAGGATAGATATGTGGAACACATAATGAACATGAGTGCGATCAAGGGGGAGCATCAATTGATAAGCTATAATCCCAACACAATCATGAATTTCAAAGGGATAAATATAACTAGGGAACAACTTACACTTATTTATAAATCTCATCACCCTATTCTAAGGAAATATTTATATGAACACATTTTCACCAACATCAAACCCCAAATCTTTTAGATGATTGTCCGCAACTTTTTTAGTGAATCTAAGATACCATTTTATACTTCTAAATTTATCTAAATTTATCTTATGTTTCATTATCTAGTTCGGTTACTAATATCTTTACTTCTCCAACTTCATTCGAGCACATTGAATTTATGCACTTTCTACTATATAGGTTTTCATAAGAATCCATCTTAATATTGGCGTTAAAGATTTTTTTGTCTAAGAATTATACTAAAGGAAGATATCGATCCCAACCTACTTTGAATTATATATAGAAATTTCTCAACATGTAATATAGAGTTTGAATAGTTATCTCAAATAAACTATTTTTAGGAGGGTGATATGCCATACTAAAATTCAATAATATATCCAAAGCCTACTAAAGACTTCACTATAACATCAAGGAAAACTTCAAATCCCGGTAAAATTAAATAGAATTTGGTACTCCATGTAAACATACCCCTTACAAAATATATATCCTATAATGTTAATCCAAAGAGAAATATTCTCCAATGGTAATGAAGTGTGCATAATTTTCAAATTAATTGACTATAACCCATAAGACAATATTCCCTTTAGTCATTTTATGGATTCAAATGATAAAATTATTGGTGACATTTTCCCATTTCCACTCTGATATGGGTAACAGTTGTATCATCCACTTAGACTTTTTTCTATCAAATTTAACTTGTTTTCATATGAAACAATGAGATACAATCTCTAAAATACCTACATTCATTCAATCACACCATAATTATTCTACTAAATTTTTATACATCATTATACTTACTGAATGAGTTGTGAATAACAAACTATGAGATTCATCCAATATCTCCTTAAAATTGGTATGGAGGGGGAAAAATCGTTCTTAAAACATATCACTCCATTAAAATCAAGGTTTAACTCAAGAATATTTCTCACCTTTTTATACAACTCTATATCTTGCTTCTGTGACTCTTTATTCATTACATGGATAGATGATTGAACACTCATTCATGTCAGATAATATTTATCCTCTTACTTTAATAATTATTGCTCCATACTGTGTAAATTTAACAATATTGCATATTTTCTAATCCTCATCATAGATAATATTTCATGATATTTCTGACTCACATTATCGTCCACCTTGTTTTTCCCAAGGTATTAATGAATTGAGAATTCATAATATTTAATCATCTCCAACCGTCTTCTCTAACATATAATCTTCTATTTTTGATTAAATATTTACATTAATTTTTTTATTAGTATATATATCACACTATTATACATAAATATAATTCCTCTATATCATTAACTATAACATTAATGCAACAAACTCCAAATCCTGAGTTGGGTAATTTTGTTCACGAACCTTCAATTTTTAGGAGGCATAAGCTATAACAATATAATTTTTCATGAGGAAACATCCCAATCCATTTTATATGAATCAATATATAGGGTAATGTAAGAACATGTGTGGTGACTAAATTTATTATTAGTTCCAAGAAAAGTTCTTTGAAATCATCTATAGAAACTAACTTGGCTCCCTTCTGAGTTAACTTGGTGAGTGGAATGGAAAACTGTGAAACATTATCCACATGTCATTGATAATATCCAACCAAACCAAGAAAACTATGGATCTTAGTAACTGTGGTTGGTCTGGGCCAATGTTAAATAGATTTTATCTTTGATGGATCCATAAATATACCATCTCTTGAGATTATAAGACCCAAAAATAAAACATTATGTAACCAAAATACAAACTTTGTAAATTTTTCATAAAAATGCCCCTTTCGTATGTTCTATAATGAAATACACACATGATTATAATGTACTAACTTTATATTTAAATATATAATAATATATTCTATAAATACTAGAAAAATTGATTAAGGTAGTCTATAAAGACTATTTTCATTAAATCTATGAATATAGAGGGGGATTAGTAAGACCAAAAGGCAACACTATACATTCATATCATCCATACCTTATTCAGAATAATTTTTTTATATCATCTTTCATGACCCTCATTTGATGATAACCATAATGAATTTAAATCATGGAAAATTATCATTCTCCATCTAGTTGATCAAAAAAGTCACCAATACGAGGCAAATGATTCTTTTTCTTGAGAATGATATTTTTATGTTCTCAATAATAAATATAGATTCGCATTGATTGGTCTTTCTATTTAATAAAAGGAAGTGGTACACCCCAATGTGACACACTTGGATGAATTAATCCATTGTTACAATAATCTTGGAGTTTCTTTTTAAATTCTTACAACTCAATTGGGGCCATTTAATAAAGATTCATTTAAATATGAGTATAAGAAATCATGAGTTATATTGATATATCAACATCAAGATTTAGTGGAAAACTAGAAAACTATTCCATAAATAGATAAAAAACCCCATGCATAATTGGAATATATTAAATGTTGATTTCATCCCCAACCATCTGAGATAAATTCCCCTCTTGAATAATAGTCATGGCCCATAAAATGGTTGTGATTTACATGGGATTATTATATTTATCATTACACAAATAGAAGATCATAGGTGGGTTCATAATATCAACACTAAAGTCCGTTCCTTGAAAATTGATGTGGGATGTATGTAATTAAATCTAATACATACCCAAAATATCATTGAACTAAACTAGAGGGAGGATAGTGAGATTTTACGAAGCACATTCCCTTAAACTTCAACCATTTGAGAATCATTAACTTGATCTCAAAACATTATACCATTTGGGGGTTTCACTACTAATTCAATAAATAATCTTTAAGGTGGTACTATAATACAATTAGATAATTCCTAAAAAATAAAAGAGTGGTCGGATCCATAATCAAATAATACATTCATAGTTCTAGAGTGGACGATAAGTGTACCTTTCCACACATCATCACAACAACCTACATAAAAAATATTGATCACACGAGATTTCTATTTCTCACTAGGATTATGAAGTTTTGGATAATGATCATTATCATAAACCTTTAGATTTTGTACGTATTTAACATCACTTTCATACACCATGATTTTGAAATACTGGATTGTGGGTGGTTCATTATATGGTTATTAACCTTTATTCGGATAATTATATAACTTCTTCTCATCACTTTAGCATTTTGTCAATTGATATACTTTTTCCACATATATACCATTTATTAGATCCCTTAATACAATTTCCTTCATGTTTAATTCACACTTTAATCATAAAGGAAGTCTCATATTCTTATCTTCATGGATTTTATAATTTCTTTTGAATTATAATTTTCTTTTCATATCAAAACCATGATATTGATGGGTACATCCAATATCCATTTCCAACTTTATATCACATCGAATGATTTATTAATATCTACTAATGTACCTTATGATTAAAACCCTTTGTAAACCTGATTTTAATCCATTGAAGAATTGATCAACCTTACTCTTAGGTTGGATGATAATTATAGAAGCATACCTCCCATGTCTTGTTAAATTTTACTTATAGGTGCTAAAAAATTCATCCTCATTCTTGTTGAACACAAGGAATTATTTCTCCATTTTTTGAAATAAAATTCGGAACAAATTTTTTGAGAAATAATCTCTTAAAGTCATCCCACTATATGAATTCAATATCATCTTTTTCTTTATTGTTCTTGATATGTTTCCACCATTAATCAACATCGACTTCAAAACTGTAAATATCCAAAATAAATTTTTCATGTTTTGAACACTGAAAAACATAAAATATATTTTTGATGTTAGAGATCTATTTATTAGAAATTACTGTATTAATAGACCTACTAAAATAATATGTAAATTTCCACACTTCAAACACAACGAAACATCATTCCCTCCCCTGATCATTTGAAATATCAACATGATTCATAACTTGAGAAAGTTTTGTGAGCATAGAAACAATATTTTTCATTATAACTCTCACGAAATGTAGTTTCTCAAGAATAAAACCAGTTAATTATCTATTGTATTCATCCATAACATGATTTCCTAAGCTTTTATACATTGAATAAAACCAAAAAGTATAGTGTGAGAAATATTATTCTTAGATGGAAACCCCGTATTCCTAAAAAAACACTTACAAGATGTCTAAATCATGAAACCTTATTTTAAATAGGTGAAACCTTATATTTAACCTAGGAAGTTCATTATCATTAATAAAGCATTAAAATATTATCCTATACTTATAATTATCTGTATGTTTTTCCTAATGATTCTAGATCTTAATTTATAATGGTTTGATACACCCTATTTTAAAACCAAATATAGTGAGTTTTACCTTTTATATATAAATATTAAATCTTAATATATGAGTATTCATTACATAAAATGATGATCCATTCTAGAATAAAATAGGTATATTGTATTTAGAACATGGATATATTGAAAACTAATTCATAAGTTAACTACATTATCTCTCACTTAGTTCTTCAAAAATATAACTCTTTTTAGACATATCAATCATAATATCATTATTCATAACCTATGAAAATGTAACATAATTAGGGTGAGATCTGATGCTTATTAAAGGTAAATTAGAGATATATTAATGATCACCAATGAATAATAAGAGAATTAGTATATGATAAAATGATTTTAATATTTTAAATTTATTCTCTTTATATCATAGATCTTATTCCTGAGTCATGAAATAAAAATTGACAGTTTATAAGAAAAGAACCATAATGGAAGAAAAAAACATGATCCAAGAGAATATAAAATTGGAATAAGACATGGAATTGTGAAATAAATCTAGATAGAGAAAATATTATCTCAAGGATAACCACCAATACATTCATAATATGTTCGGCTTGGGTTGAACACCATTATTTCTACATTAGACTTGGGATAACCTCCTATGTACCAACTTTTGGGCATGGGATAACCTCATGCGTACCCTTTCAGTTCATAGATAATTAATAATTATCCAATTCACTAGAAGGAGATATCGGTCCCACCCATCACATAAGAAAATATAGTAGTGTAATAAAATATTATAGACAAATTACAATGTTAAATGATGGGGATAAAATCTAAGACAATGGACATGACATTTCGTATAAGAATGTTTCAAAATAATAATCCATATTTAATGCTTATCATATCAACAAAGACAATATATATATGTTAAATCTGATTGAATTGAATGATGAGGATAACACATTTCTTCTAAACACCACGCTTGATCATGAAATTAAAGACACTGTTTTTAGTTTGAACCCAAATAGTGCACCGGTACCTGTTGGTTTCAAAAATGGTTTCATTCCACATTACAGGGATGTTATTTGTTTTGATGTGTGCAAGATTTTCAAATATTTCTTTTCCAATGGAATTATTCCACATTCTATTAATGCCCAATTTCATTCCTTGATTCCTAAAGTGGAAAGTGAATCTAAAATTCATTTATTTAGACCTATTTCTCTCATTAACACTCTCTATAAAATCATCAGAAATATAATTTCTAATATACATACAACAATCATGGTAAAATTTGTCTCTTTGAACAAATATGGGTTTATTAAGGGAATATCTATTCTTGAATTCATTTTCCATTCCTATGAATGCACCAATACATTGAACAAAGCCAACATATTAGGAAATACTGATATTAAACATGTCATTAATAAATCTTTTGATACCATGGATTGGATCTTTATCTTCAAGGTTCTTTAAGGTTTTGGATTTGGTGACTCATTTATCACTACAATCAAAATATTGGTCATTTCAGCCTCTATTTCCATTCTTCTCAATGGTTCACCCAAGGGATATTTAAAATGCACTAATGGTGTAAGGCAAGGTTATCCCCTCTCTCCCATTATCTTCTCAATTGTGGAAGACTATCTTAGTCGCATGCTCACCCACCTTGTGGATTAGAGTAATCTCAAGACCAATCATGTATTTAGAAATTCGAATGTGCTCACCCACCAATTATATGATGATGACATCATAATTTTCTTAAAAGGTGATAAAATAAACATTACAAACCTCAAAAATTCTCTCTCTCGCTGTGAAGATGTGTTTGGTCAGACTATTAGTTGGAACAGATCTTGTATACTCTTTGGTAAAAACATTCCATCCAACTAGAAATGTAACATTATCAATGATTTACATCTGAAAGTGGGTTCTTTTAGTTTTACTTATCTTCATGTTCCCATTATTTAGGGCAGACCCAAAGCCTGCTACTTTGCAACCATAGTTGACCAAGTGATCAACCAACTCTCGTCTTGGAAAGGAAAATATCTCACCATGGCGAGCAGAATTTTCCTAGATAAAAATTATATTGTTTCTAATATGGTTTACTCAATTATGGTCTATATATTTCATGTTGGTCTTATAAAAAAGATTAATATCTCAATTAAAAAATTTATCTGGACTGGTAGCCCTCTAGAAAAGAAAACTTATCACTATCACCTGGTCTACTTATTGAAATCCCTTAAAATGTGGTATTAGCATAAATAATATTAAGTAATTTAATGAGGCCCTATAATCCAAGCTCTCTTAAAACATTCTTTATAAAAATTCTGATTCTATTGACTATCTTAGAAAAATAATTCTTGAAAAACATAAGTCTGGGAACTTGAATTTATTCAACAATTCCATCTTGATTTATATTAAACTGTCTTTTTCCAGTATTATGAATAATTATAGATAGATGGTTTCTAGGATCTCATCAATGAATTTCTGGTTAGATAACTGGATTGTAACACCCCAAATTTCTGTGACCCCAACTGATCAAACCCCTGAAAATACCAACTACTCAATTAAAGATATGTTTAACTATTAACATGATCATATTCCTAAAATTATTATTTATACCATTTTCAATTATCCATTCTCAAATACGGATGAATTACTAAATTAGGAGGCTTCCCAAAATGGTATTATTAACTCAAACAACTTCTATAATCACTTTTTTTGTAATTAGGATAACAATTTTTCTTGGTTAAACACGTTAACAGACCCTAGATTAATCCATCAAGATTCAATCTTATTCTCCATCTTTTTCACAACACAGTCCCCTTAGATAGTTTCTTTTATTTGTTTGGAATCAAACTCTTCTCTAAATGTAGATTTTGTGACCATCATAGAGAAGATACTAACCATCTTCTTTTTTCAGGCATAAATACTTCTAATATTTCGAACAATATTTTTGACATATTTGATTGCAGATAGTTGATTCTGGATTCTGTAAAATCTCAACTAATGAAATGCGTAGAAATGGAATGTTCGCAACCAATTAAAAATATTTCCATTATTATTGTCACTGAGCTCCACCATATGATTCAGTATGATAGAAATTCTTTTATTCACAACAATTACTCGTTTAATCAAAATTTAGGTTAGGTTTGGATCCTTATTTCCATACGTGTGGTCTCCTCGATGAAAAAGGGACATTGAAACAACACTATCCATGACATTGGAATCCTTCAATGTCTTCGGATATATGTAAATTTATTCCAACCTCATCACACCATGAATGTTTTCTAGAGTGATACTTTTCCATGATAGATTAAAATAAATGTGGATGGTGCCTCCAAATGTAATCCAGGCTCTGTGGGTTATGGCTCCCCCTTCAAAAATCACAACGCTAATATTATTGGATTCTTTCTTCATAGATACAGCATTGAATCCTCTCTGTAGGCCAAAATGATGAGTTTGATTCATGCCATTTTATTTTCCAAGATCTTTGGTTGGGATAATCTCAATATTGAAAGTGAATCAACCACAATTGTGAAAGAAATTTGGATGTGTGATACTTATCTTTCTAGGCCAATTACTGACCATTGGATGGATTGCACCCACTCTCTCCTCAACATCAACTACATCATCAAACATGTTTATCGTGAAGCAAACATGGTTTCAGACAGCCTATCCAGCAAGGGATTATATCAAGACATTACCTGGCTCGATGATATCCACATTTATCTTATCCCTTTTTATAATAAATATTGTAACAGGATTCCATATTTTAGACACCTTAATAATATTTTTTCTTTGGTATTTTTAGCCAATGCACCATATTCAATAAAAAATTTACCATATAAAGAAATAATAAAGATGTTATAATTTGATCATATCCCGATTAAGTCTTAATTAAAATCAAAGGAATTCATCTTAGATGGAAAATGATTTTGAAAGATCACTAGGATTATTTCTTGAGGAAAATAAAATTTTCATTTTGAGATCACTTCATTAAAATCAAAAAATTTATGAAATATTATGCAAACATTTTCTTTGAAAATAAATCTAAAATTTTCTAAAGTATCCTTCAAATATTTGAGTGTATATAAAGGCGGTAAATTCTTTTTCATGCCATATAAGTTAAGAGAAATCATTCCTTTCACATTTTTGGTTAAATGTCAAAAAGTACCTCATTTTGAAAATGACAAGAGGATTACTTTTGAACCATTTTGTGAAAATAAGAACACAGGAAAAAGTTTCTTTAAAAATACATAGTATAATACTAAAACCATTATTTAAATAATTTTTACAAAACATTGATATAAAATAAAAAAAAATTGACCGAAGTGAGAAATAAAGACAATTTTTTAAATAAAATATTTTCGATATCTTGAGAACTTAAGTTGTGGAAATTTAAAGGAAAAAATGTTTTTTAATTTAAAAAAATAGATTTTAATAAAATTATTATGTTTATTGAGGGTAATATAATAATATTTCATCATCATAAACTTAATCATAAATAATCTCAATAAACAATGGGATTGTAACATGAAACCCTTACCACTTTGGTAAATTTTAAATCAAAAGTACCAGAAAAGAAATAGCCTAATATGTATATATAAATTATAATAATTATCATAGAAATAATCATAAAATACATACATGGTTAGTATATAAATACCAAAAATGAAACAAGTGATGTATAAGGAATGTGTCCTATAGAAATAATGGTGTGAAAAAAATATATTACCTTGAGTTTCACAATCTTTGAAAGAATTATAACCTCCTATATAGTAACTTATAATTTATTATAATTTTTACCATAATAACATAAATCTAAAAATTACATATTCATTATATACATATATGTAGATTCATTGATAATGGTAATCATTAAAAATAAATTATATTATTCGTAGAGACGGAAGGTCGTACGTACACATGAAAGTTGTTCTTATTTTTTAATAGATGAATCAAATTAGAGGTAAATAATAATTCAAATTTTTAGACTAATTATTATATCATGTAAATAATATATATTAATCATATCCATACTCTATACTATCTCAAAAAATTAAATGAAAAAATAATCACATCGCTTGGTGGAGTTTGTAATCCACATGTACACATGGGCGACATTGTCATTTTCCTTCTTTTTGGAAGGAAAAAAAGAAGATATGATATTAAACTTAAAGATGCATGATTATTTCATAAATATAATATATAAAAATTAAACCCATTAAAATAACCATCCAATAAACATGGGAATAGAAAATTAATTATACCACTATGTTCAGATATTATTTCATAAGTACGCATGAGTGATACAATAACTTACCATTTGATTGAAAGATAGAGTATACTAGTAGTATCGTGATCATAATAAATTTTAATTATATTTGGGATACTAAATATTTTATTTTATAATAAATAACAGAGAATTATAAGAAGAAGAAGAGTTGAATTGAATTGAAAGAGGTCAGGTAAGACAACTACCTCTCTTTTAGGATACCTCAATTAAATCCTTTCAAAAAGAACTTAGGGTTGGTCTTTTATGGAGATAATCATCTCCAAAACATAGATACTGAAGTTTTTTATTAGAAAATAATTCTCAATTTAAATATTTTAAAATTTCTTATAAACTGACATGGGATAACATGTTCGACCATATATTATTCCCTTCAACCTATTTTAATATTTTTATTATTTTTAAGTAATTTATTAAAATATTATTTTTATAAAATAGCATTAATATCATTCTTTACATTATTAATTTAATTTGACTTCAATGTCATAAATAAAAAATTTAAATTCAAATAAAATTCTTTATCATAACACTAATATGTCATATTCATATAAATAATTCACCATTCACATTAAATAACAAAAACTATATAGATTTTAATATTTTTAAAATCATTTATTATATTTTTTATGAATTGTAGAAATATTTCATTATTGCTTTATAAGTATTTAAGTGGATTATATAATTTCTAAAAATTATCGATAAATTTTTATAATGAAAAAAAATAATAAATATCAAAACTACTGTAAATATTCTTCCATAAATAGTTTTTCTCTTATTCTAATACATAAATTTTAATTAAAACTATATAAGTGATACTTTGTAACATTCTTTGTTTTAAATATTATAAATATCATTTTCATGGAAAACTCTCCATTAAAAAAATTAATTTTTAGAATAACTTTATAACAGTAGAATTTAATTGATAAAATAATAATAAATATGAAAAAATATGGCCTCATCACATAGTTTTAACCTAGATTAACCTGATTTACCCTTTACCGTGGAGATACATTTTTCCACATTTACTATTCATCTTGACCAAAAATAAAAAGGTCATATTTACCAAATTTTATCATTATAAATATATGTATGTCACTAATTATATAAAATTTAATTTCCATAAGTATATGAAATTAACTTTAAAATAATCACGCAATACGCAATATAACCCAGTTTTTTGAAAAAATAGATTTTTAAGAATAAAACATGGTTTATTCTTATACCATTTCTAGAATAAAATATTAAATGAATGTTAAATTTATTATTAAATATATAATATATAAATTTTATTAAAATAATTCACTAATAGTTTTTAATTTATTTTATTAAGATAAAAATACATCGTGAGAACAAAAAACAATTTTTTGTAAAAACAACTCCTTTATTTTCAAATGATTTATATTTTCATTTATAATTAATATATTATCAATTAATTAAGTATATGTGTAAGACATATATTTTCATAATTTTTTTATACATATTAATACATTCTAGTCCATCTTCTAGGAGATAACATATAATAATAATATTATAATTATATATCATTGTTTCTTTAAGCTTGTTGTCACATGTAATGTAAGCTATAAAAGAAATAAAATTATTTGAAAAAAAAATTAAAAAAAATATAGGGGTGTAACATATATGGTATGATATATATTATTATTGTAATTTAATATACGTATACTAATCCTAAATTTATTATATAGGAGGACTGAATGTGTTCTATGAAAGTTGAGACTTAAGGAAATGGATTTTCATCTCACTTTTATTTCGGTGAGACACATGAATTATACACAAAATTTTTCTTTAGTGTTGTGTATATACTAACCATGAATTTATTTTATGATTCTTCTCATAAAGATTATATTATATACATATTCATCTATGTTTATTTATTTTATGGGTATTACGATTCAAAATTTACCAAAGTGGTATAGGTTTTATTATGCATTCTCATTGTTTATCGGGGTTTATTATGATTATGTTTCCAATGATGAAATATTATATAATCAATTATATTATCCTATAGTTATTTCTAGATATTAAAAGTCTTCATTTTATTTTTTTCATTTTGTACTCATGGGTTTAAAATAATTTTTTAAAAGAAAACCAACTATATTTCTCTCTTTAGTCAAAAATAATTTCTCATCATTTTCCATGTTTTCTAAAAAATGTTTTCAATAACGTTCTAATATTAATATATAATTTTTTTAATTTCATTTTTATAGATTATTTAATTTTAAAAAATTTAAAATTAATATTCTTTTAATTTTTTGAATGAGATTCTTTTGATTTTTTTCTAGAAATTTGAATAGAATTTTTTTTTTCACAAGTACGGTGTGAACAGTATTTCATACCATCATGAACACTCAATGATTTAAATATTACCTTATAAATTTCCAAGGTTGTTTTTAAATAAAATGTTTTCTCTAAGTTTTTATAAATTTTTATATTTTAAATAATTTACTTCAAAATGTAAAGTATACTTTCCTTAAGAATGTTTTAATGATTTATTTTATGGAATTTATATTCATAAATGACATCATCATTTGTTGTTTCTTTTGTTTTATAAGGGGTATTATCCAATGATACCATCATTATTCTTTTTAAAGATATTTTATTATTATGATGGTTGGATTTTTATGAATCTAATTTATTTTGAAGGGTTATACTATGATGAATTAATGAAATATTTAAAAAATGTTTTTTATTTAGATTGGATATGATATGATGATATGAAGAATTTTCTATGATATTGTGTCACAAAAATGTATAGTTTTCATTATTTTATAGGTAGCTCTATTATAAACCAAGTAAAGTGGTTACATTATGACCAAGGATAGTGGTTATGTTAGAATTGATGGTGGTGGTTACTTTATAACCAAAGACATGTGGTTACCTAATAAATCAGAATTGGTGGGATTAGAACTATATATCCCCCAATTAATTGGGTAAATATAGAAATCTCATGAGAAAAATACAAAGAAAATGATGATTAAACCTTGTTTAGTAATTTTATTTTTCATCCATGATAGTCTTGTGAGTGAACCATGAAAACTACAATGGTTTGGGGACAGAACCAATCCATAATAATAGTTTTCGAAATGAACCTTGACTAATGAGGTTGAAATTTTCTATATTTATGTGTATGTGAAAATATATGACTTATGAAAATGTTATACTCTCATAGCCTATATTCTTTGATTATTTTCTGATTCATGTCTTATTAAATACCATGATTTTTAATGTATCAATAGTTTATGATCTATGATATAAAGGGTATGGTTTCAAAATGTAATTATCAGGTTATCATGACCTTATTCTCATGTTATGCTTATATTGCCATTGATATCTACATTTTTTTACCCTTATTCAGCATTAGATATCTCCCTTTATTATATTTAATTTCCCTAGGATATGAATAAAGGTATTAAATATTATATTTCCAATTTGGGTACTAGATATGAAGAACATAGCCAGAAATGGTGTAGTTCACTTATGAATGAGTTGTTTATGTATCCATGTTTTGAAATGAACTAGACCTATATGATTTTGACATGGATATTTATGTTATGTAATGAATAATAATCAATTAATATGGAATATATATCTATAATAAGTATGTTTCCCTATAGTTGGTATCTGAGAATGTTTTAGTTATCCTTTTGGAAACTAGGATGAGAAAATTTTAGTGAGAACCCAAAGGATTATTCTATTTATAAAAAAATATCATGGAATTGTGGTGAAGGATAGAGCTAGTGGTTTCTAAATAATTACACTACTCAATATATACTATAAGTGGATTTGTATTGATTATAATTATACATGGGGGTAATAAATTTAAAAAATGCACATTGTAATTTGAGTCAATCCTCTCCTCATGCATAAAAATGGTCCTTACTGTACCCATGGTCTGACACTATTGGGGGATATGTTTTTTAAATTCACAAACACATTACAAAGCATCAATAAGAATTTTAATAAATTATGACCACAAATGAACTAGGTTAAAAATAAGGTTTCATAGATTAAAAATAATGTTTCATGATTTATACAACTTATAAATTATTTTTTATGATTATGTGGTTTCCTACTATGATTATTATTACACAAACTAGGATTTTGGGTTTTATTAAATTCTTGGAACTCAATGGAATCACCATAATGTTGGATATGATGAGAAATGAAATTATTTTCCTCTTAGGAGAATAAAGGTTATGGGAAATAGAATTGAAAATATCATTATTTTTCTCACACAACTTTCTAAAGATATAAATCATGTTTAAACTAAAAATGATAAAATAAGGGAACAAAATTATTTGGATTCCTTTTTGAGGAAACATCCACCTTATTTTAGTGATTCCAATAATTCACTAGTCATATAAAAATGGATCAAATCAAATGAAAATATTTTTATATTATCTAGTGTTTGTAGTAGGAAAAAGTCATTTTGGTTGTATGTCATTATGAAGTTGAATCGGATCAATGGTGGACACTCATCAAGAATGTGAATAAAACTAGAGAATTTGAATACATCAAGTGGGATGATATTAAAAGATTATTTTTCAATTAGTATTTTCCTGGTATTATTTATATGAAAATGGAAAGGGAATTCCTTGAGCTAAAACAAAAGGAGGAAGCATTTGTTGGCACCTATGAGGAATATATTAAAATATTTGTGTGGTATAATTACGGTATTATCATTCAACCTAAAAGTAAGGTTGATCATTTCTTAATTGACTTAAAATAATTACTCTGAATTGTCTTATCTATAAGGGAAATTAGTGGTTATCAAGAAAAAATATTTTCTGATATCATGGTGGAAATGGTTATTATAGTTACACATACATATCATAGTTTTGATAAGAAAATAAAGATATAATTCAAGGAAAATATAAAACCCATAGAGAGGATAAGATGAGATATTATTTATGCTCATAGTGTGCAAAGAAACATGGAGGAAATTGTCAAAAGGAACTGGTTAATGTTATAAGTTTGTAAAGGAAGGTCATCATGAAATTGAATGTACAACGATGTGAATAAGCTATCTAACTGTGAGAATTGAGAGAATGATCCAAAAAATGAACCCCTCACACTCTAGTGTTTCGAGTGTATGGAGTATGGGAATTGTTCTAACTAGTTCTCAAATTTAATGGTTAACTATGATGATCAAAATTAATAAACTCTTAATCCAAGAGATAAAGGGGAATATCATGTGATCACTATATATGATGATGGGTATGATAACAACATGGTAAACGGTATATTTACCATCCACTATAAAATTGTTATTGTATATTTTTTTATTCAAGATATACCCACTCTTTTATTTGTGGATAAGTTTCTAAGAGTATCAAAATTTTACCCAATTTATTAGATATAGAATTAGTTTTGAAAAACATTAATGGTACGATGATTGCATCTCAAGTCTATAATTCTTCTCTACTTGATGTTTGTAGGAATTTTCTTCATAAAAATATTATTATTCTCACTTTGGTTGAATTTATGTTATCTTAGGCATTGATTTCACTTATATATATAAACCCCACATTAATTACTACATAATATAATTCATGATTTAAATTTCAAGCGAGCCTATGTCAATATATCACTATGATGATAAATATGAACTTCCTAGGGAATCACATCCTTTATATTGGTCCTTATTCCCATTAAAAAGGGGTGTTTATCTCATATGTTTGGGTAAAACTCAGCATCATTGATACACCTATTGTAAGGGTGTTTGTTTATGTATTTAAAGAATAGTTTTCTAGTCCTACACTATATCATAAAGTTTAGTTTTCAATAGAACCCATACATAGTTCTACACCTATTTCAAACAATCCCTATAGAATAGCCCTGCTTTAGTTTTCATAATAAAATAAGAAACTTATGGAGAACCTTGATAAGAGATGAATTCATCTTATTGTGTCACCTTGGGGTTAATCATCTCTTTTTATAATAATAAAGATGAATTTACATAACTTATTATTTATTATCAAGAACTGAAAAACATAACAATAAAGAAAAGGTATAATATATCCTATATTGATGAATTTTTTGAACAATTACATTTAGCTTAATACTTTTCCAATATTGAAATTGGTTCTAGATATCATCAATTGAGATTTATGAAGGAACATATACCCAATACAGCATTTTATACATGGTATAGACACTATGAATATATAATGATTAAATTTCACCTTACTAACTCCCATCCTTTCATCATAGATTTAATGAATAGTTTGTTTATATATTTCCGTGACCATTTTTTTAATAATTATAGATGGTATTCCAATATATTAAAATTGAAAGTAAGATCATTAATATCACTTGAGGATTGTACTGAAAACCATTAGGATGGAGAGGTAGTATGAAATTTTTCAAAGTGTTAATTTTGGAAAAAGAAATTCGTTTTTATGTCATATAATCTAAATATAGGGAATATCTAGGGATAAATAAAAGTCTAATGTTATTTAATGTTTTCCTAGACCAACCACTTTGATAGAGATCCAAATTTTACTTATTTTGGAATGATATTATCCATTCTTATAAAGAATTTTTCATGAATATTTAATCCACCAACCAAGTTAACTTAGAAGGGAACAAAATTATGGTCAACATATGAACATGAGAAACATTTTAGGGAATTTAATATAATGTTAGACATTGAACATTTGATTACATTACCCCATAGTGGAAAAAGGTTTTGTAATCTATAGTGATGTATCAAAGATATGATTAGGATGATTCTCAAACAATATGATATGGTGATAGCATATGGCACATGAAAATTTAAGGTTCATGAAAAAAAATTACCAACTCATGATTTGGAGTTATATTTAGTAAATTTTTCATTAATGATATGAAGGGGTTAACATTATGGGAAAATGAGTGATATGTATACAGAACATAAGAGTTTAAAATATATTTTCACATATAAAAAGATTAATATGATCTAGATAATATAGTTATAATTGATTATAGATTATGACTACTCAATACATTATCACCTGAGGAATGTGAACAAGGTGGAAGATGCTTTCAGTAAAAAAGGATAATTCTACCATTTCTATGACGAGGATATCAAAATAGACAATATTATGGATTTTCATAGTATAGATCTATAAATATTGAAGAAAATGGATAAATATTGTCTTTCTCAAATAATTTTTTAACTATATATTCAAGTGAATATTAAAGATGTATAGAATAAATATGTAGAGCTACATAAGAAGGTGAGAATTGTTCCTTTGTTTAACCTTGATTATGAGGGAATGACATATTTTAGGAACCATGCATGTGTTCCATCCAAAACTTATTTGAAAAAGAAACAATTAGAGGAGGCTCATAGTTCTTCATTCTATATTCACCCCGAATGTAAAAAGATATACAGGGATTCAAAATAGTGATTCTATTTTGATAGTATGAATATATATCTTACAAAAATTTTACCTTGATGCATGTTATGTCAGAAAGTTAGGACTGAGAGAAAAATATCTAATGGATTATTACAACTATAACCCATACTAAAAGGGAAATGTCAAAACATCACCATAGATTTTGTCATTAGAATCCCCAAACCATCTAAAGGGAGAAATTTTATAGAGGTGGTAGTTAATCACCTTACAGAGTCATCACACTTAATTTATATAATAAATTATTTCTCTCTGGAATAGCTTTCTAGGATATAAATTAAGGAAGTTTTATGGTTTCCTGATGTACCACATTCTGTTATACCTGATCAGGATAAGAGCTTTACCTCTAATTTTTTGCTAGCCTTCAGCAGAATCGGGATATGGATTTGAGTTTCAATATTCATACCATTCATAGATAGATGGAAATTTTGAGAGAAAAATGCATACCCTATTGGATATTTTTAGATCTTGTTCATTGGATTTCAAAGGTGTTTGGGATCAATACCTTTATAAATTTTAGTTTTTATACAAAAATTTCATTCACACAAGCATTCATATGGTTCCTTATGAAGCACTCTATGGAAATAATTGTATAACTCCAATGTTCTATGATAAATTTGAAAAAATAAATCTATTATGAACTAATTTAGATATGGAAATATATGTTAATGTCTTAGATATTCAACAATATATCAATTTAGCTCAGAGTTAAGATAAAAGTAATTCTAACAATCGTAGGTGTGATCTAGAGTTTAAAATTGGTGAGAAGGATTTCTTTAAAAAAATTCCATGTAATAGGGTTATGAGATTCAGGATTAAAAGAACGTTTTTCCCTCTCTATATTATCCATTTTTAGATTCTTGATCGAGTAAGGATAGTATCTTATCTCATGGTGCTTCCACTGAATTTCTATCAAGTCCATGATGTATTCCATTTATCTCTCTAATGAATGTACATAATTAATACGTAACATGTAATGAACTCATAGGATTTACCATTATATCATGATCTTTCCAATGAAGAACAATGTGTGTATATTTTGGATCATATAGAAAAGTTTCTATGAAACAAAACCACACACGAGGTCAATGTTTTTCGGAGAAACCACTAACTTGAAGAAGCTATGTAAGAACCAGATGGTATGATGGGATATAATTATGCTCAGTTATTAGTACCAAAGAAATGAATTTTTATAGTTCAATTCACATTAATGGTGGTATAATGAAACACCCTAATATGTTATGAAAGATTTTTCAAATAGATTTAACTTCTTCAACAAATTTTGTTACCCACAATACTGAGTATTAACAAACTGCAATATGGTATTATTATTATTATTTAAACATGATTGTTATAAAATATAAGTTTAATTTAGTTGTATGAATAGTAATAATCACTTTTTCAAAATTAATTATGGATAATAATGAAAATAAATTGATAAATAAGTACTTAATTTGTTATAAAGTCTTTATAGCCTTCAAAAAATACTTTTTTCTCAAAAAATAATTTTTCTTTATTTTTATAAAACAACTATAAAATAAATTTTTTTTCCAAATTTTAAAAAATTTATTGGAAAAAATAAACATCATTTTTGAAATTATAATGTCAAAATTATCTTAGATTTTTTTATTAATAATTTTTTGAGAAGATTAATATTTATGATGAATATTGAAAAATGATTTTTTATTTAAAGTATTTACAAGGATTCATTTTATGAAATTGTTTTAAAAGAAACATTAGTTAAATTATATTATTATTTAACCTATTTTTGTTATTTTAATAAATGTTATATGAATTTTTTATATAAAAACTTTTTTTAAAATGTTTTTCTGTGGAAGACCAAAATTTTATCGCACTTTTAGGTTTAATTTTACATTAAATTATTCCACTTATATTTAATGAGTTAAAAAATTCATTTTTTTATTCATTATAATTAATATTATTCATTATATTTAAATAATTTTTTAATAATTTATATTTAAAATAGTAAAAAAACTTAATATTGTGGTTATCGTTCAATGGGTTTACCAAGGGGTTAAAAAAATACAAGGGTATTTTTTTCAATTAAATTGTCCAAATAATATTTTATGACCATATTTAAACCTTATACTATCCCAAATTCTATTATATGATCATTTTGAATATTTTTTCTTAGGAATTACATTATCATTTTGTATTCTTTTTGGGAAATTTTCAAGTAGTTTCCAAGTGGGTCATTTCCCCCCACTTATAAAAGAGAATCTCTTCTACTCTCTTATTCAATCATAAAAAGGCTTTTAGTTCATTAAATACCTACCAAAATCCCTTAATTATTTACCTCTACATTTACTATAGTTTTTATTTTTATTAGGAAACCATCCTAAGAAGGGTTTAGGTCTAAAACTAAAGAGGCTCTCTAAAGAAGTGGTGTAGTTCTTAACCATGAATTTTGGTTTTATTTGTTAGTATACCTCCTTCAAACCTTATTAAAATATTATGATACAATAATATCATTATATCCCATATAATAATATTTTATTCAGTTAATGGATAACCACTATACATTTCCTTCTACATCAAATGGGAAACGAAACTGTCGAACATGTGTACGGAGAACTACCCCCTCGCAAACCGATATAATTCATTTTTCATCACCACCTATCAATAATGGATATAATAATTGATTTAAATTTTATATATATGAAATTTATTTATTAAATATAATTATATAATTATAATATCAATGTATCTTTTCACCTACGAAACCATTAAAAATGATAACATCACTCATGCGTACATGTGGACTACCACCTCCACAAAGCATTGTGGTATAGTTCTCATTTTACTTTAAAATGGATATTAATAATGATATATTTATTGAATATATATATATATATATATTATATAATAATTAATCTTATATGTTTAATTAATATTTATCTTTATTCTTTTTTCATCCTTTGAAAAATGAAAACAACATTCAGGAGTAAGTACGACATACCATCTCCATGAATATTTTTGTTCATTTTTCTTTTTCAAAATTTTGGATTAATATAATTTATATATATTATATTTATATCAAGATTAAAATTAATTATTTTATTTAACTATAATTAAATTATAAATAAAAAAACTACTGAATGAAACCATACATGAATGAAAAAGCAGTTATTACCCGAAATAGGTATGTTATCAAATAATTTTTAATAAATGGGTGATAAATGGTTATAAGTATATATTATATGGTATGATATATGTGATTATGGTTCTATAATAGATGTATAATAAACCTATTTTTATTATATAATAGGTTTTAACATGTCTAAATAAAGTCAAAACTTGATGTAAGGTATTTTCATCCAATTTTTTATTTTTGCGGTACAAATGCCTTATACACCACTTTTTTTGTGGTGTATATACTACCCATGAATGTATTTTATTATTATTCTCATAAAAATTATAGGATATACATATACATATGTTTTTCTTTCTTTCAAGGATCTTACAATTCAAATTTTACCAAAGTGGTATGGTTTTTATGATATAATCTCATTGTTTATTTGGATTTCTTATGATTAAGATTACAATGATGAAATATTATTATCTATCTATATATTAACTAAATAATGTTATTATACTATTATTATTTCTTGAAATTAAATATTTTCCTTTCATTTTTTTCTCTTTTTTGTACGCAAGATTTTAGAAAATAATGTTTTTAAGAAAACCCAACATTAGTTCTCTCTTTGATCGAAAATACTTTCTCTTCCTTATCTATGTTTTCAAAAAATGTTTACAAGAATATTGTAATATACATATATTATTTTTAAAACTCATTTATACCCATGTCTTAATTTTAAAAAATGGTTTAAAATGAATCTTATTATCATTTTATAAACATGGTGTTTTTGAATTTTTTCTGAAAATGTGAAAGGAATCATTGTTTTAACGTGTGTGGTATGAATGATATTTACCACCGTCAAGAACAATCATTTATTTAAATATTCCCATTCAATTTGACTAGGTTCATTTCATATTAAATGTATTATTTAATATTTGCTAAATTTTTTATTTAAAAAAGTAATTTCAAAATGAAAATATATTTTTCTAGAAAATGTTTTAATGGTATTTTTATGAATTTTTTATTCATCAATGAAAAAAACCATTAGTTTAGTTTATATTTTTATATGGATACGATCTGATGGTATCATAATTATTATTTATCTAGATTTTTTATCATTTAGATGATGTAATAATTAATAAACCCATTTATTTTCATGGGCTATGCTATAATGAATTAATGAATGGTTTATGAAACATGTTTCCATTGTATAGGTTATAATGAGATGATATAATAATTTTTTATGATATTGTGGGACCTATTTGTTTGGTTTTCCTTATTTTATGGGTAGTTTTGTTATAAACCAATGATTTTGGTTATTTTATAACCATGGATGGTGGTTTTATTATAACCAAGGATAATGGTTATGTTATAACTATGTATAGGTGGTTACATTTTAAAATGATATGGGTGGGCCTATAATTATATTCCTATAATGAATTGGGTTAAGATAGATATCTCATTTGGCAAATAGGACTAGAATGGGAAGTGAACCCATTTTATCAAGGTACTTTTTCAACAATGACAGTCTTGGGAGTGAACCTTAACTACTATGATTGTTTGGAGAGTGAACCCATTCGACTATGAATGATTTTTCAACCAGAACATGAAGATTAACAAAATGATTTTATATTATTATGTGTATGGAATAGATCTATTTCTTATGCCAAGGATAAGCCCTCACATCTTGTGCTCTTTGATTTCTTTATGAATCAGGTCTTATCAACTATCAAGATTTCTACCATGACCCAAGATTATGATCTATGATATAAAAGGTATGGTTTTAAAATGGTATTATCATATTCTCACACCATTATTCTCATGTTATGCTCGTGTGGTCATTTATATATCCCTTGTTTTCCCATACTGATCATCAAATAACACCCTTTCTTATATTTTCTTTCCTCAGGTTATGAAGAACATTATTATATATGATATGTCTAGGAAGGGTTTTAGTTATGACGAACTTAGTGGTAGATGATTTAGTTCACTTATAAATCAATTGTTAATGTGTCCATGTTTCTTAAGCCACTGAACCTATATGATTCTAGCATCAATTGTTATTTTATGTAATGAATATTCATATATAAAGATTGTATATCTATGTATGAAAATTATGGGTCTCTATAGATACCACTTGTTTTACCACAGTCCATATGTACACCATAAGAGGGGACAAATTAAGGTGACAAATTGTTTTCTTCTATTCAGATTAAATTAGATATTTTTTGTATGTTTGTAAAGACAAATTCAACTAAATTTCAAATTATAACCACAATAAAATATATATAAGTATAGTTAGAACACATATTTTACATGGTTCACCTATAAAAGGATACTCCAAGGAGAACATATCAATAATGTGTTGATATGACTATTAACTACTACTTCACTGGAATATGATTACATATTTAGGGATATCTCACAACACATTTAAGTTCAACAGCCTTTTATTCTATTCTATACCCAAATTTAAATTGGGATAAATATAGAATAAATAATTTTCTAAATATTAAAATATTTAAGAATAAAAAATCAACACCCAAACAAAAATGGTGTTCTCCACGATGCTCTGGTGTTCACTTACATATTTTTTATAGATATTCATAGTGGGATATTCTTTTAATACTTTTCTTCAATGTGATTCAACATAATCTCACTTCAATGATAATAATAAAATATTAAATTATTTCATCATAATTTATCCACATATCCATGATCTTCACAACTCCCATGTTTCCTCTAGTTTTTATAATACTAAAATTCCACAAAACATCTTTATTTACATTTATAGAGTGTTTCAATTTAAAATCTGTAATTCAAAATCTGATTAACTTATCTATTAATTATAACCCTTGGATTTAGATTTTAGATGATATCTTTCGTTGAATTTATAATGTTTCATTATTAAATGGCTATATGACTAATAAACTATCCTCTAACTACCAACAAAACATCTAAATTTAAATTATACAGAAACCCTATCACAGGGTTCTACATTATTCTTTATAAAATAATGTATCAGCTTCTCTATATCTTTAATGAACTTCAAAATAGGTTGCATCATATCCTATAACTTCATGTTGTGGTGAATTTTACCTATATTGGTGTGATATAATATTAATGACATAATCAATTTTAAGAAATAATAACCTGAATATTCCAATATTCATTCATGACCTGAGCTATTGTGCCATACTAGGGATATTAAAAAAACACATAAATATACCTACGTTTCTTCATATTATGACCTGATGTTTTCTTGAATTAAAAAATCCTTTCTTTATTTTCTAAATAATTCTTAGATTAACTTCACAATGGAATTTTATATTTAGCAATGTGAAAACCTCAGTAAACAATGTTATTGAAATATTATCAGTAACTCTTAACAGTGTTTTCTATACTTATTAAACATGAAGAAAACTTCTATATAAATTCAAGGGAAATTTCTATAATATCATGTACAAATATGATGACCCTTATATAGAGTAAAAGTTACCATTACATAGATACATCACAGCATGATCCTTATATTCACAATATGACGTGTTTCCTTTATAGAATCTTAAAAACATTTTTCTATCAATCGTTAATTTCTCTCATGGAACATAATAACAAATATATGTTTTAATAATACTCTAACTGAGTGATATTCTTGACAAAAAATCCAAACAAATACAACCCTTCATTGAAACAATACCCTTTCACATAGAGTACACAATGATACATGATATACCATGTAAATTTATTAGGCAGAAAAAATAAAATTGTGTTATTAAAACCAAAATAAACGATATATATTTGGTATACACATTTTGTGATAGTGTTTTTTCATGAATTACATGGTTTTTGACTTTTAGTGATAAATAAGGGATTAAATACATAAATTAATTATTTTTTACAATATTTCAAAAACTACATGTCATGTATATTCATTACACATATAGTATACGTCATGGGAATTTATAGTAGTACACAATATATATATATATATATATTGTTTTTAGTCATAAATATTGAACTGACTTTGAATCCTCACTCATGTAACTAAACATTATGAAATATCATAAAATTTTGTGTAATATTCATGTCATGTAAGTATATAGTACACTATAAGGACAATACATATCCTATTAATGTGATATGTGAGTGAAAAAACACATCACATAGAGAATAAGGGTACAGATCATATTACCTCCAATACATTACATGTTAAATTAAATAAATTATTTTAGACAATCCAAATGATTACACATTATCCCCCATTTCAATACATTCCATGTATGTAAAAAATTTAAATTATATTAATGTATCTAATTTATTTAATTCATTTATAATTATAGTGGGTGGGAATCTCTCAGAATGTTTGAATAGACAACTAAGATAAATGAATGAATTAATTAATTAATAAGATGATTGAATTAATAATTTGTTAATTTTATATTAATAATGAATTTATTGAAATAATTCTAGATATTTTTAAATATATAGTTGTTTCATGTGTGGATGATCATGATTTTGAATGGTTTATGTATGTGTTGGGTTCCTATGAATTTAATTATTACATGATGGGTTTTTTGTTCATTATTTTTAAATCAAAATGATGATATGTATATCACCCCTCCCCTTTATTATGTATGGGCTTGCGTGTATCAGTTCTGACCCAAACACCTAGAATCTAATATGAATAAACCCCTTCATTACATACCAGTATGGAAATGAACTATAGTGGCCAAATTTTAGCCATAAGTAATTACAATATCACCAAAAAATAATGATTCACACACATTCAAAGGATATTTTATGTTATTGTATTAGAGAGTTAGGGAAAAAATTTATCTAAAAAACGCTTGTCTTTCAAATAAAATTGTCATTTTTCCACTATATAAGAAACTAAAATATATATAATAAGTATTTGAAATATTTGAAAATTTATACAAACAAGCTATTATAATAGATATATCATCTCTAATTTATTTCTTCATAACCTAATAAAATTGAAACATAATATGGGTTTATCTCAAATACTTAGAAAGGGTAAACATGAGCGATAACAATCAAAGATCATAAGTGAGAACAAGATGAGTACAAATGATATTGAAGGAATAGATAACCAATTATATTTACATAGAAGAATTATATTAAAATAATAATATATATATGGATAATAATGGAAATTAAAATACCAAATAAACAGGAATACTTGTTCTATTATTGATGAAATTAATTTTCTTAGATAGTTAATTTCATGTTGTAAGTCAAGAAATAACAACCTTTGACATCATGATCCTACCACCAAGGCCTAGTGTCTAAAAAAATTATTCTTGGAAGGAATTCACCAAAATACCCAAGATAGTTTTTCTCATGATCCTAATCAATACTTCAATGGGATTTATATATTAAGACACACACATCATTGATTATGTCAGATTCATTCATCAAATGAAGTAAATGAATTAAAAATACATAATAAATTTTTTCAATAATAATATATATTAAATTAAAAATATATATATGGGATTCCAATGCATAATCCACCAGCCTTAATAGTTAATTATCTTCCATATAAAGCTAAAAAATCCACAGAATGTCAGAAAAATTCCAATAGATAAATGTAATAAAATTATCATTTGGAATTTAAATAAATAGGTTGGATGATTAAAAAAGGTTATATCCATAATGTAAACAAATATACATAGAAAGATGTGGACATATAAGGAAAACAACCATCAAGTAACAATTCATTGAATGGTACAAAATAAGAAGGTATTAATAATTATATTGTTTGATACAGTGAGTTCAAACCCCCAAAAAAATATTTAAAAATATAAAATATAGGGTATATTATGAAATAAGAATCCCATTAGGGTAAGCCCTTATGAATATAAAAAAGGAAAATAGAAGTGAAAACATGATATAGTTTTTAGAAAAAAAAATTAACATTATCATAAAGATGAAAGTATTCTCCACTTTCAATCATAATTTTAGAAAAGGTGAAGTAAAAAATTTAACAAATATTACTTTTAAAAATAATATACACTATTAGAGCCTTAAAAATACATAAAGGTGTCCAAATAATTTTTTATGGAAATTAAAACATTTTTTAATGAAATGAAAATCCTTTTTATGGTTTTAAAGTACATTTGTTGAAATACCACATCATAAAATAATATTATTAAAACTCTATTATTTATTAAAAAATCATTTTCCTATATTGTAAATGAAAGTTCTACATAATTAAATCAAAGGTTGGGGGAAACCAACCATGGAAGATAAAAATCAAGTTGAAACATTATAACTCAAAGAAAGGATATTTTAGTTATCAATATCTTTTACTAGAAACAAACTAAAAAATATTAATTATGTTCAAAAATATTTACCCAACATATATTAAATAAGTTCTAGATAATGATCATAACTCTATGAATGAAAAATGAGTTTCCAAAAACTACAATGATTGGGGAAACACTTGAGTCAAAATAAATTTCATGTAAATAAAATTATTTGGACTATTATATACTATTAATTACAAGGAAGTAATGTTTAGAAAATTCATGGTATTGTAAATCAATTTATAACCATACGAAGGAAAGATGGTACATAACATGTAATATGTCCCAAAGAAAAAGAATTTTTCCCGGGAAAACAATTACATTGTTCCCCATCTTAGTCGAATTCACTATACAATCCATTAAAACCAATATAAATATCCTAATTACCTTTTTTATAAAACTTTTCACATACTTAACCATTTATAAAAATCATTTATAATTAATCACTATATGTATTTTAATTATTTATTATCTATTTTCAATATCAGTTGTGAGTAATCATGATCGTTTTGAACTAGTTTAATAATAGTGGTATTTAACTTAATTATTATACCAAATTTCATCATTAATAGAAAATAAAATAAACTATAATTTATGATTTACAAATATTTATAGTGTTATAATTTCTTTCTATGTTATTTTTTGTTATGATCCTTCAAGATGAATTCAACGATGAGCATGTTTCGATAGTTTTCGACAATAGATTTTGGTATTTGAATTTATGAGATTAATTTTAAAATTAAAATTAAATAATAAAAATAAAATTAATATTTAATTATATTTAATCATATATTTTTAGTAATAAAGTTCTCTTTATTATCTATGACATTTGTTTTAAAATTGTTCAAATAGGTGGTTGAATCGGCCCAAATGTGAATATACCAGGACTAATGGATGATTATAGTTATGAAGGTGGTTTCATTTTTGGAATAATCTCATAATTAAAAAAATATTATTATTATTATTTAGAAAATTTTATGTTTTTGGATTATATTTAGAGATACTTTAATAAATATAAATGAAACTGGATGAAGAATGAGATATATTACATCATGGAAGTGGTGCTTTGTGCAACTATTGGTTAATGTATTAATTCCTCAAATAATTAGAGGTAAATAAGGTCGATTATAATTTTTTAATAATAATAATTATATTATATATTTAAATTTTATTATTTAATTTCACCATTATTATTAGTGCACAGAGGCAACGGTGAATACCGAAGACATCCCTGTGTATGGGTAGTAGTCCTCCTCCTTTAATGGCCCGAAGGCCTTCATTTTTTATTGATTTTGATAATCCACATTTCAAGGGGTGAGATAGAACCCTTACAAGGCCCATAGGTGTATGTATTACATGGCTCATAGGCCTTAGAGTAATTCAATGCCCATGGGCTTCAATCATTATATACAACCCAAACTAACTACTTGATGCTGCTCCTCCCCAGCATCTTCATCTTGAAATCAGCTCACAACCTTCACATGGCTAATCGTCTAGGTCTTCCCGTGCATTCACAGGCTTGTCCCGATGGCAAGTTCCAAACCCTCTCATTGTTGCAATCCATTTATCTTCTGCTATGGTGAAAGCTATTTGCTCCTCGTCCTTCTGATGTTTGTTCCTTTTAGGTTGTCTGGTTTTCATCTGCACTTAAGGTGGCCCGAAGGCCTTATAGACCCAAAGGCATGAGTGTCCCGAAGGCCTTAAAGGACTCGATGGCCAAATCGGTGGGCCGAAGGCCCAAATGGGGGAATATTCTCGGCTGCTACAGTGACAAACAGTGCCTACTACAGTGCCTGCTACAATTCTGCACAGTCCCTGCTATAGTACTGCTACAGACATGTTATAGTACTGCTATAGTATCCATAAATTATCCTCCGCCTAGATTTTATCCTGATTCTCCTAGATGAACTTAAGGAGTCCTCACCAATGGGGCTGAGGATCATGTACGGAGGTAGTAGTCACACAACGCATAAATGACATTTATATTTTTTCTTAATAGAAATGGGAAAATGTGGTTAATTATTATTCCGATAGAATAATAAAATTAAATATAAAAATGATGATTCTTTTATATAGTAATTATGAAATTATATTTTGTAAAGTAAGAATAAAAATAAAAGAAGTTGGGAAAAATATAATTAATGCTTAGGACTTGAGTTTTCCCTTGGAGCACTCATTGAAAATAAAGGGATTATGCTGAATTATTATGACCAAAATATCAAAGAAGTGAAATATTATTATATTTTCATTAATAATATTATAGTTTAATGATGAAACCTAATTTTTGAGTAGTATCTAATGGGTGGATAAGGGGCCCTTTTATAAATGGTGAGAATTGAATTTTTAAATATTTCAACTTATTATAAAGAGTGTCCATGTTTCACATGTAAATTAGAAAAAAAATGAAAAAAAATTAATTAGGGATTATATAAGTCTGATTAGCCCTTAAAAATAAATTTTCAAACATGTTTGAAACATGTTTATAGGTTATTTTCATTTAGAATATTTACTTTTACCATTTTTTGGTTCTTCTATGGAAACTAGTTTTCACCAATGTAAATCATTTTTTATATCTAAAAAAATGGACCATATTAAATAATTTTTACATATTGATTCCAAATAAAAATTAATTTTATCAAATAAAGAAATTGGTTTGAAAAATTAATTTTGACTGTAGCCCATGTAAAGCGTTAAAACCCATTTTAGAAAAACTATTTTTTTAAGATTAAAATTTATATGTTGTATAAAATTATATATGAGTTATATTTTAATGATATTAATTAGTTTCTTATGAAAATATAAATATATTTTTCTTTAAAATAAATCCAAAACAAAAATGTACTTAGATAATATGTAATTAAATGAAAATACCCAAGTAATATAATATTGGAAAATATTACTTAAGTTGTTAAACATAGGTTTTATAAATTCATAATATAGATTTTGAATATATAATTCTCCTTAAATAAATATTTTATCATTAAATATTTTTTATTATTTTTTACGTTGTACTTACTTCTATATGTAGTCATAAATGATATTAATTTCAGAAAATTTGTATTTTTCACTAATCTCCTTTAATATTTATTTCAGAATAATATAAAAAAACATCCTAAGATAATATTTAAATTTTTTATATAATAATCATGTTATTTTTTTAAATTAAAATTCTAAAATTTATACATTTAGTTTTCATATGAAAATAATATATATATATATATATATATATAAAGGAAAATCTATCTTATATTAAAAATATCCTTTTAAGCATCAAGTGTCTTTATTCTTATTTCCTATAAATTTCTAAATATATGAATATTGATATATTATTTTATAAATATAAATATTACCTATTATTATAAATTTTATCTATGATTAATATATTTTAATAATGTAAAATACAATACCTATTTTCAATGGTTCTTCAAAATTCATCATTCTAAAATACTAATCAATGAAAAATAATAATATGTAATTATTTTAATTGATTATTATATTTTTATCTACAAAATATTATATTATTCTTGTAATTTTAATATTTCTTGGTTAGTTTTAGTGGGGTTTTATGTTATTTTAGTGTTGTTTTTTACAAAATCTATTAAATAAAGTATTTATTTAAAGATCCAAAATCTACGGTCATTAAATTAAACCACCATTAAATATTTTTGGCCCCACAATTTTAATTAATACTCGCCAGTGAAATTAGGTGATTGTATTCTTATAATATTTATCATTTTGGATATAAATTCTAATATGAAATCTACCTTACTCTCATAGGATATATCATATTACTTATCATTCCTTTAATCATTTAAACATTCATGTACCCATGTATATATATATATACTAATCGTGTATTCCATATAACATACCTCTCTAAGAACCATTTGAAACTCTTGGAAAATAAACGCGAAGACAATCATATATTACTCAAAAAATTAACTCTTATGTTCAATAACTAGTTCACAAACACACAAATTATTTAGTATGTATCATAATCACAAAAGTAGGATAATATGAACAAAAAATATCATGCCTAAATTTTTTTATTAAATAGATAATAAATTCTAAGGTTATCAGTACTGTATCACCCACTTTTTCAAAGTTAATCAACCATTTATTACCTCAAGATCAATAATATATAAAACCTAATAGTTTTCATACATAAATTAGGTGTTCTTTAATAGTTATCCATAATATCATGAACCAGCCTGGGTCAACACTGAACTGATCACCCATGTCGGTCTTCCACATGCCTTGATGGGTGTTCTCAATCCCCCCAGGTTTCCATGTAGTGTCGGGCATCATAATTAACAAGTGGGAATGATTAGTCCCATAAATTAAAACAAGTAAATAAATAATAGTTTCTGTAAAATGAAAACTAGTAGTGAAAAGAAATTAAACTACACATACCTCTGTGTGACCTCCTAGGACACCATCCAAATTAGATCCAAGTTTTCTCTGAGAGCTATCCAACACCAATGGAACCTGAAACTAAAATTATAAAGTAGGGGTGATCACTGAAATTAATAGTAGGAAATCATCACATATTCCATTCCATTCTTTTCAAAAAACATTTTATTTGTACCAATTTGAAATGAATTTATAAAAATAGACTTTCATACATGTAATCAATTTAAAACAACAACATGACCTATTGCCCACATAATTTTAACACCATATACCAAAAAAGGAACAAGGAGGTTGTGATTTTTCTTCCAAAATCATCATTCAAATCCATTTTAAAACAGCCACACATTGATAGCATTCCAAATAAAAATCAAAACTAGGTATAAGGAATATAATTCAGCACATTGAGGGAAACAACACTAGTAATACTCATAACTGGGAAACAAGGTAAATCCTAGGAACTCAGAGGATTACCAGAACATATTATACATGTGAATCATCCTAAAGGCATACCCTACACAATGACATCATACCTCCATAATGCCTGACAGTTTCCCAACCTAGCCTAGTCGAGGGGCCCAATCCCATAGTAATAATAACCAAATCATCTCTTTTTTATGGACCACTAGCCTATATATAATCTAAACTAGTGCAAAATGTTTTCTCAGTTAGCTTCTTTATTATTCTCGGTTCCTGTGTATATTTGATAATGGGGGTGTCATGCAATTCAAAGAACAATACTCATATATATAATCGAACACAACACACAAACTAGTACTGCCCCATCCACCTCAAGGGTTCTTCTCTTGAATGAAAATAATTTCCATTCAAATAACTCACATAACGAGGAACTATTCGTCTCACGATCAGCCAATGAGTCAAAATACCAAACTCAAGAGGGGTTTTCCAAAAAAATCAAGGATTCCAAATGGGCCTCATCCGGTTTTCACACAACAAACCCTTTCCATGTAACTGAACCAAAACACATTAGAAAATACATTTCAAAAAAATATAGATCTTGTATTCACTATACCCTTTCCATTCCACCTTTAAGATTCAAACGCACACCCTAACATGTTACACCTTCCAAACAAGCATTTATTTCAAATTTCCTATACTAAAATGATTTGAAACCATGGACAATATACTCGAAGGTGCCAAATGTACCTTCAACCCTTTGAAGGAACCATAGCCTATTATTCAACACCAAACATGTAATGATGTTCCACACTTTTGAAATTACCTAAATTCACTTTGAAAAACAATGAAACCATTTATCAATATAAGGGAGGGAGGGGAGAGGAATGAATTTTTTTAAAAAAAAATGATGTTCGAGGAAAGGGCCTTTATAAATGACAATAGACACTTTCCATCCACTTTAAAGGGACTACACACATCATCCACTAAAGCATTAGAACATTCCACCAAGTTCCTATTTTCATAAAGTCACCCAATACGAAAAACAGTTTCCCATAAAAACATTTATACCAATAAACAACACCCAAGATATCCAAAACAACCATTTGAAAGCAGATGATGATTATTCAAAACTAAAAGTCATGAAATTTACATCTGCATAAAGGAAAAGTATCTAGAAACCTAATTGTGATCATTTCAACCAACACTAAATGACTACAACAAATCAACTAAGAATTTATTAAAAGGGTGAGGCATGTTTTTTAAATATAATAACAAAAATCAAGAACCACATGAATTGAAATTGGTAGTAAACGGCATGGAAAGACCTACCTCAAAGAATGGCCAAGCAAAATCATTCTAACTAAAAAAATATCCCACTCGCATAAACGCACTTCCATATATATAAATATACACACACATTTAAACTGAAGCATGTGTTCCCTGCACAATGAAGGAAAACTCACTCAGAATATATATATATTTATACCTTGTAAAAATGTGTGCGCACACCCATAATTTATCTCAACACCCTATAACAATTACCAACACCCAAATTTTAGTACAACAAGGACCAACGCATGACCAAAGACGTTTCAGGGACTCCCATAAATCAAAAGAAACTAAATTGGATGATGCGAAAGAAAATACCACCTTCATTGACCTTACCCAAAACATTTAACAAAACCATTTCCAAAACAAAACCGCTGATCTAGATTCAATTTCATAGACAAAAACATGTGCATTAATGGAAGGACAAGTTGAAACATATTTTTTAAAAGTTAAAACAATGATAAATCAATACGATAAACTAACTACACTTGTAATATAATGTGAATCATGGTTTAATAATTATGTACTAAAACACAAGAATCATGTGGACCAAAATCAGATGAAATTTCATAGAAGAACCTACCTCAGCATGTGTGAATGTGATGGAACCTCGACATAGGTAAGAGCATCGCTTCATGGACCAACTTGCAACCTAAACACCAAAAAATACATGCAAATAGGACCCCAAGAATTAGAGTTTTTATAATTTAAATAAAAATACCAAAAGATATGAAATATACTAGAGGGGAAACCTCAGTGCACTGGGGCGGCACAAAGAGGAGTCCAGTGGGGAGAAATCCATGTAGGAGAGGGTGGTGTCGGGTCGCCAGCTTGCTGCAGGTCAAGGGAGAATGAAATGACACCTGTAATGCTATTCATGTGCCTAAATACTTGCCTAACAAAGGACATATACTGGATCAGGGCTAGGCGTCGCTCTCACGAGAGAGGAGGGACGGGGAAGCGGTCGCGCGCAGTTGGTAAGGGGGAAGGGGGCCCACTGGGTAGTCCAGGGTTCAAAATAAGAAAAAATGTTATAATAATAATAATAATAATAATAATATGATGATGATGATGATATAATATAAAAATAATATTAATAACAATTCCAATAATAATAATATAACAACTCAAAAATAAAAAAAACACAATATATTTTTTTTATTTCATTTTAAAAAATATTAATAATAATATTAATATTAATAACAATATAATAATAAGGATAATGTTATTATTTACAGAAAATATTATTATTTCAAGTGTCATGTAGCTGCACGGTCACCCAGTTGGAATGCATGGTCACTGCTAATGATGCAGTGTATGTGCACTTCCCTAAAACCCATCAAAAATATTAGACATAAAAAAAATCAAACTAGGATCAAGAAGAGAGTAAAATAAATGGTTTATGAGGTTGGGGTGTTATAATTCTCCCCACTATAGACATGTTCTACCCCCAAAAAGTCACCAATCCAATAGTTGACACAACTAGAGTCCATTCCCAGACCAAACAAGAAAAAACAGAGAGGCTTGGGGTGACCATTAACAACACACTTCACACCCAACGAACTCAAGAACAATCACTGTGGGAGGTTGAGCGGTGGAAATGGGAGGGTTCTTTCCACCACAAGAATTCCACTAACATGGATACTTTGAAATCTGAACACACTAACCTCATGATGGGCCAACATAGAAACTCAAAAACCAAACACATTTAATTTCTCCATGTAGATAAACAACACCCCAAAGAATTAAATTGAAAGCTTACTATGAAGCAACCCAGTAACATGAGGATGATAAATTAACTCAACACCTCCCACAACAATCGAATAAAATCCTTACTACAATCAGAGACTAGGGAATTCCTATATAGAACTTAACTCACATCCTCAACACTAAGGGGACAACTCCACCTCTAGGATTAAGACTATTATGAGGAAAAAGAACACAAAAGTACATTAGGATGGAGGAATCCTTTATAAAAACGAAACAAACTGGAGGAAAACACACTAAGAGGTTCCCGATCTAAGACGGGGCCTAGAAAAACCACCCATTATTTCCTAAAATCAAGCATCCCCATGATGAATGCAACTAAGACCGAAATCATAATAAGAACGGTTATGGTTATTCACGGTCCCAACACCCCTGAAGGAATAACAATAATTTAAAATTCACATTTACAGTAGATGATGTGTCTTGGATTGTGGTAGAACAATCTTATCACACCACCACAACAAGGATGAGCTTACGACGACGGAAAGAATAGAACATGGAAATTTGGATATTTCTCTCCCCAAATTAGAAAAGATGATCCTGACCAAAGTTCCACACACCCTAGGAAACTCTTGACTATGCACGAGCATTACCCCGAGACCTGAGGCTGGGGCTCTTATGGACAAAGAATATTATTCCTCATAGACACGAACAACTATTCCATGACAACAAATCCTTACTTAAATGAAAATTCTTTCAGAAAAATTCCTAGTGACGTGAACAACCAAACGATAGAATGTATTTAAAGGGATGAGAGAATATGGATATGAATAATCAAACCGGCCACTCTAGTGGCACACAAGAGGATGGTACAAAAAACAGTAAGCTAAAACTGACAAATAATATTTTTCATAAATAGGCTCCTCTGAAACACCCCACTCGCCAGATGTGGAACTATCATGAAAACCTACCACCGCCAACTACACCATAAACTCCAACAATAATGAGACATCCCATCTTTACTTGTCCATAATTGAACCATAAAATAACCTAAGATGGTATGAACCCTAACACCCTCGAGAGTTCCCAACAACCTAAAAACACAATCTATATTTTAGAAATATAAAACAACCTCTAATGGACTTTTATTAATTCAATGAACATGCAACATGTGAAAAGAACCTGGAACTGAGTGTATCACATTGACAACTATTTGATACTTTCTAGGACGCGTATTTAGAACAACACAAAAAACCCAATCCAAACATTCATCAAGCCAAAACTCAATCAATGCAATAGAACAAGACAAGGTCAAGAGGCCCATAATCCAAACATATAAAAACACAAGAAAAAATTACTTTTCCAAAAAACTCCATTTATTTTATATTTTAAAACTAACATATGGCACTATATAAACCTTCAAATGAACGTTCATATGATCTTGCTTACATAAACTGTGGACAAGTGCCTCCACGCACTCTCCATACATACCCACACACATGTGACCCTCCATAAAGAATACCAAGGTCCATATATCTCTTTTATTTTTCAAATCCAAACACATACCAAACCTACCAAATCAAAACACTTTCCCTTTTAAAACCCCACATTACCAATTTAAAATAATTTGAGGAAACCAATCCCATTCCGAATCCATTTTCACTTTAAAATTTCACTTTCAATTTCAACATACACTCACATTTACTGAAATCAAAACGAAACACAACCAATGATAAAACATCATAATGATGAACTAGTTTCTATACCTAAAACAGTCACATGGTGGTGAGGCATGCCCGAAGTAAATATTATCCCTAACAGAACATTGAACTGGTCCCTTGGACTCACCATGGGTAACCACCCCACGTGAGGCCACAACATAACTTGATTCGCCTCAATTTTCATCCCTCAATCCAAAACAACCAAAGACAAAAAAAACTCAAATCTTGAACTACCCCTGGAGACTCAGGGATCAGTGTGAGCAAGAGTTCGTGATGCTCTCCTTACACCTAACTCTCATGTCTTGACAGTCCTAATCTCCTTCTACCAGACACCCCATATAACAAGGGCCTGCATTGATACCATTTTTTCACGAACTAGCCTAGGTCAACCCTAAACTGGTCTCCTTATTCGGTATGAGACATTTCCTGAGGGGTGTTCCCGATCCCCCCTAGGATAAAAACTAGTTTATGGCATCAAAATTAACAAGTGAGAATTATTTTACCGATAAATAAATACAAGTAAATAAATAAGACTGATAGTAAAAATGAAAAATAACTATGGAAAGAAATTAAACTGCACATACCTCTGTGTAACCTCCTGGGCCACCATCCAACTCAGAAACCAGTTCGCTCAGAGAGCAATCCAGTACCAATAGAAGCCAAAATAGAAATAATAATGTATGGGTTAGCATTCAAATGCTTAGTAGGAAGTCATCATAGAGTCCATGAAATTTTTCCAAAAAATATTCAATTGGTATCAATTTTAAATAAATTTATAAAAATATATTTTCATACATGTTAGAAATTTAAAATAGTAACATGATTCATTACCCTCATAATTTTACTACTAAATACCAAAATGGGGACAAGGAGTTTGTGATTTTATTCCAAAACATCTTCTTAGAGATACTTTTTAAAACAGTCACACATTCACAGTATTCCAAATAAAAACCAAAACCAGGTACAAGGAATAGAATTCTACAGAATGAGGGCAACAAAACTAGTAATACTTGTAATGGGGAAACACGGAAAATTCTAGGAACTTATAGGAAGACAGGAATTTATTATAAATTTGACTCATCTTGAAGACATTACCTACTCAATGACATCCTAATGCATTAATGATCGAACATTTGCCTAACTGTCCTGGTCAAGGGGCCTGATCCCATAGCCATAATAACCAAAACATCTCTTTCTTATGGGCCACTAGCCAGTGTGTAATCTAAATTGGTATAGAAATTGTACTCAGTAAGACTTTTTGATATTCTAGGTTACCATGTAAATTTCCTAAGGATAGGGGTGTTCCATGAAATTAAAACAACAATCCTCATACATATAATCAAACAAACCAAAAAAATGGCACCACCTCAGCCACCTCGAGGGTTTGTCTCTTGCCTCAAAATAATTACCATTCAAAGAAGTCTCACACTAAGTACCCTTTCATCTCACAATCAACCAACTAGGAAAAAGACCTAACTCAATAGGGGTTTTCAAAAAAACATTTCAAAGAATCCCAATAGCCCTCATCCAGTTTTAACACAATGAACCCTTTCCTAGTAACCATACCAAAAGTGCCAACCGGGTATTAACTTTAACCATCCAGGGCATATTTACTAAAAGAAATTATGAAAAAAAATTCCAAAAAATAGTGATCCCATATTAACTATCCCCTTCCCCTTTTTCCTTTAAGCTTCAAATGCACACCCTAACATGTAACACTTTCCCAACAGGCATTTATTTCAAATCCTCTTTACCAAACTAAGTTAAAACCATGGAAAAGATACTCAACAGTACCAAATTGGACTTGAAAACATCAAATAAACAATATCCTTAACACCAAACATTTCATGACTTTACATAATTTTGAAATCACCTTATGTCACATTGAAAAGCAATGAAACCATTTATCAAAAGAAGGGACGGAGGGGAGAGGAAAGAATTTTTTTGAAAACCATGTTCAAGGAAAGGACCTATCAAAATGACAAGAGACCTTTTCCAAAGATTTTAAAGGGAATACACAGACACATCATCCACTAAAGCATTAAAAAATTCCACCAAGTGCTTATTTTCATAAACTCACCCATTACGAAAATCAAATTCTCCATAAAAATAGTTCTACGAATGAACAACACAAAAAATATACAACAAGACCATTTGAAAGTAGATGACAATTATTCAAAACCAAAAAGGCATCCATTTACATGTTCATTAAAGAAAAGCAACGAGAAAACTAATTGTGATCAGTTCAACCAACACTTAATCACTACTACAAATCAAATAAGCATGTAATAAAAGTGTGAAACATGTTTTCGAAATTTAATAACAAAATTCAAGAACCACATGAATTGAAATAGAGATTAAAGGGAATTGAAACACCTTACTCAAAGAATGGCCAAGCCAAAGAATTCTAACTCAAGAAATAGCCTGATTTCATGCATGCACATATATATATATATACCTTTAAACTATAACATGTTCTCCCCGCACCATGAGGGAAAATTCACTCAAAAGATACACACACACAAGGACACAGATATATATATATATATATTTATATATATATATATATATATTTGTACATGGGAAAAATGTGTGCGTGGACTTGGAATTGATCTCAACACCCTGCAAAAATTCTTAACACCCAAATTTTAGCTTGACAAGGACCAATGAATGACCATAAAAGTATTAGGTACTCGCATAATCCAAAAGATCCAGAATTGGATGATGCGAAACAAAATAGCTTTTGCATTATCCTTACCTGAAACATTTAACAAATCCTTTTCAAAAACAACACCACTTATCCAGATTCAATTGCATAGAAAGAGACATGCGCATGAATGGAAGGAGTTGTTAAAACTTATTTTTTGAAAGTTAAACCAATGATAAATTATTACAATAATCTAAATAAACATAAAATATATATGTGAATCAATTTTTAAAAAATTATGTAATAAAACAAAAGCATCACATGGAACGAAATGAGAAGAAATTTCATGGAACCACCTACATTAACACGTGTGAATGAAATGGAACCTCAATAGAGGGAAGAGAATTACTCCACAGACCAATCACACAACCTTGACACCGATCAAGATGCCCAGAAAAGACCTCATAAATTAGAGTTCTTCTAATTTAATGAAAATCACTAAAAGATATGAAATATACCAAAGGGGAAACCAAGCCAAGAGGGATGGTGTAGGGGGTCAAGCCACCAGAAATAAGCGTGTTAGGGGTTTGGGATGTCGAAAAAGGCCGCGGAAGGGGGTGTCTCCATTGGGAAGTAAGATATTTGGTTTTCATTGGGAACCAGGCACATAGGAGGGTTGTAGGCATGATGGAAAGGGAAGGGGCTGTCAGCGGGAGAGAAAGGGGGAGGAGGTCCATTATAGTGAGGCGGTGCAAGGAGTCCGGTGGGGAGGAAGCTGAGTAGGAGAGGGTGGTGATAGGTTATCAGCATGATGTAGGTCAAGGGAGTAGGGGCCTCCACTAGGAATTCTAGATGCATGCCTGAAGACAGGATGACCGGAGGGCGTGCACAAGAGTAGGGTCGAGCACTGCTCTCATGAGAGAGGAGGGACAGGGGGCACTGCATGCAGCTGGTAAGAAGGGAGGGGGTAAGTAGTCTAGGGTTTAAAAAAAATTACAATAATAATAATCATCATAATATGATAATAATAATAATAATGAAATAATATTAATAAAAATACCAATTATAATAATAATACAACAACTCAATAACAAAAATCACAATAATTAAATTTTTTAATTTTATATTAAATAATGAGAATAATATTATTATTGTTATTAACAATTTAGTAATAAGAATAATATTATTATTTACACTAAATATTATTATTTCAAGCGTCTAGCAACCACATGGTCACCAAGCTGGAACGCATGGTCACCGCTAATGATGTGGTGTTTGCGCACAGGCCCGAAACCCATAAAAATATTAAACTTCATAAAAAATTTCAAACCATGGCTGAGAAGAGTGTAAAATAAAAGGTTTTCGATGTCGGGGTGTGACAATTCTCCCCCCTATAGACACTCTCTGCCCCCATAAAGTCACCAAGGCAACAATTGACACAACTAGAGTTCATGCCCAGACCATACCAGAAGAAACCGAGAGGATCGAGGTGACCATTACCAACACACTTCACACCCACCCAACTCAAGAACAATCCCTGCTCGAGGTTGACGAGGGGACCTGGGAGGGTTATCTAGACCACAGGAATTCCACAAACATAGAAACCTTGGATTCCGAACACACTAAACCCAGTATGGGCCAATGTGGGAACTCCCAAACTGAACTCATTTAATTTATCCACAAATAAAAACAAAACCCTAGATACATAAATAGAAATCTTACTATGAAACGACCCCGCTACCTGAGGATGACAGATTAACTCAACACCTCCCACACCGAATGAATAAAATCATCACCATAATCAGAGAATATAAAATTTCTAGAATGAACTAAACACACTTCCTCAACTATAATAGGACAACTCTACTACTTGGATTAAGAACATTAAAGGGAAAATGAACATACCGGGACACTAGAAAGGATAAATCCCCAAAAAAACTGAAATAAACAAGAAAAAAACACACAAATAGGTGATCAAACTAAGTTGGGTCCCATTAAAATAACCCATTAACTCATGAAACCAAACATCCATCTCAAGAATTAAAATGAGACTAAACTCATAATCAGAATGGGTCTGCTTATTCATGGTCCCAACACTCTTTAAGGGATGCAAATAATTTAAAAGCCACATTTAGAGTAGACAAAGCCACTTGGATTGTAGTAGAATGAGATCATCACTCCACCACAAAAAGGACGAGCTTACGATGACATAAAGAATAGAACAAGGAATCTTAGGATATTTCACTCCCCAATGTTGAAAGCATGATCCGGAATGAAGATTCACACACCCTTAGCAACTCTTGATTGTGCACGAGCATTACCTCGAGACATGATGTTGGGGCTCTGATGGCCAAAGAATCATATTCCTCATAGTCGGGTACTACTATTCCCCAACCAGAACTCCTTCCTCGAATGAAACTTGTATTAGAACCATTCCTAGGGACCCCAACGACCACACTATAAAAGGAATTTGAAGGGATGGTAGATTATGTATTTGAATGCTAGAATCGACCACTCTAGAGGTACACAAGAGGATGCTCCAACAAACCGTAAACTGACATCGACGAACACGATTTTTCATAAACAGGTTCCTCTAGCACACCCCGATCACCATATAGGGAACCTAAATGAAAAATGACCACTATAAACTATACCATAAACTTGAATGAACAAGATACATCCCATCCTTAATCATCATGTACTGAACCATCAAATAAACCTAAGAGTGTATCAACCCAAAACCCATGGAGAGTACTTCACATCCAAAAAAACACACTCTATCTTTCAGAACAATACAACTGACCCTAATATGATTTGATTACCTCGATGAACATGCAACACATGAAAAGAACCTAGAACTGAGTGTTGGTCCTTGATAACTTTTCAACACTTTTAGTGTAGCATATTTATAACCACACAAGAAAACACAATAAAAACCTACATCAAGCCAAAACTCAATCAAAGAAACAACACAATCCAAGGGAAACAGTCCTATAATCCAAACATATACAAACACAAGCAACAATTAATTTTCCAAAAAAACATCCATTTCATTAAATTTTACAACTCACTTATGAAACTATATTAACCATTATATGCACTTTCATCTGATACTTCTTAAATCAACTGCAGAAAACATCCTCTACTCACTCTCCATATATACCAATTCACATGTAACCCTCCATAATGAATTCCAAGGTCCAAATATCTCTTTTCCTTTTCATGTATAGACACATAAAAAACCTTCGAAATCAAAACACTTTCCCTTTTAAAAACCCAGCATACTCATTTAAAACCATTTGAGGAATGCACTTGAATTCCAAATACATTTTCACATCTGATGTCCACTTTCAATTTCAACATAGTCTCCCATCAAATAAAATCAAAAGGAAACACAAATAATGAAAAACCATCAGAATGAGTAACTAATTTCAATTCCTAACCCAGAGGCATGGTGGTGAGTCATTCCCCAAGTGAGGCATAACACCAGGATAACATTGAATCGGGCTCTTGGACTCCACATGGGTCACCAACCCATGTGAGGCCACAACATAACCTGATTCGACTCAATTTTTATCCCTCAATCCAAAACATCCCAAGACAAAATACTCAAATCCTGAACAAACATTGGAGAGGCAAGGATGAGTGTGGGATAGTGTTCACGATGCTCTCCCCACACCTACCTACCGTGTCCCGACAGTCCTAATCTGATACTACCGAACACCGCAAAAAACAAGGGCATGCATTGATAGAATTTTTTCATGAACCATCCCAGGTCAACCCTGAAACGGTCACCCGAGCTAGTCTACGACATGTTGTGAGGGGCATTCCTGATCCCCATGGGATAGAAAATAGTGTCAGGCATCAAAATTAATAAGTGGTAAAGAATTGAACCCTAAATAAAACTATGTAAATAAATAATACTGATAGTAAAAAGGAAAACTATCCGAGGAAAGATATTAAACTGCATATACCTCTATGTGATCTCCTGAGTCGCCATCCAACTTAGAACCAAATTATCTCTGAGAGAGATCCATCACCTACATAACCTGAAACTAAAATGATAAAGTATGGGTGAGCACTGAAATGGTCAGTAGGAGTTAGTGGTGTTAATATGGATTTTCTGAGGAATCCTTATTGATAAAGCATAAAAACATGCTGATTAGGCGCACTATCAGTTATTCCATGCGAGTGTACTGAGAGTTGTTTTGGTCTTGTGAAAGCCTTATGGTTGGGAGTACAACAATGGATGTTGTGATTTTTAGTCCATGTTTTAAGAGGTTATTTGTTACACCCCAATACTTTATAATATTTTCAATTTTTAATAAATTTAGTTTATTTACTAGATTTATTTATACACAACCCCATGATAGACTTACACTATATACAACAATGAGTTTCTTGTGTTACACACAAGGACGAGTTTTACCGAAAAACAATATATCATTAAAATATTATTATTTAATATAATAAGATATAACCCAGATATCAATTTGGTGGTTATGGATAGTAATAACTATCTTATGAAAATATATGGTTGAATTTAATGGTTACAGATTAATTAGAAAATAATATAGGAACCAACAGAATATATAAGAAATGATGTTATAAAGAACTTTTTTTATGATCACAACGTTGTTTTATCCAAAAAAATTAAATTAATTAAAATCAGTGATATATTAATTCAAATATTTTTTATATTCATCTAACAGATTTAACAGGTATAAGATAAAAACGAACCTAATTTTTTTGCATAAATACGTATATTTCTTCAATGGAAGTATTACTGCATTTTATTGGAGAAACTATTTTGAAAACAAAATTTGACAATTTTATATATGGTATTTTAAAAAATAAACTTTTTATTTTAATTAATATTATTAAAGTTTAATATTTTTTAATTTTCGGTATTTTTCTGATAATTATCATGTTTTGATGAATAGTGGTAAAATATAGCATTTTAATTAAAAACAAAATTTTCATCTAAATAATTTATAGTGTTAAATTAAATTTTTAATTGGATTTAAAATATAATTAGGTAAATGTTTTATTATTTAAGATAATATATTCCCTTTTAATCAACATAAAATTGAATTCGGATATAAAATCATTTCAATCTTTTAGACATTTTCACTTTAAAAACCCATTTTCTCGTTTAGTAAACAACATTAAATTTAAATTAATTAATGAAACATAGGTTTTTTGAATTTTGAAAAATGGATTCCATATTTTTAATTAGTGTATCCAAACTATTTAAGCAATTTCCTATTATTTTTGGACAATATAATTAGTAACGTTTGTATTTTATATTACCACAACTAAGGGTAAATCAGGTAATTAAGGGTAAGTGTATTATTATAATTATTATAAAACTACCAAAACAAATGTCATAATATTATTTAATGTGATATTTTCAACAAAGATAATCCTTGTTCATATTTTATGTCCTCTTGGATCCACTTGTATGACTTCCAATTTTTTTTAATATTTTATTTTAAGGGAAGTCCAATATGTCACACTCATGTTTTTAAGAAGAATTACATTTGTTATATATTGTTATTAAGAAGATATCATAGACTATAAGTATTCAACATAACTATAAAATTATTATATTTTACATTATAAATAATTTTTTTATAATAAATTATTATATTAAAGGCTTGCACATTGATGATGCAGTAATTGTTTAATTAATGGACATATCGAATGAATTTTATTAAAAATATTAAAATAAATATAATGTGATATAATTAATTACATAATATATTTTTATATATGACTAATATATATTAGTGATTTATTAAAGAAAATTCAGTGTTATCTTGTGTATTGATATTTTTAAAAAAAGTTAAGAAATAAATAGTGTCAAAAGTGACATTAATAATATTTTAAAAAAAATAATATTTTATAAAATGATATAGAATTCATAAAAATATAAAATTCAACAAACTAATTTTATTAAAGTTTAAAATTTCTTACATGATTCATTTATGCGGGTTTTGTCATTTTATAGTAACAATATTGACTCTTAAAGAGTAATAAGCCAAGTTGTCATGGTAAGAGTTAAAGGGCTTAACTAAGGGTTAAAGACAAAATATAAGGGTAATAATATGACCTCAACATGTCTAAAATGTATTAGATTAGAATATATAGACCCATAATTATATTATATTTTAAATAACTCACTTTTTATCCATTTTTAATTGATAATTAATTTATATTAATTTAATATTTTCAGAGTTTCCAAAAGTTCCTCTCGCAACAATTATAATAGGGAACCTCCTCCCTCACTTATTAACACCACATTGAGCCTTATATCTTGTCTAAAACATATCCAAATAAACTCTCAAATTCCCTCCCCTCATCCATGATTCCTCACTTTTTTCATAAATCAAACCAATGAATACTTTTTTTATAAACCAAAAGGAGTTACCCAAATAAGAGGTAATGTTCTTCAAGGATCACATTAATTTTATTTCTTTCCACACTCATTAATTTATTATTATTAAATTATTATATAATAATAAATTTATCCTAGGTATACCAATATTTATTTATATTATTCATTTTACCTACACCTATACACACTTCTATCTAAGGGGTAATGAATATATTGTTTTTGTATGCCGAACTACCGCCTCGTGAAACGATGTTGTTCACTTTTTCTTTTCCACCCATCATGGTTGGTAATTATGATGGAAACAATATTTTTATATTCTATATAATATATTTATGTTCTATTAGTAATTATTTAATCATTATATAACACATACCTTCATTATTTTTATTTTATGTAAATACAATAACATAGTTCATGGAAGTGTGGACTACCGCCTCCTCGAAAAGATGTGATTTGTTCACACTCTACAAGGAAATTATAAAGGATGGTTTTAATAAATATATGTAAAAAATATTACATAGATATGCTATTTTAATTATAGTATAAATATATATCATTTAATTTTCATTCTTTTAACACAATAAATAAATAAAAGTAATATCCATGCGTACGTACGACCTACAATCTCCATGAACGATGCATTAAATTTCCTATCTTAAAATTTTATGAATTATTATGAATATACATACATAGACAATAAATTTGATATCCAATTTTTTACATTATTTAGATGACTAAATCATGATCTCTGTAATTGGAACAAAAAATAACAAGTCATAACATACTTGAGAAACTTGGAAATTAACAACTAAAATAGTGAAAATGATGAAGGATTATTAACAAAAGTGATAATATTATATAAAACGATAATATATGATATCATAAATATGAATAAGGTTCTATTATATATTAATAAAATATTTCAAGACATTATAATCTTGGTTAAATCAGGTATAAATAAAAATGAATTTTGAGGTAAAGGATCTTTATCTCACTTTTATTTATGTGGGACACCAGTCATATTCACAACCTACTTCTTTTGTGTGGTGTATAACTATCCATTTTTATATATAATAACTTTAATATATTTATCTTTATTATAATATATATTTTATTTGATAATTGTTTACTTTTATGGGGATTATGTTTCAAATATTTAAATGTGGTATGAGGAACTTTGATTTAAAGTTATATTTTTTAATACATTGTTCGATATATTGGGAATGAATTAGACTAATATGCCATCGGTTAAGGACTGTTTAATGTAAGCCCTCTATGTTGGGGAATGGTTAATGAAATCTCATTGATGGATTAGCAGTCTCTTGAGACAAAATATAATGGCAATAAGCCCTTAGAGATTGTTTCCAAGCATAATAGACAAGTTTCTACCCACATACATAAACCAACTTGTGAAAGGTCCCCATGGTTGTGGTTCATGTTCTAGACACATAAGGTCGAATAATTAATAATTTTTATAATTTAAGTGATTATTTATCCATGAGATTTTATGATGATATACCAGGGATGAATTTTATTCTTTTTTTATTAAGTGAATGAAATGTGTTATCAGTATATTACCTTTCCATATTGGATATGACTTATCAATTTATTTGAATGAAACGTTTAATTAGCTATTTACATTTACATGTTGATTTATTATCACTAATTTATTATTTATTCCACTTTACTTTCCCTTACTACGAATTTAATCTCACCTTTTTATTTTTTATATTTTCCCCAGGTTATGAATATGTTTTTTTTAATGAGTTAAAGGATGAAAATTATTTTCCTTGTATGATTTATATTTTACGAATGTTCCAATGTAGTAAAAAAAATTCATCAGATCTAAGCTTCTGGGGTTGGGGCAATATATTTAGTATCAGATGATGTTTAGTAGAAACCTTGGTAAATAGATCAAAGAAAACATAAATTAAGGACCACAACCAATTGGTTTAGTATGAATGAAATGTTATTTCATGAATAATGCCTTTTAATTTTATGGAAATGTTTTTAAAGGTAAGGATAACCTTTTGGGTTTATATAGTCATTTAATTTAAGGTAATTAAAGGTATATATATTATTAGGAATTAAAAATGAAACATATTATAAAACCTTTAAGGTTAATACATTTATTTAATTTTGAATGTATTTAGGATATTTTTGGAGGATGATTATCTAATTTTTAGAAAAATTAATATGGTTTTAGAAAAAAAGACAACATCATGCTAGGTGACAACCCATTACGTCCAGTAAGGTTGTGTGGTTTTGAACCCACTACTGAAGGGCGATAAGGGTGCAACACCTACCACGAGCTTACTTAAAGTCTTGGTTAGCATGCCATTTTTAAGATAAAAGATATAATGGATAATGGTTTTTTTATTTTTGGAACATTTTTTTATATAAAATTGATTACATTGGGCTTGGAAATTTATTTGGTTATTAAGTGATTAATGTTATTTTGGAAGACATTCACTATTTTGTGAACGCTACAAAACCATGGTAAACATAATAATACGATATTTCATATGAGAAGTAAAATTTGTGTTATATTTTGGAATACTATAAGATTTTAATATGTACTAATGGTGATTCTGGTAATTTATGGAAATGGTTATCTTATCTTAGATATTATGTGATTTAGGAAATCAAATTTTTGTTATATGACAACAATATTGATTAGTGTTATTTGGTAGACAATATAATATTATACTTCTAATTTTTTTGTTTTAATCTTAGTCTTGAATATTTTTAGGAAATATAATTATTTTATGAATGATCTATGTGTAAATTTGGGTATTGATATTGAATTTTAGAGATTAATATTGTTTTTCATCCTTTAAAAGGTTTATTATTTTTGGGAAATTATCTTATCTTATACAAACCATTTGGTTTTTCTTAACCTATAAATACAAGAGTAATAAATATGTATAATTTTTTTTATTTATTTATCGATATAAATATATTCTAATTCTCAAAGGATGAAAAAAAATTAATCTTAAATACTCATTGTTTGGAAAAAAAGATGAATTTGTGGTGGATATAGATTAATGGATGAAACTCTACTTGTCAAGTATGTTTGTTTCCTATTGTTCTTAGTCTATGATGTAAATGAATTTTTTAAACATAGGAAAATTATTCTAGAATAAAAACATTGTTCATTTATTTTTATTACTGAGAAATCAATGGCCTCTTCAATCTATAAAAAATTTACAGCCTTGTGATGGTATACTTTCTAATGACCATGTTCTCCATCACTCTCCATCAGAACATGATAGTTAGATTTCTCTTACATATCCATGCCTTCACTAATATTCTCCTAGTATAAATATTAGTTTTTTGGTGACCTTTTCATTTACTTTTCCCTATTATTAATAATATGTTTTATTAACCCTATTTCTAATGTGGGGGTTTTCAAAAATTATTTACTTTCCAATATCAAACGCATGAATATCAAGATCATGTTTAAATTCTGTGGAAACCATTTAATTAACGTGGGGAGAATGTAACACCCAAATAATGTACAATATTTTCAATTTTGAATAAACTTAATTTTGTTTCTAGATTTCTTTATATGCAACACGCAATAAAAGGTTGGCTTTCATTACACGTAATATCCAATTTTACTGAACAAAAATATATTATAAAAATATTATTATTAAATATAATAATATATAACCTATATGTGAACTTAGAGGTTATAAATATAATTATCTCACTTATGAAAATATATAGTTGAATTCAATATTTATAATTTAATTAGAAATGAATATATAAACCAATTAAATATATAAGAAAGGTTTTTTATATAAAATATTATTATGACCCCAAAGTCATTTTACCCTAATAAAATAAATAAATTAATATTATTGAATTATATTAAAAAATATAAATTAAATATTTTATTATTATTATTTCAATATATTTAATATGCATAAGATAAGAATAAACTCAACTTTACACATAAAAACCTATACTTCTCTAAAGGTAGTTTTACATTATTTTAATGGGGAACCTATTTCAAATAGAAATTTTGACACTTTTATATAATTTATTTGAAAAAATAAAATTAATATTTTAATGAGTAATATAAAAATTTACTTTTTTTAATTTTTGGTATTTTTATGATAAGTTTCATGTTTTGATGAACAATGATAAAATATTACATTTTAATTGAAAACATCTTTTTCATCTAAATAATTTGTAGTGTTAAATTATATATGTAATTGATTTTAAAATATAATTATATCAATTTTTATCAGTTAATATAATTTAGTCCATTGGAATAAATTTTAAGTTGAATTTGGATATAAACACATTTCAATATTTTGAACGTCCTCACTTTAAAAACACATTTTCTTATTATGTTAATGAGATTAAATTTAATCTAATTTATAAATATTATGTGTTTTGAAATTTTGAACAATAGATTCCATATTTATAATCAACAGTTCCAAATTATTTTAGAAGGTTTCTTTAATTTTTGTGCAATATGAATAGTAAGTTTAGTATTTCATTAATTACCAAATTTAAGTGTAAATCGGGTAATTAGGGTTAAAAATAATATTATATATATAAGAAAAATATCCTTAAAATATAAATAATTTTATTTAATGATATAAATTACACCAAAATCATCCTTTTTCTGATTTTATGGCTTTTTTGTGCCACTTGGATGACATTATGGATTTTTTAGTATTTTATTCTAAAGGAAGTCCAATATGTCACACTCAAGTTTTTAAAATTTATTACATTTTTTATATAAGGTTATTAAGAAGATATCTTCAACAATAAATAGTAATTGGAAAGATAAAATTTTCATATGCATCATGATATTTATTTAATTTTTATAGAAGAAATAATTAAACTAAAATCTTTCACAATTATGATGGAGTACTTGTTGAATTGATGAACATATCATATAAATGTTATTAAAAATATAAAAATTTGATTTAACTAATGATATAATTTAATTTTATATATTAAATAATAATATTATGGGTGTATTAATGGTCTTTATATGTTATCTTGTGTATTTATATTTTGAAAAAAATATTGAAATGAATAGTGTCAAAATTGAAATTAATGATATTTTAAAATAAATAATATTTTATTAATTGACATAAAATTCATTGAAATTAAAATATTCATCCAAAGTATTTGGATAAAGTTTAAAATTTTATCCATGACACATTTATGGTTATTTTGGAATTTTATAGTAACTATATTAACCCCTAAAGAGTAAATATACAAGTTCTCATGGTAATAGTTAAATGGATTAACTATGGGTTAAATATAAACGATAAGGGTAAAGATGTGAATTAAAAAAATATAATTTTTTTATGATAGGATTTTAAACAATCCATTTATAATCTTTTAAATAAATCTCTTTGAATCTAATTTAATTGAAAATTAATTTATATTAATTTAATATTTTGAGCATTTCCCAATGTTCCCCTCACCTCAATAATAAAATTGAACCAAATCCTTCACTTAATCACACCACATTGATAATTATTACTCATAAAAACCCTATAAAAATAATTTCCCTTTACCCTTTCCCTTATCTTATAATCCCAACCTTGTGAATAAAGAAAACCAATGAAGAATTTGTGTATAAACCAAAAGGAGTTACCCAAATAAGAGGTAACATTCTTTAATGATCACATTATTTTTATTTATTTCACCACTACTTAATTTAATATTATTACATTATTATATAATAATTTATTTATACTAAATATACCTATTTCTTGTTATGTTATGTTTTCTACCTACTCCTACACACACTTAAATCAAATGGGTTATGAATTTACCATTCGTGTACAACGAACTACCACCTCGTGGAACGATGTCATTAGTTTTTCATTTACCACCTCTCATGGTTGGTCCTTATGATTGAAATTTTGTTTTTATATTATATATATGACATTTAGGTTGTATTTTTTACTTTTGTAATTTTATTTAACATATACCTTCATTCCTTCCATTTTCTGTAAATATGATAACATTGTTCCTGGAAGTGTGGATTACCACCTCCTCAAAGTGATGTGATCCATTCACACTACACAAAGAAAACATAAAGGATGGTTCTAATAAAAATACTATAAATTTATAAAATAAATAAAAAATAATAATTATTATGTATATTTATATATATATCATTAAATTTTTGTTATTTTAATATGAAAACAAAATGAAATTAGCATTCATGCGTATGTACGACTTACCGTCTCCATAAATGGTGCATTTAATTTCATATCTTTAAATATTATAGATTATTATAAATAAATATATAATGAATATATATGATATTTAAATAATATTTTACATTTTTTATATGATGAAATGAATATCTATGTAATTGTAACAACAAATAACAAGTCATGACAAACTAAAGAAACAAGGAAATTAACGCCTGAAATAGTGAAAATGAGGAAAGATTATTAAAAAATGGGTGATAGAATAATATAATTAGATCATATATGAAATAATAAATTATAATAAGGTTCCTATATAAATTAATAACATGCTTTAAACTATTATACATGAGGTTAAATCATATTAAACTAGGAACTGTGAGGTAAGGGATCTTTATCTCACTTTTTTTCTGTGGGATTCCTCTCATATTCACCAGTTACTTTTTTTCTGTGGTGTATCTAATTACCATTTTAATATTTTATATCATGAATCTATTTATATTCATGTTATTTAATTTTTCATTTGATAACTTTTTACTTTTACGGGGCTTATTTTTTAAATATTTCAATGTGGTATGGGACACATTGATTTAAAGATATATTTCTAAATTGATTGTTTGATATGTGATGAATGATTTGGACTAGTTTAAAATGGAATGGGGGCCATTTAATGAAATACATATAGCTTGGGTACTAGTTAATGATACAACCATGATGCATTGGCTATCTCATGAGATGAAATTTTCTGGTAACAATCCTTTCGAGTTTTATTCTAAGAAGAATACACTGGTTTCTACCCATAGACATAAACCATCTTGTGAAGGTCATGATGGTAGTGGTTAATGTTATAGATACATCAAATACAATAATTAATCCATTCATTAATTTCAATTATTATTTTTCCATGAGATTTTCATCGATATATCATGGATGAATTTCATTCTCAGTTTACTGAGTGAATGGAATATGTTGTCGATTTCATACATTACTATATTGGTTATTATTATCATGTTATTTGAATGGAATCTGTTATCGGTTATTTACCTTTCCATTTTGATTTATTCCCATTAATTCGTTATTTATTCCAATTTACATTCTCATACTAAGAATTTGATCCCACCCATTTATTTGATCTATTTTTCCCAGGCTATAAAGATTATTTTTTTTGAATGAGTTCATGGATGAAAATTATTTTCAGTTGTAATGTTTTATATTTTAAAAATCTAATATGGAATCATTTATGTGTCTAGTACATAAAGGATACTAAACGTATTGGTCCATTAGTATTGTATTCTGTTTAATTATTCCAATGTAATAAAATAATGCAACAAATCTAGGCTTTTGGGGTTTGGGCGTTAAATTAATTGTGTATTGGGTTTTCATTCATAGTGTGTTGGTAATGTGTGGTGGTTAGTGTTCTGTATTGGTGATCTGATGTGAGTGATTTAGACACATATTTACATTATATTCAGTCGTATAAGGATCATATCCAGTGGAGTTTTGTGTTTGGTTGATGAGAGAAAATAAGGATACTCTTTGGTGGGGAGAATCATATTAGTCATGGTTGAATTTCCCTGATGTTGGGGGTGTCATCGACACTCTGAAACTGATCAGTGGATGGTCGTGGTAGTGTGGGAAGTTCCGGTGTTTGGGGTTAATCTTGGAAGCTAGTTAACAACTAAGGGTTATTGGGGGTGAGAAGTATTTTTGGTTGGGAGCATGTCATGAACCATGTCATAAGAGTTTATGTAAAATAGAGGAAATTTGATTTTTATCTCATGAGGATTTGGAGGGGAAAATTGTAATTTATCCTATTATGAGATCACAAATAAATTTTATAACCATTCAGTTAGTCCTGGAATAGGGTTTTTACCCCAGTATAAGAGTATAGTAGAATACCGATTCATTCAAATTTTGGCCAGATATTTAAAATTTAATTAATTAAATATTATTTATTTGTCAATGTTCATTCAGTGATATCGTACGTTGGAAAAATAGGACCTAAATTCTAACTTCTTAATTGATTCTATAATGGTGGGTTTTCTTAGGTAGGGTATAACCTTTTCTTAGATGTTGGGCTTAGGTCAGGAACCCTTTTCTTCTCTCTTTTCATTTTTTCCTTTTTTTCCTTTTTTTCCTTTTCTTTATTTTCTCATTTTTTACTCTTTTATTCTCAATGGTGTGTCTTATATGCCTCCATGGGAATTAATTTGGATGAGAAAGTGGAGAGGGATAGTAGAGGGAGAGACTTTGGTGAGAGGGAGAAGGTGGTTCTATCAGAGAGCTCAGGTCATGCTCGAGCATCATGTGGGTGCTGTGGAGTGTGAATAAAATAGAAGCGTTAGAGGTTTCTACCAGAAGGTATCCATTTTTATTGTTTTCACACTAAATACACATAGAGTAGTTGTTTTACGTTCTAAACATGTTTTCGGGGTTTTGGGGACACTTATAGGGTCAATCTGGTGATTTTTAGGTGAATTAGGCTATTTTAGGGTGTCTATAGGGATCTCTATTTTGGAAATCTTAATCACACATAATGTGGTTTGGTGAACACATTCTATGTGTTATTACTATTCAGGTAAGATAGAGTGTTTAGAATTACACATCGTGTAGTTTAAGTACACACCAAGTAGTAGTACATGGTCCTATACCTTGCCATGTGTCCATGTACATGGTCAGGTTGAGATTGGGAAGTACACACCATGTACTCAGGGTACACCCAATGTAGTTGGACATGGTCTTGGGGACATGTACTCAGGTAGAAACCCCGTGTAAGGGGGACATGTCCATGTTTTAGTATATGACTAAACCCCATATCTGCCTTGGAAATGTACTAATGAACAGCCTAAACCCATATATTCTCTAGCCATGTAGAGGTACATGAGCAGGTAAATATTTTAGAGTACACATTGTATACTCGAAATTACATGCCATGTACTTTTCATACAAGGGGATTTTGGGTTTCTTTGTTCCCCAGAGTCAGAATTGGACTAATTAGTAGTCCATTCTGGGTGTCTTTACATGGAGATCATCGTGTTGGGATCCTCTCAATGTTTAGGTCACACACACACACACACACACATATATATATATATACGATTTTTGGAATTGTTTGCGTTATTGAGAGGATTTCATTGAGGTTTTGGATCTATAATTCTTCCAGGGGTTGGATTTTGTGTTTCAAGGCTCATGTGAGTGTGTGAACTTATTTAACACCTAGATTTGATGATGCTAGGTGATTTTTGTTGAGGTTGTCTTGATAGGTCCCAAAAGGTGGAGTCAAGTGTCTTATTTGATGAGATCATTAGTTTGGTTTTTCAAGGTTTATGTTATATTTATTGAGGTATGGGCAAGAAGGATCCTCCAAGGTTGTTTGACATCTTGGGAAGTTAGGTATGGATATGTGTCCTTGAGAAGAGTATGAGATAGGTATGAGGGACCTATTCTAAGTAATACCCTTATAGGATATGTGTTTCTTAAGGTAACCCTTTTGGGTGGGTGTTCTATGGGTTTATGAAGTGGGTCCAACCATAGTTCCTTTGAGTGGGCTTAGCCCAAGGTTTGATTTTCTGGGGGGGGATCCACTTGTATGGTTTCCTTCCAAAGTTGTGGTTTTATACAGTATACCCTTGCAGGGTGTCCTATTTTTTGGAGTTTTTTTGAACTGTGATGGCTTCCCTATGTTAGGTTGGCCTATGAGATAGATGGTGCTAGTTTAGTGGTTTTGGTTAGAGGGTATGGGTGTTAGCTAACCCTGGTTCTTGAGATCTATGTTAGAGGATTAAGGATTCTCTTGTTCCTGATTTATGATATAGAATACCATTGGTATAGTATTCGATCCAACATTTTCACTAAGATTAATTTTGTTTCTATCCTTTTCTATTTGGTTGGTTTCTATGAGGTGGGGCTAGGGAGATAATGGATTATAAGGATGAGTGAAACTGCCTTATCTTGGATATTAGGGAAAGGTTTAGTGTATCATGGAGAAAAAATGTTCATATGGTCTAGTTCATTGGTTTGTGTCCTACTCGGGGTGACCGGATGATGCACTAACAAGTTCATTCACCCATCATGTTCTCCAAATATCTTGGGCATGGATATGTATCCTAAGGTCGATTGGGATTCCCTACTGCCAATTCAGATTGTACCATTGGAGTCCTAGTTCATAATAGACACGCTCGATGTATTGAAACATAGTATGAGATCCTAGTTTCGGTCATGTGTTATTGACAAATGTGTTGGAATTTGGAGCTCATTCTCAGTCAGGAAGAAACACTTAATGTTGTCTCTTCACGAAACATGCTTCGTAATTCCTCCGGATGGGTCTATAGTGAGGGTATATTACCGGTGGGCGTTAGGCTAGCACCCAAAGTTTAATGTATTCCTTTTTATCCCTTTTTTTATTTCTATATTTTTTTATCTTATATGTCATTAGTCAAATTTATCTAGGCTGTACATGACTCATGCTGCATGAACATGTTATGAAAACAGATGTTCGGACCACTGTTGGAGATGGCCTACTGAGATTTTTTTCTCAGCCCATACACGTGTACATTATTGTACACCTATACCTTATGTATTCTTTTAGTATGATCATGGTGTGGTGGATTGGGTGGATTTCTAGTGTTTCTTATTTGAGAGGAGATAATACTGTGGGGCCTTTGGTTTTCATGGAAGGTGTTTAACCATTATGGAGACCAGGTATATGGAATAGGTTAGAGTAGAAATAGAGTGTTGTCTATTTATTTTATTTTATTTTATTCTATACATGGCCAGACTAGTGGCAGACCAGTGTTTGTATGTTTTATTTTTTTGAGTCTGTATAAAACATTCCATTATTTATTGTTATTGAAGTTATTTATTTATCCACACTACGATGTTCTTGTATATGTATATGTTTAGTTTTTTTCTCCATTAATAGACTCGTATATGAGGGAATAGACTCTATTTTGTATCATGTTAGGCCCTTATTTCTAGTCATTTACCACTAGCGTATTAGATGGTGTGCTTAAGGCCTTACTGTGATTTGGATCAAGTGATAGGTGAGGTCAACCTAGGCCGGTTCATGATAGTACATTACACATATTCTTCATTCTATAATATACATTGTTTCAGTTTTGTTGTATACATATCTTTGTTAATGATTTTTTATTTTCTTCCACTACTTTTAATAATTGTTAGTTTATCCTAATAAACACATAAGGTTTTCAAATGTTTTTATACTTCAAATGATTCATGAAATTATGCTTGATGTGAAGAATAATAGGAATTATGTTAAATATTTTAAAATATTATACATATTTTATGCTATAATTGGCCTCATGATATAGGATTTCATAATATAATATAGTATTTCTCTATATAATATATGATATCATAAAATATGACATAGTGTAAATCCTTTGGATTAACAATTTGTAATATAAAATATTTGGTAATTGTAAGTTATTGTGGGGAATTTTTTTAATGACATGACATATAATTATCCAATAATCTTCAATAATAGTATCAGCTAAAACTATTTCATGAACTAAAAAATAAACCATTATTTTTCCTTAGGGATATTGATGTATTTCAAAAAATATGGCTTACATTTGTAAAAGTTTATATCACAGGCCCCATGTACCATTTATAAGACATAAAACAAGATTAAAACTATACCTTAGATTGGGATGCATATTATATAATTATAAAGAGATGTATAAAAACAATATTTTTCTATTCTAAAATTTTGAATTGAAATATATAATTTGTAAAAAAGTTTATAAATAATGAAAAAATGTATTTTGAGAAATTCTATTTAATTAATAAACTGTTTATTAATTATTTATTTTTAAAATGTCAATAATTTTTTATTTAATGTTTATAAAAATTTAGATAAATAAATATCCATAATATGAATAGTTAATATAATATATCTCTAATTTATATATCATATATTATAAATTTGATATAAAATTTCTATATTGAAATTATAAAGTAATTTATGAAAATATTTATAAATTTGAAAATATAGAAAAATATAATGGAGTTTATATTGGATTATGAATACTTAATGAGTTCTAATTCGAATTATTCAAATTAATTGCCAAATTTGAATTTTTTTTGAACCATATCAAAAGGATTTTTCATAATTAAAATTTTTAAAGGATTACATAATATTTAATATATGATATTTTGATTATATAAAATTTTCACCTGATAGATATGAAATATAAAATTACTATATTTTAAAAATTATATATCTAAGTAAATTACATATAAAAGGATAATGTGAAGTGCTCATATTATAAATAATATAAAATTTTTATAATATAAATTATTTATAATTATTTAATTATGAAATAACTATAATTTATACAAAATTCATAAAGTGTTTATAATTTATTAATTTATGAATTTTTTTTAAAATATTATCTCATATATAACTTTATGAAATAATCATTTATTTAGTGTTATTCAATGTATTATTCATAAATAGAAATGTTATATTGTTAAGAGATGTATGATTTAGGATAAAGTGTTTAACCGATTCTTTAAATTATCATACATGAATTTAAGGAGTAACATGATAGGTATGATAGTTGATTTTGCTTTCTTTTACATTGAATATGGATGGTGATGTATCTAGGATTTTTTGTCACTCATTGAGGATTTTGACATTAGAGTAACTACCCTCTTATGAAGCCACTAGAAATCACAAAAATACCCTAACTGATCATATCATGAAGCTGAGTATTTATTCCAACAACAGGTGAAATGGAGTTCCATATATTGATATAAATATTATATGGTAATTTCACACCATTATAAGGCCTTTAGAATATTAAAATTATATTGTATCATAAATGGAGGGACCTTATAACTTGTATCTGGTATCTAATCATAGGAAATATCTTCGAACCATCACATAATACCCATGGGGATATTTTTGAATCACAGACTTTCTAGAACTCCGTGAGGTTTTTAACATGATACCAATTTCACTCCTATAACGTTATTAGGCATCAATACATGAACCTAACTTGTCAGATTTTGAGGATGAGTATTGAGTCCAAAAAAGGAAGAGGGGGAGCTCCATGTGATGATATAAATATTATATCTAAATTACCCCCTACATGATATCTTTTAGATCCATGAGGTAGTGCGATAAAGTTGAAAATATCTTTTATGGAGTGATGAAATTAACTATACCTGAACTGAGGTACCATTGAATACTCTAAGAAGGTGTGAGGGTGAATAAAGTTGATTTATTTTCATAAACAAACTTTAATTAGATCTTTTATTCACACTATCCAAGAAAAAATGAATATAAAATAAAGTACACTCAAATTAAAACAATAAAGAAACTAGGAAAAAACTATTATTTTTTGGTTCACCCACTATAAGCTACATCTAAGAATTATATATCAACATTTTATTTATATTACAATCAATCAATACTTCACTGGCTGTGATTAAAAATTTTAGGAGAATATCACAAATCACTAAAAGACCAAAGTCTTTTCCCCTCTTTTACCCAGTTATTTTCTAGAGGGTCATAAAGTATAATATTAATACCTAGGTTGAACTACTAATGGTATCAATCAATGATGTAACACCGAACAGAAATGGAAATTCTCCATGATATTATATTTTCCATTTATATATCTTCAATGATATACATAACAACTATTTACTTCAATGACTAATCATAAAATATGTGTAACCTAATATCACATAAATACCAATCTCGTATATTTAATGATGTTCACTTTCAATTCACTCTTCTTACAAATATTTAATATTTCTCCATTTTATACATGTATATCCTTATTCTCCTTCTATATAATTTTTTTTTCAAAACCATAGAATTTGGAAATTCAAAATTATAATATCATTCAACATTATAAAACCTCCACTTATAATCAAACCATTGGATTCTTTCAATATTATCTACACCATTTATATTACAATAGGTAGTGTAAATATACACAAAAACATGCCCATTTAATTCGAGAAATCCAAGTCACTATAGTCTATTCAGATTCTACATAGTTTTAAAAAAATGAAATAAAATATTTTTTCATGGAATTATAGTTAATTTCCTTCATTAGTATTATTTTACATCTTCTAGAGCCATGACATGATGAAAAACATTCATGATGTAAATCTAGTTAGTTTTTCTAAACATATTGGAAGAATATTTTTCCCACTCTTGTATCTTTTATCATGATTTAACCATCGCTGATTTATTTTTTTAATTAGAATATGCAATAAATATTAATAGTGTGTTCTTTTATTATTGTAGAAAAAAACTTGATTCCAAAATATTCCCTCTATAACCATCGTGAATTGGTTCACTACTACAGTGAGGGAATCTCCATTTTGGATGAAATACTAAAATTATCTAAATAATATTCATATAATGACTAATATGTCATGAAATGTCATGATTTATTAAAATATATTCAATCTATGAATCCTTAATATTACTCTATAAAAACCTTTTATAACATTCTTTATACCCTAATCTATGATTAAAGAACTTTTCCATTTTTTTCAATTTTACCCAACTCTTAGAGTAACCCAAAATCTCACGCATTAACCTATTATATCTTCTTCTATAATAGTCAAGATATATTAGAAAACTTTTATACTCAACTATTAATATCTTATAATTATTTAAATTCATTCAAAAAACTAATAATTAACTTCTAATTGGCATTCCATAAACTTTTTAGAACTTATTTTTTCACTATTTTTTTGTAATTTTTTTCAATTCTCACACCAACCAAAGCACCCCTATAAGTGACATGAACCCCCTCCTGCTCTGTATTTTCTCTATAAAACCCTTAAATATTTATATCACTTTAATAATAAAATTAAAAGGGTTCTTCTATTCCTTTTATATTAGTTAAAATCATATTTGAAGCTTCTATTTCACCATAAACTAAGAAAGGAGATATTAAAATATTATCAAGATAATGTAATTCTAGGTTCATTGTAGGGAGGAATTAGAAGAATTTTTTTTATTTAATACTTTCTATAATTATTTATTAAATCTCTATTATACTTCTAAGCCCCCATTAAATAGTGTCTTCTCTATCTATTTACAATGTCCCAGTTCTGAGTGCCACCCAGAGGTGCCCCATACTTGGCGGGTCACATAGCCTTAAGCCCATTTTATTAAATATCAGAGACTGCCAACTAGAAGAAAGGGCCTTTGGTGTGATAGTGGGGAAACTATGCCCTCATTGGTAGAGTAACAGAGTAGAAATAAAAAAATAACAATAGCAGAAATAGTGATAATACCATACAATAGTAATCTATTGAAGACTGAAGAAATAAAAAACTGGAGCACATATATAAATGATGCATGACACATATGTCTAAGAAACTAGCCAAACAAGTCACAATGCTAGAATACAATACTAAAACAAGTTTAATGAAAATAAATAAACTCCAAGAGAAATGGAAGCCTCAACTAGGTACCTTTCTCTCTAGCTCCACAGCAATTCAAGTACTTGAAGTAGAAGGGTGCTTTCCCTTATCAAGACCTGCAACATCATAATATGTTTTGGTCCCAAAATCATGACCCAAATAGTGTGTGAGATGAATCCTTGTGGGAAACCACCCAAATATCTAGGCCTAATAGTAAGTGAATATATATATCAGAAAATATAAAAAATGAATCAACAAACAAGGAAGTAATCAAAGTAAACAATCCTTATGTTTAAATTACATTCATTTTCCTTTATTTTTTATGAAACCCAATATCACAAGTAACCCTATGGGAAGTAATCACTTCCTAAACTGTATGGTTAAACCAAACAAACACAAGAAACCCTTTGGGAAGTACTCACATTCTAACCCCTCTAGTTAAACTTTAGAAAAGACTCTCCGAGGAAGCACACACCGTCAATTAACCCTATGGTCTTGTATTGATAACTATAAATACTCTTAGGAAGCACTCAATGTAAAAATCCCTATGTGGTATCACAACGTGGAACTACATATACTCTGAGAGAACACAAACTCCATCCCCCCTAAGGTATCACATCATAAATGTAAACAGACACTCTGGAGAATCCATCAGCGTCCATTCTCTCTATGGATAACTACACCAGGTTCCCACAACCCTATATAATCAATCATTCAAAAATGATATATGGTATCCAAAGTAAACCTCAAGAACTACTTGGCTAAATAGTCTGTAATATCTCACAACATGACAAATAAATTCACTACATCCTAACAAAATTTGGCATGGAAATCAATGTCAACTAATAGGAAAAACTAGAAAGAATTGTCAAAATCATGAAAACATGGGCAACACATCCATGGAATGGTAAATAACCCTATTTACAATCATAAATCCTCTACTCAAGAACAAAATTCATATCAGACAATAATAGGGCTAATAACCATAAATACACAATACCTTGAACAGGAGTATTGAAAAAGATTGCACATATAACTCAAAGACTAACTGCAAAAAGCCATAAACCACCTACCAGGGCATTATACAATCGATATAGTTGAATCCTAGCATTTAATTTGACCTAGAACACCATATATCTATAAAAAAATCTAAAATTTTCAACCATGGATATCTCATGAAAGAGAATAAATCATGAAATAATGATCTAGAAAAAGGAAGAGCTTATCGCGTCAGATGGTCGCTCCTTGATGAGACAAATAGAGAAGAAGGTTGTTCTGTCGATTAGACGTGACCCCTTTCCATTTAATAAAATAAAAATAATGTACAAGGTGTGTTCTTCAAGGGTACATGGTGTGTACATTCTTTAACATGCCTTCTCTTTAGGCGGTCCCACATGGCCTTGTGCTCGGCCGTTATAAATCCAACACGTGGCTACCTGCGACAACAAGGAACACGACATGTACTTATAAGTACACAACATTTACTCTTGAAATTTCAAAAAACTCCACTTTTTCTAAAAAACAACAAGAAAACAAGATTCTTACATGAAAGGAAGATCAAGGTTCTTACAAATTTCCCCCCTTAGAGAAATTCATCACTGAATTTCCCTAGGAAGGCACATAGAGGAAGAATCCTCAAATAGTTCGGAACATTGTGATCATTTGTAGGCCTCTCTCTCCCAAGTCTCATACTATACATGTCTGTGCTTCCATAGCACTCCTACTAGAGGAATAGACTGACCACAGAGAACCTTTACATTGCGATCAACAATCTGGATAGGATACTCGTTGAACGATGCATCCACTTCCAGCTCACCCTCCGTAGGTTGAAAAACATGAGACGAGTCTAAGAGGTAATGTTGCAGCCAAGAAACATGGGAGACATCGTGGATAGCTTGGTACCTCCGAGGTAACTACAGCTGATAGACAACCGGCCTAACTCTCTCTAAAACCTCAAATGGTATAATATACCTCGATGAAAGCTTACCCTCTATCCTAATTATTTTGTGTCCCAATCTTGGTGTGACATGTAGGAAAACATGATCTCTGACCTCGAACTCCAAAGGTTGTCTTCATCGATTAGCAAAAGACTTATGTCTTGACTGTGTAGTATCCTTCCTCTTCCAAATCAACTCTATCTATTCTTTGGTCTCCTAAACAAGACAAGGTACCAAAAAAGATACCTCTTCTTCCTCTATCTATCCTAATGGTGATCGGCATGGACTACCATAAAAATACTCATAAGGTTCCATCTGGATAGTCGATTGAATACAAGTATTTTCGGAAAAATCCACAAGAGGTATGTGATTCTCCCAAGAACCAACAAAATCTAGGATGCATGATCAAAGCATGTCCTCCAGCACCAGAATCGTATGGTTAGACTAGCCATCTGTTGGGGGGTGGTAAGATATACTCAAAAGTACCTATGTAAACAAAGCCGTCTATAATCCTTACTAGACCAGAGAAGTAAAACGAGCATCCCTATCTAAAGTAATGGAGTGTGGCACCCCATGTAGATGTACATTTTCTTAGATGTACAACCTTCCCATCTCATCAGCACTGAAGGTATCCTTTATTGGAAAGAAGTGAGAAACCTTCTTCATTATGTAAATGACAAAAAACTGAATTAATTCCTCGCGGTGACCATTGTAAGCCTGTCATGAATTCTTTCGCAACATCATTACACTTACACATGGGAATAGGTAACTTCTGCAAAAGATCTGCTGGTCGCTGATGATCTGCCTTCACCTAATGATAGGTGGAACACATCATGAATAAACCAGGAACATCTCTCTTCATACCAGGCCACAAATACTAATGGTTCATATCTCGATACATTTTGGTGAAACCAAAATGAACTATCCAAACTGAGGAATTAATGTTCTGCAATAGCTCCTCATGCATGTACACAGACATCTATACGTGTCCATTAAAATGAAAGATCTCATCCTCGCCTATTGTCCATCTAGGAATAAGGTCCTCTCATGACACACTCCCCCATAGGACTAGGCCTTCAACATCTAATAACTGCATCATTTTCACTCAATCAAGTAGAGTATAGTTAACAACTATATAAGAAAATAATGTTTACCCCTGTCTATTGTGCACTTGAAAATTCATCTTTGGGAATAGAGCCATAAGCTGACACTCATTGCTGGCCTCCTGAAATTCCTGTATCAGAGTCTTTTTACTTAGAACATCAACCACAATGTTTCCTTTTCCAGACATATAGGCATGCTTAATGTAAAAATATTGAAGGTACTCCAACCACCTTTGATATCTCACTTTCAGATAGCACTGAGTAAAGATGTACTTGATACTTTTTTGGTCAGTGAAAACCACAAATTGATCTCCCAACATACAATGTATCCATTAGTGTAAAGCATGATAAACCGCAGCCTACTTAATATCGTGCAATAGGTAATTCCTCTAATGTGGCCTTAGCTGATGAGACCCATACGCAATGACTCTATATCCCTGCATAAGCATTGCTCCCAACCCGATACCTGATGCATCACAATACATAGTATATATCTTTCACAATAATGGAAATACTTGTCTCAATGTTAAAGTCAACCTCCCTTTTAGCTCCAAAAAGGCTGACTCACAAGAATCTGTCCACAAAAACGTCACACACTTCTTAGTTAGGCCCTTTAGTGATGCTTATAAGCATGAAAAGTCCTATATGAAATGTATGAAGAATCTAACAAATCCTAGAGAACATCGTACCTCAAAGACGTTCTTCAACTACTTCCAAGAAACTATTACCCTCACATTCTATGGGTCTAATGATACTCTTGTCTCAGAGAGTACGTGATCGAAGATGTGAATTTGGTCCATCCAAAGGCGGCATTTAGAGATCTTAGAATATAATAGATTCCTTCTCTGTGTACTCAAAATGATCTCAAGATGGGTAGCATGGTCAAGTCGAGTGTTAGAGTACATCAAGATATCATCCCAAAAGACTACCACGAAAGAATCCAAGTATGGATTGAACACTCAGTTCATTAGTTCCATGAAAATAGCAGGTGCATTAATGAGATTGAACGGCATAACCAAATACTCATATAGACCATACCTTCTCCGAAATGATGTAAGAGGTATATTAGATGGTCTAACATGCAACTGATGATAACAAGATCCCAATTAGACTTTGAGAACACCCAGGATCCTTGAAGATGATCAAAGAGAACAGAAATCCTTATCAAGGTATATCAGTTCTTGACCGTCAACATGTTTAACTTACGGTAATCTACACAATGTTGGTGGGTACCGTCTGCCATCTTCATAAAAAGGATAGAAAAACCTCAACGATATGTAATGGGATAGATGAAACCCCTTGCCTGTAACTCCTCCAACATTTTTTTGAGCTCTTGTAACTCTAGTGTAGCCATCCAATAAAGAGGAATGAACACCAGTGTTTCCCCTGGCACAAGATCTATAGAAAACTATACATCTCGCTTAGGAGAAAAACCTTAAAATTCCTTGAAAAAGATATCCATGAAATGATCGACCACTAAAGGAAAGTCCAACTATGAAGTCCCTTGGTCATCCAAATATAGACTAAAAATTTGGGCTGTAAATCCTCTCAACCCATGATGCTCAGGTTATGATCTTCTTGCATGGAGATCCCATTCACCCTTATGAAGAAAATATCTACCCTCTTGTGACGCGAAACTCACCCAATGAAGATAATTGTTGACAAAATCATAGAATAGAACTAACTAGTCAATTTCGAGAATGACATAATATCCTGTCATCTTTAAGACATAATGGTCACATAATAAGTGATAACCACCAACCTCAAGAGAGCACTCCATGAATTATCAGACACTAGCCATTCTAGTTCCCAACGGAGTGTCCAACATCAAGATATCAGTTTAAGAAAATATACAAAGCCCAATTCTCTCCACACCATCAACATATATAAAACAATGGAAAGCCCACATATCGAAAAGTGATGAAGATAAAACTGAGGAAAATAATATTTTACCTCAGACTGTAGAGGGTCTGAGATTTTATATCTTTTGGGTCTGCTCCACTGTAGAAGTCTGGCATATATCATGGTCCTATGACCCTACCTGACCATCCTAAGATGATCTGTCCTATTGTCAATGAAATCCTACCAAATGGCTACCATGACCATGACCTCCAGCTCATTCTGAACATCCTGAGGAACTCGAGTTCACAAACTGATGAGAAACTGGTGGTCCTGATCTAGTACGAGGAGTTGAAATAGAACCCCTATCAATAGCTACTGGTGAGATGAACTGACATAACCACTGATGATGTCCCATATTTTTACACAATCTACACTCCCCTGGGTCTTTTGGGAGATGTGGCTTGTATTACCGCTCTTCTGGCACTGGTATCACAGCACCTAGCCACCAGAAGAAGAATTCGGCCTACTTGGGTCTCCACATGTAGACTCCTTGTGGAGCTTCCTACTGTCAGTCTGGGGGGTACCAAATCTAGATACTAAACAGCCCTGGATCACTACTCCAGAATCCCTTAGATTGCGCTCTATGATTAGTGCATGTTTGACTATAGAGGTGATGGATGTCAACCTGAAAATGTTTACGTGATATCAAATGTTGTTCCTAAGAACATCCTCAAAATTCCTCACCAGAAATAAATCATCACCTCCTAGAAAGGGTGTGAAGAATTGTAGATTATTGAAGCAAGAATAATTATCAATGACTGAGATAGTAACCTACTCCAGACTCATGAACTCTTAGGCATGATCAGCCATCAATGTCTCTGGGTAAAAGTAGTCAAATAAGGCACGCTGGAACTCATCCCAAGCCATGAACTGTAGGCATCCCACCTGTGAGATCACATCTCACCATATCATGGTGGAGTCTCGAAGAATATACATAGTGAGATTCACCATCATCTTTGAAGGTGTCTCTAGATTATCTAATATAGATATCATGGCTTCTAACCATGACTCTTCATCCTGAGGTCATCCTTCCCCTCTAATGGTGGGAGGATGCTGCTGTTTAAAAACCCTTGTCAACTCTGCCATTGATGTGGCGGGTTGTTGTACTCCTTAGAATGTCTACATGAACCTCATAAACCCCTCTTGGAACTGTGCATTGGCACCTGCATCCAGGATAACAACTAATACCATGACTATAACTACAGGATAATCTGCTGGTAGTCGCTGATCTTCCTTGTTCGATGTCTGATCACTACCCTGTAACTGGCGCACAACTGGAGGGCATCTCATTGGAATGGCTCTTCCAGGTCAAACACACACACAGATCAAGATTATCAAGAATAGAAACATAGAATTGTAAGAAGGGAACAATAGAAAGAAATCATTAAATATTTCAAATAGGTGGATACATGGCATGTATAACTCTTACACGACGTGTTCTCCCCATACACGACATGAACATGAATCATGTTCTCCTACCAGAGTTCTTCTACATGACTAACCCACACGGTTCCCCTAGAACAAGACTACACAACATGTTTGTGCCAGACATGGTGTGTACTATGCAAACATCATTGACCCGTGTTGTTAGTCACATTGCCAGTTACACGGCTGTCTCAACACGGCATGTCTATTCCAGACACAACGTGTACTAGGAGAACTTCACCAACCCATGTTTTTAGTCACACGGATTGTTACACAGCTGACTCTACACGGCGTGTTTGTTCCAGACACGATGTGTACTCACAACCCATTACCCACCTGTTTCATTTCTCATGGCTGGAAACATGGTCTATACACACACCGTGTACGTCTAGTACACGACGTGTTCTACCAATGATTTCCCAACCTAGTGTCTCTACCCACACAACTAATGACACGTTTAGAAACTACACAGCGTGTACATGCAGTACATGGGGTGTATTTAAGAAAAATTGTTCCTTCCATAACAGAAGGATACATGGCTTGTATTTATTATTACACGCTAGGTATTTTGGGGTTTTTTAGATAGTAATCCTCAGAAACTACTCTGGAACCCATAAAAACACTAAAATGAACATTAATGTTCCAATTTAGGATCTATGAGGGCCCATACTCCCAATGAATCAAATCTAGGCATCTTATACATGTCATAAACAAGCATAACAGATCAACGATACACCAAATTCTGATCCAGGAGGGCCTATAACACCTCTGGGATGCAATTTTGGTGTTCATTCAAGTGAATTTTAAACATTATCAATAACCTATCAAATATCAGGTACTCTATCAAGGAATCTATCACAAAAACATGCATATCATTCACAACACCTCTCACAACAACCTGAAATTAGTAATGAACCCTAAATGGTAGGGCAAGAATGCATGAAATATGATCTCTAGAAAGTGACTATATGATGCATGAGATGGAATACCCTCATCTCATTATGTTTTAATAGTAAAAGAACCTCAATAATATCAATAATAATAGAATAACATGTGAATCACCCAATAGTAAAATCATGTCAAATTTAATAATTAAAAACCCATAAAATTGAAATATAAGTGGAAAATTGGATTTTCCATGTTCACGAGTTAGCTACTCCCTGGAACAACTTATTACTAAGTACTTATTCCTTCCAATCCCTCAATATAGGCTCAAAACAATAAGTTATAAAGAAAATAATCCTTGTAATATGACATTTTAACGTCCAAATTCTGGGTTCCGCCAAGAGGTGCCCCATACCCGGTTTTTCACATGGCCTCAAGAGAATTTCCCCAAATTCTAGAGGCTGTCGACTCGAAGAAAGATCCATGGGTCTGATAATGGGGAAACTATGGCCTCATTGGAAGACTAATGCAGTTGAAATAAATAGATAACAATATCATAAATAGTGATAATACCATACAATAATAAACATTGAAAGACTAAAGAAATATACAATTGGAGCACATATAAAAATGATGCATGATACATATGTATAGGAATGAAACCAAACAAGTCACAATGAAGACGTAAAATACTAAAACAATTAAAAATAAAACAAAAAATCTCCAATAGCATCGCAAGCCTCATCTTGGTCTCATGCTCTTCAGCTCTAAACCAATTCAATTACCTGATGTGTAAGGGTGCATACCCTTATCTAGACCTGCAACAACATAATATATTTGGGCCGAAAAGCATGACCCAAATAGGGTGTGAGATGAATCCCAGTAGCAAACCACCCAAATATCTGTGCCTAATAGTCATTGATTATATATGGCAGACAATATAAAAAATGAATCAATAAACAAGAAATTACACAATGGTAACAATCATACAATTTAAATTACATTCATTTTCTTTTATTATTTAAGCAACCCACAATCAAAAGTAACCCTATGGGAAGTACTCATAGCCTAAACCCTCTGGTTCAACTAAACAAACAAAAGAAACCCTCTAGGAAGTACTCAAAATCTAACCCCTCTGGTTTAGCTTTATCAAAGACTCTTTAAGGAATCACACACTGTCAATTCTGCATATGGTCCTGCATTGGTAACTATAGACACTCTGAGGAAGAACTCAACATCCAATTCCCCCTATGGCCTCGCAACATGGAACTATACACACTCTGAGGGAGTAAAAAGTTCACCAATCTATGGTCTCTCAATGTAAAAGTAAATAGACACTCTAGAGAATCCCTCAACATCCATTCTCCCTATGGTCTACTACACTGGGTTCCCACAACCCTGTGTAATAAATCATGAAAAAATGATATATGGAAGCCAATGTAAACCTCATAAACAAAATGACTAAATATTCTACAGTATCTCACAACATTTCAAATTAATTTACTCCACCCAAACAATACTAGGCATGGAAAAAAAAGTAGCTTAATAGGAAAATCTAGACCAACGGTCAAAATCAAGAAAACATGAGCAACACATCCATAGCAAGGAAAATAACCCTATTTACAGTCATAAATCCTCTACTCAAGAACACAAGGCATAACAACCAAATATTGGGCTAATAACCATAAACACGCAATAACCTGAACAAGGGTATTTGATACTGTTTCACATTTAACTCAAAAACTAACTTTATAAAGGCAGAAACCACCAACCTCATCATTGTACAATCAATATAGGTGTATCTCAGCAGTTTATTTCACCTAGAATTCTATATATCTATAACAAATGTCTAAAAATTTTAACCATGTATATCTCACAAAAAAAGAGAAATCAGGAAACAAAGGCTCTAGAAGAAGGAAGAGCATACTGTGGAAATTCCAACTCAATCAATAGTGGTCAATTCGGAGAACGGATGGAGAGTCAGGGGTGCAGAGAAGGATTGTTTCGTATGGTCACTCCTTGAAAAGATTAATGAAGATGAAGGGAGTTATTTCAATTAGATGCGACCTCTGTCTGTTTAATGAAAAAAAATAAAGTACACGGCTTGTTCCTTAAGGGAACATGACATGTAATTTATTTAATCAGCCTCCTCTTTAGGTGGTCTCCAGGTCACCCCACACGACCATGTGCTCTGCTGTTATATAGCCCGCACACAAATACCCATGGAAACAAGGTACATGATGTGTAATTAAAAGTACATGGTGTGTACTCATGAAATTTCTAGAAACTCCACTTTTTCTTAAAAAACAAAAATATAGGATTCATACCTGAAAGGAAGATCCGTGTTCTTACACTATCATACCCAACTGAGATAAATTACTATATGAATAAACAATTTTGAAAATAAATATTATAATCAATGGGGAAAGATGAATCAAACCTTATTAGACCAAGTAATGGAGTTAAAATTTGTGGATCAATAGGTGATTCTTGAAAAATGGTGTTTCTAATGGTTTAAAAAAGAAATATTCCAATTTTTATTCTTAAAAAAAATCTATAGTTTCAAAACATTTTTCCCTACTATTTCATCTATAAAATCGTGTCAAAATCAATATTATTGGTTTGAGTGTGTAACACTATATTCTTTATTAACTCATTATAACTATTGATTTAGTACTTAATTAACATAATTTTTCTTTGAGATATTATATTTTGTTTCATTAAATTAAACTATATAAATGCCATGGTAGAATAGATATATTCTACCTCTATTGTACTCTATGATACACAATCATATTTCTCACTCATCCAACCAATACATATTCTAATAATTAATTATACTCTACCACTTGTGAATTTGTGATCCAAAAGATCATGAAAATTATTATCATATGAATAATGCAACCAATCCTGATCTTCTACAGCCTTGAAAAAAAATTATAATTCAATGTTCCCTAAATAAACCTAATTCTCTTATTCCCTACCAAGAGAGGTTATTTAATTAGACAACTATAAAATATTCTTTCTAAGAACATAATATATAAACTATTTATATTTGTTACTTTAAGATCGATTAAACTTATAATAACTCTTCAATACATAGTTTAGACTAATAATTTTTGGTTTTCATGTTTTCCATGATTTATTCAAACTGCTATCATATACGAAATTAATTTTTGATATTATATTATGAATTTTATTTACAAATCCCTTATATTGGTCACAAATTATATAAATGTATTCCCTTTACCATGATGAACTTTTAGCTTATGAAAACAATTCAAATCTCTAATAATTGGAATCTCAAATTTTAAAAACGTCAATTGAGTAATGTTTTCATTCGAATATTTCTTGTAAATTATAAATATAACATCATCAACATACACTATAACCATGAAATTATCCACATCTAATATTCTCACATATTTGTTTTGGTCAACCTCCCACTATTGAATTCCATATTTCTCAAAAAAGTATCCCATTATAAATACCATGTACATGGTTTTTTCTTTAGGCTATATAAATCCATTTTTCCACCACACAACATTTGTATAATTACTTCAAAAAACAAATAATACTAGTTTTTTGATACACTCATCTTCATTCAAGATTACATTTTGAAACTATATCATCACATCAATTTGAAATATTTTAAAATTACATTAAGAAAATACTACTAGAAAGAGTCAGATATATTCCATTTTTTACCCTAAAGTTAATTTTCCTCAATATAAAATTATTCAAAAAAATCATATCCTTTATAAAAAAACATATAATCAATATATAATACTGTTCCACATTCATCAATCTCGTTTTTATTGATCTATTTTACAATAATTACATTATGGTGTCTTGGTTTTTACACAAGGTCTCATGTTTGGTTCTTATTAATTTGTTCCATTTCATTACTCATGGATTCCTCCCATGAAACATCATTTTCCTATTCTTCAAATGAATTAGTTTATACCTATGATAATAGAGTAGTGTGTTATATTATTCTTATACTATGATTTTATATCAGTGTATATTTTTAATCAAATTTGTTTCTTATTTATTCTCTACTTATACTTATTCTTTACTAATTTATTGATTAACTCACTTAATCATCATGATTGTCCCCTGATTTTCCATTAGAATCATCATAAAATTTATGGTGTTGATATTATTGTGAATAAATGATCACCTATTCTTATTCAAGACCTTAATCTTCTATTAAAATATTTTTATAATTGTCCTTAGATTTATTTCCAACTATATTTACATCACTACTTTCAATAATTTTGTTGATTATTTTTTAAATGATCTATAAGATTTACAATTTTATGAAAAACCTAAAAATATAAATTTATCATCAATATCACTAGTTTTTTTATTTCCATATTTATTTTTAATGAAATATTTTCTTTTAAATACACTAAGGTTATTTAGTGATGGTTTAACACCAAGACACATTTCACAGAGAATCTTCTCTTCTTCAATATTGAGTAACTATTTTGTATGATTGTATTAAACCACTTTCACCACTCCCCACTAATAGTGGTGATACTATTAACTTTATATCGATAATGATAAGACCATATTATGTACTGTGTTGTTCCTCCATTCCAAAAAATCATTTTTGTTGTTTATTCCTTATCATATGAACATCAGGCCTTATTCCATGGTTTGATAGATAATTTTATAATTCAATTGAATTAAATTTTATTCTATTCTATTAAAATAGAATACGTAGTGTTATTCCTATTTCATTTTCATTCTCCTTAAGAATATTTTTATATAATCTTAATCTTATCTCTTTGATCTTATAAACATGGAACATCTCATACTATTATAGTCACTTATTATTAAAATGGAATAATTCACACCATAAGTTCTAACAACATAAATTTATCCACATACATTAATGTGTATTCAGAAAATTGATGCATTATTTTTCTTTAAATAATATGGGTTTCTCAATATCTTCCCCTTCAAGCATGAATCACTATTCTTTTCTCTAAATCTATCCAATGAAGGAATATCGACAACAGGTTTAAACCATGATTAATTCTCCAGAAACATCAAATTAATGTGACTAAGCCTCCCAATACATATTATATACTAATATTATATATTAAGGATAAAGGTATTATTATTTCTATCCACATGATATAAATTTCCATATTTTTACATCATTCCATACAAGAATTTCAAGACTTTCGTTTTATATCACATCCTTTTTAGTTAAATTTGACTTTATAACCTAATTCAAATAACTGAATCACATTGAAAAAATTATATCTAAAAGCAAAAATATATAAAAATTTAGTATTCTTCAATTTATCTCTATATAGAATATTATTACCACTCCCTTAAAAAATTAATGGTCCCATTAACTCTTATTTTCACATAATTCTGAAAATTTATATTTCCTATTATAAAAACCAGGATAATGGAATGACTGTAGGGGTGGGGGTAAATCAAATTTATATTTTATTAATTATTCCTTTAATAATAACCCCTTTTGGCCAGTTAAAACCATGATCCTTTAATTATAGATTATATCAACCATAATCAATTATAGTGGAATGTAATGATCACAGGAATATGAAAATTTAAAATATTTGGTGTAAAATCATACTCCTTAACATGATTGGTTAGTATCTCCCATCATGTATTATTTTTTTTATTTGAAATTAGTTACACTATCGAGCATCCCAATCCAATCAGCTTAGATTTCCACAAATCTCTATATCTAAATTCACATAAGAGGGTTTGTAGATTCTCACTTACACAATAAAAGTGTACGTACCAAAATAATAATTGACATCCTTATCAATAGGGTTTCCCTTATTCTACATAATGTAGATCACCATCCACTAATAGATTAGATCAGTTTTTCTACTCATATATGTTCAATAATAGAGATATATAATGATCATGAACTAGTCTACTAGACATTCACACTATCCTTCAGATATTTTATGATTTTTATATTCTAAAAATACTCTAATACTTAGGAACAACAAGTTTATTCCTTTTTAATGGATCTTATATTAATTATTCCTCTTCCCTCCTCAATACAACCTTGTATCGAGTTCTCTATAACTAAATATATTCACACTTATATCTTTTCTGAACAAAATATCTACTCATTTAATGATCCTTAAATACTTATAAGATGTCATGAAATTTTTTCAATATTATTTAAATAATAATTACGGAAAATAAATGATAATTATGTTAGGATATTCATATCATTTGAATTAAATATCATTAGTGAATTACGTTTTAATACTCATTCAAAAATAATTAAAAATCCCTAGTCATGTCTTCCATTTTATGTTAATTTAAGACCTAGTATTTATGCTTCATTAAAACTCCATAGAATACAAAACATTTAAACTCTTTTAAATTGAATCAATGTGTTCATGAAATCACGGAACATTATACCTAGAAATATTTCTTATTACATGGTACTCTTCACATCCTTTATAACCATCTTCAAATAGTTATATATTCTTAGTTGATTGAATAGAAATTTCTATTTGTGATATTTAATTATTTGAATATCTCTACAAATGAATCATTTGGTTTCTACATTTCTTAATCAAAAAAAATTTATCCTTATAGTTTCCTTTATGATAAATATAATTTTACTTCTGGTAGTTCAAAATTGTATGTATTGGTTCAAGAGAACTCATTTTATACTTATGTTAGTTCTATCTTGTATGTCCATCTTTTAGAGAATGGATTTTTACTAATGATATTTTTGTTTTCAAAAGTTCTTTATAACTATGACATAAAAATTGAACTCAATACATTTCATACATTATGATGTTGAACTCCCTTATAAGTGTTTGAACACATCTTTTTCCAGGCATGTCCCACTTTGATTTTTTAATTGAACATAATTTATTTTATTTTTTAATTGAACATAATTTATTTTATTTTTTAATTGTCTTTAAACTATAGAGAATGAGACTTTTTCAGATATGATGACATTTTTTGACAAAAAATACCTAAATTTTGGGGATGTATGTTTTTTCTAATTTATGGAGGTTGGGTATAAACATGTCAAATAGGATTATGAGGGTTTTTCATGATATTGAAAAGCTATAGAGGTGGTTCTGGAATTTTTGAGGAAGGTGGGATTAATATTGTTATCAGGGTATTTACATGTCATGTACATGCATCACACAAAATGGAACTATCACAAAGAAGATGCAGTGAAATTAATACAAGCCATGAACTTATTATAGCTATGAAATAAATTTACATGGCATGTAATGTTTGGGTAGGGCTAATTTCACTTGACCAGACACAGATTCTAGTGTATTTTCAAATCAAGAATTACATGATGTGTAATGAATTTACATTCCATTTATTTCCCGGACTCATCAATTATAATATGTTATGTACTATTATTTTTTCATTACAATAGAACACAACCCTCTTATCTTAGACCCTAGGTAATTTATATGTGATTTTAGAATTCCTTCCTCCATTCAAGATGTCTTGTTCAAGAGATAAATAGTCAATGAGTTGTTTTCCATAGGCTTCCTTTTATTTTCCATCGTTCCTCATTGTAGTGTTAGAATATATTGATTGAGGTTAGTTTGGATGTTGATCATGATATTGTGTGATCTAGGTTTCTGCTTGTGATTATATAAACCTTTGTTCATGTTGTAATTATCGATTGGAAGCATATTTTGGACCACCGGTGAATGGTAGGTGATTTAAAACATTACCCTATGGTCTGTTTAATTGTCAAGTATGTTAAATATTGTCATTTCCCTGACACAATGAGTAAAATAATTATCTGAATGATTTATTTTTTCAAACATGGATTGAATTATTCCTTGTATCCATTTTGATTCAATAGTGTTGCAAATTTCATTGTGGATACCTATTAGGTGAGGAAACCCTTTCATAATAATGAATTGGATAATCTTTTAAAGTGTTTTTAGCATAAAATGACTCCCCATGTGAGTTATTGGTATAAAATTACATTGTTAATGGCGTATTTGTTTATTAAAATGGATAATGATAATTTGATAAAAAATATATAAATAAAGGATAAATAGGAATTTCTATAATTAACCACTAAGGCTTATGATATGATATTGTTATATCCTTTTCATTATGACTTGTGTTGTAATACATTCTATAATGCTTATATAGTGGGATTGACCCAGTTTCATGACGTAATTCTTATATAGTGGGCTAGACCTAGTTTCATGTTGTAATACTTATATCCATGGATATTCCTGGATGTTTTAATTCTTATATAGAGGGATATTATGGGATGTTTTAATGATTATATAGAGTTCCATTCTTAGATTTTTTAATTCTTATATAGCAGTATTGGCCCAATTTCATGTTGTAAATATTATATAATGAGCTTGGATAAATTTCATGATATAATACATATAAAGAGGGATATTACCAGATGATGAAATTCTTATATGGCGGGTTATTCCTGGATACTAAAATGCTTATATAGTGGGACTTTCCAAGTTATATGATTATTCCACGGTTTATGGTTATGGTTGGAATGATTGAGCTACTTTCTTAGAAATATTCTAACATGGTACAAAAGTAGGTTATTTTTTATTATAATCATTTTTTTAATTAATATTACCTATTTATAGCTATGTTGCATGCATTTATTATCAGATTGGTTTTTCTAGAAATGATGCTGTGAACCTAAATGTATTTACTTACACCCTATTCAGGTTTCTGTTTGGTGCCCACCTAGATTACAAGGATGTAGGTTTTGAAAAGTGTAAAAGACCTTGTTGCTTTGAGATCAGATCATTGGTTAATTCCTTTATAATGAGTCTATTTTTGGATGTGATGAATTGGAACTAATCATACAAGGGAATTAGAGAGAGGCCATTAGTATCAGACATGATATTTCATTAGGGTTAACAAGGGGCTCTTATTCTAGTGGAAAGAAGCACTTCTAGGATAGTTATTACTAAGGTTTTAGTAGGAAGTGTAGTCAGGGATGTGGGTAGCCATCATTGGGCCGTGATCCATTATAGTGTTATCAGTGTGGAAAATTGGTCCCCAAGAGACCTTAGTGTCCATACCTGATGATAGAGTATCATGATTATGGTTGGTTGGGCCATATTTATATGTTTTTTAGTAAATTATCGTATTAGATTAGGGGAAGGATATTGGGATAGGTATCCAAGTCTGATAAGGACTCAGACACCCCTCAGATGACATGTTGTTGGAGTTCTACAATATGATCAGGTGAGGTAGTGGTGTGGTACCCCAGTGTAGGAGTTACAATACCAGGTAGATAGAATAACCTATGGGAGTTGGACTAGATCCCATGGCAGAGGTAAAAGATAGGTTCACACTATGTAGACTACTCCAGCTAGTGTGGATGAAGAACCTTCTACCATCATACGTATGATGCTTATATCATCTACCATTTATTCTATTTTGTTTGATATAAGATCATCACATTTGTTTGCCTGATCTTTTGAAAATGGTTTTCTCTTGGTTTTAGAAATATTTCACATTGTTTTGATCATCGATACACCATTATTGGTGTGGTCTAAAAATATAAAATGTTTCAATGCATGTAATCTAGATATTGAATGTTACTATTTATTTTGGGAACAATTTCTTCTAAAAATTATAGGATCCCATATTATATTTGGTAGGGATTGACTAGTTCTATATCAGGATAATATCAAATATTACCAAAGTATAGTTACCACTCAATATCCGAAAGGAATAATATATTATCACCATGGTGAGTCAAATCTTTAGGATGTTTGTGACAGAATAATTCTGTAAAGATTAGATTTTATAACAGATCAGATTTCAAGCCATGTTCAAGATGATGGTAGAATATAGCATGATACCTTTTCACCAATGGCAGCCCATTTTCAATACATATTTTATGATGTTTTTTTTGGCTTACCACCTTAGTATAAGATTCCATTCAGGATCGATTTGGTGATTGGAGATGAACCACTTTCTATTCCACCATTAAGATTGAAACCATTAGAACTTCATGACTCGAATTTTTAGATTGATGATCTAGAAGATAATGGGTTTAAGCATCCTAGTATGTCACTTTGGGGTTCTATTGTTCTTTTCATGAAACAATATAATATAACTTTTTTGCTTATGTGTGGATTATCAGAGAATAAACTAGATGAAGGTCAAGAAAATGTATCCCCTTCCATATATTGATGATTGATTTGATCGGTTGAGAGGTTCTATGATTTCATTAAATATTTATTTTAGATAAGGATACCACTAGTTTAGGGTGATACTATTAGACATACCTCAGACATATTTCAGGAACATGTATGGACTGTCAAGTTTCAAATATATTCCTTTTGCTTTGATGAATTCACTGATAGTATTCATGGCCTTGATGAATAGAATATTTCATTCTTTTATAGATATATTTTTAGTGGTTATTGTTGATGTAATCTTAGTGTAATCTTATTTAGAAGATGATCACTCCCAACATCTTGACATTGTCTTGAGTATAGTGAGAGGGAACCGCCTTTACCCCAATCTAACAAAATGAAGTTTTTGGGTTGATAATTTAAACTACTTGGGTCACATAATCTAAAAGGAAGGAGTATCACTAAAATATATGATGGTTGAAATTATGGTATCTTGGGGGGACCTAAGAATAACATATATATTTATATATTTCTAGGTTTAGTACGTTATTAACTGTGTTCTATCCAATATTGTTCTAATCTAGGAGAACTGATGTCTATGATGAGCAAGAAGGGGTGATGTTTATTTTGTTTGATTGTTATTAGTGATATTTCACGAAATAATGAGCATGATTACCTCAGAATCTATCCTAACTTTCCATATTCAGAGATAATCATATACTATGTACTTCGATTCATCCGGAGTTGGACATTGAGCAGTTTTGATTTAGGATAATATAGTGGTTTCTTACAGATCCATATAGTTGAGAATGCCTAAGAAGAATTACTAAACTAATAAATTGGACTTAGCTGTATTGGTACCTGCCCTCAGATGATGGAGTCACTATTTTTTTGTGATAGGTTTATGGTGTTCGTTGACCAGAAGAGCCCCAGGTACATCTTTATGTAGCAGGACCTGGACCTTCAACAGAGGAGTTGGATTGAGTATTTATAGTATTTCAACTTCAATTTAGATTATACACCCGGAAAGGGAAACATCATTACTGATTTCTTGAGGCATAAAATTATGACTGAGGCTATTTGTGAGTCTTGTGATGAGTTGTTGATGATGTCTCCCTTTGCAGACATGCTTCTAGATGTTTTCTATTCCCAGGGTCGAGTAACTACGATGTGGAAAATCTATTATACACATGATTCTTGACTGGATCAAGATAAAGTAGTTATCTGATCTAGAGGGTTTAGTTTTGAGATACATATTATATGGTTGGGAGAAGATATCAGGATGGTCTCTTGGTATTGGAAATTTTATTCTTTTCAATGAATGAGTATGGTCTCTTATATTCTTTCATGAGTAGTTGATGAGAATGTTTCATGCATCTATATGGAAAGTATATCTGAGTTTAAAAAATTCCTATTGTGATATCCATAGAATGTATTGGTGGTCAGGAATGAAGGATGTTGTGGGATTCATAGTGAAATGTTTCACTAATCAATAAGTTAAATCCGAGCATCATAGGCATATTGGTTTGTTGTAGCCTTTTCCCATTTCTAAGTGGAAATGATTTTACATTACTATGTATTTTGTGAGAGGATTACCCATGATCCCCCATAATAATGAAATAGTATGGTTTTTCTTGGATCGACTGAAGAAGGTATCCCAATTATTATCTATCAGGTATTCCTCCACCATTAATGATATGTGTAGTCGTTAAATGTGAGAGATTGTTTTGTTTTAGGTTGTTCTGAGAAGTAAAATTTTCAATATAGATCCTTTTTTCACATCTCAATTATAGAAGGGTCTTTAGAAGGATTTGGTATTGTAAGTTATTATGAATAAGAACTACCATCCATAGACTGAAAGTCAATCTATGTGGACTACTAAGATTCTAGAGGATTTGTTGCAGGCATGCATTTTGGATTTCAATGGTTCATGTGAGAATCATATGGAACTCATGGATTTTTCATATAAAAAAAATTTCTAATAACTGATCAAAATAGAACCTATTGAAGATTAGTATATTAGGTCTTTCGATTTTCCTCTTTGATAGTTGGAAGCAAGAGAGTCAGTGATTTTTGGTCCTAGTCTCATGTAAGAGACATCTGATAATGTTTAGTAAATTAGTATGTGGTTGGTGATTGTACAAACTATGAATAAATCATACACTAAACATGTAATTTGACCTATGGAGTTCAAGGTTGGTCATCATGTTTTCCTTCACATGTCTTCTAGGTTGGGGAATGTAATATCTCAGATCAAGGAAAGAAAGTTCCCACTTTTTGGGGTAGTTGAGATAGTTTAAAGGTTTAGTCCAGTGTCCTATGTATTATCCCTTCCACAGTGAAATATTTCCATGAACAATGTGTTTAATGTATCATAGTTTCAAATATATTATCCTCACCCTTATCAAGTGGTAAATGTTAAGGATGTCAAGCTTCATGTAGATGAGTCCTTTGAGGAGCATCTGATACTGATTGTGGACCATAGTGAGAAGTATCTATGAGGTTGGAACATACCTCTAGTTCAAGAAAAGAGGAAGAAGTTCATGTTCAAGAGGATAAATAGGGGAGAGACTCTTATATGTTATCACTATGGCATGAATTGTTCATTGTGACCCCACAATGATGTTTATAGACACTCACATATGTGATTTTATATAGTGGGGGGGGGGTTATAAGATCCCATATTTTTCTAACAATGTCCCTCGTTGAGTTTTTCATTGAACCTATTTCATGATTATCATTTACTTATCTTTAAACCATAATGGTCAAGTTTCATTCAGATATAGAGAGATTTTTTTGGTTAAAATGACCTAATGTTTGGTGATGTGCGTTTTTTTTTAATTCATAGAGTCTAGGTATAAATGTTTTAAATTGGATTACGATGATTTCTTGTGTTATTGGAAGGATTTGGAGGTGGTTTCTGTGATTTTTTAGAAGCTAGACTTAATGCTATCTCTATGTAATTTACACTCTATGTAAAGGAACTACATAACATTTACCTATCGTTGAGAAAGTTCCTTGAAATGAATATAAGACATAAATTGGATTTTGAAGTGAATTAGTTACATACCATTAAATTCAATCACATGTAATTAAATGTTTGGGAAGGAATAATTTCACATCATGTGACATGAATTTCAGTGTATTCTAGAATTGTGAATTATATGTTAGGAAATAAATTTACACACTGTGTATTTACTTGACTTAGTGATTATAAGTTGTTTTATATGGTTATGTTGTCATCCAATTGCATGTAGAACACTTCCATTATGCGCTATGTGATTTCCAGGTGATTTTGGAATGCCTTCCTCCATTCTGGATATCCCATTCAATCGATCAACTCCAATGAGGTATTTTCCTTATTTTTTCCTTTATATTCAGTATTACCTCATTATACATGTGAAATATCTTCACCATGGTTGTTTTAGATGTTTATCTTGATCTTTTATGATATATGTTTCTTCTTTTGATCATCTGTGACTTCATTCCTATGGGAATTACCAGTTGGAAGTGTTTATTTGGTCGATAGTTAAATGTTGGGGCTATAAGACACAACCAAACCCTATAGTATTTTAAATAATAATGTATGTGAAATATTGTGATTATGTTGACATAACATGGGAATTAATTAATTGAATTATGAATAATTGTAAATCATAGATTGGATTATTCCTTGGATCCATATGGATTCAATGGTGTTGTGACATAGATTGTGTCTACCCATTAGGTGAGATAACCCATTGATAATAATGAATTGGCTAAAGAATTAAAGTGTTTTTTATCATGTCATGGGACCCTTTGTGATTTCTTGGTAAAACGTCAATTTGGTAATGGTGTATTTGTTTATTTAAATAGACAATGATAATTTGATAAAAATAAATGTGTCATTGAAAGACGAATGGTAATTTTCAGAATTAACCATCAAGGCTTATGATATAGATTGTGGTATCCTTATTGTTATGATTTGTGGTGTGATATATGATGTGTTTTTTATATTGATGGCTTGACTCAGTTTCATGTTGTAGTGCTTATATACCGGGCTTGGCCCGGTTTCATGTTATAATGCTTATATATAGGGATATCCCTAAATGATATAATGAATATATATAGGGTTATGCTTTAATAATGTAATGATTATATTGAGGGTTATGCTTGAATGATGTAACAATTATATAGTGGGGTTGTCCATGTTTTATACTGTAAAAATTATATTGCAGGATTGGCCCAATTTCATGCTGAAATGATCATATATCAGACTTGGTCTAATTTCTATTATAATTATTATATAGAGTTATATTATCAGATGATGAAATGCATATAAAGAGGGATTTTTTTTCTTTATGTGATTATTCCATGGTTTGTGGTTATGCTTGGAGTAGTTTTAATACATGCACAAAGATATTATGGCATGGTGCTGAAGCACTTTGATTGTAGTGTTAAATTAAATTGATTAATTAATACACCTATTTATCACATTATTTCATGAACTTATTATCAAAATAGTTTTTTTAGACTCAGTGGTATCAAATTACTATGTATTACTCTCACCCAACTTGAACCTTTATTTAGTACCCAAGAAGATTACATGGATTCGGGTTTGGATAAGGGAGAGGAACCTTATTGTTGATTTTTTCTTATTGTATGGGTTGTAGTTTAGATATAGGACCGACATGGGGTAAGGGACCAGGGTCGTTTGAGATTATTTATGTCAACTATTTTTTTTGTATTACATTAATTTTGAAATTTAGATACATTTCAGCATGTCATTACATGGTTCACTATTATTTAGTATGAGTTCCCCCATTTACTTCCCAGCTATTTTTTGTGTGGTTTCCACCATTTTCATTGCTATAATTTTTATTTATATGTTTTTTATTTCCACAATATTGTATCTCCATAATAGGGTTATAGTATCTCTACTATACTCATCACATCATTGTAGCTATTTCATAACCTCTATCATGTAGGAAGAGGAGATTGGGGTCCTGTAACCAACCTGATTTGGCCATGTTAGAGTGTACCAGATCTAGGGACATTATAGTATTTACAATATGAATTATTACTTCACTATTTTCATTGGGTAGGTGGAATTAAATTTTTTTTCATAATGTTCATCTATGACCTATGAATTTATACACTATAAATTCATCATGTACCATATGAATATTTCATCATAAGGTTCATGTGTACCTCTCGTTAGTACTTTATAAAGTTATTGTGTTATGCCTTACGATGATCACGTACAAAATGATGCTCTAGTGAACCCTACATGGGTACATTACAAACATTATATGCACCTTACAATATACACTTTAGAAAATCTATAAAATCATATCAACTTAACCTTCCAAGTTTTATCTTCTTTCAAACAATGTTATTATTTCTATTTGTAAATATAAATTACCATGATCCAAAATTGAAATTTTTCAAACATCACATCTCAGGGGTTGTTTCAAACATTTTTTATCAATAAAAAGAGTACACTGCAATGAAATCATGAAAAAACATAAAACTTTTCTAGTATAAAACATGAAACTCCCCCTTTATTTAATTTTTTTCTTTAACCAACACCTCCTCTATAGATATGTTTGATATAATATAAAAAAAGGACAAAATTTTTATTTTTATACCCCATTCTCTAGTATTTTAGAACTATTTATAAATTTTAGATCAATTTCATGTTGATATCTTGAAATCTCTATATCATGTTTTATCCTTCTCAATGGATGAACTCATGTTGTCTTTTTCATGGAAGTTAGTAACTCCATTACTTGCAACCTATTCACTATAAAAGTAGTGCAATACTCATCTTTCTAATTTAATTAAATAAAAATTTGTAAAAAATAGGTAAGAAGTAAGGAATAAAGTGGGACCTTTAATTCCTCAGTTGTAACACTTTAACTAAGAGCTTCCTCTAAACATTTTTATTTATTAATTTTTTATGATAATAACTTGGTATGTGGTAAATTTTTTGGTAACATACTTTATTATTTATACACTAACCTTTTTTAAAATGATTTTTTCTTCATCCGGAGTTGTGTTCTCTACCTTAGTCATTAAAAATTCTTCACTACCCAATCCTTGAATAATTTTTCTCATCTATTTTTTAGAATTGTAGGATTTTTATAAAGTTTTTCCTACCATGCACAATCTATCAATATCTTTCACACATGTTTTCTTAAATTTTGAATTCACCACCTATGCATGATTTCTCATGTAATTTTAACATTTTTTCTAAAACAACTTTATTTTATTTTTCTATAGATTTCATTTGATCTTTCACCATTAATTTAGAAAATTTTATTTGGGATGTACAAACTATCATGAATTATTTGCTACCATGATAATTATTATTTGGTTTCTCACTTTCCTTATTATAATCCTCAAATTGAATAAAAAAATTATTTTAAATTATTCTATATTTTTATCTAATTAAAAACATTGGAAACTTCTCAAGGTAGTATAGTCATACACTCCTTAGCATTATTATATTCCAATCCATATTTTATATACACTTCTTATAAACTTCAAAATATATCTTTGAGTTAGTTGATTTAATGTGTTTTTTCATGGATTGGTTTCCATAAAATATATGCCCTCATTTTATCACCATGGATTTCCCTTGGTTTATACGCCTTCCATGGAAATGAAATCTAATTTTAGGAAGAGTATGATTTTGGTCCATAACTTCTACAACACTAGAAAAACTGTAAAATTTGATCTTCCATTTTGATGATAAATATTTCTAGAATATTTATGTTGCTATGTTTCTGTAAACCAAGACTCATTTACCTAGAGACAGTTATATTCTTAATATAATGATCTCAATAATTTGTGTAGAAGAGGACCTCCCACTTTTCCTTTTGATCAAATAAGGATCAGTCTTATTTTTGTAACCTGGATGATTATAAATATATGTTTCAGTTTACTTAAGAACTTAATTTCCATGTCTGTTGGAACCCTTTTTCTCACCAACATGTCAGGATTCACCTTTAAATTCAATATAATATGATAAGCACTATATGATATTATTTTAACTCACATTAAGCTACTAGACACATGGATTATGTATCAAACTTTTATCATTAGGTCTTAACTATTTTTCATAATTATATCTAAGAATAGTCTCTCAATAAACTTCTCTTTACTTGTATGCCTTTATATAATCAATATAAACTTATTCATTCTTTACTGTCTTTTTATTTTCATTATTAGTCTAATTATTCTCTTTAATAAGTTATCAGTTATACTTATTTACTTATGTATTCTACTGAATATTGGATTCCAACTATATTTTGACATATATTCTTATTCTATTATTTTTCTCCATCATCAATTATTGAGGTTTTAAATTCTCTCTCAATATGATCTATAATGCTTACTTAATCATTTGATTAATTTTCCTAATGAAATGTTTTTTATTACCTCTTTATCATTAAATTATTCTTCTTTATACTAAAATATTTTTTATTTATCATACACTTCCTTTGCTTTAGTGATTTATCAGCCTCCTCAACTATTTTAGGTTTTGATACCTTCTTCTTTGGGAAGATTATGGAAATGTTTATAGTTCTATTTAAATCAGAACACATTTGTGGTTATTTTACACTTCCTTTTCTCTTTATTTATCTCAATTTATTTTAATGAAGAGAAATTTTTTTGTTATATTCTTATTTATCTTCCCCATATTCAAAATAACTTAATTCCTAAACTTTTTTCATATATATATATTTATTATTTCTCATAGTTTTAAAGACAGTGTCATATTTTTCATTATTTTGGACATATGGGGTTTTATTCATGTGTATATTATATAGATTATCAACTATCAATCATTTTATATATTCTAGGGATAATAATTTTAGATCAGACCAATAAAGAAGTTTTCCCATCAAATTTTTAATAATGGTGGAATCCCTTAACATATAACTAAATCCCTATATGTTACAGACAATATCACCAATCCTTGTAAAATAAGCACCAATGTTCTTATCATCTTCTATATTAGGATCTCAAATATAATTTTGTATATTTATTTTTTAGATTAATTGCCTTTACATTTATGTCTTAGCATCTTATTGATTTTTCAAGATCTCTTTTGATATTTGAAGACCCATAATGTTTTTGTATAAATTTTCATATAGTGACATCCAAATGGAATTTTGTGATTTTCAATCCACTTCAAAAAAAAATTATTTGAGAAAGGTATATGTGATCCTTAAATAAATTGAGAAATCCCCAAAATATTCATATATCTATCTTATAGGATGAGTTATAGATGGTAGGGTAGTTTTCTATACTTCTAGATGTGATATTTTTCTATCAAAAATCTGAAGTCTCCTTCTATTTATATAATTTATGCTCTCAAATCCCAAAACAATCTTGTATCATTTGAGGGAACCCAAATTTTATTTAATACAACATGTAGATCCAAGGTAAATGGTACCACTAATAATATTTGGGAGAAAGTTAGTTTTATATTTTATGAATTATTATTTTATAAGTCAACATTTGTTGTATATTAAACCTTAATCCTCTCTTACTAGATTATAACGACCTCACTGAGTTATAGTTGAAATTAAAAATCAAAGGAGCACAAGAATTCACAATGTTTAGTGTAATATTCTAATCATTTTTGTGATTAGTTTATTTATTTGATCATATATAATACACCATATGAACAAGTGGTTCTACCATAGATCGTCCAAGGCTAATCAGAATAGTCTACAACAATTATCTAGATCCTGATTTCTACAATAGAATTTGGAACTTTTTTCTTCCCCACGCCAATTTTATGATCCAATATAAGGAATGACCTATTTCTACATTAGTCTGATGCTATTCCACATAATTTAGATCTCCCCTCATGAATAGAGTAGATCAACTAATCTACTCCCAAACCTTTTTGATCCTTGAAAATTAATGATCATGAATTTGTATGCGGATCTTGATCATTTTTCATCAAATATCTAATGATTTAGATATCAATATACTCAAATAATCAAGAAAAAGGGTCTCCTCTATAAATGTATCCTTTATTTTGTCTCCTTAATCTCTCCTTGATATAATTATGCATTAATTTCTCTATAACACAAAATTCACACTCTTATATTTTTTTCCAACAAAATTTATCTTAAATTCCCAAAGCATAAATAATCATTGAATATTGTGAGATTATTAAGATATTATTTCATTAATAATCATGTTAACATAATGATAATTCTATTTGGATATTAAATTATTTTTAATTGAAACTGTTACATAAATTCCAATCTATTTCTTATTCAAACGTCATTAAAAAATTCGAGTCTAGTCTTCCATTTTATGTTATTTGAGGAGATGAGATTTTCCCTTCTTGGAAACTATACTGAATCTAAAACATTTAAAAAAATTTAATTTAATCCATGTGGGAATGAAAACTTATAAAATTTAAATGTTGATATATTTTTTATATCATGGAACTCATCTCATCCTTGGTATATATATTTGGTTAGTTAAATAATCTAAATATCTTGAATCACAATAACTTTTATGATATTTAATTCTTTTAAGATCACCAAAAAATAATCTTATGGTTTTTACACTTATTCTTATATAAATTTTATCCATACTATTTCTTTTAGGAAAACTAATATTCTAAATCTGATATTTATATCTTCACTGCCGCTCTTCCAAAAAACTCATTTATAAATTTTGGTAGATCCACCATCTTGATATTTCTTCTCGAGATATTATTCTTTACTTATGATATTTCTATTTTAAAAAGTTCATTGGAGTTCTACCCTATAAACTCAACTCTATATAAATTGAACCATAAAAAGTTGAAATCCCTTATATATTACCTATAAATTATTATTTCACTATTTTCATAAGGTAATCTAAATTAAATTATTATTTTTAATGTTCATATATACCTTATGAACTTATACCCTATAATTTCATCATGTACCTTATGAGTATTTCACTATAAGGTTTATATGTATTTCATAAAGACACCTTATGATGATACTACACTATAAAAAATGAAGATCATGTTCCAAAAAAAGCTCTATTGTACCCTATAAAGGTATTCTAAGAACTTCATAATATGACTTATAAACTTATCTACAATAACTCTTTTAACAATTGTCAATTCAAACATCCATTATTTATCTTTTACCCCCCTCTAACAAACTCACATAAACCACATCTACTTATTCCAATGAAACCTTTCAAGATCATGTATTACCATTCTCTATCTATTTATATTTTTCTACTTTTATAGTGGTTTGAACCCAATGAAGTTATTGTGTTATATCTTATAATGTTTTATTGTACACTATGAAGTTTCTAGAGTACCTAAATTTTTTATTTTTTATTTATTCACAAAATTTCATGATTTCTCAAAATATAAATAGAATTTATTTATCACAATTTTAGGAATTCTCTACCATGAACCCATTCCAATGGTACCCCTCCAATATTAGTAATGAAGAGGAGGAGTTACTCTGAAGTCAATCTTATTTTTGGCCCCAATTTGGCGATTTTCATTGATGGTGAAAAATAGTTAGATGGTAGGAATTACACTCAATACATGAACGAATCTATAGAGAGGATATACAACCACTAAAAAACCCCATAAAAATATAAAATAATCCAAACCATCACACTTTATTATATCAAGAAATAAAAAAAGATATAAAGTAAATACCAAATAAAAAACTAGGGTAGCGACTCCACAACAACTCCATTTTTTAAGCTAAAAATTTATATCTTGGTCATAATTACCCTCCAAGAAACATGAAAAATAGTTTATATATATAGAGAGTGATAATAACGTGTATATTCAGTATGATCATACCCATAGTCTCTCATGAAAATGTTAAAATAGAATATTAATGCACCAGTAATAAAAAAAATAGAACCAATAAGCACCTAGAAAAGTTATCTATCCATACCAACCTCACCATGCCTCACTCACTAAATAACACAAGAAAGTAGAATGATAATATCAGTAAAACATTGATAATGTCACCCCAAATCCACTTCCCTGCTGAGCTTCCACTCTCACACCCCAATGTTAAATGTCTTATGCTCCCATAACTTCCATATCTTCTCACCACTACATATCATTCCTTCTATGATGTGGGTAACTTTGGAGTCCTTCCTACTCTAGCCTTCCATAGGGCCCAACACCCCTTTCCCACATAAATTTCATCATACATATCTCCCATGACACAAATTTATTACCACACATCAATTTGCAACAACCCAATGAGGGAAGCATAGTATCATGAACATGAAGGAAATCAACATCATCCCCTACTCATACAATGCTTGACCCCAATACATAATACATCTTCTTACCATTCATCATTTCCACCAACTATTCCATAATCAAGAGTAGTATTTTAAATTAACTGCACCATTTCCTTTCACTACTTCTTAAAGAATATCAAGGATGTGGGAGTAATCGTCCATTATTTCCTCAATGTATGGTTGTTAGTAAAAACATACCCCATAACATCTGGGTGTTAGTACATAGTACTCTATACCGGTGGGGTGTGTATAAAAGTAACATGGAAATAAAATCATATATATATATATATAGGTACCTTGAAAACACAAAAACTCGACCTAGATATTTCACATCCATACTTCATCGCCTTTTCTTTAACATCTACACCATACTAATATTTCCACACACTTAAACCAAGTAGATGAAACCCATTCACAGAATAACTGAACTCAAACCACATTTTTAATTATTTTATAAATAGGTCCATCCATATTATAAGATAATTACTCCTCCAATAGCCTGTAGGCCTTCATTTTTTATTTATTCATGATAATCCACCTTTCAAGGGGTGAGGTGGAATACTTACAAGGATAGTTGGTGTAAATATTACATGAACCATAGGCCTTTGAATAATTCATTGCCCATAGGCTTCAAACTTCACATAAAAACCAGACTAACTATTCAGAACTACTCCTCCCCAACATCTTCATCATGAAATCATCTCTCCACCTTCGTATTGTTGTTTGGCTATGATTTCCTGTGCATGAACTGGCTTGTCCTGATGGCAAGTGTCATACCCTTTCAATCCTTCAATCTGTTTAGCTTCTAATATGGTGAAATCTCTTTTCTAATCCTCCTTTTGAAGCTTGTTCCTTGTAGGTTGTTTGGTTTTCATCTCCACTTGAGGTGGTTCGAAGGCCTTAAGGTGGCCTGAAGGCCTTACTGACCCAATGGTCTGGGTGGCCCAAAGGGATTAAAGGACTTGGGGACCAAATCAGTGGCCTGAATGCCAAAATGGGGGAATAGTCCTGGCTGCTACCATACCAAACAATACCTTCAAGATTTCCTCCTACAATACCTACTACAGTACTGCTATAGTTTCTCTACATTCTCTACTACAATATCCCTAGAAATTATGCCCCCTCCTAGCTTTTATCTTGTGTCCCCCTGGATGAACTTAAAGATTCCTCACCAATCGGGCTGAGGATCAAGTTCTCTTACAAGGTTATTACATTAAAAATAATTATTCATTAGCTATTAAACTATTAAAGTAGTTACCAAATATAAATTCTATTACTTTTATTAAAAACCATCCTACACTATTACCCATTCATCATTATCAACCTAATATTACTTAAAAATAAGGATACTATAACAAGGAATAACAAAACTACCGTTATGATACAACAACAACCACATATCCACCATTATAATTCCACTACCCACAACCCATCCTGTATCTAAACCAGTCACCCCATTGTGTTATAGACCCCACAATGTCCATATAAAAATAATTAAAAAAATAAAAATAATAAAAGAACACCAGAATAGATTTCCAGACCCCATATTTTACCACAAATAATTTATATGGGGTTTTCACAATGAATCAGTATCTTTCACATGGATATTTTCACACAGTTCCAGAATTTACATGAGAAAACAATTATTAGATGAATATAATTATTAATTTTTTTGAGAAGTGGTTTAAATTAAATTTCAAGAATGTTTTATTAATCATCAACAAGGTTTAATTAATTCAAAATTGTGACAACATGCTCATCAAGATGGTTATATGATTCATGAGAAAACAAATTAGGAATATTAAGGAAACATATAAATGTATGTTATTACACACCATCAATATTAATTAAATATAATTTAGTTCATTATCTTCATTATTTAATCTATTAAACCAACCCACGTGTAAAAAATTCTAATTAAAAATATTAAAAAATTATGAGAGAAGAAGGATCCCCTATATGTAATGGGAATTCCAAAACATGCTTCACTAAGAATATGTTAGAAGAAGATAATGGCTCCACCAAAATAGAATGAGGATAAGGGAATAAAATAAATACTTTGTATGGTTTGGTTTTTTATGTTATTTGGATGATTTTTTTGGTGTTTATATATCATCCCTCGGGATACATTAATATATTAAGGATAATGCCTCCCATATAAGTGTTTTCCAACCTCTATTCTAGTCTCCAACCTAGGGCCTACTAGAGGTGGGACTCATGGGAAACTCTGAAGTACTATAGTGTGTGTGTGGGGTGGAGGTGTGACATTATATATCAATCTACAATAGATAAAATAGTAATCTAGCACATCAAAATAATCAATAATATATTCTACTCACATAGATATCCTTTTCACATTCTTTAGATGCAACCATATCTACCATGAAATCAAAGGAAAAACCCATCAGTAGCTATATATTTCTAATATCCATTAGTTTTTATATAAAAAACTTCCATATTGAACACCTATATTAATCATTAATAACAACACAAAAAATCTTCATAGATATGGGGCTGCTACATTGAACATTTTTATCCATGTTTTTAATGTAGTTGTACACATAATATTCTTTCCAATAATGATTGAAGGAACTCATCCTTCATATACATAACACTATTTTAATTTCGTTTTTTATAGACTTATTAACAATAATTACAATTCAATCAATTGCTACCCTAACTCATCATTTGGTTTGAGAACCCACTATAAATAATCCACTTGAAACTATTCTTCATAGCCTTTAATGATACATCAACTATAAAAGGATTCTCTTTAATCTTCACCATATTATATTTCTAATAATTTCTAAAATTATTTGAGACATATGTAAATATCTTACAAACTATTTAGTTCATATTTATCTTCCTCTATTGGGAATAATTTGTTTCTTGAAATATATGGATTTTTTTATCTGGTATCCACTCTCATTTTCCATCCATACGAAAATCATGTAATTTTTTTCTAGTATTGATATCTTAATGTCAAAATTTAGATCAATTAAAAAACTATTTTTAGAATAAATTCCAATTATAATAGGAAATATATGATTTAATACTCTTTTTATACTTTATAATTATCTATCTTATTATGTAAATTTTTTTTTACCACTATGTTACATATTATAGGTTAAATTGATATAAAATTGGAACTTCATCACGATAAATATATTATATATACTATCTATCAACATTTTTTTACATTTTAAAAAAATCATTGATTATTGGTATATTCTTAATGATCAATTACTTTATCCTTTCATCAATTCAATTTTTTTTACATTTATTGATTTTGATTTATATGTTCTTGCATCAAATCTTAAGGGAATTTTACCCATACAGTTGTGTTTTTAAGCATCCAATACTTAAACGTTTTTATGCATCATTCATCCATTTCCTTCAATAATTCAATTAAAATTTTATGAGGAAATAGTTTTTTTAAGAAATCTATTTTTTAAGTCCATTTCTTCCTTCTCATATACATGACTACTTATTTGAGTGATTTAATATTATTATCTTTATTCTAAATAGATATATTAAGATAATTAATGATATTTGTCTATTCCTCATTACTCAAACTATAGTTTAATGAATATTTAGGTTTTATATAACAATTTTCATATTATTCAAAAACATTTTCTAGATGATTAATTTTTTATATATAATCATCTATGTAATTTTAGGATTCATTTTGAAAACCTCTGTTCCTACTAATATCATTTATCTTTAGATTAAGATACTCAATATTCCTTTCGAATTCTACCTTTAGAATAATCACTCATTCTAATTGGTCATATAAATATATGTTAGCTTTGAATTTCCTTCCTAAATGTAATAATCAACCCTACCATATTTTATAACATTATTACAATGAAATTATTTCTTCATCATAAATGTAAAATTAATCTCTATAGATGAATTTTCTATAAAGATTTTTGGATTCTATATAATTTTATATGATACTAATTTGTTGAGTAAATAATTCAAAGATAATTCCACTAAAATTAATTCCTCAATTGTAGAAACTATTGGACTGTAAATTGATCAAAATATACTATGATATATGACTAAAAAAATATCTTTCATCTCATAACCATATCCCTCAATAGATATAACCACTTAAATCATATGGTGGAAGAAAAAACATTATTTCAACATGATATAATATTCAATTCATCAACTCTATTTTGAATAACCTATGACTTTACCGTCTTCACATTACTATGACCATTAATTAAATTAACAAGCTTTTCCTATATTCTTTTAGATTTCGGAAAATCCATTTGTTTCATATATATATGATTATATAATTCTTCTTCTAAATCATTCTAAGTCCTAATATTATTATTATATAATCTTTCAACTACTTTATTTATATATCTTCCACTTTCCTAGATTCTATGAACCATTTCTAAATAAATATCAAGCCTAAGAGATTGTAAATATGATCTCATTCTATTATTACATACCTGAGAATATCACCCATAAAATAAGGGTAGTCCCTTCAAATTTATAATATTATTCTTAATAAAAACTTACCTTGATAAATTCTCTAAGAAATAACCAATGGATATGATTCCACTTACTATAAACATAGGTCCCATTGAACACCTTAAGAGGTGAAATACCCCTTAGGATTGATTCAAACACATAAAAGGGGGGTGGGTGAATATGGTGTTCAATAATTTTTACCAATCCTCAGATATAATTTAAATTTGTAACCCCTTTAGTTATCAACCACTATTTTTTGGTTGATATAATTTGATCAATTTTAAACATAAAGAATCAATTACCAAATGAAATGAAAATAAATCAATAAATAAGGAAGACAACATTTTTACAAGGATCAACTTGGAGACCTGTTAATTTCCATGATGGGTTATTATAAAGAATCATGGTTTCTATACTATAATAAAATGTTTACTATAATGGTTTTATACTACCCACACCTAAATAGAGTATCAATTCATATATAACTTTCTACATCACATAGGTTTTCAAAAAAAAATTCACAATGTAACTATAGCTTTACACATTGTTGTCGTTATATACCCTTAGCCAGAGAGGATGAAAAACTTCCTACCATTTATAAAGAATTATTATATTTTATTAACTTCTTGAATAAGATCATGTATTATCTCTATGATGGTAAAACATCCATTATTTAGATATAGTATCACTCAATAGTAGAGTCATAAAATTCCAAAAGTTCTTCTAGATTTAATTCATGCAACTTAGTCTCCACTTGAAGCATAGTTTCACATATTGTTAGAACATGATCACCAAAATTCATTGACTTATATCAAGCTTATCTAATCATTAAATAACCATTATCCCTCCATTATTGAATGTCTTGACACTAATGAAGAAAAATATGGTCATCACCATCGATCTATCCTCTATTTTTTTATTTCTTCTTCTCACTACAGCATCCCACTTAACCTGATATTTAAATGATGACTGAATTCTTATTATATTTCTTCATCATGGATACATAGAAGAAATACCCATTAGCTTAGTATCATATCATCATTCTAGTTCAAATTATTAAATATTTCTCTTAATCTTCTTGGCATATGGCTTCCAGATTCACTTTTTCACAAACTCTCATCTCTACCTTCATTTTTTCTATATTTAGATCACCTAAAATCTATTATTAATATTTTTAAATGTATAAAATAATATATAATTTTAGTTCCCAAAATCATGATCAAATTTTCTACACATTTTTAAATACTTGAAAACATTCAATGATCTGAATATTCATTTTATCTCTCAATGACTAACTCCTATGTAATTATTGGAATACTATTACTCTTTTTCTTCTTTCTCATATGTATTGAAAATATATATTATATACTATTATACCCATAGCCCTTAACATAAATTAACTTCCACATATTCTACTAAAAATATCCATTACATATTTCTCACTGAAATAACTCAAACTCATGTTCTTTAGCCAACATATATTATAATTACTTCTAAAAAAAGGATCGATTCAATATTCTCCAAATAGATTCACTAAAATATTTAGATATTCATTCTACCTGGTTGTATAATAATTCCTATAGAATTTATATATGTTTCTCGAATCAATTCATTTATAGTTTGAGAGATCTTAATTACTATAGTATAGATTCAACTTGAATCACTAAATAATAAATATTAGCTCAAGTCCATAAAAGATCCATCTTAATTCATTTTGAATCATGATCTTATATTAATTTTTTTAATAATATAGATTAAATAAATCATCATCACATTTCATTTCCATCTTCAAATACTAAATCTATAATTCATCATGTCACTATGAAAAACCATAATTTTTTAAAAAGTCTATCATTCATAAAATTCACATGGATACCATTTCATATAACATAAACTTCATATGATATTCTCATGGTTATATAGTCTCAGTTGATATAAAACTATATAACTTAAATTTTTATACAATACATAGTATCTACATTTAATATGTCTTGAAAATTCATACAAATTATACATTTAAAAATTTATACACGATGGAACTTAATATCCAATAATTTACCTTAAAATATTTTTATATCTTCATAGTTTTATGATAAGAATAATTTTAATTTATATAAGTCTTGTAATCTCAATGAATTAATATGAGAAAATTCTCCTGACAAAGAAGTCCTATTGTAAATTCTTATGATTTCCTTGCAATCATACATTATGTAAAAAAGTTATATGATTCTCTAATAAGTGAATTTATACAGTGAATCTATATGATTCACAAAACTCATATTCATATGATCTATCATGAAGTCACATAATCTTCTCATTATTGAGTACTTATTTTCTAAATAACTCCAGGGTTATTTTAAATAAAATCCATCCATTTTTAAAAACATCAATTCATTTTCAATCATCATCCAAAAAATATAAAAACATTCTGAATTATCATGAACCTAAAGAACCATTTTATGGTTTCTTAAACATAAAAATGGATTTTAACTTCATTTAAACTCATATGATTAATCAGTATATAAAATAAACATCACTATAACTCCACTATGGTGTTGTAGATAGAGCTGGATAAATTCCATTAACTCAAGTCATTTTTTATCATAATGATTATCACAATACACCAAATGATTTTTTACTATTCTATTCCAAATAATAGTATAATATCACTCCATGTATCATGTAGTGCACAATTCCATTATATTTAATAATATATGTCTCTTAAAATCATGAGGATCAATTAAATGTTTTTCTAATGCACTATCTTTCATTCTAAAAACTTCTGATCCAAATGTTCAAAGTCAATAACAACTCTTTCCTTTAACCAAACCGTATGGGAAAGTACACTTCATTTATTGTGTCTATAACTCAATCAATCAACCATTTATGCATATTCACATTAACATACTCATTAACAACCCTTGAAATTAAATAAAACCTGACACAGTTTTGGAAACATCAATATCTTCCTTTTGTGTTTTTTTCAATACCATTGAACTACTTTAATTAAATGAATCTTAACAACAATTCTCTTTTCTTCTACCCCTTGATGAAAATGTATATAAAGTATGGTTTTATTTCTCACTACCTTACTTATATAACACCAAGAACCACATTATCCCCAATGATCTTTCCTTTCCTATAGATATGGATGGTACCACCAATTTCTGAGCAATTGACTTTTAGTAAGTCATCTATAAGTGTATATGGGAAATATCGATGTATAAAACAACAATTATTTTACCAAAAAATCAACGATATCGATATAAATTCCTCAACATGTTTCCAAATTTGTAGTTCATATCTTTATTAGTTTACAAGTAAATTTTAAAAGTAGTTGTAAATATGAACTCATCTTTACAAACACATCAGGACATTCAAGTGAAATTTATTCCATATCCCATTTTTTTAGAATATAACTCTCCCTTGATTATTAGAAAAATAATAAAACATAATAGAGATGGGTAAGGGATCATAATACCTGAAATATCATCTTTTTATAGGGTTGTCAAAATTTCTTTTTTTAGTAATAAATAACAAATTTCTATAATAATTATCTTCTTTCGTATTCTCCCATAAGGATTTAGCTCTATATAACTTACCCACAGTAGTAATATTCTAGAAATTAACACTAATATATCCGGATGTAGATTTTTATTTGATACAAATTAAAAATTAATTCTAGTTGAAAAAATATATATGATGCTTAGTTATCTTCCAAATTAACCTTCAATTACCTCTTCATAGTAAAACCATCAGATCATGGAAATAAAGTTGAGTATCCCATTATCTCATTAATTATCATACTGGGGATGAAGATTCTTTGTCAACAAAGATATTTATTTCTGGTAGGGTAAAAAAGTTCTTATCACCTTCATTATTTCTTCTTTATTTACTTTTTATATATATATTCATCTTAAGGTAGCATAGATTACATCTTGTTTTCATATTTCTTCTTATTAATAAATTATTTCCTCCCTGGGTAAATAGAGAAATATTATTTTTTTTATCATTCTATTTCTGCTAATAGTTTCTCTACTAATCATTCAATATGATCAAAATCTATTTTGGTATATGATTATCATTCTTCATTAGTTTTGATCTCATATAAGTTGAAAAATATTTTGAACATGAAACCATTGGTTCTTTCCATTTGTTATTTTCTAACTCCATCTAACCAAGTAATATAGTTTTTCACTTATTTAGAGCATTCTCACCTATATTTCATCCCCCACAGACATTTTATTTTACTCTCAATTTACCTTATTTTGGTAGTACATCAATCTCATAATCACTAATGTCTGGAAGTATCCCAATCTTTCAGTGAATCACATTGACTGGAATTTAGTTAGTTTAAAAAATTTGATCCCATTATATTTATTAATATTCACAAAATTTCTTAAATGGTATATAAAATATAAATTATAACTAAAATAAATGTTAAATACATTTTTAGTGCAATATATTTTCTAGTATTCATTATTTTCTTCTCAGGTGTACACATCTCATCTTTTTTACTAGTTTATTACCCAAGGTAGACTTGCCTTCAGTTCTAAATTTCATGACATTATTTTGTGAAATTATATTAACATCAAAAATGGAGTTGTTTCTGGCTTTAACATGACATAATTAATCATATATGTGTCAATATAAATTGTGATACACATAGAAATTATTAGTTGATTGAAATATATTTCTCAAAGATAAATTTGTTTCATTATATGGATTATGTCTAGTAAGTTTCTTATAAGTTCTAGATTCAAACTTTTATTTTGGTCGTATACCACTTAGATAAGTTTAAAGGATAATCCAATAGCCTATATAAATTTTCTCGAACCTCTATAAACACCAAAACATTCTAAAAACTCTTGTTATTTTTACTTTAAATATCGTCTATACATATTTTCCTACTTTAGTACCTTAATATTTTTGTGTTGAAACCCCACTTGTTTGGGATCATTTTGGGGACTTATAGTCTTGATATCAGATAAATACACACTTGATTTATTTAATTTTCTTATAATTTTTTGATATCCTCGTTTTTATAGAATTTTACTTCTATCAAGAACCAACATACAAAATAGATTTATCCTTCACAACTTTATCAATGTAGTTTGATACCTTATTCTATATGGATGAGGTGAAGGATTATATAGATGTTATAAATCTCTATTTATGACCAATTTATGAAATTTTTTATTTTATAAACATTTATAAGTACTTATGGAATTAATTAATTTCATAGAATCTTGGGATATTTAAGGTTGAGTGGTTTCTAGATTTCTCAACTTTACTCTAAGTACTATGATATTCGTGTTTAAAGATGATTTTTCATCCTAAAAAAATTTAATCCAACTAGAATATTAAAATGTATTTTTTAAAAATTATTAATAATGTATATTTATTTACACTTGTAGTGATCTATCATGTTATTTGACTCTTTTAGCTTCCACATCATGTGATTCATTTTGAAATTCTCTATGACATTATAAAAATTCTCTAATTAATGGATTTCTTCAGTAATAATAGTTCTAAGACCATCCTTCTCAAAAATTATTATTTTCAACAACTCAACAATCAGAGGAGTATTATTAGTGTAAAATGAAACTATTTCTCAATTAGATATAGAGTGTTACATATGCCAACATCCTTATCCAATGCTTATTTAATATAATTAGTTTCTTTTTCTAGTTATGATCCTTTATTCATATGTAACTTGATATGATATAACATATATTAAATAAAAGTATCCCAAAAAAAATTATATATCCTTTTACCTCATAATGAAAAACCTTAAGTGATTTCTCACTGAACTCAACTTATTCATTGCTCAAATTTTCTTTACTAGAGGAATAATAACCTTTAGATTAATCTATACACTTACCACTTTAAATACCACTAGTTAATCTATGTTCCTAAATATTCTTTGACTTTTTATTATTTTCATTACATATTTATTTTTCCAATATTAAAATATATTGGAAGAAACTTACACATGTGAAACTATAAGATTAAAAATCGTCTTTTCAAACACAGGTTCGTACTTCAAAACTCTACAAATATATACTTCATTATTTTATGATAAAAATACAAGGTAAAGTGAAATTCATAGAAAACTATAGGAAACCTAGAATTTATACCATAAGAAATGCCTCTTGGATCAGTAAATACAACTGATAGGGTGTGGTGAATTAGTTTTTTACCATTTTTACCAATTACCAAGTCATTATTAAATCTAGATACCCATTTGGTTATGAACCTTTTTATTATTGTTAACATATTTTGACTAATTTTAAACATAAATAATTAATTAACACATTAAATTTAAATAAATTAATAAAGGGGGATATAGTATTTAGACATTGTTCAGTAAAAAGAATGATTCCATTCCACAATTGGTTATTATACCCAATCCTAGTTTATCATTTATAATAATAAGTTAACTATAATGGATTGGTGATTATGAAAAATATACAGAGTACCAATGTGTACACAACTACCTAATTCTAAAATGAAAACCATAAACAGTTTTAGACTGTAACCATATCTTTACATTATGTTGTCCTTTCATACCCAGAATCACATATTTTTCTTATTTTCCCACTGTATATACAGAAATGTTGTCTCTTAGTCCCTTAATGAAGTAGATATAGGATCAGTATTTGTATGATACAATATACACAATATATATTTTATTCCACTAAATATAAGAGTCTTATAATGCTATAATGTTTTTAAGATTTCCAGTATATAACTCAGCCTTTAATTGAAGCTATATTTCATAGAACTTCCAAACCATATAACATGGATTTATTAATTTTGATAAATTTCATATAATATTAAAAAATATTGAATATATTCATTTTTAAATATCTTAAAAGTAATGAATAAACCCATAGAAACAATATTTTTTGAAACCATTTATTTTATTATTTCTTCATCTCACAGTTTTTTTCCATATGAACTAATCTCAAAATGATGTTCGGATCCTTTTTTCATTAATATTTGATACAAAAAATATTTACTGTTTTGTTCAATATAAGATCCTCTTTTATTTTCATATTATTGAAGAGTTAGTTTGTTCTTATTGGAACTTAGTTCTTAGAATCACTTATTGAATATATATTCCCTCCCTTTATTTTTCCTTATATACATATGTCAACAAAAATATATTCTATATATTTTAGATATATAGAAAATCCTAAAAAACGTCTATATGATCTCAATCACTATTTATCCACCATTTTATGCCTATGGAAATTATTCATGATCCACATTTTATTATTTTCTCTAAACAGTTGTGTCATATTTAATTATATGTGTACCATTTCTTTTTCTCTAATTGGTTGTCTGTCTCAGCTATTAAATTTTATATATAGTTCTTCTAGCAATACTTGGCATACTTAACCTTCCCCATCTTCTCCTTATAATATCATTCTCATATTTCCAACTAATCCAACATGAAATAACCTTACCCAGTTGAAAAATATTCTCATTACTGTTAAAGCAGGATCAGTTCTATATTATAGAAATACTTATACTAAAATATATAACTAATCATTCTACATGAATGTGGGATTAATCACCCATATTTTACATATACAACTTGAATCACATTATTTATAACTTATGTGAATCTCATTATTTCTATAAATATTTATCGTGGATCTCTAAAAAAATAAACTCTATATCAATTTCATAATCATTAATCTTGAATCATAATATTATAAGTGGTATTTATAATAGTTTCTATTATCTTAGGAATCATCTTATTTCACTTCCATATTTGGTTATTAAATCTAGAATAAATATTTTTAATATATAGGATCATTTATTTTTAAATGATTCTAGACGAGATAAACTTTTTTAGGATTACATTTATTCATGAATTAAAAGTCAAATGATATGCTTAATGTGATAGAAGATTAGTTGAAGTCAGATGATGTGACTTCATAATTAATATTAGAGAATTTTTCTTCATTATGTATGACTTAAAATGTCATATATTGTTCAAAATTCTTATTTCATATGTGATATAAATTAAAGTCTAACATGAATCCTTGAAGTATTACAATATCCTCATAATCATACACTCAACATGCAAGTCTTATGTTGAAGTCGTATGATCTACCTAAATAATATGATAAATGTCTCATAGAACATAAGTCATGTTATAACAACCCATTATAGAATAAAATTCATAAAATATACATAAATTATTATGATGATCTAGTAACTAATGTCATATGTTGATGTCATACAATCTGAAGAACTCAAATTTATACATTGTATCCTAATGTCATACGATTTGATAAATATTTCAGAATTATTTCCAAATTACTCTAACGATCTTAAAATAACTCCAGTCATTGTAAAAAGAATTATATAACTTCCAAACTTCATCCTAAAACCATGAACATCAATCTAAGTATCAATGATCCTTAAGAAAATTTGGATGGTTTCTCCAACACAACAATCAACTTTTCACTTCTTTTATACTCATATATTCAATATCTCTATGAAAAATTCTTTGTTACAACTCATCCATGGGTTTATAGAAATTATTCTATGAATTACATTAACACTACTCATTTTTATCATAAAAATCATCTCAATTAATTGTTTGATTTCTTATTTTTACATTATAAATATTGATAATATATGACTTGATGTTATCAAGTAGTATAAGGTGCTTAAATAATAATAAAAACAGGACTCTTAAATTCTTAAATACCAACATGACAATCTTATAACACACTAGATGCTCTAAAAGAACCTATCAAACCAGATGTTCAAATATAGAGACCCCTCATTCCATTACCCAATAATTATGGGTAGGATCACTTCATGTATTAGGTGGATACTGAAATCCATCACCACTTTCTCAAAATTCCTATCGAAATTAAAATTGATGACCATTGACAAAAAAAATTAGCAAAAATTTATTTTTCCACATCAAGTGGGGGATGGTGAGTTAGGGTGAGTTGAATTTTCTTAAAAATAAATTTTATTCGGTATTGTCTTTGAATTTAAAAAAACATTGAATCTAGAACATGTGAACAAAAAAGGCAAATTAATAATGGATAATATACACAATTTTTTATGGTTTACATACATTGTATTATATCCAAGGAGAGCATATCAGCATTATTTTTGTATTTTAATAAATCAACAATTCACTAATTTGTATTACACACTTTATAATAAGCTAAATATTCACAAAATGTAAACAACCACTTCCTAACTTCCACTCACTAATTAAGAAAAATTCTATAAATTATAATATTGATATTAAAGTTAAAATCACAATGATATCAACCAATTATATAACAGTGAAAAATAATGGGTGTTTTCTATGATACTCAATTCATTACATACAGATATGTAATTATATAGACATAAACAATATAAAAATTTTATATAATAACACTTCTTTCATAATCCAAGAAAAACATTTAATTCTACTACTGATATACTCTTTTTTCATAAAATGTAATATTCTTCCTTTTTTATGTTTTCATTCTCCTCTCTTTATATGAAACAAGTTATTATCAAGATAAGATATTTTTTAAATCTAAAATTAAATTTTCAATACATATATAATAGTATCAACTAAAAATCGAAAAATTGGATCATTTTCACAAATAAATCTATCAGTGATATTCAAACAGGTAGTTATGTAATTGAAGTCTATTTAGATTCACTGGATTCCAAAAATTACAACATGATATATTCATCATAGAATGACATTACAAATCCTCAAAATATTTTTCTAAATCTACTAAAAATTATTTGATGTGATTAATTTTTTTTGAAATGAATCTAATTAGTTTTTATAAAAAACCCATATATTAATTTTTCATTACCATGTATATTTATTCATGGTATGGACTTCATGAAAATATTTCCAAAATCACAACATACCTGAAATTATTACATCTTGTTCTGGGATTATTGTTGAAAAACAACATGAGGATTAATACTCTTGCACTAACCACCGTGGAATGGTATACATCTATGGTGGGGAATCATTATTTTGGATGAACCACTAAAATTTACCAAAGTATTCTAATTAGATGACTAATATATAAAACCGTGACATGATTTCATTAAATATTTTCAAATTAAATAACCTTTTTATCCCCCTTGGTGACCTTAATTTAATATTTTATATACCCTAACATTTGGGTAAGTAAATTTTCTATTTTCTATTTTAAATCCATTCAAGATGTGACCTATAAGGTCCCACTATGAACAATTTATTCTTTTTCTAGAATAATCAAAACATATCACTATCCATATTAAATTGACTCCAAACATATTTACATGCTTAAAATTTCTTCAAAAAACATCTAATAGATTTATAATTGATAAAAAATATAATCATTACAAACTATGGTTTCAAAATCTAGAAATTAGATTATGAAATTATATTTGAAATCTAATTATAGTTTATAAATTTTAGGTGTGCAAATTAAAATTGAATTTAAATCTATCTTGGTTAAAGAACCACTGTTATAAGGTATTTTGGTTAGACTGCTTACTTTCTTGGGAGCATAGAATCTCTCAAAAAAAGTGGGGGTGGGCTTGTAAAGACCTGAAAAATTCCATGTTATTTATTTAATTGTTTGGGATTATTACGTGTCTAAAAAAATTGACGTCACCTAATTCTGAGGCCCGGTCTTCCTGGAATCAATTTCTGAAATTTTTTTGGTATGTTTTGTAAACACGTTGGTGATGTTTTCTATATTTTGAACCGGTGCATGAAATTGAAATATGAGAGTACCGTTGAATCCACAACACTAAGATTTTCTTAGGAGAAGCTTCACTTCGAATGTAGTTGTTCGGGAGGAAAATATTGTTTTTTCAACTTTAAAAGAAATAATAGAAAAACAAAAATTGATATTTTATTTCTTTTTTCCTACCACCTGTTGAGAGATAGTGGCGTGGAAAATGAAGGTGGTTAGACATTTAAATTTTGTGGTGTTATTTTCACGGTTACACTTTTGTTGTGTAACCACCCCTTACGTAATTAAAGAGACACTTTAATTAAGTAAATTATTGAGGCACTTCAATTATGTCAATTAATGAGGCACATTAATTACATCAATTAATGAACCTCATTAATTATTCAAGGCATTTCTTGTCTTTCCCCCTCCAATTTATATGGAGCTTGTGTTTAGTTTTTTTCATGACTTCATCATGCGAGGAACCCCTGATGAAGTGACACCACACCTTCTGCCGATGGAGAAGGGAGGATTAACGACGCCCATTATAGGATCGATCTGAAGGTCGATGGATGATGAACACCAATGCACGCGAACCTTTTCCTTCATCTGCAATACCCTCGAACATTGAAGGAACACCATCTGCGACGTCCCCAACGAATCACGGGGTAGAGGTTGTCTTTTAATTCAAGAATATCTCTTGATTTTATTCCTCATCCTTGTATTTGGGAAAGGTTATTGTAGGGTATTTGAAAGAGGTTCAAATTTATTAAAATGTGACGTATAATTACATCCCTCTTGTTATAAATCTAACGTGGAGGGCGTGGGCCAAATGAACAAGGCCTATACCCTCTACCTCTTGTTTTTTGTTGCGTTCTTTGGGGATGGTTTTCCCAATTTTATGGAAACGCAAGAGAAAGGGTCACGCTATGACGGTGGAAATCCGGGCGGCCATTAGGTGCAGATATGAATGGAAATGAAGCTCTATAAAATCACTAGAGCCCCACAAAAGCTCTTCCAGCATGACACCGACGAGCGATTCCACTCGGCACCACTACATTTGGACAGGTAGCTGACTTCAGAGGTAGAGGCGACGCACCGTCGCATGCTAAGTTTAAGACACTGCATCTTGAAGCCACAGTGCAGGAAAGTAGACCTGCATCCCATGTGGTGGCGCTACATGGTGTCGCTGATTGAAGGGGCTGAACAACTCCTTTGAGACTTTCAGTAGGCAGACCTTGCACCCAGTACGGGGCATGCCAGCAGGCCGAACCAGGTCTCCCTGTGGTCCGGTCTGGCCTACAACCTAGCGGATCGGGCAAGCCACAACCCCGCCCAGCCAAGACAGGCCAGGTCGGACTAGACCCAGACCCCTCTCAGGCCCAAAACCGCTTAAGTGACAGTTACATGTGAGCTAGATGTCCATTTGATGAAAAATTTATGGTGTCAGGATTCCTGAAGTGATACGGTCCTTTTGAGGTACTCTACAAGAGTTTGGGAGAATGTTGGAGTAAGACCAGGTTGGATCGACTCCAAATCCAACCATTACCTCAACTCTAAAATGCCAATAACATAAAGAACGAGCATTGGGTTGATGTTATGTCTATTGCATTGGAACCCTTATGATGTGACAGATCATCAGGTTACTTCTTCGTGGTACTTAGTGTCAGTTTAAATATGACCGATGGCTTGATGATTGGTTCTCCCTGAATCAAGCATGATATGAGTGGGAATATAGTGGGTGGATGTGACAATAATAATAAGAGTAACCAATATAGGTCAACATAAAAACCTCTAGAGTGGGATGATCTAGTTGTATGACTAATAATCCTTACCTCTACACCAATGACCAATATAGGTCAACATGAGCGATGCATCTGTTTGGGAATGCCTTTCCTGTTTGGGAAAAGCCTTTAGGTGCTAGTCACCAACCCCTAGCCCAGGGAATGCGGGCTTGCGGTAGTCATATTTTGACCCCATGGGATGGGTTATGTCAAACTGGTATCATAGAGAGGTTGGTTCTACGAGAATAACTATGAGTATACTTTTAATTAGGTAATGGTATAAAGTGTCTTGAGTTCGGTTTTCAGAATAGGGAGTCTAGTGTTGCTGCGGAGGACGTCATATCCATACATCAGGACCATGAATATTGTGTTCCAACTTGATACATAAAATTACTGGTTGCTAGTGTTTTGAAAAGTTTTCTTTATCTTTCTTTAGTCATCTCACTAGGTATAACTTATTGACCATTGCACATCTGTTTTTTACAGGATGCATCCACAAAGGCAGCCATCCAGGATTCGAATTAGAGATCGTGACAGTGGCCCACCAAGTGACGAGGCATCGTTACAGGGACCACTCACTGTGATGGAACCTTCGGGTGATGTACCAACAGCACCACCACCCATTGAGAAGTAGATGCTACCAGTGGAAAATTCACATTGGAAGAGAACATTTCATGAGTTCCAAAGATAGAGGCCTATGATCTTTCAAGGTTAGACGGACCCCCAGGAAGCAGAGTACAGGCATGAGGTGCTTTCACGGGTCCTTCACATAGTAGAGACACCCACCGAGCAGATTGTGATCTTGTCCACTATCCTTCTACCGGGCTCAATTGGACGATAGTGGAGCTTGACGCTCTAGTTTGATGGGGAGAAGACCCACACCGACCAGAATTTGAGAGCCTTTTCAAGGCGTAATTTCTATCAGTGACACTACGCTCTCTGTGTATTCAAGAGCTGATGCATCTACAAGAGGGCAGCCAGAGTATTGCTTAATACTCAATGAGATTCACTAACCTCTTCCAACACTCCACCTACATGATACATGACTCTTACTACAGGGTCTATTCTTTTGATCAGGGGCTCTGATGAGAGATCAGAGTTGTGATTGTTTCTCTCAACATCCAAACACAGTTTGGGGTGCAAGAGAGAGATTTGATGATGGATAGATTCCTTACCGAGTAGGCACAGATAGTGAGATTCCCTACCAAACAACAGGTAGTAGAGTTATATAAAATTGACAGTACACAAACGATGCAGAATCCCAAGTAGGCTAGACCTTCTGGAGGGAGACCCTAGGATACAAGGTCAGATGTGCGAGGCTCAAGAGGCCAAGGAATCCACCAATGGGGAATGATCTTTTTTTATTGTGGGGGAAATGGTCATAGAGCTCCTGACTCTCTGAATCCCCGTGCAGATGATTGGTAGACTATGGAGGGGCCACTGAGGTAGCGATAGCGTCAGGAGAATGAGTGTCTTCTAGGAAGCAATTGAGGTAGGGGAGAAGGACGCACAACGGGAGGTGGTCGGGGTCACCAGGCCCTACCCCCACCACCACCAGGTGGTCCACCACGAGCTCAGATAGTGGGTGGATGGGGAGAGGCCCAGCTATAGGCACTAAGGGTTCACTATTCTAACATACCTGAGATGATACGAGGTACGATCTATATCTTATATTTTTTAGTAGTAGTTATTATCGACACAGGTTCTAGAAATTATTTTTTATCACGTACTTAGTTCAGTTCTATGAGATTTAACTGATATTCTAGATCAACCTTTGTGTTTGAATACTCTTATGGGAGAAGATTTAGTGGTCACACACTGGTGCTGACAGTTTGATCTTACTATCGGAGGAGAGAGTTTTATTTTGGATCTTCTAGTAGCAGTGCTGAAGCCCTACGATATCATTCTTGGAATAAACATTCTATTAGTATTTCACACATATATTGATTGCTTGAGACGTACAGTGCGATGTACATGCATAGATGGTGGCCAGTTTTACTTTTTTTGTGATAAAGAAAACAGAGCAAAATGATATTAAATTGCGCTTAGGAGGGTGAAAATGATTACATATTAGCTGGCTTGCAGGACCTTTGACATAGTAGATAAGGTGAGTCCCCAATTTCCAGTGGTGGTTGATGAGTATAAAGATGTCTTTACAGAATATTTCCTATGACTAACTCCCCACAGAGAGGTATACTTCCTCATTAACATGTAACCAAGAACATCACTGATATCTACACTAAAATATAATATGGCCACTATGGATCTCAGGGAGCTGAGGGTACAGTTGGAAGACTTGTAGAGGAATGGATTCGTAAGGCCCATTGTTTCTCAATGGGCATCCTTGGTGTTGTTTTCCAAGAAGGCAGACAATTTTTTGAATATATGTGTGGACATCTATCACCTAAACCAAGTGACCGTGAAAACAAGTATCCTCTACTAAGGATTGATGATCTGTTTGATTAGTTGAAAGGAGATAAGTGGTAATCAAAGATAGACCTCACATCAGGCTATTATAAGCTCAGGGTATGGGACAAGGACATATCAAACACAAACATCAGATGTTGGTATGGATATTATTTGTTTTTGGTGATTCCTTTTGGCATAACCAACGCTCCAGCAGTGTTCATGGGGCTCATGAACAAGATATTTCATCCATACCTCGATCTCTTTGTGGTGGTCTTCATTGATGACTTCTTGATGTACTCAGCATCTAGGGAAGAGGATGTTGTACACTTGAGAATAGTTCTAGACACACTCTGGGTGCACCAGTTATATGGGAAGCTCTCGTAGTGTGAGTTTTGGATCCAGAAGGTCCACTTCATGGTACATGTCATCTCAGAGCCTAGATTTTCGGTGGATCCAATGATGATTATGGCGGTACATTCTTGGGAGCCACCCAGAAGTGTTACTCAAGGGAAGAGCTTCCTTGTATTGGCAGGCTAATATCAAAGGATCATACCTGATTTCTCCAAAATAGGAGAACTTATGACTACCTTGAAGAAGGAGGAGAAACCCTTCCTGTGGTTAGAGTCACGCCAACAGAGCATTGAACAACTGAGGATGAGCTTGACCAACGCTCCCATCCCGAGATTTCCGGAGGAGGGAACTGACTATGTGGTTTACTGTGATGCATCAGGGACTAGACTCGGTTTCATCCTGATGTAGGGTGGTGTAGTGATTTCTTATGGATCATGATAGGTGAGGCCTTATGAGAAGAATTACGTGACTCAAAAATTGATGTTGGAAGTAGTAGTCTTTGCACTGAAGATGTGGCAACCTTACTTGATGGTCGAGCAGTTCATTCTATACTCAGGCCATAAGAGTCTCTGATATATCTTCACATAGAAATATCTGAATCAAAGACAACGATGTTGGATAGTGTTCCTCTAGGACTATGAATTTGAGATAGTCTATACTCCTGGGAAGGGAAACATAGTGGCAGATGCACTTAGCTTTAGATTGAGTTCGCAACTACTGAATGAGGATTGAGTGCAGTCACCCTCGCTTAAGGTATTCTACATGGATATAGATGAGACAGTCTACCTCTAGTAGATGATATCATCCCCTCCACTCCTTAATTGAGTCAGGGAGGTGAAACTTAGAGATAGAAGTTGTGAGACTACATGTGCTCAGATATCCTCATGCCACACACCTGAAATATATTTTGAAGGTGGGAAGAACACTATCCTTTTCAGAGAACATACAGTTGTACAAGTGTCTCTACGAGAGGAGGTGTTGAGTGAGTTCTATACATCCCCCTTGGAAATAAATACCCGATTGATGAATTTGTATTAGGATCTTTAACATCAGTACTTGTGGACAAGGATGAATAAAGTTGTGGCAGAGTTTGTTTCTAGATGCCTCACTTGCCTGCAAGTGAAGGCAGAGCACCATGTACCAGTAGGCTTGACCCAACCCCTTGAGATACCAGAGTCGAACTGGGAAGTTATATCGATGGAATTCGTGATGGGGTTACCACGTATTTCCAGAGGGTACGATACCATTTCGGTGATCTTTGACTGACTCACCAAGTCGGCCCACTTCCTTGCTATTAGAGAGAAGGGTTCAGTAGAGTGATTGAGACGTCTCTATGTTCAGTAGATCGTGCGACTTCTCGGGGTGCCTTCGATGATAGTCTCAGACCGTGATGCATGATTCACATCCTGTTTGTGGAAAATATTTCATGAGGATTTAAGGACTCAGCTTTGCGTGAGAACATCTTTTCACCTGTAGATAGATGGTTAGACTGAGCAGACCATACAGACCATGGAGGACATGATTTGTGCATGTGTCCTAGATTTTGGTCATATTTGGGAGGACCAACTACCCTTGGTGGAGTTCACGTACATCAACATCTATCACTCCACCATTGTTATGGACTCTTTCGAGGTGTTTTACAGAAAACCGTGCAGATATACCTTGTGTTGGACGGGTCGAGGAGAGCTAGAACTCATGGGCCCAGAGATGGTACAAGCTACCACTGAAAAGGTGCAAGTCATCTGAGAGCAGATGAAGACTACAAAAAATTGACATAATTCCTATGTTAATAAGTGACAAAGACTAATGGAGTTCCATGAGGGGGACCACGTATTCTTGCGAGTCTCCCCTCGATGGGGACTATGGATATTTGGCTGAGGCGACAAACTCTCATCGAGGCTTATCAGAACATTCATGATTCTTCAAAATATTTCAAAGGTGGTGTACCGCTTGGAACGTACACAGTAATTGGAGATGGTGTATGATTTCTTCTACGTATCCTAGTAGAGGAGATACACGCATGAACCATCTCACATCATCAACCTTGTCGATATAGAGATTGGCGACATGGTGACTTTTTCGGAGTACCCAATGGAGATAGAGGATCAAAAAGAGTGGATCCTTAGTGTGTGGTAGATTAATCTGGTGCGTGTTCTGTGGCAGCACAAGAATCTCTAAGAGATCACATGGGAGCGATATTCTCATATTCAAGCCTGATACCCCCTTTTTGTTTGTGCAGCCTTTTTTGGATTTTATTGATGTAGGCCCAAAGGTGGAGATAATGTAAAGACTGGTAACATTCCAGGTATTTTTTTAATTATATGGGTTTGTTACGAGTCCTTGAAAATTGACGGCATGTGATTCTGTGGCCCGGTGTGCCCGAAATGATTATCTGAAAAAAATAGGTACGTTCAGAAAATGCGCAAGTGGTGTTTTCTATCTTTTGAACCGATGCTTTGTATTGAAATCTGAGAGTACCATTAATTTTGAAGCACTGGGATTCTAATAAAGGATCCTTTAGTTTGACCACAGTTGGTCATGAGGAAAAGATATTTTTTGTGTCTTTTAAATAAATAATAAAATAACATAAATTGTTATTTTATTTATTTTTCCCTACCAGAAATTGAGCAGCAGTGGCAAGGACCATGGAGGTGGTCAGACATTTAAATCATGGGGTGCTATTTTCATGGTTACACATTGGTTGCGTAAACACCCCTCACGTTATTAATGAGGCACTTCAATTACATGAATTAATGAGGTAATTTAATTACATCAATTAATGAGGAAAATTAATTATGTAAATTAATGAACCTCATTAATTCTTCAAGGAATTTCTCCCCTTTACCCTTCCTATTTATCTAGATCTTGGATTTAATTTTTGGCACAGCTTCATCAAGCGAGGAACCCCTGAGGAAGTGATGCCACGCCTTCCACAGATAGAGAACGAAGGATTGATGACGCCCGTTGAAGGAACAATACGAAGGTTGACATATGACAAACACAAATGCATGAAAACCTTCTACTTCATCTGAAATACCCCTGAACATGGATGAACCACCATCCGCGATGTCCACAATGAATCACGAGGTAGGGTTTGTATTTTAATTCAAGAATATTCCTCAATTCTATTCCTTATTCTTATATTCATGGGAGTTTGTTTCTGGGGATTTGAATAGGGTTCAAAATTATTAAAATGTTATTAATAATTACCTCCCTCTTCTTATAAAGCTAATGTGGAGGGCGTGAACCAAACGAATAAGACCCGAACCCTCCACCTCTTGTTTTTTTGTGTTCTTTAGGGATGACTTTTCTAATTCAAAGGAAATGCGAGACAAAGGGTCACACTATGAAGACGGAAGTCCGAGAGGCCCATTAGCATATACATGAATGGAAACAGAGCTCCAGAGAATCTCTGAATCCCCACATAAGCTCCGCTAGCATGACCCTGGCGACTGGAACTCACTGACAACAGAGAAGCACGACGCCGCTCGGACAGTCTGCTGACAATGGCCATCCGCGGAGGCGGATGTGGTGCGATGTTGCTCGTCGTGGTGAAGGCTAGTAGTACCTAGTCCTAAGGGTCCTGAGGACCACGTGGTGGTGCTAATTGAAGGGGATGAAGGGCTCCAGTGAGCCATTTGGCTCGTAGATCGTGTGCCCTGCTCAGGGAGCGCTAGTAGGCCAAGACCATATGAAACCTATATGGCAAGGCCGGCCATGGGCCATCCTATCCAGGGTAGGCTAGACTAGCCTAGGATGGTTTGCGATGGGTCGGGTCAGACCTAGACTAGATCAGTTTGGCCCAGGTCGGGTCTGGCTGGGTCAGATGACTTGGTCGGACTAGAACCAGACCCCTCATGGACCCAGAAATACATAAGTGACCATTAATTGTGAACCAGAAATCTGTTTATTGAACAATCTATATTGCCAAGATAATTTAAGAGAGACTGCCCTTTTGAGGTACTCCACGAGAGGTTTGGAGATATTTGGAGTATGGCCAGGTTGGAACAACTCCGAATCCAACCGGGCCCTCAGCACTACAATGCCAACAACTTACAGACTTGGTGTCCAGTTGATGCGCCTTCTGTTGCATTGGAACCCATATAGTGTTATAGATCGTTGATTTACTTCTTCATGGGAATTAATTCCAGTTAAAATACGACCAATGGATTGAGGAGCAGTTCTCCCATAACCATACATGATATGTGCAAGAATCCAGTGGTTGGCTATTTCATGAAAAAGAAGAGCAACCACTACGGGTCAGCATCAGAAATTATAGAGTTGGATGATTTACATGTACAACTAATCATCCATACCTATACACAAATGAACAATACGGTTCAACAACATCGACCAATAGGGGTCCGCACCGGTGATCAATACAGGTTAGCACCAGTGACTAATACGAGCCAGCACCAGCGACCAATATGGGTAAGCACCAGTGACTAATACATGTCAGCACCAGCGACCAATACACGTCATCACCATCAACCAATACGGTTCTCCACCGATGACCAATAAGGGTCAAAATCTAGATACCAATACAGGTCAACATACAGTGACCTATACTGGTCAGTAGTAGAGTTACTACTAATATGATGATCTATCTTTATGACTATTCATCCCTATCCCACTAACCTAGATTTTATACTGTTAGAGTGAGCTATCTCTTTTTCGTTGTGCTTCATGATTTAAATCATGCTGTGATATTAAATTTGTGGTATTTCTTGTGATGTTTTTCTTTTTGGATTAATGAGAGACCTCAGGGGGTCTCAAGATCCCCTAATGGGTATGGTTATACTCAACCCTGTATGGGATCTGCCCGCACATGTGTGTTCGGTGAAGACTACAGACACTCTGAAGAAGTCTTTATAGGTTCAAGACTTAGTGAATCTTGGTGCAATGGGAGAAGTAGAGATCCTCTTCTTTAACTTCAGACTTATAGCTATTACCCTCCAGGTAGAGATCTAGGGAAGATGTGATAGTTGTTTACTTTCTTTTCATTTTACAGGTCTTGTATTCCGGTGCACGGTTTTCAGTTTATATTTGTTCGTGTGTTTGTAATTTACTATTGTGTTTATAACTTAATTTTTTTTGCTGTTTACATAATATTCCATTTTTGAGTGTGTACACATTCTATAAAGAAATTCCTTCACTGTTCCGGAAATGTTTTTAGGTAATAGTCACTAACCCTTGTCCTATAGAAGGTGGGCTTGGAGTAGTCAATTCTAGGCCCCATGACATGAATACCAACCATTCCAGGCTTAATCTTGTGGGACTTTTTAATTCATATGATTATAATCCTATATATGAAAGGTTTTAATATAACCTTTTTATTTTATGTATTTGGAAATGTGAAAATATAAATGAAAATAAATTTGGGTTTTTAAAACAAGATATTTGTTGTATAAAGAGCTACATAACAATATGTTTTGGAAATATTGATTTTTAGAGGTAATAGATATTTAAAACAAAATCATTATAAAAATATACACATATAAATAAAATACATTAGAAATTTTGGTGAGGTAATAAAAACCCATTTACTAAAATTATATTTTCTAGATTCATTCCAATGAAAACACATTTTAAGACCTCTATCATCTAAATAGGTTGGTCTATTCCAAAGTAGAGTGCCAATGTTTTATATTATGTAAGGAATAGTGGAAATGGATAACCTTGAGAGTTATGTACCCAAATCCTACTATTTTATTTAGGTCACACTTTTTTAGTAAACCACAAATTTAACAATTTAAAAGTAATAGAGTGCAGCTTTTCTAGATGATTGATTAGTATAAAGCGTTATCCAATCAATTATCCATGATTCATATATAATATTATTGAAATAATGGACTAATAATATATCTAATTTGTGATATGTACAAAAAATTTGACTCATTACTTAATAAAATATAGATATTAGAAAATTAACTAATATAAATAAATATAAAACATGATACTCATATGATAAAAGATTATATTTCAGAAAAAATTCCATAATCAACATAAAAAATGACTTTGAGATCGATCTTTGAGAAGGAAAAAAATAATGGAATAAATTTTTTATGCATGTTTGGAAACATAAGAATCATTCTTAAGTGATAATGAATTTTCTATATGTTAGAAAACCCCCTTTCTGATTATCCAAAAAACTGAAGAAAACCAAATTATAGATATGGATTCATAGGGTATGAATTTTAGGAAATTGATTGATGTATTAACTCTTATGATTATGTCTATAGAGCTTATGTTAAAAAATTTATATGATAACATGGATGCATTCAGGATGATAAACATATTAAAAAGTATCTATCCAGAACATGCTAGGCAGAGTGGTCAAATATTTAAAAGTCATTTTTGTCATAAGGTATTTGAAGGAACATCCAACTATAATAATTTTCATAAAATATTGGGTACTTCAATGACTTGGGGATGCTAGGTCTCCTTTATAACTTGATCTAGATTTCAATATTTTTTTTATAATAATTATTGGAATTTTTCGGTAGTTTATTGTAAAATAAAACATGAATGAGTTTGAAAAAGTATCCTAGATCTTATAAATATGTTAAAGATTGATAAGAATGATATAAGAGATATTGGATCATTTACGTCATTGAGAGTGTAAAAGGGTAAAAGTTGAATTTGGGTGAAGAAATTATTTTCTAAAAAATTTCAAAAACAAAATCTTTCAATAGTCAGTAAATATCATTAATTTCAAAGGGAGGTGTTAAGAATGAGGGAAAACACTTCTATTATAGTAATATTATTCAATAAAATAAGAGTTTTATAGAATACATAATTGCTTGAAATAACTTTTATGGGTAGTTTTCATTAGGTATTAATGATATGAAAACCAATTCCTTAATTTCTAATGGTTTATGATACCAATTATATATTAAAAAAATATTATTAACATATATATGAGTTTAAAATTAATATAGGAATGATTATTAAATATTAAATCCTGATTTAAAATTATAGAGTAAGAGTTTCTATATCAAGTAGTTAGATGTGATAGATTAATTCAAATTTTGGATGAATCGTGAATAAATTATTTTTATTTGGAATATAATTTGATTTATATAATATGAAAATAGTTTATTGAAAATAATGTTTTATTAATTAAAAAATGATTTTGGTTTTGTTTATATTACCCATCGATTATGATTCATAACATTCTATAGTATTAGTGGAAAATGAGATAAGTATTAAAATGTTTTATCAAGGATAAAAGTGTTTTATACATGATATTTTTTAAAAATAGGAGGTAAGAGTTCCCACGACCCTTTAGTGGAATAATATAAATAATGAAAAATACTTTTCAAAATAATTATTCTAACATATAGAATAACATATAATATATAGTTAGTAACATATTATTTTTTAAATATTCTTATTAAAGGAAGATATGTGTTAGTTTCTAATCACAAAGGAGTTTTTGTATTTTATCTTTATATTATGGATATATTATAGTTTCTAAGAGGTATATTGGATTATATCTGAGCTTTGTGATGTAAAAAACCTTTTAAAACAAAATGTTATACAAATAAAATTCAAAGTAAATGTAACTTTATATGTTAAAAAAATTATGATTCATTAATAAGTAAATATAATATAAAAATTTATATTTAGTTACCATAATGATCTTAAAAAAATATTATTTTTTTGAAAAACTTCCAAAGAAATTAATGATAAACTAAGCAATAATTCCATGTAAAAAACAAAATTTATTAACATAAAAACATTTATGTTTGTAAAGTAAAATATTTTGAATAAAAAATTCATAGATTTGAATGCTCGGAATATTATTCTTAATCTCCACTATTATAAAAAACATTTTCTTGACATATATTAATCGATAAAGGTGTTAAGTGGGTGTTTTTATCTGATAGCCATATATTGATGTGATAGGAATTAAATTTTGATGTAGTGATTTTAAAAAAATATAAAAATATAGAAAACATATGTAATTATAGCAATTTTTATAAGAAATAAAAGCCTAGTTATTATGAATTTTTTTATTGGTATTCTTAAAGTAAATTAAGAATATAAAACGTTTCAAGTTACAAAATACGAATATATATATTATTATATATTTATGTTATTTGCATGTAATACAAGATATGAGTAATAATTAACCACTAAAAACCTGACTGTGATTTATTCATATCCAATGATTATCATGATGTGTTATAGTTTGTTATAAAATTTTAAAATTAATATGACTAGGATATCATATCAAGAAAAATAATATGTTGACAAGATAGAAAATGAGTTTATATGCTATATAACCCCTGAAGTATACCATATAGAGTGTCACACAAAAAGTATTTTGTATACTAGGTATATATGTTTGATAATTGGATTTCTTTATACCTTTGGTTAGATGTGATACATAAAATTAAAACCTTTATACTATGATACCATAATCATTATATCCTTAAGGATGAACTATTGAGGGTTCGTTGGGTTTATTTTCTATTAAAACATTGGTTGAGTTTAATCATTATGGTATTTTTCCTCTCATATGATGTGTATGAAACATGGGACCATGATTGAGATAGATTGAAGGAGGGTCTGACATTACCATAATAAGTTACCTAACATGTTCTTATCTATTTTATGAGGTGATGTGTTTATCCATCAGAATGAATGACATGAAAATTTCTCATCCATTCAATCAGTATATACCTAGAGAACTGATAATGTATGAGTGGCTATAAAGGATTAGCATACTTTGTGTCCCATAGTTAGTTGAATGCTTAGATAAAGGGATCATATCATTATACTTGTTTTTATAAGATAAAATTTTTAGATACATGTATAAGGATATATTTGTTTGATTAATGTCACACTAGTCCCCTTTATATCTTGAATAGGTTTGATGGTTTACCTGATTATTTTAATGTTCCCTAGAACCAACATGAAATTATTATTTTCATTACCATATAATATATAAATAGTGTTATTTATGGATTTTTATTACAATAATAGTGTTATTTGTTTATTTGTACACTATTTACATTGTAATTTCCTTGGATTATTTTTTGTATCAAATGGTTATAGTAGTTTCAGGATATTATGTGTACATTAAGTTATTATGATAGTAATAATAAAAATAAGTACAATTATAATTACCCAACCTAAAAATAATATATAATCTTATTTCCTTATAAAAAAATTCACTTTCATGAATCCAAATTATTATACAGGTTTAGTTTTCAAGAGAATTAATGCAAAACACTTACATAGAAACCCCATGAATTACAAGGTGGGAACTTACACTACATTTATATTTTTCCCACAATATAAAATTTTAAAATGAAACAATTTTTCTTTTCATGAAAAATCTTCAGGAATTTATACTTAACAACTTATTTGTTCTTAATCACACATAAAATTCTATAAAAAACATTTAAATACATTTGATGGGCACAAACATATCAAAAAGGGATAAAAACAAAAAAGATGCATTAGACTAGTGAATAAAATGAAAATGCATAAAATGTTTAACTTTATAAATTTATTCTTATAGGATATTAAATAAGTCATATCCACATTAAAAACACACTTTTGGAGCAAATAATACCTTAAAACCCCGTATTAATAAAATATAAACCCTTGAATGAAAGTTAGAGCATCATATTAACAACTCATGTTTACTCATGTAAGAAATAATTGTAGCCCAATTAAATATATAGTAAAATACTCCTTGGTTAACTCCCTACTTTTTCCACTGAATAAAATGATCATTACTAAATTAATTGGAGAGCAATATCGGGCTCACCCATTGAATCAGCTATATCAGGATCACAAATTATATAAGATACATCAGGCTCACCCATCATCATATATAATCATCAAGAAACATATGATAAATCTTTTTTATTCTCTCCCATTTTCATCATAAATCCATAGAAAAACTCTTTTGACCCCATAAGGGGAAAAATTTATATTTTCATGAAAATAGGGAGTAATGCATCTTTCTTTTGAAAACATTTAAAATGAGGAATTCGCAAAATATTGTGAAAATTATATGACTTGAAAAAAATATGGAAAAATAAAAAATAATATTTTAATAAAAGAAAATTAAAGATGATGAGAAATTATATTAATTCTATAAAAGTTAAAGTAACAATTCCTTCCACACCTTAGATAAGAAAACCTGATTCAAAAATTGAAAATAAGATTCCTCTTTAAACCATATAACAGAAGTAAAATGTAGTTTAAAAAACTTATTATCCTTTTAATAACAAATAATAACATTATTAAAAAAATTAATATAATATAGACATGGAAGAAAATTATTTGAAAGCAATTCTTTAAAACATGTTTTTTAAATAAAAATACCCTACCTTAAAAACATTCTAGCACAATATATTATTTAACATCATAATAATAAAATGATTCCAGTTATCTAGTTTCATAAGAATTTTTTCTTTCTCATTACATTACCATTATATCTTTTATATAATTTATTACAATTTTTAATTTAGTTACATGATTATTATAGTTTATATTGATTGTTTTTTAGGATGTTTAGTTCAAAATCCCAAATAACATTGATAGGATGATTGTAGTCAAAGGGGTCATTGTTATATAATATCAAAAATAATACTAATAACATGATTATCATTTCTATAAATTAAATAATTTTTTCTCAACAATTTATGAATGTCTTACATGAAAAATGAATCACATCCTTCATTGATGTTGTAGTCCACATGCATGGATGAACACTATTATGATTTTTTTAATGGATAGAAAGGTAAAAAATATAAAATATATTATATTTATAGTATTATAATGTCTTAATGAATATCATATATATTAATTACATTCTTTATAATAACCATCCTTGTGAGTTGGTGGTGAAAAACAAAACACATATCATCGTGGAGATAGTAATCTGCACGTACTCATGAGTGATATTTTGTTTTCAAATAGGATGGAAAAGAAAATGAAAAAGTTTGTCACTTATCCATAATAAAATTTTAGCATTTGGATGATATATATTATATTATTTTATCATGGATAAAGAATATTTAAGGAATTTATAAGAAGGAATAAACATGAAATATGTCAGTTAGGACTTAAACCTTCCCCTTAGAGAACCTTTTTGGGATACCCATTGTGTCTTATCCTTTTGGTCTTTTGGTGAGTCCGTGACTTATAAGATGTGGGAAGGCATGTTTTAGAGATACTTTTAGGGTAATTTTCTTAACTATAGTGCTAAAGGGTAAGAGGAAAATAGGAAATGAGGTGGCCTTTTATAAGTGATGGGAGGGGAAACAGTGAAATTACATAATGTATTAAAATAATATAAATTAATTTTCATGGAAAATTGGAACCAAATTCATAAATTTAAAATATAATATGTTGAAGAGTCTAAAAAATATCATATAAAAAAAATATACAATTTTATGTGATTTTCCCCTCTTATCTTTTAGTTTTAATCCCTATTAAACCTTTTCACAAATACTTTGATAATAATTTTTTTACTATTTAGGGTTCAAGAAAGTTGCTTTAAAAAGTAAAGTGTCCATAAAGTGAATAATGGTTTATATGTTTGACCATATATAATTCAAATATCCAAATATAATATTTTTATGAATTTTATATCTATTAGTAAATTATTATTTAACAAAAGACATCATTAATTTCATTTCTGAGGCTATTCATATAATTTTACTTTTGAAGATATCATGATAGCAATTTAATTATTATATAGAATATTTAAACATAAATAAGTTTTCATTTTTGTATATTTTTTTTAACATAATGATTCTTAAAAATAATATATGTTTACTGTTTTTGAAATCATTTACTTGATTTTTTCTATTACTTGAACTAACATTGTCTCAGTATGTTAAAAACAATGAAATTATTGCATCACTAATAATTAAAAATAAATTACCTTGATAAAATATATTTATTAATATTTAAAATAAAAATTTATCATTTGATAATAATTATATTTATCAATATCAAAAGATATTATATATATTAGAATCATGAAAGTGATATTTTGAAATTATTCTTTACATAAAATAATATAAATACCACAATCATTGTAAGTGGAAAGAAATTTCTAAATTATAGAATAATGGATGGAATTTTATAAATAAACCCATAACATTAAATCAATGAACATTATTGAGTTATTTAAAAGTCTCATCCCATAGTGTTAATCTATTTTTACCCATTTAACCCATACATAAGTAAAAAATATTTACTACAGTTACTATTTATATTGAAAAAAGGTTCTATTTACCAAATTTGCACCTCCCGATTCCAAAAATAGAATCATTTTTTAAAATTGAATTTTTATAAGTGGATGACATTATATTTAGTATAAATTACCAAAATTCAATGAATTTTGTTTTAGAAAAATGAGTTTTTTATACCAAAAATGATATAATACCAAAATCAAGTATATAATTGATTTATGTATAATTAACTAGAATATTTATAAGTAAATTATTCTTATGTAAATTTAAGATGAAATTCCAAAAATAATGGGAATTTACTGTGAAAGCAAATTATAGTTTCACAAAAATAATTATTTTTTTCTATTTAATGAAAAATAAATCTTTTCAAAAAATTCCAAAAATTTTATCCTAAGATAATTTGTATATGATGATTCGGAAATAGATATAATTCTTATAAATTAAAATTTATAATATCATAGAGAATTAATTATAACATTTATTCACAAAAATAAATATACCCCATTTTTTATGGAAACATATTTTTTAAGCACAAAATGACATTACTGATTTTGGAGTACTTATTTCCTAAGAATTAAATAATACATTTTTATTTAATAAGAAAATATTATATATATTTTTTTAATTTTGTTACTCCTATTCATATATTCAAATTTAACAGGTAATTTATATTGATCATATTTAATTAAATATATTATGTGGTTTGTTTAGGGTTAGTGTTTCACGCCCTATAAACGATAAAAAATAGTGTTATTTTAAAGTCTAAAGAAATTAAATTCTCCCGCAGTAGAATAAATTTTATCCTTGAAATTTTATCTTGAATGTCAAGCCCTATCCCCCGATTATGCAAAGTTGGTGCCATACAGAGGATCGAATTCAGTTTGGGCTATGAGAAACCAGCTACTTCTGAAATTCTTCTTCTATTCAAACCCATTAACTAAAAATTTTATCTCAAAAACATAGGGTGAGAATACAAATGCCTAGTAAGGGGGTTTTAAAATAAACCAATATAACTTTTGAAATCAATATTTAAAGAATTTCATAATACAATCTTCTTATATAATGGTTTTAACACATATAAACATCATAAAGGTGCTCAATTTAAAACATGCTAACAGAATTTCAAGGATACACGATTCGAATATAGGCATGATGAATAAAAGAAACTCTAAACTTATATGATATAAGAATATGTAATCACAAATAAAACAACTAAGTGTAATGAATATTCATAGTTCCACATAACGGTAATCACTTCAATTTCATACATCAAATACTAAAATCACTAAGTGCTATACATATGTCATGCCATAAGATTTTACAATTCTAATACTCATAAGAAATGGATTTTAAGCAAGGATATTATACTAGTTGAATATCCATTTGGTTAATTAATTAACATACACTTGATGTATAGTGCCAAACATTCTGAAATAAATTTTCAAGGCCTTGGCCAAGACGTCTAATGACTAAGGCATCGGCCTAAAATCCATAATCTTTTTAACTAAATAATCTACAAGTCAAATATTTTTCTGGTTAATTAAATTACATAGTCATAATGAGGGAATTGCATATGTTAGACTATGTCAAGGCCTTGTGCCATGACTGAGGGGATAACTATAATCGGACCCCAACCTAGAGAGCCTCTGTAACTAGAAACTAACCCAGAGTGCCTCTAATAACCGGACACCAACTCGGAGTTCCTCTGTAACAGGACTCCAACCCGGAGGGTCTGCTATAACCAGACACCAACCTGGAGGGATTACTTTTACCGGTCCCCAACCTGGATCATACTGGGTCCAATGCATTCCTCATGTCTCTAAATGAAAGTGAACGTACAAATTTGATTTATTAAATCACTTATCATTTCAAGTACACATATCACTTGGCTTCATAATTCACATTATTCAAAGTGTCTCACACCACCTTGAATAATTAAATTATTATCTCATAAAATATTAATAATAAATTATTTTATTATCACATAAAATAATAACTTTACAACTCCTCCATAGTAATAAACATTTAATGAATTAACATACATGCTCATTATTCATGATCAATTCATGTGCTGATAAATGGAAATAATTTTGGACTAAATTATAATGTGTCAGTAATCATTTAGGAAATAAATTTCTCAGTGACATGTACAATATAGTAAATTTTATTTGAACATGTGAAATTTTTTTAAGACACACAAGTAATGAATGGATGATGTTACCACATAAAATGATAGATCATTAATTTTCATAATCAATGATTTATGGAAATAAATATTTGTAGTTTTAAATGACTAACTTTGAAACACGACAAATGTCATTTGTATACAAAGCATGCACTGATAAATAGCCATGTCTTATTAAATGGCCTTGCCTTATGTTTCATAGCATATACGGCCAATTATTTTGTAGTGCATCATTTGTTTTATTTAATGCTTATATTAAATTAAATATATAAAAACACACTTTAACCACCAAAGTGTATTTAGGACAAGTTAATTCAGATTATGATTAAAACATATAGGTGCATACATAACTATATATATATATAATATGTAAATGTCTCCACCTTACTTGATAAATTCTTAAAACTAAAATTACATATATATATATGTGTGTGTGTGTGTGTGTGTGTGTGTGTGTGTGTGTGTGTGTGTGTGTGTGTCTGTGTGTGTGTGTATTCAAATTTTACAAGATTTGGTATTTATTTAATAATTACAACCTTAACATCATAAAATTAATTCAAATTTTAATCAAATGAACTCCTTTTGAAGAACTAGAAAATTAGAGAGTATAAATATATATATAAATAAATTTTCCTTATATCATTCTCAAATTAACCGGGTGGATTAAAACTCTATGGGTGTATGTGTAATAAATATGCTAATCTATTTGAACCCAAAACATAATTCACGTACAAGTCCTTATTAAATTATTGTAATAAAATATTTAATAACATAAAATAAAAATAGATTGAATTATGTGTATATGCCTGAATGTGCAGAAAATAAAAATGACCCTTAACTCATGTACACATAAAATAATAAGTTATATATGTGTGTATATATATACACACACATATAACATTTTATAACAACATTGTTTGAGAAAAAAATATTAACACCCTTTTAACACATAGATTTTAAAATCATAACCCAGTTTGGAAAATAATATGTTATTTAGGTTCATATAAACATTTATACACAAGTATATATGTGTATATAATTGTAAATAGATGACAAGGTTGGTCAAATTAACTAAGCCCGTATAAAAATACATTTAATGAATATTATTAAAACAAAACCCTTACACCACCTTAAATGAAACATTACATGTGTAAATTAAAAAAAAGGTAAATTTGATAATTATCTCCTCATTCCCAATTTGAAAACTAAAAACTGTGATTGAAAATAATTTCCACCCATCACATTCTAAAACATCATTGAAAATAAACACTTAGAAGATTTGGAACTGGGTGAAATAAAAATATATAAATGTATATGTGATATATATACTATTGTATATTCAATTTTGCAAATGAAAGACAAAATATATTAAACCCTCATGTCTTTCATCTTATCCGAACCCAAAACCTGAAGGCCCGGATTCAAACGCAGAAGAATTTTTAAACTAAACCAAAAGTTTATCCTTTCATGAGAATGTATATATATATACACACATATATATATTCTCAAGTAAACAAAACATGTAAATTAGAAAACCCTTTACATGAAGCAAACCATAGCCGGAGTGACAGAGGGTTGTGCACATGCTCCCTTGGACTGACAATATCTAAATTGCACAAAGGCATAAAGATTTTATAGACCCAATGAGAAAGTGCTTACAGTACAAGCTGGAAAATAGTGCTAGACTCTCAAAAAAAATTGACAATTAAATTCATGGCTTAGTATAGTCATAGATTCTATTAAAATACAAGGATTTCAATTATCTCGGATCAGAATAGGATAGGCTAAACGTTTATTGCTGACAAAAACAATTCTGTTTATAGTCAAAAAGTATCAATTTTTTTTGAAAAAGATGAAAATAAAAATAAAGCAGGTCAACTATGAACAGAGATAAACAATGATTAGAAAAATTAAATAAGATAACACAACAATCATGGTAGATCCCGACAAAGACCAAAACCCACTTCACGTTGGTTCAAGGAATACCGAAAAATAAATCAAGGCTGAAGCCCTAACCCAGGTGGACTCATCTTCTTCTCTTGGATGGAACCTGATCACGGTGCAACCCCTAGTCCTCGACCTAGAGACATCTAATCTCCTCCACACTACTCGACTCGAATCCGCGACCAAAAACTCATCACCGGCCAATGTGGGAATCATCTGAGAAGCTCGACTTCTTGATCGAAGCCCCAAGGAAGCTCCCGGACCTCGCATGACTCCATAACCAAACATTTCCCACCCTGATGAAACCCTAGACCGTGAAAACCTAATGACTGGACCCCCCAGTGACCTATACCTGGAGCGTGACGCACCCCCCACTCCCGAGCTAGTCTCCCTTTTATAGATTTCACAGGATTCTCAAATCCCTCTATGGGATTTCCCTTTTTTTATCTGATTCCATTAATTATTGTTATAATATATTTATATTTTCATTATGTTTTATACCATTTTTTTCATATATTACATTACCATTAATTCAAAAGGTCAAAAGTTGTATAAAACTAGTATTTTGTTAAAATATTTTTATCATTCCTTCTTAAAAGTAAATATTTTTGTTATTTATCTCTTATAAAAATTTATTATTATATACCTATAACGTTATCATTAAAATTAATATTTGAAAATTTATTACCTCCAAAATAATAATTTTTATAATTTGTTACAAAATATTTGTTAATATCACACACATATCAATGTTTTATAATAACAATAATTTTTATTAAAAGATCATTCATATGTAAAATCGTAATCACTCCATTAAATAATTTTTATTATATATTCAAAATGTTAAAGATATTATGAAACATTAAACCAATTTATAATCTAATAATTTTAAAATTTTCAAATATATTTAAAAATATATATATTCATTCATATAATAGTTTAATTAACTATCTTCTTAGTTAAATCATCACAAAAATGATGTAATTAAAATATTTTAACACAACGATTTTCAAAGTTATGTATAACTGCAATATTATATTATAATTTTATAATAGTATTTTCATTCAAATACCGTATACAAATATATATGTTTGCATTAATTGCTACATGTTTGATTTCTCTATTTTTTTAAAACAACAAAGTATTATTCAAAATATTTCCTTATGTCCTTTCAAAGTTCATTATTAGGAGTTGTTTTTATATTTTTCAAATTTATAACCTTACGTTTTCATTTAATCATCCGATATGGCCAACAGATATATTTATAGCTATTACGATTCCTCAGTCATCCTTGGCAATGGTCAAATTAATCTCATAAAAAACCAAACCTTAAGGTGCTATAAAACATAAAGGAGGAAAAATGGTTCTCATTATACCATTGGTGTTAGTGTGTCTATGGTGGTTTTGGCCATTATTATGTTCGTTATGATGTATACTAAGAACTCCAATCATCTTCTCAGGGTTCTCGTTGTTTTGAGTGGCCTCCATGTACTCTTGGTGGGGTTTTTTATAGGTATCTTTGGTTAGATTTATTTCTCATATGATCTCAGTGTATTGTAAACACCATGGTGTTCTTAATGGAATAAACCCCCTTACATCAATTTCATGTGCTTACTCCATTGCATCATATTATAATTTATTTCTCGTATGATGTCAGTGTATTGTAAACACTAGTGTAGTATTTAGATGATTGATTTCCTTGGCCCAGACACATTGTGAACAGCTAAATTCGAATATGTGCCTAAAGCACTCAACATTTCATAAAAAGGCACAAAAAGATTGGAGGTTGGAAATTATAGAGTGGAATAAATCCCCATAAGTCCCACGCACTACAACCTAGAACATACTGGGTCCAATGCATTCCTCGTATCTTTAAATCAAAGTGCATGTACCACTTTGATTTATTAAATCACTTATCATTTCAAGTACACATATCACTTGGATTCATAATTCACCTTATTCAATGTGTCTCATACCGCCTTGAATAATTCAATGCTTATCTCATAAAATATTAATAATAAATTATTTGATTATAACATAAAATAATAAATTTACAACTCTTCCATAGTAATAAACTTTTAATGCATTAAAATACATGCTCATTATTCAGTCTCAATTCATGTGCTGATAAATATAAATGATGTTCGACTAAATTATAATGTGTCAGTTATCATTTAGGTAATAAATTTCTCAGTGATATGCACAATATAGTAAATGTTATTTTCACATGTGATATTGATTTAAAACACACAAGTAATGAATGGATGGGGTTACCTCATAAAATGATAGTTGCTTAATTTTTATAATCGTTGATTTATGGGAAAATATATTTGTAGTTTTAAATGACTAATTTTGAAACACGACATATGTCATTTGTACACAAATCATGCCCTCATAAATAGCCATGTCTTATTAAATGGCCTTGCCTTATTTTTCATAGCATATAAGGACAATTTTTTTGTAGTGTATTATTTGTTTTATGCAATGATTTGATTAAATTAAACACATCAAAAACAGGCTTTAGCCTCCAAATTTTATTTAGGCCAAGTTAATTCAGATTATGATTAGAAGTTATAGGTGCATACATAACTATATATATAATATGTACATGTCCCAACCTTACTTTATAAATTCTGAAAACTAAAATTACACACACACATATATATATATATATATCTGTATATATGTGTGTATATATAATAACATTTTACAAGATTTATAATTTATTTAATGATTACAACCTTAACATCATAAAAGTAATTCATATTTTAATCAAATGAACTCCTTTGCATGAACTAGAAAATTAGAGAGTATAAATATATATATAAATAAATTTACCTTAAATAATTTTCAAATTAATCGTGTGGATTAAAACTCTATGTGTGTATGTGTAATATATATGCTAATCAATTTGGACCCAAAACTTAACTTGAATATAAGTCTCTATTAAAATATTGTAATAAAATATTTAATAACATAAAATAGAAATATATTGAATTATGTGTACATGTCTGAATGTGAAAAAAATAAAAATGACCCTTAACTTATGTACACATAAAATAATAAGGTATAAATGTGTGTACATATATATACACACATATAAAATTTTATAACAACATAGTATGAGAAAAAAAATTAACACCCTTTCAACACGTAGATTTTAAAATCATAACCCAGTTCGAAAATTAATATGTTATTTAGGTTCATATAAACATTTATACACAATTATATATGTGTATATCTTTGTAAATAGATGGCACAGTTGATCAAATTAACTAAACCCTTATAAAAATACAATTAATGAAGATTATTAAAACATCACCCTTACACCACCTTAAATGAAACATGGAATGTATAAATTAATATAAATAATGTAAATTTGATAATTCTCTCCTCATTCCCAACTTGAATACCAAAAACCATGATTGAAAATAATTTCCACACATCACATTATAAAACATCATTGCAAATCATCACTTAGCGGATTTAGAATCGGGTGAAATAAAACTATATAAATGTATATAGGATATATTTACTAGTGTATATTCATGTTTGCAAAGGAAAGACAAAATATATTAAACCCCCACATCTTTCATATTATCCGAACCCAAAACCCGAAAGCACATATTCAAATGCAAATGAATTTTTAAACTAAACCAAAATGTTATCATTTCATGAGAATGTATATATATACACACATATATATATATTCTCAAATAAAAAAATACAAGGCAATTATAAAACCCTCACATGAAGAAAACCACAACCTGAGTGAAAGAGGGTTGGGCACACGCTCCCCTGGACTGGAAATATCCAAATTTCACAAAGGCATAAAGATTTAATAGACACAACGAGAAAGTTCTTGCAGGGCAAGGTGGAAAACAATTCCAGATGTGAATAAAACAAATTTGACAGAATAAATACATGGCACAGTATAGTCACAAATTCAATTAAAAAACTAGGATTTCAATTATCTCTAATCAGAATAGGATAGGCTAGGCATGTATTGAGGACCAAAACAATTCTATTTATAGTCCAAAAGTGTCAATAGTTTCAAACAAATATGAAGAAAAAAATAACAGAGATCAACTATGAACAGAGATAAATAATTATCGGAAAAATTAAATAAGATAACACAACAATCACAGTAGATCCTGACAAAGACCAAAACCCAAATTCATTCTGGTTCAAGGAATACAGAAACATAAATCAAGGATGAAACCCTAACCCAGTCGGACTCATCTTCTTCCCTCGGATGAAACTGGATCATGGCACAACCCCTAGTTCTTGACCTAGAGACATCCGAGCTCCTCCACACTACTCTGCCCAAAGCCACGACTACAAACTCATCACCGGCTGATGTGTGAATCATCCGAGAACCTCGGATTCTCGATCGAAGCCTCAAGGAAGCTCTTGGACCTTGTACGACTCCACCACCAAGCTCGTCCCACCCTGCTAAAACCCTATAACATGAAAACCTAAATACGAGACCCACCGCTATGAGGCCCCATCCTTAAACCTTACTTAATCTTGAGTTATTACAAGATTACAGATTGAGGATCTTTTCGGGTTTAGAGTTTTAGATAATTAGATCATAAAACTTGCATTACATTCCACATATATACAAAGTGGTTACATAAAGATAGTATTCTTCTTTCCCATCAATGGAATCATATTTAAAATAAAACATTGATTCTTTCATGACACTTTCTTAACACTATCATCATATCATGTACAATTCCCTTAACATGTGAAAAACATTTCAAAAAAGTCATGGGATGAGCATAAAAAGCTCAGTATGGGTTATATAAAACAAATATGGAAAGGAAACATGAGTTCATATATACATAAGAATGAAATCATACTTTACCCATAAAAAATACCTCATCAAATCATGAATAAATCATAGAAATCATAAGACATAAAGGTAACTTGAGGCATTCATAACATTCTTACGTAGGGAGTAACCCTCTTGGTTACGTTTGGAATACCCATCACAGTATATTCCCTAAATATCTTCGGATAAACCTTAACGTTTCACTCCTTCGCATTACCCAATACATTGGAGAGCTATATCAGGCTCACCCGCCCTTAGATTATCACGGAACCACCCGTCTTCATAATAATGCCCAAGAACCTCAACATAATCGTATCACATAAAACATGCATAAAGGAAACATAACATTCCCACCTTTCAATCACAAGATATCAATACAACACATTGATATAAAAACATTATGAAAACCATTTTTAAATACCAAAATAAAAGAAAAGTAAAACAGGGTATTTATTTTTCTTTTAAAAAGAAGGTATGTCTTGTAGAGGAAGCCGAAACTCAAATAATGGTCTCGGCGGCGGATAAGTCGTTGTCGCTGCATACGTACGATGAAAACATTCCATTTTGTCGTTTAGTAAAGGCTTCGTATAAAAAAGGATTCGTTTTGAATAAAAGTAAAAGTCAATGGGTTTTATACACCATATAAAAGAAGGTTGTGTATAAAACAAAATATGCCTCAATGAAAGAAGATTGAGATGAAGTCTCATACCTCGGGTCCAACTTGACTCGATCGTTCTTCAATGTACTGAATAATAAACTTGAGTTAATTTATACTTTCTTAAGAACCTTTTTATGTTCATTATTCCTTTTATATCACTTATTTCTATGTCATGAACACTATGTAATTATTTATGTTAATAACGGCCGTTTTAACGATCATTGGTACTTGAGTCAAAAATAAACCCTTTATAATTACAAGTTGTTCATGTATCCATTATATCCAGAAATATAATCATGATGTATATATCATATATATCCAGTATATACATGCATTTATAATATTACATAATCATTTAGAGGTAATAAATGAAATGCACCATTCATGGAGACGGTAAGTCGTACGTACGCATGAACGCTACTTTAATTTCTATTTCATATTTTATAGAATGGAATCATAATTATATAAAGTTATATTATAATTCCAGTATAATATCATATGTAATATCATAGTTCCATCCTTTATACATCCCACATATGGTATTTAACGAATCAAATCACTTTGAGGGGGTGGTAGTCTGCACTTCCTTAAATGAAGATATCGCGTTTACCCATAATGGAAACCATAAAGGTATGCCCAAAATGAAAAATAAAGAATCTTAAGGAAAACATAAACATATTATATATCATATATAAATATAGTGACATCTTAATGTCCACCTTTTAAGGTGTTAAAAGAATTTTGAACAATCATCGTTTCAGGAGGCATAAATTCACCATCCACGAAAACAGTATGTCCTTTAACCATTAGATGTAGGTGTGTGTAAGTGTTGCTCGAATACTTCTTATAAAAACATCCTAGTATGTTGAAGATACTGTATTTGTTACAAAAGAAATGAATAAAAAGATTTTAGGGGGTTTGAGAAGCAAAATAAAACAAAAGGACTCAAGTGAAGACATTACCTTAAAATCGGGTAACTCCCTTTGGTTTGAGCTCAAAGGCTTCCTTGGGAAGACTTCTGCCCAAAGTGAGGCTTCAAGGCGTAATATAGGGAAGTGGACAGACACAGTGGGTAGGGTTTGGATGATCCAAAGGCTTTGGAAGTGTGGGTAAAGAGGTAGAGGTGGGGGCCTTTTATAAGAGGAGAGGAGGGGCACTCTTGGAAAGTAAAGAAATGTTACTTTATTTTCAAATGGGTTTAGGATTTTAAAGGTCCCACATTGATATAATTCGAGTATAAGGTGATAAGGGTTCGAAATATACCCACCCAATAGGTTTTGGACATGTGTAGGTCTTATATTTTACATTATCTTTTCATTTTATTTAAATCATCAAATAATGAGGTCATCACTGCATCATTATGATGTCATAAATAATTTAATATATTTAATGTCTAAAAATTATAAAAAAAATACAATGATGTAGAAAATCATCTTATATTTCTAATGAATATTTTTAGTCCAAAATATCATTTATTTAGACAAAATTAAAAATATTTTACTTAGGTGATACATTCTTTGTTTCATTTAACATTCTTTAAAAAATAAAAAGATAAAAAGTCACTTTCTCACAAAAGTGATTTTATGGGGCCCCCATGTTTGGTACAAGGCATCGCATGGTCGGACATGAGACAACCAGTAGCCTTAGAACACATTTTGGTGTCATTTTATATTATTATGATATTATTTTATTATCCTTAACTACCCGATTACTCATTAATCAAGATAATTAAAGCTAATTACCGTCGTTACTATTCATAATGTCCAAAAACAAAAGAGTATTAATTAAATAATTTGGACCTTCTAATTCCAAATATTTAATCCATTTTAAAAAATTCCAAACACATAAATTTCAATAATTGATTTAAAAATAATTCCCGTTGTCAAAACAAATAGCGGGTTTTTTTGAAACAATATCTATGAAAAGTATTGCATTAGTTTATGCCCAATTCCAAAGTGAAATTAATCCTAATGACCACCATTGGATTAAATGGTAAAAATATATTCTAATTTAACTTTAAATCCAATTCAAAAGATAATCTAATAATATAAATAAATTATATTAAAAAGCATTTTTGATGTAAAATGCAGTATTTTTCAATACTCATTAAAAAAAGAACATTGTCAGAAAAACACCAAAAATTCACACAAAGTAAATTTTGATGTCCCAATAATAAAGAATAAGTTTATTTTGATAGAAATAGCTTATAAAATTGTCAAAATATAGATTTAAAAATGGTTTTCCATCAAAATGCAGTAAAACAATCTTTTAAAAAATATTAGTGTATTCCCTGCTTAAGATTGGATTTATTTTCATTTTAAGCCTCTAAAACACTATCTAATTCATTAATAGACATAGATAAAAATATATATTATTCATTACTTACATGGGATGTTACATCCTTCCCCCCTTTATAAAATTGTGTCCCCGCAATTTATTAACATATCGAACAAATGGGGGTACTTATCCCTCATTGCATTTTCAGAGTCCCATGTTGCCTCTTCCATCATGTGGTTTTTCCACAAAACCATTACCTGATTAATCACCTTATTTCGTAACACTTTCTCCATGTGGTCAAGAATCTAGACCGTTTGTTCCTCAGAAGATAGGTTCTCTTCCAACTGAACTACCTCTGGACTCAAAACATGAGATGGATTTGGCATAAACTTTCTCATCATCGAAACGTGAAAAACATTATGTACCTGAGATAAACTCAGAGGTAAAGCCACCTGGTATGCAACTGATCCAACTCTCTCCAGAATTTCATATGGTCCAATGAACCTTGGACTCAGCTTTCCTTTCTTACCAAATCACATCACACTTTTCCATGGTGATACTTTGAGAAAAACATGATCACCTACCTCAAAAGAGATATCCTTCCTCCAGTTGTCCGCATAACTCTTCTGCCTACTCTGAGCTGTTCTCATGTGTTTCTGTATCAGCTGAACATTTCCTGCCAACTCTTATACTAATTCTGGTCCCATCAACTTCCTTTCACCCACTTCATCCCAGAAAGCTGGAGTTCGACACCGCTTCCCATATAACGCCTCAAATGGTGCCATCTGTATACTATAATGAAAACTGTTATTATATGAAAATTCAACCAAAGAATGATGTTGGTCCCAATATCCCTGATAATCCATCGAACAAGCTCGTAGGATATCCTCCAAGGTCTGAATTTTTCGTTCTGACTGCCCATCTGATTGAGGATGAAAAGCTGTACTAAAATATAATTCAGTACCCAACGAATTCTGAAGGCCTTTACAAAAGTTAGAAGTGAACCTGGGATCACGGTCAGATACAATGGAGAGAGGAACTACATATAACCTGAATATCTCTTTAAGATACAAACGGGAAAGTTGATCTCGGGAAAAAGTATCTCGTATAGCAAGGAAATGAGCAGATTTGGTCAAGCGATCAACAATAACCCAGATTGCATTATTACCTCGAGATGTCTTCGGTAATCCCACAACAAAGTCCATGGATATATTCTCCCATTTCCAATCTGGAACTGGTAAAGGATAAATCATCCCTTTTGGTAACTGTCTCTCTACTTTAACCTGCTGACAAGTCAAGAACTTCACAGTAAAATCAGCAATATCTCTTTTCATTCCATCCCACCAGTAATACTCCCGAAGATCTCTATACATCTTAGTACTGCCTGGATGAACTGAAAACGGAGAACTATGAGCTTCACATAACAACTCTCTCTTCAAATGTGAATCACAAGGCACACACAATCTCTTCCCAAATCTCAAAAGGCAATCATTATAAATGTTGAATTCAGGAAACTTACCATTCTGAACCAGCTCTACCTTTTTCTGCAACTCACTGTCTTGCTTATGTACTTGCTTAATTCTATCTGATAGAGATGATCTCACTGATACCTGAAACAAAACAGAAGAACTTCCTGCACCAACAACTTCTAGGCCAAAGTTCATCAAATCCTTAACCAAAGGATCATGTTCCAAATGCAACATTTCTAATGAAGCATTACTTTTTCGACTCAAAGCATCAGCCAGTTTATTTTCTTTTCCTGGATGGTAATGAATTGTACAATCATAATCCTTGATTAATTCCAACCATCTCCTCTGTCTCATGTTTAACTCTTTCTGAGTGAATATATACTTTAAACTTTTGTGATCGGTATATATTTCACACTTTACTCTATAAAAATGATGCCTACAAATTTTTAAAGCAAAAACAACAGCAGCTAATTCCAAATCATGTGTAGGGTAATTTACCTCATGAGTTTTCAACTGACGTGAAGCATAAGCAATTACCTGATCATTCTGCATTAGGACACAACCAAGTCCTTTCAATGAAGCATCAATGTATATAACAAACTCACCATTCCTGGAAGGTTGTGCCAAAACTGGAGCATTCACCAATCTTCTTTTCAATTCCTGAAAACAATCATCACATTCTTTTGTCCAGATAAACATAAAACCCTTCCGAGTTAGCTTAGTCATTGGACTAGATAACCCTGAAAAATTTCTAACAATCCTTCGGTAATAGCCTGCCAAACCAATGAAGCTACGAATCTCAGTTACATTTGTGGGTCTTGGCCATTCTTTCACAACCTTTGTTTTTGCAGGATCAACGGTTATCCCATCTTTAGAAACAATGTGACCAAGGAAAGAAATTTTTTGTAACCAAAAATCACACTCGCTGAATTTCCCGTACAATTTCTTTTCTTTGATGGTTTGCAAAATAACCCATAAATGTCTTTCATGCTTCTCTTTACTTTTAGAAAACACCAAAATATCATCAATGAAAACCACCACAAACTTATCCAAGAACTCAGGGAAAATTCTATTCATTAAGTCCATGAATATAGCAGGTGCATTGGTTAGCCCAAAAGGCATTACTACAAATTCATAATGGCCATATCTTGTACGAAACGTAGTCTTCGGAACATCTTCTTCCTTTACCTTCAGCTGATGGTACCCCGATCTCAGGTCAATCTTTGAAAAATACTGAGCTCCTGGGAGCTAATCAAACAAATCATTGATATGAGGCAAAGGATATTTGTTCTTAATAGTGATATTATTCAAGGCCCTATAATCAATGCAAAGTCTCATTGAACCATATTTCTTTTTAACAAATAAAATAGGAGAACCCCATGGTGATGTTCTAGGTTTAATGAAACCTTTCTCTAATAAATCTTACAATTTCTCCTTCAACTCTAAAATTTCAATTTGAGCCATTCGATAAGGGGGTTTTGAAATTGGCTTAGCATCAGGAACTAATTCAACGTTAAACTCAACATCCAGATCTGGTATTATTCCAGGAAACTCATCAAGAAAAACATCAGGATACTCATTTAACACTAGAACATCATTAATCTAAACAGTTCCTTTATTTTCAACGATTTGTGCAAGGTAACATTCATTGCCATCTTTTACAAGTTTCTGGGCCTCTTGATAAGTTATCAACAGTAAGGGTTCATTCTTGTACACAAACTGAAAGTCTTTCTGAAAAAAACATCTTTAGCTCTATAGTCAATATTAGCATGGTAAATAGAGATCCAATCTATACCCAGGATAACATCAAACTCTACTAGAGGTAGAACAATAAGGTTTTCAAGTAGGTTCTTTCCACAGATAAGGATGGGAAGATTCTTATAAATTCTTTTTGCCTCAACATTTCCCCCATGTGTTTTTACCACAAGTTCAGGAGTCATTTATTGAGATGGTATTCCCATTTTACTAGAAAAGGTTTCAGAGATGAAAGAATGTGTAGATCCCGAATCAAACAACACACTGGCATAATCTGAAAAAACAAAGTACCTGATACAACATCATTTGATGGCCAGACATCTACTGAAGTAGTTACAAAGGATTTAACAACCCCTTTCTGCTTGTAGTCTAACTGATTCCCATCACTCAAGCTCTTTGTCGGACACTTGTTTTCATAGTGACCAATCTCATTTCACTTAAAACATTTCCCTAACTGTAAATCAAGTTTGGTCTTACCTTCACCTTGATCTTTTTCAGTGCAATCACGAGCCTTATGTCCCATCTTACCACATCGGTAGCACTTTCCAGAATTCAGAAGACATTCCCCAGCATGCCTTCTTCCACATTTATCACAAACAAGAAACTTAGTTTTCTTACCATCAGACTTTTTTGAAGAATTTTTACCTTTCTCCTGCCACCTCGGTCTCTTCTTCTGTTGGTTGTTATAGAACACTTGATCATCGGAAAACTCCATTTCCACCTTCTCAGGACATCGAACAAACTTTTCATAACTTTTAAACTCACAAGAAGCTAATGACCTTCGATATTTTGGCTTTAATCCTGAGTAAAAACGATTGACTTTACTATCAATGTCTCAGATAAAATTTGGATCATACCTTGCCAATCGAGTGAACCTTTCTTCATAGGTAGCCACTGAGTCTTCATCTTGCCTCAATTCCAAGAATTTCTTTTTCATCCGAGGTCGAACAGCCATAGGAAAATACTTCTCAAGAAACATACCTTTGAAATCATCCCAGTCAAGAGCATTAATCTCAATGGCATCCCTGATATTTTTAACCATAGACCACCACTGATCTGCCTCACCCTCCAAATGGTAAATAGAAAGACTAACCTTTTGATTATCTGAACACCCCATGACATCGAAAATCTTCTCCAGTTCTTTAATCCACCCTTCAGCTAACACAGGATCAGATGATCCTCTGAATGATGGGGGATTTTTCCCCATGAAATGTTCCACCACTGACATGTACCTTTGTGGTTGATCTGGCTAATCTCATGCATGGATACCACCACCATTTATAACTTCAGTCAACTGCGCCATTACTGCAACAAACTGTTCAGTTCCAATTCCAACCATCTCGGGATGCTGATTCGGAAGGTTATTTCCTTCTGCATGCCTTCCTAGCACTGCATCCCTATTTCCTCTGCGGAAAACCATTCTGAACAAACATGTCTTAGATGAAGCAACATGGTAATCTTCAAATGCTATATCATTTCAAAAAAAATATTTTTGGATAATCATTTAATAGAATTCTAACTCCTAAAGTTATCTAAACCGACCTCTGATACCAACTATAAGGCCCCAGCCTTAAACCATACTTAATCTTTATTTATTACAAGATTACACATTGGGGATCTTTTCAGGTTTAGATTTTTAGACAATTAGATCATAAAACTTGCATTACATTCCACATATATACAAAGTGGTTATATAAAGATATTATTATTCATTGCCATCAATGGGAACATATTTAAAATAAAACATGGATTCTTTCTTGACACATCCCGGACACTATCATCATATCATGTACCTTTCCCTTGATCTATGAAAAACATTTCAAAAAAGACTTGGGATGAGCATAAAAACCTCTGTATGGGTTATATAAAAAAATATGGAAAGGAAACATGAGTTCATATATACATAAGAATGAAATCATACTTTACCCATAAAACATACCTCATCAAATCATGAATAAATCATAGAAATCATATGACATAAAGATAACTTGAGGCATTCATAACATTATTACGTAGGGAGTAACCCTCTTGGTTACGTTTGGAATACCCATCACAGTATATTCCCTAAATATCTTCATAGAAACCTTAATGTTTCACTCCTTCACATTACCCAATGCATTGGAGAGCTATATCGGTCTCACCCGCCCTTAGTTTATCACGAAACCACCCGTCTTCATAATAATTCCCAAGAACCTCAACATAATCGTATCACATAAAACATGCATAAAGGAAACATAACATTCCCACCATTGAATCACAAGATATCAATACAACACATTGATATAAAAACATTATGAAAACCATTTTTAAATACCAAAATAAAAGAAAAGTAATACAGGGTTTTATTTTTCTTTTAAAAAGAAGGTATGGCTTGTAGAGGAATCCGAAACTCAAATAATGGTCATGGCGGCAGAGAAGTCGTTTTCGCCGCATACGTAGGACAAAAACATTCCCTTTTGTCATTTAGTAAACGCTTCATATAAAAAGAGATTCATTTTGAATAAACGTAAAATTAAAAGGGGTTTATACACCATATAAAAGAAGGTTGTGTATAAAACAAAATATGCCTCAATGAAATAAGATTGAGACGAAGTCCCATACCTCGGGTCCGACTTGACTCGATCGTTCTTTAAGGTCCTGAATAATAAACTTGAGTTAATTTCTACTTTCTTAAGAACCTTTTTTAAGTTCATTATTCCTTTTATATCACTTATTTCCAAGTCATGAACACTATGTAATTATTTAAGTTAATAACGGTCGTTTTAACGATCATTAATACTTGAGTCAAAAATAAACCCTTTATAATTACAAGTTGTTCATGTATCCATTATATCCAGAATTATAATAATGATTTATATATCATATATATCCAGTATATACATGCATTTATAATATTACATAATCATTTAGAGGTAAGAAATGAAATGCACCATTCATGGAGACGGTAAGCCGTACGTACGCATGAACGCTACTTTTATTTCTATTTCATATTTTATAGAATGGAATCGTAATGATATAAAGGAATATTATAATTCTAGTATAATATAATATATAATCTCATAGTTCCATCCTTTATACGTCCCACATATGGTATTTAACGAATCAAATCACTTTGAGGGGGCGGTAGTCCTCACTTCCTTAAATAAAGATATCGCGTTTACCCATAATAGAAACCATAAAGGTATGCCCAAAATGAAAAATACAGAATCTTAAGGAAAACATAAACATATTATATATCATATATAAATATTGTGACATCTTAATTGCCACCTGTTAAGGTGTTAAAATAATGTTGAACAATCATCTTTTCAGGGGGCATAAATTCACCATCCACGGAAACAGTATGTCATTTAACCATTAGATGTAGGTGTGTGTAAGTGTGGCTCTAATACTTCTTATAACAACATCCTAGTATATTGAAGAAACTGTAGTTGTTAAAAAAGAAATGAATAAAAATATTTAGGGGGTTGGAGAATCAAAATAAAACAAAAGAACTCAAGTGAAGACATTACCTTAAAATCGGGGTAACTCCCTTTGGATTGAGCTCAAAGGCTTCCTTGGGAAGACTTATGACCAAAGTGAGGCTTCAAGGAGTAATAGAGTGAAGTGGAGAGACAAAATGGGAAGGTTTTGGCCGAACCAAAGGCTTTGGAAATGTGGGTATGGAGGTAGAGGTGGGGGCCTTTTATAAGAGGAGAGGTGGGGCACTCTTGGAAAGTAAAGAAATGTTACTTTATTTTCAAATGGGTTTCAGATTTTAAAGGTCCCACATTGATATATTTCGAGGCCAAGGTGATAAGCGTTTGAAATATACCCACCGAATAGGTTTTGAACATGTTTAGGTCTTAGATTATACATTATCATTCCATTTTATTGAAATCGTCAAATAACGAGGTGATCGCTGCATCATTATGATGTCATAAATAATTTAATTTATTTAATGTCTAAAAATTATAAAAAAAATACTCTGATGTAGAAAATATTTTTAGATTTCCAATAACTATTTATAGTACAAAAGATCATTTATGTAGACAAAATTAAAAATATTTTACTTAGGCAATACATTCTTTGTTACATTTAACATTCTTTAAAAAATAAAAAGATAAAAAGTCACTTTCTCACAAAAGTGATTTCATGGGGCCCCCAAGTTTGGCACAATCCATCCCATGGTCGGACATGAGACAACCAGTAGCATTAGAACACATTTTGGTGTCATTTTTTATTATTATGATATTATTTTATTATCCTTAACTACCCGATTACTCATTAATCAAGATACTTAAAGATAATTACCGTCGTTACTATTCATAATGTCCAAAAACAAAAGAGTATTAATTAAATAATTTGGACCTTATTATTCCAAATATGTAATCCATTTTACCAAATTCCAAACACATAAACTTAAATAATTGATTTAAAAATAATTCTCGTTGTCAAAACAAATAGCGGGTTTTTTTGAAACAATATCTATGAAAAGTTTGGCATTAGTTTATGCCCAATTCCAAAGTGAAATTAATCCTAATGACCACCATTCGATTAAATGGTATAAATATATTCTAATTTATCTTTAAAACCAATTAAAATGATAATCTAATCATATAAATAAATTATATTAAAAAGCAGTTTTGATGTAAAATGCAGTATTTTTCACTATTCATTAAAAAAAGAACATTGACAGAGAAACACCAAAAATTCACACAAAGTAAATTTTGATTTCCCAATCATAATGAATAAGTTTATTTTGACAAACATAGCTTATAAAATTGTCAAAAGATAGATCTAAAAATGGTTTTCCATCAAAAGGTAGTAAAACAATCTTTTAAAAAATATTAGTGTATTCCATGCTTAAGATTGGATTTATTTTCATTTTAATCCTCTAAAACACTATATAATTCATTAATAGACATAGATAAAAATATATCTTATTAATTTCTTACTTGGGATGTTACACCTGCGGCCTATACCTGGAGCGCGATGCACCCCCCACTCCTGAGGCGGTCTCCCTTTCACGGATTTCACAGGATTCTCAAATCCCTCTATCGGATTTCCATTTTTATTATAAGATTATATTTATTATTGTTATACTATGTTTATATTTTCATTATGTTTTATACCCTTTGTTTCATATATTACATTATCATTACTTTAAAAGGTCAAAAGTTGTATAAAAATAGTATTTTATTAAAAATATTTTTATCATTCCTTCTTAAAAGTAAAGATTTTTATTATTTATCTCTTATATAAATTTATTATTATATACCTATAAATTTATAATTAAAATTAATATTTGAAAATTTACTAACTCCAAAATAATAATTTTTATAATTTGTTACAAAATATTTGTCAGTATCACACACATATCAATGTTTTATAGTAACAATAATTTTTATTAAAAGATCATACATATGTAATATTTTAATCACTACATTAAATTAGATTTATTACATATTAAAAATGATAAAGATGTTATGGAACTTTAATCCAATTTATAATCTAATAATTTTCATATATTCAAATATATTTAAAACTCTATATAATCATTTATAAAATAGTTTAATTAACTATCTGCTTAGTTAAGACATCGCAAAATATTGTCATTAAAATATTTTGACACAATGATTTTCAAAGTTTTGTATAACCGCAATATTAAATTATAATATTTTAATAGTATTTTCATTCAAATCTAATATACAAATATATATGTTTTCATTAATTATAACATGTTTGATTTCACTATTAGTTTTTTAAAAACACCAATGTATTATTCAAAATATTTCCTTATGTCCTTTCAAAGATCATGATTAGGAGTAGTTTTTATAGTTTCCCAATTTATAAACTTATGTTTTCATTTAATAATCCGACATGGCCAACGACTATATTTATAGCTATTAGTATTCCTCATTCATCCGGGGCAACAGTCAAATTAATGTCGTATAAAACCAAACTGTAGAGTTCCATCAAACTTAAAGGAGGAAAAATAGTTTTCATTATACCATTGGTGATTAGTGTGGGTTCGGTGGATTTGGCCATTCTTATGTTCATTTTGATAGATACTAATGACTCCTATCATATTCTCGGGGTTCTCATTGTTTTGAGTGGCCTCCCTGTAATCTTGATGAGGGTTTTAATAGGTATCTTTTGTTATCTTGATTTCCCGTATGATCTCAGTGTATTGTAAACACTATGGTGTTCTTATTTGAATAAACCTCCTTGCGTCCATTTTATGTGCTTACTCTAATGCATGATATTATTAATTTTCCATACGATATAAGTTTTTTTCGGGTATGACAACATAAAAACATAGAAATTACTATTACCAGAAACACAATTTCTTGGGGTATCACATTGAACTTGGAATTTGAAGGAGTAACATTTTAAAATAAATTTGTTGAAAACTCAGATTATAAAAAGGGTTAATAAAACTTATTTTTAAAAGTGGGAAGAGAAATATGAAGCTCATACAGAATAGCAATTCAATGGGTTTAAAAATAGGATAACATTAATTGGATGTAAAAATATGTACATGGAAAAATAGTGAATTAAAAAATAATGATGTTTAGTGTTAGAGATTATCGATCATAATAAAGTTAATTATCATGACAAAGTCAATGAACACAAAATTATAATCCAATATGGTGTGAAACAATATATCAATTCGTTATAAATTAAGGAAATAGGGTAAACTTTTCATTTCAAGAAATCATTTTCCTAGAGTTCAGTAATATCTTGACTAGGAACATAATAACATATAAATAACTTATATTCTTCTATTTTATAAGTTATATTCATCCTTTGGTTGTGTTTTTATCAATTTACACTTTTATAAAATTTATCATTCCATGAAATTAAGATTTAAGATTATTTTTTCATGTCTGGAGCACTAAAATCAACTTATTATAGATCACATGATAAACAAAAGTATAACAAGTTAATCACCCTATATTAATACGTTAACCAAGTCGAAATTGTTAGTACATGCTAAGATAATAATGAAAATGAATAAAACATCATATGAAGAAATAATACATTAATCTCAAAAATTCAAAAATAACACCAAATGTTTAACTTAGATCATTAAATAATTAAATAAACCCTATATCCCAGTTATCATTAATAACCTCAACAATAACGAATATTTTTTCCTTAATGTTTTTCTAATAACTTTTAGATTAAATAACAAAAAATGTAATAACTTTCTTTTGAAATATATTTTTTCATTAAATATAGGGATTATATATACCTCAACATAATAAATTTACTTCCAAAATATCATTAATCACATTAAAATACCTTCATTTAAAAAATAAAAATGTTTTTATTTTACTCTAAACTTGTAAACCCATAATATTATACATCACTCTTAAGTTAACCTCACTAGAAAAAATCCTAATCTATAATGTTATATAAACCATACTATAATACCAAATTTAAGTACCGAACCATAGAACATTACATAACCTTATAACCTTAGAAAATAAATATCTTCCATGTCACGACCTGTTCCCGAGACCCATGCCATGACTACCCCAAACCCGCCTCCCAAAGGCCAGGGGCTGGCGACTAGCACCAAGGTGTAAAACCGAAAAAAAGGGGAAGGCATTGCCTTTATAAGTAAAAAAACACCATGGAACAAACCAGCAAAAGTAAAAACTAAGTAAACTGAGTACGAGTAAGTGCAGAAATAAAATGGGCCAGAATACAAACCCAAACTGAAAGTAAAGTACAACTGGAAAGAAAGTACATCAACTGAAAGTAATGCAGCAACATCGAGTCGTCCACTGGTAGTCCCACCTGAAGGGTGGGTATAGATAGCCACCTCCACTCCTCGGTTCCAGTCGTCCGCTCCGTGTACATCCCGCCTAGTGGTCCACCTCCAGGTACCGACTGCTCCACTAGCCTCTACCACGATCAACGCTATCCGTCGTCTTCATCCAACACAATGTAGTGCGGGCATGGCCCATGCAGGGGTTAGTATAAGCCACTCAGTAAGGACCCCGAGACACCCTAAGGTCTCCCAGAATCCACAAAGGATAATCCACAAAAGAAACATACAATCACTAAGTAACACCCAACACTACTTAGGTATATTCCAATACATATACATAAGTTATCTATTCCAGTTCGGCTCCAGCACCCGAGACCATGTTCAAACACATCCACACAGGATAGCACAACACAATCCACATAGGAAAGCAAGTCAATCATATTGAAGATAATGATTGAAAGTCAAGACTCAGCTCACACAGGCATCCTTCTTCGTAAGACGATAGAGATGATCAGATGTAGCCACTGATTCATCTAAGCCGTCGGACCCACAAAGGGTCGATAGGTACTAACCCCCGCAATGACGCACAAAGGATCGATAGGTACTAAACCCCGTAATGACCCACACAGGATCTGACCCATACAGGATCGGTATGCGCTGGCCCACCCAGGACCACGGAGCTCTGACCCACACAGGATCTGATCCACACAGGATCGGTAGGCACTGACCCACAGAGGATCACTGAGTGCTATAGTCGTCGCTGTCGAACCCACGGAGGATTCCCATACAGTCTTCCTCGTCGTCGTAGTCGCAACTAGCTCTAGGGTTCCCGCACACAACAAGCTCGTTTCGGGAGGGTCCACTCCATGATCCGAGAGGCTGATACATTAACTGACACAAGGTCTGGAGTTGATGTATCCAAAAATTCCGTATCGACAACAGGAACTCAACGTGAAAGACGACGCGTCAATCAGACACCCTGTCTGAGAGTTACTGGATTTTTTGTTCCAGGGGCCCGGTTGGTTTTTAAGTCAAAACAGACCCAAACACAGTCCAACTGTGTCCAAACCTCGAGCGGAGTAAGACAAAAGTTCCGTCTCACTAAGAGGAATCCAACAAGGTCGATGGCACGTCAATCGGATGTCCGGAGCTCAAGTTATAAGCATTTCCGCTTCGAGGGTCTGGTTGCTTCCGTGTACGAACCAACCCGAACGAACCTAAAGTTCTCCAAAACCTTAAGTGTAATATACCGAAACGACTGCCTCGATCCAAGGATCGCATCAGGGCTGATGGTGCATCGATCGCGGGTCCGCATCCCAAGTTATGGGCAAAAGACCGAAAGAGGTATGGAAATGGGGGGTCTGGGCCCGGTCTGACCCAGCCCAACCCCCCCCCCCCCCCCCCCCCCCCCCCGAGTCGGCCCGAACCAGGTCGGCCCAACCCGGGTCCGACCCCGCTAGGCACGGGCCATCCCGGCTGGCGCGGTGCAGCCCGGCCCGGGGCGGCCGGTCCGGCCCGAGGCGGCTCGGCGCTGGCCGAGCGGCCGAGCAAAGGGGGCACTGCCCCCTTGAATGAAGTCGTGGCCCCTGCGTGGGGGCTTCTCCTTGCCAACGGACGCAGCCCGGCATCACATCGTCCATGCTTTCGCACGGCTGCATGACCATCCACGACGGCCCTTCCTGGCGGCATGCCGGGTGCCGTCGTGCCGGCATGGCGCACTGGTGGGGTCTTCCACGGACCACCGGACGCGCTCGGGTTGTCCGTTTTTCCTTTCGTCTTCACCAAAGGTCCTCCCGGGACCGGATCTTCACTGAGAAGACCTCAAAACGCCCTTCCAGCCTACTTCTTTGCCACCCATTGATCCGCACACCAAGAAGAAAGAAACAGTGGGTTTGGACTTGTTCGTTGGTCCGCACCCACTGCGTTAGTGGTTCAAACGACATCCGACTAATAAAAACATGTCGAGAATATAAATCACATAGATTTAATTGAACCAAAACCCCCTAACTAAACTGGTTGATGATCGAAGATTGTCGCGGGAGAAGGAACGTCTCGGAAGAAGCGTCGAGGAAGGTGGATCGTCGGTGTCGCGGTACATGGCGTCGCGTCATTGATCTCCAAGGTTTCGGTATTCCTCGTCTCCCTTCGTCGGAGGCCAGCGTTCTTCACGTTCGTCGCATTATTCAACGAAGAAGGTGAAGATTTAAGGTTTCAAAAAAAACCTCACAATCCCTCTCGCACAACCCAATCCACCTCAATAAAATAAGGCATAGACTTATTTTATTTCTCACACCAACAGTTTTTTTTGAAAAACAGATCATTCAATTAATTGATTTAATTAAAGAGTTTTAACCGCCCAATTAAAGAGGCATTTAATAATTAATTAAATGCAAGAGTTGACATTCATTTAATTTGGGGGTGTGGGTGTGTTACCTATTTAAAGGAGGGGGTTTGAGGAAGTTGAAAAGGTGGGGCTCGTGTGGTCCCCACCCCACAAATATCCTACCTAGTGGAGTAGGATATAGTGGGTCCCACTCCAACCACTTAGCTTAGGATAAAATAAAATAAAATTGGTTGCACCATTTTATTTTATTCCCTTAAGCCAAAAATTTAAAACCACACCTGAGAAAACAGATCTCCAGAGAAGGTGTTCCAAAGAAATTACCGGCACTGTGATTCTATCGGTGTCCTCGGATTCTGATTCTGAGCCCCGGTTCAAAAGTTAGGAAACCCTGCTCATTCGTTCACTGAACGTACCCGAGCTAAACTTCGGAATATGATTCCGGGCACACCGGGCCTCGGAATCAGGTGCTGTTAGAAACTACATACTTGTAAAATCCAAAACAAAATTAAGAAAAAATTTCCCTTGAATTTTACGGGTCTTTACATTACTCCCACCTCAGGGCTTTACGTCCCCGTAAAGATACATCATAAACTAGTGAAACAAATGTGGGTACTGAGCACACATCTGAGCCTCCCGCTCCCAAGTGCTCTCCAGGAGGTTCTCGTGCTGCCATCTGATGCACACTAGAGGAATCAACCGTCCACGTAGGACCCACTCCTGTCGATCCTCAATCTCCACCGGGACCTCCGCAAAAGTCACCTCCTAATCAATGTCCAGCTCCCCATTGTCAAAGATATGCATCGGGTCATGCACGTATCTCCTCAACTGAGATACGTGGAAGACGTCTTGCAACCGGTGCAACTGAGGTGGTAGATCCACATGATAAGCCACCTCGCCTATCCTGTTGAGGACCTGGAATGGTCCGATGAAGTACGGAGATAACTTGCCGCCCCGACCAAATCTCTGTAATCCACATCGAGGTGAGACCCGCATGAAGGCGTGGTCACCATCCTCAAACTCCAGTGGCCTCCGCCTCCTTTCAGCATAAGGCTTTTGCCGGCTCTGAGCTATCCTCATCCGCTCCTGGATTACCTGAACTATCTCTGTCGTGGCTTGGACTATCTCTAGTCCCATAAGTGCTGACTCCCCAGGGTCTGTCCAGCACAGCAGGGATCTGCAAGGTCGGCCATACAACACCCCGTATGGTGCCATCCTAATGGTGGAGTGGTAGCTGTTGTTGTATGCGAACTCCATCAAGGGTAATTGATCCTTCCAGATACGACCAAAGTCGAGGAAACATGCATGGAGCATGTCCTCGAGTGTCTGATTGGTCCTCTCCATCTGACCATCCGTCTAAGGGTGAAAGGCGGTGCTCAGACGTAGCTGCATCCCGAATGCCTCCTACAACCCCTTCCAAAGCCGGGAAGTAAAGTGAGCATCTCGATCGGATACGATAGATGATGGCACACCATGAAGCTGTAAAATCTCATGAACGTATAGACGTCCCATGCTCCCCACTGAGCCCTGCTCTCTGATGGGTAAGAAGTGAGCCGACTTGGGGAGTCGGTCGACTATCACCCAAATGGAGTCGTGACCTCGGGAAGTGCGAGGAAGTCCAGTCACGAAGTCCATAGATATGAAGTCCCACTTCCACTCTGGGACCTCCAAGGGTTGTACCAAGCCTGCGGGTACCTGGTGCTCTGCCTTCACCTACTGACAGGTGAGGCATCGAGAAATGAACTCTGCCACAACCTTCTTCATACCCAGCCATTTGTGCTGTCTTCTGAGGTCCTGGTACATCTTCGCCACTCTAGGATGTACCGCTAAAGGGGATGTGTGAAACTCCCTCAGCACCTCCTCCTGTAAAGAAGCTGGTACCATGTTACGTCCTCTAGAAAGGATGATGTGCTCTCCTCCCATAGAGAATCCATCAGGTGCATGTCTTGAGGATATCTGTGCACGTCGTGTGTCACAGTCATCATCCCCACGTTGTGCCTCTCTGACCCGCTGTAGAAGTGGAGGAGTGAGTGTGAGTGACTGTAGAAAGGATGCCCCATCACTATCCACAAAGGATATCTGCAAAGCAGCTAGCTTCTCTTTCGCCTCCACAAGTAGCTGAATGCATGTACTCCTACTGAGAGCATCGGCTACTACATTCCCCTTTAAAGGAGTATAGACTATATCAAAGTCATAGCCCTGGAGGAACTCTAGCCATCACCGTTGTCTCAGGTTCAGTTCCTTATCCGAGAAGATTTACCTGAGACTCTGGTGGTCAGAGTAGACTGTAAAGCGCTCGCCCATCAGATAGTGTCACCACATCTTCAGAGCGAGGACCACTTCTGCTAACTCCAGGTCATGGGTAGAGTAGTTTAGCTCATTCTACCTCAACTGATGTGATCCATAGGCAATCAAGACCCATTCCAGTATCAGGACACATCCGATTCCAGTCCCTAATGCATCGCAGTAGACTACATACCCTACTCCCTCCTCCAGTAGCCTCAAGATAGGCGCACTAGTCAATCTCTGTCTCAACTCTTAGAAGCTCTTCTGATATCTTTCTGACCACACAAAGGGTTTTCCCCTTCTTTGTCAAAGCTGAGAGTGGTGCTTCAACTCTGGAAAAGTTTGGGACGAATCTCCGATAGTACCCAGCTAGCCCCAAGAAACTCCACACCGCTGTCACGCTCCTGGGTGGCTCCCAAGCTAGCACTGCCTCAATCATCACAGGATCCATTGAAAATCTCTCCTAAGAGATGGCGTGTCCCATGAAGTGGACCTCACGTATCCATACATGACACTTTGAGAGCTTTCCATAAAGCTGGTGCTCTCGGAGTGTGTCTAGTACAACCAGCAAGTGGTAGGCGTGCTCCTCCTCAGTGGTCGAGTATATCAAAATGTCTTCAATGAAGACCACGACAAATCGATCGAGGTATGGCTGAAAGATCCTATTAATGAGACCCATGAACACTGCTGGATCATTGGTTACAACAAAAGGCATAACCAATAACTCATAGTGGCCATACCGACATCTGAAGGTCGTCTTCTGCACGTCCTCGTCCAGAACTCTGACCTGATGATAGCCTAATCTATGTTCTATCTTCGAGAACCATCGACTCCCTTGTGCTGATTGAAGAGGTTGTCAATCCTTGGTAGCAGATACTTGTTCCTCACGGTCACCTAATTGAGGCGACAGTAATCAACACACAGTCGCAAGCTCTCGTCTGCCTTCTTGGAAAACAATATCGGCGAAGCCCAGGGTGAAACACTGAGTTGGATGAATCCCTTTCCTTGCAAAGTCCTCCAGCTGTACCCATAGCTCTCGAAGCTCAGCAGCAGCCATTCGATATGCTGGGGTGGATATCGGGGTTGTCCCGGGGTACAGGTCAATATAAAAGTCTACCTCTCTGCGAGGAGGTAGTCCTGGAACGTTGTCGGGAAAAACGTCCGCATACTGATCCACCACTACAGGTAAGCTCAGACTCTGCACGTCAACTGCTCCTAGGATGTGGCTAGCCAACTGATGAGTTATGGGATGTCCTCTCCTCTGCGTGAGTCTATCCTGCACTGAAAAGGATCCCTTTTCACCAGTGAAGGTGAACCTGTTCCCATCGGTGTGAACACATTGCACCTTGCGCCTAATGCAGTCAATCTGAGCATGGACTGTAGATAACCAATCCATGACCAAGATGACATCATAAGGCCTCGACGCCACTACAAGAAGATCCCAGCCGAAGATCTCGACTCCTAGAGTAAGCTCAAGCTACCGGCACCAGTGCGTAATCGTCGAGTCTGCTCCCGTAGGAGTCTCTAGCCGTAAAGATCGAGCCAACGGCTCTATCGGAATCTCCGAGCTCTGAACAAGGGCAGCGGCAATGAAATAATGACTCGCTCCTGTGTCTCTAAGAACTATAGCAAGGGTGGAGTAGACACAGATAGTACCTCAAATCATCTCGGGTGCGCCGTGGTCATAGGCCTCCACTGCCTGGAGCTGTGCATGTCTCTGCCCTCCTGCTCCCTGTGGTCTGGGTGGACCTCCTGGTGGTGGTGGTGGTAGAGCCTCAAAGCGTCTCCCACCTCATGCTACCCGGACAACTCCTCTGCCTCATCCGCTGGCTCCCTACGGGCCTCCATAGTCAACCCTCTACCTCTGCTTGGGTGGTCGCTCAACTGTCTGTTGCTCCTCCGTATGGTGGTTCGGGCAGTCACGAGCCATGTGGCCCTGCCCGCCGCATGCGTAGCACTGTCTACCTCTCGAAAGGTTGGCTCTACGCTGAGTGCCCCACACCTCTGAGCCAGTGTCCTGAGGTCGTCTACCTAATGGTCCAGTCTGCCTGGACCCTTGTGACATCTGTTGACTGCCAGCTGCAGATGACTCAGCTACATGCCGCCCTGCGATAGGTCTCGCTGCTGGCATAGGCTCGGCAAGAAAGCTCTTTATGATAAGAGCTCTCTCCAGTACCCATGCCTATGTTGGAATGCTGAGGGAGATCAGCGATGCACTGATCTCATGCCTCAAACCCTGCTCGAAGGTCCGGTCCCGGAAGAATAGGTCTCGTACCATGTCCGTCGAATAGCGTGAGAGATCTGTAAATATCGCCAAGTACTGGGTGGCCGACAAGCTACCCTGCCATTGCTGTAGTAGCTCCTGGATGCACACCGCACAGAGGGTGGCTGGGAGGAACTCTGAGCAAAAGAGGCTCTCAAAGTCCGTCCATAGGAGTGATGCCTCGTCGTGCACCTGGAGCATCTTGCTCCACCATCTTCCTGCTTTCGCATGCTGGAGACTCGCTGCAAGGATCACCATGAAGTATGCTGGTGTCCCTACCAATCGGAAAACTCATACCACCGCCTCCAGCCAATCCTTGGATGCCTGAGGGTCCATCTCCCCGCGGAACCTGGGCAGTCTCTAATGCTAAAACTTGTACAGTGTGCCAAGGTGACATGCACTCTCAGTGGATGGGGCTGGTAGCATCGGTGGCTCGGTGGGTAGAGGTACCACTGGTGCCTCTGCTATCAAAGTGCCATGCACCGAGGCCTCGTCGCTCGGTGGGTTTTCTTTATGCACAACGCTCGAAACCCTAGCTGGCTGCCATTGTGGGTCCATCCTGAAAATAAACAGGTGTGCCACATTTAAATAGTATAACTGGTGAGCTGACACAAATTAATCACAAAGAAAAATTTTAACACACACATGCAATCAATTTTTACGTGCATTGAGTTGGAAATCATAAGTCAGGGTCCTGGTGTACGGATATGTCGGCCGCCACACCAATAGTGGACTCCCTGGACTGATTAACCACACTAAATACCCTTAACACTATTGCTTCTCATAGAAGAACGATCAGAGTCTGGAGTTATGCGGTAGAACCGAACTCCTCTGATACCAATTTTTCATGACCCGTTCTCGGGACTCGTGCCGTGACTACCCCAAGCCCGCCTCCCAAAGTCCAGGGGCTGGCGACTAGCACCAAGGTGTTAAACCAGAAAAAAAGGGGAAGGCATTGCCTTTATAAGTACACAAACACCACAGAACAAACCAACAAAAGTAAACACTAAGTAAACTGAGTACGAGTAAGTTCGAAAAGTAAATGGGCGAGAATACAAACCCAAACAGAATGTAAGGTACAACTAGAAATAAAGTATAACAACTAAATGTAAAGAAGCAACGTTGATCCGTCCACTGGTAGTCCCACCTGAAGGGTGGGTATCGATAGCCACCTCTGCTCCTCCAGTCTAGTCGTCCGCTCCGTGTATGTCCCACCTAGTGGTCCACCTCCAGGTAACGACTTCTCTACTAGCCTCTACAACGATCAGCATTGTCCGTCGTCTGCATCCAACAAAACGTAATAGAGGCATGGCCCGTTCAGGGGTGAGTATAAGCTACTCAGTAGGGACCCCGAGACCCCAAAGGTCTCCCAGAATCCATAAAGGATAATCCAAAAAGGAAAGATAATATCATGAACTAACATCCAACACTACTTAGGGATATGCCCGTACATATACCTAAGTTATCTATTCCAGTTCGGCTCCAGCATCCGAGCCCAAGTTCAAACACGTCCACCTAAGATAGCACAACACAATCCACATAGGAAAACAAGTCAATCATATCGAAGATAATGATTGATAGTCAAGACTCAACTCACACTGGTATAATTCTTTGTAAGACGATAGAGATGATCAGATGTAGCCACTAATTCATCTAAGCCGTCGGACCCACAAAGGGTTGATAGGTACTAACCCCTGCAATGACCCACAAAGGATCGATAGATACTAACCCCCATAATGACCCACACAGGATCTGACCCACATAGGATCGGTATGCGCTGGCCCACCCAGAACTCCTGAGCGCTGACCCACACAGGATCTGATCCACACAAGATCGGTAGGCACTGACCCACAGAGGATCTCTGAGTGCTATAGTCGTCGCTGTCGAACCCACGGAGGATTCCCGTACAGTCTTCCTCGTCGTCGTAGTCGTAACCAGCTCTGCGGTTCCAGCAGACAACAAGCTCGTTTCGGGAGGGTCTGCTCCATGAGCCGAGTGGCTGATACATAAAGTGACAGAAGGTCCAAAGATGATGTATCCCAAAGTTTCGTATCGATAACAGGAACTCAACGTGACAGACGGCGCGTCAATCGGACGCCAGGTCTGAGAGTTATTGGCCTTTTCGTTCCAAGGGTCCGGTTGGTTTTTAAGTCGAAACCAACCCAAACTCACTCAAAATGCATCCAAACCTCGAGCATAGTAAGAAAAAAGGTCCTTTTCACTAATAGTAATCCAACAAAGTCGACGGCACGTCAATCGGACTTCCAGAGCTCAAGTTATAAGCTTTTCCGCTCCGAGGGCCTGGTTGGTTTCGTGTACGAACCATTCCGGCTGAACCAAAAGTTCTCCGAAACCTTCAGTGTAATACACCAAAACGACCTTCTCGATCCAAGGATCACATCGCAGCTGACGGTGCATCAATCGGAGGTCTGCAACCCATGTTATGGGAAAAAGACCGAAAGAGGTACAGAAATGGGGGGTCTGGACCCGGTCCGACCCGGCCCAACCCCCCCCCCCCCGGGTCGGCCCGAACCGGGGCGACCCGTCCCAGGTCCGGTTCCGACCCGACTGGGCACGGCCCGGTGCGGCCGGTCCGGCCCAGGGCGGCGCGGCGCTTGCCTGGCGCGGTCGGCACGACATTGGCCGAGCGGCCACACAAAGGGGGCACTGCCCCCTTGAATGAAGCCGCGACCCTCACGTGGGGGCCGCTCCTTGCCAATATACGCGGCCCGACGCCGCGTCGTCCATGGTCCTTCGTGGCCGCGGGACCAGCCGAATGCCACCGCGGCTGCAGCCGCGGTGGCCCTTCCTGGCGGTGAGCCAGCGGGGTCTTCCACAGACCACCGGACGCGCTCTGAGGGTCAGTTTTGCATTTTTGTCTTCACTAGTAGTCCTCTCGGGACTGGCTCTTCACTGAAAAGACCTAAAAATACCCTTGCGGCCTGCTTCATCGCCACACATCGATCCACACACCAAGAACAAAGAAACGGTGGGTTCAGACTTGTTCGTTGGTCTTCACCCACCGCGTTAGCGGTTCAAACGGCTTACGACAAATAAACACATTTCGAGAATATAAATTACATAGATTTAATTGAACCAAAACCCCCTACCTCAAGAGATTGATGATCGAAGATTTTCGCAGGAGAAGGAACATCGCGGAAGAAGTGTCGCAAAAGGAGGATCGTCGGCGCCGCGATACACAACGTCACGTCATCGATCTCCGAGGGTTCGACGTTCCTCGTCGCCCTTCGTCGGAGGCCGGCGTTCTTCGCATTCTTCACATTCTTCATGTTCTTCAACAAAGAATGTGAAGATTTAATGTTTGATCAAAAACCTCACAATCCCTCTCGCACAACCAAAGCCACCTTAATAAAATAAGGCGTGGCCTAATTTTATTTCTCACGCCAACCGTTTTTTTTTTGAAAAACATATCATTCAATTAATGAATTTTATTGAAGAGTTTTAACCTCCCAATTAAAGAGGCGTTTAATAATTAATAAAATGCAAGAGTTGAATTTCATTTAATTGGGGGGGGGGTGCAGGTGAGTTACCTAATTAAAGGAGGGGGTTTGAGGAAGTTGAAAAGGTGGGGCTTGTGTGGGCCCCACCCCACAAATATCCTACCTAGTGGAGTAGGATATAGTGGGTCCCACTCCAACCACTTAGATTAGGTTAAAATAAAATAAAATTGGTTGCACCATTTTATTTTATTCCTCTACATAACCCAAAAATTTAAAACCACACCCGAGCAAACACAACTCCGAAAAAGGTGTTCCTATGTAATTACCAACGTTGTGATTCCATCGGTGTACTCAGATTTCGATTCCGAGCATTGATTCAAAAGTTAGGAAAACCCACTCGTTCGTTCACTGAACGTACCCGAGCTAAATTTCAGAAAATGATTTCGGGCACACTGGGCCTCAGAATCAGGTGCCGTCAGAAACTGCGTACTTGTAAAATCCAAAAAAAAATAAGAAAAAACTTCCATTGAATTTTATCGGTATTTACATTCCATAAATTCAAATAACCTTTTAGGATTTGAGATTTGGATAATTAATTCACAAATGTTACAGAAATAATCATTGCATTTCAAGGTTGAAAATTTTAATCAATATCCATTTTCCCATAATATAACATTTTTATTATGAAACACATTTGTTTCATGAAAAACATCATAATTTTTAACTTGTATTTTTATTTCTTCTAAAACATACCTTAAAACCTATAAAAATATTTGAAAACATGGTATGAGAATAAAATATTTGTAATTGATATAAGAAAAGAGATCCATTCTCCCAATAAAAACATGAATACCCATAAATTTTTTTCCATTATCACATTCTTCATTGATCATATCAAATAAATCATATCCTCATGAGAAATTTTTTTTATCTCAATGAATTTATTTAAAACCAATAATAAGAAAATATGAACCTATTTTAGAAAGTTAGAGAATCATATACACAACCCATTTTTTTATTTTTCTAAAGATTTGTTTTCCAATACCCCAAGACAAAAATGAAATATATGAATGGGAAATCTGTAAAATCTCATTAAATAAGATTCCACCACTATCTTACCTTACACCATAAAATCCTCAAATAAAATCAGCTCTCGGTAGACCATTATGTATATGGTATGAAGGTCCTATATCTGACCCTATTATTAATGTGGAGATCAGTCCACAATACCACTCCAAAAATTGTTATAATAAACACTAACCTATTCCCAAAACCATGGTGAATAATTTCTAGTAAACTCACAACTTTCAATGCCCACTTGATGATTTCACCATGATTGGGATTTGTAAGAGCAGAACCCCATTCTGAATTCTCTCTCTGGAGGCATTGATGGAATTTTCCTGCTTGCAATGGTCCATCATAAATATTGTCCATGGATTACCTTATATAGTCAGGATGTCTATACATACATAGATATGGTAATGCCACCATATAGAGGGTTACACATATCCTAAACGTGAATCATCCTTCCCATTCCTAGATTCAAATCCTCCCTAATCAATGTATAAAATTCTAATGATATTAGACTAGGCCCATTATGAGTTTTAGTAAAGAAATATCCACTAACTGTACTTCACTCGATTAAATTTTTTAATAGAATCATAATAATTAGAACAATATATATCCAAAATTTATATATAATAAATGATTCACATATGTCAACCATCCCTTTAAAATATAAGGATTATGCTCTCCTTAAAATCCATAAGGTCTTTATTTTTTGGGACTCACATAGAAAATTCAATCTATGGATAGTCTCAACATTATTAGTAGAGACTATTATAAACAATTAAATAATGATTAAACTAATGAAAAATAGGTAAATGATCTTCCCTCCACTCATGGATGTAAGATACCTCCTAATGGAGTCTTCGAATTGATTCCTCGTCGCTTTTTTATCAGTTATTTGAAGAACATACACATGAATATGATATTCATAACCATACCTATGAAAATAAACTTGCTTTCCATGGGTAATAACTTCAATTTGGATTGGTGGAACTATATTTTTTAGAGAATATCTATGTTACTTAACACATGAAGTATAAAAAAGATCATGAAAAACCACCATAGGATGCATGTACCATCATAACTATAACCTAAAACCAATGCCTTTAGTTTTTTAGATGGTCAAAGGATTGTGAAAATTATGGTGAATGGATACATCGACCACCACACCATAATCATGTTCAGTGTTTTGAAACAACAAAAAAGTAGGGTGATTAGAGGGGGTTGTTTTTCATTTGGAGTGGGTTATAACCCCCTTTAAACAGTTTAACAGTCGTTATGGGATACCACCACGAAAGTGGCCTCTTACAAGGATTATATGTAGTTTTGTGGAAGCATTGGTATAATGGATCACCCCTGCTGTATTTTAATTTTTTGACACTAACCCTGATAACCCTCTCCCCCCACCAAGGGACACTAGTGGCGCTACCCAGACAACCCATGCAACCTTAGACACTCAAAGACAATCTGATACCACCCGCGACACCACCCTAAAAACCTTCATGACCCTGGACACCTAGGACAACCCACAATACCACCCTAACAACCCCCCCCCCCACAACCTTGGACACGCACCCTGAAAACTAGGTACAACCCCTAAACCACACCGACAAACGAAAACCCCCACAACAACACTTTGACTGTAGGCCCCGATACAACCCCTCACGCATGCAAAGCATGTCTGCCCACCACAATGTCAATCGGGAAAAAAATTTACTTCTGATGGGTTTTGAACTGTCATCCAATGAGAAAATCCATGAATTCGGAACCACTTTCCTAAATTACATTTTGTTTATTATAAAGAATAAATAAAATTTATTTAGATAGGGAAATATTATATAAAATATAAAATATATATTTTTGTACAATACTTATATATAATATATATTTGTACATAATATATATATATACTATTTTTTTATAATATATAATATATATATTTGTGTGTAATATATATATATATATATAATTATATTTATGTATATAAATATATATTTTTGCATATATTTATAAATAAATTTATATCTAATTGTGTATTTATGTATTTATATAATATTAGTCGATATAATATAATTATAATATATATATATATAAATAATTATTTTTATGTACTTATATATATGTGTGTGTTTTTGTATGTGTTTTTGTGTGTGTGTGTTGGTAACAATAATATTATTAATTAATATTATTATTATTATTATTATTATTAAACCTATTTTTTAAACTCTAAACATCATATGTTGGTTTTATAAATACTATAAATTTATATATTTTAAGATTTATATTATACATATATTATATAAAATACATTTATATTGTATCATGTAAATAAATATATATACAGAAAAAGTTAAATACATTCATATAATTGGAAATTTATAAAATAATTAAATTATATATATATATAATAAATTAATTTCTAATTAATATGGTACACTAAAATATCTATTAAATAATTATATAATACATATAAATCACTATATAATGAAAAATATATATTGTAATATATATTATAATAATTTAATATATATTATTAAATTTTTATTTAATTTTTATATATTATATATTTTTATACATAATATAATATAAATATATATATAATACAAATGTATTTAATATAATATATGTATAATATGAACCATAATAAAACTGTATAGTATATATAAAACAGTATGTAATTTTTAGATATTTGAATAAATATATTTATAATTACATTTATATTACATATACCAATATTTATATATATATATATACACATTTTTTATATGTATAAGTATTTATTTAATATATATATATAATATGTGTGTGTGTTTGTGTTTATAATGTATTTAAATACATTTATATAAATTGTATATGTAATATATATATATATATAAACATATATATAGACACATGCACACACACACACACATATATTTTATAAAATTTGAATTTAAATGAGATTTATTTTAAAAATATATATAAAATAGAGGTGGTGCATGAACACCTCTAATGTCATAAATTATAGTGGTTACAAAAACCCTCTAACAAATTAACAATGGTTCCTGTAACCCCTATAATCTAAGGGATTAATAGTACTTCATGAACCCAATCTACTTATTTAAAAAAAATCCATTATATATATAGCCTCTAAAATCCCGAAAAGTATTATATAATATATATATATATAGACTATCAAATCCAACTGAACATATAGCATTGGTAATTATTAAATTATCGGTTGTTTTGACATAACCAACTCTAAAATCCGACAAAATATTAAAAAATAATGCTCAAAATTTAAAAGGGGTTGTGAACCCCCTCTAAATTGGATAATTAATAGGGATTGTTTATAACCGCATTTTATTTATACAAAAAATGAATTTAGAGGGGATTGAGAATTACCCATCTAAAAAAGATTATAATCTATTGTTTTTTAGTGTGAAAACTGAACTAATAATCTGTGACATCGAGTCTCCAAATTCTCACTAAACCCTATCTCTAGGAACCAACCACTATGATTCCATTTTTACATAACCAAACACACAAGGACCTCAATAAGGATAGTGGTAATTAAAATTTACAACTCTAATAATACATCCAATAGGTTCAGTGATTGAGATGATCAGCAAGATGGCATAATTATAGATGGTATGACCTAGCCTATATAAACAAATAACACATATTCGACTAAAATATGTAGGATTTAACCAAAAAACAACATTAATATAATTAAAATAAATGATATTCATACCAAATTATTGTTTGAGACAAAACCTATCCTATATAATGACTCATATTTAAACCCACTTATGTAACCAATACAAAGGAAATTACACTAATAATGATCAAGAGTCAAAAAACTCATTACTATAATAATTGATGTGAATATCTCTCATAACACAATCACCACCATCTAGAACTACTAAGAGATATATTTTATGAGATAGTATGGCTCCATGTCTTCCTATACTATCATGAAACTATGTGGTGTCTGTGAAAATAGATCAAATGTGGGAACAAGGCCTATACCGAGGTGAATATAGATATACAAAGTTGGATTCCCTGAAGAAAAATAAAAATATAGAAAAATAAGTAATATCAACTGAAAAATAGAAGAGAAACAAAAATAATAAAACCTATACATTGATTATTTTAAAAAATAGGAACATGGGGATGTTCCCATCATTACAGCTCATCACTAAATCAAGGATTTAGATTTATAAATACTTATTGGTCATAAGAAATCAGAGATGCTCAGAGTAGGAAAAAGTAATAAAACCCCAAATTATATAACCAATATTAAATAAACACTTTTATTTGAATGCTCAATATAGGAAAAATACATAAATTACCACATGTTAACTCTTTAAAGTTCACATGATACGGTGACATAAGAATATCATAGAACTTATGATGTCTGAACAATATAATACATCATATCTCTCACATCACCTCTATAAAACCATAAAATATAAGTATTTTTCATAGGATAAATGTGTTACAATTGAGTTCATATATTCGTCAAAATGGAATTGTTATCTGAAACAAAGAAAATAACTAACTCCAAAGATGGAGGGCTATACCCCATTACTTAGGGGAGTACTTGAACTCCACCTACTCAGCCTCCAATAATCCATACCATATCTACAAAAAAATATATTAGTGGACCCACACAAAACTGGGGAGTATATATTAGTTGATGGGGTATAGACCCCTATGGAGGACCTTCACCTCATCATGTGGGTCATGAATTGACAGATAAATTTATATACTATATAAGTAGAAGATCCAAACCTCATCATAAAACGTTTTTTTCTAATCCACTGAGTGTATGGAGGACCTATTCTATGGTTTTAATGATTATCAAGGTGGTTATAACCACATGTCTACTCTAAACATCTTTCCAACACTGTTTCATCAATTCTATAAACATAAGGAACACAAACTAACTAAACCGACTAAGAAATGTTTCCATATTATGAATATATACACACCATCATGGTTTATGTGTTAAAATATTTAAAATGGAGAACTTGTATATACAATTTTGAAAACTAAGTGAAATGTTTTGAAAAATTATATATATTTCTTAATTCATGATTTTTACTCTAATGTACATAGAAAGTACTCTTCAAGAGATATCCATGATTGTAACACAACTATATTTTCATGTGAAGTCAACCAAAATGTTTTATTTTATTATAGTACACAATATTTGGGTCATGTGGACTAGTCAAGTGTGTATTTCTTATGGGAGTCCAGGTCATTGGGATGAAGTTGATGACATGACCTCTAGGACGCATGGCATGTTATGATAGGAGGAGTTAGTCGGTTTGTACTCATGTACTTGTCATGGATTTGGGTTTTCCAAAAAAATAATATGACCCAAATTAGTCACATATGATGTATTTTATCACAACATGAAAACCCTATCCACCAAAATCCACAAAAAAACATGAAATGTAATTTATATTTACATGTCTTATGATATTTATCCTTTTTAGTAACCTTTGAAACATATGAAATAAAATACATATATTTTAGACTATATGCCATCATTTTGAGAAATTTAGAGATCTAGGATCTTCCCCATCATGATATCTTCCAGCATGTGCAATATTTTATCCTTAATTCATGACCGAATCACTATCAGCTATGCTTTAGTTCTACCACCAGCCTCTAGAAACCTTCTTTTTCACCACCTTCACCACCATATTCACTATGATAAATTGTCTCCATTATGACCACCATCTCCTATCAAAAACATATCTCGATCCATCACCAGGGTCTCTATCGCACTGCTACTATGTTCATACAACACGAACTCCTCAACATCATTGCTTGTTCTACAACCCTAATCCTGAATCATCCAACCTCCAACCATTGTGAAGGAAAATGGTGATCATCTATCATGATAAGGATTTATAAAATAGGAAAATGAATAAATCTTGTGGAATGTGTGATTTTATTCATACTGAAATTTATTCACAACATATTCACCATCAAATGAATTTGTCTCATAATTTATGAACATATTTACTGATGGAATAAATGATGATTAAATTTTCCATGGCACAAAAATTCAAAAAAAATCAAGGATTTGTGAGCATAAATAAAAAAATAATGGAATTATATCATATCATTAGATATAATATTTAAAACATATAAATTAAATTAATATATAATTAGAAAATAATTCAATTATACAACAGAAATAGAGAAGAATCAATAAATCCTCTAATTACCACATGATGTTGATCAAATAAAATATTCGAAATATTAATTTTGATATCAGAAATAATGATTTGTGAAATTTTTATGCTACATAGATTCACTAACCTTAGATCCCTGGATCTCTAATTCCTCCCCAAATAATACATCCTCTAACCTCCACATATTACTAAGGTTTTACCTTTTCTAACGATATCCCTCCCACCAAGGGATTTAATAACTAAATATTTATAAGGTAAATTATAGAGTTTTAATAAAAAATTAATCAATGCCCACAATAAGGCCAACCCTTAATCGTAACTATAATGAAGACTATAACTCTTCTCAACAAAAAAACGTCATTATTGACACAAACATTTTAATAACCCAAACTATTGTAGCCCAAATCTTGTGTTTTCTTTATTAGATTGGAATAAGATACAAGGAATCACATATTGAATGACTGAATAGTTTTATAGTCTTGAAATATGAGATACATATTTGATTTCCATATAAAATGTACCAAATTTTACAACATAATTTTTTTGACAATATCATTATTGTTTCTAGAATATCCTTGCATATCATTCTTATTACACTTCCCGTATTATTAGTAGAGTAAAACAATAAGGGTGATCTCAGATGTTCAGTATGTGTTATGGATATAAAAAGCTATCACGAGTAAATTAAGAATAATAAATATGGAAATTTAAATATCTAAACACAAATTAAATTTAATTAATATATTGACTATCATGATTAATTGTTGAATATTAAATATATAATATGAAATAATTTATCACACATTACATTTAATAACTTGATTATGAATTATAGATAAGAATTAATCAATATGGAAAGGTAATTAAGTGAACACACGTTCCACTTAAATAACACGACTATCATGAATAGATAAGAAAAAATCACTATTTCATGGTAAATAAAAGAATACAAAATCCATTTAAATAGCTTTACTACCATGAATGTATAATGCATAATCAATATAGCATGGAAAGTAATGGAAAAAAATTACATTTAATTAGTAACTAAAAACTAAATACATCTATAGAGAATATAATTTTTAAAATATCAAAGATAATAATAACTAAATTCTTAAGAAAAAAAATGGTTAATTATTATCCTTCTTGATCTCAAGAATCATGATACCGATACTAACAAGACCTTTCACAAGGTAGTTTAATGCTATTTATAAAACTCCATCTAATTTTAGCTTACTGATTCTTCACATGAGGCCAAAAATCCATCTAGGGGCTATATAATTCTTATCACCACTAATCACTGCATGTAGAAATCATTACTCATGTAACTAAAAAAATGTAAATTCATGAAAAACATTACTTATCATTAAAAATTCATATTAAGTAAAGAAAAATAATTTATCTATGTTTTCAAAAATAATTAAAATAAATTTTAATGTAGAAAACCATTTGGATAAATAATATATGGTCTAAGAAATAAATATATCCCGGAATTTTGGGGAAATTTAATGTCCAATGATTATATAAAAGGAGATATTTTAATGGAATGTTGATGTCTACAAAAATGAATGAAGAAAGTGAATGTCAATACTTTACATGATCAAGATGATCATAAACCATAAATATAATTAATAAGGATGGTATCAATAAAAAATATCTCTTGTGAAGTATATGTAAAATAAATGTTTATTAGAATTGATGAATATAAATACCATAAAAATGTAATTTAAAATATTTTTGAGGAAAATATCCTATTTAATTTGAAAATATTTTTAATAACTAAAAGTTCACAAAATATTTTAAAATTTATATTCGTTGAAAATAACAATTGAAACATATAATGGATTCTGTAAAATATTGAGTGGTCATGATGGTGGGAAATTAAATACATTTTGTACACTTTAAAACAAATATTACATTCATATTTTCCATAAAATCCAAATGGATTTTTTTTGAAAAAATCAAAGAATATTCCATTATTTTTTTAGAAAAAAGTTAAACATGCGTAAAAAATTCCTTAAAAATAGTTTATTCAATTTTATAAACATTAATCTAAATATTTTTAAAAACACGGTTTTAGACAAAATTTATTATCAACGTAAGAGTGAAATGAAGAAAAATTTTCTTAAAAAAATTTTCCTAATAATTTTAATTGAAAACGGGTGAAGAAATTGTATTATTACTTGAAAAAATCATGAATAACCACATGATAATAAAATCAAATGGCTTTATGATAAAATTATCAGACAATTTCATTCAATGGAAATCCAAATATAAAAAATTCTGATTAAAATTATATTGTGTAGTAAATACTTAAAAGATCATAATATTGATGTGAAAATTAATAAATGAATTGATTATGCATAAAAAATGTAAATCTAAAAAAATAAGTGGAAATCATTTATAATATATTAAAAAAAATTTACACACATAATCATTAAGTTTCAAATATAATGATGAAGTAATACAACCCATTAAAACAAAATTGAGCTATGAAATTCTTTACCACTTGTAAATTTTATAGTCCAATCAACATAGATGAACTAACTCCAATTTTAACTTAATATTCCATCAATTATTAATAAGTTATTGTATTACACATCAAAGGGGTGATATATACACCATATAAAATAAATTAGGTGTATAACATTAAAATATTATTCAATGAAGGGAAATTAAGAAGAATTCCCTTAACCCACATTTAATTTTGGTTGAATGTGATTTAATATACTGTAAAATGGTTTTTATCATGTTATTAAATTTTTCTAAATTCGTATTCTTATTTATAATATCCTTTAGTATCCTTTTATAACACTTTACCACCTGTTTATTAATAACATTTCATTATTTTCTTTGGTTCTGATGTTAATTGCCATGATTTCATAGGTGGAATTTGTTATAAAAGTTCATGTTATTGAGTATAGGATATAGATAAATCATATATAAATTATATAAATGTTATAAATATCATTTTTAATCATTATATACATTTTTAGAATCATTCTTGAATGGTGGATAAAGAAAATGAGTCGTATCGCTTCGTGGAGATGGTAGGTCGTATATACACAAGAGAGATGATATCATTCCATTAAGATGTGAAAGGGTAATTAATTAAGTGATATATTAATCTTAAATAATTAATAAAATTATATATATATATATTGAATATATTAATTAAATTTATCACTATTATATTCCATGTAAAGTATATGTGAAAAACAAATCTCACAGCTTCGTAAGGTGGTAGTCCGCCAAACACACAAGAAACCTTATCAAATTTTAAAAATTGTAGAAATTAAAAAGTTATATGTAATATTATAAATAAAGAAATATAATAATATCATAAATATCATGTACATGTGTTAAATATATCATTATTTTCATCCTTGAATGGTGGTGATTGAAAAATAATTAAATCGATTCATAAGGCAGTAGTCCACCTTACACATGATCAATAATTTCGTTTCCCATTTGATGGAATATGATATTAATATTGGTCATAAAATTTATATATATTTATATGGGAGATACTGGTGTTATTATACGATCATGATTGAATAATATTTGAATGAATTGGAATAATAAATAATATAAAAGCACTCGTGTTGGAAAATTACCTCATCTTTAGAAAACCGCCTTAGGTTTCCATAAAAATCCTTCCTATGATGGATTTAAGATCAAAACAAGGATTCTAGTATTATATGATATATTTATTAATGTTATTTGGTTTCAATGTTTTGGAACCAAATGTATTTGGATGAGTGAATAGGGGAGGATAGGGGTGTCCTTATTATAGTGGTTTGAGAGGACACACATGATTATTTTTAAATGGAACAATTTCACCAAAATTTTTAATATCCATAAAGTGAAGAATGGTTTATATTTTTGACCATATACAATTCCAATATAGAAATATAAAATTTTTATGAATTTTATATCAAATAATAAATTATTATTTAACAAAAGAAATCAATAATTTCATTTCTGAGACTATTCATATAATTTTACTTTTAAAAATATCATGACAGTAATTTAATAATTATATAGACTATTTAAACATAAATAATATTTCATTTTTGTATAATTTTTTTTAACATTATAATTCTTAAAAATCATATATGTTTACTATTTTTTAATTCATTTACTTGATTTTTTCTATTACTTGAACTAACATTGTCTTAGTGTTTTAAAAACAAGGTAATTATTCCATCAATAAAAATTAAAAAAAAGTACCATGATAAATAATATTCATTAATATTGAACATAAAAATTTATAATTTGAGAAAAATTATATTTATCAATATCAAAAGATATTATATATATGAAAATCATGATAGAAACATTTTGAAATTATTCTTTACTTAAAATAATATAAATACAACAATCATTTTAAAGAGGATAGAAATTTCTAAATTATAGAATAATGGATGGTTATTTTATAAATAAACCCAAAACATTAAATCAATGAACATTCTTGAGTGATTTTAAAGTCTCATCCCATAGTTTTAATCTATTGTTACCCATTTTACCCATACATAAGTTAAAAATATTTACTATAGTTACTATTCATAATGAAAAAAGGTTCTATTTACCAAATTTGAATATCCTAATTACAAATATAGAATAATGTTCTAAAATTAAATTTTTATAAGTCGATGAAATTATATTTAGTATAAATTCACAAAATTCAATGAAGTCGTTTTTTAGAAAAATGAGTGTTTTTATACCAAAAATGAAATAATCCCAAAATCAAGTATATAATTGATTTATGTATAATTAACTAGAATGTTTATAAGTAAATTATTCTTATGTAAATTTAAAATAAAATTCAAAAACTAATGGGAATTTACTGTGAAAAAAAAAATTTAGTTTCACAAAAATCATTATTTTTTTCTATTTAATGAAAAATAAGCCTTTTCAAAAAATTCACAAAATTTTATCCTAAGATAATTTTTATATGATGATTTGAAAATAGATATAATTCTTATAAATTAAAATTTATAATATCATAGAGAATTAATTATAACATTCATTCAAAAAAATCAATATACCCCATTTTTAATGAAAACATCTTTTTTATGCACAAATTGACTTTACTGATTTTGGAGTGCTTATTTCCTAAGAATTAAAGAATAAATTTGTATTTAATAGGAAACTATTATATATTTTTTATAATTTTGTTATTCCTATTCATATCCCCATATTTAAAAGGTAATTTATATTGATCATATTTAATTAATAATATTATGTGGTTTATTTAGGGTTGGTGTTTCATGCCTTATACACGATAAAAAATAGTTTTATTTTAAAGTATATAGAAATTAAATTCTCCCCTAGTTGAATAAATTTCATCCTTGAAATTTTATCTTGAATATCAACCCCTATTCCTTGATTACCCAGAGTTGGTGTCATACAGAGGATCGAATTTGGTTCGGGCTATGAGAAACCGGCTACATCTGAAATTCTTCTTCTACTCAAACCCTTCAACTAAAAATTTTATTTCAAAAACATAGGGTGATAATACGAATTCCTAGTAAGGGGTTTTAAAAATAAACCAATATAACTTTTGAAATCAATATTTAAACCATTTTATAATAAAATCTTCTTATATAATGGTTGTAACACATGTAAACCTCATAAAGGTGCTCAATTTAAAACATGCTAACAGAATTACAAGGATACACGACTCAAATATAGGCATGATGATGAAAAGAAACTCTAAACATGTATGATATAAGAATATGTAAGCACAAATAAAATAGCTAAGTGTAATGAATATTCATGTTTTCACATAACGGTAATCACTTCAATTTCATACATCAAATACTAAAATCACTGAGTGTTATACATATGTCATGACATAAGATTTTACATTTCTAATACTCATAATCAATGGATTTTAACCAAGGATATTCTACTAGTCGAATATCCATTTGGTTAATTAATTAACAAACACATGATGTATAATTATAGAAATTATGAAACAAATTGTCAAGGCCTTGGCCAATACGTCTAACGACTAAGGCCTCGGTCGAAAATCCATACAGTTTTTAACCAAATATTCTACTAGTAGAATATTTTTTGGTTAATTAAATTACATAGTCATAATGAGGGAAGTGTATATGTCGGACCATTTCAAGGCCTCGTGCCAAGACAGAGGGGATAACTATAACCAGACCCCAACCCGGAGAGCCTCTATAACTAGACTCTAACCCAGAGTGCATCTAATAACCAGATACCAACCCAGAGTTCCTCTGTAACCGGACACCAACCCGGAGGGTCTGCTATAACCGGACCCTAACCCGGTGGGCTTACTTTTACCGGTCCCCAACCTGGAACATACTGGGTCCAATGCATTCCTCATATCTCTAAATCAAATTGCACGTACCACTTTGATTTACTAAATCACTTATCATTTCTTGTACACATATCACTTGGCTTCATAATTCACTATATTCAAAGTGTCTAATACCACCTTGAATAATTAAATGCTTATCTCATAAAATATAAATAATAAATTATTTGATTATCACATAAAATAATAACTTAACAACTCCTCTATAGTAATAAACTTTTAATGCATTAAAATACATGCTCATTATTCATGCTCAATTCTTGTACTGATAAATGGAAATGATTTTGGGCTAATTTATAATGTTTCAGTTATCATTTAGGTAATAAATTTCTCAGCGACATGCACAATATAGTAAATTTTATTTTCACATGTGAGATTTATTTAAAACACACAAGTAATTAATGGATGATGTTACGACATAAAATGATACATCATTAATTTTCATAATCAATGATTTATGGAAATAAATATTTGCAGTTATAAGTGACTCATTTTTCAAACACGCCAGATGTCATTTGTATATAAAGCATGCACTGATAAATAGCCTTATATTATTAATTGGCCTTGCCTTATGTTGCATAGTATATAAGGACAATTGTTTTGTAGTGCATCATTTGATTTATGTAATGCTTATATTAAATTGAACATACAAAAAACACACTTTAACCACCAAAGTGTATTTAGGCCAAGTTAATTCAGATTATGATTAAAACATGTAGGTGAATACATAACTATATATATATAAAATATGTACATGTAGCAACCTTACATTATAAATTCTGAAAACTAAAATTACATATATATATGTGTGTGTGTGTGTGTGTGTGAATTAAAATTTTACAAGATTTGGTATTTATTTAATAATTACAACCTTAACATCATAAAAGTAATTCATATTTTAATCAAATGAACTCCTTTTGAAGAACTAGAAAATTAGAGAGTACAAATATATATATAAGTAAATTTTCTTTATATCATTTTCAAATTAACGTGGTGGATTAAAACTCTATGGGTTTATGTGTAATAAATATGCTAATATATTTGAACCCAAACCATAATTCGCATACAAGTACTTCTTAAATTATTGTAATAAAATATTTAATAACATAAAATAAAAATAGATTTAGTTATGTGTATATGCCTGAATGTGCATAAAATAAAAATGACCCTTAACTTATGTACACATAAAATAATAAGTTATATATGTGTGTATATATATACACACACATATAACATTTTATAACAACATGGTTTGAGAAAAATAATTAACACACTTTCAACACATATATTTTAAAATCATAACCCAGTTCTGAAAATAATTTGTTATTTAGGTTCATATAAACAATTATACACAAGTATATATGTGTATATCTTTGTAAATAGATGAAAAGGTTGATCAAATTAACTAAACCCTTATAAAAATACATTTAATGAATATTTTCAAAACATAACCCTTACACCACCTTAAATGAAACATGAGCTGTGTAAATTAAAATAAAAAAGATAAATCTGATAATTCTCTCCTCATTCCCAGTTTGAAAACCAAAAACCATGATTGAAAATTATTTCCACCCATCACATTCTAAAACATCATTGAAAATAAACCCTTAGCAGATTTGGAACTAGGTGAAATAAAAATTTATAAATGTATATATGATATATATACTATTGTATATTCATGTTTGCAAAGGAAAGGCAAAATATATTAAACCCTCACATCTTTCATATTATCTAAACCGAAAACCCGAAGGCCCAGATTCAAACGTAGAAGAATTGTTAAACTAAACCACAAGTTTATCCTTTCATGAGAATATATATATATATATAAACACCCATATATATTCTCAAAGAATCATACCAAGGAAATTATAAAACCCTTACATGAAGCAAACCGCAGCCGGAGTGACAGAGGGTTGCGCACATACTCCCCTGGACTGACAATATCCAAATTGCACAAAGGCATAGAGATTTTATAGACCCAACAAGAATGTGCTTGTAGTACAAGCTGTAAAACAGCGCTAGACTCTTAAAAAAAATTTACAAATAAATTCATGGCATAGTATAGTCAAAGATTCAATTAAAATACTAGGATATCAATTATCTCGAATCAGAATAGGATAGGCTAAACTTTTATTGCGGATAGAAACAATTCTATTTATAGTCCAAAAGTATCAACAATTTTTGACAAAGATGAAGATAAAAATAAAACATCTCAACTATGAACAGAGATAAACAATGATTGAAAAAATTAAATAAGATAGCACAACAATCATGGTAGATCCCGAAAAAGACCAGAACCCAACTTCACACTGGTTTAAGGAATACCGAAAAATAAATAAATGCTGAAGCCCTAACCCGGTTGGACAAATATTCTTCTCTCAGACGGAACCCGATCATGGTGCAACCCCTAGTCCTTGACCTTGATACATCTGATATCCTCCGCACTGCTCTACCCGAATTCGCGACCACAAACACATCATTGGCCGATGTGTGAATCATCCGAGAAGCTTGGCTTCTCGATCGAAGCCCCAAAGAAGCTCTCGAACCTCTCATGACTCCACCCCCAAGCTCGTCCCACCCTACTGAAGCCCTAGACCATGAAAACCTAAAGAATGGACCCCCCCATCGACCTGTACCTGGAGCATGATGCACCCCCCACTCCGGAGGCAATCTCTCTTTCACGGATTTCACAGGATGCTCAAATCCCTCTATGGGATTTCCCTTTTTTTATCTGATTCCATTAATTATTGTTATAATATATTTATATTTTCATTATGTTTTATACCCTTTTTGTTATATATTATATTATCATTAATTCAAAAGGACAAAAGTTGTATAAAAATAGTATTTTATTAAAAATATTTTTATCCTTCCTTCTTAAAAGTAAATATTTTTATTATTTATCTCTTATATAAATCTCTTATTATATACCTATAACGTTATCATTAAAATTAATATTTAAAAATTTATTAACTCCAAAATAATAATTTTTATAATTTTCAGCCAAATATTTGTTAATATCCCACACATATCAATGTTTTATAGTAATAATAATTTTTATTAAAAGATCATTAATATGTAAAATTGTAATCACTCCATTAAATAAGTTTTATTATATATTCAAAATGTTGAAGATGTTATGGAACTTTAAACCAATTTATAATCTAATAATTTTAATACTTTAAAATATATTTAAAACTCTATATAATCATTCATATAATAGTTCAATGAACTATCTGCTTAGTTAAAACATTGCGAAATGATGTAATTAAAATATTTTAACACAACGATTTTCAAAGTTATGTATAACTGCAATATTATATTATAATTTTATAATAGTTTTTTCATTCAAATACAATATACAAATATATATGTTTGAATTAATTGCAACATGTTTGATTTACATATTTTTTTTAAAACACCAAAGTATTATTCAAAATATTTCCTTAGGTACTTTCAAAGTTCATGATTAGGAGTAGTTTTTATAGTTTTCAAATTTATAACCTTACATTTTCATTTAATCATCTGACATGGCCAACATCTATATTTATAGTTGTTACGATTCCTCGGTCATCCTAGGAAACGATCAAATTAATGTCATATAAAACCAAACCTTAGGGTGCCATAATACTTAAAGGAGGAAAAATGTTTCTCATTATACTATTGGTGCTTAGTGTGGCTGTTGTGGCTTCGACCATTATTATGTTCGTTATGATGGATAATAAGAACTCCAATCATCTTCTCAGGGTTCCCATTGTTTTGAGTGGCCTCCATGTAATCTTGGTGGGGTTTTTAATATGTACCTTTGGGTAGATTGATTTCTCATATGATCTCAGTGTATTGTAAACACTATGGTTTTCTTATTCGAATAAACCTCTTTGCGTCCATTTTGTGTGCTTACTCTATTATATCATATTATTATTTTTACATAAGAGATAATTTTTTTTCGGGTATGACAACAGAAAAACATAGAAATAACCATTATAAGAAACGCAAGTTCTTGGGGTGTCACATTATTCCCCCCTTCTAAGAATTGCGTCCTTTTAATTCTAAAATTTTCATACACAATCCACAACAACACCATACATACTTCACTCCTCATGTCCCTTTACCAGGAACACCACCGATTGTAGGGTGCTGACGAACTCAGGTGGATCCCAAAGGTAGTATTTAGCTGCTCGATTTCATTGGCCCAGACACACTGCGAACAGCTAGGGTCGGATCTGTGCCTAAAGCACTCAATATTTCATAAAGAGGAATCAGAAGTGTGGAGGTTGGAAATTTTAGAGTGGACTAAATCCCTAGAAGTCCCATGCACCACTTCGCTCTTGAAAATACTAGGTCCAATGCATTCCTCATATCTCTAAATCAAAGTGCACCTACCACTTTGATTTATTAAATCACATATCATTTCAAGTACACATAACACTTGGCTTCATAATTCACATTATTCAATGTTTCTCATACAACCTTGAATAATTAAATTCTTATCTCATAAAATATTAAAAATAAATTATTTGATTATCACATAAAATAATAACTTTACAACTCTTCCATAGTAATAAACTTTTAATGCATTAAAATACTTGCTCATTATTTAGTCTCAATTCATGTGCTGGTAAATGGAAATGACGTTGGACTAAATTATAATGTGTTAGTGATCATTTAGGTAATAAATTTCTCAATGATATGTGCAATATAGTAAATGTTATTTTCACATGTGATATTGATTTAAAACACACAAGTAATGAGTGGATGGGGTTACCACATAAAATGATAGATCCTTAATTTTCATAATCCATGATTTATGGAAAAATATATTTGTAGTTTTAAATGACTAATTTTGAAACATGACATATGTCATTAGTACAAAAAGCATGCGCTGATAAATAGCCATGTCTTATTAAATGGCCTTGCCTTATGTTTCATAACATATAAGGCCAATTGTTTTGTAGTGCATTATTTGTTTTATGCAATGATTTGATTAAATTAAACACATGAAAAAAGGATTTAACCTCTAAATTTTATTTAGCCCCAGTTAATTTAGATTTTGAATAAAACTTATAGGTGAATACATAACTATATATATAAAATATGTATATGTCCCAACCTTACATTATAAATTCTCAAAACTAAAATTACATATATATATATATATATATCTGTATATATATGTGTATATATAATAACATTTTACAAGATTTGTAATTTATTTAATAATTACAACCTTAACATCATAAAAGTAATTCATATTTTAATCAAATGAAATCCTTTTCAAGAACTAGAAAATTAGAGAGTATATATATATATATATGTACCTTACATCATTTTCAAATTAACTGGGTGGATTAAAACTCTATGGGAGTATGTGTAATAAATATGCTAATCAATTTCGACACAAAACATAACTCGCATTCAAGTATCTATTCAAATATTGTAATAAAATATTTAATAACATAAAATAGAAATAGATTTAATTAAGTGTAAATGTCCAAATGTGCAGAAAATAAAAATGACCCTTAACTTATGTACACATAAAATAATAAGTTATAAATGTGTGTATATATACACACACACATATAACATTTTATAACAACATGGTTTGAGAAAAACAATTAACACCCTTTCAACACATAGATTTTAAAATCATAACCCAGTTCGAAAATTAATATGTTATTTAGGTTCATATAAACATTTATACACAAGTATATATGTGTATATCTTTGTAAATTGATGCCCTGGTTGATCAAATTAACTAAACCCTTATAAAAATAAATTTAATGAAGATTATTAAAACATCACCCTTACACCACCTTAAATGAAACATTACTAGTATAAATTAAAATAAATAAGGTAAATTTGATAATTCTCTCATCATTCCCAATTTGAATACCAAAAACCATGATTGATAATAATTTCCACACATCACATTCTAAAACATCATTGCAAATCATCACATATAAGATTTAGAAACGGGTGAAATAAAACTATATAAATGTATATAGGATATATATACTAGTGTATATTCATGTTTTCAAAGGAAAGACAAAATATATTAAAGCCCCATATCTTTCATATTATCCGAACCCAAAACCCGAAAGCCCAAATTTAAACGCAAAAGAATTTATAAACTAAACCACAAGGTTATCCTTTCATGAGAATGTATATATATACACACAGATATATATATTCTCAAAGAAACAAAACAAGGCAATTATAAAACCCTCACATGAAGAAAACCACAGCCGGAGTGACAGAGGGTTGGGCACACGCTCCCCGGGACTAACAATATCAAAATTTCACAAAGGCATAAAGATTTTATAGACACAATGAGAAAGTGCTTGCAGGGAAAGGTGGAAAATAGTGCCAGATGCTAACAAAACAAATTTGACAGAATAAATATAAGGCATAGTATAGTCACAGATTCAATTAAAAAAATGGGATTTCAATTATCTCGAATCAGAACAGGATAGGCTAGACTTGTATTGAGGACAAAAAATTTCTGGTTATAGTCCAAAAGTTTTAACAGTTTCCAACAAAGATGAAGATAAAAATAAAACGGGTCAACTATGAACAGAGATAAATAATGATAGGAAAAAATTAAATAAGATAACACAAAAATCACAGTAGATCCTAAAAAAGACCAAAACCCAACATCACACTGGTTCAAGGAATATCGAAACATAAATCAAGGGTGAAACCCTAACCCGGTCGGACTCATCTTCTTCCCTCAGATGAAACCCGATCATGGTGCAACCCCTAGTCCTCGACCTAGAGTCATTCGAGCTCCTCTACACTGCTTGACCCAAAGCCACGACCACAAAATCATCACCGGATGATGTGTGAATCATCCGAGAACCTCAGATTCTCGATCGAAGCCTCAAGGAAGCTCGTGGACCTCGCACAACTCCACCACCAAGCTCAGCTGACCCTGATGAAACCCTATAGCGTGAACACCTGAAGACTTGAACCCCCCATGGCCTATACTTGGAGCATGACACACCCCCCACTCTCGAGGTGGTCTCCCTTTCACGGATTTCACGCGATTCTCAAATTCCTCTATCAGATTTCCCTTTTTATTATCTGATTATCTTTATTATTTTTATAATATATATATATTTTCATTATGTTTTATATCCTTTGTTTCATATATTACATTATCATTACTTTAAAAGGTCAAAAGTTGTATAAAAATAGTATTTTATTAAAAATATTTTTATCATTCCTTTTTAAAAGTAATGATTTTTATTATTTATCTCTTATATAAATTTCTTATTATATACCTATAACGTTATCATTAAAATTAATATTTTAAAATTTATTAACTCCAAAATAATAATTTTTATAATTTGTTACAAAATATTTGTTAATATCGCACACATATAAATGTTTTATAGTGACAATAATTTTTATTAAAAGATCATACATATGTAATATTTTAATCACTCCATTAAATTAGTTTTATTATATACTCAAAATGTTAAAGATGTTATGGAACTTTAATCTAATTTATAATCTAATAATTGTCATATATTCAAATATATTTACAACTCTATATAATCATTCATATAATAGTTTAATTAACTATCTACATAGTTAAAACATTGCAAAATATTGTCTTTAAAATATTTTAACACAATGATTTCCAATTCTATGTATAACCGCAATATTATATTATAATTTTATAATAGTATTTTCATTCAAATCAAATATACAAATATATATGTTTTCATTAATTGCAACATGTTTGATTTCACTATTGGTTTTTTAAAAACAACAAAGTATTATTCATAATATTTCCTTATGTCCTTTAAAAGTTCATGATTAGGAGTAGTTTTTATAGTTTTCCAATTTATAACCTTAAGTTTTCATTTAACCATCCGACCTGGGCAACGACTAAATTTATAGCTGTTAGTATTCCTCAGTCATCCATGGCAACGGTCACATTAATGTCATATAAAACCAAACCTTTGAGTTCCATAAAACATAAAGGAGGAAAAATAGTTATCATTATACCACTGGTTATTAGTGTGGCTTCAGTGGATTCGACCTTTTATACGTTCATTATGATGGATACTAATGACTCCTATCACCTTCTCGGGGTTCTCGTTGTTTTGAGTGGCCTCCAGGTAATATTGATGGGGTTTTTAATAGGTATATTTGGTTATCTTTATTTCCCGTATGATCTCAGTGTATTGTAAACACTATGGTGTTGTTATTTGTATAATCCTCCTTGCGCCCATTTCATGTGCTTACTCTATTGCATCATATAATTATTTTTCCATAAGATATATGTTTTTTCGGGTATGAAAACATAAAAACATAGAAATTACCATTACAAGAAAACCAATTTCTTGTGCTGTCACATTGAACATGGTATTTGAAAAAGTAACATTTTAAAATATCATTGTTGAAAAATCACATTTTAAAAAGGGTTAAAAAAATTATTTTTAAAAGAGGTAAAGAGAAATATGAAGGTCATACAGAATAGAAATTTACTGGGTGTACACATCGGAGAACATTAATGGGATGTAAAAATATGTACATGGAAGAAAAGGTAATTAAAAAATAATGATGTTTAGTGATAGAGATTATCTATCAAAATAAAGTTAATTATCATGAGAAATTCACTGACCACAAAATTATAAACCAATATGGTGTGAAAAAATATATCAATTCATTATAAGTTAGGGAAATAGGGTAACCTTTTTATTTCAAGAGATAATTTTCCTAGAGTTGAGTAATATCTTGACTAAGTTCTTAATAACATATACATAACTTATTTTCTTCTATTTTATTAGTTAAATTTCATCCTTTGGTTGTGTTTTTATCAATTTACACTTTTATAAAATTTATCATTCCATGAAATTAAGATTTAAGATTATTTGTTCGTTTCTGAAGCACTAAAATCAACTTCTTATATATCACATGATAAACAAAAGTATAACAAGTTAATCACACTATATTAATACGTTAACCAAGTCGAAATTGTTAGTACATGCTAAGATAATAATGAAAATGAATAAACAATCATATGAAGAAATAATACATTAATCTCCAAAATTCAAAAATAACACCAAATGTATAACATAGATCAGTAAATAATTAAATAAACCCTATATCCTAGTTATCATTAATAACCTCAACAATGAAGAATATTTTCTCCTTAATGGTTGTCTCATATATTTTATATTAAATACGAAAAAATGTAATAACTTTCTTTTGAAATAAGTTTTTTCATTAAATATATGAATTATATATACCTCAACCTAATAAATTGACTTCAAAAATATCATTAATCACGTTAAAATATATTCATTTAAAAAATAAAAATGTTTTTATTTTACTCTAAACTTGTAATAAACATTAAACTTATAAACCCATGACATTATACATCACTCTTAAGTTAACATCACTAGAAAAATCCTAATATATAATGTTATATAAACCAAACAATAATACTAACTATAAGTACCAAACCATAGAAAATTACATAACCTTATATCCTTAGAAAATAATTATCTTCCATGAATTCTAATAACCTTTTAGGATTTGAGATTTGGATAATTAATTCACAAATGATACATAAAAAACCATTGCATTAAATGGTTGGAAATTTTAATCAATATCTATTTTCCCATAATATAAAATTTTTATTATGAAACAAATTTTATTTTCATGAAAGACATAACAATTTTTAACTTGAATTTTTATTTCTTCCAAAACATCCTTTAAAACCAATCAAAATATTTGAAAAAATCGTATGAGAATAAAATATTTGTAATGGATATAATAAAAGTGATCCATTCACCCAATAAAAACACTAAAACCCATAAATTGTTTTCCTTTATCACATTCTTCATTGATCATATCAAATAAATCATATCCTAATGAGAATTTTTTTATCTCAATGAAAATATTTAAAACCCATAATCAGAAAATATGAACCTATTTTGGAAAGTTAGAGAATCATATTCACAACCCATTTTTTTATTTTTCTAATGATCTGTTTTCCAATACCCCATGACATAAATGAAATATATGAAGGGGAAATTGGAAAAATCACATTAAATAAGCTTCTACCACTATCTTATCTTACACCATTAGCTCCTCAAATAAAATCATCTCTCGGCAGACCATTATGTCTATGGTATGAAGGTCTCATATCTGACCCTATTATTAATGTGGAGGTCAGTCCACAATACCACTCCAAATATCGTTATAATAAACACTAAGCTATTCCCAAAACCATGGTGAATAATTTCTAGTAAACTCACAACTTTCAATTCCCACTTGATGATTTCACCAAGGTTGGGATTTGTAAGAGCACAACCCCATTCTGAATTCTCTCTCTAGAGGCTTTGATGGAATTTTCATGCTTTTAATGGTCCAACATAAATAATGTCCAATGATTACCTTATATAATCAGGATGTCTATGCATACCTAGATATGGTAATGCCACCATATAGATGGTTACACATATCCTAAACATGAATCATCCTCCCCATACCTAGATTCAAACCCTCTCTAATCAATTTATCAAATTATAATTATAGTAGACCAGACCCATTATGAGTTTTTGTAAAAAAATATACATTAACTACACTTCACTCAATTAAATTTTTTAATCGAATCATAATATTTAGGACAATATATATCCAATTTATATAGAATAAATGATTCACATATGTCAACCAGCCCTTTAAAATATAAGGATTATGCTCTCCTTAAAATCCATAAGGTCATTATTTTTTGGGACTCACATAGAAAACTCAATCTATGGATAGTCTAATAATTATTATTAGAGACTATTATACACACTTCAATGATGTTTAAACTAATTAAAAATAGGTAAATGAACGTCCCTCCACTCGTGGGTCTAAGATATTTCCTAATGGAGTCTTGGAATTGATTCCTTGTCGCTTTTTGCATCAGTGATTTGAGGAACATACACTGGAATATGATATTCCTAACTATACCTATGAATCTAAACTTGTTTTCCATGGGTAGTAACATCAATTTGGATTAGTGGAACCATATTTTTTAGAGAATATCTATGTTACCTAACAGATGAAGTACAAAAAAGATCATGAAAAACTACCATATGATGCATGTACCATCATAACTATAATCTAACACCTATGCCTTTAAGTTTTGAGTTGGTCAAAAGAATGTGAAAATTATGGTGAATGGATACATCGACCACCACACCATAGTCAGGTTCACTATTTTTAAACAACAAAAAAGTAGGGTGATTAGAGGGGGTTGTTTTTCATTTTGAGTGGGTTATAACCCCCTTTAAACATTTTAGCAGTGGTTATGGTAGTCCACCACGAAAGTGGCCTCCTACAATGATTATATTTGGTTTTGTGTAAGCATTGGTACAATGGAGCACCCCTGCTATATTTTAATTTTTTGACACTAACCCTGATAACCCCCCCCCCCCACCAAGTGACACTAGTGGCGCTACCCAGACAACCCCTGCAACCTTAGACACTCAATGAAAATCTGATACCACCCGCAACACCACCCTAAAAAGCCCCATGACCCTGGACACCTATGACAACCCACAATACCACCCTAACAACACCCCACAACCCTGGACACCCCACCCTGAAAACTAGGTACAACCACCAAACCACACCGACAAACAAAAAACCCCACAACAACACTTTGACTATGGGCCCCGATACAACACCTCATGCACGCGAAGCATGCCTGCCCAGCACGATGTCAATCTAGAAAGAAATGTAATTTTAATCGGTTTTGAACTGTCATCCCATGAGAAAATCCTTGAATTCTGAACCACTTTCCTGAATTACTTTTTGTTTATTATATACAATAAATAAAATTTATTTAGATAGGGAAATATTATATAAAATACAAAATATATATTTTTGTACAATACTTATATATAATATAGATTTGTGCAAAATATATATATATAATTTTTTTTATAATATATAATATATATATTTGTGTATAATATATATATATATAAATAATTATATTTATGTATATAAATATATATTTATGCATATATTTATAAATAAATTTATATCTATTTGTGTATTTATGTATTTATATAATATTAGTAGATATAATATAATTATAATATATATATTTAAATAATTATTTTTATGTACTTATATATATGTGTGTGTTTGTGTTTGGGTGTGAGTAACAATAATATTATTAATTATTATTATTAATTTTATTGAACCTATTTTTTAAACAGTAAACATCAAATGTTGGTTTTATAAATATTATACATTTATATATTTTAAGAATTATATTATACATATATTATATAAAATACATTTATATTGTATCATGTAAATACATATATATACAGAAAAAATTAAATACATTCATATAATTAGAAATATATAATATAATTAAATCATATATATATTTATATAATAAATTAATTTCTAATTAAGATGGTACACTACAATATCTATAAAATCATTATATAACACATATAAATCACTATATAATGTAAAATATATATTATAATATTTATATTATAAAAATATAATATATATTATTATATTTTTATTTAATTTTTCTATAAAATATATTTTTATACATAATATAATATAAATGTATATATAAAATACAAATATATTTAATATAATATATGTATAATATGAACCATAATAAAACTGTATAGTATATATAAAATAGTATTTAAAATTTAGATATTTGAATAAATATATTTATAATTACATTTATATTACGTATACCAATATATATATATATACAATTTTTATATGTATAAGTATTTATTTAATATATATATATATAGATATTATGTGTGTGTGTGTGTTTATAATGTATTTAAATACATTTATATAATTTTTATATGTAATATATATATATAAACATATATATAGACACATTCACACACACACACACATATTTTATAAAATTTGAATTTACATGTGATTTATTTTAAAAACATATATATAATAAAGGCGGTTCATGAACACGTCTAATGTCATAAATTATAGTGGTTAAAAAAACCCTCTAAGGGATTAACAATAGTTCCTGTAACCCATATAATCTATGGGATTAGCAGAAGTTCATGAACCCAATCTATTTATTTTAAAAAATCCATTATATATATAGCCTCTAAAATCTAGAAAATTATTATATAATGTATATATATAGACTATAAAATCCAACTGAACATATAGCATTGTTAATTAGTAAATTATCGGTGGTTTTGACATAACCAACTCTAAAATCCGACAAAAAATTAAAAAATAATGCTAAAAATTTTATAGCTGGTTGTGAACCCCCTCTAAATTTGATAATTAATGGGGATTGTTCATAACCCCATATTATTTATAGAGAAAATGAATTTAGAGGGGATTTTGAATTACCCATATAAAAAATAGATTATAATCTATTGTTTTTTAGTGTGAAAACGGAACCAATAATCTTTGACATCGAGTCTCTAAATTCTCACTAAACCCTATCTCTAGGAACCAACAACTATGATTCCATTTTTACCTGACCAAACACCCAAGGACCTCAACTAGGATAGTGGTAATCAAAATGTACCACCCTAATAATAAATCCATTAGGTTCAGTGATTGAGATGAGCACCAAGATGGCATAATTATAGATGGTATACCCTAGCCTATATAAAAAATAACATATATTCGACTAAAATATGTAGGATTTAACCAAAAAATAGGATTAATATAATTAAAATAAATGATATGCATACCAAATTCTAGTTTGAGACAAAAACTATCCTATATAATGACTCATATGTAAACCCACTTATGTAACCAATACAAAGGAAATTACACTAATAATGATAAAGAGTAAAAAAACTCATTACTATAATAATTGATGTGAATATCTCTCATACAACAATAGCCACCATCTAGAACTACTAAGAGATATATTTTTTGAGATATTATGGCTCCATGTTTCCCTATACTATCATGAATCTATGTAGTGTCTGTAAAAATGGAACAAATGTTGGAACAAGGCCTATATTGAGGTGACTATAGATATACCATGTAGGATTCCCTGAAAGAAATAAAAATATAGAAAAATAAGTAAGATCAACTGAAAAATAGAATAGAAACAAAAATAATAAAACCTATACATTGTTTATTTTAAAAAATAGAAACTTGGTGTTGTTCCCATCATTACAGCTCATCACTAAATCTAGGATTTAGATTTATAAATAATTATTGGTCATAAGAAATCAGAGATGCTCAGAGTAGGATAAAGTAATAAAACCCCAAATTATGAAACCAATATTAAATAAAAACTTTTATTTGAATGCTCAATATAGGAAGAATACATAAATTTCCACATTTTAACTCTTTAAAGTTCACATGATAAGGTGACATAAAAATATCATAGAACTTATGATGTATGAACAACATAATACCTCATATCTCCCACATCACCTCTCTAAAACCATAAAATATAAATATTTTTCATAGGGGAAATGTGTTACAATTGAGTTCATATATTCTTCAAAATGGAATTGTTATCTAAAACATAGGAAATTACTAACTTCCTAGATAGAGGGCTATACCCCATTACTTAGGGGAGTACTTGAACTCCACCAACTCAGTCTCCAATCATCTATACCATATCTACAAAAAAATATGAGTAGACCCACACAAAACTATGGAGTATATATTAGTTGATGGGGTATAGACCCCAATGGAGGACCTTAACCTCATCATGTGGGATGTGAATTGATAGAGGAATTTTTATACTATATAAGTAGAAGATCCAAACCACATCATAAAAGGTTTTTTTCTAATCCACTGAGTGTATGGAGGACCTGTTCTATGGTTTTAATGATTATCAAGGTGGTTATAACCACATGTCTACTCTAAACATCATTCCAACACCATTTAATCAATTCTATAAACGTAAGGAACACAAACTAACTAAACTAAATCCGAAATATTTCCATATTATGAATATATATACAACATCATGGTTTATGTGTTAAAATATTCAAAATGGACTACTTGTATATCCAATTTTGAAACCTAAGTGAAATGTTTTGAAAAATTATATATATTTCTTAATTCATGATATGTACTCTAATGTACATAGAAAGTAATATTCAAGAGATATCCATGAATGTAACACAACTATATTTTCATCTGAAGTCAACCAACATGTTGTATTTTATTATAGTACACAATATTTGGGTCATGTGGACTAGTCAAGTGTGTATTTCTTATGGGAGTCCATGTCATTGGAATGAAGTTGATGACATGTCCTCTAGGACGCCTAGCATGTTATGATAGGAGGAGTTAGTCGGTTTGTAATCTTGTATTTTTCCTGGTTTATGATTTTCCAAACAAATAATATGACCCAAATTAGCCACCTATTATTTATTTTATCACAACATGAATATGTTATCCACCAAAATCAACCAAAAACATGAAATGTAATTTATATTTACAAGTATTATGATATTTATCCTTCTTTGTAACCTTAGAACCATCTGAAATACAATACATATATTTTAGACTATATTATATCATATTGATAAATTTAGAGATCTAGTATATTCCCCATCATGATTTTTTCCACATGTACAACATTTAAACCTTAATTCATTACCGAATCACTATCAGTTATGCTTTAGTTCTACCACGAGCCTCTAGAAACCTTCTTTTTCACCACCTTCACCACAATATTCACTATGATAAATTGTCTCCATTAGGACCACCATCTCCTATCAAAAACATATCTTGATCAATCACCAGGGTCTCTATCACACTGCTACTATGTTCATCCAACACGAACTCCTCAACATCATTGCTTGTTCTACAACCCTAATCCTACATCATCCAACCTCCAACTATTGTGAAGGAAAATGGTGAACATATATCATGATAATGATTTATAAAATAGGAAAAAGAATAAATCTTATAGATAGTGTGATTCTATCCTTACTGAAATTTATTCACAACATATTCACCAACAAATGAATTTGTCTCATAATTCATGAATATATTCACTGATGGAATAAATGATGATTAAATTTTCCATGGCACAAAAAATCAAAAAAATAAAGCATTTGTGAGGAAAAATAAAAAATAATGCAATTATATCATATCATTAGATATAATAATTAATACATACAAATTAATTAATCTATAATTAGAAAATAATTCAATTATACAATAGAAAAAGAGAAGAATAAATAAATCCTCTAATTCCCACATGATGTTGATCAAATAAAATATTTGAAATATTAATTTTGATATCAGAAATAATGATTTGTGAAATGTTTCTTCTACATAGATTCACTAACCTTAGATCCCTGGTTCTCTAATTCCTCCTCAAATAATACATCCTCCAACCTCCACATATTACTATGGTTTTACATTTTCTAATGATATCTCTCCCACCAAGAAATTTAATAACTAAATATTTATAAGGTAAATTATATAGTTTTAATAAAAAATTATTCAATGCCCACAATAAGGTCAATACTTAATCGTAAATATAATGAAGACCATAAGTCTTCTCAACCAAAAAACGCCTTTATTGACACAAACATTTTAATAACGAAAACTATTGTATCCCAAATCTACGGTTTTCATTATTAGATTGGAATAAGATACAAGTAATCACATCTTGAATGACCGAATAGTTTTCTAGTCTTGCTATACGAGATACATATGTGATTTCCATATAAAATTTAACACAATTTTACAACACAATTTTTTTTTGACAATATAATAATTCTTTTTAGAATATCCTTGCATATCATTCTTATTACACTTCCAAGATTTTTAGTAGAGGAAAAAAATAAGGATGATCTCAGATGTTCAGTAAGAGTTATGGAAATACAAATATATCACGAGTAAATTAAGAATAATAAATATGGAAATATAAATATATAAACACAAATTAAATTTTATTAATATATTGACCATCATGATTAAATATTAAATATTAAATATCTAATATGAAATAATTTTTCACACATTAAATATAAATAAATTGATTATTAATTATAGATAAGAATTAATCAATATGGAAAGTTAAATAAATGAACACATGTTCCATTTACATAACATGACTATCATGAATAGATAAGAAAAAATAACTATATAAAGGTAAATAAAAGAATACAAAATCCATTTAAATAGCTTAAGTACCATGAATGGATAATGATAATCAATATAGCATGGAAATTAATGGAAGAAAATTATATTTAATTAGTAACTAATAATGAAATACATCTAGAGAGAATATCATTTTTGAAATATCATAGATAATAATAACTAAATTCGTAAGAAAATAAATGGTTAATTATTTTCCTTCTTGATCTCAAGAATCATGATACCTCTACTAACTAGCCCTTTCATAAGATAGATTTATGCTATTCATAAAAACCTGTCTAATTTTAGCTTACTAATTCTCCACGTGAGGCCACAAATTCATCTAGGGGAAATATAATTCTTATCACCACTTATCACTACATGTAGAAATTATTACTCATATATCTAAAAAACTTTTAAATTCATGAAAAACATTCCTTATCATTAAAAATTCATATAAAGTAAAAAAAATAATTTATCTATATTTTCAAAAATAATTAATATAAATTTCAATGTAGAAAACCATTTTGATAAATAATATATGGTCTAAGAAATAAATATATCCCTGAATTTAGGAGAAATTTAATGTCCAATGATTATATAAAAGGGGATATTTTAAGGGAAAGTTTATGGCTACAAAAATGATTCAAGAAAGTGAATGTCAATAGTCTACTTGATGAAGATGATCATAATCCATAAATATAATTAATAAGGAAGGTATAAATAAAAAATATCTCTTGTGAAGTATATGTAAAATAAATGTTTATTGGAATTGACGAATATAAATACCATAAAAATGTAAATACAAGTATTTTTGAGGAAAATATCCTTTTTAATTTGAAAATATTTTTAATAACTAAAAGTTCAGATAATATTTTAAAATTAATATTCATTGAAAATAACAATTTAAACTTATAAAGGATTCTATAAAATATTGAGTGGTCATGATGGTGGGAAATTCAATACATGTTGTACACTTTAAAACAAATATTACATTCATATTTTCCATAAAATCCAAATGGGATTTTTTTTGGAAAAATCAATAAATATTCCATTATTTTTTTTTGAAAAAAGTTAAACATGGGTAAAAAATTATATAATAAATAATTTATTCAATTTTATATACATTTATCGAATTTTTTTTAAAAAACATTGTTTTAGAAGAAATTTCTTATCAACTTAATAGAGAAATGAAGAAAAATTTTCTTAGAAAAATTTTCTTAATAATTTTAATTGAAAAAGGGTGAAAAAAATGTATTATTACTTGAAAAAATCATGAATAACCACATGATAAGAAAATTAAATGGCTTTATGATAGAATTGTCAAATAATTTCCTTCAATGGAAATTCAAATATAAAAAATACTGATTTAAATTATATTGTGTAGTAAATACTTACAAAGATCATAATATTGATGTGAAAATTAATAAATGAATTGATTATGCATAAATAATGTAAATCTAGGAAAACAAGTGGAAATAATTTATAATATTGTAAAAACAAATTACAAACATAATCATAAATTTTCAAACATAATGATGAAGTAATACAACCCATTAAAAAGAAATTGAGTTATGAAATTCTTTACCACTTGAAAATTTTATAGTCCAATAAACTTAGATAAACTAACTACAATTTTTACTTAATAGTACATTAATTATTAATAAGTTATGGTATTACACGTCAAAGGGGTGATATATACACCATAAAAAAGAAATTAGGTGTATAACATTAAAATATTCTTCATTGAAGGGAAATTAAGATGAAGTCCCTTAACCCACAATTAATTTTGGTCAAATGTGAATTCATATACTGTAAAATGGTTTTTATCATGTCATTAATTTTTACTAAACTCATATTTTTATATTTAATATCATTTAGTATCCTCTTATAACACATTACAACCAGTTTAATAATAAAATTTCATGATTTTCATTGTTTCTGATGTTAATTGCCATGATTTCTTAGGTGAAATTTGTTATGAAAGTACATATTATTGGGTATAGGATATATATAAATCATATTAAAATTATATAACTGTTATAAATATCATTTTTAATAATTATATACATTTTTAGAATCATTATTGAATGTTGGATATAGAAAATGAATCGTATCGCTTCGTGGAGACGGTAGGCCGTATATACATATAAGAGATGATATCATTCCATTAAGATGTGAAAGGGTAATGAATTAAGTGATATGTTAATCTTAAATAATTAATATAATTTCATATATATTGAATATATTCATTAAATGTATCACTATTATATTCCATGTAAAGTATATGTGAAAAAAAAATCTCACAGCTTCGTAAGGCGGTAGTCCTCCAAACAGATAAGAAACATTATCATATTTTAAAAATTATAGAAATTAAAAAGTTATATGTAAAATTATAATTAAATAAATATAATAATATCATAAATATCATGTACATGTGTTAAATATATCATTATTTTCATCCCTTAATGGTGGTGATTGAGAAATAATTAAATCTGTTTATAAGGCAGTAGTCCACCTTACACATGATCAATAATTTCGTTTCCCATTTGATAGAATACAATATGAATATTGGTCATAAAATTGATATATATTTATATGGGAGATACTAGTGTTATTATACGATCATGATTGTATAATATTTTAATGAGGTGGAATAATAAATAAAATAAAAGCACTCATGTAGGAAAAATACCTCCTCTTTAGAAAACCTCATTAGGTTACCATAAAAATCCTTCATAGGATGGATTTAGGATAAAAAAATGGATTCTTGTATTATAGGATATATTTATTAATGTTAGTTGGTTTCAATGTTTTGGAACCAAATGTATTTGGATTAGTGAATAGGGGAGGATAGGGGTGTCCTTATTATCGTGGTTTGAGAGGACACAAATGATTTTTTTAAATGAAACAATTACACTAAACTTTTATTATCCCAAAAGCCACAAAATTGGGTCATTCTAGAGTCTTATATGCGATAAGGTCAAAATATTTCTATAAAATGGGGTTTTTACAAGTTTATAGGTTATTCTAACCCTTATATTAATTAGTTTAACCTATGGTAAATCTGATTTTATCAGAACTCTGGTAATTAGTTTTTATTGATTTTATTATTAATGATGATAAAAAGTTTAGTTAAACTTATTGGATAATATAAATTATTATATTCCCAAATATGTAATATATTTTAAAAAATTCAATTCATAGAAGTGGAATATTACAATACAAAATTATTCTTGTCAGCACAATGAAATAACATATTTCAAAAGTGAAAATTATCATAACTATAATGGGTTTTAATATTAAATTAAAATATAAAATTGATTCCAATGAAATTTTTTTGTAAAATTTTAATAAAAATAAACTAAATTTTTATTAAAACAATTTAAAATATAATTAAACTTTGTAAATAATTTATAGGAAAATATGTTTTCATTAAAAATCATTATTTTTCACTAATCAGCAATAGATTAGTCATTTCCAAAATTCTAAAAAATAAACCATAAAATAAGTTTAAATTTATGATTTAAAAAATTAAGATAAATTTATCAAATAAATTTTCTAAAATTGGTAAAAATTACTTTTAAATTAATTGCTCAAATAGGGTCTAAAACATCTTTTAGTAAAATACAGTTTTTTAGAAAACCATTCTTTTTATTTTAAATGACTATTATTTTATTTATAATAAATATATAAGATTAACTTTTATATCATAGTTAGTAGTTCCCATAACAAAAAATTTAAAGGTGATTTTGTAATGATATACTATGTTTTGGTTCATTTAGGCTCAGTGTTGCATGTTTCACAAGCCATCGAAGAGGTTTAATTTAAAGAAATATATTTTGTGTGTTGATTAAGCTCAGTATTTCATACCAAATATTTAATTTAATATAATGCTATTATTCTGAGATCGTGGGGTGTTTCAAACATTTTGATATAATTTTCATTTACGGATCCATTTTGGGGATCTCACCACTCTCACATGCACAATAAATATTTATTTAACTAATTAATATAAAAAAATCCTTAATTTTTTTTGGCTTAGAGAATAACTAAAACAAAACCAAAGGATAAAAATCATGTCATGAGACCAATGTTAGAGTTATTTTTCTTATCTTTATTGTGATGTATAAATTACCATTATACCGTTTTAGGGATCTAAGAGTCTACAACTCGAAAATAGGCTTAGTCCTACCCAGGTAAAAACCATTGTCAATATAGATAAAGGGAAGTCTATAAAAAAATTTCAAATAAAATTAAATAAATTATTAGATGTTTACAGAAAAATTAAAACATCCAATGTTATAAAATATATTAGGATAATGCAATTTTTTAGATAATATTTTCTTGTAGTAGTTTATTGTTTCAATTAATTATCTGTATCTATTTGGGGCCCATGATGTGTTTTTATACATTACTCTTATTCGATGACTATGATTCATTTTTATTAACATATGAGACTTGAAAACAATAGAAAAATTATATCTATAATATAATCCAATTTACAAGAATTATAATTTAGGATGAAATATTTTCCCTACAATTGTGGGTTAATGAACATCCATGGGTGAATGATCATATGTAAATGAATTAATAAATTATTTAAAATGTTATTCATGTACAAAATGATGAAAATTGAGTTTATTCCTCTAGTTATTTAAATTATATATGTATAATATAAAATATATTAAAAATAGTTTTTCAAATTTATATTATTTAATAAATGTTTTTTCGACAAATTTAGGAGGAATGGGCTCGGTTAAAAGATTTTATTTTATCACATATCATTTACAAGTGTCCAAAATATGAGCTGAATTATTTTTGTCATATATAACACATTTACTAAGTCATTCACGTAATTTTCGATTGGATTAAGTGTCTAATATTCTCTGAGGGATAAATAAAATTTTGATAATTTTAAACTAACTATTTAAGATCATTTTATATCCTTGAATATTTAAGTATCCACATTTCATGGATTTAGAGTTCTCCTATATTCTCTATCATGTTTAGAGAGTTAAAATTTTTAAAAGAACGATATCTAGTTGATTTCATCTCACAAATCGATTGAATATTCTAAAAAACACTCATTTGTCATAAATCTCATGATAATTTAATTCTAGAACACAAATATCGTAGATCAATGATCTAGGATCTTTAGTATATGTGTGTATGATCTCGACATTTCCTTTTTTGGAGCCTTCGATCATCAAAGATCATGATATGAGTGGAGTACATTGATAATGCGATGTTCCACTATGGTATAGATTTATTTAATTATTCATTTATTATTCTTTATGATTAATAATACTGAAAAATATTCATGGAAGATCCCAATGATGTTATGTTAGGAACCATCCCCTAGGTCATGTACTATGACTACACTAAGCCTACCTTCCATAGGCCTGGGGCTAGTGACTAGCACTGAAAAGGCATATCCCCAAAAGGGGAAGTCATTTCTTTTAAACTTGTACACATACAGACAGGGAATACCTCAAAAAGAAAACCAAAAAAGAAAAAAAGTAGTACACCAGCCTAAAAGTATAACTACTGTGAGTAAAGTGTGTAACAAAAATTAAAGGTACTAGAATACCATCCCAACTGAGAGGAATGTACAGAAATATAAGTACAAGATCCCTAGGTCATCCACTAAGGATCGTACCTGAAGGTTAGGTACATATATCTATCAGATATCACTATAGAACACCACATCTATTAATCCACCTCCGAGAAACATCATGTACAAGCTCCCTAATTTCCCAATCGAAACTGTCCGTCGTCTGCACAAAACACAACTAGTGCGGGTGAATCACGTGCATGGATGAGTATAAAAATACTTAGTAAGGACCCTGAGACCCCCGAAGTTCTCTTAGTAATCCACAATGTAAAACACCACAATGTTAATACCCCAGAGGTAATACCACCATGAAATATCTCGAACACATAGCAAGAAATAAAAGATTCATCTCAGACCAGGTATAACATAAGAACCGAAGTAAAGATGATTAGTCGTAAAGCTAGATCATCTTATTATATCGAGAGGCTCTACTACTGATCTACATAGGGTCCCTAGGTGATGACCCACATAGGATCTCTAGGTGGTGACCCACATAAGATATCTAGGTGCTCACCCACATAGGATCACTATATGTTGACCCACACAAGATCAATAGGTGCTGACCCACACAAGATCAATATTCATTCTTCATGTCACATCTAGCCATTGGATCCCTGCACATAGCATGTGTGATTCCAAGAGTATCCACTCCTTATACCATTTTTTTGACCTCAACTTCCATGAATTACAACATGGTTTAACCCCAATGGCCCAAATCATCGCAAGGGACCCAACACAATAGACAGTGCATTGACCAGACGCCCGACCTGTAAGTTATAAGATTTTTAGTAAAAATGACCTAGTTGGATTCGAGTCTAATCCAACCCATCCATACTCCATGTTCTTCCAAAAGTCAATTGGAATATCTCAAAAGGACCTCCTTTTCCCAAGGGTCCCCATTCCACAGACGTTGCATTAATCAGACTCCTAGTCTGTAAGTTATGATCATTTCAGTGAAACGGGGGCCGGAGGGGTCTGGGTCCGGTCCAAAACAGTTGGACTGCCCCAACACAATCCTGCCTGGGCCCGACTCGGTAGAGTGGGTTTGGCCCGGTGGCACGGGTCCAGACCAGAAGCATGGATCCCACCCATGGGTTCACTCAATCTTCTAGAGATAGACCAACCTTCGGCATGGCTGGGGCGCGGTTGAGAGTCACATCTGGTTCGTCCATTGTTGTGGTCGAGCGACTACATCCCTCCACATGTTGCACTGAAAGATATCTCTGACAGGTCCGACCAACCACATACTCCACGTCACGCATGGACCGAGTCAGCAAGCTGACTCGGTTGACGGCGCGCCAATGTGGTGCCACAGATCACCCGCATCGCAGTCAAGCGACCATAGCCTCCTCTATTCTCTCGGGCCTTGGACGCAGGCCACCGTATCCATACTGCCATTACCAAATAGTTGTGGTCCTCTACTGTCGATGTGTTCCAAGGGGTGCACTTCCTTCCTCCGCCCCCACGAGCGACCACCGTCAGTGAAAACTTATTTAGGCCACCCGAGCTACTCCCATGGTTTGTTTCTTCAGTGCTTCGGGCTATGGCCTCCATAGGATGCTTTCATTACCGCAAAGTCCTCAGAATTGCATTTCTGACCACATGAACATTTAGACTCAAATAATTCACAATAAACAACTATGGCGGATGGTATGTGCCTTATTCGTGTCAGATCGCACCCTCCACATTATATTTTAATCATGGTGTAAATAAATAAACACACAGTAAAAATAAAACACCAATTCAAATATTCGAATTTGAACCTCTCACAAAACGGAATGGATTGATGATCAACCTATTAGTTGTTTGATTTTCATTTGTTTTTAATTTCATTAATGAGGAAATAATTATCAATTATAAATAATAATTAAACCCCTACCTTGATACGATGGATATTCATCATTGTCTATCCATCATCATTAGAATTCATCACCGCTCGTCGACCTCCATATCAGTTCCTCCAACATTCGTCACTTCATTTTTTATTTGTTAGATAGATATTCCACCGCTGGTTCATTAGAGATTTCCCACATTTTTTAATCCCCAAACTCAAAAATGTCTGAAAATATAAAAGAAACAAGTTTTGCGACGTTGCGCTCCTTAATTACTCCCATTAATCACCCAAATTTAATGATCCATTAATGAGCCATTAATATAATAGTGGTGTAGTTACAAGAATTCCATTAATGTCAATCCATTAATGATCATCTTCGTTTCACCACTACTTCATCGTCCTCCTCTCAATGGTGTGAAAAATAAAAATAACTTTAAAAATTTTATTTTTATTATTTTCTTTAAGAAGTTAGAAAATTAACTTTTATGTATGACATTTGTTGGTAAAACATAGGATTTTTCTATGTGAATCTCAGTTTTTTGAGTTCAATGATTGCATCAGATTTCAAATATTGGCACCTGTTCAAAAGATAAAAAAACATGATCACACGTTTACTAAACGTACATTAAAAGGAGTTCAAAAATCCTTTTTAGGCTCATCCGGCCTCGAAATCACATGTCATCAAAGTGTGTTGTCTCGCAATATTTCTATATAATTAAAAAAATTACATGGAAATTTTGAGACATTACATTATCCCTACCTTAGGAATTTACATCCCCTAAATCCAAAAAAAGGTTAATCTAGCAAGTGGGGGTACTGTGCACAAATCTGAGCCTCCCTCTCTCATGTTCTTTCCTGGAGGTTCCTATGATACGACTGAATGTGCACAAGAGGAATTGACCATCCCCAAAGTACCCACTCCTATCGATCATCTATCTCCATAAGGAACTCCAAAAATGTCACCCAATCGTTAATGTCCAGCTCGCCCCAGTCGATGAACTATGATGGATCCTACACGTACCTCCTCAGTTGCGACATGTGGAAAACATCATGAACTCGGTGCATCTATGGGGGAAGATCTAGGTGGTACACTACCTATCTAACTCTGTTCAAGATTTGAAAAAGTATGTTGATCCTTGGAGATAGCTTTTCGTCCTAGCTGAATCTCAATAATCCTCATTGGGGTGATACTTGAATGAATACACGATCTCCCTCCTCAAACTCCAAGGGTGTCTTTATCCTATTGGAATAAGACTTTTGCATACTCGGTGTTTTCCTCATCTACTCCTGGTTAATTTGCAGCTTCTCAGTGTTAGCCTATACCAACTCCAGACCCATGAGTGTTGACTGCCTTGGGTTTGTCCAGCATAGGGGTGATCTACATGACCACTCGTACAAGGCCTCAAATTATTTCAGGCCAATAGTGGAGTGATAGCTATTATTGTATTCAAACTCCATCAGTGGCATACCATCCTCCCAACTATGACCAAAATCAAGGACATAAGCATGATTCATGTCCTCCAAGTTATATATGGTCTGCTCCGTCTGAGAATCCCTCTGGGGGCGAAAGGATGTGTTGAAGCACAGCTGAGCCCCGAACTCCACATGTAACCCATTCTACAACTAATAGTGAAGCATGAATCATGGATCAATATGATCATCAAAGGCACCCAGTTAAGCTGCACTATTTCATGGGAATATTGGCATCCTTATCCCTCTATTGATCCCTGATCTCAGATAGGTAGGAAGTGATCAAACTTAGTGAGTCAATTGATGAACACCCAAATAGAACCATAGCCCCTGGATGTGTGTGGTAACCCCATCACGAATTCCATGGATATACAATGCCACTTCCACTCTGATACCTCATGTAGATGTGTCAAGCTTGTCGGGACATGATTCTTATCCTTCACTTGCTAACAAGTGAGGCATTGGGAAACAAACTTTTCTACCACTTTCTTTATCATTTACAACCAATACTGACATCAGACGTCCTCATACATCTTTCATACACCTGGATGTACCACCAAATGGGATGTACGGAACTCCCTCAATACCTTCCCCAACAATTTCACTGGTACTAAGGTGCATCCTTTCAAAACGATGACATGATCCCAACCTATTATAAATCCATAAGAATCATGTCCCAAGGATATCTTACCATATAGGTACTTGCACTCAACATCTACAAGTTGTTCTTCTATAATTCGTATTAAGAGTGGGGGATTGATAGTCATAGACTGGATATAGGCTACTCCATAACTATCCATAAAGGATATCTACATCACGACTAGATGCTCCCGGGCCTCACTTAATAGCTGCAAACCAGAACACTTGATGAGTATGTCTACCACCACATTCCCCTTCCTAGGAGTAAAGACTACACCAATGTCATCATCCTAGAAGAACTCCATCCATCACCTCTATCTCATGTTCAGGTCCTTCTATGAGAAGATATTCCTGAGACTCTTGTGGTCAGAGTATACGGTAAACCGTTCAACCATAAAGTTGTACTACTACATATTGAAAGAAATGACCACTACTGCTAACTCCAGATCATGGGTCTTGTAGTTCTTCTCATGCTGCCTCAACTACTGTGAGCCATAGGCGATCACTGTTCACTCATGTATCATGACACAACCCAGTATGGTCCCTGATGCATCACAATATTATACATACCCAACACCCACTTCTGGTAGTCTCAAGATGGGGGCACCCATCAATCTCCTCCTCAGATCCTGGAAACTCTATTTGAATATATCCATCTATATGAAAGGCTCTCATATCTTTTCCAATGATGAAAATGGTGCTACTAATCTTGAAATTTTAGGTATGAATATCCAGTAGTACCCAGCCAACCCCAGGAAACTCTGCACCTTAGTCATGCTTCTGGGTGGCTCCCAAGAATGTTCTGCCTCTATCTTTTTCAGATCTACTATAACTCTAGCCTCTAAGATGACATGTCTTAGAGAGTGGACATCCTATATCCAAAACTGGAACTTTGAGAGATTACCAAAAAGATGGTTCTCTTAGATTGTATCCAAAACTATCCATAGGTCTGTAGTGTGCTTCTCCTCTGACGCCGAGTACAACAAGATTTCATCAATGAATACCACCATGAAACAATCAAGGAATGTCTGAAATATCATATTATGGAGTCCCATGAACATAGTTGGGGCATTGGTCACACCAAAAGGAATCACCAAAAACACATAGTGTCAATACTGGAATCTAAAGTCTTTCTTCAGTATATCTTCATCCTACACATGAAGCTGATGATATACTAATCTAAGGTTGATCTTTGAGAACCACCTTGCTCCCTTCAGCTGAGTGAAGAAGTCATAAATCCTCAGTAGTGGATACTTATTCGTCATATTCACCTAATTCAGGCAATGATAATCCACGGAAAGCCTAAAACTCTAGTCTTCCTTCTTTGAGAACAACATCGGGGCTACCCGTGGAGAAACACTGGTCCTAAAAAACAGCTTCCTATAAAATTCCTCTAGTTTTAGCCTCAACTCACGAAGATATTTGGGATCCATCTGATATGAAGGTGTATATATCAGTGTTATTCCTTGGTCCAAGTCAATGCAGATGTATACATATCTGCAATGAGGTTGTCTTGGGAAATCTTCTATAAATAAATCCTCATACTCGTCCACCACTACTAGAAAGATTAAACTTCCCTTTTCCACCATATCGAGGGTGAGGCTTCCCAAATGGTAAGTGATTGGCTACACCATCCTCCATGAAAGTCCATCATGTGCTGTAAAGTATCCCTTCTCACCGGTGAAGGAAACCTGGTTCCATCTTCAAGGACACACCACACCTTTCACCTAAAACAGTCGATCTAAAAATGGACTATGGATAAATTTTCCATACCCAAGATGATGTCATAAGGCCTCGACGCTGCTACTATGAGATCCTAGATAATGTTATCACCTCCTAGGGTAAGATCAAACTATTGACACTAGTTTTTAATCTTCAAATACCCTCATGTTGGAGTCTTTAATCATATGGATGAAGCCAACATATCCACCATAATCTATGAGCCTCGAACAAGGTCCATGGAATAGATATAATGACATGAACCTATTTCTATGAGAAAATGCATCTAAGGTGGAGTAGAAATAGATCATACCTCTAATAATATTTGGAGCACCACAGTCATAGGCATCCATCACCTGAAGTTGGGCCTACCCCTATCCACCTACTCCTGGAGCTCATGGTTGACCTCCTGGGGGTGGTGGTGGTAGTACCGCAAACCATTGTCCACAACCCACTGCTTGGTTTGCTCTCCTACCATGTCTGCCACCCTGTGGACCTTTTCACTCGAACCTCTATCACTATCTCAGCGGTCCCTTGATGGACTGCTTGTTATCTATGGGGGGAGTCAGACAATCCTGAGCTATGTTCCCATGTCTGTCGCAAGAGTAATAAACTCTATCCCTTAGATTACCTCCTATTCTTCAGGAGCTTCGCATCTATGAACTTACTTCCTAGGGCCATCATCTATAAGTATGAGACTGTTTTGTTCTTTACATTCTCTTACAACTACCTGCTCTACATGACTCTATCACCGATCATCCAGTGGTGGATCTCACCATCGGTGCCTACTCAACTAGGAATCTCTCCACCAGTAAGGCTCGCTCTACCACTCCAGCCTATATCGGGATGCTGAGAGAAATCATGGATGTCCTAAGATCCCATCAAAGACCCTACACAAAGTTTTAGGCCTTGAATAAAGGGTCTCATTCCATGTTAGTGGATTAGTAGTAGAGGTCGGTAAACCTCACTAAGTAATGGGCCACAGTCAGGCTTCCCTGTTGTAGGAGTGGTAACTCTTGAATACGCACTGAGCATGATGTCAATTGTACAAACTCTGCCCTAAAGAGGATCTCATAGTTCTACCATACAAGGTTCTCCTCCTCGTGTGTCTGGAGTGTCAAGCTCTAACAACACCCTATAGTTACCTGAAAAAGGCTAGCAGCTAGAACTTCCATCTAGTCTGTAGGTGTATTTACTAAGAGAAAAATCTAAGTAACTACCTCCAGGAAGTCCTCAGCAACCCGAGGATCTGTCTCACCAGAAAACCAAGTTGAACTTTGACTTTGGAACTCATGCAGCACACTCAGTCGGTGTGTACTATCCACTGGTGGGGCTGGTAGCAACTTCTTCTCTCTATGTGGTGGTGATTCTGGTACACCACCTGAAGGTTATATTGTTGTAAGTAGTCCCTTCATAGACACATCATTTCTCTATGGATTATTATTGGAATATTTCACTAGAATCTAGGATGGATATCTTCATGGATGTATCTAGTAGAGAAACATATGTTCCATGATCAATAAGCTATACCTGGAGAGCTAAATCAAAAGAGATCCAGAGAAAAACATTCCAAAAACACATTCAACCAATGTATTTGTGTACCGAGTCAGAAAGTAGAATGCATGGTCCTGTTGTATGGAAATGTCAGCCTCCGCACCAACACTAGACTCCCTAGAATGAAATCCAAACTCAAGACACTTAAAATTTTTTCCCCCATTGAAAATACATACACTTAGTTATTCTGTTAGAACCACCCACCCTTTGATACCACATTGTCATGACCCACCCCAAGGGCATGTACCGTGACTACCCCAAGCCCATCTTCCATAGGCTAGGGGCTAGTGACTATCACATGAAAGTTATATCCCAAAATAAGAAGGATTTTTTTAATCCTGTACACATACTAATAGGGAATACAGTACAAAGAAAACCATAAAAGGAAAAAAGTATTACAACCACCACATAGTATCACTATAAAGAGTACAGTGTGTAACTAAAATTAAGTGGTCCAAAATACAAGATGAACTAAAAGGAATGTACAAAAGAAGAAGTACATGCTCTGGGTGTAATCTTATAAGGATCTTACCTAAAGGGTTGGTAAAACTCTCTGTCGGATGTCACTACAGCACACCACATCTATCAATACACCTCTGAGAAGCATCTTGTCATGGATCCCCAAATTCCTAGTAAAAGTTTTATGTCATCTTTACAAGACAAACCAGGTGCGGGCAAAGCCCGTATAGTGGTGAGTATAGCAATAATCCGTAGGGACCCTGAGACCCCTGAGTGTCTCTCAGTAATCAACAAATGAAAACAGTACAAAGGAAATACCAAACGGGTAATACCACCAAGAAAGATCTCAAACACATAGAAAAAAGTAAAATACATACCTCACATCGGGTATAACTTAAGTAAAAAAGTAAAGACGAGTAGTCATAAAGCAAGATCATCTTATTCTATCAAGAGGATCTGCTGCTAATCCACATTGGGTCACTACGTGGTGACCCACATAGCATCCCTAGGTGCTAACCCACACAGGATCATTAGGTGTTGACCCAGACAGGATTGTTATATGCTGATCCACATAGGATTGCTAGGTGCTGACCTATTAAGGATCATTAGGTGTTGAGCAACATAGGATCTCTAGGTGCTGACCCACATGTGACTCCTATTTATTCTTCACGTCAAAGCTAACCACTGGATTCCCACACTTAGCACACATGAATCATGGAGGATCCTCTCCTAAATTCATTGACAATACATCAACCACCATGAAGTACCACATAGAGTAACCTCAAAGGATCGTCTCATCGTTAGGGTCCCATCACAATAGATGACGCGTCGGTCGGACTCCCAGTCTGTAAGTTATAGGCATTTAAGTAAAATGGGCCCGGTTGGATTTGAGTCCGATCCAACATGGACATATTCCAAATTCCACCAAAACATAAGTAATGTATCTCAAAAGGACATCTACATTGCAAGGTTCCTTGTTCTATAGAGAACATTTCAATCAGATTCCTGAACTATAAGCTATGATAGTTTCAGTGAAATGGGGAACAGTTGGGACCATGTCTGGTTCGACCCAACCTGGACCGGTAGTGCAGGTCTGGACTTGTGGTGTGGATCCGGCCATATGGCATGGGTCCGGCCTAGTGGAATGGGTCCTACACAGTAGCTCAGGTCTATCTCAGTTGCGTGGGTCTGGCCCGCGGGTTCACTCGGTCCGCAAAAGGCGGACCGACCGTCGTCGCCGCCTATATGTGGCTGGGAGCCACTTTTGTTTCCTCAGCTACCACATTAGACCAATCGTAGCCCATTATGTGTCATGCTAGATGTGGTCTCTGATACACCTGATTGGTCACATTCACCACATCACCCACAGACCGAGTTTGCGGGTTGACTCAGTCAACATGGTGCTAGCATGGCATTGTGGATCTTCAGTGCCACAGCCCTGTAACCGTGACCTCCATCGTTTTCTCGGGAGGCCCGAACGTGGAACATTGGCTTCATGAAGCCACAACCCTCTACCACTACGGTGCACTACCTTCCTCCGCTTGTGGTCATTGCTGGCATCTGTGCAATGGTGGCACCTTCTGTAGGCCACTGGTGCATCTCCATTGGTCCATTTCTTGAGACACTTGTGCCTACGACCTCTATAGGGTGCCTTCAATATTGTGAATTCCTAAAAATCATGTTTCTTGCCACTTTAACTTTTAGCCTAGATGAATGCACAACAAAAAACTATGGAGGAGGGTCTGATTCTTGTTTGTGTTGGCACGTGCCCTACGCGTTTGAGTTTAAGAATGATGGAAAGTATTCACCACCCAGAAAAAGTAAATCCCCAAACCAAATACCTTCATTCTAACATCCCACAAAAATGAACATAACGCGGATCAACTTATTAGTCAGTTGATCAGTGTTCATTGTTAATTTCAAGAACAAAGAAAGAATTATCAATTACAAAGAACTCATAAATCCTTACCTGAATAGGTTGGATCTATGTCACTGTTGATCAGGGATCGTTGGCATTCATCATCACTCATTGACCTCTAGATTTAATCCTCCAATGTTTGTCAATGCGTTCTTCATTCTTCACTGGAGAGGGATTCTACCAACAGTTCATTATAGATTCCCCGCATTTGGTAATCCCCAAACTCCAACACATTTGATAATATAAAAGAAACATGTGTAGTAATATTGTGCTCATTAATGATGCTCATTAATGACCCATATTTAATGATCCATTAACGAACCAATATTATAACAACATCATGGTTGCAAACAATACATTAATTACCATCCATTAATATTCTTCGTTGTTGCACTACTCGGTTTTCATCTGCCGCTCAATGGTGAGAAAAATAAAATAACATTGGAAAAGATATATTGTTATTTTACTTCAAAAGTCAAAATATTAAAATTCTTTAAAACCTTTTATGATCGAACATATGTTTTTTCTAAGTGATTCACAGTGCAGAGATTTCAATGGTGCCCTCAGATTTAAAATATGAGAACCGGTTCAAAAGATAAAAAATGCCTCTTGCACATTTGCTGAACGTACATTAAAAAGAGTTCAAAAATCTGTTCTCATCTCACCGGTCGTAAGAATCACGTGTCGTTGAAGTGTGAGGTCTCGAAATAATTTTATATAACTAAAAAAATTAAAAATAAATTTCATGAAATTACATGTTATATTGAATCTCATGTTTCAAGAAAGATCCGGTTGAAATTTTTTAAAATTTTATCCAGCGTATATATTATCCATCACTCAAGATACTTCACAAGCGGCAACTCATTTTTTATATTTATGGATTATATAATTCATATTATTTCCACTGCTTCGAAGGCCCATGAGTTCACATATTTTGGTTAACTAAATAGGGATTAATTTTTATGAAAATTTGATTTATTTTTATGAAAGTGTTTTACATTTTATCTAAAATGAGTTTTTGGAGGATATCCAAAAAGTATTGCATATGATGTGATACATATTGAACATGATGATAGATCTGAAAATGGATTTAAAAAATATAACAAAAAAGTTTTTTTTGATATGATTTCACAAATTATTATGTATTCTATAAAATTAGGTGAACCAACATAATGTTTATATAGCTTTGGTGAAAGTTGGAGATTAATGTAGGTACTTACTAAATAATATAATAATATAATGTTTAATAATATAATGTAGTGTGTGGTATATATGTATTTAATATTGTATGTAATATAAAAAAATATGACATGTCATGTGCCTTGGTGTTTGTATATCCTAAGGCATGATATGAGATATTATACAATTTTCATATGCTATGTAACATTGGGAAATATATACATATCATAATTATTACGATATATATTAATTGTATTTTATGACTTAATGATGTGGTAAAATGTTGAATTTTAACATTCATATCATCATCTATATAAGAAATCATTGACCAAGAACATTTCTTATGATGAAATTAGGGAGAATCAGATGAATTTAAATGTTAAATTTGTTAATTGGTTGAGGGTTAAAAATGTAGTTAATATTTCATTAATAGAATGTTATGTAACATTTGAGTTAATTCATGATGGATCAAGGAGTATATTTAAGGCCTGTATAAATCCATTTAAACATTGAAGGTAGCTTTTGTGCATCTTAATAATTCTTGTTGAAGATGTTTTTATTTTTTATTTTTCCACCTGAGAGGTATTATCTTATCTTGGTGGTAAAGACGATCCATCCCAATTATTTCATGAATCATTATACCATGGATACATTCTATATGAATTAATAATTTGATTTCAACTCTATATTCATAAAAAAATTATAATTAAATGGATGATTTTATACCATCAATGGTGTAAGGTACATATATTCTTCATTTTACAAGATACATTATTTTGGTTTCATATACTAGAGATATAAATTTAGGGTTTATTATTGTCTTTATATACTTGAATAAGTGTCATTTGATTATAACAAACCCATTATTTTTATCCAATATGTATGAAGACATTAGAAGTGAACCAATTTCTATACATCCCCCTCCCCCTTTCACACCTTCAACTTTTGTATTCAATATGGACTTATATCATCGAATCAATGTATTGATAGAGATAATCCATAAAGTATGTTATATATATATAATATATTTTGAGTATCTTGTATGAGATTATATAAGGATGTATTATTTTGATAAATTAATGATACAATTTATTTATTATGCTTTTATAGGGTATATTATTGGATATGATATTGTAACATCCCATTACCCACTTTCAGGTAAATCTGTTTCTCATTAATTTTTTTCCTTTTTAATTTGGTGCATCGTGGGGCTCCTGATGTTGAGAACGTTTTATGAAAAAATGACCTAATTTTTGGGGATGTATCTTTTTAATTAATTCGTATCAGGTAAAAACATATAATATAGTTGCATTTTTTACTTGAGTTTCCATAACTCCCATGTTGGTTTAAGGTTTTTAGAAATAATCTATTGGTTTTGATGTCTGATGGGAATTTACATGTTGTGTAAGAAGTACATAATCTATAATTATCTCTGGGATAAATTTGTCAGATGTGTACATGGCATGAAATATCTTACATTGTGTAAGGGTTACAAGTCATGTAATGTTAAATGATTGGGTTTTAATAAAAAGGTGACCGATTTTTTGGCGTACATGATCCCTAGGCATTGTATGATGTGTGAAGGGATTAAATGCTCTGTAAATAACCTGTATAGGGATTTGAGAGTGCTATATAAGTTTATATTTATTTCATTTTTCCATATCTCTCTGACCTATCATCATAGAGCTCTCCTCTAGTGATGCTGGGGACCTCCAACCCTTTTGGATCATTTCTTTTGTCATATGATCATTGGTGTGGTTGAAGTGAATTTAACATAGTGAGTGATCCTTTCTAATTCCTTTATTACTCTGATAAAAATACCATTTTTTCATTGCATTATCATTTTCATTGATCTGGGTTTGAAATTTTAGTGATTCGTTTATATATCCATTGTACGATCTTGTTGCGGGGGTTGATTCCTTGTGGGTTGTGATATAGTGGGTGTATGTTCATGATGTATGTGTTGTTTTCTATTCTCTTCCCACAATTTTGTTAAATAAAATATATTTTAATATGTGTAGATTTATTTTTTGGGCCCCCATTATCATAGTTATTCTTCATGTTGGTGGATCTCATTGTGGGTGTATGCAACCCGAGTTCTAAGGTAGGTGGTTTTGACTCTAGCATGGGATGGTGAACTGAATTGCTCTGGTTTTTTATAAATTATTTTATTAAACGTAATAGAATTATTTAATGATTTGATTTGTGTGTGTAGAAATGTTTTTGTGATAAAATATTGTTTTCCCATTATTTTGGTAAATGAAAGGGGTTTTCTTAAAGTCATTTCTAAATGGTTTTCAAAGAATGATTTGATGAAAATGGTTTGATGAATTGGATTCTAAAATAGAAAAAATGGAAATACATAAGTACTTAGTTGTAAGATATATTAATAGATCTCTTCCATTTTGGGGGGGTTTTCTCGGGGGGGGGGGGGGGGGGGTTCCTCTACTCCCACGGTATGTTGTTCTTGGGAGATGTTAGACCTATTGGTGGGTTCACTTTTTGGGGTGTTCCTCTACTCTATATGTTTGATACATATGTCTAGAGGCCAGATTTACATGTTACTCTCTATATTTAGGTATTAGTTTCCTAGCTATCATGTTCTAGTGTCATCTTTGGTGTGATGTTACCTGTGCTTCTGGATGATTTGGGCTATTTTGGTTTGTACAATTTTAATTCTAATGCCATGGAATTAATATGGTTGCGGTTTATGATTTGGTTTGATTTTATATATATATTGAAATATGTATAACAAATTCTTGGAAACTCATTTACCCAATTTAATTGTGAATCTGTAAAATAGGGATATTAAACTTTTTTTCAATAATTTTGATAAAAAATACTAAACTATATGTCATGAATTTTTTTAAAGATCAGAATACATAGAGATCCTTTTCCCACAAGAAAATCATGGTCCCCTAGTCACTTTCTAATGGACTATAGCCGGAATGAAGGCACGGATTATATACCAAGTCTTTCCTATTCTCCTAGTCTCGCAGCCTTAGCTTTGGTTTTAGCCCCTTTCCCCTTTTCATAATAATATGTTCAGCTTGCTTGTGTTCATGCTTTCGAGTCCATATACTGGTGCTAGTGCAGGTGAAAGCCTTAAAAAAGGCTTAGAGCCATTTCTGAGCTCTTAGGAAATCCGTGAAAGGGAAAGTGCCGAAGCTGGTAATGATTGTTATGATGAATAAGAATTTCCAATCCCTAGGGGTGAGTGGTTTTGGATTGCATTTGTTTACATATAGAATGAACATAAGGAATGATTTTTCGTGAATGCCCCTATACCCATAAAAGGAGACGAATAAGTCTCTAGGTGATGCCTTCTTGGTACATCATGTGGTCAGAACCTACCCCCAGCAAAGGTTATTGATAGTTGCGATAGAATAGGTGTAAAAGGGTGCGCTTGATGTTGAAATGCCAGGTTGGAGCTCAAAAAGATATAGTCCCTTGCGATTCTTAGTTTTTTTATGTTTCTCGCGCCCCAGGTTTACGAGAGGTTGGTCTATCTATCAAGCTTCAGGTCAAGAAAAAATGGGAGTCCGAGTACACTCCTTCAGGTACATTTCCTTACCAGTCGATCTACTTTGTTCGATCAGAAGTGAAAATACCTATTAGCCTTAGAGATATCTCACGGGACAGGCTCTTGAGATTGTTGGGTATGGTCTACTATATTATATATACCGAATTATAAATAAGGTGAATAGATAAGACGGATACAGGGGATAATAGAAGAATTCTACGACATAGGAAGATACAGATGCATGAGGAAAGGAAGTCCATGATCAGAGTTGGAGGATGTCTGAGGTTCCTGCCTTTTGAGGAACTAGACAGATCATGGATGATTTCCACATATGCTTTAGCAAGTCGAGATGACGTAATTGATTACAAGAAAGTGACTCAAGAAACTTTTCAAAAACGTTGAATCTTAACAGTATAAGGCAAGAATCCCAATGAGCAGGCTCCGCACTGCCTATTATCTCACACCTTGTGCACCCCTTCAGTGGTGAATATACCTGTTTATGTCTTTCATTGTTGGAAAAGGAATGGAGCCATAAAGAGGTGGTAAAGTTTCTATCAACTGGGTTTTGGGATGTTGGATGATGAGATAGTGTGGGTTTTCCAAAAATATCATTTGGAGACTTTTAGAGTACCCATTTATATTTTTATCCTCTTCTATTGGACTTCTATCTAAAAGAATTTTTTCTAACTTTTCATTTGTATGACTTATGTTGTTCAATATTTGTTATAAAATATATATATATATATATCCATGTTTTATATAACATTCAGTTTCTATACATGTGTATATATTTCATGTTGTCTACTTCAGGTTGGTAGAAATCGTTCCCTTTATTTTTTTGATGTACGGGTGATAAAAACCAGTACATGGGGATTGGGAATGCACTTTGGCTATGTGTTAATTTTGTTTAGGTACCAATTTGATAGGTTATTTGGGTTTAATTCATCACAATTTGGTATCAGAGGAAGTATACCATCATCAGACCTTATCTTGGGACATTTAGAAGATTGGAGAGAAAATTTTTAGGACATGGGAGGTATATTGCAGTGAGTTCCTGGCTAGCACTTATCATGATGAGACTCAAGTTAGCATGGGATGTTGGGATTCATGTCTCCTATTTTGAGCTATTGTTGTTAATATCAGTTTTTACATATGGATTTTCTAGTTTCAAGTAAAATTAATCTATGTATAGTAGTTTCGTAAATTTTGGAATGGATTAATATTTCTATGAGGAATGTTCCTTGAGTTCCATATGATGGTGAAAATGTTGATCAAGGGAATACTCCAATGGATTTGAATTTTATCGATGCTATTGTGTGGGTAGTTTGTGATGTTTAACAGAATATACCCCAAGACCAAAAAGATGTTGTGTAAATATAGCCTATATTTATTGGAGAATGTGATTAATCATTAATGTTTTTATGTGGGAAGCTACCATTCATTATGGGTACGAATGAACATCTAGATGTGAAGGACATAATTGAAAAGAATGATTATATAATCAAATTCCTGGATAAACATAATATTATTAAGGTGAAGTGAATGGGGTTCATAATTTAGGGTCCTAGAAATATATGGGTGGATTCTATAGTATAGGAGGATATACACATGGAATTGGATAGGAAGTGTCTCAAGACACTCTTGATCTATTAGTTTTTTCTAGAGTCGTTGATGATGGACAGTTATTTTGATTTCTTATCTTTCTATAAGGGATGCCATTTGGTGTCGAAGGACACAAATATCTTTACGGAGAAGGTTTGAATTTTTACTAGAGGTTTTAATGAATACAAAATTAAAAGATCATAGGTATATGCTGGGTTTGCAACTAAATATCATATCACAAGTAATTATGTTGATGATTTTGGCATATAAAAACCCATTAGAAGAGGATATGATGGAAATAATGAATATGGAATTCAATGTTGTATGTTTTCCCCCATCTCTTCCACCTAGTGGAAGCTTCAGTGTCATTCCAGGGAAGAGGAGGATGTAAAAAGATCGCCACAGGGGTGGTGGAGGTGGTTCTCAGCAGAAAACCATCTCAAAACCTCCAGTTGTAGCTATTGGTGGGCATATGACATTTAATAAATGTTTCAAGGTTATACCAACACTATGTTTTTCCCTTCATATACAAATATGTGTAATAGTTTTGGACATTTTGGTCATCTTCAATGTATTTTTTTAAGTTATGTCTACTCATTGATATGTGTTTGGATCATCAACTCCAAAGGCTTCTACAGTGTAGTCAGATACTTCAAATACTATAGGTCTACAATAAGATTCCTCAAAAGTGAATCACATTGACATAATGGATGAGTATCCAAATGAGTTAGATATGAGTATATCAATATAGTTAGGTACCATCTTTATTGCATCCTTGGTAGTGATTAATTTATTTAATATTGGTTCTTCCCACTCATTTATATATTTTTTGGTAATATTCATATCATTATAATGGATCTCATGTTCTTTTTTATGGATTTAGTGACTCCACATTGAAAGGGGAAATAGAAAGGGTTTTAGTGTACTTATGAGCTTTCAATATCTGATGTGGAGTTTTATAAGATTTTCTGATTCCTGATCTGGATATGTTTGACGTCATCATTTGGATGGATTATCATATTTCTCATTATGATGAGGTTAAATATTATCATTATTAAGTCTTGTTTCTTGTAGTCAATAGGATATCAAGACTTTTTCAAGGAGATTGGGGTACAAGGTCTATTCATGTAGGACATTCCCACCTAGATCTCATGGGTTTGTTTTCTATTGTAGTAGTTGAGATTTATGGGGTTTCTTCTATTATTGGTCTTCTTAAGTTTATGAGATTTTCCTAACGTCTTAGCATATAATTTTTTAGGACATAATCTATAGAGGTGAGAGTATTTTAAAATTGACCTAGTGTTAGGTAAACGTCCCATTTTGAAACCTTCTTATCATATGTAACCATTGGAGCTGAAAGAGATCATGATTTAGTTAGATGATATGGTGGTGAAGGGTCTTGTTTTCCACAATGTTTCTCTTTGAGCATGTGGCATCCCACCTTTTTATGACATAAACATTCATTACATTACACAAAACCGTGGATCTTTAAGGTTTAGTGTCCTGGAAACCGGGAATATAATACATGAAAACAACATAAAACATTTTTCGTAAACACTTGAAATGATTCTCCTTAAGTTCATCCTAGTTTCATTACTGCATCTCATACCCTGGGGACATACATCAAAAGAAAGGGTGAGCAGAAGGCCCAGTAAGGGAAACAAGAGAAACATTTTACATGTGAACTTGAGATACTTCAATAAGGTCATGAAAAGAAATTTAAGGAATGAGAAAGAAATCATGGGGCATATAAAAATAACATTTTTCATATCATGAATATGTGGCTACAAAATTTTACAATGAAAATCATTTCCGTTTCACCGAGGTCCATCCCCAAGGTGTCAATAAAAATTAACAAGGTTACTCACCAAGGTATCAATCTAAATGGTCATCTCTGGAGATTAAGTCTTTACCCAATGCATTGGAGCGCTATCAGGGCACACCCTTAAATTTTTCTTTATCATCATGTGATCCACATATATCATCATAAATCATTTCATAAAAAACCCATATAGAATAAAAGAAATCGGTTTCATTTTATAATCATAATGTTTTAAAAACTGCCTTAAAGACATGATCTTTGTGTCACATTAATACCCAAAAAAAGGAAGGTGGGTCTCATGTATGTAAATCCCAGAATTCAAAAAAGCAAAATTGGTATATATGTGAATAAACCTATAAAAGAGAGATCTATGAGTATTCACTTAATAAAATAAAAGAACTTTAGAAAAAGAGAGACATTTTGAGATGGAAATTCTACAGCAAAACGGGTATGTTACGAGGTTTTAGAAAACATTGAATAGAGAGGGGACATAGGTCACCAACTCATAAATGATCTATAAAATAGTAGGGGAACAGAATATAAAGGATTTAAGAACATGTTAATTATATTTGAAAATATATCATATGAAATGAAGAACATGAAATGAAGACAAAAATAAGATTTCTCTTATGAAAATTCGGCAGCCTAAAGACGTCACTTAAACTTCAACAAAATTGAATTGATGAGATCAAATAGGGTCTCTAATAATATGAACATAAATTTTTAGTATTATAGATATAGAGATCATACCCCAACATAATAAAAAGAAACTTAAAATAATTGACCTGAAAGTAGAACTTTGAAAAATGAGAAAAGTGAAAGAATCCCTTAAAAAATCAACAGCCTAACAGCGCCGCTTAAACATTCTTAAAATGAATTAATGAGAGAAAGAGGGGGTTACTCATCATATAAAAATGAAAAGGGAAATAACTGTAATATAAAAGAACATCCTCCAACATAAGAGCATGGAGCATAAAATAAATGACACAAAAGAGGTTACATGAAAAGAAAGAGAGAGGTATGATCCCTTACCCTAAACATAACTCTTAAAAATCAATGTTTGGGACCTTGAGGGCTTGGGGGAACCTTGGAATGACTCCTTGGGAGGTAAGGAGACCAGAACATCTTTGAGGATGAGTTTGGATTCGAATAGATGAGAGGATGGTTTGGTATTTATAGGGAAAGTGAGGGGACACAACATTAATGGCCAAGGGACACCTCATTGGTGGTATTGGCAAAACCATGGGCTTGCCCCTGGTATTTTCCCATGGTATTTGCCACTTGGGAAACCTCATACAATAATTCATCCTCTTTAGATGACCATCCCTTAATATATCTCATGACATCATCCTGACACAGTTATGATGTCATTTTAACATACTGAAACCCTAAAACTACATTTTTACTATTCACTGAAAATTCATCTTTCTCAGAAAAATCCCAAAATTTTACCTTAACCAAATATCAATGCTCTAATTAAAAATAATAACTCCATTTTATAAAAATAATTTTTTAAATATTTTTAATTTAATTTTTGAATCAAAACACTATTCACCGAGAATTCATTTTTTTCAGAAAAATCTCCAAAAATTACCATAACATAATATCGATGCTATGAGTTCAAAAATAAAGTCAATTTTATAAAATTAATATTCTAATTATTTTTAATTTAATTTTTAAGTAAAAAAACTATTCACCAAAAAAAACTAATACTTGGCTAATAATTTATGAAACCATTATTTACCCATTTTATTGAATCACATTACTTAATCAAGGTGTCTAAATTATATTAAAACTTTCTTTAAGTGAGATTACTAATCCATTTGTTCACATTACTAATCATAAGCATAAAATCACTATTCATAATTTACTATTCATCAAAAATTAAGTTGATTTATTAGACTCTAAATTCCTTACTGAACACTTTTGCAGAAGACCATTTTTTAAAATTCATTACACATAATTAATTATTTAAGGCTTACATAAATATTTTAAAATATCCTTTTTTTCATATTCATCAATAAAATACATCATAAAATTATCCGGACATTTGAAATTTCAAAAATTTCACTAAAGGAGGAAATCTCGATTTATTCATCCCAAAGGATTACACAAAGAAGCTACGATCTCGTCACATTGCCCCTTATAACACCAGAATATGACCTAAGTGTAAGGTGTGCTATGGTGAGAGAATCTGAGGGAGGCTCAGATAACATTTCCCTAGTAGTAATCTATACTAAGTTGAACTTCTCCTGAAGGCGTCCCTGTTCAAGCTTGACACGCTGGAGTTCGGCTTGGGCTTGGTCCAAAGCGAAGCCCAAATATGCCACCTCCTTCCCAAGCTCTGATAAGTGGGATACATAAGGTTCAAGTCTACCAGATGAAGCCATCAACTCCTCTTTCTATATTAACCATTAACATCTCTATTAAGTCTCTAAGAGTATGTTAATATACTATTCAAAATGTTTGGGTTGTTACATTCTTCCCCCCTTAAGAAATTTCGTCATCGAAATTTTATACTTGAGGCCTAGTCGAAAAGGTGAGGGTACTTTTGCTTCATTGTTTCCTCAGGCTCCCAAGTCACTTCTTCATACTTATGATTCCTCCACAACACTTTCACAAGGTGGGTAGTCTTCTTTCGTAGAACCTTGTCTCTACAGTCTAAGATCTCCACTGGCTGCTCCTCATAATAGAGGTCATGTTCCAATTGTACCACCTCTGGGTTTAGTACATGCGAAGGGTTGGGTGTGTACTTCCTCAAGAGAGATATATGGAAGACATCGTGAACTTGATCTAGGTTTGGTGGATGTTCTAGTCGATAGGCCACTGCTCCTATGCGATCAATGATTTCATAGGGGCCAATGTACCTAGGGCTGAGTTTCCCTTTCTTCCCAAACTGCATGACTCTCTTCCATGGAGAAATTCGAAGGAAGGCTTTGTCCCTAACACCAAACTCCAAGTCCCTTCGACAGTGGTCATCATAGCTCTTCTTCCGACTCTGAGCAGCCTTTATGTGTTGTTGGATGGTATGAACATGTTCTGTAATCTCTTGCACAAGATCAGGCCCAAGAATATTTCTCTCACCAGTTTCATCCCAACAAGTAGGAGTTCTACAACGCTTTCCATACATAGCTTCATAGGGTGCCATCTAAATATTCGAATGGAAGTTGTTGTTATAGGAGAACTCAACTAATGGGAGGTGTTGATCCCATCCACCTTTAAATTCCATTGGGAATAATCTCAGCATGTCTTCGAGTGTTTGAATAGTCCTTTCAGATTGGCCATCAGTTTGAGGATGATAGGTCGTACTAAAATTCAATTCAGTATTCATAGCATGTTGAAGACTTCTCCAGAATTTTGATGTGAATCTTGGATCACGATCAGACACGATGGATAGTGGTACCCCATGCAACCTTACCATTTTCTTTATGTATATCTTGGCAAGTTGATCCAGAGAAAAATCTTCCTGAATAGAGATAAAATGGGTGGTCTTGGTTAGACGGCCCACAACAACCCATATCGCATTGTTTCCATTGGATGTTTTCGGGAGACTAGTTAAAAATTCCATAGTGATATTATCCCACTTCCATACTGGTATGGGTAGCGGTTGTAATACCCACTTAGGAAGTTGTCGTTATGCCTTTACTTGTTGACACACCAGGCACCTTGTAGTGTAATCAGCAATCTCCCTCTTCATGTTATCCCACCAATAATGATCACGAAGGTCTCTATACATTTTAGTGCTTCTCGAATGTATAGATAATGTAGAGCTATGAGCTTCATCCAACAGTTCTTTCTTTATCTCCAGAATAGATGGAACACATATTCTTGTATGAAATTTCAATACACCGTCTTGATCAATATTGAAATCAGGGAACTTCCCATCCTTTAGAGCCTCAAACTTCCCCTATAGTAAAGGATCTTTTTTTGAGCCTTCTTGATCTTCTCTAGTAATGAAGGTTCAAAATCATTTGGGATAAGGTTGATGATGTCCCTTACCTTACAATTCCCATGTCCAATTTTACTAGATCCTTAATCAAGGGATCTCCTAGGATCCTCATTATTGTCAGAACAACAGGGTCTTCCCTGCTTAACGCATCCACGACTTTGTTTTCTCTTCCAGGGTGATAATGAATTGAACAATCATAGTCTTTAATAAGCTCCAACCATCTCCTTTGTCTCGTGCTCAATTCTTTCTGTGTGAAAATATACTTTAAACTTTGGTGTTCAATGTATATATCACATCTCTCCCCATAAAGATAGTTCCTCCATATCTTTAGAGAAAAAACAACCTCCACTAGCTCTAGGTCATGCGTAGGATAATTCTGCTCATGAATCTTCAACAGTTGAGATGCATAACAATTACCTTTTCATTTTTCATGAGGACTCACCCAAGCCATTTCAGAGATGCATCGCTAAAAATAATGAATCCTTCTCCGATACAGGGTAGTGTTAACACAGTTGTTGTAACCAATCTCTTCTTCAGATCATGGAAACATTCCTCGCATTCCTTTGTCCAGATGAACATGACCCCTTTTTCATGTCAACTTGGTTAGTGGATTAGAAAGCCGTGAAAAGTTTTTCACAAACCTCCTATAATATCTTGCTAAACCAAGGAAACTACGAATCTCAGTTACTGTTGTGGGTTGAGTCCACTCCTCCATAACCATTGTCTTTGAAGGGTCAACTAAGATTCCTTCATTGGTTACGATGTGTCCCAAGAAAGCCACTTGTTTTAAGCAAAACTAACACTTACTGAACTTTCAAAAGAGCCTCTCCTTCCGCAGAGTTTTCAAAATAACCCTCAGATGGTCTTCATGCTCCTCACGACTTTTTGAATATAACAAAATATCTTCAATAAAAACTACCACAATGTTATCAAGGTAGTCTTTAAAGACTATATTAATCAAATCCATGAAAATAACAGGAGAATTAGTCAAGCCGAAGGGCATAACAATAAACTCATAATGCCCATATCTCGATCGGAAGGTAGTCATTGGAATATCTTCCTTCTTCACCATCAGTTGATGATAACCAAATCGAAGGTCAATCTTGGAGAAGAATTGAGCTCCACGAAGTTGGTAAAATAAATCATCAATTCTTGGAAGAGTGTATCTGTTCTTCACTATGATCCCGTTCAGTTCTCTATAATCAATGCATATCTGCATTTATCCATCCTTCTTCTTTACAAAGAGAACTGGTGCTCCCCAAGGAGACACACTCGGTCGGATAAACCCCTTATCCAACAAGTCTTGGAGTTTTTTCTTTAACTCTTCTATCTCCACATTTTTCATTCTATACGGGGTCTCTGATGTCGGTTGAGATCCAGGTATGAGTTCAATGGAGAACTCTATGTCTCTTTATGGGGGAGGTCCATGTAACTCCTCAGGAAATACATCCATGTATTCCTGAACAATCGTAACATCTTCTATTTGTATACTCCCTTTTCCTTCTTAATCATCACCGATTAACTCCATAAAGAAAGCTATAGGAGGTGCTTCTAGATAGGGATCAGTTCGGGATATCTCTCCTTGGAAGATAATTGTAGGTCGTTTATTCAAGACTACTAAGATTTCCTTACTTCTGCATTTTATCATAGAATTATACTTTGAGAGCAAATCCATCCTTAATATAACGTCGAATTCCAACATTGGAATGACTACTAGATTTGCGATAATATTGTGCTCACTAAAGTAAACACTAGAGTCTCTAAACACTATTGATGCATGGATAATCCTACTTGGAGTCTTGAATGACAATTCTACCTCAAGCAGTTTGGGGATTGATTCTATATTCTTTGCAAACATTGAGGAAATAAAGGAATGTGTAGAACCAGAATCAAACAAAGTACCTTCTAGTTTTGAGAGGACAATAAGAGTACCTACTACCACATCGTTCGGAACTTGAACTTCAGTTTTGGTGATAGAAAAAGAATGACCTTTCTCCCTTGAACTTTGTTGAGGTTGATGGTGATTCCCCTCCACTACCCTCAGATTTGGATAATGATTAGAAAAGTTCCCAAGTTGTCCACACTTGAAGCATTTGACTTCGGGTAGGGGTGGAACCAACATTCTTCTAACGTTAGTGTTGGGATGTTGAGGCTTCACCTCACTATGACAATTCCGAGAAATATAGCCTTCTCTTCCACACTTGTAGCACATTCCACTTCTGATAAAGCAGTGCCCCAGATGATTCTTCCCACATTTATTTCATGTGGTAAGTTTCATTTTCTTTCCACCTCTTCCCTGATCAAATTTCTTCCCTAGACTGGGCTCCAATGATCTCTTCTTGTCATTTGATTTATGAGACCACTGTGTCTCACAAAACTCTAGGTCGACATTCATTGCACTCCACAAAATCTCCTCATAGCTATCGTAGTCCTGGTTGGCTAGATTCTTCGGCAGATGAGGTCTCAGTCCACCAAAAAATCCGTCAACCTTCCCACTTGGATCCATGACAAAGATAGAGGTGTATTGTGAAAGTCGGGTGAAGTTCATCTCATAGCTTCCGACAGATTCGTTCTCCTTCTGCTTCAGCTTGAGAAACTATTTCTCCATTCTCGTTCTCATGGAATGAGGGAAATACTTATTAAAGAATATTCCCTAGAACTCTTCCCACTACATAGATTCATTATCTCCTCATGGCTTCGTGTTTTTGATCGGTGACCACCACTGATTAGCTTCGCCCTCTAGGCGGTAAACAACAAGGGTGGCTTTTTCTTGTTCCGAACAATGAAGTACAAAAAAGATCTTTTCAATGGATCTTATCCATTATTCCGCAGCAAATGGGTCAGTAGATCCACTGAATTTTGGTGGTCATTGACGCATGAAGGACTCAACAGAATGTTTTTCCCTTCATGGTGAGATCAGCCTCTCATCTTGATTCAAGTTATTACTCATAACTTGAGTCAGTTGGTTCATCATTCGCATGAATGTTTCCATTCCAGCTTCCATCGGAGGGTCGTCAGCACATGGTGCATTGCGGTCACCATCTGCACGGTTCCTCCTATTGCCCTCTATTTTCTAAAATAATAAAACCTTAGTGAGAAACTTATTTCATTTATAAATCTTTTAAATAAGACTTCATGATTAGACAATTACATTTCTCTATAATTATTTCATAATGATTCATAAAAATCTTGTGATTAACCAATCATATTCCCTGGGAATGTCGTAACCAAGAGTGCAATAAGGCCATTATCGTGCACCAGTTCCTGTTCGATTCTAGCTCAAAGCAGTGTTTTCGGGTTTTACACCTATGTACATCTATGTCAGAGCCTCCTCTACCTGCTCGTATCCAAACAGGGATGTATTTGTTTGATAAACCACTTACTCAATACCTACCAAAATACCAGGAAGTTTTCCTATATGTAAAATTTTTTATAGGGTTCTTCCTAATGTTTTTATATACTAATTTTCAAAAATAACTAAACCATCCATTGATACCAAATGTGGCATCCCACCTTTTTATTACATAAACATTCATTACATTACACAAAACTGAGGATCTTTAAGGTTTAGTGTCTTGGAAACCAGGAACAGAATACAAGAAAACAACATAAAACATTTTTCATAAATACTGAAAATGCTTCTCCTCAAGTTCATCCTAGGTTCATTACTGCATCTCATAACCTGGGGACATACATCAAAATAAAGGGTGAGCAGAAGGCCCAATAAGGGAAACAAGAGAAACATTTTACATGTGAACTTGAGATACTTCAATAAGGTCACGAAAAGAACATTAAGGCATGAGAAAGAAATCATGGGGAATATAAAAATAACATTTTTCATATCTTGAAGATATGGCTACAACATTTTACAAAGACAATCATTTCCATTTCACCAAGGTCCATCCCGAAGGTGTCAATAAAAATTACCAAGGTTATTCACCAAGGTATCAGTCTAAATGGTCATCTCTAGAGATTATGTCTTTACCCAAGGCATTGGAGCGCTATCTGGGCGCACCCTTAACTTTGTATTTATCATCATGTGAGTCACGTATATCATCATCAATCATTTCATAAACAACCCATATAAAATAAAATAAATGGGTTTCATTTCATAATCATAACATTTTAAAAACTACTTTAAAGACATGATCTTTGTGTCACTTTAATACCCAAAAAAAGGAAGGTGGGTGTCATGTATGTAAATCCCAGAATTCAAAATAGAAAAACTTAGTATATATGTGAACACCCCTATAGGAGAGAGAGATATGAGTATTCACTTAATAAAATTAATGAACTTTAGAAAAAGAGAGATATTTTGAGACGGAAATTCTGCAGCATAACGGCTATGTTACGAGGTTTTAGAAAGCATTGAAAAGAGAGGGTACATGGGTAACCCACTCATAAATGATTCATAAAAAAGTAGGGGAACAGAATATAAAGGATTTAAGAACATGGTAATGAAATTTGAATTATATACCATGTGAAATGAAGAACATGAAATGAAGACAAAAATAAGATTTCTCTTATGAAACTTCGGCAACCTAACGACGTCATTTAAACTTCAACAAAAATAAATTGATGAGATCAAATAGGGTCTTTCATCATATCAACATAAAAGTTCAGTATGATAGATATAGATATCATACCCCAACATAATAAAAATGAACTTGAGAGAATTGACATGAAAGTAGAACTTTGAAAAATGAGAAAAGTGAAAGAATCCCTTAAAAATTTGGCAGCCAAACGGCGCCACTTAAACATTCTTAAATCTAATTGATGAGAGAAAGAGGGGGTATCTCATCATATTAACATGAAAAGGGAAGTGAGAGGAATATAAAAGAACATCCTCCAACATAAGATCATGGAGCATAAAGAAATGACATTGAAGAGGTTACTTTAAAAGAAAGAGAGAGTTAGGATCCCTTACCTTAAATGTAACTCTTAAAAGTCAATAGTTGGGACCTTGAGGGCTTGGAGAAACCTTGAATGGAGTCCTTGAGAGGTAAGGAGACCAGATATTCGTTGAGGATGAGTTTGGAGTCGAATGGATGAGAGGATGGCTAGGTATTTATTGGAAAAGTGAGGGGACACGACATTAATGGCCAAGGGACACCTCATTGGTGGTATTGGAAAAACCATGGGCTTTCCCATGGTATTTGCCCATGGTATTGGCCACTTGGGACAACTCATAAAATAATTCATCCCCTTTAGTCGACCATCCCTGAAAATATCTCATGACATCATCCTGACACAGTTATGAGGTCATTTTAACATACTGAAACCCTAAAACTACATTTTTACTATTCACAGAAAATTCATCTTTCTCAAAAAAATCACAAAATTTATCCTTAACCAAATATCTATGCTCTGATTAAAAATATGAACTCCATTTTATAAAAATAATTTTCTAAATATTTGTAATTTAATTTTTAAATAAAATCACTATTCACCAAGAATTCATTTTTTCAGAAAAATCCCCAAAAATTACCATAACATAATATCGATGCCCTGAGTTCAAAAATAAAGTCCATTTTATAAAAATAATTTTCTAATTATTTTTAATTTAATTTTTAATTAAAAAACAATATTCACCCAAAAAAACAAATACTTGACTAATAATTTATGAAATCGTTATTTACCCATTTTATGGAATCACATTACTTAATCAAGGTGTCAAAATTATATTAAAACTTTTTTTAAGTGAGATTACTAATCCATTTGGTCACATTACTAATACTAAGGGTAAAATCACTATTCATAATTTACTATTCATCAAAAATTATGTTGATCTTATTATACTCCAAATTCCTTACTGAACACTTTTGTAGAAGACCATTTTTTGAAAATCATTACACATCATTAATTATTTAAGGTTTACATAAATATTTTAAAATATCCTTTTTTTCAAATTCATCAATAAAATACATCCTAAAATTATCCGGACATTTGAAATTTCACAAACTTCACTAAAGGTGGAAATCTCGATTTATTCATCCCAAAGGATTACACAAAGAAGCTAAGGTCTCGTCACATAGCCCCTTATAACACCAGCATATGACCTATGTTTAAGGGGTGCTATGGTGAGAGAATCTGAGGGAGGCTCAGATAACATTGCCCTACTAGTAATCTCTACTAACTTGAACTTCTCTCGTCGGCGTCTCCGTTCAGGCTTGACACGCTGGAGTCAGGCTTGGTCTTGGTCCAAAGCGATGCCCAAAGATTCCACCTAATTCCCAAGCTCTGATAAGTGGTATTCATATGGTTTGAGTCTACCAGATGAAGCCATCGACTCCTCTTTCTGCATTAACCATTAACATCTCTATTAAACCACTAAGAGTAAGTTAATATACTATTCAAAAAGTTTGGGTCATTACAGAGCAGCCCCAATTCTCTTTTCCAATAAGGTAGATGGTTCACTCCTATTGTGTGTGGACTATAGATAGTTGAACCAGGTAATGTTTGAGAAGAAGTGTCATATTCATCCTGGGGATTATTTTTATAATTAGTTAATGGGGTAAAGTGGTTTTCCAAAATTGATATTCATTTATGCTATCATCAGATTAGAGTTCATGAGTCTGATATAATGAATATTGCTTTAAAGAGATTGTTTAACCGTTGAAAATTTATTGCGATGTTGTTTGGTCAGACTAATTCTCTTGAAGACCTTATGGATTTTATGAATCTATTATTCCATCAGTATGTCAACATTTTGTGGAAATATTGATGGATGATATTTTGTTTTATTCAGGATTTGAGTGTAAACATGAGAACATTTGCGTCTGGTTTTAAAAATACAGAGGAGTTACCATTTGTGTGGAATTATTCGGAAATAAAACATCTAGATTCATGAAGTGAAGTTATTTGGGCCTGTAATTTCTGATAATGTATTATTACTTGATCCTAAGAAGGTGAAGGATGTATTTTCATGAGAATATCCACATAATGTCTTTGAGATTCAGATATTTCTTGGACTTTCTGTATATCATTGACACTTCGTCATAGATTTGTCAAATTGGGAATCAAATTTTACATCTTTTAATAATAAATTGGTGAAATTAATATGGGTTGTAAATTTTAAACCTTCTTTAATTATTTGAAAATAATTCTAACTTCAGATTCTATTCTGATCTAACCTGATCCGAGAAAGAGTTATGTGGTCCCCTATGATGCTTCTGGAGTAGGTTTGGGTTTTCTTATCATATATGATGATCTTGTGATATCTTACAGATCATTTCATATTTTACATTAAGAGAATAGTTACCCTACTCATGATTTAGAGCATTTCATAGTTATACATGCACATAAATGTTTTTGAAACTATATTTTTGGGGAAAGTTTCACTATTATTTATGACCAAAAGAGTATGAGATATATATTTTTATACAAGTACATGAAACCCAAAAAAAATGCATTAGGTGGACTGCCTACAAACATTTGAATTTGATATTTCCTACACACCAGTAAAGGGGAATGTTTTTGTAGATGATATTAGTATGAAAGTTCCATCAAAATACGATCAGTAATCAAAGGAAGAGTGGAACCTTATGGGGATTTTTTCTTAGCTTCATCTGAATACTCAAGAGAATGTTTCAGGCATGGGTTTGAATAGTGTTCAACTAGCATCATCTCTACTTGAGCTTTTTATGTAGGGTCATCATCAAGATTATGATTTAATAAGAATTAAAAAACCCAATATGGTGGGGAGATTGTTTCTTGTTCGCCCCACTCTTCAAATAGTATTTTATGTTTTGGGGACTGATTTTTCATCGCAACATCTGTAAGGATCATTGTTTTGTTTGGATGTCATATTTTATGATATTATACTCATCTAATAACTAAAAAAATTTAATTTGACATGATATGATGATTGTGGTGGTCAGGTATGAAGCATGACATTGCTGATAATGTGTCTCTTTGGTACACTTTCCAATAGATAAAGACAGAGCATCTAAAACCTTCTATCTTTCTACACCCTCTTCTAATGCCAGTCTAGAAGTGGGATGAGGTATTAAGGACTTCATTGTTGGATTTACAGATAATCTTAAAAGAAATAATTCTATCTGGGTGGTGATGGATTGGTTTAAAAATCATCTCATTTCATTCTAACCATGGAAACCACTAAAGTTGAAGATCTGGTTAAGGTGTATGTGAATGAGATTACGAGGGTACATGGGGATCCTTTCGCCATTGTTTTAGAAAAGTATCCCATTTTTACTTTGTAGATCTAGAAGAGTCTCTATGAGAATATAAGTACTCATTTCAGATGGATTAGAACACATCATCCAAAAAAATTCTGATAGTGCATTCTCTTGAGATCCTGGAGGATATACTCCATGCATGTGTCTCATATTTTAGTGGATCACATGATAGACATCTAGGACTAGTTGGTTTTATTATAAAAAGATTTATTAGTTTTCAATTAGAATATATCCTTTTGAGGTTTTGTATTGTCACCCGTACAGAACAACTGTTTTTTCGGAATAGGTGGGTGAAGTTTATTTGGTCGGACCGAGTTTGGTTTTAGAGATATTTTTTATTATTTAAGATATATGTTAGTGTCTGGTTACAACCCAAAGTTTACAGAAACCTCATATAGATAAATAGATTAATCCTCTGGAATGTTCTATAGAATGTTCAGGGATTCTTGAAAGTTTCTCCTCAGTTGGGTCACCATTGGATTAGAAAATAGGGAAATTTTTCTTTGAGATATATTAGACCAATTGAGGTCACAGAGTATCTTGGGTGGGTTACATATCAATAGACATTTCAAGTTTAGTTAAAAGGAATTCATCATGTTTTCTACATAATCCAGCTCCAAAACATCATCTTTATCCCTCTCACTTTTTGATATGGGAAGAGATTTATTTAGATATGGTTGTTCCTATTATTTGGAATTCAATAGAGTTCATTGACTCTCAAGTAAAATTTATTCATTAGTGGTCGATTCTATTGGTCAGGGATTCATAGTGAAAAATATCAGTTTCTCATGATACTTATAAGAACACATCATTCACAATGGAATAATTTCCCCACCTATTTATCAAAATTAATTCTTCTACATATCTTCTTGGGGATTTAAATTCTTGTGGTTTGGAGGTTTTTGATTTTTGGAAATTACCTTAACTTTATTTTTTTTACTCCTTGATTTGTGCTTCTTGGGAATCTCAGGGATAAAGAAAATTTTCATATAAAAATTACATAAAGTTTAGGGATGTATTTTTTTGAATTAATTGATTAGGGTTATAAACTTTTAATGGATTTGTGGGGATCTCCCTTTGTTTTGAGAATGTTTGAGTTAGTTTGGGATTTTTATAATGAATCTACAGTCTTTAATATCTGCTATGAATTTTCACACCATGTATGGACTAAAAAAAGTGTAATTCGTGCTAGGATCATGTCTTGAGATGATTACGCAACCTGAAATATTACACCTCATGTAAGGGTTACACTCCATGTAATCATAATAATATTTTTATAAAAGGTAATTGGTTTTTTTGTTTAAGTTATCCTCATAGATTACATGATGTTTAAAGTGAATATATTCCATTTAATTTTCATCGATATGGATTTTAGGTTGATTCATCAGTTGATTATTTTTCCATTCATCCATATCTCTCTCCCCTCTCAACCTAGATCTCTCCTCTAATAATATTTGAGACCTCAAACCCTTCAGAATCATTTAATTTAGTGATTTATCATTGTTGCAGTTCTGGTGATTTTATATGGGTGAGTAATATATTATGTTTATTCATTTATATTGATCATGGTATCACCGTTTCATTATGTTGTCAGATTTTTTTACCTATTTTGTTAATTATCTTGATTGATTTCAAGATCCCATGTGTGATCTTGTTCTCGGGAACGATTCCTAGTTGGTTGTGGTGCAATGGTTGTGCATTCTTTTAGTATGTGTTGTTTCTTATTTTCTTATGAACCTTTTTGATAACATGAATCAACTATTATATGGGTATATTAATTTTAAGAAATCCATTACTGTTATTGGGTTATTCATGTTTTTTGATCCCATTGCGAGAGTGTGTGACTTGAGTTTTGAGGTGGGTGGTTTTTTCTATCAAATGTGCTGCTGAACTGAATTTATTCTATTTTTGATAAATTGTTCTATTAAATGATATATCATGAATGAATAATTTTATTTGTGGGTGTGGAAAATGGATTGTGATAAAATATTATTTTCTTCTAGGTTTTGTAAATGAAAATGAGGTTTCATAAAGCAGTATGAAATATATTTGTGAAATTTGTTCAAATAACGATTTAGTGGGAATGGTTTGATGAATTGGATTTATAAATACAGCACATGGGAATCCTTGGGTACATAGGTAGAAGGTAGAGTTATAGGTCTCATCCAATATCATGGGGTTTTCTCATGGGTATTTCTTATACTCCCATGCCTTGTTGTTCTTGGGGCATGTTTGACCTATTAGGGGTAAATTTTTAGGGTGATCCCCTACTCTCGGATCGATTCATATTTCTGGAGGCATTATACATATACTATTTTCTATGTTTTGGAATCTATTTTCTATATATCATGACATATTGTGATCCTTGGCACGATTTTACCTATGATTTTAGATGATTTTGGATGATTTTTTAGTAATTTGATTGTACTTCCATGAATTTAATATCATATTTGATTCATGATTTTTTTGAATATTATATATATGTTTTGATATATTTATTTTAAATAATTTGAAAGTGATTTACTGGTTTTATTTATAAGTGTTGAAAAAAAGTAAATTAAATTGTTTTTCAATGCTATTGATAAAAACTAATAAATTGTATAACAAGCCTTGTCTTCTTTAAAATTGAGCATTGTTATATTATTGTTTAGATTTTTAGTGTGAAACAATTGTTTGGGACCATACTAATCCTTTTGTCTCACATTTTGTGTACCACGTTAAAAGTGTGTAGACCTTTTTATGTATTTGGATGCAAGGGAAGGCATAACGCCAAAGTGAGGTGGTGATGTTTTTTATCAAATGTGTTTTGGGTATCTGGATGGTTAGATGGTGATAGTTTTTCCAATATATCAAATGGATACTGTTGTAGTATATGTTTATCTTTTTGTCATCCTTTTCTATTGGACTTGTCTCAAGGCGATTTTTTGTTAGGTTTTAAGTTATATCACTTCCATTGTTCTGTTTATATTATAACATATATATATATATATATAAACATTTTTCTATAGTTTCTTAATATAAATGTGTATATATGTCAGGTTGTCTGCTTTAGGTTGGGTGAAATCCTTCAATCTCTTTTTTTATTCCAGGGTGTTAGACGCCAGGTCCTGGGGATCTGGAACACCAATTGGGTACGTGGAAATTCATGTTGGGTTCCAGTTTAAGAGGGTATCTAGGTCAGGTTCATCATAGTTATAGTGATATTGTATCAAAATATCATGACCATTTCATATTTTATGATACATATATATATATAATAAACCTTATAATATATATATATATACAAAACAATAATATTTTATGATTGAAAACCTAATATTTCAAATGTTAAATGTTAATGTTTTTGTAATATTTAAAGTATGGATATCATTATTTTTTTTATATGATGAAATTTATGAGAAAATTAAAATTAAATATTAAATTCATGATTTAAAAAGAATTAAAATGTGTTCATAATTAAGGAAATTACTCAAAAATTATCAAATGTTAGAGTAAATACCATGAAGGGTCATGGAGTGTCCTTGAGGCCTATATAAGGATTCCATAACTATGATAATGGTAGAAGAATTTCATATTAGTTTTCCCAACCCAATGATCACACATATTTCTACATTTACCTTTTGATAGGTACTATCTTACTATAGTCTAAATGAGGATTATGTAAAAACAATGATAGATTTTACAACTTATTGATACCAAATGAGGAAGCACTCTTTGTGATTCTTCTAAGTGAAATTTATCAAGTGTGTCATTAAAGTGAGAAGTTGTAACCAAATTTTATATATGGTATGTCATTTGTTTTATATTATTCATGGTGTTAGATTAAAATTATATTTGATAATTGGTTTTGGTTTCTTATATCTTTCAAAACATGTATAATTGTTATTCAATCCTATGTATAATACTCCCCTATTTTAGAAAATATTTATCTCTAGTAAATAAATGTGTTCAAAATATTTTGAAGCTCACAACGACTAAATTAATGGAATTATTCTTATAAATTATAAAATTACCCAAATTATAAGGTATAAAACTGTTGAAAAGAATTTTTAATTCTTTTAGAAAATACTATTTATCATAATGATCTATTTTGATGTATTTTGTTTATGAGAATTTATTTTTTTCATGTATATTTTATTAAAATAATTCAAAGTAATAAAGTTGTTATCAATTATTATTTAAATATGAATAAAATGGTTTCATGGTCATCAATTGGTTAGAAATAAAAATAAAATCATAGGATGGTAAAAAAATTATCCTTTTATTTTGGAAAATATACTTTTATGTGTATAATCTATTTTTATCTTAATAATTAAATTTAGGTAATATTTTTGAATGATTTTACAAAAAATATATTATAATATATTCAACCAGTTAATTAGATATTCATTTAAATACTTTTACTTGGAATAGAATGAGAATAAATTTAGTGTGATGCTTTAAAATGCATTTGTCTAAAAACGATTTTCATTATGTTTTACACTCTTATTTTAAAATTAATTCGTCACAATTATATGAATTGAATTTGGAAAAATGGTTTAAATATTTATAATTACCATGTATAAATATTTTAAACATTCTCATTTCCTTTTTTGTAATGAATAGTTATCGATGTTAAAATTCATTTCAGTGTTAAAGGATAAAAGGTATAACAAGGGGTTAAAATGAAGAGAAAATGGTTATATTAATCTAAAAACATGTCTAAATAAAAAAAATTAAGTTTATTCAAACAATTTTTTTATATTCTAATTTTTGTTTCTTTGGTTCAACTTTCACAATAATATGACTTTATTATTTTTTATTATTTTATGTATTTTTAAGAGTGCCACACATAAAAAATATAAACGGGAACCACATGTATTCACTTATTCACACAATTTAATTCCAATAGACAATATAATACCTATAAAAATAACTTCCCAACTTCATTACCCAAATAATTAATCTTGTAGGTTTTTAAAAAGACATACCATTGAGGGATTAATGTGTAATCCATTGGAGGTTTCCCAAAGTATATGTAATTCTATTTACTAATATAAATTGAGTTTATTTCTTCCTTATCCACTAATAAATCATATAAAACCACTATAAAATGATTAAATAATTATCATAACTACAATTTAATGATTTTCTATTAATGTTATATCCATTTCTTTTTTCCTTTACATCCAATGATAAATGATAACATCACTCATGTGTACGTGTGGACTACCACCTCCACGAAGCTATGTGTTCATTTTTCATGTCTTCCATAAATAGATGGTAATATAGATAGATTTAATTAAAATATATATATATGATATTTATGATAATATTATAATTATTTTAGGATATATTATTATTTATTTTCTTTTATTTCCATTAATTGGAGGATGAAAATATTACCTATGCTTATATACGGACTACCATCTTCTGAAAGTGATGTAATTCATTTTTCATCGCCAATTTTTATGAATGATTATAAAAATGTAGATAATGATTAAATATTATTCATATAATATGATTAATATTTTGGTTATTATTAAACCATGACCAATATGTAAGGATGGGAAACATCATCCCTAAACATGCATGGAAAATAGATGAGTAATCACTTGAATGTTGATTTTAATATTGAATTGTTAATTAATGGGTAATTGGAAGTTTTAATGGAATGATATATTTAAAGATATGCATTAATATGGTAATGGTATATATTTAAAATAAATTTAAATTCATTATATTATAACTTAATAGTGAATATGAATAACGTCAGGAACTGAGGTAAGGGTTTTTATTACAATCTTATTTTTAATTATGATTGTTTATGACTGAATCTCCGTTAGGGGAATTATAAGATATTTATCTCTAAAAACTCATATATTATATAATAATCTAGTTATTTATTGGGTTTTTATTTTTTTCTTTCATTATCTTCTCTTTGATAAATTAAATTATTGAGGAAATGTTTTTTTACATCGACTTTTTTACCTATTTGGTCGACAGACATTTTCTTTCATGTCTTTGTTATTTCAATAGATTTAAATAATGTTAATTTATACAACATAATTATTATTTAAATTCATTTTAAACTATATTATACATTATTTTAAATGTTTAAATATGTTATTCGTTTTGTTTTTCAAATGATAAACTTTATTCTATTTTTCCAAAATTGTAAAAGGAACCTTTGTTTTATCATTTACCGCCCGAATAGTTTTTCCCAATATCATGTCGATTTTTTCATTGAAGATTATTTTACAAGTTTACATGTTTATTATATATAAAAAATGTTTTTTCTATATATAATTTTAATTTTTAGTTACAATTTTATCAATATAAAGGATTTTTTTCTCATGTTTTAAAGGAAAGGTTTAAATGTTTTTTAGTGGTATTTTTCATCTGTGTCAACATAATTTGATGTTTGATTCACTAGGGATATGATTTTATGATACCACCTAATTTATTTCTCTTGGTGGATTATTATGATGATGTTTTAATAGTGATTCCCTAAAACCAATTATTTCCTCTCTTGTTAATTTAGTTATGATAAAATATTTGTGATACAAATTTATTTTCCATGGGTCATAGTATGCTCAAAATGATGAACATGAGGGAACATAATTGGTTTTAGGGAATCATTCTTAAATAATCATTATAATAATCCACTAAGGGGATATGTCGTAAACATATATAGTATTAATTATGTGATTTTTAGGTCCATTAAATATCTCTAATTTGTTAAGTTATGATTCATATCTCATGGGATAAGATAGACATGAATGGGGGGGTGAACCCACTTTAGTAAGCGAATCAGTCCACTGTGATATTCTTTTGAGTAAAAATTAACTAATGAAATGAATTATTGGGGAGTGAAACCAATCCAATATGTAATTTTTCCAATATCATATTCTCATAAGTGAACACTGAATAATCAAATGATTTTCTATGATTATTAGTGTGGCATAATTCCTATGACATGTTGTTATTCTTATGATACACTATCGTGGTTCATGATTGATTAATGATAATTCCTCACACTTATGAATCATGTTTTTTTGAAATTCTAATATTTAATTCCTTGGAGAATGATTTATTTTCTATGAATAATTATGTACAAAATTATTGAGTAATGATCAGGCTAAAATACGATTATGATTATCATATTCTTGAATACGAACATTGATTTATATCTCCAATGTTTAACCTTACTGAGAATCTCAACTCAGTCTTTATTATGTTTCCTTTTACCCAAGTTATGAAGAATTGTATTAATTATGATGTGTTTAATAAGGTTGGTATTAGGGAAAAATGTGAGTGATATGTAGAATTTCACTCATGTAATATGTTGATTATGTATTTAGTCTCTGAAGACACTAAATTGTTATAATTATTGGGTGTTTATTGTTGTGATATGTATTTAATATTCTTCTAAAATGATGAAATATCAATTAATTTAATTCTTGATTCACTTCAGTTGGTATCCATGTACGGTTTAGTAGGTTTTTATGATTAGGTTATAAAGAATATGATGATATAAATTAATAAAACCTATAATTAATTGGAAGTGATATAGGGTGGATCTAAATTTTTTATAGGTTGATAAAAAAAGTTTCATAATTTAGGAAATATTATGAATTATTTTCATGATTATATGATTGATCACTATGATTATTGTATCTTTATGCATATTCTACGGTTCTCCATTTTTCACAAGATTTAACAAAAAAGAATCATGTTATCAAAAAATGTAGTGGAAAATGAAATGATTTTACTCTTGAGAAACCTAAATATATATGATATAGAATGATAAATGTTGTTTCATGGATAACATAACTCTCTTAATACATGAATTATTCCAATATTATAAATGAGTAAAGAAGGGACTTACTCAACATTTATTCTTTCAGGAGTCAACATCACCCTTCATTTTGTGGGTATTTTATCCACTAGTTATAGAGTAATGGACCAGTACTAATAAAAATATATTTACCATTATATAATGATTAGAGTATGAAATTTTTTACTTAACAATGTAACTTTTATAAGGATAAATGAACAAATAGAGAAATATTATTAATTATATGAGGCAATTGAAGGAATCTGATTCTATAGAATGAGTTGAGTTTTATAAAGTATTTTTCAGTAATTAATTTTCTTAAACTCTTACAATGGCTATGTAATGGGAATTCCTTGAGATTAAGAAAAAATATGATTAATATATTAGTACATATGATTAAATTCACACAATACATAAAATGTACATTTTTTATTATATCATTGACCCTAAAAGAAAAATTTATTTGTTCTTAAGTGGATTAAAACCAATCCATTGATAGGCGTTATCCATAATTAATTTTTTTAGCAATTAATAAATAATTCAATTTATATTGTGGTAGAAATGAAGGGTGGAGATTCCCATCATTATCATGGTTTTGATAAGATGAGGATGATTTTTTAATAAAATTCTAATAATAAAAAGTTTAGAGGAAAAAATTGAATCCTCCTCTGTATAAGATGTATGGGAAAATGTATTGGGAAATTTGTTTTAAGGTAATTGTTAAATCATTTAATTATAGAAAATAATTTCATTGACAAAATGAATATTGAATAGATGTATAGAGTGAATCCAATGAAATGAATATAGGGAGAGATCAACCGATTGCACCACCCACACTCCAATACTATAACTACACGGAGTATGGCTATTATGCTATCTAGTGCCCTATGATAACTTTTAATAGTGTTATTTGGCTCAAAAACTTCTTAACAAAAGATATTATGACAATTATGAAGTTATCACTACTTTTCAAATGTGTCATGAAAAAGAAGTTCTAGAAGGTACACATGTTATTCACTATATAACTACAAATATCTTATTTTCTTATGGTTCTACCTACTATTTTATATCTATAGAATTTATTGAGGGTATCATATCACTACATAAATTATTTTGTGTTTAATTATTATTGAATGATCCTAATGGAACAATGATTACATCTTAGGTCAATATCTCCTTGCCAAAAGAAGATTATGGGAATATAATTTCAAAAAATATAGTGATTCTCTATCTTGTTGAATTTGATGAGATTTTGGTCGTGGAATTAATCTTAATATATAGATCCCATATCAATTTACAAGGAAAGGAGGTCATGTTTGATATTCCAAATCAACCCATCATCTTCTATCCGTACAAGGATGAGTCTGAATTTCCAATGGAAACTAATTCAATTATATGGGTATTTTTACCTATTCATGAGGCGAATATACCTGAAATGATTGGGGAGAAACTAAAAATTGAATAAATGACTATTAGATGAAAATATTTTAATGTATTTCTTTATAAGCTTCTATTGAATTACTACAAATCATGAAATTGAGTTTTCAGTAGAATTCATACCTAGTGCTACACATATTTCAAAAACACCTCATCGAATGACACAGATTGAGTTTCATAAACTAAACAAGAAAATCCAAGAGTGTCTTGATAAGGGATCCATTCATCCATGTACATCACCATGGGGTGAACCTATTCTTTTTTCAAGAATAAATATGGCTCAATGTGTCTTTTTATTGATTATATAGAACGTTAAAACATTACTATAATGAAAAAAAATGATTATATACCATGTATTGAAGATTTTTAAATAAATTGTAAATATCTAAATACTTTCAAATATTGACATCTGATCTAGATATCATTAGTTGAATGTCAAAAAGTAGGAAATACCTAAGACTAATTTCAATTTTTTGTATGGTAATTATTTATTTATTTTGATTCTATTTGTACTTATTAATTCCTCAACTATCTTAAAGGAATTAGGAAATATAATCACTAAATATTACATTGATCAATTTTTGTTAGTATTTATTTGTGATATTATTATATGTTCCAAGAGAAAATAAGAGCATGAAGATAATTTGAGGATTTTTTTAAAGACCTTGAGGAAGGAGAAATTGTACACCCAATTTAGAAAATGTAAATTATGGATATGTAAATTAACATTCATGGGATATGTAATTAAAAGTGACGGAATATTGGTGGATCGGTAAAATATAAATGTTATTAAGAATATGACCATACCAAATAATGTGACTTAAATCCATAGTTTTCAATCGAGGTATGGATACTAAACAGTCTTTGGGATAACTTTCTCATACATATGAGATATACAAACAAATTTAACACTAATGGGAAACAAATTCCTATATAAATAATAATGTAAAAGAAATTTTAATTAACCAAATAGAAGTTTGGTTTTTGAATCAATGGTCATGTTACCCTACAATCAGGAAGTGGTTGTAATCTATAGTAATACATTAATAAAGGTAATGTAATGTGTTCTCATGTTCGATGAAATATTTGTAATGTATGCATCATTAAAATTGATGGTTCATGAGTAAAATTACCTAACTTGTGATTTTTAAGTAACAACATTATTTTTTTCATTGAATATATTGAGGAATTAATCTTATGGTTATGTAATAACATATATATAAATCAAAAAATCATAAAGTATTTATTTACATAAATCTAGTTGAATATGAATAAGAGTATATTGTTAGACCTGATTATAGAATATTATTTATAAATTCATTACTACCATGGGAAGGTGAACAAGGGGTTTGATGCTATGAGTCAAGAGGACCATGATATTTTGTGCATGATGAGGACTAAAAGAGATGAAATATTTAAGGATTTTTATGGGATAAAACAAGAAACCATAAGTAAAAGAGAAATATCTGATCTTTCCCAGATGAATATTCCACCATCGAATCATATGAATATTAAAGAGGAAAAAATAAAGATTTAGAGCTAAAAAATACTTCATGGATTGATGTAGAGTTTTACCCTAACCATGATGGAATGATAATGTTTAAAAATAGAGTACGTGTCTTGAAAATATTATAATTGAAGGAGTTGTTAGATAAAGATCATAATTTATCATTCTATATTCATAGTAGAATTGTGAATATTTATAGATTTCTTTAAGATCATTTATAGTGGGATAATATATTGAGAGATATTTCATAGTGTTTATCTATGTTCTTTGTATGACAATATGTTAAGGATAAGAGTAAAAATTTTAGTAGGATGTTATAATAATTACCCACATCTAAGTGGAAATGGGAAAACACCACCATGGTTTTCATCATGAGACTCCCCAATACATCTAAAGGGAAAAATTATATTGCAGTTATAGTGGATCACCGTATGAAATATCTACATTTCATTTCCAGAATAGAATATTTATCTCTAGATCATATCACCAAGTTATACATTAAAGAAGCGGTAAGGTTGTATATAGAACCATTCTAAATCATACCTGATTGATATTTAGCACTTTGTCTCATCCTTAGATAGATGGTCAGTCTAAATAGACCCGTAAAACTATAGAAGATATGATGAGATCTTTCCATATGTATTTACATGGAGTTTGGAATCAATATATTCTTATTGCTGAATTTTCTTATAAACATAACTTTAACTTGATCATTTAGAAGACTCCTTACAAATCCCTATATGGAATGAATTTTAGGACTCCGGCATATAGGGATAAAGATGGGGAATAAAATATATTGATACCAGATCTTGCTGAGGAGAACAAGGAGAAGGTCAAATACATTCAGTAATACGTCTTAATGAATCATATACAATACATAATTTAAGATAAAAATCATTAGTGAGATATAGTGTTCAATGTTTTGGATTATTTATTCTTTCAAATATCTCCTTGGAATAATGCTATGAAATTTAAAAAAAAAGGGAATGATAATCGCATGGTATATTAGTGATTATGATATTCTTATCATATTAGGACTGTAAATTATTACATGGAATTACCAAAAATCCTCTCCTAAGTTAATTATGTGTTCTATGTATCTATTTTGAGATTAGCCAAACTCGATGCTTCACATGTAATAAAATCATTTTTCATACCATTGTAGCATGATCTTTCTTATAAAGAAAAACCATTAAAAACATTGGATCATAGGGATAAAGTGAAACAAAATTTGACTAATCACCTGGTTAGGGTTCTCTATATGAATAAAAAATTCTTGGAAGCTGTATAAAATCCCAATGATGTGATTAGTTATATGTATCCTTGGTTTCTTATATTAGAGTGACATAATTTCAAGGCTGAAATTCTTATATGGGGCGTGGAATGTAACACACCTAGATTTTAAAATATATTTATCTTTAATATATAAATTTGTTTCATATATTACAAATAAAATAACCCTAAACTTATGTTATTAATTATTATAAATTATAAAATTAATAATTTTATATGGTATATAATTTATAAAAATAATTTAAAATTCATTTAGGAAATACTATTAATCCTAAAGAAGTGTTTTAAGAATTATTTGTGAGATTCACTTTTGTAAAACATGATTTATTTATTAATTAATTAACATTATTTAAAATGTGAAATATTTTTATTAAAAAATGAATAAAATTAATTCATTGGTTATTAATATTTTTTAAGTGAAAATATAAAGAGTTTGAATGTAAAAAGAAGTGTTCTTTTTTTAAAAATTGCTTTTAGGAATTTAATGTGTTAATATATTAATAAATTAAAATAATAACTATTTATGAATTATTTAAATGAATTGTAATGATAATATATTCTATAAATTGACTTAAAATTAATTTAATGGTGGGATGAGAATAAATTTAGTGCTATGCATAAATAATGAATTTTTATAAAGGGGTTTTATTATGTTTTGATTTCTTATTTTAAAATGAATTTATACAAATTTATGAATTGAATTTGGAAATATTGTTTTGAAATTTCTAATAATATTTTCCAAATTTAGTAAATACTATAATTTTATTTTTTTCCATAATGAATAGTAACTGAGTTAAAAATTCATTATTACGGAAAATTTTAAATGCAATACAAGGTGTTCAACTAAATAGATAATGGTTAAATTGACCTTAAACATTTATAAAAAATATTAGTACATTATATTTATACCCACCCTTATATTGTATTATAATTTTGGTTTATTTGGTTTAATTTTCACTGGAATTTGACATTATTATATTTTAATTTTTTACGTATTTACAAGAGTGACACCCCCCTCACTTATAAAAGGATAATTAATCACTTAAATTATTCACACAATTGGATCCCAATATATTACAAAATAAAAACATAAATACCTTCCTCAATTAAATTCCCAATTCTTGGATCTTTTTTTCCTTTCAAAATACCGACCATATAAGGTTTAATGTACATGAAAGTGGAGTTTTCTAAAGAAGAGGTAATTATCATTACTATTCTATTTTGAGTTTCTTTATTCCATTACCTCATATAAATTTCCTATGACCATATTAAAATTATTTTATCAGAATAATTACTATAATAAAATGTTGTTATTTTATGGTTTCAATAGATTTCTACCTTCATTTCATCCTTCGAGAAATGATAACGTCATTCATGCGTATATGTGGAAACCCACCTCTATGAAGCGATGTGACTTTTTAATCATTTTTTCCCCACATAGATGGTAATATAGATGAATTTATTGAATACATATGATAATTAATATACTATTATGTTTCTTGAAATATATTACTATTCATCTTTATTTCTATTCATTGGAAAACAAAAACATTACTTGTTCTTATGTACAGACTACCATCTCTAAGAAGTGATGTACTTATTTCATCACCACTTTATAAGAATGGTTTTGAAATTTTATACAATGATTAAATATTATACTTATAAGATTATTAATATTATGTATATGACTAAATCATTAACATGTTTTAAGGACTGAAATGATTGAACTGAAACATTCATGGAAATAGGACCGGTTTTTACCAGAATGTTGATTTTATTGAATAATTGTTAATAAATAGAAAATTGGATAGTATAAAATAATTATATAATGTAATATATTTATGAGGATTTTTCTAGAATATATTTATATTAAATTTAATTTTTTTTATAAAAATAAGGGAACATTTGAAGAAAATTAGGACTTGAGGTAAGGGTTCATGACGTAATAACATTTTCACAAGGATTGTTTATGATTTAATCTCCTTTATAATAATTATATGCTATATATCTCATAAAACCCCTTTATTGTATTCCATTATTGTTATTTATTAGTTGTTCAAGTTTTTATTTCATTATTCTCTCTTTGGTACTTTAAACGATTGAAAAAATGTTTTAGTGTAAAGTCGACCTTAATTCCTCTTTGGTCAATTTTTTTAATTCCATGCCTGTGAAATTTAAAATGATTTCAAGAAAGTTATTTTAAATGATATATTTTAGGCAAAAATCTCTCAAGGAATCATTGAAGCGTTTTTGAGGTGATTGTGTTTGTTGAAAAAGCGGGCCACTGTTTTGTGATTGTTTACAAAGCATACCACAATGTATAATTTGTTGACGAAAGGGTTTACATGGTGATTTTCCAGGTTCAAGAGATGGTTTTGGCTATTCATGTTTGATTTAAGAACCTTGAAAATGGAATGAATGATCTGGAGGCAGTACTAAAAGCTCAGATACAAGGCGGTACCATTTTCCAGTGTTTACCTAATTTTTGGGCCGGAAAATCAGAAAATTGAGAGATACGTTTTTTGGAAAAGTTAGATGCGCAAAAAATTTGAGTGGTGCATGAAAAATAATGTGTTGAATGAAATATCAGCATAGTGAATGAAAAATGAAAGTGTTGTGTGAAAAATAATGGGTTGCACAAAATATCAGTGTAGTGCGCGAGAAAGGAATGTGGTGCGTGAACTAGTTTTGCTGTGCGCGAAAAAGAAAATAGTGCGTGAAGTATTAACAGGTGCGTAAAATAAATGATTGGTGTTTTTCACGCAAGAGGTGTTTCATGATCAAAATATCAAAATTAAACAAAGGAATGAGGTGCGTGAAATATTGGATCATTGCACGAAAAACTATGTTACGTGGAAGATGTGTTTTTTGCGCTCAATCAGGATTATGTTTGGAAGAAGGGTTTTTCATGCGGGGTCGATTGTGCCTATAAATATGAATTTACCCCCCTTCATTTGGAGAATCTCAATAATTAGAGAGTATCTGAGCTCTAGCACGTGAAATTGGAGGATTTAAAGGAGTTGCGCATAAACAACAAATTTTCGTATAAAATTGGTTATTGCGCATAAAAGTGGTGTTGCGGGAAAAGTGTATTTCGCACAAAAGTAGAGAATTTCATGCAAGGTAGTGTATATGCTGTGCATAAAAAGAATCATTTTTGATGAAAATAGGTGTTGCGTGAAAGTTATATTTAATGACAGTCCAGGGAATTATTCACAAGCTCTAGTAAGGGCTACGTGTAAAAATTGGGGTTTCCCAGCACACTAGGTGAAAAGTGAGATTCATATGTGGGTGAAAGTTGATCATAAAAAGAACATCTATCAATAGTTAAGGATATATAATTTATTATAGATAATGAAGAGACCTACATGTCTATAAAATGTGAGTGGTTTTTCTGAAGAAGCAGTGAGCCCACCTCAGCTGAGAGAGTAGTGAGTTCTCAAATTTTGAGTGGTTGTAAACCAGGAGGGATAGTGAGTCCGCTCTGAAATTTTAATCTGTCGGGCGCTTATAGGGGAATTGGTACATCAGAACACCGCCGGTGTATGATACTTGGATGTATCCTAGTGAGGGTGAACCAGTAAAAATTGTTGTGTCATGTGCATTCTTTAAGGTTTATTTATACACTTCAATGGGAAGGAGAGAGAAGAGGGGTTTGTCTAACAACAAAACAAGATCAAAAGGGGCAGTTGGTTTAATCATTCATACCCTGATTCATCCCCCTATCAGGGTATCTATACTAGTGGACCTAATAATAAAAGTATTAATTAATGTAATTTTCACTATTATTGGAATTAATTTTATAATTAATAAAATGAATCTTTTTTTTTCTATTTTCAAATGAGTTACTTTTGAACTTTTTACAAAAAGTGTGACAGAAATACTTATTTTGAAGTTTATAGTGAGAACATATTTTCTTAACATAATAACCATTACATTATTTGAATATTACATTAATAATTTCCATGATTATTTTCAAATAAAATATTTTTCTCAATAATTTTTTAGTATTTATCTATTTTTTTCAAAATAATTGGATATTTTTATTTTTTTAAGAATGTTCTGAATATTATTTTAAAGGAATTATTCTTCTAAATATTCATCACTTGGGATTTTATTTTATGATAATAACCACTTTATTTCTATGGATGTGTTATGATGAGGATGTTTTATGGATGATTCCATAAAACCCATTACATTCCCTCAGTGTAATTAAGTTATGATAAAATCATTAGAAACCTGATATATTCTATTGATTATGATATAATGAATATTTTTATATTATCGTGTAAAATTATAGTTTCCATTATGTGAAGGGTTTTTCTATTAAACACCTCCAATGGTTTTGGAAAATATTAATATATCATGGGATAATATAGACTGGAATAGGGTGTGAACGGAGTTCAGTACATGAATATGTCTACTATGATAGAATTTGGAGTTAACCTTCAATAAGGAATGATATAATGGGGAGTGAACATAATAAATTAATGTACTTTTTCTACTAAGATATTCTTATAAGTGAACCTCGACTAAATAAATGATTTTATATTCATATGATTGTACAAAAATTCCTATGACATGTTCTTATTCTTATGATATTCTCTCATAGATTATTATTGAGTAATGATGGTTTCTTACTCATGTTACTCATGTCCCATGAAATTATAATTTTTTATATCATAAATTATTATTTATTATGTATGAATAATTTATAATGAACATCTTAATTAATGATCATTCTCACATACCCTTATGATTATCTTTTACTTGAATATGATCATTGATTAATATCTCCCTTGATTACCCTCACTATGAATTTGGGCTCACAGTTCCTTATGTTTCAATTTTACCTAGGAAATGATGAATGGTTTTTAGAAGGATATGTCTATGAATGGATGTATTAGTGAATAAATTTGTGATTTTTATATCTTTCACGAAATATTTAAATGGTGTATCTATTCTATAAATATAATAAGCCTTTACAGTTATGGGGCATGTGTTATTGTGATATATATTGAATATTAATCTAAAATGATTCCATATTTTTTATGTAATGGTTAGGTTACCTCACTATGTATCCCACCAGTAGAGTATGATAATAGGTTGAAGAGTTAGCATATTCTTGGAAACTCTTACAAATGATCACATAACAATGTGTGTCTCGCCAACAAGGTACTCCATTTTTGATGCAAGGATTTGAATACCCTAATGTGTTAGTAAAATTTATTTATCTAATAAATGTATATATATGTCATGTTGGTAATGCTCATATGATCGATATGATCGTTAAACCATTAGTTTAATTAGAGTACTTTCATAATTGAGTTAATCCATGGAATTATTTTTAAAAAATAACAATAGATATCATATTTGAATTAAAAAATATGAAATAAATTTTCCTTTTAAAAATGGATATTGTGTTTGGTATCATTATATATGATATATGTTTTGATAATTGATTTATATTATGATATGTGATATTGAAATATATTATATGATTGTATAGTTTGATATAACATATCACGACTAATAAAATAGTCTATTTTATTAGTTTTTTTCATATTGTAAAGTATGATATATGGTAGTTCTAGAAAATGATAATGTTGATTATATGATTTTTGTTTCATAAAAAATAGAATTGTATTGCCTTGGTATTATAAGGGACACAATAAAATATGGTATTGAGGATTTTATTGAATTTCAAAATTTTCAATTATGGGATGATTATATAATTTTTAAATAATTTATAAATTATGGTAAATGATATTTTATATATTTATTTAATTTCTATTGTTTTTTTGATTTAATTATTAAATAAATGTTTTTAATTATTAATAAATGTTTTTGAAACATTTAATTAATAGATACCCTAAATATAAATTATTAATATTAAATAAATCTAACATATATAATGAATTATAATTTTGATATAATATATTTAGATATAAATTATATGCTAATTTATAAAGGGTTTATTAATTACAAAACGATGAAAAATTAAATAGAGGTTGCATTAAATAATGAATTGTTCATAGTTATTAATTTGAAATTTTTAAATTAAAAGTATTTTTTGAGAAATATTTTGAACTATGTTAAAAGGTGTTGTGATAGATGGTTTGGTCAAGGTTGAATTAATATCAAATATTTTATATTACTATTATTTAAAATGTTTAAATAATATAAGAATTATTGATATTAAATATGAAATGTTTATATTTCAATTAAATAAAATATATTTGAATTAATTTAATTAGAATAAAAATATGACAGATTTTATATTATAATTAAGTTTAAAATGTTTTTATTATATTATTAATGATAAAATAATAATATTTATCTACTTATAAACTATTTACTAATTTTTTATATATGAATTGTTCATAATTTTTTATCACATTTTTAAATGTATGAAATTTTCTTTTAATTAGTTTTTTACCTATTTTATTAATTGATATATATATATATATATGTTGAATTGATGTATGATTTAGTTTAAATGTGTTTAAGTTGATTCTTTTAATTGTCATACATGCATATAAAGAGTTACATGATAGGAATGACAATTTATTCTATTTTCATCTACCATGACTTCGGCTTGTTCATGATTTCTGAGCTGGAATTTGAAATTTAACTAGAGAATATACATATTTGGTGTTATAATTATCATGGAATTAAAGTCTCACTTGAGGTTTTATCAATGTATAGTTGGAATATAGGATGGGATACTTACTGACTATGCTTTTAGTCTATAAATATAAAAGTGGGGGTTGGCTACTTGTCACACAATGTTTAATTATATGGGGACTACTATTTTTGTATGATTCTAAAACTTATCATGAATGTTTTTTATATACATTATTATTGGGATAAATTTGAATATGTGTAAATAATATTGGATTTTAATTCTGTGCATCTACATAATATATTATGTCTATAATGTTTTACACGTCAATAGGGTTTGATAAAAAATATTCAGTTGAAGGAACCGTTATTCAAAAAATAAATCAGTAGAAGCATGAATAATCCTAAAGGTAATACATAAGATAAAATAGTGATATATTTAAAACCCATTAAGAATTAATAAAATTTATATTCCTTCCAATGTGAACACATTTCAAGATACTGACCATCTAAATGGGTAGGTCATGCCAAATATGGTTTCTGATGAATTATCTTTTGTAAGGTAAGCATTTAATTGGTAACTTTAATAGGATTTTGTGCCAATATTTGGTGTATGATTTGGAAAACATGTTCATGTAAATCCATGATGGGAATTAGATACCATTTGAATAGATTTAGGAATATACATAAAATTTATTTTGTGAGAGAGTTATCTTCTCAACTATCCAAGGATCATATATGATATGATTGACATGATATCTTACAAAAATATATAATTTTTTAGAGGAAGTTATAAGACTCGGATTTTTGAATAATTTAATCAGGTAAATTTTACCTCTAATTTATTCATGGATTTTATATGATAGGGAGAAATGACTAAAATATGTTTTCTTCTAAAATGAGGTTTAGTTAGTCAACTTGAGTTAATAAATTTATAGAATATTTATTTTATATAACATTGGTTTGATGTATTATATTTCAATGAGTTGACAACATTAATGATTATATGGATTTATTTTGTGATTTAATGACTTAAATTAATGTAATATAAATTGGGAGTTATTCTTCATACCTTAAATTATTATGGTTACACATATTAGGGGTACACCAGGAGTGTTGTAAGTCATGAAGGTAAAATAGTGCATTTAATAAAATTTAGAGAAATTAATGGATTTAATATTTATAATCCATCGGAAGTCTAATAATGCATTTGTAATATTATTATTGGAATTTTATATGGGCCATGATGAGGGATTTATAGTGTTAATTCATGGGAAATAATTCAGAAAGTTGTGAATTCAATATAATTAAGTGGTTTCATTAGGGTGTTTAATTTTATGAATTATGGTTGTAGTCTATTAATGATTTACAATAAGAAGAAACTAAAAATTATTTGGGATTCATTATGGTGTTTAATTTGAGGAATTATGGGGGTCCTTCAACAAGTACTTATAATCAGATCAAAATTGAAAAGTATTTTGAATGGTTGGTTTATGGATGTAGGAGTAGGGAAGGAATTAATTTGTGACATATTAGTAAGGTTTTGGAACCAAAGTTCCCAAGGTATTTTGATATTTGGATTTATTGTTAATTATAATTCTATTAAAAGTCTTAATAAGGAGTGTGAATATTTATTAATCAATCCTCAGTCCAGATGGATATAGTTTTCCTAATAGTTTCAAATTAAAAATCATCACATAAGATAACTGATCATATCATTATTTGGGTTTGATATAAAAAAAAATAGTAGTCTTGAGATTTTCATATGGAAACTTTCAAGGTTTATAAGAACATTTTACTCTTTTAAAATTTTAGGTTTTTTAATTTATACACTATAATATAGGAGACCACATAGTGGTAGTGATGTGAGTTATTTAAACTAAATTTATACCTATAACCAACAATGGGAGAATTCAACTATGGTACGGTAGCTAGAAAGTATCAATCATTGTTGTCCAAGGAGGCGGTGGAGGAGTGGACATCCTAGTGAAGGTTAGAATTATGTAGGAAGGTAGATCCAAAATATAGGGATATACTATAGAATGTGGACTTGGTATGATGTTGTACCATGGGGAATGCTACTAAGGTGATTCCATATTATGTTTTATATAGTAATAGAAATATGAAGGATATTTTGAGGTGGGGTTTTAAAGATTGTGGAGAACTATTCTAATAATAGTCCATGATAAAGCCTATGTGGCCATGACATAATGATATATGATGATATTTCAATTTTACTAGGGCATTGATGGTTCCTGTTCCATAGAGAATATACCACACCAAAAACATGTTGGAGATGAATAATTATACACTACACAAGACCTTTTCACCATAGATGAATAATTTTTTATAGTGAGGAATAATTGGGATTTTTTAATTATAATGGATTCTACACCATAGAGTAGTAGATCATGGTGTAGTCAATCAAGATAAAAGGAGGTTTGCATCTCAAAATAGTGAACAAAATCACAACATATTTTCTATTCCCTATAGAGTTATTTTTGAAGATCATGTGAATATATGTTTTTACATTCATCAAGACTCTGTAATATGAAGTATTATTCAATGTCATAATAGATCTGATAGTTGAATTCAGTTAGGCTTAAATAAACTCAGTAAACCCTAATATGTATTCTACACTATGAATTGAGTTTCCTTTAGAATTCGAATATAATTAACAATGTGGCAGTCATAGGGTATTTTAATGGTTATTTGGAAAAATAATAACTATAAAAATTCAAATTTAGTTTTAAATATTTGATGGAACATGAAGATAATTTTTTTTAATGTTTTATAGAAGTTAATTATTTTTTGAATTTAAATATTTAGATATTAGAGATATTATCATGAAAATTGTTGGCATTATACAAAGAAAAGTGGGAGGAAATTTTTGAATATTTCTAAATAGAGAATAAATAGTAAATTTAATTAAACATAATCTTTTAATAAGTAATGTAAAATCATATTTATCCACAATTGATATATGGAATTAATCATTGAATATATTTTTCATTACATTGAAATTCATGATGTTAACTATGAAGAAACATTGAGAACACCTTCATAATTTGGTGTCAATTATTCTGATATAAATTTTGAGAGTAAAATATGAGTATTGATTATATCATTTTATAATTATTAAAATTATTTAATGGAGGATAATAAGAGGCCATGGACCTTAGTAATGAAATTACCTCTTAATAAATATTTTAATCACAAATTACTGAAGTAGTGGATAATTTTCATATTAACACATCATTGAGGTGTTCTTCATAGATAAAACGTTTTATAGGTGAACCATGTAAAAAGTATGTTCCCATTCCTTGTACTATTGTGAATTTATTTTAAAATATAATTGTAATTTATGGTTTCTTTTGCAATGAAAAAAAAATAGTAAATATGAAGATCATAATGAAGAAAAAGAAGGGATAAATTTACCAAAAATCTATAAATTATCAACCATCAATGAGATATTAAAATATTATAGATATTTTGAGAGGTTATAGAAATAAGATATTTCTACTAATGAAGAATCATTTCTATGGGGTTATTGGTTACATGATTTCTTATTGTGGTGATGTCAAATGTCATATTAGAGGTGAATATATTAGATATTGAAAAAGAGAGTTGGAGTATAATTTTCTTATCAAAGCATAAATTATTTCTATGGTTATTGTTTTAATTTCTTAAATCATGTACACAAAGTAGTTTATTACAATTATATTAATATATATTATTCTTATAAAAGATAGATAAAAGTGGATTTAGGGAAATATAACCTAGTTACTTTGAAAAACAAATTTGATCCTCTGGATGAAAAAAATCTGATTTGAAGAGTTATGCTAAATAAAATAATTTGTAAACCCCATAGAAGTCTCAAATCACTCTATAATTTATTACAAATAAATAAAAATAATTTAAAAGAATAATTTGGCTGAAATTTTCATGAAATAATTAAAGAATAACCAAACTATGATTCTATCCATTCTGTATTCACGTTATACGATTGGTAATATGAACAGATTGAAAAATATTAAGGGAAAATTTGATATAACCATGATATTTTGAAACAATAGAGAATTAAAAAAAGGGGAATTTTTAAAAACTGATTAGATGAAAATCAGTTGAAAAAATTATTGTACATTATATAGATAATTTATAAAATAATTAATTATGTATTTGTAAACATTATTAATCTAGTCTAGAGGACATGTTCAATTGTAAGGGTTGAAAAATTAAAATTAAATCTCTAAATTCAATAATTAAATGTTGGTTAATGAATGAGAATTTATATTAGGTTAATAATATAGAAAATACTTTTATCATTACTTTTGAATAAGAAAATAGTTTGTGCATCATAGGTTAAGAAATTTTAATAAAACAATTATGGAAAATATGTACATGTTAAGATATATAATTGATATTACTTTTATAAATATAGAAATAGTAATTATTTTAAGCTTTTATAAAATTAAAAATGGTTTAAAATATTTATCACATAAAAAATAAATGAGAATTAGTTTTATTAAATCAGGTTCAGCCATATTTTTATAGCTCAATTTGTCAGGATGGAACATATGGTGAAAAATATCTATTTTTTTGTAGATAACTATAGTAGGATGGGATTCACTAAGTTGTTTCAATAAAAAAGGAACGTGTTCTATTTTTAAAAAAAGGATTCATGGAATATAAGAAAATAAAACTTGACGACCCTGAAGATTCTATGACTTTATAGTGGAACTTACTACTCTTCTTTTGAGGTTAAAAATTTCCTTGTGAAACATAGTATTAAGTATGAAATATATTATTTTAAAAAACCTTAATATAATGGGGTTGTTTAAAGGAAACATTTCTTCTAATAAAATGGAAAATAAATTATTGATTGAAATGGTAATCTCATGTCATTACTATATATAATAATTATGAGTTTTTTTATATTCATAATAGATCTTTACTCATTATTGAAGTTATGAATACACCATAGTCAATGTAGAGTGGAATTACTCCTTAATTGAAGAATCATTATCTATTTGAAGAAAATATTTTATTCAAAATAAATATGTTAAACAAGGTAAATTTTATTATGCCCCAAATGAAAGAATATTTTTCAGAAACTCTAAAAATAGTAAATCTTATATTTTCTTCAATAAATGGATCATAAATTTTTTGAGATATGTGATGCGATGGTGGTTGGGAATGACAATAAAAAAATTGGAAAATAAATTCATAAGGAAATATTTTATGAAGTTGATGATGTAGATGTTGAATTGTGAGAATATTAAAACTACCAGGATGATGATATTTTTAAGATTAAATCTGTAAAACAAAAAAGTGAATATATGAGTCAATATATGACAAAATCATAGAAAACAAGGTTCAAATTTATTCCAAAAAATATCACTACTGAAAAATATTATGTCACACATACTCAAAGTATAAATATAATAGAGCACACTTCATTATAATATAAGGTGGAACCTAATTCATTTGAAGAAATGAAGAATAAGGTATCATAGGTCAAATATATGAATGAAAAACTAGATCTTGTTGATAAAAATTAGACTTAACGACATGCAGATAGGTTGGGAAATCATAATATTATTTGTAGTCAGTGGGTCTAAATGAAAAATTGGGAAAAAATGGAATTTTGAAACAAAATAAATCATGATTTTTCTGTTAGGGATATGATCGGGTTGAATGACTTGATATCAAAAATACATTTTCATATATATCAAGAATGGAGTCAATTAGAATTTTTATAGTTGTTTCTATCAAAATAAATTTAATATCATTACAAATTTATGTTTAGTCGTCATTTTTAATTGAAGTATTGAATAAATAATTTTATATCTATAAACAAGTTGGATATTTAATTCGAGATGACATTTTTAAAGTGTATAGATTCAAAAGGTGTTTGAATGTCCTAAAACATTGACCCTATGATTGGTATTCACATTCAAACTCATATATAAGGAAGATGATATTCAATAAATGGGGATTTTGTCAAACCCTCTCTATACATATTCTTGATGAAAATTAGTTTATGGTTTAATAAATATGGATGAAATCCTTTTTGGAGTAAATGAGGATAATTTTCTGGATCAATTTTATTAGTTTATGAGTTATAAAGTTGATATTTCATTGATATAAGAGATTAATTAATTTTTTTGGATTTAAATACAAAAAATGCAATATTTGTGATCATATAACTCATTAAGTATGTAAAGGATGTGTTTAAGAAATTTAGAATCAATAACTATAATCCTGTTTCAACATCAATAGTAGTTTGAAGTAAATGGAGATAGTATAGAGAGAAAAATTTAGTATAATCATCATCATATAGAAAAATAGTTTTAAGTTTACCCAATATAAAAATGACTTGGTCGATCATATTCTAGGATGCATTCTTTGAAGTTAGGTTTAATTTTTTTTTTCTAAAAATACCATCTCATGGTAGTGAGATGAATGAGGAGGATTTTTCAAGAAACTCTATATTTTTATTTTTATTCAATTCTGGTGAAATAATGGATTGATTATACTATATTAATGATGATTAGGTTGGAGAAAGTTTAGATCAAAAATACACAACTGGGGAGAAATTTATTTTATAATAAATTTTATTTCATAGTTAAATAAGAAACAAAATTGTTTTTCATTAAGAATAAAAGAGTTGTCTTATTTCTCTATAAACAGAATTTTATAAAACATATATGAATTAAGAAATAGTAATGAGACATTTTTGGAAAATCACATCATCCAATTTTGATTCAATTTTATGATAAAACTATTATTTAGTTGACTAGAAATTTTTCAAAACACTCATGTATAAATTATATTGAAATCTAATATCATTTCATAATGGAAAAGGTTGAGAATGATTTTTTGAAGTTGGAATTTATTAAAAGACAACATCATGTTCTTGATATCTTCACTAACCCATTTGTGGAACATGTGTTCGAGTAACATAGGTTCAATATAAAATTTCATCCAATCTCTTGAAACTAAGAAATATTATATTTCCCATCTACTCATTAACCCTATTGTTATATTTAGTTAATTTTTAATTTGAAATAATATTTCATTTATTGAAATCAAGATGATAGAGGTGATACAGTCCATGGGGACTTTGAAGATGTAATGATTAAGTCCTATTTTTTAGAAAATATTTTTATATTTGGTTATTTTTATTATTTATTTCACAACGATTTCACTAACATATTCTTAATGATTAATTAAATTCACCTTGCTAATATTTAGAATTGTGATAAAATCAATAACTTTCATATCATTGTTTTTATTAATGTGAATGAGGATTTTTAATTTTGTTATCAAATGGGGATAAAATAATTAAGGTATAATAATTTTAATGGATAAAAATAAAGGACAACCCTAAATAGATATATGTATTGTTTAATTGTAGGGGTGTATGCATATTTAAATCAGAAAGATTATATGATATATGATGTAGAATATTTTCAAGATGGTTGGAAACAAAATCCAAATTTATAGAATATTGAAACCAAGGGTCTAAAGTTATTTTGATGTCTATATTTATTTTGAATTGTATTTCATTTTTATTTTTTAAGAATGTTCTTGAAGTTTCATAAATAAATTAAGAGTCAAGATTGATGTAGGTGTAGTTGTTGGAATAAAAACTATATGAAAGAAAATTAACCATGCCCTGATTTGGGTTTGATATTGAAAAATTGATTTTTTTTGAAACTCTTATAAGGATCATTTAAGGGTTCATAATGATCTTGTAATTTTTATAAAATTTAATGTTTTTTTGTTATATTTAAAAATAGTAGTGGCCACTTCATTGTTGTGATTTTTGTGACAAAAAATACATCATTTAGCTAGCTACAAGAGAATCCATCCACTGTAAAGAAGTCATCAAGACTTAAACACAACCTTACTAGGTAGTAGTGGAGGAGTAGAGATCCCAGTACAGGTCAATGATCGGTAGAATGATAGAGCCACATGGCTAGTCAGAATGATGGAATATGGTCATGGTATGGGGAGGTACCATGTGGAATTTGACAATGGTGATGACATACAATTGTTTATATAATAGTGGAAATATGAATAATTTTCTAATGTGGTATTAAATAGAATAATGAAATTTATTATAATATTTTTCCATGACACATCTGATGTGGATATGTTATAATGATGGAGGATTATAATTCACTCCCACTAGAGTTTTGAATGCTCGTGTTCCATGTTGAGCATATCACACCATAGATAGGTTATAGATGAAGACTCAAATGCTATAGAATATTTTTATTCCATAGAGGTAATATTTCTGATTGTATATTGTAATTAAGGTATTATATGTATATTAGTATATATATTGTTGATTATTACATCACTCTAAAATATATCAAGAGAAAAGGATAATTTTATCTCAAATATATTAACCACATTGAAATATATTTTCTACACCATGAAGGGATTTTTTTGGCGTATTGAGAGTCTATGTTTCTAAATGTTCAATAGGAATTTAAAACATGATATAATATTCCATGCCACAATATATCTAGAAATTAACTCAATTATGTTAAAATAAACCCATTACATTGTTGGAAAGTATGTTATGCCATTATTTGATTTTCCTATTGAATTTTAACATAATTGACTATATGGTAGTCACATGGTAGTTTGGTGGATACTTTGGAAACTAATTACTAGTAAATTTGAATATAATAATGGATATATGATGAATGATGATCTAAGGGGAATATTGTTTTTGAATCTTGATTATGGTTAATTATTTTTTATATTTGAAATTTCAAATTAAAAATCTATATATATAAGAGAACCTATTTTGCAGAATAGAGGGTGTCACAAAACAATATGAGATATAGAATTATTGAAATTCTATAAATATAGGATCAACAATATTGTTTATTGAATAAAAATTATTAAGAAGTGAAGTGTGATCAGTTAGAGATGAATTAAAGGCCAAACATGAAATATTGAATATTTTGTAAATATCAATGATAATTTGGAAGTTAATATCGAAAAAATATAGATAACATGTTCATAGTTTAGTTTTAATTCGTCTGTTATAAATTTTGAGAGTTAGAATTTTCTGTTGATCGAATCATTCTATTACTCTTAAAATTAGTTATTATATGAGAGGAATATATCATAGACCATAGTTGAGTGGTTAATGTATCTTAATGATTGAAATAATATACAAGTTAAGTAGTAGTAAACAGGTATATCAACACATCAGTGATATGGTCTCCTTGGGTGTACTTTTTTACAAGTGATCCAAGTAAAAATAATGTGTACATGATATTTATAGTTTTTTATTTTTTTCAACATATAATGTTGATTCAATGTGTCGTTTCAAAACCCAATATCAACATCCAATTCAATTTAAAGAATGAAAAAATGTTTTAAAGGAACCCAAAATCTCTTCCCTATTAGGATGGAAAGTGAATCATCAGGGTTCAAAAAAATGTTAAATGGATATTGAAATCTTAATAGGCGGTTTATGAGAATGGTAAAGCATTGTGATGAAAGAAATAAAAGTGGTTGAAATGGGATATTCAACCTTTGATTTATAGTTTTTTATGAGATAATGAAGGGACAATTAAATTGGATACTCCTTAATGAATTAATTTGAATTAAACGAGAGAGTATATATATAAATATATGAGATATGACATTTTAATTCCAATTATTATATATACCTCTTGAGATCAAGTGGTAGTGATACCGTTTTCGTGGATAGGTCAACAATATGTAATTTGAATCTAGAAGGGGGATAAAGATAATATGGCATGTGATATAAGTCATTCTATGTATCTAATTAAATTTTTTAATGTATATTGAGATGTGAATATTTAATCAAGACCGTATTATAGTTGTTTTGTTGAATAAGTTCTCATAATGGGATTTTACGATATTTGACATGAGCAATTAAAAATGTTTATGGGTCTTTTAAAACACAAAATAAAATGTACCATCAAAATGTTATCCACCTATTCATCATAACCTAGGAGGTACATGAGATATTTCCAAACGGAATGAGGGCCATGCGATATATTGGAGGGTTGAGAACTCTTGAACAAGAAGATGCACAAGCCCATTTTTATATTTCATTGACCATTTAAATTTTTCCTAAAGTTATGAGTTTTGATTCTTTTTACATGAAATAAATTGTTTAAAGGATTCATCAAATTATACCTAGAAATGTTTCATGAAACAATTACCCAATTGAGTAATTATAAGTAAAAAATAATATATCATATGGGCTCATGATTTTGGTAGTTTTTATGATTTTAATGATGTTTATTTATTAGTTATTATATCAATTAAATTGAATATGTAGATTTTATTGTAAACCATGTTTTTATCAAAAATTTATTTTTTGTAAAATAAATAATTTTTTGGCGATTCCCTTGAAAAAGGGTTATTTGTTTGAAATGTTTTTATATATAGTTTATTATATATGGTATGGTATGAGTAAATTCATGTGAAATTGTTTTAGTAAAATGGGAGAAATTTGTATTATTTGAACCGATGATACACTTTTATGCTTTATCGTGAATGGAATTTTAGGAAATCATGTATATTCTATTATGTTTTGGAATTTTTTTGGGAATTTAAGAAAAATTTCATTTTAAAAATACTTCTAGAAATCAAATATTTTCATGTGATTTATGAAAAATTTTTATTTTCCATTGAAATCTAAAAAATATGTCTTTCTGTTGAATTCTAGAATAGGTAGAATTTTTTAGATAGTTGTCTACAAATGGGATGTTTTTTTTATCTGAGGAAATGAATTTTTTTATGATGAAATTTTTAAGGAAGTTTATTTTTTGAACCAAATGGTACCATTTTATTCAAGAACAATATCATGAATTGATTTTGGTAAATCAATATTTTGGATAGAATTGTTTTTGGGATATCATTTTTGGTTATATTTATATTTTTTTAATTATTTCCGAAAAATATATTTATTAGTGGCTTCGAGAAATTACATTGAGTTTATACTCAAACCATATATAAATACATTAGTGGGAATATAAATATGGTTTTTCATGATAGAGTTACAGGAAAATTGTCATACTTTATCAAAGAATCTATATAAATATATTATTGACACATTAAGGGAGTATATAGTTGATGGGATGTGATCTACAACTATATCCATTGATTCAACACGAGTCATTGGATTTTTTAAAAATTGTCACATTTCCGCTATTAAAATTTTAATGGTTTTTAGGAGGGTATTATAATTCACATGAATTTGTATACATATTGGGTTATATATTTTGTGGAAAAATAAAACCCAATGATTTTTTACTTATCAACACTAGTTTCTAGACTGGTGATTTGGTGAATATTTCACGCTTGGAACCGCTCTCCCAGATCTGGTTAAGGAAAAACAATGAAAACCACACCATCTTTGATACACCTCTATTATTACAATATATTTCTGAGATTTAAAATCCAATGGATTTTTAGTTTAGAGTTTTAGTGAGTTAGGGAAAACCATAATCTTCCAAATCTAAAGTCTTATCTATAAATAGAAAATTTCCCAATATATAAGATGTCAATTAATCCATAATGATTCTTCAAAAAGACACATAATGTCCCCCATAAGCTACTACTCTAGATACACATTACCTATTATATCTCTTAATAATTTGGGGAATGATAAACATAAGAGAAACCATGCTAATAATGTGATAAAAGTAACTATTTTGGAAAAAGATGATTTTCACTAGTCACATAAATATCGATTATTTAAAAAAAATCAAAAAAACATATATAATTCTTTTTTAGTGATTAAAAAAATTAATTTTTCATTATATAATTATAATTATAAAATTTATAAACATTGATTTTTAAATGAAAATATATAATATGAAGAAAATTTATTTTATTGAAAATAACCTTTTTAATATTAACTAATATAAAGTATTTAATTTTTAAAGGTAACAACTATTAATGGTTTACTATATTCGTGTTTATTGTAGATTTATTATTATTTTAATTAAAATATTTTGTGGTTTTTTGTGTTGGATTTAGTGTTTGAATCATGTAATATAAAATAGTATGTTTATAGAAGGATCCAAAATATTTGGTCATTACACTCTAACCCCATCAAATAAATTGTTTCATCACAATTTTTACCAATACATTAATTAAGGATGTCAAAAAAATATAGACATGACTGAAGATTAAATATGAATTGATGTTTTTAAATTAATATCACATGAAAAACAAGAATAAAAATATTCTTCAACTATTTATTAAACAAAATAATTAATTTTTCCTCGATATATAAATTCCTCATGTCGTCCTTTAGATCACATATAAAAATTAATATTTCCTTTAAGAAATTCCCCAATGTGTTTATTCCCACATTTCTTATATAAAGAAAATTTCACATTTTTTCCTTCATCATCTTCATCACTAGATATTTAATGTGACTCAATACTTCTTTTCTTTGGTGTGTTTTGGACTTTGAATATGTTCACATTACTAATTGTATTTAATTATAGTTAATTTCTCAAAAATAAAAAATATCAAACCCCAGTTCTTTTCCCAATATGTTAAATGTTATAACAATCACTATATTATCCATTGAATCTACTATTATGTTTTATCCTTATTAATCCAAATACTACATTGAAAGGAAATTTTGGGATACAAATATCTAATTTAGTAAATTTATAATGAGAAAACTATAATCTAATAATATTTAACTAATAAATGATGTGTATAATGTAACTTATGAATTTCTATCTTTAATATTGTACATCCATGGTCATTTTACTATTTTTATTTTTTATATCGTTAACTTATATAAAATTATATATTAAAAAACATCATAATGAGTTGTATATATAATGTGAATTAACTCAATAATATCCCCCAAGAGTGTCTGGTTAGGTGCAGAATAATGGAACATTCACCACATACCAAAATGATGACAGATATAAACCAACCAACTATTTTTAGGGTTGTTACCCATAGATGAATCTATTCCAAAAACATCATACGCTTTCTATTATCCCTAAAAGTCTATAGTCGGTTGGGAATCCATGGAATATATACATTACTAAAAAATCTGGAGTATCTTCTATACTTATACTAATAACATGTGATTCAATTAAGGTTCTATTATCCTAAATATAAAACTTTTAATACTATAAACCTAAAGTATTATCTATAACATTGAATCTAAGGCCATCCTTAACTCGTAGACCATTAATTTGATTCCAAAATTTTGAATAATCCTTAAACAATAAAATTCAAAACTCTAATTTTTTTAACGCTACTCTAATATCAACTATAGTAATATTGGATCTGGGATATCAGATCTATTATTGAAAACACTTAGTTAACAATAATATAATTTTTTAAAAATATTTTATTACAATATATTTCACATATTTACAACCTAAGGACCTTTTAGTTTATATTTTGGTGGAATTGGGACAAATCATAAATAACTAAATCTAAATTATTCCCAATAAATGTAAACTTTTTTACACTTAATAATAAGGTAATTGATATTTAATGAGTCTTATAAAAATTTCTTTAAAGTAATAATATATCATACTACTCTAGACACAACATACATATTACTTTTCTTCATAATACGTGGAGGGGAAAACATAAGATGGTATCGAGTGAAATTCCCGGTGAGGGTAAATATAATAATAAAGTATAACAATAGAGATATAAGCAATAACCAGATATCATAATTAATATGATCATATGCATGGAATAGTAATGTGATATCAAATGAACATGGATTAAATGATGATCATAACATAATAATATAACGTAATGGGATTTTTTTAAATAACATAAACTTGATGTAATAAGAATAAGTCAAGGATCCCTACCTCACTAACATAACATAGTTGGCTGGGATAACTATCGACTATAATAGTGGTATAGGATCACTACCCACACACCATGATATATCATGATATGGAATCAATACCCAATTAATTAGAGGTCTATATAAATATTACCCCACTAGTCATAGAATTAAAATCATTCATAGGAATTCCACATTGTTTCAATCAACATATCATAAATACACAAGGAAATAAAATCGATTATATATAATTTTCAAGTGGTTCCCAAAGGAAGTATTTACGATTTCATCAATAAACATGACATGATAAACCCATGGTAAATAAATGGGTATACAATTACTTTAATAATCATTCTAGGTAAATAACACATCAAAAATATGAGTAAGAATATAGTATTTACACTATATAATAAATAAATATATGGTGTAGAAAAAAAATTTAACCAATCAATTAATGGGTATGGAATCAATGTAAACAACCCTAAATCATGTAATAGGATATTTGAAATTCAAAAAGGAAAAACATTTAAAGTAAATTATGCATGTACAAGTGGATGATTGTGAAACACAAAATTAGTGATGGATAATACATTAAATATAAGAGGGAATTTTATAGGACATATAAATAAAGAAGGTGGATGGTGTCATTTATAGACTACCCCTGATCTAGACTATATCATAGATTAATAAAAATCACTTAATCATTAGAAAAAATTCATTAAAAATAAGAAATTCCCTTTTCGTTTGAAATATTTAAATATGGATATTTTATTAATCATTTAGAATAATTACTTCATAATTGAAAACATTAAATTATAAAGAGGAAGTATCCTTATAAAAATACAAATGATGTAGAAAGATACATTCACAATGAAATTTGTTAAAGACATTACTTTAATAAAAAAATGACCTATGTGGAAAATGTTAAAACTATTTTAATTTAATTTTTTTATAAAAATCAAATTTAATTAATTTTTTTGTAAAAAATCTGTATGGATGAATTTTCTAAAATTTTATAATATTACTTAAAGGCAATTTTTTTTAAAAACTATGCCCATGTGAAATGATAAAAAGGCATTAAAATATATTTTATGAAAATTTCATCATAAAAAGGATAATAAAGCATTTATTGGAAAATAGGTGATGGGAAAAATTAATGAAACTTGAGATTAAACATATTTTGGTTATATATCACAATTTTTATTTCAAAAACATTGACATGAAATAAAAATATTTATTGGAATGTGTATGAGCTATTATTATCAACATAATGATTTTTAGGAAGTATTTCATCACAGGGGATGATGTTAATAAAGAGAAATAATATACCTTGAGAAAAATTAAATCTACCATTCTAAAAGTCAATTGTTGGAAAAAGATACTTGGAAGATAAAAATCATGAATTGATTTCACGACTAATGGGAAAGATGACTTGAGTCAAGAACATTATTATGACTTGATTAACATTTTATAGAAAATAGTTAAAGGTGAAATATCTTGAAGATAAACTAAAAAATATATTAATAATATATAATTCATGATAATATTGTAAATAAGAATCATAATCATTATATAATAGTAAATTAGAGCATAATGTAAAATGTGTCTCAACGAAGGGGGTTGGAGACAAAAATCCATTACCTGGTTTCCCTGATTAGTTGATCAAACTGAAAATTAATGTAAATCAAACATAACTATATTAATCAAATATTTAAGAACCATAATATTATCTATGAACTTTTAATATAATTTATTTATAAGTATATAATATGAATATATTTGTTCATTATAACATATTTTTAACATCAGGTGTTTACACTTTTAATTATCTTACACATGGTTTGTAATTTTAATGTTTATCCTTGATATTTTTATAAAAACATTATCATTATAAGATTACCTATATTACTAAAATAGTTTTCCGATGATTATTTATAATGTTTCACTTTCATCCGTTGAGAGTTTTAATTAAGACTTGTGAAGATGAAGCTGGAGAGAAACTTGTTTCTCTTATTTTTAATGAACATAGATAATATATTTTTATCATATTTAGATATTAAAATTATAACCCTAGAACCATTTAAAAATTATTACCAAATTATAAAATTTTATGATCATTATATAACATTCCTTAATCATTCACTATATAAACATTAAAACGTTTCTCAAGTAGGCGGTAAACTGATGAAAACCAAAGTGGGTCGCAATGATCGAATTAGTAAGAAAGTATGATTACATAGTATCAATATAATATTTATATAATAATATAAATGTAATATATTTCATATATATAAAACCATTATTTTAACAACTAATGATGGTTAGTGATAAAAATGAACATCATCATTCATGGAGGCGGTAATCCACACATATAGATGATTAATATACCATTTTATCAATGAAGGGAAGGAGTGAATGTATATAAAAATTTATAATTTCATATTTAAAATAATGTTTTTAAAAAATATTATTTTAATAATTATAATTCTAGGTCCATACCTGATGGGTGGTTAAAAAAATTAGATACATCATTCATAGAGGTTGTTGTCCATACAAACACATGTTTAAATATGTCATTCCTTAACAAATGGAAGCAATGAAGTTAAATGAAAAAGGAGATAATTTTATTATTTCTTAAGTGAAATAAAAAAAATTATTAATTAAGACCAACCTGTTTACCATCCCTAATAATTTTTGACGAAGAATGAACCATATTGTGTCATGAAGGTGGTAGTCTGCACGTATACAAGATTGATGTGTTTGTTTTTAATAGAAGATGATATGGAATGATTGAGTAAATGATCTTACATTAATATAATGAAATTTTAGAATATATTTAATACTATATAAACTATATTAATTTTTCAATTGATGATTAGGAAGAATAAGAATTAAAATAATGATAAAGAGGAGAGTAGTATTAACGTTGAGAACATTGATTTTTCTTGGAATTGCAATTATAAATAAAGGTATTGTTATAATTAATGGCGGAAATTATTATGCTTTGCGGGATAGGGTTAAATTATTAAAAAAATGGATATAGTTTAATAAGGTTATTCAAATAGATGGGTGCGTAAATATAAGGTAAAAATTCTCCCTTTTATATGAGAAGGAATGGACTATTCTAGAAAAAAGAATGTTATATAAGGGGTAAGAATGGAATGGCATGAAATATAGGTGATTTAGGTGAAAGGAGTATGGTGAGAAAATATTAGTTCCACTATGCTTGATACCTTGAGAGGTGGGGGTTGAATCAGGGTATGGTTGATTAAAAACAACAGCCCCTTTTGATCTTGTTTTTAGTTTTTAAACAAAAATCTTATCTCTTTATTTCTCATAGTAAAGTATGAATAGAAATTAATGTATACATGAGACACAATTTTATTAACTTGGATCAACCTCACTAGGAAATGTCTATGGAATGAACAATGGAATTGTGTTGATGTACCAAATCCACTAAAAGTGCACTGCTATTTACAATTTTGAAGTGGACTCATTATCCCTCCAAGTTTACAACCAATCAGAATTTGAAATCTCACTGCTCTCTCAACTGAAGTGCTCACTGCTTCTTCATAAGATCCTCTAATAGTTTATAGACATGTAGGTCCTTTCATTATCACTAATGAATTCACCATCCATGTTTTATAGATTCTCTATTGATGTCAATACTTCATCGACTAATGAATACATCTTTACTATAGTATTAATTGGAAACCTCAAATCATTCACACAACCCTTACTGCATATTGTGCACAACATTAATGCCTTTCACAAAAGATTAAAAAATTTTCATGAAACACCCCTTCTATGAAACTTCAATATTACTCACAACTCAAATATGATGTGTAACTTACTTAGAATGTGTGCAACTCAAAATCATTCAAGAAACCCTCTTTTCATAGAATTCTTACACGGTCTAGAGTTTAGATTTTTTCAATGTTTTAAACTAAATCGAATGAGTAGGGGGAACCAATTATTTATATGCATCACTGAACCCTGCGTGGAAGATTCCCCACATCATGCAAGAACCCCTTTGTGTGCCCAAAAATAAATTTTATATCGCATTGGGCACACATGTTTCTTTCTTGAAATCCTCATCTTTTGCACCATTCATGCCCTTCCCATTTTTCAACGTTCTAATCCTGAAACATTCATTGTGAGGATGGTTATAAATAACCTTCAATCTTGTGAACAAAATCCAATATTTTGTGTATATTCCATATCTTTCTCACATGTTACTTTAAGAGAAACACATTTCTCCATTTTCGGATTTTGAGGCCAAAAAATTCGACAAACACTAGAAAATGGCACTACCTCCTGATCATACCTCCCTTTTCAAGGTTATTTGTAATCATATATTGTTAACATTATCTCTAGAACACCACAACTGGTCATGGAAACCAGCATTGTAAACTAACACAATCCACCAAAAAGTTATTCAATGTTTCCTTGAGGTATTCTTTCCCAAAAATAATTTGTTATGGATTTAAATCCAAAAAATGATTTCTAGAAGTTCTAAATGTCATTTTAATTTAGGAAATATTCTGACACCTTATATTGTTCATTTAAAAACATATTTCGCATAATATTATATTAATCATGTCAATTATTTTACATCTAAAATTTTAATTATTACCTTTTTCAAATTAAATATTTTAATATTAACACATATTAATTATTTACATTCTAATGTAAAAAAAATTAATTTATTACCATATTATTTGTTATTAGAGATTTATTAATAATTTATTTTTTAGTTTTTTCAGTTTTTTTAGGTTGGGTGTAGCATGTGAAATAAGTTATATAACTAGTATGGAATTTAAAGGATCCAAAATCATGGTTCTTCCTAGAGAAATTTCTTTATTCCACATGGTGATTTAGTTTAGGTCTTTAAATTCAAGTATATGCATTAGATTTTATAGAATTACATAGTAAAATATGGATCATGACTACTAATATTTATGATATTATTAAAATGGGTCATAATATTATCTAGATCAAATTTAATTAGATTAAATATTAAATTCTTATAAAAATATGATACTCATTTAATAAAACTACTTTTATAGATAAAATATAATCATCATCATCTAACATTACTCTATTCTCAATCATAGAAAAGGAAAATATTAATGGAAGAAACTTAGATTAATAGTATAAAAACATAATACTAATTCTTAACTATAAAAGAAAATTATTTCATCATCATCACATTTATAATTTTATTGGTAAATTCTTTAAAAAGGTAAAAGTTAGGGATGTCTTAAGTGGGGAAGTGAAAGGGAAAATTCATACAAAATTCTAAAAAAGTCAGGTAGGTGAGATCAAATATTTGAGTAAATTCTATGACTATCATCTTGATAATTTTTCTATAATATAAGTTCAGCCTCCATGTTTTAAATTTTTCCATTGTGATGATTCATTATGCCTTGATTGATAAGGCCTCTTCGAAATTTTAAGACATGGGTAATAGATCAGTGAATAAGACTGTTCTATAATAGGATAATTTTATATGATTGATAAATCCGCCTATTAGTGTTTTTTTATAGAATGGGAAAAGATAATTTGAGATAGTTAAACATAGATAAGTCCATATATTATTATATTTATATTGAATTTAGATCAATGGATTCATGTGATAATAATATATTTGTTAACATGATGGTTCAAAGGAATTTTCTGAATGTTATGTTATTTAATGAACTTTAAGCTATGATCATGTTATTAAAATTGTTGTACATAAATGACTTGGAAATGTTGGAGTCTCCTTTATTTCTTTATGTGGATATAAAATTTATTCTAAAATAATTATTTTAAAGGTTTTAAGAGTTTATTATAAACAAAATTATGAATGCGTTTAAATATGGTGGGGAGGTTTTAACATAATGTTAGTTACAAGATATAGAATTTGTTATTTATGGAAAAAAATATGTATTATGATTATTTTTTTGTTCTTAGGGGAATTGGTAGAGGAAAAGGGATGGTATTGAATGATTAAATATCAATTTTGGATCTATCAAAAGATGATATACAACACCTGATACTTTGTGGCATGTGACTGGGTACTCAGTGGCTATTGTTAATGAAGTGGAGGATCTGGAGAGGAATCAACCACCTGGTGACCCTATTATGTTAACCTACTGGGGTACCAGTGTCACAACCCATCCTCAGGACATGTGTTGTGACTAGCCCATACCCGCATTCCAGAAGCCAGGGGCTGGCGACTAGCACCAAAGGCATAAATCCATAAGCTAGAAAGGCATTGACATTATAAAAAGTAGACACACGCAATCAGATAACACAACTGGAAGCAAACCCCTAAGAAAAACTGTATACAGAAGAAGTGATAAAAAGTAAAGGGGCCGGAAATACATGCCTAACATTAAAGTTCAAGTACAACAGAAAGCAAGTACAACTGAAAAAGGGACAAACATCTGAAAGGTAAAGAGAAACTCTTGGATCATCCTCTAGGGTTCCTACCTGAAGGATAGGTACAGATGTCCACCTCAGCACTCCACATCCGTCAGATTCCTCTTTGTACCATCTCGTCATAAGCTCCACCACTGGGTACTTTATATTCCTGGCACCCTCAGCCTCCGTCAGCATTGTTCGTCGTCTACATCCAACAAAATGAGGTGTGGGCATAGCCCATGTAGGGGTGATTATAATGATACTCAGTAGGGACCCTGAGATCCTCAAGGTCTCACAATATCAAAACAGGATAACCACCTAGTAAAGATTCAACGGATAACCCTTACTTAGGTATATGACCATACATATACCTAAGTTATCTAATAACCCTTCTCAATTATGAGGTTAACACAAAAGTCACCGACTCAGCTAAAACCAGGATTTTTATTCTTGGTGTAGTAGCAAGTAACATCCACAGTCAAACTGTCAGAATCTCAACTGATGGTGTAATCCTCCTCTATTGAGTAATGTTGGCATGCCGCGTCACACAGAGGCACTTCCCACTTTCATGGACTGCTGTGGTACTCCTCCTATCGAGTTCTGTGGGTCTGTTATGCTCACACACAGGTGCACCCCACCTTGGTTCTGCTGCCCTCAGACAGAGGTTCTCTCCCTCATAGCATGTTGAGGTACTCCTCCTGTCGAGTACCGTGGGTCTGCCGCATCACATAGAGGCGCTCCCCACTGTGGGTCTGCCGCACTCACACAGAGGTACTCCCCCTCGTAGCGTACTGAGGTACTCCTCTTGTCTAGTACCATGGGTCTTCCGCATCACACTGAGGCTCTCCCCACATTGGGTCTATTGTGCTAACACAGAGGTGCTCCCCTATAGGCCTAGTCGAAAAACTCCGAGTCGAAATGTTAGTAGTCGTCAGGTCTCAGCCAGCCACTACGTCTCCATACTCTGCTTGCTCATCTCCAGTAGGGTCTGCTCCATGAGATATAGTTCGATACTCCAACTATCACGAAGTCCCAAGTATAATTATCTCAAAGGTCCCCCTCATCGTAGGGATCTCAACGCAACAAACAGTGCGCCAATCGGACACCCAGTCTGTTAGTTGTTGGCATTTCCGTTCATGGGGCCCAGTTGGTTTTTAGGTTAAAACCTACCATACCATATCCCAACTATGTCCAAACCTCACGTAGGGTATACCAAAGGTACCATATTGTTCTAAACTTTTTGTCGCCGCAAATGGTTCATCGATCGGACACACGTAGCCCAAGATACGGGATAAAAGGTGTAAACTAACCAAATGGGTCCGGGTCCAGTCCAACCCAATCGGACTGACCCGGACCATCCCGGGTCCGGACTGGGGTCTGACTCGATCTGTGTTTCTGACCTGGTCCGAGGGGGGGGGGAACATGAGTGGTCAACTTGGCCCGATTGGGAGGCCTGGCCTGAAGGCGGCTCGGCCCGAGGGGGCGGCCCGACCCGATGGCGGCCCGACCCAATGGGGCAGCCCTACCTAAGGGCGACCAGGTGGCATAGTTGGCCCTGTAACCCGATTGGCCCAGCGGAACGGTTGGCCTGGCGACCCAACGGCCCAGCGGGGGTCCTCCTTATCCGTGGACAGGGGGAGACCACGTGCCCCCTGGCTACCCGAATGGCTTTTCCGTTTGGGTGTGAGCCGAAACCAGTGCGAGGTGGTGCCGATCCAGCACACGTGGAACCCGACGAGGTCCTTCTCCTCTTGGCTGGCCGACTGTCCAGCCGCACCACTTTATCTTATGCAACCCACACTGGCCCCGGCTCCCCTACTTCGTACGGCACGACGACGCCACACCTCCTCTGCCACGTCATGTCCTGGTCGTGGCCTCCATCTCTTCTGCACGGCACGACGGAGCTGTGCCACCTCCGCCGCGGCCCGGACTGGGTGCGGCCTCCTGCTGCCCTTCGTGCAGTGCGATATCACCGCATGCCTCCACCATAGCCCATCCTGGCTGTGGATATCTTTATGCACGGCATGACGGTGTCACACCCTCTTGGCGACCTGGCGGCCATACACCGCCTGTTTCTTCGCGGCCGATCTGACGTCGATCGTGTTGCTCTGCCTCCATCATAATCTAATGAGAACAATCAAAGGGGGAGGGTCAGGCCCAGTTCTAGCGGTCTTATCCCTCCACGTTACGTTTATATCAATCGAAATTTCTCAACCATAAATTTAACGATGAAGAGTAGAAATAAATTCTACTCAAATCCCCCTACCTTGCTCGACGACGATCATTGACGAATTCATGGGAAGGCGGAGTTGATTCATCAATGTCGGAAGAGGAAGTGTTCAGAGAAGATGAGTTAAAGAAGACGTCGTCGGTGTTCTTCATGGGTGGCGGTGCTTCCACTTCGTGCATCGTTTGAAGAGAGAGAGAGATAGAGAGATGTATGTCATTCTTCATTGGTGGAAGAGACATTCTTCATTGGGAGGATTTCTTCCTCCTTGTTCTTCCTCCTCTCCCAATGGTTCCACTAAAATAATTCTATGCCAAAAATAATAGAGGAAGTCCTCTATTATTTTTATGGAACAACAACACAAAAAATTGTGTTTAATTAAATGTGAAAACTCATTTTATTAATAGAAAGGAATGGATCAAATTCAAAATTAAAGGAGGTGAGGAGTTCCAGTTAAATGGAGAGAGGGGTCCAATTAATTAATGGGGAGTTTAAAGGGGTTAAGTAGCGCGGGTGGGCCCCACTAAATAATATTCTCCCAAGGGAGGTTATGTGCGGGTGGTCCCCACCACTATAACCTCTCAAGGGAGGTTATAATGTGGTGGCTTCCACCACTAACCTCCTCTTGGAGTTTTTAACCACCATAAAATAATAATAATTTTAACACTTTATTTTTATTCAATTTAATTTAAAAACCCCAAAATATAACTCCCATTATCATCTGAACGCAACTGCGGTGAAGGTCTCACTAAGAAATCACTGATGTTGCGGGCTCAATGGTTCCCTCATATTTCAATTCCGAGCACCGGTTCAGTAGTTTTTAAATCTGGCTCGTATGTTTACTAAACATACCTGAACAAAACATAAGAAATTGATTCCAGGCACACCGGGCCTCAGAATCGAGTGTTGTAATCTTCCACAAACTCATAAAAATCCTATAAATTTACGAAAAAATCTTCCACAAAATTTCCGACTCTTTAGATTCTCCCCACCTTGGGGCTTTATGTCCTCGTATACTACAACTCGAACTAAGGGAACAAATGGTGGTACTGAGCATGCATCTGAGACTCCCGCTCCCATGTGCTCTCCTGGAGGTTCCCGTGCTTCCAGTGAATGCGCACCATAGGTATCAACCATCCACGAAGGACACGCTCCTATTGATCCTCAATATCCACTGGAACCTCTGTGAAATTATCCCCATCATCAATGTCCAACTCTCCATGGTCGATGATGTGGGAAGGGTCGTGCACGTATCTCCTCAGCTTAGATATGTGGAAGACGTTGTGCACTCGGTGCAACTGAGGTGGAAGAGCTAAGTGGTAAGCCAGCTCGCCTACTCTGTTGAGGACCTTGAAAGGTCCGATGAACCTCAGAGATAACTTTCCGCCTCATCCAAAACTCTGTAGACATCATCAAGGTGAGACCCATAGGAAGATGTGGTCTCCATCCTCAAACTGTAGAGGTCTCGGTATCCTGTCAGCATATGACTTCTGTCTGCTCTGTGCAGTCTTCATCCACTCCGGGATGATCTTCACCTTTTCCTTGGTAGCCCGTACCATCTCTGGTCCCACTAGTGCTGACTCACTTAGGTCTATCCAGTACAATGGTGATATGCATGGCCGAGCATACAAGGCCTCAATGGGTGTTATACCAATGGTGGAGTGTAGCTGTTGTTGTCGGCAAACTCCACCAAAGGTAAGTGGTTATCCCAACTGTTACCAAAGTCAAAGACACATTCACGGAGCATATCCTCAAGGGTCTGAATAGTCCAATCAGGCTGGCCATCCATCTAAGGATGGAGGGCGGTGCTCAGAAATAGCTGCGTCCCGAAAGCCACCTACAAACCCTTCCATAGCCAGGATGTAAACCGTGTGTCACCTTCGGATATAATAGAATAAGGAAATCCATGTAAATTCACAATCTCCTGCACGTAGAGGCATCCCAAGATCTCTACTGAGCCCTGCTCTCTGATCGGTAGAAAGTGGGATGACTTGGTGAGTCGGTCGACGATCACCCAAATCGAATCCTGACTCCCGGATGTTTGTGGAAGACCCATCACGAAGTCCATGGATATCCCATACCACTTCCACTCTAGGAACTCTAAGGGATGAACCAAGCCTAGTGATACCTGATGCTCCGCCTTGACCTGCTGACAATTGAGGCACTGAGAGACAAATTCCACTACCACATTCTTCATACCTGGCCACCGGTGTTGTCGTCGAAGGTCCCGGTACATCTTCGCCAATCCTGGATGTACTGCTAGAGGTGAAGTGTGGAACTCCCTCAAAACTTCTTCTAGAAATGCAACTAGTACCAAGGTACATCCAATGAAGAGGATGACATGCTCCCCACCATCAAAAAATCCATCAGGTGCATGCCCTGTGGATATCTGAGCACTTCGTGTCTCGCAGTCAGCGTCCCCACGTTGCGCCTCCCTGACTCGTTGAAAATGTGTAGGAGTGACTGTGAGGGATTGTAGACAGGATTCTCCATCCCCATCCACAAAGGACATCTTTAAGGCAGCCAGCTGCTGAGTGGCCTCTCCAAGTAGTTGAATACCAGTCCTCCTTCTGAGCGCATCCGCAACAATGTTCCCCTTCCCAAGAGTATAGACTATCTTGAAGTCATAGTCCTAGAGGAACCCAAGCCATTGCCTTTGTCTCAGGTTCAGGTCCTTCTGAGAGAAGATATACCTGAGACTCTGGTGATCAGAGTAGACTGTAAAACATTCACCCAACAGATAATGTTGCCACATCTTCAAGGTGAAGGCCACTCTTACTAACTCTAGGTCATGGGTAGCGTAGTTCCGCTCATGTTGTCTCAGCTGCTGAGAACCATATGCGATCCTACTCGCTCCTTCATGAGGACACACCCATGTGTGGTACCTGATGCATCAGATTAAACTACTTAACCTACGCCCTCCTCTAGAATCCTCGAGATGGGGGCACTATTCAACCACTATCTTAGCTTTTGAAAGCTCTGCTGGCATCTCTCTGACCACACAAAGGGATTACCCTTCTTCTTCAAGGCTGATAATTGTGTTGCAACTCTATAGATGTCTGGAACAAGCCTCTGGTAGTATACATGCAAGCCCAGAAAACTTTTTACCTCTGTCACACTCTTGGGTGGCTCCCAAGCAAGTTCTGCATCAATCTTCGCTAGATCAACTGCAACTCCAGCCTCAGAGATGATGATTCACATGAAGTGAACCTCTCGAATACAAAAATATCACTTCAAGAGCTTATAATAAAGCTGATTATCTTAGAGTGTATCCAGTACTATCTGAAAATGGTAGGCATGATCCTTCTCAGTATTCGAGTAGATCAAAATCTTGTCGATGAAGACCATGACAAAGCGATCGAGGTAAGGCTAGAAGATACTATTCATTAGACACATGAACACTATTGGATTGTTGTTTACACCGAATGGAATAACCAAGAACTCATAGTGATCATACCAACACCTTAAGGTCGTCTTCTGCACATCCTCATATCAAAATCTGAGTTGGTGATAGCCTGATCTGACGTCTATCTTCGAGAACCATGGTTCTCCCTTGAGCTGATAAAAGAGGTTGTCAATCCTCAAGAGTCGGTACTTGTTCTTCATGGTCACCTGGTTCAGGTGATGGTAGTCGACACAGAGCCTCAAGATCCCATCCAAATTCTTGGTGAACAAAATTGAGGATGTCCAGAGAGAAACACGGGGCCGGATGAATCCCTTTCCCTAACAGTCCTCAATCTGTACCCACATCTCACGAAGCTCAGCGGGAGCCATTCGATATGATGGAGTTGATATCGGTGTTGTACAAGGGTATAGATCAATGTAAATTTCCACCTCTCTAAGATGAGGTAGTCCTAGGACATCATCAGGGAAAACATCCGCGTACTGGTCCACCACTATAGGATAAGTCGGACTCTCCACATCAACTGTACTGAGGGTAAGTCAAGAAAACATGTGAGTGATCGGCTGCACCCTCCTCTGAGTAAGTTTGTCCTATTCTGAAAAGGTTCCCTTCTCATAGGTGAAGGTGAACCTGGTCCAATTCGTGTGGACACACCGCACTTTGTGCCTAATACAGTCAATCTGAGCATGGACTGTAGATAACCAGTCCATACCCAAGATGACATCGTAAGGTCTCGATGCTGCTATGATGATGTCCCAGCCAAATCTCTCACCTCCTAGAGCAAGATCACACTACCATCACCAGTGTGTAATCATCGTTTCTTCTCCCATTGGAGTCTATAGCTATAAGGATCGAGCCAATGGCTCTGTCAGAATCTCCATGCTCTGAATGAGGGAAGTGGAAATGAAAGTGTGACTGGAACTTGTGTCTATAAGAATTGTAGATAAGGAGGTGTTGCCTTAGATCTTACCTAGAATCATCTCTGGAGTTCCATGGTCATAAGCCTCAGCTTCCTGAAGCTCAGCTCTCCCTTTTCCACCCGCTCCATGTGGTCACGGTGGACCTCCTGGTGGTGGTGGTCACAACACCTCAAAACGTCATTGTAACGACCCAAAGTTTCAATAATGGAAAATCCATCTTGATCTAGTTAAATGTTTCTTTGTGAAAAATGTTTTTATAAGAGTTAAACTTCTTTGGTTTTATGTTACGAATGTTGACCGTTGTTAATATAGCTGTTGAACCGTGATCACATGATTAGTATAAATATAGGACCTTAACAAATCCAATTTACTCAGACAAAGGAATCGATGGCCTCATCCAGTAGAATTTCCCCATACGAAGCCCATTTGTCGGAGCTCGGAAAAGAGGTGGTGTCTTTGGGCTTCGCCCTTGACCAAGCCCAAGCTAAGCTTCATTATGTCATGCTTGAACGTAACCGTCTGCGGGAAAAGTGGAGGTTGATTGAAATTACCACTCGAGCGATGTTATCCGAGCCACCCCAAGAGTCTGTCACCATCGCACACCTTACCCTTAGGTCTTATGAGGCTATTTTAAGGGGTTATGTAACAAATAATTAGTACTATGTTCATGTACATTATTTTTTTATATAATAATGAATATTATTTATAGTCATTTTTTATACATTGAAAATAGTTTTTAAAGTAGAAATGGTGTTTTTAGTTATTATTTAATTAAGAAATCTCTTTTATTAAATTAACGGATTTTTGAATTAAATAATATTTTAATAAAATAATATTATTATTATTATATTAATTTTAATTAAATATAAATGATCTTATAATTTTATGAATGTAATTAAAATTTTATATTAAGGTTTGAAATCCATTTCTCTCAAAACCAATGAATTTTTTATAAATGTTGGTTTTTATTTTAAAAGTGAAAATTAACATATTTAGAAATTTTTTTAGATAAAATAAATGTCATTTCTGGAATCAGGACGTCAAAATTATCCAACTGTGAATTTTTCATAATTTTCTAAGAGAGTCAAATTTTTGGGTAAAAATTAAATACTGTTTAAATATATAATATGTTTTATGACATCATAATGACCCAATGGTGATGTAATAAAATACCATAATCCATATTTTCGGCCAATATATGTTTTATAATTAAAATAATGTGATTTTTGGTTAGTTTGACTTACTTTTCAAAGCATTAATGGACCCCTCAAGACATATTCAACACTTTGCCTTTTTAAATTACTTTCCATGGGAGTGTGACTCACCTCTACATAAGAAACCTTATTATTTTAAGAAGTTCGGACTTGGGCCTTATAAAATATTTTTTTCTGCTTCCCTTTTCGAAAAACCATGGGCAAAAACAAAGGGATGGTTTGTGGTTTGGATTAATTTAATGCAAGGGGACCCAAACCTAAATAATAAAGAATTCACTCACCTTTTCTATATAAAACCACCCAATCTCAAACTTCCTCCTCACTAACATCCCTTGGAGTTCGTCCAACCTCTACCCTACTCTCTCTAGAATCCTCCCAAGGTTCCCCAATCCCCCAAGAAGCCTCTCACAAGCCTCTCTCTAGCATTTGGAAGCACACTTCCAAGTAAGGGTTTTTTCTTCCTTTCTCATTTTTGTCAATGTTATTTTAAGTTGTATTTCCCTTTTAATTCCAATTATGAATGTTGGGGTATAGTTTCTCACCTCCCCCATACTTCCCTCATATTGTTTTAATGATGGTAGACCCCTTTATCTCTCATTAAATGCCTCCCATGTACACTCGTGACTATACCGAAATTCCGAAAGGAACTTCTCTCTCTTCTTTTACATTCAAGAAATAATTTTGTATCATGAATCTAAATTCCATTAATATTTTTGGGCCATGAATCTATATGACCACCTTACATTCCATTACATGTAAATATGATGAGGAACCCCTTTCTCTCTCATCATCCATTTTTATGAATTCTTATGTCACGCCGTTACGCTACCGAAATCGCACCGATTTTCTAAGACAATGCCATTGTGTAGTGGATACCATGCCCATTTTTCCATAAAGGGTATCCACATTTATGCACCTTTACTTATTGATTACAAATTTTCATGTATGAATTCCACATTCCTTTATCGTGGAATAAATTATTATATTTTTTGAATCCATGTTTTATGATCCATGTGGCACACTTATGCATGAAATGAAATGTTTAAGAAGGGTGCACCCTTATAGCGCTCCAATGCATTGGGTAAAGTATAGTATCATGATATGTCATGTGCAATGAGTGTTGACTCATGATAATTCAAGTACAATGAGGGTTTACTCGTGCTTTATGTTCAATGAGGGTTTACTCATTCTTTATGTGCAATTAGCCTTGGCTCACGCTAATTCCATGTTAAGTGTTGTTGCCACATTTCCATGTTATGATTATCATGCTTTTTCATGCCTTTATGTTCGTGTTTATTTTATGATATATTGAAATTCCTATTGTATAACATTTATTGTACTCCTCATGTTATTCCATGTGTACTCCCTTACTGGGATTTATAGCTCACCCTTTTCTTATGCATGTCTTCAGGTTATCCCATGCAATGCAAGTACGAGGGAATGTAGTGGTCTTGTAAAGGAAGTTTTCAATAAAGATGTTGTATTCATGTTTCATGTTTTTATGTAATGATCATAAGCCCCAAAGACACTAATCCTCTTGATCTTCATTGTTGTATCAAGTGATGTTTTATGTAATAAATCATGTTTATGTTGTAATAAAAAGCAGTGTTGTCATAGTTGGTATCAGAGGATATATTTAGTTATTTTTGGGATTAGTAAAACCCTAGTAAAGCCTTAGATACAAGACTATGTATAATAAAGACATCCATAAGTTTTGGTAAATACTATGTAAGTGGGTTATCAAACAAATACATACTTGTCTTTATACGACTAGGTAGAGGCAGCTCTGGCACAGATGTATCCTAGGGGAAAAACCTGAAAACACCGCTTTGAGCTTGACTCGAACGGGAACTGGTGCACGACAATGGGCCTTGATGCACTGTTGGTACGATACTCCTGAGGGATATGTTTTAATAAATTCACAATCTTAGTATCAACCCTTATTAGGGGAAAAATTTCCCTAAGAATATATGTTTAAATGCAGATCATGAAAAGCCTAGATTGAAGCCTATAGACCCATGAGTTAAGGAAATACAAGTTTATTTTTGAGTCATAAACTTTTTCCTTTGGATTACCCCTTATGTGTTACCCCAACTTTCCTTTTATTCTAGCCAATGGCCGGTAATAGGAGGACTTGGGATATCAACCGTTGTGAATATAAGTGTGATGATTGTACTAATGAGATGCCAAATCCAATGGGAGTGGCAATCGCGAACTTTGTCACGCTTCTCTCTCAGCTAACTCATGTTTTGAATAGAAACACGGGTCAAGAGGAACGTTCAACCCCCCCCCCCCCCAAGAAAGAACAAGTCACTATCGAGAGCTTAATGAGACAAAGTCATCCTACTTTTACTAGATTATACGATCCCACGATCTCTGAACAATGGATCAACTCCATTGAAAAGATCTTCTCCATTGAAAAGTTCTTCTCCATCCTCCAATGTTCTGAACAGGAGAAGGTTCTTCTGGCTGCTTATCGTATGGAGAGTGAAACTGATCAATGGTGGACATTGATCAAAAATACGAAGCCTAAGGGGGATATTGAGGCTTTGTAATGGAAGGAATTTTAGAAGATGTTTTTCAATAAATATTTTCGGCACACCCTCCAGCTTAAGATAGAAAGGGACTTCCTTTCCCTCAAGAAAAAAGATGATGAATCCATTGGAGTGTACGAGGAAAAATTCACAAGTCTTGCACGATATGCTTCCGGCTTTGTCATTACCCCCAAATGCAAGGTTGACTACTTCTTCGGTGGGATGAATCCTAGCTTGCAGAAAGCATTAGTGATCCTTGACTTCGACAACGATGAGGAAATTGTCCGATGTTCCCTCAAGGTAGAAATGGAGATCGGAGAATCATAGGGGTATCATGGGGATAAGAAGCATAAGGTGGAATCCAATGCTGGTGGCCCAATGGATAAATCCAATGGTGCTAAGAAGATCCAGCACCCCACTTTCCAAAAGTGCAGAAAAAAACACCCTGAAAATTGCCTTAAGGGGACGAGAAAATGCATCAGGTGTAGAAGATAAGGGCGCCTAGCTGTTAAATTTTGGTAAGAAGGACCCGTGGTTGCGACAGAGGAGAGGAATGCTTTGTTCGAACCTCGATGCATTGTTCAATGCTATAAATGAAAAAAACTGGGTCATTTTGCAAATCAGTGCCATAATCCAAGGGTTTTCGGAGGCAACCGACAACCTCCAAGATAGCAAGGAAGATATTTTGCCATCACTTCTGCCGAAGTGAACCCTGACAATGAAGTGGTGACATGTACTCTAGTTATTCATTCAAGAATATCGAACGTACTTTTTGATTCAGGTTCTATGCATTCTTTTATATCTCGAATGTTTAGTAGAAAAATCCCAGAACCACCACAAATCCTGGAAGTAATGATGTCGGTGAGTACGGAAAATGGGGAAATCATTGCATCCCATGAATATAAGTCCTCCCCTATTATAATATGTGGATTGAATTTCCCGGTGAAACTCATCCCTTATATAGATCCAATATAAATTGTCGGGAGAGGTAAATCACACTCTATATGGAGAATCGACCCCCGATTCTTTACAAGTGTCAGGAGGAAGATGAATCTCCTTTAGCTCCATCATCTCAAGCATGGATATTACTACCCTATGAGCATGTGTATCTGGCTCAGATGATTGAGTACAAAGAAGAAACCATCTTTGAAGAAATGACTATTGTGAGGGAATTCGCTAAAGTGTTTCCCAAGGAACTGCCTAGTCTTCCTCCAAGAAGAGATGTTTAGTTCTCAATTGAACTTACACCTAGGGTGCTACCAATATCCAAGACTCTATATAGAATGGTTGTTGTAGAGCTTCAAGAGCTGAATAAAAAACTACAGGAGAATCTGGATAAAGGGTTTATACGCCCAAGTGCTTCACCATGAGGTGCACTAGTCCTCTTTGTCAAGAAGAAGGATGGATCAATGCGGATTTTCATCGATTATTGTGAACTTAACAAAATCACGATAAAGAACAAGTATCCTCTCCCAAGAATCGATGAATTTTTTGATCAGCTGCATGGAGCACAATACTTATCCAAAGTGGACTTGCGGTCGGGATATTATCAAGTAAGGGTGAAGAAGGAAGATGTCCCCAAGGCAGCTTTTCGTACAAGATACAAGCACTATGAATTCATAGTAATGCCTTTCGGACTCACCAATACTCCAGAAATATTCATGAACTTGATGAATAGAGTCTTTAGAGATTACCTTGAAAAATTTCTGGTAGTCTTTATAGATGATATTCTAATATACTCCAAAACCAAGGAGGATCATGAGGAGCATTTAGAAACTGTACTAGAGACTTTGTGCAAGGAGAATCTCTATGAAAAGTACAGCAAGTGTGAGTTCTTGTTGAAGGATGTCTCATTCTTGGGCCATATCATCATAAGCAATGGAATATCTGTGGACCCCTCCAAAACAGATGCAATTGAGGGATGGCCGAGGCCAACATCGGTAACGGATATCCGTAGCTTCTTGGGGATAGCGGGATATTATCGACGATTTGTGAGAAATTTCTCATGATTGTCCAACCCTCTTACCAAGATAACTCTAAAGGGAGTAAAGTTTTCTTGCGGTGATGAATGCGAAGAAAGCTTCAAGGAGTTGAAAAGGATTCTTATCACTGCACTCGTGCTCACTTTACCCACATGTGGGGAACTTTTTGTGGTATTCAGTGATGCTTCAAATAAGGGCTTAGGTTGTGTGCTGATGTAGAATGATAAAGTGATATCCTAATCCTCAAGGCAGTTAAAAATCCATGAGCGAAACTATCTAATGCATGATCTGGAGTTGGTGGCTATGATCTTTTCCTTGAAAATCAGGCAGCATTATCTCTATGGAGAGAAATGGGAGATATATACTGACCACAAGAGTATTAAATATATATTCATACAGAAAGATCCTAATATGCGCTATAGAAGATGGATAGAGTTCATCAAGGATTATGACTGTTCAATACATTACCACCCTGGTAAAGCGAACAAGGTGGCAGATGCCCTAAGTAGAAAGGACCTAACAATTCCATCAATGATGAGAATTGATAGGGATCCAATCTTCTTAGACTTGTTGAAGATGGATGTGGGAATCATAAAAAATGGAACATCATCAATCCTTTCACAAATGATTGCTCAACCATCTCTTTTGGAAATGTTTAAGGATGCTCAAAAGGATGATGTGGGAATTCAAGAAAAAGTGGAAGCTATCAAAAAGGAAAAATCATCGGAGTTTAATGTTAATGAGGAAGGAATTGTGCAGTTTGGGAAAAGACTATGTGTTCAATCAAGTCCGGAGTTGAAGAAGGAACTTTTGGATGATGCACATAGTTCAAATTTCTCTATTCACCCAGGGTACACAAAGATGTATCGAGATCTCTAAGAAAACTTTTTGTGGGATAATATGAAGAAGGAGATCACCGAATATACATCAATATGCCCGGTGTGTCAGCAGGTGAAGGCAGAGAGGCATAAGTCTAAGGGTATGATGAAACCATTGCCCATAACAAAATGGAAATGAGAGAACATCACCATATACATTGTCACCGGACATCCAAGGACATCCAAAGGCAACAATTCAATCTGGGTTGTTATGGATCGTCTTACAAAGACTGCACAATTCATTTCTATTTGAGAGGATTTTGCTTTGGATCAAGTGGCACAGATATATATTAGGGAAGTGGTAAGGCTTCATGGATTACCACTATCTATTGTGTCTGACCGAGATCCAAGATTCACCTCTATGTTTTGGAAGAGTCTTCAACATGCTCTGAATACTGAACTGAACTTTAGTACGGCCTATCATCCTCAAACTGATGGCCAATCCGAGCGGACTATCCAAATACATGAGGATATGTTGAGAGCGTTCTCAATGGACTTTAAAGGAGGATGAGATCAACATCTTCCTCTGGTTTAGTTCTCTTATAATAACAGTTTCCACTCGAGCATCCAAATGGCACCATACAAAGCCCTATATGCGAAAAGGTGCAGAACACCGGCATGTTGAGATGAGGTCGGTGAACGTAAGCTGCTTGAACCAGAAATGGTTGACGAAATAGTGGAGAAGGTGAAAACCATTCAGCAGTATATCAAGGCATCCCAAAGTCGATAGAAGAGTTATGAAGATAATCGTCGATGAGACATTGAGTTTAAAGTTGGAGACATGGTGTTTCTACGCATATCTCCGTGGAAAAAGGTCATGAGGTTTGGAAAGAAAGGGAAGTTAAGTCCAAGGTACATCGGCCCCTTCGAGGTTCTTGATCGTGTTGGGGATGTGGACTATTGACTAGCACTTCCACCTACTATGGCCAAAGTACATGATGTATTTCATTTCCCTTTTAAGGAAGTACATACCGGACCCTTAACATGTACTCTCTTCTAAGGTGGTACAATTGGAAGATGATCTTTCTTATGAGGAGCAACCAGTGAAGATCTTAGATCATAGAGAAAAAGTTCTATGAAATAAGACAATGCCCCTCGTCAAGGTATTTTGGAGAAACCACAAGTTTGAAGAAGAGACATGGGAATCGGAGGATATGATGAAGCAGAGTTACCCACATTTGTTTTAGTGTGGGAAAAGGAAAATTTTGAGGGCAAAATTTCTTAAGGGGGGAATATTGTAATGACCCAATGTTTCATTAATGAAAAATCCCTCTTGATCCAGTTAAATGTATCTTTATGAAAAAAAATTTTATAAGATATCAACTTCTTTAGTTTTATGTTAAGAATTTTGACCGTTGTTAATATAGCCGTTGAATAGTGATCACATGATTAGTATAAATATAGGACCTTAACAAATCCAATTTACTCAGACAAAGGAAGCGATGGCCTCATCTAGTAGAATTTCCCCATACGAAGCCCATTTGTCAGAGCTCGGAAAAGATGTGGCGTCTTTGGGCTTCTCCCTTGACCAAGCCCAAGCTGAGCTTCAATATGTCAAGCTCGAATGTGACCATCTACCAGAAAAGTTGAGGTTGATTGAAATTACCACTCGAACGATGTTATCTGAGCCACCCCAAGAGTCTGTCACCATCGCACACCTTACCCTTTGGTCTTATGTGGCTGTTTTACGGGGTTATGTAACAAATAATTAGTACTATTTTCATGTACATTATTTTTGTATATAATAATGAATATAATTTCTGGTCATTTTTTATACATTAAAAATAGTTTTTAAAGTACAAATGGGGTTTTAGTTATTATTTAATTAAGAAATCTATTTTATTAAATTAAGGGATTTTTGAATTAAATAATATTTTATTAAAATAATAATATTATTATTATATTAATTATTATTAAATATAAATGATCTTATAATTTTATTAATGAAATTAAAATTTTATATTAAAGTTTGAAAGCCATTTCTGTCAAAACCCGTGAATTTTTTATAAATGTTGGTTTTTATTTTAAAAGTGAAAATTTACATATTTATAAAAAAATTTAGATAAAATAAATGTCATTTCTGGAATCAGGACGTCGAAATTATCCAACGGTGAATTTTTCATAATTTTCTGAGACAGACAAATTTTTGGGTAAAAATTAAATACCGTTTAAATATATAATATGTTTTATGACATCATAATGACCAAATAGTGATGTAATAAAATACCATAATCCTTATGTTCGGACAATATATTTTTTATCATTAATATAATGTGATTTTGGGTTTGTTTGACTTACTTTTCAAAGCATTAATGGACCCCTCAAGACATATTCAACACTTTTCCTTTTTAAATTAATTTCCATGGGAGTGTGACTCACCTCCACATAAGCAACCTTATTATTTTAATAAGTTAGGACTTGGACCTTATAAAATATTTTTTTCCTCTTCCCTTTTCCAAAAACCATTGGCAAAAACCATGGTATGGTTTGTGGTTTGGATTAATTTCATGTAAGGGGACACAAACCTAAATAATAAAGAATTCCCTCACATTTCCTATATAAACCCCCCCCCCAAGCTCCAACTTCCTCCTCACTAAAATCCCTTGGAGTTCGTCCAATCTCTGCCCTACTCTCTCTAGAATCGTCCCAAGGTGTTCCAATCTCCAAAGAAGCCTCTCACAAGCCTCTCTCTAGCCTTTGGAAGCACACTTCAAAGTAAGGGTTTTTTCTTCCTTTCTTATTTTTGTCAATTTTCTTTAAGTTGTATTGCCCTTTTAATTCCAATTATTAATGTTGGGGTATGGTTTCGCACCTCCCCCATACTTCCCTCTTATTGTTTGAATGATGGGAGACCCCTTTCTCTCTCATTAAATGCCTCCCATGTACACCCATTACTATGCCGAAATTCGGAAAGGAACTTCTCTCTCTTCTTTTACATTCAAGCAATAATTTTGTATCATGAATCTAAATTCCATTACAAATTTTGGGAAATGTATCTATATGACCACCTTACTATCCATTACATGTAAATATGATGAGGAACCCCTTTCTCTCTCATCAACCATTTTTATGAATTCTTATGTCACGCCGTTACGCTATCGAAATCGCACCGATTTTCTAAGCCAATGCCATTGTGTAGTGGATACCATGCCCATTTCCCCATCAAGGGTATCCACATTTATGCACCTTTACTTATTGATTAAAAAGATTCATTTATGAATTCCACATTCTTTTATCGTTGAATAAATTATTATGTTTTATGTATCCATGTTTTATGATCCATGTGGTACACTTATGCATGAAATGAAATGTTTAAGAAGGGTGTACCCTTATAGCGCTCCAATGCATTGGGTAAAGTATAGTATCATGATACGTCATGTGCAATGCGTTTTGACTCATGATAATTCAATTTCAATGAGGGTTTACTCGTTCTTTATGTGCAATGAGGGTTTACTCCTGCTTTATGTGAAATGATCCTTTGCTCATGATAATTCCATGTAAAGTGTTGTTGCCACATTTCCATGTTATGATTATCATGCTTTTTCATGCCTTTATGTTCATGTTTCTTTTATGATATATTGATATTACTATTGTCTAACATGTATTTTACTCCTCATGTTATTCCATGTGTACTCCCTTACTGGGATTTATAGCTCACCCTTTTCTTATGCATGTCCTCAGGTTATCACATGTAATGAAAGTACGAGGGAATGTAGTGGTCTTGTAAATATAGTTTTCAATAAAGATGTTGTATTTCATGTTTGACGTTTTTTTGAAATGATCCTAAGCCCCAAAGACACTAAACCTATCGATCTTCTTTGTTGTATCAAGTGAAGTTTTATGTAATAAATCATGTTTATGTTGTAATAAAAAGCAAGGTTGTCATAGCCATCCACCTCCAGCTGCTCGACCAGATCTTCTTCCACGTCCGCCTACGCCCTGCGGACCACCTCGATAGAACCTCTACCTCTGCCTGGGAGGTCCCTCAACTGTCTGCTGATCATCTTAATGGCGGTTCGGATAGTCACGAGCCATGTGATCCTGCCCGCTGCATGAGTGACAATGCCTGCTCATGGTAGGTAAGTCACTGCCCCGGGTGCCCGACACAAAATATCCCAAGTCCTGCGGTCAACCACATGTGGTTCTGGTCCTCTTGGACCTCTGCATCATCCGCTTAATGCCAACTGTAAAAGACTTTGTTGCATGTCGACTAGGAGTTGGTCTTGTTGTTGGTGTCTGCTCAGCAAGGAAACTCTCTACTTGGAGGGATCTCTCTAACACACCTGCCTGTGTCAGGATGCTAAGGGAGATCATCAAAGCTCTGATCTCCCGCTTGATCCCCTACTCAAAGGTTTGGTCCCTAAAAAAATGGGTCACATACCATATTTATGGAGTAGCGCGAGAGGTCAGTGAATCTCACTGAGTACTGTGCTACATTCATGCTACCCGACTATAGATGTAGTAGCTCCTGTATCTACACCGCCTGAAGAGTGGATGGTACAAAATCGGCCCAAAACAGGATATCAAAGTCTATCCAGAGTAGTTTCACCTCGTTGTGGACCTAAATAATCAGGATTCACCATCTGTCTGATGCTTCCTAAAGGAGACTCAAAAAAAGAATCACTATAAGGTCTTTTGGTGTCCCTATCTTTCTGAAGACTCTCACCACAACCTCCAGCCAATACTCAGCTGCTTGTGGGTCTGTATCTTTCCGGAACCTGGGTGGCCTCTAGCACAGGAACTCATGCAAAGCACTCAAGAGGCATGAATCGTCTGCTGCTGGGGCTGGTGGCATAGGTGGCCCAACGGGAAGTGGTACCACTGGTGCCTCCGCTGGTGCCTCAACTGGAAAGGGGCCCAGCACCGAAGCCTCGTTGCTTGGTGGGATGTCATTATGTACGACTCTTGGGGCTCTACGGGGAGGCATCCTGAAAGAAATAGATGTCACACAGTCAAAATATTATACATGGTGAGAAGACCTGGTAGAGCTGACCTAAGAAATTTTTTGAAAAGACACACACAATTAGTGTTTTTCTGCACTAAGTCGGAAATCAGTAGTCAGGGTCCCGGTGTTTTGATACGTCGGCCGCCTGCACCGACACTGGACTCCCTGAACTGAAAACCACACTTAGTACCCTTAACACTAATTATTCACCGAAAAGAAAGATCAGAGTTCCAGGTTCTACGATAAAACTTGCCACCTTTGATACAAATTTTTCACGACCCATCCTTGGGACTCGTGCCGTGACTACCCCTAGACCGCCTTCCATAGGCCAGGGGCTGGTGACTAAAACCAAAGGCATAAATCTGTAAGCTGTGAAGAAATTGCCTTTAATAAAAAGTAAACACACACAATTAGAGTGCACATCTCGAAGAAAAAAACTAAGAAATACTGTATACATAAGAATTGATAGAAATTAAAGGGAAAAAATATACAATCCCAATAGTAAAGTGCATGTACAACTGAAAGCAATTACAAATGAAAAAGGGAAAAATTGCTGAAAGGTAAAAAGAATCTTTTGGATCATTCTCCAGGGTTCCTACCTGAAGGGTAGGTACAGATGGTCACCTCATCACTCTAAATCCATTTGACTCATCTGTGTACCTTCTCGTTGTAAGGTCCATCTCTGGGTACCGTCCAGTCCGAGTGCTCTCGGCCTCCTCCAGCACTGTCTGTCGTCTGCATCCAACACAACGGGGTGTGGGCATAGCCCATGTAGGGGTGAGTATAATGATTCTTTGTAGGGACCCCAAGATCCTCAAAGTATCACAATATCCACCAAGGATAACCACAATGTAAATATTCAACCGATAACCCTTACAAAGGTATATTCCTATACATATACCTACGTTATCTAATAACCCATCCCAATCATGAGTTAAACCCAAAAGTCACTAACTCAGCTCAAAATAGGATTTTTATTTTTGGGGTAGTAGCAAGCAACATATACAATCAAACTGTTGGAATCTCGGCTGATGGTTTACTCCTCCTCTATCGAGTACTGTGGGCCTGCCGCATCACACAGAGGCGCTTCCCACTTTCCTAGACTGATTTGGTACTCCTACTATTAAGTATCATGGGTCTGATGCACTCACACAAAGTTTCTCCCCAATTTGGTTCTTCCACAATCATACAGAGGCACTCCACCTCGTAGACTACTTCGGTACTCCTCTTGTCGAGTACTGTGGGTCCGCCACATCACACATAGCCGCTCCCCACTATGGGTCTGACGCACTGACACAGAGGTGCTCCCCCTCATAGCCTGTTGAGGTACTCCTCCTGTCGAGTACCATGGGTCTGCTGCGTCACACAGAATCACTCCCCACTGTGGGTCCTCTGCACTCACACAGAGGCACTCCCCTACTGGGATAGTCAAAACAATCTGACTCAAAAGGTCAGCAGTCATCAGGTCTTAGCCAGCTACTAAGCCTTTGTACTTTGCTCGCTCATATCCCTGAGGATCCGCTCAACGAGCTATATTTCGATACTAAATCTGTCACAATGTCCCAAATAGAAGTATCTCAAAGCTCCGCCTCATAATAGTTATTTCAACACAACAAACGGCGCATCAATTGGACTCTCAGTCTGTTAGTTATTGGCATTTCTGTTCCAGGGGCCCGATTGGTTTTTAGGTTCAAACCAACCCGACCGTACCCCAACATTGTCCAAACCTCAAGAAGTGCATGTCAGAATTACCGTCTCGTTCTAATGTTTCTTTCACCATAGATGGTTAGTCGATCAGAAACCCATAGCCCAAGATACGGGCGAAAAGGTGTCAACTGACCAAACGGGTTTGGGTCTGGTCTGACCCAGTCGGACTGACTCAACCCACCCCGAGTTTGAACCGGGGTCCGACTCAATCCGCGGGTCTGACCCGGTCTAGGGGGGGCAGCCCAAGTGGTTGGACTAACCCGAGGGGCCGGCCCAGCCCTCTGACGGCCCGACCCGAGGGGGAGGCCCGGCGGCCCGGTTGGTCTGGCATCCTGGTTGGCCTGGCGGCCCGGTCGGCCTGGTGACCTGGTGGTCGGGAGGGGGTCCACCTTAGCCATATCCAAGGGGAAACCGCACACCCCCTTACTACCCAAATGTCTTTTCCATTTGGGTGTGAGTCAAAACCGGTGCCAGGTGGTGCCGGTCCAGCACACGCGGGACCTGACGGGGTCCCGCTCCTCCCAGCTAGCCGAGAGACCAGCCACTCCACCTGCTCCACCGCTGCCCGCCCGGGTCGTGGCTCTCCTGCTCCGTGTGGTGTGGCAGCGCTGTGCCTCCTCCAATGCGGCCCAGCCTGGTCGCGGCCTCCATCTCCTCCGCACAGTGCGACATCGCCGCGCCCCCTCCGTCGCGGCCCGACATGGTCGTGGCCTCCTGCTACCCTCTGCACGGTGTGATGGCACCACACACCTCTACTACAGCCCACCACGGCTGCAACTCTCCTTCCGCACGACATGATGATGTTGCGCCCTCTTGGTTACCCGGTGGCCTTACGCCACCGGTTTCTTCGTAGCTGGTCCAACATCAATCGTGTCGCCCCTCCACCATCATCATCAAATTAGAAAAATAAAAGGGGGAGGGTCGGGCCATGTTCGTGAGGTTTGATCCCTCCATGTTACGTTGATATCAATTGGAATTTCTCAACCATAAATTGAACGACTAAGAATGGAAATAAATTCTACTAAAATCACCCTACATTTCCTGACGATGATTGTTGACGAAGTCACGGGAAGGCGGCATCATTTCTCTAATGTCAGAAGAGGAAGAGTTCGGAAAAGTTGAGTCGAAGATGACGTCGTCAGCATTCTTCATGGGCAGTGGTTCTTCCACTTATTGCCCCGGTTAAAGAGAGAGAGATGTTCGTCGTTCTTCATTGGTGGAAGAGACGTTCTTCATTGGGAGGATTTCTTCTTCAATGTTCTTCCTCCTCTCCCAAAGGTTCCACCAAAATAATGCTAAGCCAGAAATAATAGAGGAAGTCCTATATTATTTTTATGGCACAATAAAACAAATACATGTGTTTAATTAAATGAGACAACTCATTTAATTAATTTAAATTAATGGTTCAAATTAAAAATTAGGGGAGGTGAGGAGTGAAAATTAAATGGAGAGAGGTGTACAATTAATTAATTGGGAGTTTAAAGGGGTTAAGAAACTCGGGTGGGACCCACTAAATAATATCCTCCCAAGGGAGGTTCTGTGCGGGTGGGCCCCACCACCGTAACCCCTCATTAGAGATTATGTTGTGGTGTCCCCCACCACTAAACTCCTATTCAAGGTTTTAACCACCATAAAATAAAAATAAAGTTAACACTTTATATTTATTAAATTTAATTTAAAAACCCCAAAAACTAACTCCCATTCTCGTCAGAACGTGACTATGGTGAAGGTCTCACTAAGAAATCAACAGCACCTTGAGCTCAACGGTGCCCTCGGATTTCAATTTCGAGCACCGTTTCAAATGTTTTTAAATTCCTCTCGTACGTTTACTGAACATACCTGAACAATACTTCAGAAATTGATTCCGGACACACCAGGCCTCAGAATCAGGCGCCGTAAATTTCCGCAGACTCGTAAAAATCCTGTGAATTTACGAAAACAAATTCCACATAATTTTCGGGTCTTTACAACTAGGTACATTGTAGATGTGGACAAGGTACCTCATATCCACATTTTTTTTAAAATATTAATTAAAAAATTAATATTTAAATTTTATTAATTAAAAATACTTCCCCTCATTTTCTGACTCTAACTACACAACCACACTTCATTCCTCCATGACTCTTGTCACTTCCATGATTGGTTATATTTTATTTAATGTATACGGTTTGAGAAATAAACCATAGTTTGCTAAATTCATAGATGAATTCTTTAATTAAATGGGAGATAAATGTATGAAAACCCTTAAAGAAATAATCAACGCTCATATACAGGGATATATAGGTAAAATTGGTCTTGGTTATAATGGTAAATTATCAGAGGAGAAATGTAAATATTAATATAATAAGGCTGAAAAATTATGTAGAAATATTTCAACCACAATGAACTTATCAACCATCAAGGAGATATTTACAAACATGTGATATGCGGAGGGTTGATAGAAATATGATATTTCCAATAATAGAGAACCATTTCAATGATTCTATTGTTATCATGATGTCCTATTATGATTATTATGACTGTTATCTTAGAGACGAAGCTATTGGAGGTTGAAAAATAGCGTTTATTTATAATATTCATATCAAAGAATAATTTATTATTATGGTCATTATTTTAATTTCTTAAATCATTAACATATATAATTCGATTAAAATAGATAATTAAGAGTTAATCATATAAAATATAGATAAAATTGGATGCAGGAAAATACATTTTAGTTCCTTTAAAAAATTAATTGATCATCTGGAAGAATAATATTTTGGATTGATGACTTATTCTAAAGAAAATAATTATATAAGACCAACTGAAGAATCAAATCATTCTATAATTTCATATAAATAAAGGAAGAATATTTTCTGAAGTATATAGAGGAAATTTTCTTGAAAAAATAAAATAAAATCCACACATGTATTATAGATATTTGTTGTCATCTCACATGATTGGTAATATCAATCTATTGAAATAATATAAAAGAAATAGTAGAAAAAATAGTGATATTTCTAAATGATAGATCATTAAAGATAAATGGAAGTGGAAAACATAATTGGCTGGATATGATTTGAGAAAAAATACTATACATTATATAGATTGTTGATACTGAAATTTATTAAGTGTTTGTAAATTTTGTGATAAGGTTACATTCAATTGGAATAGTCGAAAATTTAAAATAAATTTTAGAAAATATATAATGAAAGGTTAAAGAATGAAAGAGAATCTTTTTTCGGTTTAAAATTGAGAAAATGATGGTCTCATTACCATTGAAGATGAAAATATTTTGTAGAATCAGAGGCTAGGAAACATTAATAAAAACTTAATGGAATATTTTTCCATGTTATGTGTAGAGACCCTAATCTTAACGTACATGGACATTACATTACTTTTGAGGAATACTTAGTAAATAACAAAAACACACACACATAAGGACCGTAATAGTTTAGTGTCTTTGGAAACTCAGAATATAATCTTCTAATTGTGGTGAAAGATCTTCAACATATCCCATAATGATCTTCTTTTTTTACCTAAATCCTTTATTTATATCCTGGGGAAAAGAAAACATAAAAGGGTGAGCTCAAATTCTCAGTAAGGGTAATCAAAAGAAATATCAATCACATCATATACATAGGAACATAACTTTTGGAAATCTTAACCTGCAAAGGAAATCATAATTTCATAACATGGGATAAATCATATTAGTGAAATGTAATCCCAATAATCATAACATAAAACATGAAACTTTGTGTCATACACACATAATCATAGAGAATCATTTCTTATTAGTCAAGACTCATTGGCAAGTCTATCTTAGTGGACAAAGTCCATTTCTGAACCGAGTTCACTCCTCATTTCAGTCCTGTTTCACTGAACCGGTTTAACCTACCGTTCCAGCCATGTCTATCTAATGAGATATAAAATCTTTACCCAATGCATTGAAGGGAGATATAGGTCCCACCCATCTCATAATGATACCATTCTTATGTGTGACACAAATTCAGAAAACCATACATCATATCATAACCCATGTAGTAAAAATGGGAATCTTAAACATCATGACTTCATAAAATGATTCATATAAGATAAAGGAATTCATAAAAATATAATTCCATCACAACATAATCAAATCAATGTAATAATAGGGATAAAAACATAACCCTTTATTATCTTAGATGGAAAATAATTTTGATAAAACACTTGAACTCCATTCTTGAGGAAAATATCATTTCTGCTTCAAAAACACTTTTCCTTTCTTAACATGTCGTAAAATTATAAACTAAAAGAAGTTGCTTAAAAAATAAAAATGAAAACTTGTAAAGGAATATTCTTGGAAATAATGTTTTAAAAATCCATTCATGCCATATAAGTTAAAAAAACATTCTTTGTACTTTTGTCAGAAAAGTCAAAATGTACCTCGTACAAAAAAAGATTCCTTTCATATCTTTTACCAAAAACTCCCCGAAGGGTAAAATTGGATTAAAAAAAATGTAGGTGGATGGAAATAATATTACGTATTGAGGAAACATGGATTTGGATTATAAAATACACCCCAGTAAATACCAATGTATAAACAATCTCAGATAAAAATGAGATTGTGATATTTTCCCTTACCTTATGTCCGATTTGCCTTGTAAGTGTCCGAACCTCCTGTATAATGATTTAAATAATGTTATTGACTTATTCCAATATCATAATTATTGTTATGATATCATATATGGTCATATTCGTAGCTTCTTATTAGTAATATTTCATTACAACTTGTTATTCGGGTGTTTATTACTTTTTGTTCTTATGCGTGTTTTGTCGAATAAATTATTATTCTTCTCTTTAGGTTATAGATACCTCATTTCCAGAATTTTATTAGTGTAATATATATCATATTCATTCATTCAATTCATTTATATAATCATTATGCAATGAAGATCATGTAGAACGAGTCACATCACATCGTTGAGACGGTATTCCGTACGTACGCACGAGCGATGATATCGTTCCCATGATCATGAAATTGTATTGGGGTGTATGTATACTATTTAAGAATCAATATCACTTTAAAATAATCATATATAGTCATTATTTATACCATTATACCGATCTAATTAAGGTGGTGTTGGAAAGTAGATTACACCACGGCGTGGAGACGGTATTCCGTACGTACGCACGCGCGGTTATTTCATTTTCCATAGGATGGATAGATGGTGAAATAGGGTTGTTTCATACTTATAATAACATATAATTATTTGAGTGATACTTATTTTATTACTTAATAATGAAACAACTATAGAAGAAGAAGTGTAAGAAGAAATAAAGATGACAGAATCGGTAATGGACATTACCTCTTCTTTGAAGTGCTTCTTTGAGACCTCCTTTTAGGGCATTAAATTTGGTCTTTGAAAAAGACCAGGACCTCTAGTATGTCTCTAGGGATGTTTATAGGAGAATGTGGCAGGGGTTGGCAGAGCTTGAAGGCTCAAATTGGTGTGAGGAAGAGAGGGAGGAGGTGCCCTTTTATAAGGGAGGAGAGGGGCACCTTTGGAATAACTAAAACTATTATTTTATTATAAAGCCAAATTCGGTTTTAAATAGGTCCAAATTGATTTATTTCGAAGCTAAGGTGGGGATGGGTCGAAATAATCTCATCCAGTATAATTTAGACAAGTTTAGGTTCCAATTTTAACCTTATCATTTATATTTAACTTTAAGTTAGATAATTTTACTTTTACCGTGTCTTTTTGTGTTCTTACACAACAATGTTAAGAAACATACTATAACAAGACAAACGAACCCCAAGTTGTTTATAATTAATATATATAACCTTATCTAAGTCATTTGGACGAACGTTATATTTTTAGTAATAAAATAGAAATTAATAATATAATATTTGTTTTAAAAACTATTTTATGTCAATTTTGACACTATTTAGCAATTGATTTTTGTGAAAATCATAACATACTGATTAGTTCGACAAATGTTAATTATATCAATACTAACATGTCATATTGAGCTAGAAAATTATTGTAATTCATAAAAAGTCTCAAATTACATTTATTTGGGTATTTATAACATCAATTATGTCAATATTTCATTAATAAGATAATTACTGCATCATATTTGTGTCATAAATAAATTAAATTATTTAATGTCTAAAAATTACAAATAAAATACCATTATGTAGGAAGTCATTTTATATTTCTAATTAACATTTATAGTCTAATTTATCATATGTATAACCCTATATTAAAAATTATATACTTATTAAACTTTGATTTTAACTATTTTAACCCTTCTTTAAATAAATTAATAATAAATGTTCTAATCTAATCCAAGTGGGCCTAAATGGTCATATTTTATTCCAAAGGTTTTTTTTGGTCGAATTACACTTATCCAATAGAATTAGGGAATGTGTTAGGGTAATAATAATATCATTTTATCCTTAATTACCCTATTTACTTTTAACCGTGGTAAAAAAAAGTAAAAAGTTACTATTCACGAAAAATTATTTTAATCTCATTGAACCAAATTTTACTTACTGAAATCAACCGTGTCTCTTGGATTTTTGAAATTCCACTCACAGAAGTGGTAAAATTAAGTTTTATGAAAAATTCATTTTTTTAACTACCACTTAGTGGTTTCACTATTCTTCAAAAAATGAAAGTTTCCAGAAAAAATACAAAAAATTAGGCTTAAGCTATATTTGAAATTATGAATTAAAAATGATGTCTATTTTACCTAATTAAAAACATATCAGTTTCATTAATTAATTTAAAAATTAATTCCCGTCGTCAAAACAAATAGCGTGTTCTTAAGAGAGAATAACTATCAAAAGATTGACATTTGTTTATTTCTGGTTTAAATGTGAAACTACATCCAATGACCAACATTGTATTAAATTGTAAAAATATATTCTAAATATACTTTAAAACCACTCAAATTAATAATTTATCACTATTAATTATTTTGATTAAAAAAGATGTTTTTAATTAAAATTTAGTAATTTTCACTATTCATCAGAATATGAAAGTTATCCAAAAAGTACCAAAATTTCACCCTAATCTAATTTCGATATTCTGAACCCAAAAATGAAGTCCATTTTGAAAAATAAAATTTACAAAATTTCAAAAAGTGGTTATTACTATTCATAACGGCTGGTTTTAAGACTATTTTAATAGCATATCGTTGTTTTGTGAAACTCGGTATTGTGTACTACACACGCTATCGAGGAAGGTCGCGATTGTGTGTAATGAAAGGAAAGTAAAGGATGTCTGTTGTGAAATCTCCTTTTGGTGTAGCATACAACACAAGACATTAATGAAATTAAAAAGAATATTTTCCATAAAATCTCGGGGTGTTACATTCTACCCCCCTTAAAATGAATTTCGCCCTCGAAATTCGTCGCGGTTATAAATGGTTTACTACTCGAAAGTTTGTTTAATAGAAACCCACATCGTAAAAAGGAATACCCAAACTTGGATTTAAAAACTAAAGTATGAAATGTAACGGTTACCCAAATTAACTCATCACTGGGTTTCCACGTAGGAGAACATAGGTGAAAATATGGATATGGAAGAAAAATCTAACCATCATGTTCTGATGGAGAGTGGTAGAGAACATGGCTATGAAATATCCAACAATCACAAAACCATATATTTGCGATGATCTAAGGTACCATATGATTCATCAGATATAAGGACACTAGGAAAACATTTTTTGTTTTCAAGATCATTTCCCTAATGTTGGTGAATTAAAAGAAATACTTACATGATTTTGGTACAATTTCACTGTTGTTCGTGATTTGAACAATTTCCACTTCATCTCTTAAATAAATTAAGTTGAATTTGTTATTCATGAAGTGTTAATATATCATGTGATAAAATGATGGGTCATTCCATCTGTTTCAAACAAAATATTAGCAAAAGTTATCAAATATACATAACTCCATCTATGGTGAGGTTAATCGTATACGATTCCAAAGATAAACTTATACTTCATATATCATACCGCGTAGTAAAATATAACTAGTTTCTATTAACCATGGACTTCTTGTAGGTCAGTGGTAGGCGATAAAGGTCAGTCGCACTTCTGTTGTGGGTTCGATTCCCACAGCCTTGTCCGACGCGATGGGTTGTCGCCCGTCCTACAGGTTTTCCTTTTTCTAAAGTTATATTATTATAACATCCCATCAATAATATCGAAAAAAGTTCTATCCTAACTTATGTCCAACATAATCCATTCCAATCTTTAGGCTTATCTAAAATACTTCGGTCCAAGCTCATAGTATAAAGAAAATGATTACTTGAAATGTCACATAACAATCACGTGAATGCCATCATTTATCCCCCATATATCATAAGATATACCTTGTTGGTCAAATTACAAACATGTGAATACCTTAATCATGTATTCTCTTGAAGAATGAATACCCACTGAACCTTAGTGAAAACATGAATGCAGTGAAAAGTTAACTCTTTCCACATACGAAAATCCAAAAATTCTATATACTCAAACCATGATATAACCTTCTCCTTATATCAGTCACGAGCTTATGAATACGGTCAAACATTTTATTTTCTCGTTTTCCTTTCATTATGCGCATATAAACTTTTTTTCCCAAAAATATCTCAATCACATTCTATGGTTACCGGTACCATTGAAAACCACAATAGACCAATACATAAATATTCAATTATTCCACGATACTATATACAACATTATTTTGGGATCCCATTACATAAACACTTAATCATTCCACCACATCGTTGTCATATTCAACATCGCCAATAGTGATCGCATGTGGCATCCCTTTGTACTTTTCCTTAAGTGGTTGCTCATGTTGATCATCATTAACCTTTGTAATAGGGCATTTATTAGCATAATTCCCCATTTCCTTGCACTTGAAGCATTGAAGTGTTGATTGTGCATTCTCTGCAGTCTTTTCTTTATTCAAATCATTTGAAACCCTTTTTCCATTACTTCGACACTCAGCTGCACGATGACCTTCTTTTCCACACATAAAACATTTTCTAGTCCCTTTAATACAATCTCCACCATGCTTCTTTCCACACTTTGAGCATAAGGAAACATTCATCTTCTTTTCACCATTATTCTGAGATTTCTCCTTGAACTCCATCTTTTGTTTCTTGTCAAAACTATGAGATAGATAAGTAACACCAACTTCCATTTCTACCTTGATAGCACAATGCACAAATTCTTCATAGCTACTGAAGTCTCTTATAGCTAATTCCCTTCAAAGAATTGGTTTTAAGCCACTGAAGAATCGATCAACTTTACTTTCAAGTTGGATGATAAATCCAGATGCATACCTTGAAAGCCTTGTAAAAATAGCTTTGTATATACCAACAGATTCATCAACCTTTTTCTTTAGTTCAAGAAACTCCTTCTCCATCTTTGTTCGAAAAATACGAGGGAAGTACTTATTGAAAAATAAGTTCTTGAACTCATCCCATTCCATGGACTCAATTTCATCTATTGGCCTCGTATTCTTAATAAGATTCCACCATTGATCAACATCACCTTCCAAACGATACACTGCTAAGATGACATTATCATGTTAAGAACATTGAAGAACTGAAAATATCTTTTCAGTAGTACTGATCCATTTTTCAGCAACAAGTGGATCAGAAGACCCACTGAAAGAAGGTGGATGTTGCCTCATGATGGAATCAATAGAATATTGTTCCCTTCACTGCTCATTTGGAAGTCCAGAATGATTCATAGCTTGTGTAAGTATAGCAATAAGATTTTGCACTCCATATCCCATAACATTTGTTTGTTCAAGAGGACAATCATTGTATTGTCCATTACATTGATCAACACGGTTCCTTCAGGTTCCAACCATCGTCTAAAACCCAAAAAGAATAGTGTGAGAGGCAAAAATCACGCTAGGGAAAACAATATAATAAAGGGGGAGTAACGTCAATATCTAACATCTTGGGTTACCGTAATTCTAGTACTATAACCTATACTTATACTTAACTTTAGGGACATCCATATACATACCTTATAAATAGCTATATGGATCTCACTAAAGTTCTCGCATCCAAGTTTCCAAAGGTTGACAAAACCATTCCCCTGATACCAACTGTAGATACCCTAAGCTTAACGTACATGGACATTACATTACTTTTGCGGAAGACTTAGTACATAACAAAAACACACACACATAAGGACCGTAATAGTTTAGTGTCTTTGGAAACTCGGAATATAATCTTCTAATCATGATGAAAGATCTTCAACATATCCCATAAAGATCTTCTTTTTTACCTAAAACCTTTATTTATATCCTGGGAAAAAGAAAACATAAAAGGGTGAGCTCAAATGCTCAGTAATGGTAAAATAAAGAAATATCAATCACATCATATAAATAAGAACATAACTTTTGGAAATCTTAACCTGCAAAAGAAATCATAATTTCATAACATGGGATAAATCATAGTAGTGAAATGTAATCCCAATAATCATAACATAAAACATGAAACTTTGTGGAATACACACATAATCATAGAGAATCATTTCTTATTAGTCAAGACTCATTTCCAAGACTATCTTAGTGGACAAAGTCCATTTCTGAACCGAGTTCACTCCTCATTTCAGTCATGTTTTACTGAACCGGTTTAACCTGCCGTTCCAGCCATGTCTCTCATGAGATATAAAATCTTTACCCAATTCATTGGAGGGAGATATAGGTCCCACCCATCTCATAATGAACCCTTCTTATGTGTGCCACAAAATCATAAAACCATACATCATAGCATAACCCATGTAGTAAAAATGGGAATATTAAACATCGTGACATCATAAAATGATTCATATAAGATAAAGTAAATCATAAAAATATAATTCCATCACAACATAATCAAATCAATGTAATAATAGGGATACAAACAGAACCCTTTATTATCTTAGATGGAAAATAATTTTGATAAAACACTTGAACTCCATTCTTGCGGAAAATATCCTTTCTGCTTCAAAAACACTTTTCCTTTCTTAACATGTTGTACAATTATAAACTAAAAGAAGTTGATTAAAAATAAACTTGAAAACTTGTAAAGTAAGCTTCTTGGAAATAATGTTTTAAAAATCCATTCATGCCATATAAGTTAAAAAAATTCTTCATACTTTTGTCGGAAAAGTCAAAAAGTACCTTGTACGAAAAAAGATTCCTTTCATATCTTTTACAAAAAACACCCCGAAGGGTAAAATTGGATTTAAAAAAAATGTAGGTGGATGGAAATAATATTGCGTATTGAGGAAACATGGATGTGGATGATAAAATACACCCCAATAAATACCAAAGTATAAACAATCTCAGATAAAAATGAGATTGTGATATTTTCTCGTACCTTATGTCTGATTTTCCTCGTAAGTGTCCGAACCTCCGGTATAATGATTTAAATAATGTTATTGACTTATTATAGAATCATAATTATTGTTATGATATCAGATATGGTCATATTCTTAGCTTCTTATTAGTAATATTTCATTACAACTTGTTAATCGGGTGTTTATTACTTTTTGTTCTTATGCGTGTTTTGTCGAATATATTCTTATTCTGATCTTTAGGTTATAGATAACTCATTTCCAAAATTTTATTAATGTAATATATATCATATTAATTCATTCAATTCATTTATATAATCATTATGCAATGAAGATCATGTAGAACGAGTCACATCACATCGTGGAGATGGTATTCCGTACGTACGCACGAGCGATGATATTGTTCCCATGATCATGGAATTGTATTGGAGTGTATGTATGCTATTTCAGAATCAATATATCTCTACAATAATCATATATATTCATTATTTACACCATTATACCCATCCAGGTAAGGTGGTGGTGGAAAGTAGATTACACCACGGCGTGGAGATGGTATTCCGTACGTACGCACGCACGGTGATTTCATTTTCCGTAGGATGGATAGATGATGAAATAGGGTTGTTTCATACTTATAATAATATATCAGTATAAGATTGATACTGATGTTATTACTTCATAATGAATCAACTAAAGAATAAGAAGTGGAAGAAAAATAAAGGTGAAAGAATCGGTAATAGACATTACCTCTTCTTTGAAGTGCTTCTTTGAGACCTCCTTTTGGGGCACTAAAATTGGTCATTAAAGAAGACCAGGACCTCTAGGATATCTCTAGGGAAGTGGAGAGGATAAAGTGTCAGGGTTTGGCCGATATTTAATGCTCAAAGTGGTGTGAGGAAGATAGGGAGGAGGTGCTCTTTTATAAGGGAAGAGAGAGGCACCTTTGGAATAACAAAAACTATTATTTTATTATGAAGCCAAATTCGGTTTTCAATAGCTCCAAATTGATTTATTTTGAAGCTAAGGTGGGGATGGGTCGCAATACTCTCATCCAATAGAATTTAGACAAGTTTAGGTTCCAATTTTAACCTTATCATTTATATTTAACTTTAAGTTAGATAATTTTACTTTTACCGTGTCTTTTTGTGTTCTTACACTATAAGGATAATAAACTTACTATAACAAGCCAAACAAACCCCAAGTTGTTTATTATTAATATATATAACCTTATCTAAGTCATTTGGACGAAACTTATATTTTTAGGAAAAAAATAACAATTAATAATATAATATTTGTTTTAAAAACTATTTTATGTCAATTTTGACACTATTTAGTAATTTATTTTTGTGAAAATCATAACAGACTGATTAGTTCTAAAAATTATAATTATATCAATACTAACATATCATATTAACCTAGAAAATTAGTGTAATTAATAAAAAGTCTCAAATTACATTTATTTTGGTATTTATAACATCAATTATGTAAATATTTCATTAATAAGATAATTACTGCATCATCTTTGTGTCATAAATAAAGTAAATTATTTAATGTATAAAAATTAAAAATAAAATACCATTATGTAATAAATCTTTTTAGATTTATAATGAATATTGATTATTGAATTTATCATATGTATAACCCTATATTAAAAATGATATACTTATTAAACATTGATTTTAACTATTTTAACCCTTCTTTAAATAAATTAAAAATAAATGTTCTAATCTAATCCAAGTGGGCCTAAATGTTCATATTTTATTCCAAAGGTTGTTTTTGGTCGAATTAAACTTATCCAATAGAATTAGTACATGTGTTAGGGTAATAGTAATATCATTTTTACCCTTAATTACCCTATTTAATTTTAACCGTGGTAAAAAAAGTAAAAAATTACTATTCACCAAAAATTATTTCCATAACATTGAACCACATTTTACTTACTGATATCAACCGTGTCTCTTGGATTTTTTAAATTCCACTCACAGAAGTGGTAAAATTAAGTTTTATGAAAAATTCATTTTTTTAACTACCACTTAGTGGTTTCACTATTCATCAAAAAATGAAAGTTTCCACGAAAATACAAAAAATTAGGCCTAAGTTATATTCGATATTATGAATTCAAAAATGATTTCTATTTTACCAAATTCAAAACATATCAGTTGAATTAATTAATTTATAAATATATTCTCGTCGTCAAAACAAATAGCGTGTTTTTAAGAGATAATAACTATCAAAAGATTGACATTTGTTTATGTCTGGTTTAAATGTGAAATTACATCCAATGATCAAAATTGTATTAAATTGTAAAAATATATTAAAAATATAATTTAGAACCACTCAAATTAATAATTTATCACTATTCATTATTTCAATTAAAAAAGTTGTTTTTAATTAAAATTTAGTAATTTTCACTATTCATCCGAATATGAAAGTTATCTGAAAAGTACCAAAATTTCACCCTAAGCTAATTTCGATATTCAGAACCCAAAAATGAAGTCCATTTTGAAATATAAAATTTACAAAATTTTAAAAAGTGGTTATTACTATTCATAACGGCTAGTTTTAATAATATTTTAATAGCATATTGTTATTTTGTGAAACTCGGTATTGCGTACTACACATGCTATCGAGGAAGGTCACGATTGTGTGTAATGAAAGGCAAGTCAAGGATGCATGTTGTGAAAGCTCCTTTTGGTGTAGCTTACAAAACAAGACATTAATGAAATTAAAAATAATATTTTTCATAAAATTTTGGGTGTTACATTAAGAGATGAAATTGATATTACTTTGCTGAAGAGAGATTAAAGGAAAAAAAATATGCTTTCATGCAAGGAAAAATGACTCAAAATCATTATCTTATAAAGAAAAGGTGATAATTAGGTTTATTAAATTTGGTTCACCTAAATATTTTTGGTCCAATTAGTTGGGTAAGATTGTATAGTAAAAAATATTCCATCTTGTTTGTAAATCATTATAGTAGGTGTTGAGTCAATAAGGTTCTCTTATGACTTTCTCCATTATTTATGGTTTTATGTTTTCAAAATCCCAAATACTTTTTATTAATTTCCTATTTTTTCATTCTTTTTTACTTAAGGTTTTGTCATTTTGTTCTACTTATAGAATTTTCATTACATTTACCTACAGAATTTTCATACATACTAAATTTTCATTCAATTAAACGTAAAGAATTATCATTCCATTATACATACATATTTTTCATTATGATATATTTGTCATTACTTTTTTCTTACATCTTTAACAGTATGGTGTACATAAGATTTAGATGTATTGATTTACTTAATCCAATGTGATACTCTTTTTCTGGATACTAATATCGGTAAATATCTGATATTGTTTTTCATGATACCGATAACTATAAATATGTGATACCATTTTTGATGATACTGATACTGGTAAATATGTGATATTGTTTTTCATGATAACGATTCTAGTACAGATGTCATACCGATTTTATGATATCGGTACACAAAGATAGTGATATAGTTTTCTCAATCCGATTTTCATTTTCTAAAGAATTCATTTTTTTGATATTGTTATAATTGTTTAATGTACCATTCCAATATTATCGGATTCTATTTTTTCATATACTTAACATTTATCTCTAACATAACACTTATACATGAAACAATGTCTTACAGTTTGTTTTGAACTAACTGTTGTCTATTTGTCATGTGTCCAGGTCCCTCCGAAATTTAAGAAAAATATTACTGTTGCAGTGGATCCAACCATTGAGAAGTTTTTCCTATAAATACATGATCATTTGAATGATCCATGTATGATGACAGAGAAAATATGGATGATGAACAATGAATTGAAAAGAGATCAAAGTTTGTGAAGTGATTTCTAGAGAGAGAGGCTCTTAAAACTTTCAGTGCTCCATGCAGATGTCATGAACAATTTGTTTAGGCATGAAAAACTTGTTAAGACTTGCTTTGTGCGGACTCTGATCATGCTTATCAAAGGCTTCTAGGTTTTAAAGACAGTGTTTCTGATTTCCGTCTAAATCGGGGGCTTGTGGGGTTAACAAGACAGACACCGATATTTAGAATGAGGGATTACCTAGGTTTGAGTAAGACAACCATTCAAGAAAGTATAAATCAAGGAACATTTATACAAGGTTGTTGGATACCCCTCTCTTTGGGTTCAAATAATTATATTGCTACTTGTTTTCTATTTCAATTTGTTTTTATTCTGAAGCTATTTTATCTTTGTTAAAGTTAGAAAGTATAACATTCTTATACTTTCTAATTCAGTTACTCTAATTATATTAAAGAATTTATATTCTCTATTATAGAATTATTCTTTTAAGAAAATCATTCTTATGTTTTTTTTAAGTTGTAAAGTTCAAGAAAAGGTTTTTTTAGAGAGTTTGTTAAAAAATTTAACTTTGTTGAAATAAGTTTTCTTAAAGTTAAAATATATCTTTAAGAAACATATTTCCTTAAGGTTAAGAAGCATTCTTTAAGAAAGATCTATATCATATTTAATGGTTCAAAAATAAATTTTTAAAGTATACAATTCACCCATTCTAGTATTTTTGCATCTCATTATATATATATTTGATCCTAAAATTGGTACCAGATATAGGTATCTGAGATACTAATATTCACGTATAATTTTTCTTGCTCAATTTTTCACTGTTCTCCTATTTTTCTAACAAGTTTTTATGGAAAGAAATTTTCTTTTAGTATGGTAGGAATTCATGTTGGATCCCTAAACAATATCAATCCAACTAGACCACTAATTTTCTATGGAAATGATAATGATTACTAGAGAGACAAAATGAAGACCTTTGTGATGAACACTAGTGTAGACAACTACATTATATTAACTAGAGATTACAATATTCCTTATAAAGAACATAGAACCTTCACTAATCCAGAAAAGGTGTAATACCAGCTGAACATTAAGGTACGAAATACATTTCATTGTTTCATAATTAAAAAGTTTTATAGCCAAATTTTATCATGTGAAGTTTCTAGTAGAATTTCAAAGAATATTGAAGTAACTAACTTTGGAACTTATAAAGTCATTGAAAATAGAAGATTCGTGCTTAGGGATGAATATCATGGTTTTTATTTTCCTTATGGATAACCCATATGTAAGGTAAAACATTGATTCATGACTATTGTCAATAGCTTACCATCAATGGGTGACAAAGGATTAGATGATGAAATTATTTAAGACAATATTATAGACATCATGTCTAACAAATGGGAATCCAAGAGGATATCTATAGATGAGAATATGAAAGTTACTCAGATTTCTTTTGATGAGCTATTTACAACTACTTCAAATCATATGAAATCCAAGACTCCTGATAGAGTTACAAGATCTAAATCAAATAAAGTTTTTATTCTATTTTAATCTTGTGAAAGTGAAGCTTTAGAAAATGAGTTTGAAAATATTGGTCAGAGGATGAGAAATATTGTTATATAGAAGAAATTTCAATATAGATACAAGAAGAAAGATGGAAAAGATAAGAAATATAGAGAATTGAGATGTTATGAATGTCAAAGAACTAGTCATATTAGACCATATTGTACCTTTCCTAATAAAAGAGACAAGAAAGACATGAATTATAAAAGTAATAAGAAGTAGTTCTACAGATAAAGCATTAAAAAGTCTTAAAATCCAATGACACTTAGAGTGCCAGTGATGGAGATTCTTTTGATGATTCTTTAGAATATGAATCTTTAGAGAAAAATAATATTGGTTTAATAACCAGAGCTCTAATTCAAAATCATTATCTTATGGCTAAGGTAAGAACTACTGAATCCTTAACCAATATGTCTTTAAGTGAAAATTTTCCTGGTAATGGTTTTTCTTCAGATGATGAATCCACTTCATCAGAAAAAATACTGATTTTCCCTCCCATAAATAAGCTTCACGATTTTCTCAGTTGCTTGAGATAAGAAATTGTAATGTTTCTAAGAAAGTTGAAAAATCAAATTCTAGAGAATTTATTTTAACAAAATAAATTTCGGATCATACCAATGATCATGATAAGAAAAATGATGTTTTAGAAAAAATATCTATGAAACTTGAGGAAGCTAATTATGAGAAAGATAAACGTTCTAGGGATCTTGAAAATATTATTTTGAAATAAGATGCTTTAGAGGATAAAATTAACTCTAAATCTATTATTCTAGAGAATAAGAATTCAGTTCTGATACTAATGTTTGAAATATTTTCCTTAAAAAAACATCTTAAAAAATTTTACTTATGATAAGGAAAAAAATTGATAAGATGTATTCTTAGACTTCACCTCATGGTAATAATCAAGGATCAAGTTATTCTAATGAAAAACCAATTTTCAGTAACAATTATTTAGTTCCATCAAGAGATGATTTTTTTCAGTAAATTTCAAAGTGGTGGAAATTGGAAGAATAATTTTTCTTTAAATAAATTTCACTCCCTTGGGTTTAATAAATTATTATTTTCTAAACAAATGTCAATAGCCTAGATTTTACTATCTAATAATTTCGGAACCAACCTTGTTTGGATTTCAAAAACCCAACTCTTTCTTTTTCAGGATAATGAAGGTTGTACCAACAAAATATAGTACATGGATAGTGGATTTTCACAACACATGACTGGTAAAAAAGACTATTTTAATAATATTTTGAAGATTAAAGGTGGAAATGTCACTTTTGGGGATAACTCTAAATGAGAAATTTTCAATATAAGTAATATTATTCTTCTATGAAAAGCTATTATTTCAAATGTTATTTTTTAAAGGGATTTAAGCATAACCTCATTAGCATAATCCAACATTGTGATAGAGTTTACCTTGTGTATTTTAGAAATGATAAATGCTTAGTTCAAAATTCCAAGGATTAGTTCATTCTCTCTTCCCTTCGGCATGAGAATGTATACACTTTGAACCTAAAAGACCTTAAAAATCATGATATACCTTGCCTCAGTGCATTCAAAGACCAATATTGGATTTTCCATAGAAGACTAGGACATTGTAACAAATGGAATCTTAGTAAAATTTTCATGAAAGGAATTGTTAAGAACCTACCCCATCTTTGTTTTGATACTTCAATAGTCTATGATCCTTGTCAATATGGAAAGAAACATAAATCTAAATTTTAATATATAAGTGATGTTTCAAATCTATTGCCTTAGAGTTAGCATACATGGACTTATTTGGTCCAACACAAATTGTAAGTATTGTAGGGAAATACTATGTGTTTGTCTTAGTTGATGACTACACTAGATTTACATGGGAATATTTTCTTGAAAAGAAATATAAAGTGTTTTCTAATTTCAAAAAAATTAGAGCTCAATTTCAAAACAAGAAAATCAACTATAGATAATTATTCATAGTGATCATGGTGGAGAATTTGAAAATCCATACTTAAAAAAATTTTGTAGTAAGAAATGTATTACTCACAACTTTTTAGCTCCAAGAACTCCTCAACAAAATGGTGTTGTTGAAATAAGAAATCGTATTCTTCAAGATATTACTAGAACCATGTGGAGTTAATATTCTATAGCTAACAATATTTGGGATGAAGCTGTAAGTACTGGCTTTATACTATAAATCGAGTTTTAATATGACAATTTCTTAACAAAACACCTTATGAGTTATGGACTAGCCGAAAACAAAAACATTCTTACTTCAAAGTTTTTGGTTGAAAAGTATTCATCTTGAATACTATGGATAGCTTACATAAATTTTCACCCAAATCTAATGAAGTAATTTTCTTTGGCTACTATACTAAATCTAAGGCATATAATGTTTTTAATAAAAACACTTGTACATTGGAAGAAACAGTACATGTTAAATTTAATAAAAAATATCCTTTGGTTTTCAAAGAACCTGAACTTATTTCTGATATATTTTCTAAAACAAATCATCAACCTTTGATAGAAGATCTTTCTTGTAAGGAAATTGTTCAAGAATTTTTTTTGAAACATTTACCATTGAATATTTTCTACCCTATATTGATGAAATTTTTTTAAACACAGGTAAGTTGTTACTTATGAATCATCCCAGTGATAATATCATTGTTAATTTTAATTAACCAGTAATAACTATAATTTCTTTAAGGAATAAATTTGAACATGTTGATTTTCTTTCCCAATTTAAACCAAAGACTCTTAAAGAATCATTGGGTGATGAATATTTGATAAAGGCCTTGCAATATGAACTCAACAAATTCATAAGGAATCAAGTTTGGAAATTATTTGAAAAAACTAAGGAAAATTATGTTATTGGAGTCAAATGCATTTTTAGAAACAAATACAATGAAAATGGAATTATTATTATAAATAATGTAAGACTAGATTCTAAATGCTATAATCAGCAAGAAGGAATAGACAATGAAGAAACCTATACTCATGTAGTAAGACTTGAATCTATCCATATTTTGTTATCCTTTACAAAATTATTTAATTTCAAACTTTATCAAATGGATGTGAAGTGTGATTTCCTCAATTATTATGTATAAAAGGAGTTAAATGTGACATAACCCCGTAGTTTCGAAGATAAAAAATATCCTAATCATGTTTAATAAAATACCAAATCCTTATATAGACTTAAACAAGCCCCTAGAGCTTGGTATAATAGACTTACAGGACTTTTACTTCAATATAAATATGTTAATGGAACCACTGATCAAACACTTTTTATTTGGAGATTTAATAAAGATGTTTTGATTGTTCAAATTTATGTTGATGACATCATCTTTGGATCAATTCAGCAATCCATAATTGATTCCTTTGTGAATCTTATGAAATTTGAGTTTGAGAATAGTATGATGGGTGAGTTAATGTTTTTCCTTGGTTTTCAAATTTCTCAAAAACTAGAAATAACTTACACATCTCAACATAATTATATAAAATATTTTATTAAGAAGTTAGGGTATGAAAACACTAAAAGTATAAGTACTCATATCAAAACCACTAACACAGTTGATATTAATAAAGCATGGAAACCTATGGATCAGAAATCTTATGGAGGAGTGATAGGAAATTACATTACCTAACATCTAGTTGACCTAACTTAATGTTTTCAGTATTCTTATGTACAAGATACCATGAAAATCCTAAATAATCCCATTTAAAGGATGTAAAAAGAATTTTCATTATTTAAAGGGAACTTTATATTTGGGACCATTTTATTCTTATCAAAATGCTTTTGAACATAAAAGTTTTTCAAATGCTGAATTTGGGGGTTGTAAAATGGATTGAAAACATACTTCCAAAACATTTCATTTCTTAGGGGATTCTTTAGTTTTTTGGTCCTTCCAAAAACAACATTCTGGAACACTTTCCACTATTGAAGCTTAATATATAGTAGTTGGATGTTTCTATGCTCAAGTGTTGTGGATTCAACACACACTAATAGACTATGGTATGTGTTTTACTAAAACTCAAATTATGTGTGATAACATAAGTTCCATTTCCCTTAGTAAAACCCCTACACATCACTCTCATGTAAAGAACATAGATATTAGACATCACTTTCTTAGGGATCACACACTTAATGGAGATATTATTATTCATTTCATCAGAATGCAAGAACAACTTGCTTATATTTTTACAAAACCTTTAACTTCGGATAGATTTTAATACCTTCAAAAGAATCTAGCAATGATCATTGTGAGGTAATCATTCATATATAATTCTTGTTTAAATAATCTGCTAATATTAAGATACACCTTATTTCAGGGGGAGTACATATTCTTGTTTTTTTCCCTTCTTAGTCGTTCCTTATGAAAATTTATCTTTGTTTAAAATTTTCAAAAAAAAATTCAACTTTCTCTAAGAAAATCCATATTAAAATTCTATTTGAAATTGAAATTCTCAGAATTTCAATTATCAAAATTTCAATTATTAGAATTTACATTCTCAAAAGAAAAATTCTCAGAATCTAAAACATCCAAGAGAATTCTTATAATATAGATAAATTATTCTGTGTATTCCAGAAGGTACACTTTCTTACTAATTATTTTCTAATTTTTATGCTTAAATTTCTGATATTTCAAGATTTTCAATTCATTTTTTTATCTTACCTCAAAAGATCAGAATTCATATTTTCTACAATCATCCTCAACCATCAGATCATATCAGGTTTTTTTCAACTGTTTGATTATCTTATGGGAGTTGAAAGGTCGTAGCTATGTCTATAGAAGGGGCTCTTCATTTATTAGACTCCACTTCATATTCACTGATCTTTGTGCCAAATTTATTATGACTTAAAAGTCTATAGTCTGATTTTTCAGTTTCTTACACTCTGAATGTCTCTTGAATCCTTAGCAGATTAGATACTGATTAACAAGGAAATAAAGGATTGGTTAATATTTATATAAATATTGGTATGCCCTATTTTCATTGCAATGTATGAACCCCTCATTTATAAGGTCTTAAAAACTAATGGATGGAAAAGTGTATGTGTGGCTAAATAGAAATATCAGGATCCAATTTACCCTGATCTAGTCATACAATTCTATGGATCCATTACTTTCTTTCAAAAGGATGGCAAGGATATATTCAAGTTTAAATGTTATGACAAGACTTATTAAGATCCTTAAGAAACCGTATGAAGGAAAGGCTATTTTAGGCTCTCACATACTTCCCACAAAGGATTGTTCTTTTAAAAAATGTCAGGCTCTAGATTATCTTGGTCTTAAGTATGTCAAGAATCTGAAGATTACAAATCCTAAAAAAATCAAAATCTAGTATCTCTCTAGATGCATGGATTTATTATTCCCAGAAAAGGAGATATGGACACTATAAAGATATTTGATATCTTCTTTTTAGACATTCTTGTCAATGTATGGAAGATAAACTTGATTAATTCCATCCTTCTCACCATCCATGCGGTAAAAGGCGAAAGAATCATATCAAATATACTTATGCATCTGGAAACTATCTCTGGGATAATTTCTATGTGCCTTCAAGAGTGGAATGTCCCTTTCTGATCAGTCTCTAAACTGTTTATGATTATGTTGCTCAGCGATGATACTCTTAGGAGAATAAAGTTAGTGTTTTTATAGGAATCAAATTTTTTTTAAGAAATAGTTTTCTTGAACAAGGTTAATGTTCCATAATTGTCAAAATCAATACCTAAGAAAAGGAAACATGAAGAAAAAATCATACCATCACTGGTTCCTGATGTTCATGTATCAGCACCTCCTATTGAAAAGAAGCCAAAAGCCTATTCTGATGAAACTATTTCAAAGTAGAATGAAATGGTAGCTACCAGAAAGGAATGTGATACTTCCTTTCGAATAAACCCTATAGAGGCTAATGCCTTAAAAATCAAGCAAGCTGAAAATATAGAGAAAGAAAAGAAGTAGAATATCATGAAGAATAGATCCTTGGAAGATCAAGTGTGTAAATCTTTACTAAAAGTTTTAGAGAAGATATCCCAAGAAGTACCAGATTCTCATGTTTTTCTTAAGAAACTAATTTCCACATCAGAATTCCAGAAAGCCAAGAAAGTCTTAACAATATAATAACCACTTCAAGAAATGGTAAATCAGATCATTCAAGAAAACAATGATGACATTTTTAGGGAAGTGGAAGATTACATTTGAACACTTCAGAGTTAAAATTCAAAATCCACTTCTGAAGAACAAGAAATTAAAGATGAAGTTGAAGTTGAAGTTGAAGAACAAGTTGAGATTTAAGTGGAATAATAAGAGAAATAAGAGGTTGAACAACCAAGTGATGAAGAGGAAGAGATCCAGGAAGAAGAAAGACAATACGGAAAACAAGAAGAAGATATTGAAGGGTAACAAGATGAACAAGAAGATCTTAATGTTATTCAAGAATCAGATGAAAAAGCCCCAGTTCAAAATCTTGTCAAAGGACTGAGTGTTTTGGTTGCCTCATCTAAAAAATAAATACCTCAGACGTATTCTAAAAGGATAGAGAAACAAGATTCCTTAACTCTAAGAGGAGTTGAGAAAGGAAAAGATGATCCAGATTCTTAATCCTCATCCTCTTTGGAGCATGAATTTGTAAATTTGTCTCTAAGAAACATGGTCAGTATTATTCCGATTATTGAAAATATAGATGCCTAGAGTAAAATGATGTAGGATACCCTAAATCAAATTAAAGATTCTACCAATATTGTTATGGACATGGGGGTCAAACAAGAAGCGGACTTCAATAATCCATTGATTGATTATAAAGCTTAGAAGTTGACTTGTATGAATGTCTTTAACTACACCAAAACCATCAATAAAGAGCTTAGACAGTTCTATGACTTCATGGATTCAACAAATAGAGCTTTCAATACATGTGAATTATAGTTCAATAAAGTCAAGGCATCTATTTCTGAGAAATTCATCCAACTCAATTCCTTTTCCTGATCTACAGGCAATGAAAAATAAGTCAGATCCAAATTAGTGAAAAGGGTGGCTACTCAAGAAGAGTTCACTAAGAATCAAGATGATAGAATCAAAGCTCAAGAAGAAATGAAATTTTCCTTAAAAAATAAGAACTAGGATTGGGATATTTTTTTGAAGAAGCTTCAAGAATATCATATGGAAGTTAAGAAACTTATATATTTGATAAAGAAAATGTTGTCTGAGTAGAAGAAGGATGGATGAATTTTTTTTGCTTTCCGATGTTTTGTTGTAATCTAAACTTTATTCCCAATTTTTTTTAAGAAGATTCATTCATATACTGCTGTTTTTTTTCATGTAAGTTTCCTTAACCTTACACGTATATGTTATACTTCTCCATTACTTTGGGAAAATCACAAAGGGGGAGAATTTATTTGAACAGAGAATTTAATGAAGACTTAAAAGTGGGAGAATATATTAAGGGGGAGTATAGTAACAAAGAATAATTCCTAATTGGGTGTTTTTTTAAGAAGAAATGTTTATCTAAGGGGGAGATATTTCTTTATGAAATAAAACTGGATGCTAAAGTTCAAGAATATGATCCTTGGGAAACATAAACTAAGGGGGAGTTAGTCATATTCATCCAAAATTTCATTTAAAGAGGGAGATATGTTTTTTGTACTTATTTATCAATGCCAATATATTATTCCTTAGAAAAGATGTTTGTGCTTTCTAAAAGGGGGAGATTATTGATTTAATAAGGTTCTCATATGAATTCTCCATTATTTATGGTTTTATGTTTTGAAAATCAAAAACAATTTTTCTTAAGTTCTGATATTGTCATTCTATTTTACGTACAGTTTTTTCATTCCATTCTACATACAAAATTCTCATTACATTTACCTACATAATTCTTATACTTACATAATTGTTATTCCATTATAATTATAGAATTTTCATTCCGTTATATATCCATAATTTTCATTATGATATATTTATTATTACATTTTATTCACATATTTAACAGTATGGTGTAGTTAAGATTCCAATGTATTGGTTTACTTAACCATTCATGACACCATTTTTCACGATACATATACCGTTAAATATGTGATACTTTTTTCCTGATATCGATACTGGTAAATATGTGATAAAATTTTTTATGATGCAAATACCGATAAATATGTGATACCGTTTTTCATGATAATGATTCTGGTAAAAAAGTCATACCCATTTTATAATACTGGTACCCAAGGATAGTGATACTATTTTGACAATTCGAATTTCATTTTCTTAAGAATTTTTTTTCTTGATATTGTTTGAATTGAATAATGTATCATTCTAGAATTTTTGGATTTTATTTTCTCTTATACATAACATTTATCTTTAACATAACATCATTTCTTATACATGATACGTTGTCATGCAATTTCTTTTAATCTAACCATTGTATGTTTGACACGTGTCCTGGTCCCTCCGAAATTTTACGAAAAATATGATTGTTTGAATGGAGCTGACCATTGAGATTTTTTGCCTATAAATATGAGTTTATTTGAATGATCCTTGTACTAGGAAAAATAAAACATCATTGATGAACAGTGAATAGAAAAGCGATCAATGCTTGTGAAGTGATTTCTAGAGAGAGGCTCTTACAACTCTCAGTGCTTTCTATAGATGTCATGAGAAACTTGTTCAGGCATGAAAAACTTGTTCAAACTTGCTCTATGAAGAATATGATCATGCTGATTGAGGGCTTCTAGTTTTGGAACACAGAGGTTTTGATTTCCTTCTAAATCAATGGCTTGTGGGGATAGCAAGACAGATACCGATCATTAGATTGAGGGTTTACCTAGGTTTGGTAAAGATAGATTTTATTGAAAGTCTAAATCAAGGAACCTCTATCCAAGGGTGTTGGAAAAACTTTTATTTGGGTTAAAATAATCTTATTGTTACTTGTTTTCTATTTCAAGTTGTTTTTATTCGTATTCTATTTGGAATTTGTTAAAGTTATAAAGTATAACATTCTTATATATTCTATTTCCAATACTATAGTTATATTAGAGATTCTATATACTCTAAGGTAAAATATTTATTTTATGAAAATATTTCATATGTTTTTTTAAGTTTTAAAGATTAATAAAATGTTTCTTTAAGAGGGTTTCTGAATTTTTTTAAGCTTTGTTAAAATAATTTTTCTTAAAATAAAAAATATAACCTTAAGAAAAATATTTCCTTAAGGTTAAGAATCATTCTTTAAGAATGTTCTATATTAACTTTAAAGGTTTCAATGGATTTTTGAAAGTATACAATTCACCCCCCGCTTGTTTTTGAGTATTTAATTATACATATTTGATCCTACAGTAGGATGAGATTCTATATGTTTATACAATCCAAAAGAAAAATATTGGATTCAATAGAAGAGTAGAAAATGAAACTTCAAGAACCATTAAGATTCTATAATCCTAAAATAGAACCAACATCACATCTCAAGAGGTTAAAAATTACCTTTAGAAAAATTTTATTATCTATAATGTGTCTTTTGTGGGAAATCATTATGAAAATGGGGTAGTAGAAAAAATAAATTATTTTTTACACAAAATGGAAAATATAATATTGATAGAAAGTGGGATCTCATTTCACTACATGAAATAATAAGAACATGTATTTTTTGTACATAAAATTGTTATTAACTTAGTATTGAAGTTCGGAATCCACCATAGGTAATATTGAATTGAATTAATCCCTCAATGAAGCATATTTTTCTGTTTGAAATAAAATATTTTATACAAAATAAATAGAATAAATAATAATTATGGTTCTGCAATAGATGAATGAAAATTTTAATGATATTATATTAGGATTAAATCTTATATGTTATTCAATAAATGGTTAAAAAGAATTTTTGAGAAATGTGGCGTGAAGTTGGTTAGGAATGAGAAAGATTATATTTTTGAAAATAAATTCATAAATAAGTTTTTGATCAATTTGATGAGATACATGTTGACTTATGATAATCTCATAATTCTCATAAAGATGATGATTCTGAGATCAAATTTGATAAAGAAAAATGTGAGTATATGAGTCAACCTATGACTAAATATTAATGAATAATGGTTCAATTTAATTCTATAAATATCATTGCAGAAATATATGATCTAAAAAATACTCAAAAGATAAAGATATTAGAATTTGTTTATTTATCTGATGTATAAACCATTTTATTTGAAGAAGCATTAATGGTGGAATCATAATTGAAAGCTATATATTAAAAATTAGTCCAGATTGATTAAAATTAGACTTAAGAGTAAGTGGATAGTTTAAAAAATAATAATATGATTTATAGTAAGGGTATTAAATTTTTTTTAATAAAATCAAAAAATGATATAGAATAAATCATGATTTGAGTGTATGAGATATCCTCATGTTGAAGGAATTGATTTCAAAAATACATTTTCACTAGTTTCAAGAATGTAGGTCATTACGATATTTCTACTTGAGGCTAACAAAATAATGTTTAGATCATTTCAAATACATGTGAATATATCATTATTACATTTTTTATTGAATAAATAATTTTATATCGATAAAACAGCTAGATCTATAATTGGAGAGGATGATTTAAAAGTTTATGTGATGTAGAAGTATTTTAATGGACTAAGAAATGTACCCAATGATTGGTATGTATGTCTAGATTCCTTTATATGAAATCAGATATTCATTAAATTATGATTTTATCAAAATTTCAATATGAATATTTTATATGAATATTAGTTTCCTGAAAAGTTGTATGTAGATGAAATAATATTTCAAATAAATTTTTATAATTTTCTGATCAACTTTCTTGGTTCATGAGTTGTAAATCTGAGATGTATTTGATAGGGAGTTTATTTTTTTATTTGGTATTTAAATAAAATAAAATGATAGAGGTGTATTCATTTAACTGTTAAAGTATTCAAAGTAAGTGTTGGGGAAATTCAATATGAAATATTACAAGTCATTTTCAACTTTAATAGTAGTTGGAACTATAACAACGACAATGAGGTGGTAAAATAAAATTTATATAGAAGAATTATTTGAAACATAACCTATCAAAATATGAACTTTATAATCATATTATAGGACACATTATTGGAAGCAAGGTTTCAATGTTTTCCTTAGAAATAACTTATCATTTCAGTGATAAGAATAATGTTGTATGTTCAATAAAATCTAAATTCTGGTATGTTATTCAATTATAGACACATTTGTAATTTATTGGCTAATTAGGATATTGATTAGGTTGGTAACATTGTGGATTAAATATAAACAAGTGGTGGATCATTTTATATTAGAAAATATTATATTATTTGGTTAAAAAGAAACTTGATTTATTTTCATTAATCATAATAGAGGCATATTATATCACTATAACCAAAGAATTTACAAAACTTATATTAATGCGGAAATAGTTGGGAGACATCAGTGATGTGTAATTTTAGATAATTTTGATAACGTGAGATGAAAAAAGCGTTATTGAGTAAATTATAAATATATTAAAACAATCATGAAAAAAATAATATAGAAATCAGATTTCATTTAAAAAAATATAATGCAGAGAAAAATATAATGAATCAGTATGTTTTTAGAACACAATAACTTTTGTAGGATATCTTCCCAAATCCATTTTTGGAACATGTGTTTGAGTGACATAGGTTGAACCTTGATGTTCATCCAATCTCCTTAAACTAAGGAAGATAATATTACTCATATACTCATTAAATGTAATGTTATATTTAGTAATTTTTTGTGTTTACAAGATTATTTTATTTATTGAATTAATGAAGATATGGGAGATACAATCCATGAAGGATTGGATTAAGTAAAGGTTCAATCATATTTTTTTGAAATTATTTTTTATTTTGGTTAATTATATTGTTTATTAAACAAATATTTGAATCCCAATGGCGTATATATTAATTAAGTTGTTCTTTATAAGATATGTAATTATGACAGAACTAGGAAATTTAAGAACATGGTTCATACTAAAGTGAAAGCAGACTTTGAATTTTATTTTCAAATATAGATAAATGAGTTAAGGGAGAAGAATATTGATGGAGAATAATTAATTATAATTCTAAAGGGATGTATGAATTTTATAATTGTTGGGGTAGGGGTATGTATATTGATGTATAGGAGAGTAGATAATATATGTTGTTGATTGTTGACAAGATTTTTGGAAAGAAAATCTAAAGGTATAGAATATTGAAATAAAAGGCACAAAGGTATTTTATTTTTTTATTTTTTTATTTAGGTTTTATTTGGATGTTTTATTAAGGATCATTTTGTTTTATGAATTAATTATAAGTCAATATGGTTGGGGGAGTTCTGATAGTTATAGAAAAATAACCTCAGAGAAAGATAATGAACTATTCAATTATTTGGGTTTGAATCAAAAAATGAATTTTTTTAATTACCATAAGGATAATTTAATGGTTTATATGGTTATTTTTCTTTTCATAAAATTCAATGTTTTTTGGTTTTAGTCCAAATCATAAGAGGCGATGTTATGGTTATGATTTGAGTATTCAAAAAAACATTATTCATCCAGCCACAATATTATCCATCGACCATAAGGTAGTCACAAAGTCTTAACCAAAACCATATTAGGTAGTGTCAGAGGAGTATAGATCCAACTGTAGGCTGATTCTAGAAAGGAATATAAATCCATGATTCTAGTCAACAATGTGGAAAATGGTCGTGATATATGGATGTACCATAGGGAATTTTGCTAAGGTGATTCCATATTATGGTTTATATAGTAGTGGAGATATGAAGCATTTTTGGGTGTGGGATTAAATATAATAAAGATAAAAATTATAATAATAGACCATGATGAATCCAATGTGGTTATTACATAGTGATGGGGGATAACAAATTGGCATCACTGGATTTTTGAATGTGCCAAAACTGGGGTGGGCATACCTCAATATAGATAGGTTATAGATAAATAATTATACGCTATATAATATTTTTTCCATATATATTAGATTTTTAATAATGTATAGTAATTGAGATATTCTGAGTCCATCATGACTCTAATTTTTTTTATCACATTGAAATATTTCAAGATCAAAAGGTGGTTTTCATCTCAATGTTATAAACCATGTTGCAATATATTTTATATTTCATGAGGGGTTGCTTTTTTAAGATTGAGAGTTTATGTTTTTTTATATTATTTAAAAATCTAAAATTTAATGTATTATTAAATTATGCAGTAGATTTTTATGTCAAATTCAATTAATTTGAAGCTAAATCATTATCTTTTGGAGAAATATGTTATCCCATGACTTGAGTTTTCTATATAATTTTAACATAATTAAAAATATGGAAGTCACATGGTAGTTTGGTTGTTATTTATGTAATTAATAACTAATAAATTTTATTTTATTGATGGAGATTTAATGAAAGATAGTATTACAGAATGGTTTGTATTAAAGGTTAATGTAAGTTAATTATTGTTTGAATTTTAAATATTAAATTTAAAAAACCAACAAATATTGGAGATCTTGTTTTATTGAATAGATGGTATCATAAAATGAAATAAGAGAGGGAATTATTGAATATATATAGATAGAGGATCAAAAATATTATTTATTGAATATCATATATGAAGAAGTTGAGTGTGATTAGTTTGAGTTTCATTGAATACAAGACATGAAATATTTAATCATTTGTGTATGACATTGAGAATTTGGATGTGAGTATTAAAGTGATATAGAGAACTCATTCCAAGTTTAGTGTCAATTATACTCATAGAAATTTTGATATTTTGAGTTTTTTGTCAATTATATCTTTTTATAACTCATAAAATTAGTGAGAGGAATAGAGGAAGGATCCATAAACCATGGTTGAGTATTTATCTTATTCTAAATATCACAGTTATATACTATTAATGTAGTGATTAGTGGGTATATCAACACATCATTGATATGTTCTACTTGTATGTAAACTTTTATGAGTGAACCAAGTAAGAATAAATTTTCCTTGATTTTTATAGTTTTTTATTCTTTTCAACAGATAAAGAGGATTCAAGTATTCTTTTACAAAACCCAAATACAAGATCCAATTTTATTTAATGAAAAGAATAAGGTTTTAAAGGTGCCCTAAATATCTACCATCATTGGATGGAATTTGAGACCATAGAGTTCTATAAAAAGTTACATTTAAATTGGGAGATTAATTGGCGCTTTGATGGGAATGGTAAAATTAGACATGAAATAAATTAAAGAGGTTGATATTTAATATTCAACCTTAGATATAAAGGATTTTTATGATATAATTAATGTCTAGATAAATATGATATTACATGATGAATTAATATATATTATATTAGTGAGTGTATATATATATATATATATGGTATAAATGAGACATTCATTCCATTCCTCAGAGAGTACACCCTAGAGATTGTGATATAAATATTATTTAGTTAGATAGGTCAAGGGGGATTAACTAGATGTTTGAAGGTAGATCAAGATAATAATTTATGTAAGGTAATTAATTCTACATATATCATTTGAAAAATTTAATGTAAATTGTTATGTGGAAATTTCATCAAGATCCTATTCTAGATGTTTTCTTAAAGAAGGTGTTAAAAGTTGATTTTATGACATTTGGCATGACCAATGAAAATGTTTTATGGGTACTGTGCAACTCAATAAAACATTTCCTTCCAAATAATGTCATACTATACAATATAACCCACGATCTACATGATATTTTTTCAAATGGAATTAGGGACATTTGATATATTTGGGGATATGAACTCTTGAACAAAGAGTTGGACAAGTCCAATATGATTTGTCATGGATGAGGAAAAGTTCCATGAAGTGGTGAGTTGTGATTAATATTTCATGAAATGAGGTTTATGAAGGATTATGAATATTTTACCTAGAGGGTTTCTAGTAATATAAAACCCATTTGATTAAATATTGAAAAAACATCAAATATCATAATGGCTCATAATTTTGGTAATTATTATGATTTGGTTCATGTTTCTTTTTTTATCATATAAAATTAATTGAATATCCTGAATTTATGGTAAACCATCTTTCTATCTAAATTGTAAAATTTTCAAAATAGATTTGTTTTTTTGGTGATACCCGAGTAGAAGGGATGATTTAAATGAAATGATTTTAAATATAGTCTATTATATATGGAAAGCAAGAGATTAATAATGTGAAATGTTTTTAGTACAAATAACACAGTTTTTTACTTGAATTGATCTACACTTTTATGATTTATCATAAAGGGAATTTCAGTAAAACATAAATTCTCTATTAAATTTCGTAAAAAATGATTTTTGGTGACTTTTCAAAAATAAATTTTTAAAGACTTTATGAAATTAATGATTTTCAAGTGATTTTAGGAAAATAGGGATTTAATGGTGACCACTACCATATAGTGGTTTCTTCTAGTAGAACAAGATTTATTATAGATATCAAAAAATGGGATGTCTTTAAGGATATGATTAAATAAATAGTTTTTTAAATGAATTCTTTATTGAAAATATATTTTTGAATGAAATAGTACCATGTATTTTCATAACATGATCATTATTGTTTTTCGATGAATAAATGTTTTGGATAAAATAGTTTTTTCTTATCATTATTGGTTTGATTTATATTTATAGAATTTTATCATGTAATTTTATTTATTTGAGGCTTGGGAAAATTGTATTGAGTTTCTAATCACCCGCTATATAAAAAATGTAGTTGGTGTGTTAACTTTTTTTTCATGATGTAGTTAGGGAAAAGCTATTTTAATTTACTTATTAATATCTATATATCCACTATGGATACATGGGAGAGTAATTAGTGGCTGAGATATGATCTAAATCAATTTTTATTATGTCAAGATGTGTTGTAATATTTTTTAAAACTCATCTCATTTATACTATTAAATTTTCAATGGTAATTATGGATGTTTTTTATAATTAAAATTAATTTTACACATATAAGGTTATATATTTTAAGGCATAATAATCCCAAAATTATTATTTTTTCAATATATTCAATTGTATACTTTTTGTTGATTTGGGGAATATTGTGCCCCCAGACCTGTTCTCCAGTATTCATTACCAAAAATACATAGCTAACCGAACTGGAATTCATACAATTATATGATCTCAATATATTCCCAACTTTTAAATTCTAGGTTCCTATTTTGTAGTGTTTTGTAGAGTTTGGTAAAATCCTAAACTACTTAATATTAAATCTTCTCAAAAAATAGATATTTTCTACCATATTAGATGAAAATTAATACACAATAAGTCTTCAACCAGTCCCATAAAGTATCTACCTTACCTATGAGTCAAGACACACCATTCTGATTAAATCCATTCATTTCATGGGGAAAGAGAATAATATGACACACCATACTGATAATGTGATAAAAACTTTTATTGCGGGAAAAATTTATTTTTTCACAAGTCACCTAAAATTAGATTATTTAAGAAAAATATGAAAAACACATCCTAATCTAATTTTTTGTTATTATTTAAATATTGAATATTTAATTTTTAAAATTTTTTTATAAATTTTTTGAAATTTTTTTTAAAGAAAATATATAATATAAAAAGAATGTATTTTTTTGAAAATAACATTTTCAACATTAAATAAAATAATGTTTTTACCTTATAAAGGTAATAAAATATTAATGGTTTATCGTGTTGGTATTTATTATAATTTTATTGATAATTTTTTATTATTATGTAATGGTTTGTTCATGATGGATGTAACATGTGACTCAAGTTATATAACATAGTTTGTATTTTAAAGGATCCAAAAACTTATGTAATTTCACTCTACCACTTAAATAAATTGTTTCCTCACATTTTTTAAAAATAGATTAATTATGTATGTCTAAAAATATTAACATGAATTCAGATACAATTTTAAATAAAATTTCTACATTAACGTCTTATGTAAACTAAAAAGACACATTTTCTTCCTCTATTTATATAACTTAATGCTTCATTTTTCTCAACAACTAAAAAGTTTATTTCTCCTTTATAACACTGAAAACATTTTTTAATTTCTTTTGAGATATTACTTGGTGTTTTTTCCTATACTTTTTACATAAAGGAAATTTAACATTTTTAACTTCATTATCTTTGTCAATTAATCTTTCATATGACTCTATCCATCTTTTCTTTGGTGTGTTATAAAATTCTATAATTCTCACATTTTGAATTATATTTTATGAAAACTTATTTGGCATAATAAGAAGATTTATAACACCTATTATTATCCAAATACATTATATGTTATCATAATAACCACATTTCACATTATATCAAATATTAGCCCGGTTCATTATTTATCCAATCATTACTTTAAAATAAAATTTAGGGATGAGAATACTTAAATTAGTATATGTATAAAGGTAAAACTATGAACATAGAATAAATAATTAATAAATGGTGTGAATACCCTAGCTTATGGGTCTTCAGCTTCAATCTAGGATCTGTGGTCATTTTACTATTTGATTTTCTAACATATTTACCTTCTATAAAATCATATATTTAATAACTTCATAATAGTTTGTAAAGAGAATGTCATTTTACCCAATAATATATCATTAGAGAGTTTATTTAGGTGTGAAATAATGGAATATTCACCACACATGTGGGTTATTTACATGATATACTAGACCAACTCTTTTCAGAGTTGTTACCCCTTGATGCATTTGTTCCAAAAACTACATCCGCTTGATGGTATCCAAACAAGGATATAATTTCGTTAAAAACCATGAAATCAATAATTTAATAAAATTTATGGAGTTTTTACTATACATAAAATAATACCTAGGGATACCACTAATATTCTATTATCATAAACATAAAATACTAAATAATAAATACATTAAAGTTTTTCTATAACATTTAAAATAACATTATCTTGAACTCCAGAGGATGATGAAAGGTGATTTGGATTCAGCTAACACATAGGATTTACAGACTAAGGTCTCCTAGGATTTTTTGTTAATAATTGTGTTTTTTTAATTTTTACTTTTAATTTGGAATATTGATGGCATTTAAATTCTTCTAGGTGTTTTTGGTTACCACTCAACCATAAAGTGGATTCTTGGAAATAAAAAAAAGTTTTTCATTCCTTAGCCCATCAACCCTTTATCCCATTCTTAAATCATAAATCAACCTCAACCAATAAATTTATTACCTATAAATTTATCTTAAAATTACACTAAAACCAACTATAGTGCCCCTAGAACCATGCTCCCAAATCTAGTTCCAAAAATCCATTGCTAACAATAATGGATTTGATACACATATTTTATTATAATATCTTTTGCACATTTACTATCCAATGGAATTTTAGTTTCTATTTTTATATAGTTATAAAAATTTATATTCTATTAAATCTATATTCTACTAATAAAATGGTCATTTTAAAACTTTATAAGAAGCTAATTAATCAATAATAAGTTTTTAACAAGTATTATAAATTCCCCACATAATTGACCACTCTAGACACACCATACATATTACTTTACTTCATAACCAATGTAATGGGAAACATAATTAACGGCGAGCTCAAATTATTTATCAAATAAAACTTAATAAAAAATAATAATGTAAAATACAAGGAATTTTTTTTAATTACACTTCTTGGTCTACCCAAGGTATGTGGTTATGTGAAATAGGAAACATCATTCATGGATGCGGTAGTCTGCACATACACATGATTAACGATCTCATTCCTTAAAGAATCTATATAATGAAGGTAAATTATTAGTTCAATGATTTTTAAATTTTAAAAGGGATATAAAAAATAATTATTTATCAAACCCATCACTTATACCTTACCTAATAATTTACTATGAAAAAAACGGCACCATGTTGTGAAGGTGGTAATATGCCTATATAAACAATCGACATGTTTTGTTTCTTGGAAGACTCTATATTTTGTTTTAATAATTGATAGTAAATTATTATAATAAAATTTAAGTATATATATGAAACTTAATTCATTATAGTAACAAGGTTGGGGAAGATTTAGAAGAAGAAAAATTAATTGAAAGATAAATAAGAGATTAATACTCATGTTATAAGCTTTAATTATCCTTTGAATTATACTTGGAAATGAAGGCATTATGATAATTAAGGATGGATAAATGATATTTTTAGAAGTAGAGGGTTTTTGTATTAAAAAATTGTTAAATTTTCACCAAATAATTTAAATTTATGGGTGTTTAATAATGTGGTGTAAGTGATCCCTTTAATGAGGGAAAGGAAAGATCTTTTCAATGGAAATTATGTTTAGTAAAGGGTAAGAATGTAAGTGGAGGAATTTTAGTATAGTTATATGAATTAAGGTTGTTATGACATTTATAAAATATCTTAAATCCAAGAAAATTATTTATAGTTGGTCTAAAGGTCATTTTAATTTAGTAATATTCAAGCCACCATAGATTAGTCATTTGAACACTTATTACTATTAATTATATATTTGTAATGTCATCGATTTTATTAATAAAAATATTAGTAGACCCTAAATACAAAATTATAATAGAATGATTCGAATTTTTTGATCCATTTAACCTCATTAAGTTCACAAATATGAGAAAATATTTTTTTAAACTAAACACATTATGACACATAATTTTTTTTTTAAATTGTTTTTTTAAATTTAAAATTATGTTGAAGATTTGTTTTTATGGTTACAAATTTTTATGATATTAATTGATTTACAATAAAAAATTTAAATTTATATGACTTTAAATGTATGAAAAAACCCATTTTATGTATGAAAACGTTTAATTAAAGGATACAAAAATGTCATAAATTCAAATAAAATTGTGCATATCTCCTAAAATATTAAAAATTGAATTTATAAGTTCAAAATAATATTTTATATATCATTATTTTCAATCAGAATATTTTACCAAATTATATTCCTTGCACATATACTAATAATGTGATTAATTTATCATTTTGAAAAAAAAACCTTAATTTTCACCACTCACCTAAATATCGATTATTTTAGAAAATTCTCAAAAATACACCATATGCTAATTTTATTGCGAGGAGGTAAAAAATGAAATTTAATTTATCAAATTTAAATTCAAAATGATGTAAAATAATATTTTTAATAAAAAATATATAATATAAATAAAACAAATTTTATTTAAAATAACATTTTCAATATTAACACATACTTATTTTTTACATTCTAATGGTAAAAAATAATTGGTTACCATATTAGAATTTATTATAGATTTATTAAAAATAATTTATTTATTTATTTTTTTTATGATGGGTGTAGCATGTGAAATAAGTTATATAACATAGTATGAATTTTACATGATCCAAAATCTGAATTCATTATAAAGAAAGTGATTATGGCCATATAAGGATTTAGTTTTGGTATTTAGATTCAATTCCATGCACCAAATTGTTAATAATTACATATAAAAATCATTAAATAGTGAAATATGGATTTCTTCCCACTAATAGATATAATATTATTAAAACGGGTCATTATTTTTGTTGGATCACATTTATTTAGATTCCATATCAAATTATTTAAAAAATGTGTTACTTATATAATTAAAACTCTTGTTTTAGATAAAATAAAATCATCATCATCTAACATAACCATAATAAAAATCTTATAAAGGGAAAATATTAATAGATGTGACTTACTATACTGGTATAAAAATTTATTAATAATTATTAATAATAAAGGAAAATTCTATCATCATCAATAAACATAAAATTTTATTAGGGAAGTACTTAAAATACCATGAAAAAAGTTAGTGATTACTAAAGTAGTGAAGCCCAAGGGAATCACCATATACAATGATAACATGGTCGTGTGGGAGAGATCCAATATTGTATTGAGTGTTTAGACTATCATTTTGATCTCTATTTTAGATGAGGAGGTTAGCCTCTATGTTTGTCATCTTTATCGATGTAATAAATCACCATGAATTTTGTTGATCAAGCCTTTAAACAATCTAATGACATGGGTAATAGAACAATGAATACGAGTGCGTGAAGATTATAAAATTCTACTTAATTGAGAAATCATCTTAAAAGAAATTTTTTAAAAATTCAAAGAAGAATCTTTGAGAGAGTTAAAGATAGATTAATCCCTTTATGATTAGATGAATATTAAAGTTGGATGTACATATTAATTTGAGAATAATATAAGGATCCAGTTGAGGGTACAAATAAATTATTTAAATTCAATATGATTGAAGGAACATAAATATCTTCTCAGGTACTCAATATTACTGTGTATATCAATGACTTGGAGAGGCTGGGTCTCTTTAACTCTTGATTTGGATAAAAACATTATTTAAGAATACTTATTTGAAATGTTTTAGGATTTTTATAATAAATAATAATATAAATGGGTTCATATTTGTTTTACCCTATGTCCTTAAAATGTTGAAGATACATGGACTAGGAAAGAGGTATCTAGAATCCAGAATGGTATTTATTGAAGAAAATGTTAAAATGTTATGCTAGAAAAAATGACCATATGATCTAGTTGTAAGGATAGGTTTTTGAGGTAATAACCCAGAAAACCCTTGAACACAATATTATCCTCAGTAGTTATTCCACCCCTCATGAATTTTTGATGTATTTATTATTTAAAGAGGCCTAGTGATGGGTGTGGTACCCAAACCTACTTATAAGTGGGTGATTTATTCACCTCCTCCTCAGATGTGGTACTATCATATCCACACACATAGGTCCATGGTTCCTCACTGAACAATCAACAAGGTACTACATATGAAAATATTTATAAAAAAACCACCCATGATAGGAGTTTCTATATTTTGGGGATATTGTAACATGATTGTTGTTACTAGGTATGGTATTTATTTATTTATTTTCAAACTAGATGTATTTTGATAATTTTTTATTATTATAGTAGTTGGTAGAGTAAATGGGTATGTTATTCGATGATTCGATATCAATATAAGATGTTCAAAATATGATAACACCATTGGATAATTGTTGGATTGAGACTAGGTACCTTATGGCTACTAGAAAAGCATGGGAGGTTCTCAAGGGGAATCAACCACTAGGGGACCCTAAAATGGTAACCTACTGGGTTTCCAGGTACTTGGTGGATATATACCTAGTACCTAGTATCCATTTTTTTGAAAATATTTAAAAAAAATTAATTTTTAAAATTTTATAAGATAAAAATAATCCCCCTCATTTGTTGAATCCATCCACACGACCAACTCTCTTTCCTCCTTGACTCTTCTCCATTCAATGCTTGTTTATATTCAATTTGTTCTCCGATCTATCTATTGTCTACTCCAATTGATTTTTTTAGGTTAGGATAAGGTTCCTCTATAATATATTCTTGATTTATTCTACATTTTCATGAAAAAATTTTAAATTCCCTAAAATAAGGGTTTTCATATAATTTAAGGATTCTGAATTATTTATCCAAATTAATATTGAGGTCTTCAGTTAGTGGGATACTTTAAAAATGATGAAGGTGGTCCCTAAAATATCCCATTGATTTATATGAGTTTTCATACAAAGTGTGATATATGGGTTGTGATGAATGTTTCTACATGAGATAAAATGATATTAATATGATTTTATTTATCACGTAAAGGGTGATTAAGGTAGACTAGAGTTATGAGTGGTCCTTTGAGTATTATGATTTCCTAACATATTCTACAATGTGTTACCAATTTAATTTATAATGGAAAATTTAATATGAAAACCAAATGGGGTATCCTTGGTAATTCTATGATTTAATGGTCCTTGATAGGTTTTTATGTTCCCGCTTGATAATGGTTAGAATTATACATGAGAGGACATCCTAGATTTATCCAAGAGAGTGGATTTTAAGATTCCATAAAACTAGTTGTATTATTGACAGATATAAGATGTGAGTGTTATCCACCATTATTTAGATTTTTTTGGTTGTGTTGTTATTTATTTAAAATATGTAAAAAAATTTAGGGGTGTGATAAGTAACCTAATTTCATGTATAAAATTAAGCATTCTTACAATTTGTTTATGAATTAAATCTTATTTATTTTGATAATTTATTTTTCAAATGCCTTATTAGGTTATCAATATAGCCCACTATTCTCTATGAATGTAACCAATGATTTTGTGTGAAATGAGATACCACTTAATTTAGATTTTAAATCAATTGTGATATTCTATTATTATTTAAATTTTGTGGCCTATGGTCGGGGATGATATTCCCATTTTTTTGTTTTTGAAATTTCTAGGGCATATATTTCCCACTTTATTTTTTTCCATAATACAAGACACTATAAACTCTTTCTTATGATTTCTCATTAAAAGGGGTTTTATTCCAATTTATATTATGTGCTCAGGGAAATGGTACACTATTCCCACTTGTTGATATTTATAGGGAGGGGATAGGATTACCACTTGTACAAAATGTCTAGGACCATGGGATAAAATACCCATTGATCCTCATTATGGTATTGTAAATAAAATATATCCTTGTATTCCTTATTATGAGATAGTATTATCACTTTTACTTGTTATTGGATGATATGGTCACTTTAAATTAGGGTGGTTATAGGTTTGGTATATTATTTCTTTTTGAATAGGGAATTTTATGAAACATGGTATGTTATGGGCATTTGAAAAACAAAGTTACACTAATAAAAAACTGGTTGTTAACGGTGCTACAAATAGTCTTTATCAGCGCTGACTACATTAACAACATTAAAATCCCTAGCGTTTTATCAGTACTGAAAAAACACTAATAAAGGGTTGTTTTTGAATGCTTTCATGAGTGATGATAAAATATACTTTTATCAGCACTTATATAATCACTGATAATGTATACATTTATCTTCACTTATAAAAGAGCTCATAAATGTGGCCTTTCTCAGTGCTTTTAAAAACACTCATAAAGGGACATACTACAGTGTGCACTAATAACACACAATAGCATCACTGTAGTGTTCTGTAAAAGCACATAGAAGCACCATAAACACACCATATATAAACAAAAACGTGTCCCAATTCTGTATTTAAATGAAATAAAATTAAAAAGACAAACACAAGAAAAAAACACTATATTATATACATTTAAAACATTGGTTCATACAATTACATAAATACAAAGTATTACATTCAATAAAAAACATAAATATTATTTTTATTCCAGTCCGGAATCATGATAATGTTGAACAAACCACCACTTTTTCGGAAAAATAACATACATATATAAGAAAATAATTCTTTTGTTAGTAACAATATAAAGAAATAACTTAACAGAAAGTGTTAATTTTACAAAAATCGATGAAAATATTAAATAAAAATATTCACTTGGATTTATACAAGTCACAGTATGAATTGGATTATGTTAAGGCTGATTCATACACATCAAAAATGATTTATAGATCATTTTCCTAAATTATTTAAACCATTGGAATGTTGTTTCTCAGTTTTGAGTAGGTCAGTTGGCCTTTTTACTAAATTTGACGTCAATTTAAAATAAAAACACACACTTGGAGTCATATCGGTCACACCATGTGTCAAATTGAGGTGTAGATGATTCATTCATGTCTCAAATCACTAATGGATCATTGTACGAATGATTCAAAAAAATATTGTGTTTGCTCCATTTTGAGTAGGTTAGTTTTTTTATTAAAATTAATGTCCTTTTTAAAATATGACACACATATAGTCATATCGGTCTTCTTATGCATCGGATTGAGGTTTGGCTGATTCCTACACATTCCAAATCAATTATGGATTTTTTTTCTAGAGTATCATAAAAATATGAATGTGTTTTCCCAGTTCTGAGTAAATCAATTATATTTTTAACTAACATGTCATTTTAAACATAAAACATGCACTTTGACTCATATGGATCACATCGTGTATCATTTTTATGTTATAACACTTCATAAACATCACAAATGATTTATTAATCAATGCATTAAATTTTCAAGAAAATTCGAGCTTGTTTTCTTGATTTTTAGTGAGTGAAAATTTTTAAATTCAAATGTGGATTTAAAACTCATAGTGGACACATTGAGTCAGTTGTATTTTTTACTATAATTAATATCATTTTAAAATAGAAAATAGTCATAAGAGTTATATTGGTCAGAACATGTGTAGGATTGAGGTACCGATGATTCCTACACATATCAAAGATTCAAAATAATCCTATCAATTTTACCACGATTTCTATTGAATTTATTTATTGAACTGCTAACACTTCATGAGATACTTATAACAGACCACATTAACTCAAAAAATAGTATCAAACATTATAAGAAAACAATTTTTTTTCTCAGTATAACAAAAAATAAATAAATTAAACATAAATATGAAAAAATACATTAATTCAATGGAAAATAAATTTGGTATGAAAACATCAAGATTACCTCTATAATTGAGAAGAGGCTTTGTTGTATCTCTTCTAATAAAGATAGTTGTCATAACTTGAAATAAATTGATAAATTCATCACTATAGGGGTGAAAACGTTTTAAGGGAGGAGAAGCATGCATGTTGAAAAAAGAACCCCAACATAAACAAAAGAATCTTCTTGTATAAGAAAACAATTATTATGTGAGTTGTAATAAAAAGAAATAAGTTAAACATAAATATAAAATAATACATTAATACTATGAACATTGATTTTATGGTGAAAACATTAATATTACCTCTGTAGTTGAGTAGATTTAGTATCATTCGTCTTCCTGAAAAGGTATTGGAGGTAACATAAAATAAAGTGATAAATGCACCACTACAAGGGTGAAATGGTTTTGAGGTAGAAGGTTCATTAAAGTTGGATAGAGCACCCCAAATCAAACAAATGAATCAACCTGTATAACAAAAAAATTATTATGTGAGTAATAAAAAAATTAAATGAATTAAACATAAATATGAAACAATACATTAATTCTGTGGAAAATTATTTTACTATACAAACATTAATATTACCTCTATAATTACGCAGAGGTAGAATCAATTCTATTCCTAAAAAATAAATGAAGGTAACATTAAATAAAGTGTTAAATTCACCATATTTGGGGTGAATAGGTTTTAAGGGATATGAATCGTGAATGTTGGATAGAGCACCCCAAATAGACCAAAATAATCCACCAGTATAAGAAAAAAATTATTATACAAGTAATAATAAAAATAATTAAATTAAAAATAAATTTGAGACAATTCATTAATTTCATATAACTTTATTTTAATATGAAAACATCAATATTAACTCTATAATTGAGTAGAAGTAGCATAATTTATCTTCCAACAAATTTGGTGGAGGTAACATGAGGGAATGTTATAAATGGACCATTATAGGGGTGAAAATATTTTAAGAGAGAAGAAGAATGAATGTTTGATAGAGCACACAAACTTGAAGAAAAGGATCCACCAATATATGAAAACATATATTATGTGAGTAATACTAAAAAAACTAAATTAGAAATAAATATGAAACATTACAATAGTTTTATGGACAATATGTTTTCTATGAAAATATCAATATTACCTCTGGTTTTTGAGAATAGACAACATCGTTTCTCTTCCTGCAAAAGAAGTGGAGGTAACTTTAAATAAAGCGATAAATGCACAATTGTATGGGTGAAAAGGTATTAAGGTATAAAAATATTGAATGTTGGATAGACCACCCCAACATGATATGATATTCCACCTTTAAAATAAATCTTTTATTATGTAAGTAATACTAAAAAATAAACTAAACATAAATGTGAAATAATTTATTAATTTTTGGGAAAATGATTTCACTGTGAAAATATCAAGACTACCTCTATACTTGATCAAAAACAACATTGATTCTCTCCCTAAAAATGCATGACACATTGACAGAAATCCATTAAAAGAAATAAACACTTCATGGAATATTGAAAATTCAATCAATGTTTCATTCTATAATTTTTCGATAAAATAGATAATATATATTGTAACATTACCTTTACATATTTCCATATGGTTTCTTTAATTATAGTCTGTTCTTATATCATGTGCATAAGACATTGTATTTATGTGGAGTCCAAAATTTAATCTAAATTATTTTAATGCAATTTAGAACATAAAATATTATACGGAAAAACATAACATGTTAAAAAACACTTTTACCTTATCATTGAACCCTCTTTATTTTTTAAAGGTTTCAATGATGGGGTTCCACTATTTAAAATTAAAATCCCCTATTTGTGGTCCCCTATAACATAAAAGGCATTTTCTACATTGATACTGACATGAACTCATAGTGATGTCTCAATAAAGGGTCATCCTCAATTTAATTTTCATCTGAATGAAAATTTGTTTTATTTGCCTATAGTACAATCAACCAATTCTTATTTGTTGGATTCAGGACATAAAATACTTGCACTGCTTGTGATTCAATTATAAAGGACATGTCCTTTTTCCCCTTCTATACTAAAATTATCCTTTATAAATCCCATTTTATCAACTTTCACTCTGTTGATATTGTCAACCAATTTGCAAAGGAAAAGATGCACTTGAAATGATGTATAATCCAAATAATATATCTATTTGATAATTCCAAAATATGAAATATCTGCATAAAATTGATATTTATCCATGGAACCAAATATGTGAATTTCTTCATCCGTAAGTGTAACACCAATGTTTTTTATCATACTTATGTCATCATGTTCTTTTATATATAATCTATAACCATTGATTATAAAAACAATGTAAGATATTAATATTTAATCTGCTCTTCTGGATACCATTAAAGTCATTCGATAATTGAATTCAATTTTTCATATTTCTCCTGTCACGACCCATCCACGGGGCCCATTCCTTGACTACCCCACGCCCACCTTCCCTAGGCCAGGGGCTGGCGACTAGCACCAAAGGTGTAAATACCGATTAATGGGAAGGCATTGTCTTTTATAAAGTAAAAAAAAAGCACAACAGAGTACGCAAGTGAAGTAAGCACTATGTAAAACTGAGTACACGGTATGTGATGTAAGTAAATGCTCTAGTATACAAACCCAACTAAAAGTACAGTACAACTGAAAGGAAATTACAATATTAGTATGTAAAACAGCAACATCGAGTCGTCCTTCGGAAATCCCACCAGAAGGGTGGGTACATATAGTCTCCTCGACTCCTTGGGTCTGGCTGTCCGCTCCATGTATGTCCCTCCAAGTGGTCCACCTCTGGGTACCATCTAGCTCAACGAGCCTCCACCTCGACCAGTGTTATCCATTGTCTGTATCCAACACAACGTAGTGCGGGAATAACCCATGCAGGGGTGAGTATATGAAACTCAGAAGGGACCCCGAGACCCTCGAAGGTCTCTCAGAATCCACGAAGGATAAACCAAAAAGGAAAGATACAATCACAAAGTATCAACAACTCTACTTTGGTATATTCCCATACATATACATAAGTCATCAGTTACAATTCATCTCTAACTCTCGAGCCCAAGCACAACCCAGTCCATACAGGAAAACATGACCCAGTCCACATAGGAAAACAAGACAATCACATCGATGATAAAGATTGAAATCAATACTCATCTCACACAGGAGTACATCTTTTGTATAGCGATAGAGATGATCATATGTAGTCACTGATTCATCTTAGCTGTCAGACCCACACTGGATACAAGTCCAGCTAAGCTGTCGGGCCCACACAGGATACAGGACCATCTACTCTGGCAGGCCCACATAGGATACAAGTACAAAGGTTAATACTGCCAGAACCACACAGGATACAAGTACAGTAGTCATCACCATAGAACCCATGGAGTATCCCATTACGGTATTCGTCGCTGTTAAACCCATGGAGGATTCCAGTTTAGTAGTCGTTGCAGTCATAGCCAGATCTAGGGTCCCCGTACACAGCATGCTCGATTCCTGGAGGGTCCGCTCCTTGAGAAAAAGAGTGTTGATATATCAACTATCATGAAGTCTAGAGTGGATGTATCCCAAAGTTCCGTCTCATCATAAGAAACCCAACGCGATAGACGGTGCGTCAATCGGACACTCGGTCTGAGAGTTATTGGCTCTTCCATCCGAGGGACCCAGTTGGTTATTAAGCTAAAACCAACCCGACCGTACATCAGCTATGTCCAAACCTCAAGAGTAGTAAGCCAAAAGGACCATCTCATCAAGGGGAATTCAACGCAGTTTACGGCACGTCAAATGGACGTCTGGTATTTGAGATATAAGTGTTTCCGCTCCAAGGGCCTGGTTGGTTTCGAGTTCAAACCATCCCAGCCATACCCAAACTTTAACGAAACCTTGAGTGTAATATACCGAAATGACCGTCTCGGTCCAAGGATTCCTAGACAACTTATGGTACATAGATCGAAGGTTATTAGCTCATGTTATAGGAAAAGACAGAAAATAGTCCGAAGTGGGGGTCTGGGCCTGGTCCGACCTGGCCCAACCCCCCCTAGGTCGGCCCGGCCCGGCTGGGCGCGGCTGGATGCGGACCAACCCGTCTGGCACGGGCTGGTCAACGTGACCCGCCCCAGCCCAGCTGATGGGCACGCAGTCTCGGGTAGTTAGCCGAGCGGGGGGCGCGGCCCCCACTTTCTGCGGACATGGCGGCAGGGTGGCGCCGCTACTCCCCTAGATCTGACACGGTCGCATGATCCAACCCTTTCTGCCACAGCTTCGGCTGCGGCGGGCTCCTGCCGGCAGCGCGCCGGGGCACCGCTGCCTCCAGGCGGCCAGCCGGTGCCAGCCGCCAGCGACCCGCGCCACTGGGGACTTTCTCCGGCCACCAGAGTCATTCTGGTGGTCTGATTTTTCTCATGTGTGCGCCTGCGGTTGCCTCAAGACCCGTACATCACTAGGAAGGCCTCCAATTGCCATTTCGGTCCCACTTTTTCATCGCCAAGTATTCCTCCCTTCAAGAAAAAAATAGCAGTGGGTTCATACTTTTTCATTAATCTGCACCCATCACATTAGTGGTTCAAAACATCTCCCAACAATTATACGTCATGCCGGGGGTATAATTCACATAATGAAATATATAAACCAAATCCTCTACCTCAACAAATGAAGATGAACATCGGCGTCACAGGGAAAGGGTTCGTGGGCGTCGTCAGAGTGCGCCGAGGAGGAAGTGGCGTATCCTCTCTTATCGTGGAGAAAAGGATTGGTGGCACTTCTTTGTTCTTCGAGGAACCAGCATTCTTCGTCGTTCTTCGTCAAAGGTCGGTGTTCTTCGTCGTTCTTCTTCAGAGACCGGCGTTCTTCCAAAAGCTCCAAAGCTCTCTTGATCTCTCCCGCACAACGAAAGCTCTTCCCCAAACTAAATAATAGTTTCCTCCTATTATTTAATTACACACGCAATGAAACTCCTAGAATTAAATCACCACATTTAATAATCTATTAACCATTGATTTAAAGGACGGGAGAGGGAAGGTCCCCATTAATTAGACACATTGGCAATTAAATGGGGGGGTTGCCATTTTCATGATGGGTTCTTAAATAAACACTAAATAATTATCTTCTCTTCTATTGGAAACGCAATTATGGTAAGGATCGCGTTAAGAAATTACCAGCTTTGCGAGTTCATTAGTGGCCTCAGATTTTAATTCTGAGCACCGGTTCAAAAGATTGAAAAACCCACTCATTCGTTCACTAAACGTACCTAATCTAAACTTCGGAAATTGATTCTGGGCACACCAGGCCTCAGAATCAAGTGTCGTCAAAAGCCACAGACTCTTAAAATTAAAAAGTATTTTTTAAAAAAAAATTCCTTGAAATTTATGGATTTTACATTACTCCAACCCCAGGACTTTGCATCCCCGTAAAGCTACAACATAAATTAGGGAAACAAAAGGAGGTACTGACCACGCATCTGAGCCTCCTGCTCCCATGTGCACTTCTGGAGGTTTCCGTGCTTCCAACAAACACGCAAAAGAAGAATCAACCGCCCATGTAGGACCCGCTCTTGTCAATCCAAGATCTCCACCGGGACCTCCGCAAAAGTCACCCTGTCATTGATGTCCAGCTCCCCGTGGTCGATTATATGTTTCAGGTCATGCACATATCTCCTCAGCTGAGATACCTGGAAGACGTCGTGCACCCGGTGTAGCTGAGGTGAAAGGGCTAGGCGGTAAGCCACCTCGCCTACTCTGCTGAGGACCTAAAAAGGTTTGATGAAGCATGGAGATAACTTGACACCCTGGACAAATCTCCACAACCCACACCGAGGTGAGACCCGTAAGAAAACGTGGTCACCGTCCTCAAAATCTAGTGGTCTCTACCTCCTATCAGCATAGGAATTATGTCTGCTCTGTGCAGTCCTCATCCGCTCCTGGATGATCTGAATCGCACGGAGGGTGGCTTGATCGAACTCCGAGCAGAAGAGGCTCTTGAAGTCCTTCCAAAGTAGAGATGCCTCATCGTGCACCTGGAGAACCAGACTCCCCCATCTACCTACTACTGCATGTAGCAGACTCGCGGCAAGGATAACTATAAGATCTACGGGTGTCCCTACCAGTATGAAGACTCTGACGATAGCCTCCAGCTAATCCTCAGCTACCTGAGGATCCGTCTCTCCGTGAAACATGGGCAGACTTTGTCTCTGAAACTCATGCAACGTGCTCAGGAGGCGTGCACTCTCCGCCGCTGGGGCTTGTAGCATCGGTGGCTCAGCGGGTTGTGGTACCATTGGTGCCTCCGCTGTAATGGGTCCCTACACCAAGGCCTCGTCGCTCGGTGGGCTTCCATCCCACACATAACTAGGATCCCTGACTGGATACCTTCATGGGGACATCCTAAAAAGAAATAGGTGTGCCACGGTCAAACAATATACCTGGTGAGCTAAATCAAAGTAATCACATTGATAACTTTTGAAAGGAAACACACACGCAATCAGGGTTTTCATGCACTGGGTCGGAAATTAGAAGTCAGGGTCCTGGTGTATGGATACGTCTCCCATCGAACCAACACTGGACTCCCTGGACTGAATACCACACTCAATACGCCTAACACTATTGCTTCACAGAAAGGAAAGATCAGAGACATGCATTCTACGGTAGAACCGACTCCTCTGATACCAATTTTTCACAACCCTTCCATAAGACCCATGTCGTGACTACCCCATGCCCGACTACCACAGGCCAGGGGCTGGCCACTAGCACCAAAGGCGTAAATCCTGATAAAAGGGAAAAAATTTCCTTTTATAAAGTAAAAAAACACAACAGAGTACGCAAGTGAAGTAAGAACTAAGTAAAACTTAGTACAAGGTATGTACTTAATGTAAATGGGCTAGTATACAAACCCAACTGAAAGTACAGTACAACTGAAAGTAAAGTAAAACAGTAGTATGTAAAACAACAACACCGAGTCATCCTCTGAAAATCCCACCTAAAGGGTGGGTACAGATAGTCTCCTCGGCTCCTCGGGTCCAGCCGTCTGCTCCATGTATGTCCCGCCAAGTGGTCCACCTCCAGGGACTGTCCAGCTTCACAAGACTCCACCTCGATTAGTGTTGGCCATCATCTGCATCCAACACAACGTAGTGCGGGCATAGCCCGTGCAGGGGTGAGTATACGATACTCAGTGGGGACCCCGAGACCCCCAAAGGTCTCTCAGAATCCACGAAGGATAAACCACAAAGGAAAGATATAATCACAAAGTATCAAAAACTCTACTTAGGTATATGCCCATACATATACCTAAGTCATCAGTTACAGTTCATCTCCAACTCTCAAGCCCAAGCACAACCCAGTCCACACAGGAAAACATGACCCAGTCCACACAAAAAAAGCAAGACAATCACATCGATGATAATGATTGAAATCATGACTCAGCTCACACATGAGTACATATTTAGTATAGAAATAGAGATGATCAGATGTAGCCACGGATTCATCATAGCTGTCAAACCCACAAAGGATACAAGTTCAGCTAAGCTGTCGAACCCACACAGGGTACAAGACCAGCTACTCTGCCAAACACACACATGATACAAGTATAGAGGTCAATACTGCCGAACCCACACATGATACAAGTATAGTAGTCATCATCGTCGAACCCACAGAGGATCCTAGTATGGTAGTCATCGCTGTCGAACCCATGGAGGATTCTAGTACAATAATCGATGTAGTCGCAGCCAGCTCTAGGGATCCTGCACACAGTATTCTCAATTCCAGGAAGGTCCGCTCCTCGAGAAAAAGAGTGTCAATAAATCAACTGTCACAAGGTCCAGAGTCGATGTATCCCAATGTTCCATCTCTTCAAATGAAACCCAACGCGAGAGATGGTGTGGCAATCGGACGCCTAGTCTGAGAGTTATTGGCATTTCCGTCCGAGGGGCGCAATTGGGTTTTAAGCTAAAACGAACCCGACCATACTCCAGCTGCATACAAACCTCAAGAGAAGTAATCTAAAAGGACCGTCTCATCAAGGGTAATTCAATGCAGTTGATGGCACATCAAACGGACTTCCACAATTTTGAGATATAAGCGTTTCTGATTCAAGCGCCCAGTTGGTTTCGAGTTCGAACCATCCCTACCGTACCCATACTTTGCTGAAACCTTGTGTGTAATATACCAAAATGACCGTCTCGGTCCAAGTATTCCTACGCAACTGATGGTACGTCGATCGTAGGTACGTATATCATGTTATGGACAAAAGATCGAAAACAGTCCGAAGTGGGGGTCAGGGCCCGGTCCGACCCACCCCCCCCCCCTCGGGTCGACCCGGTGGGGAGCGGCCCGACCCGGCCGGCGTGGCCCAGTCCGCGTGACCCGCCCCGGCCCGGTCGAGGGGCACGCTGGCTCGGCCATCGAGCTGAGCGGGGGGTGCGGCCCCACCCTACAGGGATGCTATGCCAGGCTGGCGTCGCTACTCCCCTGGATCCCGTACGGTCGCAGGATCCAACCCATACTTCCGTAGCGGGCGCCGGCCGGCGGCGCACCGGGGCGCCGCCGTACCGGCGACCCGCGCCTCCGTGAACTTCCACGGGCCACTAGAGTCATTCCGGTGGTCTGATTTTTCTCCCGTCAGTGCCTGCGGTCGTCTCGGGACCCGTACATCACTATGAAGGCCTCCAATCGCCATTTCGGTCCTGCTTCACCATCGCCAAGTATTCCACGCATCAAGAACAAAATAGCGCTGGGTTCGGACTTGTTTGTTAGTCCGCACCCTCCGCGTAAGTGGTTAAAAACATCTCCCCACAATTATACGCCAAGTTGAGGGTATAATTCACATAATGAAATATATAAACCAAATCCCCTACCTCAACAAGTGAAGACAAATGTCGGCGTCGTGGGGACAGGGTTCGTGGGCATCGTCGGAGTCATCGAGGAGGAAGCGGTGTCTCCTCTCTTGTTGAGGAGAAGAGGATTGGTGTCGCGTCATTGTTCTTCGAGGAACCGACATTCTTCATCATTCTTCGTCGGAGGCTGGCGTTCTTCGTTGGAGACCGGTGTTCTTCCAAAACCTCCAAAGCTCTCCCAATCTCTCCCGCACAATAAAAGCTCTTCCCCAAATTAAATAATAGGTTCCTCCAATTATTTAATTACACACGAAAAGAAACTCCCAGAATTAAATCACCACCTTTAATAACGTGTTGACCATTGATTTATAGGAAGGGAGAGGGAAGGTCCACCTTAATTAGATGCGTTGAAAATTAAATGGGGGGGTTCCAATTTAATGAGGGGTTCTTAAATAAACCCCCAAAAATTATCTTCTCCTCCATTGATAACGTAACTATGGTAAGGATCGTGTTAAGAAATTACCGGTGTTGCGAGTTAATCAGTGCCCTCGGATTTTAATTCCGAGCATCTGTTTAAAAGATACAAAAACCCGCTCGTTCCTTCACAAAACGTACCCGAGATAAACTTCGGAAATTGATTATGGGAACACCAGGCATTGGAATCAAGTTTTGTCAGAAGCCAAAGGCTCTTAAAATTCCAATGTATTTTATAAAAAATCCTTTAAAATTACTTGTCTTTACATCCCCTTATAAATTTGATCTCTGAACCATCTAATAAACTATTTATTTTCTGTATTTGATATCGATCCTTCAACCCTTAATGGATTGAAATCTCTAAGAATTTATTTTTGGGATTCAATGTGTGGATCAACATCTTCACTATTATGTAATATATAAATATGTGATTTTTCCCTCTCTGTTAAGGTAATTAGAACAACAACTCTTCTAGAAATACCTTTACCCATAAGGTGTTTTCTATGACAAGACTTTGGGTGACTGATTCTTTTATCATCTGATAGTTAATCAGTACAAAATTCAATAGCTTCTTCCACAATATATCGTTCTTCAATAAAATCATTGAGACAACATTGGTTCTTGACATACCCTTTCAAAATATTCCTATACCATTCAATGGGGTACATCCATCTGTAATGGATAATACCACATAGTTAAACCTCTCTGAAAAAATAAACCATAATGTGGACAATTATATCTCTAAATGATGGTGGTAATAACATATATTATTCAAATATATGAATATAATATCATTATTCATGATGGGAAACTTCACCAGGTCAATATCTTTACTTCATATGGATTTTAAAAAGAAGTAGAGTCTAGTTAATGTATTTCATACATTTTGAGGTAAAATGCAATGGAATGAAACAAGCATTAAATCTTGCATCAAAACATGATAGTTGTGTGATTATAGTACTTGTAAACTGAAATTATTTATTGTAATGAAATAATTGATATTTTATGAATACCCCTGTGAAAATATTACACTAGTAAGGAAAAGGAAAAATTGCAATTTTTCATCTCTGAATAGAGTATAAGCTACTGGTGGAGGAAAAGTCTACCTTTTACCCTTAACTAGTGCCAAATCTTCCCTTATCCCCATTTCAATCAAGTCCAACCCAACCATGATTCCATATCTCATTTTTTTAGGAACATTTAGTTACATTCCAATAACAATAGGAAATATATTTTTTCTACATGCATGATATCAAGAAAATGTATAACATAAAAATAATTCCTATACATTATTTCAAAGAAATTTGATCTCTTCTTCAAACATGGTATTTTATGGTTTTTTAAAAATGGTTTACTAAAAAATATGTTAATATTTTTTACTTTTTTGTACAATTGATTTCCTGTTACTAGAGATGGTGTTGTACGTTATTCAATATACCCATCAAATACTATCTTCTAGGAGCAGTATATATATATTCTATGAATGAATTTATGATGTCCTAAAAACACAATCTTTAAGGAAGTTTTCAACCAAACTGAGTATGTTTGCTTTTCACAAATGGTACACACCCAAATTCCATTAATGCTATAGGCTGATAAATTTCCATAACCAGGGAATTCATTTATCATCCCATAAAACATGGCCCTAAATGTGAATTCTTATCTTCTATGAGCATCGTAAATTGCAATACATGTATCCGACATCGATTTTAGATTTTTCATCAAAGGACCAAATATAAATGAATAGAAATATTGAGTTTCTTTGGTCAAGATATAAGCATAGATAACATAATGTATTTTCACTTAATACATAAACATTGTAGAAAGTTACAATTTACTAACATGAAGGTCCATGTACTATGATCACTACTCTCTACACCAAAAGGATTTATTCCATCTGCAGATAATGTAATATGAAATTTTCTTAGCTCATCTCTAAATTTCCCAAACTCGTAATCAATTTTCTTCTACTAATGAGATTCTGTTGGATGATGTAGGTTACAATATTTAAATATTGTATATGCATACCATGTTAATTGTCTCGTAGTTTCTTGACATCCATATAGTCTTCTTAAATGTGGAATGATAGGAAAGTACCATACAGATTTCAGAGGAATTGATTCATTTTTCTTGTATCGATCTACCCCACACTTAGGTTATATTTTGATTTATTCATGGTCCTTAAAAAATAATGTACAATCATTTGGACTAGATTTTTTTTAGAGATCATTCCCATTAAAAATAACATTATTTTAGCATTATATGTTTGGACTGGTAGTTTAGTTTCTTCTAGTATCATATATTTCAGAAGATCAAGTAGTTTTGTAGAGATGGTGTCACTCCATCCGCTACCAGATTTCAACTAATATAACTTCAATATATCTGAAAATGTTGTGTATTTAGTAAAATAGGTATACGACGGTTTCTTGGAATAACTATTTAACTCCTCAAACAGCCTTGGACAATCATGGAGGCCATTTCAATTTTCATTTTCATTTCTTCAATGCGATCTCTAGTATCTTTATCAAATGTATTCATATCAAATGATTCATAAACCGTAGTATCCTCCCAATTGATGTCCACATTCAATTTTCCCCATTTTTAGTCCAACATTTATAGATTTGATCTATTCCATGAAAAATATAATGTTCTTAAAACACTTATAAACTAATGATTCTTGAATTAAAACAGCGTAAACACAAACATAGGATTTTAGAAGGGTCATCTATATTTTCTCCAGAAAACATGATGAACTCTTTAAATCTAACTTCATATTCATTCTTCAAATGATTATCATGCATCCGTTTTCAGTTTATAACCATACTATTGGGTTCATATAAGTGTAATTTTATAAAATATATAAATAAATTCAAATAATATATTAATTATCAAAAGTGATAGTTATTTATAATTCTAATAAGGGAAACCCAATAGTTGATTGTTTCAATGAATTTCAGAATGTAGAAGAAAATGGGTAATTTAATTTATGAAAAGAATTAATCCATATAAAAAATTCCTTAAATACACTAAATAAATGAAAATATTATATCATAAATTAAGGATTAATAAGAAACTAAAATATTATAAACAAGAATAATAAACTCTAATTCAATCTACTAGAATATATAAAATTGTTTTGGAACAATTGATGTAGATACCTAAGAAATTATGACATTAAAAATAAATGGTATTTTAATATTGGATAACACCTCTAGACCATCGGGTTTTTATATGACCACACTGAGCCATCCCAATGAAATTGAAAGTACACCAACTAGATGTAAAATTTTCATTTACTAATGGATTACATTAATATGATGTTCACATCAAACAACAAGATAGTTTTCTTATTCGTTAATATTATAATAATTATTTTAAATTGAAAAAGGTGATGTATAAATTGAAATAAGAACTTAGATCTTGGTATTGAAGGTTATATAAATTAATAAAAAATCATTAATTTATAAAATGAAAAATTAATCATAATCATTACATAAAAAATAAATTTAGGAATAGATTGAAAGTGTTTATTAATTCGAATGACATAATATTTAGAGGTCCAAGAGTTGAATGATGATAATAATTTTCTACATTTAAAATGACCAATATTTAAATGTTGATGATTAGTGAGTTTATATTTTCCTTAGTTTATATGAGAATTATGGAATTCATGGGATATTTATTTACCAATCCATGTATGTGAGGGAAGTTCTTTAGAGATTTCAGAAAGAATATTTAAAACCCATGTTGACACCCATTGAAATTTGAATAAAATTTTCAAATTTTGTGGATTTAATGTCAATCTATATCATAGAGTGTTGGAGATTTTTTATATTCAAACATACTTAATAGTAAAAAGGTTTTACATTCTATTTTTCTACATGTTATATAGCTAGGTATCAAAGTGATTCCATAGAAATAAATTGGTTATTAATTAAATAAATAATCAAAAAAGTAGGTTAAATTCTTGGACGTCTACATTTCTGGGAAAGAATTTATAATTTATTATAGTGTTATATAGGTCTCAAGAAAAGTGGTATAACTAGAAAGTGGTAATCTTAATGGGATATTTTTTTTGTAAATTATTGAGAGAGGGGGAGTTGTATAATGATGAAATATTATAATGTAGTTGGAAAATAGTACATAGCATCATGGAATATTATTTCATATATTATTATTAAAAGGATTTATAAATAATGTTGGATTAATCTAAATATGGAGAAAAATAAAATATATTTTTTAAAAAAGTGTAAAGAAATAAGATGTTGGATTATTGAGAAAAGGTACAACACATTTAACAATAGATATCGATTCCAAGAAAATCCAAAAAAACCGTATATAAACCACCCAATATAGTTCATAATAGTCTCCAAAGTATATTATTGATCCTTCTAGGGCTGAAAATGAGCACCAGTAAATGAAAAAAAACATTCGGAAATATTTGGCCCAAAAAATAAATAAAACTAGTAGAAATTGTAACATCCCATGTAAATAGAGAATATAAAATTTTCAATTTTTTTCCATATTTGTGAATTAAATTTTAATTTTACTTTAAAGGGGATTTTATGTTGAATTGCGTTTATTACACACAACAACATATTTCATTGAAATCTAATGTTGCACAAAATGTTGGGTCATACTAAAAAATAATAATATAATTTTATTTTAAATGGCAGTTAACGCCTAGTTAGTGTATGGAGGGAATGGATAGAACTAACTACAATATGAATATACATGTTTTTTAAATGATTTTATATTTCTCCAATAAATTATATAGGCTTAAAATAATAAAGAATTTAATTTGAAGCATAAATACTCTAACATTCATTAAAAGGTCGATTTACCGCCTTTTGATAGCGAACCCTCTTTAAATATAGTTTTTGTTACTTTTATATGTTCTATTTGACATAATATAATTATTATTTATAATAAGGAAATCAAAATTTACTTTGACTATATTTTTGGTATTTTTATAATAAAATTCATTTATTAATGAATAGTGAAAATACTATATTTTAACTCAAAACTTCATTTTAATATAATTTATTTATGTGGATATATTATATTTTTAATTTATTTTAAAGTATAATTAGATTATATTTTTACCATTTCATCCATTTTTGGTTATTGGAAGTAATTTCACTTTAAAATTAGACATAAATAAGTGTCAATCTTTTGATAGTTATTATTTCTTAAAAACATTCTTTTTTGTTTTGACATTGGGAATTAATTTTATATTAATTTCTGTCACTTCTATGTTATGAATATGGAAAAATGGATTCCATATTTGGAATCATGAGGTCTAAATTTTTTAAATAAGTAAATTTTATTTTTAGACATTATGAATATTTACATCAGTGAAAATTTTATTTACCATCGTTAAAGGGTAGGTCTTGTAAATAAGGTTAAAAGATATTATTATAATAATATTAGAATACCCTAACATGTGTCCCAATCCTATTTTTTTATAAATTTTCAACCATGGGAATCATTGGGTCGATTTGGGGACCTCATGGAGCCACTTGGTAGTGATGATGACACTTTATATTAATTAATTTAAATTGAAGACAAAAATGACAAAAAAAATATATCTTTAATGAATAAATTTTTATATGTGGTTATATAAGTTATCCCTTAAACTATAAATATTCATTTGAAATATAAAATTATTTACTACATCATTATATTTGTTTTATAATTTTTATACATCAAATAAATTAAATTATATATGACACAATAATGATGCAGTGTTTACCTCATTAATGAATGATTTAAATAAATAAGATTATAAATATATAAAAAAATACATCACCTATACAATTATATTTCAATGATTCTTTTTTGTACATGATTCATCATATCTTCAACTTTAACAATTTTTGTACCTTTATAAACCAAAAATCGTTATATAATAAAATAATATTTTTAAACTTTCTTAAAGAGCCCCTCCTCCCCTTATAAAAATACCTCTCTTCTAACCCATTATTCACATATCTCAAGCCACTTTTATCATCCAAACTCTACCCAATTAATCACCCTACATACCTCTAATCCTCCTAGAAACCTTTCCCTAGGTAGAAGTCCATTCAATAAAACATTTTGGGTCAAACCAAAGGGAGATACCCGATTTAAAGGTAACATCTTGTCTTAAGTTCTTTTGTTTTATTTTACATCTCAAACCCCCTAAAATCTTTTTATTCATTTATTTTATCAAAAAGAAATTATCCTCAATATACTAGGTTTTTGTTATGATAATTATTTGAAATACACTTACACAAACCTACATCTAATGGGTAAAAAACATATTGTTTCTATGGACTGTGAACTACTGCCTCATGCAATGATGATTCTTCAATCTTCTCCCAACATCTCTTATGGTGGCCATTAATATAGAGCTATATTTATATGTGATATAATTAATATTTATATTTTATCTATTCTTTTTTATTTTTCATTTATATATTACCTTTATTGATTCCATAGTTCGTAAATAAGATAATTTCATTTGAGGATGTGCGGACTACCGCCCCACAAAGTGATATGAGTCATTCATACCATTCTTTTAATGTATAAAGGATGGAGTAAATAAAATTATATATTATATTATACTGGAATTATAATATACTTGTGTATAATTATATTTTTATTCCATTAAATATGAAATAGAAATGAAAGTAACGTTCATGCCTACGTACAGCTTACCGTCTCCATGAACGGTGCATTTCATTTCTTATATCCAAATGGAATGTACTATTTAAAATACATATATATAATGGATATATATGATATATATGTAATCTAAAACATAAATATCATTCTCGAGATAATGGAATTTTTAGCATAGGACAATTTATAAATTTAACAAGTTCATTTTTAACCCAAGTTCCAAACGTCGACAAAATGTCTGATATGAACTCAAATAATTAACTGATTGTTATAGAAATGTAATAATTGATATAAAAGGAATAATAAACTTGAAAAAGGTTGTTAAAAAAGTATAAATTAACTTTAGTTTATTATTCAGGATATTAAAGAACAATTGAGTCAAGTCATACATGAGGTAAGGGACTTCATCTCAATCTCCTTTCATTGACGCATATTTTGATTTATTAATGTATTTCTTTTATATGGTTTATAAACAACTTTTAATTTTAATTTAATTCAAATAGAATCTTTTTCTATGAATCATTTTACTAAAGTAAAAAATGTAATGTTTATTTTTAATGTACGTGCTGACAACGACCTTTCTACCGCTGTGAGTATTATTTTATCTTTGGCTTCTTAAACAAGCCGTAGTGTTTTTTTAAAAGAAAATAAATACCATATACCCTTTTTTCATATTTTGGTATTGAAAATGGTTTTTATAAAGCATATATTATTTCAGTATCTTGAAATGATATATTTTTATTATAATGTGGAAATTTTATCTTTCTTTTATGCTTGTTTTATGTGTTATCATTCTTGGGAATTTTTTACACATACGGGTGGTTCCATGATAATCCTAGGGTGGGTGAGCCTGAGATAACTCTCTAATGCATTAGGTAATGTGATAGAGGTAAACGTTAATGTTTCTCCTAAGTGATTTAGAGAATATACTGTGAGGGGTATTCCCAATGTAACTCCATATGTGGCTGTGAATGCTACAATGTAAGTATGTTTTATATGCCACAAGTTAACTTTATGATTTATGATTTCTATATGTATTTCATAAATCTTATGATTTCCTGAGGTATGTTAAACAGCTTATGTTATGTACGTATTGATGATCTAATGATTTCATTCTTCATTTTATAATCCTTACTGATCTTTTTATGCTCATGCCATGTTTTTTAAATGTTTTCAACATGACTTAAGGATGAATAGGGTCAAGGATGAGATCAAGGGAAAGTCATGCTGTATGAAACATTGAACTATACATGACTCTTTTTTTCAAGATTTTTTATTTTACAAAAAACCGGAAACTGAGTAGAATTGTATACTTTGTAATTTTTGTTATGTAATGTTATAATTATGGCCTAATTCTCTAAAAATCTAAACCTGACAATATCCTCACTCTGAATTATTAATTTAATTCATGATTAAGTAATGTTTTAAGGTTGGGTCCATATAGTTGGTATTAGAGGTCGGTTTAGACATCTTTAGGAGTTAGCATATTATTAAATTAATTTCCATAAATTATATTTAGTTTATGTTTTGATTGAAATGATATATCATTTTAAAATTACCATGTTTCTTCGCCTAAGATATTTTTGTATTCAGATTGGTTTTCCATAGAAGAAACATGCCAGCTATGATGAGACAACATTAATAAGAATACAACCTTCAAAGTTATCAACCTGAGATAGTCGGAATCGGAGCTGAACAGTTTATCGCAGAGATGGCACAGTTGACTCAGGCTACAAATAGTGGTTTTATCCATGCATGAGATCATCCAGATCAACCACAGTGGAACATGTCAATAGTGGAGAATTTCATGAGGAAACATCCCCAATCATTCAGAAGATCATTAGATCATGTGTTATCTGAAGGGTGGATTAAGGCGTTGGAGAATATTTTTGTTGTTAGGGGGTGCTCAGAACATCAAAATGTTAGTCTCTCTGTATACCATTTTAAAGGTGAAGCAAATCAGTGGTGGCCATTACTGAAAAATATCTGGGATTGTGGAGAGAATGATTCTCTTGATTACGATGAATTCAAATGAATGTTTCTTGATAAATATTTTCCTATGGTGGTTCATCATAGGATGAAAAAACAATTCATGGAATTGGGGTTGCAGGATGACTCAGTGGCTGCTTATGAAGAAAAATTGACTTGACTGGAAAGGTATGCTACAAATTGCATATGAGATCTTGATAGTAAAATCAATCATTTTTACTCAGGATTATAGCCAATGTATCGAAGGTATTTTGATTCTCTTGAGTTCAAAAGTTATGAAAAACTTGATCGATGTGCAGATAACATGGAAATGGAGTTTTCTAATGATCAAATGTTCTTTAACAAACAATAGAATAAGTGGTCGAGGTGGCAGACGAAAGGGAAGAAATATTCAAAAAAAGTCTGATAGTAAGAAACAAAAGTTTACAATTTGTGAAACTTGTGGTAAAGATCATGCTTGAGAATGTGTTTTGAATTATGGTAACTGCTACTTATGTGGTAAAATGGGTCATAAGGCAAGTAATTACACTGAAAATGACCATGGTAATGTTAAGAAAAAATCTGATTTATAGTCAGTAAAATGTTTTAAGTTCAATTAAATGGGTCATTAAGAAAATGAGTGTCCAAAGAAGAACTCAACTGAGGGAAAGCATCCAGACTACAAGAAAAAACGTGGTGGTGAAATCCATTGCAACTACGTTAGTATATGTTGGGCCATAAATTGAAGTGTATCAGGTACACAATTTGTTTGCTCATATTATGCCAATGTGTTGTTTGATTTGGGGTCTACACATTCATTAATTTCTAAGATGATTTCTAGTAAATTGAGAATTCCATATCAATATATGAATCTTGAACATATTATAAAAACACTTAGAGGAAATGTTGATACAAAAAGAAAACATAAGAACCTTCATATCCTTGTGTTCAGAAAGAATATCCCTACAAACCTTACTGTTTTCCTCTAGTAGATTTTGATTTTATTTTGGGTATGAATTGGCTTTCCGTTTATCATTCTAAGATTTAATGCAGAGCTAAAAAGGTTTCTTTTTAGAAAGATTTTCAGTTTGTGTACTATAATGAACCCTTACATATGATAATATATCAGGAAGATGATAAACCAGTAAAATATGGAATGAATGTTACCTTGCGCATATTGTTGAAAACAAAGGAACTGTTCATATTAATGATGTTCTAGTGGTAAATGAGTACCTTGGTGTTTTTTCTTAATGAGTTTCCTGGTATAATACCTGATCAGGAAGTTTAATTTACTATTGACTTAGTTTCTGATGTTAATCCAATTTTAAAACACCCTTATCTAATGGATCAAATTGAACTTTTAGAGTTAAAGAAGAAATTTCATGAATTATTAGATAAATGTTTTATTCGACTAATCACATCACCATGGGGTGCTCCTATCTTTTTTGTTAAAATGAAAGATTGTAAAATGAGACATTGTATTGATTATATGGCATTGAATAACATCCCTGTTAAGAACAAGTATTCTTTGCCTAATATAGATGATTTGTTTGATGAGCTCTAGGGAGCTCATTATTTTTCAAAGATTGATTTGAGGTCAGGATACCATTAGTTGAAATTGAAGGAAGCAGACATTCCGAAGAAAGTGTCTCCTACTAGATGTGACCATTATGAATTTGTAGTTATTTTTTTGGGTTAACCAATGCAGGTGTAGTATTCATGGATTTTATGAACAGAATTTTCTATGAGTTCCTGGATAAGTTTGTGGTTGTGTTCATTGATGATATTTTAGTTTATTCTAAAATTAAAAAGGATAATTAAATTCATTTAGGGGTTTTCTTGAAAACCATAAAAGAAAATAAACTATACGGTAAATTCAGCAAGTGTAAGTTTTGGTTAGGACAAATTCCTTTCTGTGGTCACATTGTTAAAAAAATGGCATAAATGTTGATCTTTCTGAAAAAAAAGTTGTTGAAGAATGGTCAAGACCCAAAAATATCACCGATATTCGTTGTTTTCTTGGATTTTCAGGTTATTACCATAGGATTGTTGAAATTTTTTCATAGTTCTATATCCCACTGGCTAAGTTAACTTGAAAATGTGTTAAGTTCATCTAGACCAAATAATTTGATGATTGTTTTCAAGAATTAAAAAGAAGATCGATGAATGCTCCAGTTTTGGCACTACCTCCTAGAAATGGTGAGTTTGTTATATATAGTGATGCTTCATTGAAAGGAATTGTTTGTGTCCTAATGCAGAATCATTATGTAATTTCTTATTTTTCACGTCAGTTGAAACCTCATGAGTTAAATTACCCTACACATGATTTAGAATTATATACTATTTTTTTATCTTTAAAAATGTGGAGGCATCATTTGTATGCATTAAAATGTGAAATATATACTAACCAAAAATGATTGAAGTATATATTCACTCAGAATGAATTAAAAATGAGACAGAGGAGATGGTTGGAATTAATAAAGGATTATTATTTCACAATTCATTACCATCTATGAAAATCAAATAAAGTGGATGATGCTTTGAGTCGAAAAAGTAATGCTTCATTAACCATGTTACATTTGGAATGATATCCTTTAGTTTTTTATTTGTGGAATATAGCATAGAAGTTGTTGGTGTATGAAATTCCTCTGTTTTGTTTCATGTGTTAGTGAAATCATCTCTATCAGACAGAATTAAGAAAGTGTAGAAGGAAGATTGTGAGTTGCAGAAAAAGGAATAGTTGTTCAAAAGAGTAAGTTTCTTGATTTTAACATTGATAATGATTGTGGTTTGAGTTTTGGGAATAGATTGTGTGTGCGTTGTGCTTCATAGTTGATGAATGAGTTGTTATGTGAAGCTCATAGTTCTCAATTTTTACTTCATCCTAGCGGTACTAAGATGTACAGAGATATTAGGGAGTAATACTGGTTGTATGGAATGAAAAGAGATATTGTTGATTTTATTGTGAATTGTTTGACTTTTAAACAGGTTAAAACAGAGCAGTAGTTACTGAAAGGGATGCTTCAGTCTTTACTGGTGCCAGAGTGGAAATGGGTAAATATATCCATGGACTTCATTGGGGGATTACCAAAGACATCTTGAGGTAATAATGCAATCCATTTTATTGTTGATTGAATGACTAAATCTACTCATTTCCTTACAATTTGAGATATTTTATCCCTAGATCAACTTTCTCAGAGTATGTTAAAGAGTTAATCAGGTTTCATGGTGTTCCCCTCTCCATTGTATCGGATTGTGATCCCAGGATTACTTCTAAATTATGGAAAGTCCTCTAGAAGTCATTGGGTACTGATTTAAATTTTAGAACAACTTTCCATCCTCAATCAGATGTGCAGTCAGAATGAACAATTTAAACCTTGGAGGATATGTTAAGTGCTTGATTTAAGGATCACTAGGGAAGTTGGGACCAACAAATTTCATTGTTTTCATTTTCTTATAATAATAGTTTTTATATCAGTATACAGATGACTCCATTTGATTAATTATATGGGAAGCACTATCGAACTCTGGTTTTTTGGGATGAAGTAGGTGAAAGGAAGTTGAGGGGACCAGAATTGGTAAAAGAGATGGAAGAAAAAGTTCAGTTGATTCAGAATCACATGAGAAGAGCTCAGAGAAGGTAGAAAAGTTATGTGGATATCCAGAGGAAGGATTTTTCAATTGAGGTAGGTGATCATGTCTTTCTCAATGTTTCTTGATGGAAAAGTTTGATGCCTTTTGGTAAGAAGGTATTGTTGAGTCTGAGGTTCATTAGGCCTTATGAAATCCTAGAGAAAGTTTGATCAACAATATACAGAGTGGCTTTACCCCCATGTTTTTCCTAGTTACACAATGTTTTTCATGTTTCAATGTTGAGAAAGTGTATGCCAGATCCATATCATGTTTTGAACCAAGAGGGAGTTCAGTTGGAAGAGAACCTCTCTTATGAGGAACAACTAGTCCAAATTCTTTACCAATGAGAGCAAGTGTTGCAGAATAAGTTAATTATTCAAGTAAAGGTTTTTTGGAAAAACCATATGGTTGAAGAGGCAACGTGGGAATCTGAAAATGCTATGGGGGATAAATACCCCCATTTATTTGATAACTGAAGAGAATATCAGGGATGCAATTCCCAAAAAGGGGAAGGATGTAACATCCTAGGTAAATAAAGAATATAAAATTTTCATATATATTAATATTTTTGAATTAAATATTAATATTACTTTTAATGTGAATCTATGTTCGATGGAATACCCGATACGCAACAAAGAGTTTGTTTTAAATAATACGTTGCACACAACATTGGGTTGTACTGAAAAAATAATAATATAATATTATTTCAAATGGTAGATAACGTCTAGCCGTTGTATTGGTGAGAATGGTCAAAACTAACTAAAATATGAATATACATGTTGGTTAAATGTTTTTACATTTATCCAATAAATTATAGAGGATTAAAATAAGAAAGAATCTGATTTTATGCATAAATAATATAATATTCATTAAATGGTCGATTTGCCTCCTTTTAATGGAGAACCCTCTTAAAATATAGTATTGGTCACATTTATATTTTCTATTTGACAAAATCAATTTATTCATTAGAATTTGGACATCAAAATTTACTTTGGGTATATTTTTGGTATTTTTCTAATAAAACTCACTTCTCAATGAATATTGAAAAAGACTGTATTTTAATTTAAAACTTCCTTTTAATCTAATTTATTTATATGTTAGACGGGGCTCTATTTTTTCATTCTTTTACCACATATTTTTACAAAGTTTTTAATGATTTAATTAATTATTTAAGAACTTTTTACTAACTAATTGTGCTTCTGTATTTATATTATTAAATTTGTTAATTAATCAAATTTTATAATTAATTATGTATTTTTAGTCATTAAATTAATATTTTTCTTTTTCTTTTTCTTATTTCATTTAATTAATTGTTTATTATTTTTTCTAATTCTAATATTCTCACCTTTTAATAACTCGATGATAATAATAAATAGTCATTTAATATCCTTATTTGTGTTAATTCGCATAGTCTTTATTTTAATATTTTATCCTTTAATTTAGTTTTATTAAAATATATTAATTTCATTAATATGTCTAGTCATCTTGCAATTAATTAAGTAAAGAGTTTTAGTTTTTGATTAAAAAAATTGGTTTCTTTTAATTTTATGTATTCAAATAGTGGTTTAATTAGTTAATTTAGAGTTCTAAAACATTAATTATTCAATCCACTGTATAAAGTAATATTATTTATTCATTAACTTTGGAGTTTAGTCTATCGGCGAGGAAGATATAATTGTATTGATAACTTATTTAGGTCACCGATGCGATCCTTTTCCACTCATTATAAACACTTTAATAACTTTTCATTTTAGTCTTTTATCAACCTAGTTTAATATTAATGTAGTTATTAATTTAAGAGTTAACAATTAAAAAACATAAATTATAACTTTAAAGTTTTAGTTTAATAATAATCATTTTTTAATTTTTTGTTTTTTAGCATACCTTTAATTTTTAATCTTTGTATTTTAGATTTTATGTTTTTAACTAGGTAATTATTTTCAATCTTTGTTTTTAACTACATCAGTTTTGATTTTAAATTCATTTTACACAGTTTTAATTTTTTTAATTCACTGTTAGTCTTATTTTTTGGGGTTACCGATGTAGTGCATTAGTAACCCTTTATGTGTTCAATCGGTCGGTAGCCCTTTTTATTTATACACTAGTAACCTTTTAATTTATCTGCATGGGTGACCTTTTTGCTACCAGTGAAACTTTTATTTTTGTTTTTAAACTAACAAGGACCCAACCCTTTTTTGTCTATCGGTAGCTTTATATTTTAGAAGCTACTGGTGAATCGTTTACTATTTAATTTTTATATCGGTAACATCTATATTTTAAATTATCAGTGACCCTTCTTTTTAGTTCCCAATAGTGACCCTTTTATTTTTTTTATTAAACTAACAGTGACGCACCCCTTTTTAATTATCTGTAACCTTACTTATAACCCATTAGTGACCCTTCCCTCTCAGCTACACCTCACCATTAGTTTCTCCTACTCCCTGCTAGTTCATTTTTTTCATCTCACTCTAAGGTGTATTCGAATGATCCTCTCTCCTTCTTTCTCCCCTTCACCTCACCATTGTATTTCACCATCTCTCCTTTGTCACTCCCCTCCTTCCAATCTCTTAATGGTGAGTCGTATCTCACCATTCTATAATTTTATCCGTCGGCTTTCCATTCTTCCATTTTTTTCACATTTCCTCTCCTCACGCTGATTCATTCCTTTTCTGATGCAACTCACATTGACTTTTCCTCCTATCCTCATGGTTTCACTGAAGTTGTTGATTCACCACTTCAATTTCTTCTTCACACCCATGCTACCTACTGCAATCCCGATCTAGGAATTCATGCATTTCTCTGCAAACACAATTTAATCAACACTTTTACAAGCTCATGTCAATTTTAAATTTCAATTAACCAATTATAATTTCAACGCAACTCTTCTTCGGATTTGGAAACAAAACTAAATATCTTCGATTGAAGTAGAGGAGTCTGTTGCCATCGTAATTGGAGTCTAATATGTTGTGAAGTCGATGTTCATTACTGAATTTTATTTCGAGTATCGCAAAGATATTGTGCACACAAAGTGGTTTAACCCGCCACTGGTTGAAGCTGCGAGGAAAGGCCATAAATAGGAGCCATGTCGGGTTGAGGAGTCCACTGTCAGGCGAGATCCATACGCCGCTGGTCCACTAAAGGGGAGCTAATCCAGCTGAACACACCACCGCTATAATGAACCTGAAGTTCCAGGACACTTGAGGAGAAGGAAGCTGCTAAAGACTAGACTCTAGTGACCATCCCTACTGCAAGCGGTGCTGAAGAAGACACTCCTACCCCATGGTTGTTGTGTCCGAAATAAGTGGGGGAGAAGAATGATATATTTTAAAAAATTAGTAAATTAAAATAAAAACCAAATTAAAGTAACTAAATTAAATTATTAATCATTAATAATTTTAAATAAATAATTAACATAAGATATTTAGTAAAACACAATTATAAATCTAATTTACATTAAACTTTATTAAACTTAATTAATTAACCATATAATTTTAGTTTTAAAAAAATCATTTTTTAGTGTTGCATATTAAATATGTGCTTAAAAATATATTATATAAAATACCAATAATAATTTATAAATAAAATTAGAATAAAACATACTTTTTGACATGTTAACAATTTAATGATCAAGATAATAATTTATTTAATAATTATGAAGTGCCCAGATCAGTGTGAATCACTGAGAGAGGGAGGGGGTGAATCCGTGATCTTTTAAAACATTTTACTAATTGATTCTTAATCAATTAAACCTCTATGGCTTGTTAAGGCCTCGATCCACTCTTCTTATGTCTCTCAACCTTTCCCAGATAATGCAGTAATGAAAAGGCACAGGACACAAGGATTTACAAGGTTCGGCACCAAAGGCCTACATCCTTGCCATGCTCTCCCAGCATGGATTCTCCCATTATAATCAGTTAGTATTACAATGGTCGATACAGCTTCCCACTGTATCTCTCCTAAGTCCCACAGGAGGGTCTTTATACTGCGTCCCACAGTGTTACCAGAGTCCCACTGGCCTGCTCCAGAATCCCACTGAAGACTTCTTCTCCCTGAGTCCCACAGGGTCTTCTCCTGGCTCCTCGAGTCACACGAGTAACTCTTCTTCTCTTTAATATTCTTCAAGTATCTTCAGCAGTCTGGGATAAAGAATGCTGGTCTTGCTCTGTACCTCTGATCACTTGAGTTGATTAGGTCTTCTCGTCTTGCTCAGGATTTATATCCTTCTTCTAAGGATGACCTGGCCTCTCTCCAACTACTTAATACTCAGACAACTGATATCTTTAACTTTAGTCTGGTCCAGTCTCACTTCAAATCATCTTCATGCACTGAGTGCATGGCAACTCTGCTTCCTCATGCACTGACTGCATGGCCTTCTCAGTACTTCAAGATCTTCTGTCTTGGACAACTCAATTGCACACCACTGATTTGACTCTATTCACGTGTGCACGTGCATGCATGCATGCATGCACTCCCCTCTTTCTTGTCTTGGTGTGATAAACCCACAAAGGGTGTATTCTTATTAAGCACACACACCTTCTCAAACTTCACACACTTTATTCTTTTTGATTACACACTTAAATGTGTGTTCTACTTTAGTGTGGGTATTGTTCTTCTTCTAAGTGTGCACAACCACTTTGCACAAACTTAGGCTTCGGCCTCTTCTTGTTTAGTTCAATTATGCACAAACAATTTTCACACACAATAGCTTGGCCTTCACTTCTTCTTGCACATAAATGGCTACGGCCAACTTCTTGTTCACTATGCACACACGCTGTCCACGGCGAGGGTGTTTTCTCCTTTTAGTACACAACACTGCCCGTGGGTGTTTCCTCTTCTACACCGCACAGGGTGAATGCCACGCAAGCTCAAGGGAGCAAGGCGCGCAAGGCAGTCGTGCAAGGCTCTTTAGCCGCAGTCGTGCAAGGTACCAAGCCGCGGGGCACGCAAGCCCTCAGGCTTCAACCACGGGCACGCAAAGTGCTGCGGCCCTGGGTACTTCCTGCTGCGCAAAGATTAGCGCGCAGGGTCCCCTTCTTCTTGTCGCGCAAAGGTGTTGCGCACAAGGAACTCAGCCGCGCAAATATAATTGCGCGGGGGCTTCAACTTCGCGAGGCAGAGCACACGCGGGACTTCGGGTTTTCAACAGAACTTCAGCAAACATTTTGAGAGCCTTGTCCTCTCCTTTTATAGGCAGAGGAGAGGCGGTTCATCCGCATGAGATACAACTCGAATCCCCGATATTTTCGGGCGTTCAAGATTTTCAAAATCTTTATTTTTCTCCTCAGTGCACGCGGGTTCCTTCTCCTTTGTTTTCCTTCACGTTCATGCTTCGCCGAACGTATAAATGGCATCATTAAGTCGATTCTTGCAAACACATAAACACCATAGCCTCGGCAACATTTTTTGCCTCGGCCTCGACCGAAATCCCCCTCTCATTGCATGCATGATTATTTTATTGCATGGTTAGGTTCAGTTGGGCCAGACAAACTCCATGAATACTTCAGCTCGAACTATGATGGCTGGGAACTCAAAAACATTGCTCGGAGGCGCCTCTGGTTCCTGGCGAGGTCGCGGGTGGCACGGGGTGTCCTCGGCTCAAGCTCGAGGAAGGAGATGCCTCAGAGCCATCGGATCAGGCGATCAAATAACCTTGGATGGCCTGGATCAGATCGCGAATGGCGCGATTAGATGAGCGGCTCGGATCTGGCGCGCGATCAATCGTGCGGCCAGGATGCGCTCCCGGGAATTTTTCCGCGTCCCACATCGAAACGGCGAGCGGTTTTGCCGCGGCTTATCAACCTAGCGATGCCCGCCTCTCAGTAATTGAACTTCCTCCTCCACGGTGCCGCCCCGCACCGTGTTCTCCCTACGGGCGCACTCTGCGCCCACTCTGCTTCCTGCGGGCGCGCCACTGGCGCCCACTATGCACTGCTTGACACTCGCGGGTGCGCTCATGTGCCCCTACCGCGCTCCTCCGGGCGTGCCCCATACGCCTATGCGGTGTCTTGGGTGCGTCCTGCCGCCCTGGCTCGCCCCACAGGTTCCCCCATGGGCGTGGTGCCCTAGCGCCCATGCCTTGGGGTTGAACCCTCAAGGTGCCTTGGCTGGCCATATTTTTTGGCAAAGGATAGAGAGTGCTTTGTATAAAAACAAAGTAACCACATACATAATGTGAAATGCCAAATGCCATTCTCCTCTAAGCCATTTCTTCTCTCTTCTTCTTAGGAATTCATCAATCCTCCTCTCATACGTCTTCACTTAGGATATCAAATTCCCAAAGGTTCATCTTCAACCATAGCTCCTGAATCAAATAATTCATCAATGTTCTTCATTGATCCAATCAGAGATCAAGTTGGATCAACTTCTAATTCACATGCACTAAGTGATAGTGCATGGACTTCATTAATCACCACTTCATCCACTTAGTGATTGTGGATGGATCACTTCATCTCATCATGCATTGTCAATAAAATGCATGGTCTCCAAACATTGTTGTGACATTGTATCCAGTTGATACAAGTTCTTGGAACTTAAACATCAGTTCAACAATCGTCTTATTTAACTAGAGAATGTTTCAACCATCATGTCCTATGTCACTTAGTGAATCTCCTAAGTGACATGCATCTTAGTACCATGGCCATTCTCTTGTCCTCACCAACACCATCACAACCTTTGGCATTCACATCTTGACAATTCTTGACATCCATTCATTCTAAGACAACAACATGTCTCATTGACAACAAATGAAACACAGTGCATTTCAATCTCCCCCTTTGTATTTGTTGTCAATACACTTCATCAGCACATATGAATGGGTCAATATGTGTGCCAATATTTTCTCCCCCTTATTGGCAATCAAATGCAAAGGTGTGGTGCGGTTCTCTTAAAAAATATCTCTTCCTCCCTTCGAATAGCATCTTCTTGAAAAGAACTAAGAGAGGGATGATGTCACATGTTCTTCTTTAGCAAAGAACCTTTAGTAAATCATCTCTAAGTCTACTTGGGCTAACCTGGTGTAGAAAACAAGAGTGATGTAACCAAGGTACTCAATGCTGTCTAACATTCACAATACATGTGAGATCATGCTTCAAGGGGCTTGAAATTTTTCAGATATAACAATGAATTTGCTAAATCCTGCACATGCTTCACAAAACTCATTAGAAAGTTCAGTGCAAAGATAAAGCTCCCCCTTTCAACCATTTGTCTTCAATCAATACTCCCCCTTAATTGTCATGATGAATGAAATTAAGAATCAAGGGATGAAAGTATGATTGGAATACCTTCAGCTTTTCTCAAGATGGTATTAATCTCAGAATCCCATCTTCTTCAGATTGGCTCCCCCTCAAGGGGTGCACTCCATTCTGTCCAAACCATCCTCCAGTTGAGAATGATCATCATCTTCAATTCCCTGCAATGTCAGCACATGTAAATACCAATAGTATAAGGGAATAAGATGGAACCTCCTTGGTTCATCAATGTGAACAACAAGGTTGAGAAGATTCTCTCAACCGAGATTTCCCATTTTCACCAGTCTTCACACTTGCACATTTGATCTTCATTGATGATTGTGCTGGTGTGGTTCTCAAAACATCTTCATGTGAAACCTTATTCTTCCCTTTTGCTTTAGCAATTGCCAGAGCTTCATCTTCAACTCTTTGTAGTTCTCTGGCAAGTTGCAACGGATGTGGCCATATGACAAGTAAATCATTTGGAAGAGTGGCCCCAGTTCTGGAAGTTCCACATGGTTCCTTAGATGCTGTCAAGCTACCTTTCTTAGGCAACTTGTTTTCAATCAATCCCTTCTTCTTCTTCTGGATTGATTGTCTTTTTGAGTCCAGTCTGCTTCTATTTAATTTCATGGCTTCTTTACAAAGATCCATGATATGTCCTTTCTTCCCACAGTAGAAGCATTTCTTGGTGGTCCTTCTGGATGCATCACCCTTCTTGGATTTGAATTCCAAGGACTTCTCTTCATTCTTCAAACTCTTCTTGGGAGCATCTTCCACTTTCTTCTGCTTGCTTCCCAAGGAATCTCTTTTAGCCAGGTTCAGTGATCTTCTCCTCATTCCAGCTTTGGATACAGTTGGAGATTGACATGTATCATTCTTTTGATCACTTTTGCAGCCATCCCAGATGTTGTCAAGCAATCCAAATCTGTTAGCAGTAAACAAATGTCTCTGGACCTGTGGATGTTGCTTATTTCCTTCTGGCTTGCTCCCCCTTGGCATGGGCTTCCTTTGTGCTTTGACATTTAGTGGATTGTACCAACAATCCTTTGCACAGTTCCCGTACTTATTACAACACCAACACTGACCCACAAATCTTGACCTCTTCAGTCCTTCTGATTGTTGGGTACTTTTCTTGACTTGCTGTGCTGTTTCAGGAGAGCTCTGCTTCTTCATTTTCTTCATCCATACTTGTTTGGAATTATTTTTCCATCCTGCACTTTTTGTGGAAACACAATTAGAAGCATCAGTACAAGATGGGATGGATGGTACCTTCTTTTTAGAAGTTGTTTCTCTTTTATTAGAGGATGTCTTTATTTTAGAATCATCCTTCTCAAAGCTCACTTGAGTAGAAACATTTCTTCTCTCAGCTGACTGGGAGGCTTTGGCTTTGGGTGATTGCTGATTTTTCAATATCACCTCCAGTTCTATGCATTTCATATTGAGGGAGTTCTTCTCATCCTCAATAGTTCTTAGCCTTCCTTCCCATTTCTCTTCCAGCTGCTTTATCTGGTCTTCATGCACCCTTTTTATTTCAAGCAATGAATTGTCCTGCTCCTTCACCATTTTGACTTTGTCTTTGAGTTGAGCATCTCTGACATTCATTGACACTCTGTGCAATTTTTCCAGTGCATGGAAAACTTCATTGACCACAGTCTTAAAGAATTATTTCTCAGAAAGGCTTCTTTGCAATTCTTCAATAGTTTCTTCATATCTTTCATTGCAAAGCGATACTGTTTCATCTTTAGCCTTCACCAGCTTTCTGAGAGTGTTGGTTATGCCAACCCTTTTAGCCAATTGATCTTCCATTGCATTGGCTTCTTCTTCTAGCTGTGATTTTTCTTCTTGAAGATCAAGGATGCCTGTAGCTATACACATTGCCACTTCCTTGGGGACTGTCTTCTAAAGATATTCGATTGCACTTTGAAGATCTTTCATTGTTCCAACTTCATCACAGCTAGGACAGGCTTTCTTCATTTTCTTGGCCTGTTTCTTCTTTCTATTTTTCTGAGTCTTGGAAGATATCTCCATTTGAGGCAGTTCTTTCATTTCCTCAAATATGCACTTCATAAAGACTCCCTTGGATCTTTTAGAGGTAACCTACCTCTGATACCAATTGAAGTGCCCAGATCAGTGTGAATCACTGAGAGGGGAGGGGGTGAATCCGTGATCCTTTAAAACTTTTTACTAATTGATTCTTAATCAATTAAACCTCTATGGCTTGTTAAGGCCTCGATCCGCTCTTCTTATGTCTCTCAACCTTTCCTGGATAATGCAGTAATGAAAAGGCACAGGACACAAGGATTTACAAGGTTCGGCACCAAAGGCCTACATCCTTTCCATGCTCTCCCAGCATGGATTCTCCCATTATAATCTGTTAGTATTACAATGGTCGATACAGCATCCCACCGTATCTCTCCTGAGTCCCACAGGAGGGTCTTTATACTGCGTCCCACAGTGTTACCAGAGTCCCACTGGCCTGCTCCAGAATCCCACTGAAGACTTCTTCTCCCTGAGTCCCACAGGTTCTTCTCCTGGATCCTCGAGTCACAGGAGTTGCTCTTCTTCTCTTTAAGATTCTTCAAGTATCTTCAGCAGTCTGGGATAAAGACTGTTGGTCTTGCTCTGTACCTCTGATCACTTGAGTTGATCAGGTCTTCTCGTCTTGCTCAGGATTTATCTCCTTCTTCTAAGGATGACCTGGCCTCTCTCCAACTACTGAATACTCAGACAACTGATATCTTCAACTTCAGTCTGGTCCAGTCTCACTTCAAATCATCTTCATGCACTGAGTGCATGGCAACTCTGCTTCCTCATGCACTGACTGCATGGCCTTCTCAATACTTCAAGATCTTCTGTCTTGGACAACTCAATTGCACACCACTGATTTGACTCTGTTCACGTGTGCACGTGCATGCATGCATGCATGCACTCCCCTCTTTCTTGTCTTGGTGTGATAAACCCACAAAGGGTGTATTCTTATTAAGCACACACACCTTCTCAAACTTCACACACTTTATTCTTTTTGATTACACACTTAAATGTGTGTTCTACTTTAGTGTGGGTCTTGTTCTTCTTCTAAGTGTGCACAACCACTTTGCACAAACTTAGGCTTCGGCCTCTTCTTGTTTAGTTCAAGTATGCACAAACAATTTGCACACACAATAGCTTGGCCTTCACTTCTTCTTGCACATAAATGGCTATGGCCAACTTATTGTTCACTATGCACACACGCTGTCCACGGCGAGGGTGTTTTCTCCTTTTAGTACACAACACTGCCCGTGGGTGTTTCCTCTTCTACACCGCACAGGGTGCAAGCCGCGCAAGCTCAAGGGAGCAAGGCGCGCAAGGCAGCCGTGCAAGGATCTTTAGCCGCATTCGTGCAAGGTACCAAGCCGCGGGGCGCGCAAGCCCTCGGGAATCATCCACAGGCACGCAAAGTGATGCGGCCCTGGGTACTTCCTGCTGCGCAAAGATTAGCGCGCAGGTTCCCCTTCTTCTTGTCGCGCAAAGGTGTTGCGCGCAAGGAACTCAGCCGCGCAAATATAATTGTGCGGGGGCTTCAACTTCGCGAGGCAGAGCACATGCGGGACTTCGGGTCTTCAATAGAACTTCAGCAAACATTTTGAAAGCCTTGTCCTCTCCTTTTATAGGCAGAGGAGAGGCGGTTCATCCGCAAGAGATACAACTCGAATCCCCGAGATTTTCGGGCGTTCAAGATTTTCAAAATCTTTATTTTTCTCCTCAGTGCACGCGGGTTCCTTCTCCTTTGTTTTCCTTCACGTTCATGCTTCGCCGAATGTATGCATGGCTTCATTAAGTCGATTCTTGCAAAGACATAAACACCATAGCCTCGGAAACGTTGTTTTCCTCGGCCTCGACCGAAATCCCCCTCTCATTGCATGCATGATTATTTTATTGCATGGTTAGGTTCAGTTGGGCCAGACGAACTCCATGAATACTTCAGCTCGAACTATGGTGGCTGGGAACTCAAAAATATTGCTCGGAGGCGCCTCTGGTTCATGGCGAGGTCGCGGGTGGCACGGGGTGTCCTCGGCTGAAGCTCGAGGAAGGAGATGCCTCAGAGCCGTCGGATCAGGCGATCGAATAACCTTGGACGGCCTGGATCAGATTGCGAATGGCGCGATTAGATGAGCCGCTCGGATCTGGCGCGCGATCAATCGTGCGGCCAGGATGCGCTCTCGGGAATTTTTCTGCGTCCCACATCGAAACGGCAAGCGGTTTTGCCACAGCTTATCAACCTAGCGATGCCCGCCTCTCAGCAATTGAACTTCCTCCTCCACGGTGTCGCCCCGCACCGTGTTCTCCCTGCGGGCGCGCTCTGCGCCCACTCTGCTCCCTGCGGGCGCGCCACTGGCGCCCACTATGCACTGCTTGACACTCGCGGGTGCGCTCATGCGCCCCTACCGCGCTCCTCCGGGCGTTCCCCATACGCCTATGCGGTGTCTTGGGTGCATCCTGCCGCCCTGGATCGCCCCACGGGTTCCCCCATGGGTGTGGTGCCCTAGCACCCATGCCTTGGGGTTGAACCCTCAAGGTGCCTTGGCTGGCCATATTTTTTGGCAAAGGATAGAGAGTACTTTGTATAAAAACAAAGTAACCACATACATATTGTGAAATGCCAAATTCCATTCTCCTCTAAGCCATTTATTCTCTCTTCTTCTTAGGAATTCATCAATCCTCCTCTCATATGATCTTCACTTAGGATATCAAATTCCCAAAGGTTCATCTTCAACCATAGCTCCTGAATCAAATAATTCATCAATGTTCTTCATTGATCCAATCAGAGATCAAGTTGGATCAACTTCTAATTCACATGCACTAAGTGATAGTGCATGGACTTCATTAATCACCACTTCATCCACTTAGTGATTGTGGATGGATCACTTCATCTCATCATGCATTGTCAATACAATGCATGGTCTCCAAACATTGTTGTGACATTGTATCCAGTTGATACAAGTTCTTGGAACTTAAAGATCAGTTCAACAATCGTCTGATTTAACTAGAGAACGTTTCAACCATCATCTCTTATGTCACTTAGTGAATCTCCTAAGTGACATGCATCTTAGTACCATGGCCATTCTCTTGTCCTCACCAACACCATCACAACCTTTGGCATTCACATCTTGACAATTCTTGACATCCATTCATTCTAAGACAACAACATGTCTCATTGACAACAAATGCAACACAGTGCATTTCTAATTATTTTAACATTATTAATTAATCATAAATATCAAATTAAATATTTAATTTAATATTTAGCACTTAAATTTTTAGCAACATATAAATTTGAGACAAAGAAAATTAATTAAATTAACTAATAAAAATGTCTTAATTTATAGCTTAAATTAATAAATAAATTAATTACTTACTTACTTAATGTTTAATAATTTATAATTAATTAAAATTTCTCAAATTCAAATGTTCATTAGAATTAATTGAGTTTTCCATAATCAATTTAATAAATTTTATATTTAAATATATAATTAAAAAATATTATTGCATTTTTATTTCTTCTCAATATAATATCTAAAAAATAATTTCTAGTTTTTAAAAGTAATAACAAGTTAATTTATTTAACAACATTATTTTAAAGTTTATTAATCATTTTAAAAGTATTTAATATGTTATTTTGTAAAATTATAAATTTTTACTTCCTTAGTGTTGTAACTATGTTGTTTATTCTTGCGCAGGTTCATTCAAGAGATGATAAATCAACCAGGTACACTCAACTAACTCATCCGAAGTTAGTTACAAGGGGAAATTTTGTGCGACGTGTCAGTCGCGAAAAAACGCACATGTGTGGTGCACTTATGAAGGACACTTAAAATCGGTGGAAACAGAGCGGTGACATACTGAAGATGAAAGAGGATACCAAAACAGATAAACAACATAATTTAAATACTTGGAGATTCGAATGGTACATTTATTCAATACATTCAATGATCCAGTTCCGTGCAGAGGTCGTGTAGAGGGCGACTCTTGAACCACTTCCAATAGCTGGATGAGTTCAGGAGAAGAGCATCATATCGGGATTTTATCTTTCATATTAATTCTAGTATCATTACTCTATCATTTTACGTTTTTAGTTGTTGTATTGATAATAAACATGTTTCCTATAAAATCATATAGTTTGAGGATAAATTGAATTTCCATAGGTTATCTTTTAATTCTCTTTTCACTTTATCATTTCGATGATTTTAGTATTATTTAGTGAGATCAATACAGAGTTCATCCAATTTCATGTACCCTCAAAACAAAACATTTATAATTTCATGATCAACTTGTGAGATTGATCGTGGATTCACCTTTTAAAAGATAATAAATTCTAAAGAATCGATACTTACGGTGAGTTTATCATGTTTTTATTTTCAAACTGTTCATAGTTGATTTATTTTGGAGTGGAAAAATCTAGAATCGATTATCTTGTGTGAATTAACTGTTAGATAGGGAGGTAATTCATAATATTATGGTGGAACTCTACAATATCATTTACGTGAATTGAAACACCTCTAAAACCAGTGGTTCATATATTTTTTCCTAGGTATTACATTCTATTAGTTCATTTGTCACTTTTTAATATTTTATTTGTTCATTATTTTCAGTTTGTTTCTAATTTCATCTTAGTCCATATCAAAAACACCAAAAAAATGTGTGGTTTCATTACATCTTAATAGTTTTCACAAGAGAAAAAAAGTTTAAAATTAGAAAAAATTGAAAATCCACTCCACTGCTGACAACAGTAGAGTTTTCTAAAGTTTTTAGAATAATAGTAGCCAAAATTACCTTCCATGCGGGTTCTACCCTACTTTCCACATATACTGCAGTTATTATGAAAATAAATTTTAAACTTTAACCGTCTTAAATGATGGTTTAGGTTATGTTTTTGGAACTGTTTCTGGGGATGTCACCAGCCATTTATTCTAAAAAACACTAAATATTTCATATAAAAAACACAAAAAATTGTAAAAATTTGTGAAGAGTATAAAGAAAAATATGAATCATTTTCTACTAAATTGATGCTATTTTTTGTATTGATTGAGTTCCTGTTTAGTTCCAAAATTTTGCTAATTGAATTGTTAATATAATTTGTATGAGCACAAGACACACTGCTATTTTTCTTGAGCCACTGAACTTAGAAATAGACAAACACCTCATTGCTCTAAGAATAAAGAACAGAATTGAAATGGAAAATGTATATAATAGAGTTCCTGATAACAAATTCCAAAATCATCTATAACTCTTAGAAGAAAATGAAAGGTCTTAGATGAGGGATTTCCAACTCATAAATGTTTCAAGAAATCCCTTGTCCATTATGTTATCTCCTAGATCCAGAAACTATGAATTAAAACAATCACACATTTCACTGTTGCATGTTTATAATGGTCTCTCTAATGAATACTCTCTTGCCTTCATTAGAGACTTCTAAAATACAATGTAGAAATTACCTCTTCTAGGACTCACAGAAAATGAACATATAATGTGAGTCATTCCCTTTTTCCTTAAGGGGAATGCTAGGAACTGGTTTTTGAGTCTAGATGAGAATATTTTTGAAAAATGGGATCATGTGTAGAACTCATTCATTATAAATTTCAATCTCCAATGTCATAATGGTGAACTTAGAACTAATATAACTAGTTTTTATAAATAATATTAAGATTATTTTCAAGGAAATTGGGATAGATTCAGGGATCTTCCTAGGCAGTGTCTCGATCATCAACTCCCATCTCACCTTCTCATGGACACCTGCTATGAAGGGCTATCATCTTCTCGACAGAATCTAGTAGACCAAGATACTGGGGGTAATTACAATGATAATGCAGAAAAATAACTTAGATGAATTTTTAATAATCTTTCTCTCAATACTCAACATAAAAATTCAAGAAGGAAATAGGTCAATAGAAGTCTTAATTCAAACACAGGTTAAATGAATGAAACTCACGCTCAACTGGCTGAAAACACCATCCAACATCTATCTTTAATGAACCAGAACTCAAAACAAACTATTAACCAACCTTGACTTCAAAATAATAACCAATAATTAAGGGAACAATGTGTCCAGTGTGGTATGTATGGGCATACTGAAAACATCTATCCTAATTTTGATATGTCGGACCAAAAATAAGAAAACTAGAACCTTGTCAACTATTGTCCTAGAATTCCTCCTAAAGCATATCCATTTTCAAATAATTACAACCAAGGATATTGGAACCATCAAAATCTATCCTAGAAATATCAATGCTTAATTAAAAATTCACTACCCCTAATTACTCTAATCAACCGAGACCCAATTTTCGAAATCAACAAAGGGGTTATTCTTCAAATACATAAGGAAACAGTCATAGTCACATGTCTTCAAAGCTTGATCCAATCCAGAATAAAATTAACTCTCAAGAGGAAAGATATTTATCTAAATTAACCAAACATAAAAATCAATATGAGTAGATAAAATGAAAACTAATGTGAGAATGCATAACATGGAAACATAACACGGTCAACTTGTTAGGGATTTTTCATCTAGGGAACAAGGTATACTTCCTAGTACCACTGAGCTTAACTCTAGAGAGAATTCCATGGCTATTGTCACTAAAAGTGGGCTTAATAATCAAACTGTTGCTGAAAAAATCATTGAAAATTCCCAAAATGATAATCTTCTTCAACCTAGTAACAAAAATATACTTTGAACTCTTGTTGGAAATTCATAAAAATGTAATTAAAATGATCAAAATTATAATTTTTCACCTGAAACTCAAGCAGAAACTTCATCTAAAAAAAAGGAATAATAGAAAAGAAAAATTTGAGGAAGAGGTGAGGGATATACCTACTATCCTTAAAGAAATTCCCCACCCATCCCTTTTACTGAAAATCTAAAACCTCAAAGTAACACCGAGGCTGAACTTCTTCTGTTTGTTGATCTTCTTTCCAAATTACAAGTAAACATTGCATTCATTCATACCTTAATTCAAATTACATATTATCTAAAATATCTTGAAAAAATTATTTCTAAGAAAATACCCTGGAAGAATTTTCATACTTACATCCTCACTAAAGAGTGTAGTGCTATACTTAAAAAGAAAATCCCACCTAAACTGAAAGACCCTGGTAGTTTTTTCATACATTGCACACTAGGAAACTATGTTCAGTTGAACTGTTTGTGTGATTTAGGTGCTATTATTAATTTGCTTCTAGACTCACTATTTTGATAGTTGAGGTTGGGTGACCTTCATCCCACCACAGTTATATTGCAGTTTGCTGATACATAATTCACTCATCTTGTGGGTAGGGTAGATGACTTGTTAGTTGGGGTTGGGAAACTGTTTCTACCTGCTGACTTTTTAGTCTTAGACACGGTGTGTGATCAAGAGGTTCCCATCATATTGGGTAGGCACTTTTTAGCCATAGGTGCAGCTGTAATTGATGTTTCTAAGGTTCAATTAATTTTTAAAATTGGAGAACCACAAGAAGAATTCATAGTGTTTAAAAATGTTAAAGGACTAATTTTTTTTTGAAAATTGTTCAATTGTAGAGTCCTTAGAAAATGAGAACTCAATTGGAAACTCAAATGAATTAGAAAATCAATCCTCAATTGAAGAAAATATATTTTAAGCTGCAAATTCTATTGAATCTATTTTGGAAGTTGAAAATACTACTCAAATTCTGAATCTAGAAAATATTCCAAAACTAGACAACTGTTCAGTTACTATTATAAAAAAGTCCTATGTTTCTGAAATTAAGAATTTTTTGAGTGAATTGGAGGGTGTTTCTGTTACACCAACCTTTTTGAACACTTTGATTATATTGAGTGAAAACTTATAAGACAACTAGATCATTATTATTTTATAAACTTGTTAAGATCTAATCTGGAAAGTCTGGATAGTGTACTTCCCACTTTGGACAGCAGTACTGTTACTTCTGAATCTGATCATGAAATTGAAAATCATTCATATTTCAATACTCCATAAAAATGATATGTTGACGATCTTGGACCCACTAGGCCTAAGAGTCTTCCTTCTAGAGTAGAACAACCCACTCTTGAACCGAAACCAATATCTACCCATCTAAAATATTCATTTCTAGGTAAAAACTCCACTTTGTCTATCATAATTTTTGCTAAACTAAATGAAAATAAAATATAATGATTTTTGGATGTTTTGAAAATGTTTTAATCTACCAGATGCTGGAAAATAACTGATATCAAGGGTATTAGTAACTCATTTTTCATGCATAAAATACCTATGGAGCCTGACCATAAGCCTAGGGTAGAGTGTCGATGACGATTGTATCTGAACATGAAAGAATTTTTGAGAGAGGAAGTGTCAAACTGCTAGACACTGGAATGATATATCCCATTTCTGATAGTTATTAGGTAATCCTTGTCTAGGTTTTCCCCATGAAGGGAGGTTTCAATATAGTTATGAATGAAAAAAATGAAGAAATAAATGTTAGGAAACCTACAAAATAGAGAGTATGTATTGATTATAGGAAGCTTAATGCAGCCACTAGGAATGACCATTGTCCAATTCTCTTTTTGGATAAAATTCTCAATTGTCTTACTAAAAATGATTTTTTTCTGTTTCCCAGATATGTATTCTAATTACAACCGGATTCTTGTTGCTCTAAAGGATCAGGAAAATACCACTTTCGCATACCCCTTTGGGACATTTTCTTACAGGAAGATAACCTTTGGGTTATGTGGAGCTTCAACCACCTTTCAAAGGTGTATGATGGCTATCTTTTCAGTATGATTGAGAGAATATTTGAAGTTTTCAAGGATGAATTTTCCATTGTGAGAATACCATTTAATACTTGTCTAGAAAATATTGAGTTAGTCCTAGAGAGATGCATTTAAACCAATCTTGTTCTTAATTGGGAGAAGGTTCAATTCATTGTCACAGAAGGTATAGTTCATTGTCATAAGGTGTCCAAAAGAGGATTAGAAGTTGATACTACTAAGATTGATGTCATTCAAAAATTGCCACCTCCTGAAAATGTTAAACGTGTTAGAAGTTTCCTAGGGAATGTTGGTTTATACAAGAGTTTCATAAATGATTTTTATTAAATAACTAAGACCTTCTGTTGTCTACTGGTCAAGGATTTACTATTAAATTTTGATGAAAACTATTTTAAATCATTTAATTTTATTAAAGATAAACTCACCACATCACCCATTATCACTACACCTGACTGGAAACTACCTATTGAACATTTGGGTGATGATAGTGATATGGATGTTGGTGTTGTCTGTGAAAAAACAAGAGATAAGAAGTTACATGTCGTTTATTATGCTAGTAGACTATTAGATGATGCCAAAAATAATTATACCACTACTAAAAAAGAATTATTATCTATTTTGTTTTCTTTAGAGAAGTTTAGACAGTACTTGTTAGGTTTAAAAGTCATTATTTTCACTAATCTTTATGCTTTAAGGTACTTGATATCTTAGAAGGAAACTAAACCCAGGCTGATTATATGGATTCTATTGAGACAATAGTTTGATCTAGAGATTAGCGATAAGCAGGGAGCTGAAAATTTAGTTGCTGACCAACTTTCTAGGATTTATATTACACAATCTGAATCTGAAGATCCTAGCGAGATAAACACTTCCTTTACTGATGAGAAGCTTCTTACTATGTCATTCAGACAATCTACTTGGTTTGCATATTTTTCCAACTTCCTGGTAGCAGATATATTTCCCAAAAATCTGTCTAATAACCAAATAATGAAATTCATTTTTGAGATTAAGTATTATCATTGGGATGATCCTCTGTTTTTTAGGAGATTTGTTGATGTAATTCATAGGAGATGCGTAGCTGAGGAAGATATGTGGCTTGTCTTAGAGAGATGTCAGTCCTCACCTTGTGGAGGTCACTATAGTGGTAAAAGAACTGGTCAAAAAGTCTTAAAATCTAGTTTCTATTGACCTACTCTTTTCAAATATTCTATAATCTTTTTGGTTGGTTGTGATAGGTCTTAGAGGTTAGGAATTGTTGGTAGGAAGAATAAGTTACCCCAAAAAATAATTCTAGAAGGTCAAATTTTTGATGTCTTGGGTTTAGATTTAATGGGTCCATTTCCATCATCTCATGGGAATGAATATATTCTCTTTTTTGTAAACTATGTTTCAAAATTGGTTGAGGTAGTGGCACATCCCAACAATCAAGCCAATTCTGTAATAAAGTATGTCAAAAAGTATATATTTACAATATTTTGAGTTCCCAAAGATTTTATAACAGATAATACAACACATGTTAAGAACTATAAATTTAATTATTTTATGGGAAAATATGGTTACGTTCATAAAACTAGTACTCCTTATCATCCACAGTCCAGTGGGCAAGTGGAAATTTCAAATACCGAACTTAAACAAATACATGAGAAAATTGTTTCAACCTCTAGGAAAGACTAGTGTCATAAATTGGATGAAGCTTTATGGGAATATGGAACTGCATTCAAGACCCCAATGGATATGTCTCCTTAAAAGTTTTTTTGGGAAATGTTGTCATTTACCAATAGAGTTGAAACATACATCTTATTGGGTAGTTAAGGCTCAGAACATTGATTTTAGGAGTTCTGATGAGAAGAGATTACTTGAGCTGAGTGAACTTGATTAAATTAGGAGATAAGGTTATGATAATTCATGAATTTGTAAAGAGAGGACTAAAATCTTTCATGATTCGATCATTCAAAAAAAATAATTCAAAACTGGATAGAGGGTCCTTCTCTTTAACTCTAGACTTAATGGGTATATGGTGAAGTTTTATTTTGAGAAACAACTGAAGGGTTTGGCTATATTCAGAGTGCTAGAAAACTAATCTTGAAAAAAGTCAAGATGAAGACTTTAAAACATAGTGCTGCATGGGAGGCAACCCATATTCCTTTTTGTCTTTACTTTGTATCTTTTTCCCTTGAATAAAGTGCTTTATCTTTGATATATTTTCGTGAAATTCTTGTTACTGGTTTCTCTTGGTCTCTTTGTTTTGTTTCACAATTATCATAAAGAATATATTTTTCATTTAAGGAGTGGAATTCCCATGCTGAAGAATTAATGGAAAAAACATTAAGTTAGGGAAGTACCTTATTGTTATATTTTTTTCATTTATTTTCTCCTTGATTCTTTTGAAAAACATTATTGAACTCAATCTGATAAAATGATAACACCTAGTACACAATGCACTTACATCTTCCATATTACTTTTAAGCTGTATTGAAACTTAATCACTGGTCTAAATATTAATGCATGTACTTGCTTATTAACCTGCTGTTAAGTTCTTCATTATGACGAACAACATTTCTGAACATCAACGAGACCCTATATACTTGAAATTTTTCTACTAATTGAAAATCTATTTTGAACCTTAATTGTTAAATTGTTCTTCTCCATTTTAGAAATCCACATTGGGGACAAAGTTTAGTTTTATGTGTTGGGGTGGGGGTCAATTATATAATATGTGAAACTATGATTAATTGAGAGCTCATCAATTCCCACTTCAACTTTAATTTTTTTGTAAAAAAATTGGTTAATTTTTTTTAAAATTATTTCATAATTTTAGGTTGTATACTATTTCTCATTTGGTTCCATCCATTTAATGATGTCTGTTTGGTAGACAAGAGGTGTTATGAGAATGAAATTAATGTGGGTGGATGATTGATTAGTGGTATTGTTTAGTGGTTTTATGAGATCTTTGTTTAGGGACTATCTTTGAATGTGTTTTGGGTTATAGGTTTGTGGAATTATGATCATATCCTTTGGGATAGGAAGTTTGAGTTGATCTTAAGGGCATCATTCATCTTTTAATTATAAAAAATAATCACCTTAATGGGATAATGTAGATTATTATTTATATAAAACTTTTAAAACGGGATTAATTTGGGCACCTGGGATCCCACAGTGAATCTCTGAGACCATAGATACTGGGTACGTTTCTGTTTACTATAAGCCCTCTGTACTCCTTGAATAAGTGCATATCATTGTACTTAGCACATGATACATGGCCTGGGAAACATTAAATAAAGTGTCTAGGGTCAAAAATGAGTTCATTAAGGTTGGGGAAATGATGAATTCCAAATAAAGAAGGGTAAAATCTGTTTATATGGAAATCATGTAGGTTATGATAATAAGGTGATTCCAAAATAATTATTTATTATTGGAACCTATGTGAATAGTTCAAGTACATAGTTCCTACGGTTAAGATCTTAGTTCCATTGATATTATGCCTCTTCTTATTCTAGGACTTGGAACCTAATCTTGGATTGAAATTAGTCACTAAGTAGTATCACATATAAGTCATGAGATCTCCAACGCTTAAGGATTCATAGTTTTCAAGATTACCCTTTGAGTAGTTGTTCTAATAAATATTCATATGAGAAATTCATTTTCTAAAAGCCTACTATTATGTTTTTTTGCCTCTGTTTTTGAGTGCTGGACAAGTTACTTTTGGAGCTGAATTATAAATACTACAATATATTTTTTCAATGATAATAAAACATGAAATTGTTTGAGGACAAATAATTCTTAAGTGTGAGGGAATTTGATGTGGCTCTATTTATACATAGATTTTCCACATCTTTTAACATAATTTTTAACAATTTAATAAATTATTTAATCATTTTTTACTGAATAATTGTACTTTTGTATTTATATAATTAAATTTGTTAATTAATCAATTTTTATAAATAATTATGTATTTTTAGTATTTAAGTTAATAATTTTACTTTTACTTTTCTTATCAAAATTAATTATTTGTTTATTAGTTGTGTTAATTATAATCTTCTCACCTTTTAATAACTCAAATTTAATAATAAATAGTCATTTAATATCCTTATTTGCGTTAATTAGCATAGAATTTATTTTAATATTTTATCCCTTGATTTAGTTTTATTAAAATATAGTAAATTCATTAATATGTTTCGTCTTCCTGTTATTTAATTAAGTAAAGATTTTTAGTTTTTAATTAAATAAAATAGGTAACTTTAAATTTTATGTACTCAAATAGTTGTTTAATTAGTTAATTTAGAGTTTTAAACCTTAATTATTCAATCCTCTATGTGCAGTAAGATTATTTATTCATTAACTTTGGTGGTTAGTCTACTGGTGAGACATATATTGTCTTATTGGTGACATATTTAGGTCATCAATGCGATCCCTTTCAACTCATTACAGACCCTTTAACAAATTTTCATTTTAATCTTTTATCAACCAAGTTTAATATTAAGGTAGTTTTTATTTTAAGTGTTAACAATTAAAAAAATAATTATAACTTTAAAGTTTAAGTTTAATAATAATATTGTTTTAATTTTTTCCTACCTTTAATTTTAAATCATTGTATTTTTGATTTTATGTTTTTAACAAGGTAATTATTTTTAATCTTTGTTTTTAACTACATAGGATTTTATTTTAAATTAATTTTACAAATTTTTAATTTTTCTAATTCACTGTTAGTTTTATTTATTTAGGTTACTGATGTAGTGTAATGGTAACCCTTTATGTATTCAATCGGTCAGTAGCCCTTTTTGTTTATGCACTGGTAACCTTTGAATTTATCTGCATCGGTGAACTTATTGGTACCAGTGAACAATTTTTTTTAAACTAATAGTGACCAACCCCTTTTCTTTCTATCAGTAGCCATAGATTTTGGAAGCTATTGGTGAATCATTTACTATTTAATTTTTATATTGGTAACCTCTATATTTTAAATTATCAGTGAACCTTATTTTCAATTCCCAACAGTGAAAATTTTATTTCTGTTTTTAAACTAACGGTGACCCACCCATTTTTAACTATCGGTAACCTTATCTATAAGCCATCGGTGACCCTATGTTTTCCCCTGCACCTCACCATTGGTTTCTCCTCCTCACCAATAGTTCATTTTTTTCATCTCACTATTTAGTTTATTAGACCGATCTGCTCCCCTTTTTTCTCCCCTACACCTCAACATTGTATTTCCCCATCTCTCTTTCGCCATTCTCCTCCTTCCAATCTCTTAACGGTGAGTCGTATCTCACCGTTCTCTACTTGTATCCATCGACTTTTCCTTCTTCCCTACTTTTTCAAATTTAATCTCTTCATGTTGATTCATTCCTTTTTTGATGGAACTCATATCCACTTTTCCTCTTCTCCTCACTGTTTCACCGAAGATGTTGATTCACCACATCAATTTCTTCTTCGCACCAAAGCTACTTGCTACTAACCCGATCCAGTAATTCATGCATTCCTCCACAAACGAAATTGAATCATCACTTTTACAAAATTAAGTCAATTTTCAATTTCAATGGACCAATTCTAATTTAAATGAAATTGTTATTTGGATTTGGAATAAAAACTGAATACCTTAGATTGAAGTAGAGGAGTTCCCCACCATTGTAATTGGAGTCTACTATGATATGATGTCGAAGTTGGTCACTGAATTTAATTTCAAGCGTCGCCATGATGATGCGCAACCAAAGGGGTTGAACCTGCCACTGGTTGAAGCTGTGAGGAGAGGAAATATACAGGATCTATATTTAGTTGAGGAGTCCACTGTCAGGCCAGAGCCATATGTTGCTGGTCAGCTGAAGGGGAGCCGATCCAGCTGAACTCATCATCACTGCGAAGAACCTGATGTTCTGCTGCAGCTGGGGAGAAAGAAGTCACTGAATAATGGACTCCACAGTCGTTCCCTGCTGTAGAAGTTCCGAAGAATACCCCCTCCCTAGTGTTGTTGTGCACTTAAATAAGGGAGGGAGAAGAATGAGATTTTTTAAAACAAAAATTACTAATTTAAAATAAAAACTTAATTAAAATAAATAAATTAAATTATTAGACATTAATAACTGTAAATAAATAACTAACATAAGATATTTAATAAAATAAAAAAAAATCTAATTAACATTAAACATAATTAATTAACCTTCTATTTTTAGTTTAAAAAAACATTGTTTAGTGTTTCATATTAAATAAGTTTTTAATAATATATTAAATAAAATACCAATATCAATTTATAAATTAAACTAGAATGAAACAAACTTTTTAAAAAGTTAAAAATTTAATTTTCAATATAACAATTTATTTAATAACTATTTTAATATTCTTAATAAATCATAAATATTAACTTGGATATTTAATTTAATATTTAGAACATAAGTTTTTAGGAACATATAAATTTGAGACAGAGCAACTTAATTAAATTAACTAATAAAAATTTCTTAATTTACATCTTAAATTAATTAATTAATTAATTTCTTAATTACATAATGTTTAATAAATAATAATTAATTAAAATTTCTCAAATTCAAAGGTTTATTATAATTAATTGAGTTTTCATTAACCAATTTAATAAATTTAATATTTAAATATATAATTATATAATAGTATTACATTTTTGTTTCTTCTCAATATAATATCTAAAATATAATTTGTAGTTTTTAAAAGTACCAATAAAGTAATTTATTTAACAACATCATATAATATTCTATTAATTATTTTAAAATTATTTAATAAGTTATTTTCTTAAATTATAAATATTTACTTCCTTCGTGATGTAACTGTGTTGTTTATTCTTGTGCAGGTTCATTCAAGAGATGGAAAATCATCCAGGTGCACTCAAATAACTCATCCAAAGTTAGCTACAATGGGAAATTTAGTGCGATGTCTGAGTCACGAAAATACACGCATGTGTGGTTCACTCATGAAGGAAACTTATAGTAGGTGGAAACTCAGTGGTGACAAATAGCAGATGACGATGGATAAAAGAAAATAGCACCAACAAAATTTGAATAAGAAGAGATTCAATGGGGAAATTTATTCGATACATTCAAGGATCTTGTTTCGAGAAAAGGTCATGAAGAGTGAGACTTTGGAACCACTTCCTAGAGATAGAGGATTTTAAGAGAAGAGCATTATCTCGAGAGTTTATCTTTCATTTTAATTCTAGTATTTGTACTCTGTAGTAGTATTTTTTTAGTTGTTTTATTAATAATAAACATGTTTCCTAGATAAATAATATTGTTCATGGATAAATTTAAGTTACATTGGTTATATTTTAATTCTCTTTTCACTTTATCATTTTGATGATTTCAGTATTATTCATTGAGATCAATACAGAGTTCATCCAATTTCATGTACCCTCAAAATGAAACATTCAGAATTTCATGATCAATTGGAGAGATTGATCATGGAAACACCTTTAAAAAGATAATAAATTCTAAAGACTCCAGACTTATAGTGAGTTCATCCTATTTTCATTTTCAAACAGTTCACAGTTGATTTATTTTGGAGTGGAGAACTCTAGAATAGATTGGCTTCTGTGAATTAAATCCTAGCAAGGGAGGTAATTCATACTCTTATGGTGGCACTCTGCAATAACATTTAAGTGAATTGAAGCACCTCTAAAACTAGTGGTTTAGATATTTGCCTTGGCCATTATATTCTGGTAGTTTATTTGTCACTGTTTAATATTTTAGTTGTTCGTAGTATTCTGTTTGTTTCTGATTTTATCTTAGTCCAGATCAAAAACACCAAAAACAAATGTGCAGTTTATTTACAACATAATAGTTTTAACAAGAGAAAAAAATTTAAAAGTATAAAAATAGAAAATCCACTCTTTTGCTGACAATAGTGGAGTTTTACAATGTTTTTAGAAGAATAGTGGCCAAATTACCTTCCCTGTGGGTTCGACCATACTTGCCACATATACTGTAGTTATTAGGTATAAAAATTTAAAACTTTAACCAAATTCAACGATGGTTTAGGTAAATGGTTAGATAATATTTTTTATTGATTTTAAAGTATAATTATAGTATATTTTTACCATTTAATCCAATTTTGGTTAGTTTAAGTAAATTCACATTGAAATTGGACATAAATATGTGTCAATCTTTTAATAGATATTATTTCTTAATAACAGACTTTTTGTTTTGACAGGGTAAATTAATTTTAAATTATATTATGTCACTTCTATTTTTTGAATTTGTAAAAATAGATTCAATATATAGAATTTTGAGGTCCAAATTGTTTAAATATGTATCTTTTATTTTTAGACATTATGAATATTTACTTCAGTAAAAATTTTATTTAACAAGGTTAAAGGGTAAATCGGGTAAATAAGGGTCACAAAATATTATTATATTAATTTTAAATTACTATAACACGTGTCCTAATCCTATTTTTTGATACATTTTCAAACATGATAAACATTGGGTCGATTTTGGGACCCCATGGATCCACTTGGGAGTGATAATGACACTATATATTAATTAATTTAATGTAAAGAAAAAAATGACATAAACAAATATCTTTTAGTAAATAATTTTTTACATGAGGTTATATAAGTTACCTCTTCAACTATAAATATTAATTTTAAATATAAAAATATTTCCTACATAAATATATTTTTTTATAATTTTTATACATCAAATAAATAAAATTATTTATGACACAATAATGATGCAGTGTTTAACTCATTAATGAATGATTTAAATGAATAAGATTATAATGATTAAAAAAATATCCAAACCAGTCCAATTCAGAATTAGATGATTTTATTTCGAACATGAGTAATTTTATCTTAGACTTTAATAATTTTTGGTCCTTTAGAAACTGAAAATCATTATATAATAAAATATTATTTTTAAACTTTCATAAAGAGCCCCTCCTCCCCCTTATAAAAAGCCCTCACTTATAACCCATTCCCCAAACTTCTGAATCCCCTTGGATTGCCCAAGTTCTACCCAATTAATCTACCTACATCTATCTCCTCCTTTTATAATCCCTTTTTTAGTCATAAGGTAATTCAATTAAACATTTGTCTTCAAACCAAAGGGACAAACCCGATTTAAAGATAACGTCTTCTCTTAAGTTCTTTTGATTTATTTTACTTCTCCAACCCCCTAAACACTTTTAATTCATTTCTTTTATAACAACACCATTATCTTAAATATACTAGGTTATTTTTATGATATGTATTTTAACTAAACTTTCACACACCTCTATCTAATGGGTAATGAACATATTGTTTCTGTGGAAGACAAAATACTGCATCACGAAACGATGATTGTTCAATGTTCTTCTACCACCTATTATGGTGGACATTAAGAGGAAAATGTATTTATATGTGATATATATTGTATTTTTATTTTTTCTATTCTTCTTTATTTTTCATTTATTTAATACAATTATTTCTTATATAGTGGGTAAATATGATAATATCATTTGGGGTAGTGCGGACTACCGCCCCCTCAAAGTGATATGACACATTCATGCCATATGAGGAATGTATAAGAGATTGAGTTAATGAAATTATATATGAAATTATATTGGAATTATAATATACCTACGTATCTTTATGTTTTTATTCCATTAAATATGAAATATAAATGAATGTAGCGTTCATGCGTATGTACGACTTACTATCTCCATGAATAGTGAATTTAAATTTTTATCTCCAAATGTTATGTACTATTAAAAATACATATGTATACTATATATATATATATTATATATATGATATATGAATCATGAATATAATTATTTAGATAATGTAATTTCTACCACAAGGATAATTTATACTTATAACAAGTTCATTTTTTACACAAGTTTTGTACATCGAGAAAATGTCCAATATGAACTCCAATAATCAACTAATTATTATAGCAAGGTAATAATTGATATAAAAGGAATAATAAACACGAAAAATGTTCTTAATCAAATTTAAATTAACTTTAGTTTATTATTTAAATGTTTAAAGAACAATTGAGTCAAGTCGGACATGAGGTAAGGGACTTCGTCTCAATCTCCTTTAATTAAGGCATAATTTGATTTAGACATGACTTTATTTTATACGGTGTATAAACCCATTTGACGTTTCATTTCCTCCAAAAGAATCTTTTTCATATTAATTGTTTTACTAAATGACAAAAAATAATGTTTCTTTTTAACATACACAGTGACAACGACCATTCCTTCGCCGCGAGTATTATTTTATCTTTGGATTCCAAAACAAGCTGTAGTGTTTTTCTCAAGGAAAATAAATAGCATATACCCTTTTTGTATTTTGGAAATACAAATTTTATGGATAAATAATTTATTATTTCAATATCATGAAATGATATATTTTTATTATAATGTAGAAATTTTGTCTTTCCTTTATACTTGTTTTATGTGTAATGGTTCTTAGGCATTGTTTACACATACGGGTGGTTCTTTGATAAGCCTATGGCAGGTGAGCCCGAGATAGCTCCCCAATGCATTGGGTAACATAATATATGTAAGCATAAATGTTTCTCATAAGTGATTTAGGGAATATACTGTGATGGGTATCCCAAATGTAACTACCTATGTGGTTGTGAAAGCTATAATGTAAGTATGTTGATATGCCATAAGTTACCTTTATGATTTATGATTTCTATGTGTATTTCATAAAACATATGATTTCATGAGGCATGTTAAAGAGATTATTTGATGTATGTATTGATGATCTAATGTTTTCTTTCTTTGTTTTATAACCCTTAATGTTCTTTTTATGATCATCCCATGTTACTGAAATGTTTTTCACTTGACTTAAATATAAATAGGGTCAAGGATGAGATCAAGGGAATGTCATGTTGTCCAAAACATGGAACTAGACATTAATCTTTTTTCATGAGTTTTTATTTTATGAAAAAAATGGAAATTTAGTAGATTTGTCTACTTTGTAATATTTTAGATGTAATGTAATAGTTATGGCCTAATTATCTAAACCTCTAAAACTGAAAAGATCCTCAATGTGAATTACTCATTTAATTCAAGATTATGTAATGTTTTATGGGTGGGTCCTTATAGAAATAAAATTTAAATACAAACTGCCATGACACATCCATAGATTGGATTACCACCCCAACCGAGATAATTTAAAAAAATGATATATTAATCAGTATAATATAAAAGAAATCCCTAAACCTACCTTCAGCTACCTCACACACAATACCACTAATTCCAATTTCTAAAGTTTAACATGTATGGAATACCATTGATAAAATAAATAATGAAAAATATGTATGATAGCTTTGGATGATAAATTTGGGAAATGTAAACAAAATAAAACAACCAACTAAAATTCATGTGACTCCATGTGTCACCATCGAGTAATGACAAAGTAAAAACTCCATGAGTGATCAATATTTGAATTAAAATTGGAAACTGAGAAAATAGGAAGGCCTACAATGCTAGTATACATTCACCATACCACAAATAATGACATAGTCTAAGAAGAAACTAAAAACAAAACAAAAAATTCACAAATGAAATGGGAAGTCATACCTCTCTAGGATGAAGGAAATATGAAACCCTCTTTGGAGAACCTAACTTGAATCGAACACTAGATGGAAAATGAGATGTTCGAGATGCAATTGAGTGGTGTGATTTGAGGTTCGATTCACCAAGGAGGAGCGCCGATAGTTGGTGGATTCCGCAGAAGGCTTCTGATATTGCAACGAGTTTGCAGATGTTTAGGGTTTCTTTATTAGATTGGAACACTTTTATCAGTGCTTATAAATAAGGGTTGATAAAGAGTCCTTTTATCTTCTCTAAAAAAGATCTAACAAAATCAATCTTTATCAGCGCTAAAATTATAGAACTGAGAAATTTTAATTTTCTCAGTTCTCTTCTTAGAACAAATAAAGGATTTATAATTATAATTATTAATAATTTTATAAAATATTTATATATAATTAATAAATATATATACATATAAATATAGTATATTTATTTATTTTAAAAAATATTTATTATAATATTATAATTATTTATTTAAATATATATATATATATTTAAAAAATATCATTTATATCATTATATATATAATATATTTATATATAGTCAATCTATACAATATTTAAGTAAATTTATTATAAATTTAATAATTATTTAAAAATATATAATTATTTATTTATAATTATATAGATACTTTTAAAAAAAATTATCTATTTATAATTATAAATTAATAATTGTATAAATACAGTAAATGTGCCTTTATAAATATATTTATTTATAATTTTTTTCAAATGTATTTTTAACATTATTAATGAATATCTAATTATAAGTTCATGTATATATGTTAAAAATAAGTGAAATTGAATAAAGTAAGAATAAGTACACTTTAAGAATATTGAAAAAATGGATATGTTTTATGTGTGTGCGTTGTATATAAAAATTCTTTGATTACATATATGTGAAATCAATATAACTCAGATTTGATCTGTATATGTTAAACATAAAAATAAAATGAAATTTAATTATATGTCGAGTACCATGTGCCCCCATGGGTGTAGCCTAGTGGTAACATCTTTGAGGGGTCTCATGGGTGGTCTCAGGATCGAGTCTCCTTGTATACTTGTAGGTGCAATAGTTTCTTTGTTTCTTTCTAATCACCCTCCCCAAGCTATTGTAATATGTAGTGTACTATTCAATTCGCCAATATTTTTAATTGATATTAATATTTAATTACAAACCATTATTTAATAAATATATACCTATTTAATATAAAGAGAATAAATATTTTTTAATTTATAAATCATATTTATATAGATTAATATATATTTTATTTATTTATTATACACAATTTAATAACAAAATTATCACAATTATATAATCAATAAAATGTTTAATATTTAATAATGTATACTCAATTTATTTATTTTTATCAAAAATTATTTAAGTAATAAATTTTGTAATTTTCTTAATAAACTCGTTATTTATTTATTTATTTATTTATTTATTCCATTATATTTATTTTGACCTTTATCAATGCTAAAAAAACACAAATGATTAAAATATTTACAAGCACTAAAAATAAACCACTAATAAAGGGAACCCTTTATAAATGCTAAAAAAAAGCAATGATAAAGGGTGCCCTTTATTAGTGCTTAACATAAAGCACAAATAAAGTATACCATTTATCAACGTTAAAAATAAATTATTGATAAAGGTTATCTTTAATAGAGGCACAAAAATATTACTGATAAAAAGGTTAAATTTAACAGCACTTTTTTAGCACTGATAAATATGCCATTCGTTAGTGATTTTTTCTAGTGCTAATAAATACTAGAGTAGTTAAATTATTTTTTTTGTAGAGTTATCAAATGGTTCATTCTACCCACTTATTATATATCATTATAATATAAGTTTATTTTCATTTTTATTTTATTGTGTTATATTATGAGATTTTATTCCCATTAAGTATAATTTACATTATTTGAAGGGGTTTTACACCTAATCTATACTTAATACTATGATTGTTTAGATGATATTCTAAATTTTTCTGTCACTAGTGTTATTTTTTATACCTATACTATCATTGGTTTAATTTGGCATAAACACTCACCATATGTCTTGTGTAGGACCTGATGAAGTGATGGTTATGTTTTTTATGTTTTTTATTATTATCTTGTCACATCATGGTTATAATTATATATTCCATATTTGTTTAGGGAAATCATTATTGGTGGAATACTAAGTTATACTCACCCCCTACATGGGAATCTTGTTGCATATTTATAAATTATAATATTTGATTCTAGTGAGTGTAAGCGCCCTACATTCGATAGGTGAACCAGAGGGGTGTTTAAATTGAGAGAAAGGACTAAATAGAGGCTCGAGTAAATTTTTTTGTTATTAACAATTATTTTTTTACTTTAGATTACTTTTTTATAATCAACCATGTGGAAATTTTGTTTCAATAAACATGATTGTGTGACATTAAAATGGATTTCTATTTTATTATTTCTTATCACATCTATTTTTATGGGTGTAACATAGTTTAAATATCTATATTTTTTATTTTCATCAAGATAATGGTTATTATTATTTGTTACACAATTATTTATGGTTATCTAATTCAGAGGATGTATTCTCCTTATGTTACATTTAAATCATTATCACTAGTTGAAAGAATTATGAATGTAGGGAGGTTTGATTGAGGTGATTTAGTGACCTAGTCTAAAACTATTTGGGTTGAACATGTAGGGGATGTTATAACTAAAACTTATTAATGGTTTCCAGTAGGAGATGGTGTTTTCCACTAGAGATATAATTGTCAATAATTCCGAAAGGGGTGCACGAAACTCTATTAAGAGTATATATTACACATTAACATTAGAGAAATCAATCCTTATATTTTAAAGGCTTTATTATACCAACAATATATTAAAATATTATTTTGAATTTGTATAGGTGTTCAAAATTTATAAGCTTTTGATGGTAAGAGCTTAAATTAGGAATTAAATTGAGGATTTGAAGGTTTTATATATCAAGGATTTGGATATAGTAGATTACATTACTGATCAGTTGGATCAAAATAAGAAATGTGTATTTTCAATTTTTTCTTATTATGTGTTAGGAGGAGTTATTTTTAAAAAATGGTTGTTATCAATTAAATTGATGCTTTTTATAATGTACATGGTTATATTTTATCCAATTCTATAACATGTTTGAAATTAATATTGGGACAAGATGAGTTTTACTGAGGATAAAATAGTTTATCCAAAAATATTTATTAAAATATTAGTAAAAGAGATTCCAAATCCTTCTAGTGGTATATATTAAATAATAACATTTTATTTTAAGAATATTTCCAAATATAAATTGAGTAATATATGAGATAGAGTAATTAGTAGTTTATTTATTAAATTTTCCCATTCAAGAAAATACATTTTATTCCCCAAAATAAATCCATTTTTTTCATAGCATGATATTTTCTAGAAAATGTAGATCCTAAGAAACTTTTGGGAATATATTTTATCATAGATAAGTTCAATGTATAAAAAAAAATATTAAAGTAATCAAAATAAATTGGAAATCCACTTTTTTTCAAAATGAGTTCATGATGTATTGGTAATGAAATTATTGCAACTAGTCATATTTTGTTACCATAATGACGTTAAATAATTTTTTGAATTTAAATATCTTAAGATAATGATAATGGGCCTCGAAAGAGTTCTAAGTAGTAAATATATGTTAATAACATTATAACATTGGATATTGTAGTGTAAAGAAGATTGAATACCTATTCCATGAGTTGAATATTTCGAATATAATTCATAGACTCTCCATTATTCCAACAATATTTCTTTATATATTTTATCCATGAAAAGTGTTTATTAGGATGTTTTAGCATATGGTCACTAAAAAACATGTAATTAATTAAATAGATATGTAATGAGTTCTAAAAGTCATAAAAGTACAACAATGATAAGGCTTATTTGGTTGTATATCATATAGGATATGATTAGAAGGGGGAAAATTCATGATTTTTTCCATATTCCTATTGTAGTTTAATTATATAGACTATATAGTTTTATGTAAAATGATACATCCACATCAACATTACTGAATATTGGATGTATAAAATAATAATTTAAAATTAAAATTAACATCCTAATGAATGGAATTTAGTTATATATAAGTGGTTTTTATCATGTATTATTATATGTTGTGACATCATTTTATTATTATGTTAGGTATGATTTTCCATAAAGGTGAAAAATATACCCATGAGACACAAAATGAGTTTTTTTAACTAGATGACTAGCCAATTATACCAGATAGAGTGTTATACACTATTAATTTAGATTTATAAGGGTGTATGTTTCATATTAAATCCATATAATTATGTTTATAAAATATATATATCGTGAGAACTGTTATAAATTGAAACCTGTAGTATATCTCTTAGAATAAGAAAACACTGATTCACCCCCCCCCCAAATTAGTTCACTCGATATGGGGCTCTAGAAGTGGTATCAAAGAGAAGGTTCACCACTATTTAGATTATCAATATTGAAGTTCCTCTCTTTTAATTGTTTTATCTTTTTTGAAATTAGAATAAAGTTTATTTTTGTATAAGTTATTTCTTTTTTAAGATTATAATTAAATGTTTAACATGAAATTAATAAACATAAAAAAGAAAGAGAATGAAAATTTGAATAATTTTCCCCTTTTTGAAAAGAGGAAGAAGTTTCATATGCTCTATGAAATGAAATTAGGTCTATCTTGGAGTCGAGAAACTTGTTGTTTTTTGTAACATAATGAATATAGATAATATTTCTACTTCAAAGGGATTAAGTGATTCATTTTATCCTAAGGTATTTGGATGTTACTTTTTAAATTGTTCACTATAATTATAATAAAGTATGTGTGACCATATGTTAATAGATTTATATGTTGAAGCATTAAAGGATATGATGCTCTATTTTCCCAAATAATTATTCTCTATTATATATAAATTATGGAAAGAATACAAAAAATTTAAATCAACATTAAGGTGGATAGATAACTTGGGGTAGGCCTTAAGGGAATGAAATCTTACTTTCATTAATCTCTCAAAACAAGTTACACTAAAATAATATGAGTGTGAGGAGCTTATGGTGAGATGCATCAGATTTTATGAATAGTGGATCAACACAATTAAATAGAGGGATGATTCCACTAAATATTTATAGAATAAGATCCATGCATTAGAATAAAATATGAAAATTTCTTTGATGTAAATAATTATCAATTGGATATCAAATCCAAGAGTATCAATGACTTAAATCACTATTATAAGAAAAGTTTTTATTACATGAAGGGGATGTTGAGAAGAGCAGAAAGGAATATTGAGACAAAATGACATTTATTAAAGATCAAAATAATTCTATCAGTTTGAGATATCTTTTATTTGAAATAAAATTGTTCAATATTGATAATAATCATTTTGAAACTTCTCAATAAAAAAAATTATTATTTTCACCTGTATAATGTTATTTTGTGGAAAATAGTAATGATATAACTCTATCATATAGAAATATGATCATTACATCCCCTAATGGTCACTCTCATGTTGTTGTGATAAAAGAGGTACCATCTAGATCACAATGTCATAATTTTTAAAAATATATTTCTATAAGATGTGTAGTTTTAAATAAAAATATGTATAAATATTGATGAGTAGAACTGAATAAGGTCCATCACCCATGTATAAGGTGAAAATAATATGTGTTCAATTTGGTTCCCCAAGAAGATCTCAATAGGTACTAAAGAATACATAAAAACAGTGTGATAATTTTGTAGGAAATTTGGTACAACATACACATTATGAAAGAATATCATAATTTTTTCAATTTTGGTCTTGGAATAGATTAAATAATTAGACATTAGATTTTTTTAACAATACAATAAATTCTAAAGAATAATGTTTTACTATAACAAGGTGGATTAGGCTGGTAATTATATAACAATAACAAGACAACAATATTCTATTAACATCATATAGATTTGTAGTTCTCAACGATTTCTGTGATATTGATATAGGTGGTGGTCAAAAAATAGATGCATGAATATCTCAACCTATATTAATGGATAATGGGAAAATAAAACCACATATTAAAGAAGAACTATCCTTGGGTTGTAACTTGTTAATGTTTGAAAAGTATATTACTCCTAATAAGTTTCAAAATAAGTTATCATTGGAAAATAATATGAATAATAAAATAAACTCAAAATAGGTCCAATATGTTCATCAAGAAGAGTTCAACATATCAGAAAAAATATGTAATGGAATAAACTCAGAATAATCCATGTAAAACTCCATGGAGGCTACTACTAACCCCAAATATATACATGCTTTTTGTCTAAATGATATGGATAAAGAAAAAAATATGGAATAAGTGGAATTAGAAGCCAGTGAAAAAGGTAAAAATAATATCCCACATGAATATAATTACTTTTATAGGAGGTTTTAAACAAATAAATACTCATGTATTAGAAGAGTTCTTTGTAAGTGGTGGAAAATGGCTAGACACTCTCCACAAGATTTTTCTAAAATAATTGTTGTACAAGATAAGTTCTTAAAGAAGATAAAAATTTTACAAAAGATACAAGTGTATAAAAAATCCTTCGATAAGAAAGTTCACACAAAAAGAAATTAATGAAGTGAGGAGAAAAAGTTTTCCTCGTGAAAATTTATAATTGAAGGTGACATTTGTAAGAATGAATAATGAATACAATAGAGTACATTTATTATGAAAACTATCTCAACATTGTTTTTTATGTTATGGAGAAAGAAGATCCACCTTATTCATTTAATCATTGTGTTTTTTATTTGTGATTATAATAAAGGGTATTAACGGTGAATAAAATATTTAAGTGGGGAACCGAAGAAGTAGTAAGAACTATCAACTAATGAAAGTAAATATGAATAAGTCGCCATACTTAAATGAGTTATTAATTTTAATTAAAATAAAAATATTATTGGGGATTATTTTTTATGAAGTTAAATAGTTTTTTTCATGTCCTAGGTAGGAAGGATAAAAATGATATATTGTTGGTTCGATCTTATTTTTGGTATATCAAAGGAATAGTATTAAAGAAGATAATCCATGGTGATTCTAAATAATTATTCAAATCTAGATTACCTCAAGGTAAATATATATTTTAGTTTATTTTCTATATTAGAATATCATGACATTCATTATAAAATGAGACTCACCATTATGAATATTTTGGGTAGTGTTACATAGGAGGTGGATGTAAATGAAAGCATCAATCTACCAAAATTATTTTTCTCATGAAAATATATAAATTTTGGAAGGTTATTTCTTAAAAATCACATTTTATGGGTATTAATTCTCTATCTACCAACCATGATAGAGAATCATATTCTAAATAAAAGGGAGGGAAGATTATTTTTATCAATGACATTAAAAAATAAATTATGTCCAAGGGACAAAGATATTATAAAATCCTGTTATTTTTAATTGAATATTTTTAATGTGTTTATTGAAGTGAGTGTATGTGTATTAGGTTGATATTTTTTTATTTTTAATCGTACCTATAATTTTTAACAACCTATAAAAAATTGTAATATTCTTGGATAAGGTTATGAGTTCTCATTTCATGTTGAATCATTCAATTTTATAAGGTAAAACCCCATTGTCTAGATCAAACCCTCGTGTTTTCTATATCGAGCATAGATCAATTAGTCTTTTAGTTGAGTGTTTTATGGAAATTTTCTATATATTAATTAATAAACATTTTCTTATGTATCTTGTATTTTTTCAATAAGGGAAACATAATGTGAAATAATAGTTTCATATGAAAGTGGAAGAGGATGCATGGCACATAGGGAGACATCATTTCTATATTGGTGTTGAACAGTATATTTCTCATACCATCCTTGAGTTTGACCAAATATAGGGGTGGATGGGAATGTATTTGGTCAATTCATTGGATTATATTTAATATTTATGGTATTTTACCCCTCATATGAATATTATGGAATCTACATCCTTGGTTGAGACAATCTAGTGGAGTTCACAACCATACCTAGATAAGGATAAATGAGATGTTATATTATATTGTACGAGGGGAAGTGATTTGATCATATATTAGAGTGAATAACTTGTAATGGATTCATATATCTAGTTAGGTAATATTTAGAGAACTAATAATGTTTGAGTGACTATATGGGAATGACTTAATTTATGTAACATAGTATCAATATTCTGTGTAATATAGGATTATTTGATTTTTTGTACTTATATATGATAAAATTAGTGAAAAGGTATAGGTATATTTTTTTGAAAGATAATTCAATATCCCATTGAATATTTAGTATAATTGATACATTACTAGAGTATATTCCATGTATAAATTTATGTATAATGGAAATAATTATTGCTTTAAATGATATAAATTCTTACAGGGTCACACATTGCAGTTTATTAAATACATATTATGAGTTATGAAACATATAGATCTTCTAAAAAAGTGTTTTATAGGTTATTAAAAAGGCGTTTTTGATGGTTATTCATAAAATATTTCATACAATTTAACACATGGTGAAATTGATGATAGTTTTCTAAAAGTCTTTTGAAAATATTCAAATGATCTTTTTGATATGATTTCATAATTTTGTGTATATGATATAATATAAGTGGAAATGAACCCATGTCTGTGAGGATTTAGTTTAAGTGTGAGATCAATGGAAATATACCAAAAACCTCTTATAAATATGACGTATTTTAGCTATATTGTATGGGATGTTATAATGTTGTCATATTTTATGAAATTCACAGATAAAAATTCATAGAGTATTTTTATGGGTATAGCATTTGATATGATATAATGATATCATGTCACAAAATCCTTTCTAAAATGTGTTCTATGATATGTATATATCAAAAAAAAAATTAAATTTATATATATAAATCTTATTCTATTATTGATAACATATGTAGTTAAATGTTACGTTTTAATGGTCAATGAATCTTCTAAATATGAATATCATTAGTTTTTTGGTCTAATTTGATAAAACTAATGAGCGATTCAAACTGAATTAATTTAAGTGAAAAATTAGTGAATTAACTAAAGGTTATAAAGAATTTATCACCAAAAAAATCACTTAAAATTTATAAATTTCTCATGTAAATTCCATAAATGATTATGGAGCACTACTGATGTCTATATAAGGAGGTTATACCAATTAAAATGTTCGTAGACTATTCTATAAATTATCTCTAACTAAAGATATCTGATCCTTACTACTTTATCATTTATAGGTATTTTCATGTCATGGCTGAAATGCAGATACTTCCAAAAAATTATTTCATTATATTATTGATTCTTTAAGTGGAAAGAGTCCTCCAACCTCTTATAAATTAAGTTCATCCCACATGTGATTGAATACAGGAGGCTCTAACATATTTAGTGTAAGATATATTCATCAAATTATATTATTCATGGTTTTAGTTTCAATGTATGGATAATATTTTTTTGGTTTCATATGTCTTTCACTAATTAAATAAGTTTTAATTAATATTATGAAACTCATATAGTATTTAATTGCAACCTCCACCATTTCCTACACTTCTTGAATCATTTTTTTTTCTCATCAAATGATAATGGATTTTAGTATGTTATTCAACTAGATTAAATTAAAATCAATCTTTATTGCATTGATTATATATGCCATCATTAGAGGAATATTATGATGAGGTGTCACACATTCACCCTGTTTTTTCATTATTATTTTATTTATTTATTATGTTGATCTAGAGTTTTGTTTAAATTTTCTTTAATTTTCATTTTTGTATAGTTTTCGTGATGGGTGCAAGTATGATGAACTATTAATGAAAATTGTGAAACCTACCCATATGATGTCTGTAGTAAATTGTAGAGGCACTCACATGGTTGGTTCAAAATTTATTTAATCATGATTATAAGACATACTAATTCATAGTGTTTTCCTAGTGTGGTAATCATAATTTTCACAATGTTTAACCAACCATGCATTCTTTCTATATTTTTAATTTTTGATATTCTAATTATACCCCAATTAGAATTTAAAAATGTTTAAATTTATGTTCTTATTCTCTTTATTTGAACTAGCTAGGTCATGTGTCGGAGAGGTCCTCCCTTCATCTCCATTTTATTTAAATCTCCTCCTCTGACATTTATAAGAATATTTATTAAGTTAAATGCCTCATATAATCTTGTTATTCCTTTTTCCATCCATTTTTTACTATTCCATTTATCTTATTACCCCCCATGAACCCTAGGTGTTATTGGGTTGATATTAGAACTTGAAGAAGATTGTAATTTAGGGGTTTAGTTGTTTAGATATTGTAATGGTCATCTTATTGCATGTTTTTTCAACATCCATTGAAGGTGACATATTTTAGATTATCTTGATGGGTTAACACTTATAAGGATGTAGGTGTTTTTTTATCTTAAATAAAATGGAAATTCATTAAGTGTTTGATGATTTTAAATCATTTTTTTCAAATTGTATCTATATGTGGTAGTTAGATTGAGTTTTATAAATGTTCAAAAGTTATTTCTTAATTGAAATAAAATTATTTAGTCATTTTTTAGTATTAAAATAAAATTTAAATTATTTTCCCAATTAAAATAATTTTTTTGGGTTCCAAGTGTTTGTGAAACAGTTTATATGATTTTCCTAAATGAATTTTGGGAAAAAGATATTTATGACAGATTCAATCCAAAAATTGATAATGTTTTATTTTTAAAGAATAATGTAGTGTTTTTTGGATTTCTATTGGTTTTAATGAAAAAGGAAATTAATTATAAAATTATTTTTAGGATTTTTTTTACATGGGATATATTAAAATTTAATTTAAAAGTGGATTTTAATGATGGGTAAGGGATCAAGATTCTGAATTAGTTTTCAGGAAGGAATGTTATAGAATTATAAATCGTTTTTCATGTAGTACATGGCTTTAAGACCCTGTTGAGCCCCTTGCCTGATATGGATTGATACCCCATGGGATATATTGTTCATTATTGTGATTTGGTTGATAAAGTCTGAGGCTATTTAATAAAATAATTGTTTGGGTAAGGTGATATTTATATTTAATTTTGATTAATTTATTGATCATATGATTTGATTTTTTTTCTTCACATACTTTTTATTATATTCAATGAATCCCTATGGTATTAAAGAGGTCAATACTAATGTTTTACTAGTTGTTACACATGAAACTAGTGTCCCCTAGTTCTCTTATATTCCAAGAATATTGGGCAGTGCGCCCAGATGATGATGATGTCTACAAGTTGGGTGGCTTATGATATTCTACAATGAAACATATACTGATAGTTGGACCCATATTATAGTATAATATGGACCATGTAACCTTAGGACATGGTGTATTTCACATAACACTGAGTGTAAACCATGACAGTACTTTGGGGATTTCATTTTAATCTTGTTTTATCCATTTTTTTAATTCGTGGGTATGGAATTATTAGTTGACCATTTGGTTATTTATTTTTATTTATAGATTGAGATGATTCCTTCTTCAGGAGTTTTTATATATCATAGTTTTCATAATTTTTTGGATAAAATCATTCTTATAAAGAACATTTGGAAAATAAATATAATTTTTTTTTCAAGAAATATATTTGTTTTAACTATTGTTTAATATTTTAATGGAATATTTCAATGTTACCAAAAAAATGGATTTTTCCACCCTTATTTCTGGAAAAGTAAAAATATGTTTTATGAAAAAGTAAAATGGAATATAAATGTAGGTTTATTATTCTTACTCATAAAAACTTATTTTCAATTTTTAATTCAAATTACCATAAATGAAATTTCTTTTGAAATGAATTTCACATACTATTTGGTGGGATCCTCCTATGAAAGTTTAACTGATACATTGTATATATTAATTGGTATACGCCACTCTCATATTTTTTTAGGTTTCCAGAACATGTTCTATATTACACCACAGATCATGGATTATGTTCACGACTATTAATTTCTAGGGTCATCGGATGTGGTCAGTTATATTGGTTCACATAAAGATAGGTTGTAGCCATTCTATTTTTGATTCAATCTAATGATTGTTATGTATTTATAATGTGAATCTAGACATTACATAGATTTATTTTGTATTAGTATTTTTGATCATATTTTTTAGGTTCAGTTTATTTGATGGGATTATTTATGAGTTGTTTTTATTATTCATTTTCGGTTATATTAATTGGAAATTACTCTCACATAATCATTAAAATTTATAATTTTAAGTGTTTATTCTAGAATGACCTGATTAAAATAGATTCCCTATAAAACTCTCCGACATAATGTTTTAGAACATGGTATAAGAAAATTTCTCCCAAATCACCACCTCTAATTCAAACCAACTTCATCACTTTTCACTAAAAAAATCATAAAATTAAATTAAAAAAAAGAAAGTCAAGACTGATTTGGCTTTATATGGTTCAGACTGAGAATCCTACATCCATGACCGAAACATTACAAAATCTCATTTCTAAAAAATAAAACATTACAACATAGAGAAATATGAGTCAGTCCAGATTAAAATATATAATTAATCACAATTATATTCAACATTATCGTTAAAGGGACCCCCACTATATATAGAGAGTTTCGCATGATCGTCTGTTATACAAACATCTAAAAGTTTTATGAGTCTTTTCATTCCACTATTCTCACTACTGATCTCCTATAGAAATATCAAGTGTTACCGCAACCTTTAGTAAAATATAAAAACATAGAAAAACTAAATTTACCCATATTCCATAAGTACTGGATAAACCTTATGGAATGAAATTTCTTGAAATGAGCACATCATAATAACTCCATTCAAACCACCACCTTATAGAAAACCAACTTTCTAAAACAATAATGGAAAACCACTACTGATCCCACTGCCTTAAAAACTGAATAATTTTCAGAATCAATCCTTCTGATCATATCTTTATGACCAATTGATGTAGGCTTTAGACATTCCCAAAAATCTCCCAATTGAATATTTCTTGAGAGAAAACTCCATTAAACCACCTTTATCTTCCAAAATAATCCTTTCATTTCCACTGGATACAATTCTGATCTAAAATCTTGTGTTCACAAAATTCAATCTAAGGATTCTTGTTTCCTCAATTTTTTTAGACCCAAAATATTGGTAAAAATAAAAACATTATTATATTACCCATCCACCTTCCATAACTCCAACTCACCATCTTCCATCATCTTGTGGATTTAATGGTATTACTTATAAATATTTTTAGTTTATGTATGAAAAACGGGATTCCTAAGAAAATGAATTGAACTATAACTATCAAAGAATAAAAATAATTTCCCCCAAAGGTATTTGATTACTTTAACTAATACACTTAACCACAAAATATATTTAGTTTCTTTTGTAAAAAAATACTTTACTTCTCTAATAGGAAGTGAAATCACTAGTTATAGCCAAAAAATCCAACTATATATTATTCCTTTAAAAGTGTAAACATATTCAGCTTCACTCTTATGAGAAACATAATCACTAACAAATTTTTCATGAAAATACCCATTTTATATATCATTATGTCTGAATCAAATATCTATTCCTTAATTTCCTTTGAGATATTTATTAATCCATTTAATATTTTACCCATGAAACTTTCCTTAATTTTTTACAAACCGAATGACCACTCCCACTACATGAGATGTATTTCTATGTTTACACACTAAATAATTCCTAAAATTTCTGAGTACTATGCCATACAAACCATTATCTATATACTCATTTTCTTCTTTTGTTTGTGGTGCCTGCTCCTTCAATAGTTTTAAGAGACCTTTGAGAGGGGTTGAAATTGTCTTACATATACTCATTCTAAATCTATCAATGAAATTCCAAATGTAATCCTTCTAAGATAAAATAATGTTTCTAGTTTTCCTATCACACTCAACATCATCCCTAAGATATTTTTTTTCATATCTTGAATCTTTCATATCAAAATTTTCTAACATATCATCCAATTTTTGAATCAGTTGAATATTTGGAACAATTAATAACATATTATCAACATAAAAAAGTAATATTATTAAGTCATTGTTAATTCTCCTTTTAGTCACATTGTCTAAAGTAATGGAAAGGGAAATGATTTAGCACAAATTGATTCATCCTTTGAAGAAAACATCAAAAATCGACAAAGTCATGAACAAGGCTTCAAATGCATATGTGATGTGCAAGTTCTGTCAATGTCGCGCAAGTATACTTGCGCGCCACCTAAGGGTCACGCAAGTGACTTGCACGCCCTCTTTGAAAACCTCAAGGGGTCTTCTCCACCTATAAATACCCCCGGTGGGACCCCCATTTGTGGAGTAATTGTTTCCAAAATTCAGATACAGAGCTCTGAATGCCCAAGTCTTTTATTCAAGTCTTCTAAACACTTCTAGGGTAATTCTTTACCTAGAATGGAAGGTCTAAACAAGAGGAATAAGGTCTAAGTGTTAGAAATCACTAACACTTTCACGCCTAATTGTTTTTACCTTAAGGGAAATGAACACACTTTCACACCTCATTACCTACTCATTGAAACTTGCATGCCAATCTTCTGGAAGTACCATGGGATAATTCTAAAGTCTTTGGTCAAGGATCACCCAAGTATTACCCTACTGGTTAACAATCGCGCAAGTACCCATGTGTCGCGCAGGTATACCTATGAGACCAGGACTTGCGTGCCCACGCAGTACCTGCGCGCCTACCAGGACTTGCGTGACCTTCTATTTTTTGGATTCCCTTCTTACCCATTTAACCCCTCTTATTCCATTCCACCTCTCCTATTCAAGATTTAGTCTTCAAGACACTCTTCAAATCCATTTATGTCCTGTTTTCTTGATTGACTTCTTTACCTGAAAGGAATTTCGTGGAACATATTTCAAAACCTAGTGATATACACATATTTATGTCACTAAAGATTGAGATTTCATTCATTCAACCTAATCCTTTAAGATGAGATAACCCCTTAACCTAGGCCTCCTTTTCAAGAGTATGCCCCAGTCATAATTCTAATTAATTTTGGGAATCCTCCTTAGGAGTAATCCCCAAGTCCTCAATAATTTGGGAATCCTCTTCAAGAGTAAGCTCCAAGCCCCCTAATCTGGGCATCCTCCATAAGAGTAAGCCCCCGTCTTAAAGTTCCAAAATATGGGCATCCTCCTCAAGAGTAAGTCCCAACCATAATTCTATTAACCTGGGCCTCCTTTTCAGGGGCAAGCCCTAGTCTCAAATATAGGAATCCTCCTTACGAGTAAGCCCAAAGTCCCTTTAATTTTCAATTCCCTTTAACCTTTTCCTCCTCTTAAAGAGTATGCCCCAGTATTAATTTATCTTGACCAGTCATAATTCCTTTTGATCTGGGCTTCCTTCTATGGAGTAAAACCAAATCATAAGTCCCCTCCTAACTTGGGTATTTTCCTTAGGAGTAAGCCCCATGATTAGAGTATCCAAATCTCCATGAAGTACATATACCTTTATGGACCCTGTTTTTGGATTTATTCCACAAAGTAAATCATAATCCTCATCTATTTTTGGGCAGTTATACATACATAAGCCCCACATCATTGCATCTTTCATGGAACAATTGTCTGGTGTTACCAATACCACTTGTTTCTCACATTGAACATGACTCACGTGAGCTTAGAGTGTAAGAGTAATCATGAAATCTTTCTTTGATCCATCAATATTTCATAAACATCATACTCTCTTACTCGAACTATATGGGTTCTGATTCCTTCTCTAAAAAGGATACGTAGGTAGCCCATCTGCGGGTGCGATCCCAACTCTGAAATAATCAATGTCCTTCTGAATGAGAATAAACATCAAGTACCCCACTGAGTGGCTTTAAAACCAGTATGGCCATCATAATTAGCAAGAGACTTTTATGTATTGAAGGATACCGTTGACTAAGAATCTCTAACAAATAAAGGTGATTCTCTATCAATGAAGAACCTCGAATACATATAAAAGATTCTCTAAATTACCTACATATCAATTATTAATTGTCAGATCTAAAGGAAATATCATTTTATACTTGGTAACGTAATATGGATTCACAAACATAACTTAAATCTATAAAGAGAGTCCCAGATTTGAAAATAATTCCCCTCAAAAAGGTGTGATGAGTCCAACCTCCCATTCTCTCGACCAATGCAAATTCCTAAGCCTCATCAGTCCACAACTAATGAGCACCTACCATTGGAAAGTAGGTTTAAATGGATATGGAATCATTGTATGTTTCCAGTTCTACGAACAAACCCGTTAGAAACTACTTGGAATTTTTGAACCTTAAATCAATGAGGTCATCCCCAATTCCAGAGGAAGCAAAAATTGGTGAACCCGACGTGAATCCTTAACCAAGTTAAAATGATACTTTGCTTATTTGTTAGGCCCCCATTTTAACTCAATTATAGGGCCAACAAAACAATCAATAACATATTTTCTCATCCAAAAGATGTAGTGCCTGAACTTATTTTGATTATTTCTATTATATCAAACAGGCACTCTTTTCCAAGATCTTCTGCATTTCTAGAATGTCTTCTCTTATGTTCACATCTGTGAATACCTCTGCTATGAAAACCTCTGCTGAAAATGCCACATATGATACTCCTATTGGATCGTCGTCCACTTTGAGGATGACATCACCTACTCAGTGTCTTCAACGATGGGTATCAAATGCACTTGTTAAGTAGTACCGTCAAAATGGTACTATTCCAACTTTGGAGGCTGCTCGACATGCCCTCCAAGTGAACAACTCACACTGGTCGTCCGGACAGCGACGACAAGCGGTCAAGAAGTAGGCGGTGCTAACCACCGTCTCCAACCGTTTCGGGTCATCATCCCTGGAACGCAATCACCATTCACTCCCATATTTTGAGGAGGTGAATGAGCAGATCCCTTGGGGCCTTAAATCAAGGAGACAAGAGTCCTTACCGAGGGATCCCATCAACAATCGCCGACAGACTCGTGCGACAGTGCGCCCTCAACATGATGAGGGTATCAACACGAGGTGTTCGGCTCAGGTTCCTCAAACTCAAGCAGGCAAGAAGAATCTACAGAGGTGAAATCCGGTTAACATTGAGCAGGTTCTCATCTCTACCATCTCTAGAGAAGTCCACCAACCAAACTTGGTGGCAAGAAACAAGTGGGCACACACACCCGTCCGTTTTAATTCTGTTGTCCAGCAGACTCGTCTGGCAGCATCACGCCAATCCCACCAAGCAATTCCGGCGGAGTACTATAGGCAGGAATATACACTTGTTTATACATCATCAGCTAGTCAGCAGGCTCATCTGACTACACATGAGGGAGCTCGTCAACCACGTTCAGCGAAGTACAATCAGCAGGCACATACACTTGCTAGTATTGATCAAGCCTACAAACAGTCTCACTTGGTAGCACTCGGAAAAGTCAGTCGGAATGCTCCGGTGACAAATAGGAGGCAGACTCAACTCTCTAACCCCACACTTGAGTACTGTCATGATTCACTGACAAGAAAAGGATGACAAGAGCAGGCACACATACCTACTCCAAGCACGGAATGGACCTATATCCTCGTTCCAGCAGCTTAAGTCACCAAAAATATTCTATCAATGGTGAAAGAGCAGAAATAAATCCCTGCTCATATTCTGGATGCTTTCTTGGATATTATAATAGCTTCAGCAGTATCTCAGGGAAAGACACATAAATATATCCCTACCAGTGGAGTGACCCATCGACAGTTTACTTCGAAATAGACACACACATCTGTTCCAGTCCAGGAGGGTTGTGGGGCGTACTCCCCCATATCATACGGACAACCAAGCCAGGATCATACACCTGATTTGAGTTGAGATCGTCAGCCTAACCTGGCCATCTCTCTTGATCAGGAACATACACCTGCACAGAGTATCCACTTTCGTGAACAAGTGGTTTCCAAGGCGAGTAAGAAGGCGTCTAAGAAGAAGACCTGCCCAGCACAGTTAAGAGATCAAGATCCAATCTGTAACAAGGCCTTGCTTGATGCTGGAGTTCTTGATTCCCTCAGACAGTTATCTCTTAGAATCCAAGATTCTACTCCCTTACTTCCCAATAGTAGAAACATTAATTCTGAATGTCTTCAACAGACACTTCCTCATGGAGGATTTATTTATAATTGTTAGGTCGATCTCGAAGTTTCATCTTCAGATGAGAGCCACAGGAACCCTCTATGTGGTCAGAAGACCAAGTAGCAAGAGATGTCATCTTTTGTTGTAACCCACCATGGAGTTCCTCCCCATGATGATGAATTTCACTGTGAAAGTCCTCTCTGCAGTAGTGATGCACATTTCCCAGAAAATGATCTAGTGGACAATGTAGTTCCACAAAATCCCTCTTATCTTGAGGCACATGAAAATGAGAAACCAGTCATGTATGATGCTTCATTGCTAGAAGTTGAAATACATTCTCAATTAGATTATAACATAGGGTGTAGTTCATTCTCCGAACCACCCCTAATTTATGCATCTTCTAGTTTAATTAGTGATTTCTCTTCCAATATTATCGAATCTGATGAAGCAACAAGGAAGCACCATCTCTGATCAAATCAAGTAAAAGAATCTTCATTGAATGTTAATGAGGAAATGTTGAACATGAGAAAACAACTGGCGAAAGGTGAAGTGCCAGTCATGTTTTGGCCTCTGGCTGAGCCTCAGTATAACATTCTAGAGATGTTGATGGAAGATGAAATTAATGATATTTGTCTCAACATATGGAAAACTCTTTGTCAGTTGAAAATAAAAGTATTATCTTATGATGAATATGAAAATCATGTTAAGATAATAGAAGGGTTACAATGTCAGATTAATTTGGCATCTCTATTAGTCTCTCTATATCCGAAGGATAAAAAGAAGAAGAGGGCCCTTCAACGTTCATGCTTTGGCGCACTAAGAATATTGCACTAGTTAATTGCCAATTCCCCCATCTGGTATTCTTGTCAGAGGATGGGGTGTTCATGGAGCACTACATTTCACTGTTCTCTCCAGTCAGCAATGCCCGCCGAAAATGGTCTCATGCAATGTTATTGCCCGTGGCCGACCACAGTCAGTGGATTTTGTTTGTAATCAAAAGCTTGCCCAAGAATAGGCCTCAACTAGTTCTTCTCATAATTATGAATACAGAGAACAAGTTGTTTAATTACTCCTACATCAAAAAAACAAGAATATTGAATAGGCCTCTCGTATGGAGCAAGAACATCACCAAGTGACCGAAGTGTCAAAAATCATCCAACATTATTTTGAACTGGGTGATAAAAGTGGATGTCGATTGATGCATCCAGCTAATTTCTAGACTATGGTCTACAAGATCAGGAGATATTTTAAGAAATTCTCAAATATAGCATGTCAAGAGCCACCCCAACTTGCCAGACTAGGGACTCTTTTAACCCAACCCTCAGAATAAACAAATAGGATTCGAGGAATTGAGCAGGAATAGCCACAATCCACCAGACTGGGTACTTTTTCAAATCCTCAGTTCCTCCCTCAAAGAATGTCGGTCTATTATCGATTGGGGAAGAAGCCTCAAGAGGAACGAAGAGCCAAATTATCAGGATATTCTCTTCAAATTACGGTTCAACAAGAAGTTCCTGAGGGATCAAATCAACAAAATGAAATGTCTCGTCAGGGCCATGACAGAAGAAAATATCACAGAAATGTTGATTAAAGGGATGAAATGCATTATGCAGCAATTAATTTCATTAATGTTGTTGTTTCTGATCCTCTAGAACATGAGTCTCACTTAGGGGACTCAGATGAATAGGTTCTTGCTCAAGAAGTTGTACGCACAGACACAAATGAAGAAGGTGTGTGTACACGAAATCAAAGGATTACCCAGAATCTAGGTAATCCTTCAAGTTACCTACTTCCCCCTCTCTAAAAGGGAGATAACAAGGGGAATGGAAAGAATCAGGTTACATACCCTTCCTCTTGAGAATGACAATTTCTATCACTAGAGCAAAGGTTTGTGCAATAAGAGGAAGAAATGAAGGAATTGAGGAGGTTGAACGCAGAACTAATTCAAGGTAGTCATCCTCCTAAGCATGCTGGAGTCAGTCAGCCAAGGGAGTTTGTTGCAGCTACTGAGATGGATCAAGAATATCATCCTCTATCAGTACAACCTCATAGGTCTACTCTTATGGGTCATGTGAAACAACAATCGGTGGTTCCACCATCAGTTGCAGTACCAGCCACCATACCTATCCAAGCTCCGGTCATTGCACCTTCCCAAGTCCAAGTTCAACCGGATGTTTCTCACAAATTAATAACTACCATTGAGTAATTAACAGCATGGTTAGAGACTATGGAAGGGAAGCATGTGCAGGTTCAACTAGAAAAGAGAGCTTACCCTAAATGGGTAGATTCAATCCCTCCCCCATCATGTTTTGGGAATCCTATATTCCCTATTTTCAATGGATCAGGCGATCCTGAACAGAATTTGATGCATTATGTGTCTTATTGCGATCCTATGATGGGAACTCTGGAACAGCAAGAAGCAGTGAAACTCATATGCTTCATGTGAACCTTGTAAGGACCAATGTTGTTTTGTTATAAAAGCTTGCAATCCCGGTCAGTTACCGGATGGGAGGATCTTCGTCAAAGATTCCTTCTCCAATTCAGCTCAACGTTGCAAAAGAAAATAGTTTTTTATCATAAAAACTGTAAGAAAAGGGATAATGAAAGGGTATCCGATTTTATTGCTCGCTAGAAGGGATTAACATATTCCCTAAGATTAGAACTCCCTCAAGAAGAACTGTTTTTAATCTATGTGGAAAATCTATGTGATGAATTATGCACGCCGTTGATCCCTGTGAAATACACAGGAGGGTTTCGAGACCTTACTTCAATCACTCAACAGATTGAATATTATCTTATAAAGACTAAGGATAATGCTAATGTAATTCCATCATCTCCAAGAAAGAGAATGGGTAAAGCAGAGACTGCTACAGTTATGCTTAAACAAGCACATGTACCTGCCTCTACATCAAAATCTTCATCTTCTCAAAGGGCTCCACCTCCAGAGCACCATCAACAGAGGTCATTTCATCAAGATTATCAAATAGATCAAAGACGGAAACAATTTGAGGAATTGAAGAGCAAGGTTTATTCTTTCGGAAATGAACAAGTTCCTAGTTACTTCATTTCAGCCCTGGAGGATAATTTGGTTTAGTTTCCATGTCCCAAAAGGCTAAACAAGGAAAGAGATGAAGACTATCCTAATTATTTCCCCTTTCATCAGATGTTGGGGCAACCAATTCAGGAGTGTTTTGTTTTCAAAGACCTCCTGCAAAGAATGGACGATTTGAGACAAGTTAAACTTAAAGGTTCTTCAGCTTAGAGAGAATTTGTTACTGCTACAGTTCCAGAGGAGGAAGGCGAGTGGAAAGAAGTTAAGAAGAAAAATGCTCAAAATTATGATGATTGGATGGTTAGAAAGTCGATCAACCGAACTCATTCAATTTTGAGATCACAATTGAAGAAACCAATTGTGCCTTCTGCCATAAATGCCATAGCAAAACCCTCTTCATCAGAGGGAAAATACTCAAAGAAACGGTACAATTCCAAGAAAAGGGATCAATCAGAAAAAGATGATTATATGTCAAGGCCTAAGCTGTTTTTGACTTTGTCAGATTCCATGCAATCTACTTCAAAGAAATGGGCACCTCCCCACCAAACGGTACAACCTAAATTGGATAGTCAGGCAGAGTCCTCATCGGATGAAGAGTTAATATTTGGTTCTGTTAATATGATTCACTTAACAAATCCTTATGCCAATCGCAGTTTCGATTTCGATGAGCCTGAATTCCCTGTATCAAACAGAGGAATTAGAGGAAGTTCCAGGGGTCTGGGATACAAAGGAAGATGTGGATACCCCAGAAGCCACTATTCCAATTCTACCCCTGCTAGAACTGTGTATGCAGCAGAAACTTGTGGTAGAGCCCTTCAGAGAGCTCAGCAAGAACAAGAAAGTTCTTCCACCAATAGAAAATTCATTCCTGGTACAGTTATTCTAGAGTATTGGTTGGGGGTTCCACCTTCATCCTCTCAAAAAGTAAATGGATCTAATCAATCTATTCTTCCAAAACCAATAATATTCCTAACTCCTATCCCGATACAAGATGCATCAAATTCCAAAGCATCAACATCCAAGGCACCTTCTAAACCACATGTTCCTGTTGGGAAATGCAGACCTTTGGATCAAAAGTATGATATATTGAAACACCTGGCCCAAGTACCGGACAAGTTATCAATTCTGGATGCCTTGAATTTATCAAAGGATCTTTGGGAGGCACTCATTGATACATTGTCATGTCCTCATGAGTTTGAGACTGAAATTGTTGTAGGTGAAGTATACCATGTAGAGAATAATATTGCAGAATGACATGCAGTAATATCTTTTACTGATAAAGATGAAGACGATGTCGTGAATGGACATATTAGACCTTTTTAATTATCTGTAAAGGTCAATGGCATAGACATCCGAAGAACTTTCATTGATAATGGTTCAGGATTCAACCTCATTCCCATTTGTACACTTCATCGATTGGGCCTCACAGAATCTGATTTATCTCCTTCAACTATGATGTTATAAGGATATGATAAAAATGAACAAGAACCACTGGGTGAGATTACACTCAGAACTCAGTTTGGATATCTTGTGTCCAATTCAGATTTCATAGTTATTGATCAAGACTCAGATTTCAACATCTTTCTTGGAAGACCCTGGCTATATCGACATTCAGCTATCCCTTCATCGTACCATCAATGTCTCAAGTTTTATTTAGATGGTAAAGTTGGGACATTATATGGTCATAAGGCCCCATTCAAAACATGTGAATCTCAATACATTGAGGTGGAATTCTTCCACATGAAGGGAAAGGAGGAATCCATAACAAAGGAGATTACCAAAGTTAATGCTCCGTATGGTTTGGAAAATATTCCAGTAAACCCTTTAGCACATGTGAGTATAGATTATGTGTTACCTATCAGTCAAATTTAAAATATAGACCCAAATCAAAATACTCTTATAAAAATATCCATAATTTCAATTACGACAATCGAGTCAGAAAACATGGTGGAAATATGTGATCCACCAAGCAATGATGAGAGCTCAAATAGAGATGTATTCATTCCATCTGCTGAAATCCAGCAAGTCTATACTTCGCCAACCATACCAGAATAAGTTATAGAAAATTCATAGGTGAACGATGATGTTGATTCTCAATCCATCATCTCCTTTTTATTACCCATGGAAGACCCTTCATCATCATTGGGTCAGAAATGAAATCCTCTTCTTCAAGATGTTCAAATTCTATCATCTCTCTTAATCATTGAAATTCTACTACATCATCTACTATGAAAGTAGAAACAGAAGAAGTAAAACATGTTGTAGAAGAAGAGTAAGATCTCAAGGATTCTCCTCCAGCATTTGAAGTGGGTATTTCTACCACCATGGATGAACTCAGAGAAATAAATCTGGGTACATAAGAAGATCCACTCCCTACTTTAATCAGGACGTCCATGACTATTAATGAACTAGAGATGTATATTTCCTTTTTAAAGAACAATCGAGACATATTTTCTTGGAACTATATAGAGATTCCAGGGCTTGAACCTGATGTTTTCACTCCTCGTTTGGGTTTTCCAGAAGAACATCGAGGATTTATGCAAGCCGCGAGAAGAACACACCCAAACTATGCTTCCAAAATTGAGGTTGAAGTGGAAAAACTTATCAAAGATAAAATCCTCAGAGAAGTTAAATATCCCAAGTAGTTGGATAATATTTTCCCAGTGAAAAAGAAGAATGTTCCAATTAGATTTTCCATTGATTTCAGATATCTCAATCGGCATTGTCCAAAGGATGATTTTCCAATTTCGATTACAGAACTTTTAATCGATGCAACGGCTGGCTATGAAGCACTTTCCTTCATGGATGGATATTCCGGGTAAAATAAAATCATAATGGCTCTATAAGATGAGGAATCTATAGCTTTAATATCCCCTTAGGGTGTGTTTTTCTATCAGGAAATGCCCTTGGGCCTAAAGAATGCAGGCGCAACATATTAGCATGCCATGCATCGTATCTTCAAACCCTTTTTATGGAAGTTTGTTGAATGTTATGTGGACAATTAAGTGGTTAAATACAAAAAACTTTCTAATCACTTGGCTGATTAGGAAGTCATATTCCACAAGCTTCGACAACATAATTTGAAGATGAACCCCTTAAAATGTGCTTTTGGGGTAACCTCGGGGAAATTTCTCGGCTTTTTTATATGCCATTGTGGTATCAAAGTTGATCCTGAGAAGACCAAGTCAATCCTTGGTATGTCACCTCCTCGAAATTTGAAATAATTGTGAGGACTTCAAGGACACTTAGCCTATATTTGGCGTTTCATCACCGGTTTGGCAGGAAAAAGTTTACCCTTCACAAAATTGATGAATAATGGAGTCACTTACCAGGGGACTGAAGAATGTCAAGAAGCATTCGATATTATCAATAAATACATCTTGGGTCCACCGGTACTTATGCCACCTGTGGAAGGAAGACCACTTATCCTTTATGTGATAGCTTTAGAGCGATCATTGGGTGCCTTTCTTGCTCATAAGAATGATGTTGGGAATGAAAACAGCCTCTACTATCTCAGTCAGACTATGATTGAAGCAGAAACCCGAAATTCAAGTATTGAGAAGTGTTGCCTAGCATTAATCTTTGTAGTTAAAAAGTTGAGACACTTCCTATAACATCATGAGGTCCAATTGTTATCTTTCAATAACCCTCTCAAATTCATCCTTAGTCGTCCAATGCTTACAGGACATCTGGAAAGGTGGGAAGTTATCTTGCAACAATTGGATATTCAATATGTGTCTCAAAAGGCAATAAAGGGGCATGCTCTGGCTGATTTCCTGGCTAAACACCCTTCAGTGGAAGATACATATTCAGATATTGAACTCCCTAATGAGGAAGTATTCTCTATTCAAGAAAGTCTTCAAACATGGGAAATGTACTTTGATGGTGCTTCCAGAAGTCCAACAGGGAGGAAAATGGAAAATCCTAGATTCAACAAAGTTGGCTTAGGAATTGTGCTCAATTTTCAGAAAAGGCAGTGTTACCTTATTCCTTCTTATTGTGGGAAGGTGGTACCAATAATGAAGTAGAATACCAGGCTATCGTCACAGGCTTAGAGTTGGCGCTTCAAGCACAAGTGAATCACTTAAAGGTGAAAGGTGATTCAGACCTGGTAATCAAACTAGTCAATGGGGATTATGCTATCAGAAAAGAATAACTAATCCTTTTTTATGATTACTTCAGAGAGTTAATGGAGTAATTCCCTTCAGAACCAGCATTTTCTTATGTCCCAAGATCACAAAATGCCCAAGCTGATGCACTGGCTAATATAGCCACAGCTCTGGCAGATCCAAATTGGGACTAGACAACCATCAGTATTTCCCATCGTCGTACAATTTCACTTTATGTTCAAATTAGAATAGAGGGAATCAATGAAATTAGTCTCATTCCTGGACCATATGGTCATACTATAGGATGGATGACACCTATCTGGGAATACCTTCAAAATGGAACACTTCCACCTGATAGAGCCGGGAAAGAACAAATCCGGCAACGTGTGGTCAATTTTACTCTTTATGATGGCCGAGATCACCTAGAGAAAATTCTATACAAGTGTAACGCCCCGACCCTAGTTACCCAGAGTCGGTGCATTATTACATAACATTGGCATGATCACAAGAAAGATCAAATCTCGAAAGACCGATTGGTTTAGTAGCCTTGGAAACACTAGATATATTCATAAGTTTTACATTACATCATAAAATGAAAAACTACTACAACAACATAATGTCTCCATAATCCACACTCATATCCCCACATAATATCCCTGCAGGTCATTCATAATTTACTTCTTCATTTCCTGGGAAAAATAAAACATAGAAAAGGGGTGAGCTCAAATGCCCAGTAAGGATAACAATATAGCGGAAACTTTCATAAATAAGAATAAACATTTAAGGCAATGTATAATAAAAACAAAAGCCTTTTAAACTTGAACATTTAACATAGTATGGCATAAATAAAATGAAATAATGCCATTTACTTACTCACATGGTTATTCTACTAATCGAATAATCACGTGAAAAATCAATAACCACTTTCATAATGATGGAATGCATAATGATGAACTTTAATTTCTTTGTCAAGGCCTCGTCCCAAGACCTTGGGGCTAACAGTAACCGGAACCCAGCCCGGAGTGCCTCTAATAACCAGACACCAACCCGGAGTGCCTCTAATAACCAGACACCAACCTGGAGTGCCTCTAATAACCGGAAACCAACCCGGAGGGCTTACTTTTACCAGTCCCTAACCTGGAGGGCTTACTTTTACCATTCCCCAGCCTGGAGGGCTTACTTTAACCAGTCCCCAACCTGTAACATACTTGTCCAACACGTTCATATGATGTAAAGGTTGAAATATAACATAAACATTCTTATTGGAACTAGCATACGAAATGTCAATAATTTCACCATAAACTATGAATGGTATAAAAATAACACATCCACGGTCAAACATATCACAAAACCTTCAATACAATATAGAAGTTTTGTATCATAATAAATAAACTTCAAATAAGCGTAAAATCCATCAAAGGATGTTGACATAGATCAAAACACTTTTTAGAGAAATATCTCTTTCTATTTTTGAAATCATTTAAGATCCATATAAAACAAAAAATTTTCTTGAAAATATTCTTATAATCTTGTAAGGAAAGCTTTGAAGATTTTATAACGGCAGAAAATAACCGCACTCGCCGTATAAGTTAAAAAAAACATTCTTACCTCAATTCTGTCGAAAAGGTTAAAAAGGACCTTGTTTTGAAAACGACGGAAAGATTCCTCTTATAAAAGTCAAAAAGGGTATAAATGACTTTAACCCATATTCTTGTAAATAATAAAAATGTTTTGAAATACATTATTAAGAAACATGGATGTGGATGATAAAGAGATCTCAGTAGATTTTTACGTATAAACAACCTCGGATAATGAAGAGATTGTGAAATAACCCTTACCAATTTGGTAACTTATGAAACATACAACCCATGAAAGAGGTATCATACAATGAATATGTAAGTAAACATAAATTAGAGTGTATTACACAAAGAATATAATTATGGGCAGTACATACACCACACAAAAGGTAATGGTGGCAATATGGCATGAATCTCACGGGAATAAGGAGTGAGATGAAAACCCCTTACCACGTTAATCAACTGAGTTGTATGGCCAAAAGTTAATAACCACCAAATTATTTATAGAATAACATGAATATAAAGAGAATCATGATAATATATATCAAATGGCAGTACACAATACACCACTTTCAATAATTTAGTGGCGAACAATGGAAATCTCATGGAATTGAAAGTGAGATAAGAAAATCCCTTACCTTGTACTTTTCCTTGGTTGGGGTAGGTTAACCTCCTGTATAATGGTGAAATAATTTTTATTAAATTATTCAATAATCATATATATTAATATGATATCATATATGATCTTTTAATATAGAATTTATAATAATATCTTAGTATTATAATTATTTCGGGTGTTAACTTACTTGTTTTCTTTTATATGTTTTGTTATGTAAGCCATGTTTGTAAAGGATAGGTTGTATATTATTCATATACAGAATGATATCAAGTCCTTAAACATCATTTTTCAAATCATCAAATGATAATTATACTTGAATGGATACGATGGAGAATGAATCTCATCGCGTTCGTGGAGACGGTAGTCCGTACGTACGCACGAGCGACAATATCATTATTTTGATATTAAAATAATATATAAATGGATGGTATATCATATATACAGAATCATTAACATGTTATATTTATTATTTACATGAGTTACACATCATTATTATACCCATCCAAATAATAATATATTGAATAACAATTACACCACGACGTGGAGACGGTAAGCCGTACGTACGCACGTATGGTGACATGTTATTCAAAGGGTGGATAGAATACTGAATATGGATGTACCATATTTATAATAACAACACAGTATATATATGATACTGGAGTTATTATTTTAGAATGGTAAGAACAAAGGAAGAATAAGTGGAAGAAGAAATGAACTTGGAGAAGGGTGGTGAAATCATTACCTCTTCTTCGGGTTCTTCCTTTTGATTTGATCAAAAGGGCTCCTTAGGTTGTCTTTCTGATCAAACTAAGGCCTCTAGGTTGTAGTGAGGGATGTTGGGAGAGTATATGGGCAGAGTTTGGCCGAACCAAAAGGCTTTTAAGGTGTGAAGAAATGAGAAGGAGGAGTGCCCTTTTATAAGAGGGGTGAGGGGCACCTTTGGAAAAGCTAGAGATATTAGTTTATAATAAATTCATAATCGGTTTCCAATGGCTCCAAAGTTGACTATTCAAAGGTTAAGGTGGGGATGGGTCGAAAACAACACAACAAAGAGAATTTAGACAGGTTTGGGTACTTATATTAACCTTATCTTTAAGTATTAACTCTAAGTTAATTAGTTTCACTTTTACAATGTCTCTTTGTATTTTTATATAATATGGTTAATAAACTTACTACATACATCCAAGAGACCCTCAAGTGGTCCATTAATGATGAACATATCATGATATAAGTCTCTTGGACGAACCTTAGATTTTTAAGAATTTAATATCAATTAATAATATAATATTTTTTTAAGAACTCTTTTATGTCAATTTTGACACTATTCAATAGTTGATTTTTGTGAAACTCATAACAGATTGATTACTTCGAACAAAGTAAATTAAATCAATCCTAATATATCATATTATCCTATAAAATTAGTTTAATTCATTAAAAGTTTCATATTACATTTATTTGGGTATTTATAATATCAATTATTTTAATTTTTCACTATTATAGTAATTACTGCATCATCATTGTGTCATAAATAAAATAAATAATTTAATGTCTAAAAATTATAAATAAAATATCATTATGTAGGAAATCTTTTTATATTTCTAATTAATATTTATAATCTAAAATCCAACATATATAACCCTATGTAACAATTTTTTTGCTAAAATATATATGATTGTGTCATTTTTGTATTCATTTTAACTTAATTAAAATAAAGTGTCATTATCACTTACAAGTGGATCCATGGGGTCCCAAAATAGACCCAAAGATGCCCATGGTCGACCATGTATCAACCAATAGGGTTAAGACACGTTTTAGGGTAATTTAGTATTATTATAATATTATTTTTTAACCCTTAATTACCCGATTTACCCTTAACCATGGTAAATAAAATATTTACCGCAGTAATTATTCAAAATGTATAAAAATAAAAGTTACCTATTTAAACAATTTGAACATCCTGATTCCAAATATGGAATCCATTTTTCTAAATTCAAAACATAGAAGTGGCAGAAATTAATTTAAAATTAATTCCCGCTATCAAAACAAAAAGCGTGTTTTTAAGAAATAATAACTATCAAAAGATTGACACTTGTTTATGTTCGGTTTAATTGTAAAATTATGTCCAATGACCAAAATTATATTAAATGGTAAAAATATATTATAAATATAATTTAAAACCACTCAAATTCATAATTTATCACTATTAAATATTTTTATTAAAAAAGTTGTTTTTAATTAAAATTTAGTAATTTTCACTATTCATCAAAATATGAAATTTATCCGAAAAGTACCAAAATTTCACCTTAGGCTAAATTCGATATTTCGAATCTAGAAATGAAGTCCATTTTAAAATATAAAATATTTATAATTTCCAAAAGTTGGTATTACTATTCATAATGGCTAGTTTGATTGGTTGTGGTGTGTGTTAAAACTCAAGGTTGCGTACAACACACGCTACTGTATTATTCAAAGAAAGCGTACCGTGGAAGCTTGGGATGTTTCATTTTAAATTTTTTATGTCCCCATTTAGTCAAAAAGTTTAAAATATTGTATTTAAAAATGGTTCACTATTAAAAGTTGATAAAAGTGCAATACTGAAAATGAATTTGTTCTTGCATTATATCTAAGAAACTCATGATATGGATTCTAAAATTATAAGGATTATATAAAGTTTAAAATTTAGATAATACTATTCATAACCTCTTTTGAATGGCTTTTTTTTAAGTCATGGTGTGATTGAACTCGGTGTTGCATGTAGTGCAAGTTATTGAATTATTTTGAAGAAAAACACACTATGAAATCTTGGGGTGTCACATTCTCCCCTCCTTCAATAAATTGCGTCCTCGCAATTTGAAATTGTTCTTCGAAAATAAAAGGTTGAAAATAGAAAATATATTTGTGGGAAAAACCACATCGGAAATTGGGTTACTAAAATTTGGTCTTAATATGAGGAAAAAAGAAATGAAAGGGTCACCACCAAATTATGATCTCAATTAGGAGAACATTGGTGGCAATTAGAGACATATAATTGGAAGAAAAACGTAAATATTTATAGGTAGTGATTGAGGTCATCAATCACAAACAAGTATGAAATTGAGGTCCTTAAACTCATCAATCTATGATGATTTAAAATACCATCGGTTCAACAAAACATAGGGTATTAGCATAACACATTTTTGACATTTAAAAATATCTTAGTTGAAATCCCACATTGAAAAATGAATTAACGAGGCCTCTATTTAAAATAAAGAGTGGAAAGTATAAAGATTACCGAAAATAACACATACTAGGGTTCCATGTAGGAAAATATGGATATGGAAGAGAAATATAACCATCAATTATCTTATGGAGAGTGGTAGAGAACATGGCTATGAAAAGGCCAAAAATCCCAAAGCCATAAATTAGTGATGATTTAAGGTACCATCTAGGACAACATTTTTGTTCTAAGTTCCTTTTATTAATGTTGAATAATTTATTTATGAGATTGGCTAAGATCATAAGGAGATATACTTACTTTATAATTAGAGTTTTATCCATTAATAAATTTCTACCACAAACTCATCTTTCACTCTAAAAGATAATAGAATGTAATTATTTTTTTCTATTTATACTATTCGTACAGGGTTCCAAAATAAATGAATTTATAATTCATCTACCAGATCTTTTAAAAAAAACTACATTATTTAATCCAGGACATCTTGTGGGACAGTGGTAGGTGATACACCCTTGTTGCCCTTCGGTTGCGGGTTCAAGTCTCACAGCCTTGCCGGACGCGATGGGTTGCCACCCGACCTCCGGGTTGTCCTTTTATGGCAATCCAAAATAATCCAAACTAGAACTATCCAAAATACTTATGTCCAAACTCACAGTCCAACATTTATAAGGAAGGTAAACATATTGTAGATCCTTTTTACCCTGTAATAGCATATGAATACCTTCATCATGTATTCTTTTAATACACTGAAACATCCTGATTTACTATAATCTTTATTGATTACATTCATGCTCCCTTATTCCATATAGAATGCTGGATATACTTCATCAATCCAAAAAAAATTTAAACCCCAACAATGATGGAATAGACAAATCATTAATCATCTTCAAGGTAGTCAAGAATATCCAATATAATTTATCCAAATCAATCATGTATTATTCTAAAATCACTACCTTGGTATCAGAACCATATTATGGTTTATCTTTCTCTCAACCATATATTTTCCAAAAATTTAACCTTCTATTGAGTCACTTTTCTTTGTTCCACACAATCTCAAGTCCTTAAGGAAATAGTACTACAGTACGATCCTTATATACTCCATAATTATTATAACAAGTACATTGTTGATACAACACTCAATTGAAATAATCAACATAAGAACTCTAATCATTCCTCTTCATCTGTGGTAGTATCATAACTTGATTATTATCCAATAACATCATTTGCGGCATAGTCTGATGACTGGGACATAGGTTCGCGTAGTGTCCAAACTCCTTGCAAATGAAGCATTGTACATTTAAAACCATTTTCTTACCCTTGCAGTCACGTACTTTTTGCCCTTTTCCTCCACACTTATAACAAACTCCCATTCCTTTCAGGCAAGTTCCAGGGTGTTTCTTTCCACAGTTACCAAATATGGGAAAATTCTTCTTTTACCTCTTCCCTTTATCCATATTTCTCTCTTCCATCCTTTTCTTCTCTTGCTTCCCTTCAAAGCCATAGGACTCAGTAAACTCTTTACTTATCTTATCAACACATGATATTATTTCTTCATATGATGATAATATATGGGAGACTATTTCTCTTATAAATTCTAGCTTAAGACCATGAAAGATATGATCCTTCCTTCTCTTTGGATCATGTGCATTTCTGGAGTTCTCATTCCTTCTACTGGGCGCCATTTCTAAACAATGGCATACATTATATTAGTTTATGAATAACAATACCTAATCCCAAACTTGTAAAACACATAACATAAATTAAATAGTTTATGGATATAATCCATAATCATAAAAATGTCTCTTTTGAGGAAGTATATACTCATAAACCCTTCATAATGATTTGTAAGGAAAATGAGAGTTATCCTAAGCATATCCCCCGGGAGTGTCGTAACCAAGAGTGCAGCAAGGCCCGTTGTCATGCACCAGTTCTTGTTCGAGTCTAGCTCAAAGTGGTGTTTTCGGGTTTTACCCCTAGGTACATCTGTGCCAGAGCCGCCTCTACCTGATCGTATCCAGACAGGGATGTATTGCTCGGAAAACTCACAAAATCTCTACAATACCAAAATTCTAGGAAGTTCTTCTATACTAATCCTCAAACTTTATCTTAGGTCTATGTGCTCTAATTAGAGTTTATCTAAATCTAGCTTCCAAGGTTTGTACTAAACTTCCTCTGATACCAACTGTAACGCCCCGACCCTAGTTACCCAGAGTCGGTGAATTATTACATAACATTGGCATGATCACAAGAAAGATCAAATCTCGAAAGACCGATTGGTTTAGTAGCCTTGGAAACACTAGATATATTCATAAGTTTTACATTACATCATAAAATGAAAAACTACTACAACAACATAATGTCTCCATAATCCACACTCATATCCCCACATAATATCCCTGCAGGTCATTCATAATTTATTTCTTCATTTCCTGGGAAAAATAAAACATAGAAAAGTGGTGAGCTCAAATGCCCAGTAAGGATAACAATATAGCGGAAACTTTCATAAATAAGAATAAACATTTAAGGCAACGTATAACAAAAACAAAAGCCTTTTAAACTTGAACATTTAACATAGTATGGCATAAATAAAATGAAATAATGCCATTTACTTACTCACATGGTTATTCTACTAATCGAATAATCACATTCAAAATCAATAACCACTTTCATAATGATGGAATGCATAATGATGAACTTTAATTTCTTTGTCAAGGCCTCGTCCCAAGACCTTGGGGCTAACTGTAACCGGAACCCAACCCGGAGTCCCTATAATAACCGAACACCAACCCGGAGTGCCTCTAATAACCGGACACCAACCCGGAGTGCTTACTTTTACCAGTCCCTAACCTAGAGGGCTTACTTTTACCAGTCCCCAACCTGGAGGTCTTACTTTAACCAGTCCCCAACCTGGAACATACTTTTCCAACACATTCATATGATGTAAAGGTTGAAATATAACATAGACATTCTTATTGGAACTAGCGTACGAAATGTCAAAAATTTCACCATAAACTATGAATGGTATAAAAATAACACATCCACAGTCAAACATATCACAAAACCTTCAATACAATATAGATGTTTTGTATCATAATAAATAAAATTCAAATAAGAGTAAAATCCATCAAAGGATGTTGACATAGATCAAAACACTTTTTACAGAAATATCTCTTTCTATTTTTGAAATCATTTAAGATCCATATAAAACAAAACATTTTCTTTAAAATATTCTTATAAGCTTGTGTTTCGCACGGAATCCGGGGATGACCTCCTGGACGGGAGATTCAAACATTCCGATCGGTTTCTAACGGGTTTGTTCATAGAACCGGAAACATCCAATGATTCCACATCCGTTTGGACCTACTTTCCAAAGGCAGGCGCTCATTAGCTTGTGGGCTAATGAGGTTTAGGAATTTTCATTGGTTGAGAGGATGGGTGGTCGGACTCATCACACCTTTTTGAGGGGAATTATTGTCTACTCCGGGACTCTCTTTATAGATTTAAGTTATGTTCGTGAATCCTTATTACATTACCAAGTATAAAATGTGCTTTCCTTTAGTTTTAACAATCAATGATTAAATATGCAAAGAAATTAAGAGAATCTTTTAAATGTATTCGAGGTTCTTCATCAATAGAGAATCATCTATATTTGTTTAGAGATTCTTGGTCAATGGTATCCTTCAAAACATTTATATAAAAGTCTCTTGGTAATTTATGATGACCAGGCTGGTTTTAAAGCCACTCAGTGGGGCACTTGAAGTTTATCGTCATTCAGAAGGACAGAGATTATCTCAAAGTTGGGATCGAACCCATAAATGGGCTACCTACGTATCCTTTGTTTTGGAAAAAGGAATCAGAACCCACGTAGTTCGAGTAATAGGGTATGATGTTTATGATTGATGGCTCAAAGATGAATGTCATAATTACTTTTACACTCTAAGCTCACGTGAGTCATGCTCGGTGTGAGAAACAAGAGGTATTGGTAAAATTTATACTATTGTGCCATGAAAGATGCAATCATAAGAATTTGTTTGGGGATTATGTATGGATGACTGCCCAGATAGATGAAGTTTTAGGATTTACTTTTATGGAGAAAATCCATGAACAGGGTCCATAAAGTTATATGTGCTTCATGGAGATTTGAATACCCTAATCTTGGGGCTTACTCCTAAGGAGGATGCCCATGTTAGGAGGGGACTTATGATTGGGTTTTACTCCTGAAAAGGAAACCCAAATCAAAGGTAAATTATGACTGGTTAAGAGAAATTTAAGGGAACTTGGGGCTTACTCCTGAAAAGGAAGCCCAAGGTTATGACTGAGTCTTATTCCTGAAAAAGGAGACCCAGGTTAGGGATTATGGTTTGGGGCTTACTCCTGAGGAGGATGCCCATATTTGAGGTTGGGGCTTATTCTTAAGAAAGATGCCCAAGATTAGAGGACTTGATTGGGGCTTATTCCTGAGGAAGATGCCCATATTAAAGGTTTTATAACTGGGGATTATTCCTGAAAAGGATACCCAAGTTAGGATTTTCTCATCTTAAAGGATGAGGTTGAATGAATGAACTCTCTGTATTTTAGTGACATAATGATATTTAAATCACTAGACTTTGAGAGAGATTCCACAGAATTCCTTTCAGATAAGAAAGTCAAATGAAGAAATCATGCCATAAATGGCTTTGAAGAGTGTCTTGAAGACTGAATCTTAAAAAAAGGAAAGGTGAAATGGCTTAATAGGGGTAAAATGGGCAAGATGGGCACCCAAAAAGATAGGGGACGCGCAAGTATTGAAAGGCGCGCAAGTCCTGCGGCGGCGCGCAAGTATTGGTCGCACAAGTATACTTGCGCGACACATGGTGTACTTGCGCGATTTTCAATCAGAATTGATATACTTGAGAGACTCTTGATAAAACCCTTTAGAATCCCCTTGAGGTTCTTCCAGAAAAGTGACGCGCAAGTTATATTGAAGGAATTAAGTCGGCGCGCAAGTGTTTGATAAGTTTCAACACTTAGGCCTTCCTTCTTCTCTTAGATCTTCCGTTCTAGGTAAGAAATTACCTTAGAAGTGTTCCGGAAGCTTTGAGAAGAGACTTGGGCGTCGGGAGCTTCAATCCGAGTTTCTAGAAAAAGATCCTCTCGAATGGGGGGCCCACAGGGTCTATTTATAGGCAAAAGAAGCCCCAGGGCGGTTACCGGGTGGTTACCAATTAGGTCGCGCAAGTCACCTGCGCGACCAATGTAGCCGCGCAAGTATACTTGCACGGCAGTGGTATCACTTGCGCGGTGGATTTGCTGTTGATCCTTTGTTCATGCCTTTGTCGATTTTTGATGTTTTCTTCAAAGGATGAATCACTTTCAGCTGAGATATTCCCTTTTCCGATCTTTAGATTCTGTGACAAAAGGAGCGTCAACAAAAGTCCCCCCTCAGAGTTGGATCCGGAGAGAAATGAGGATTTGACTCTGAGGAAATCGAATCCTTCCAAAGGAAAAGGGAGGGCGCGCAAGTCTTTCAGTGCGCAGAGGGTGGCGCGCAAGTCTGCGTCGCGCAGGCCTTAAGCGCTCTGGTTGTGGCGCGCAGGTAGGCTTCTGGGCCTATAAATATATGGCCTCACCTCCGTTACATGCATCTGGATTTCCGGATTTCTCGAGCTCTCTCTGCGCAAGTCTTCCTCGCCACGCAAGTCTCTTGATTTCACTGTTTCCTCGCTGCCGTGCTACTTTCAAGGTAATAGGTCTCGCGCGGTAATACTTGCGCGACAAAAACTTGCGCGGCACATGTATCACTTGCGCGACATCTCCATACTTGCGCGCCTTAATGCCTTAGCCATTTTTTCCAAATTCTTTCACAAATTTTATGAAAAATAAACCCACTTAAGAGTTTAATTTATTCAACTCCTGTGCAGATTCAATGGCTCTTAGACCTGGATTAATTGATGAACTGGCTAGCAAGCGGATAGATGATATGATGAATATCATTGGCCCTGATTACTATAATGTCAAAGACATTACTCTTCCAGATTTGGCTAAGTATCTGAAGAAATATCATCGCGACTTTCCTCACTGCACTTATTTACCTTTGTATGGTCATGGTCATCTGCAAGAAGTCATTATTCCAGAAGTAAAGAATTATCTTCCATTTTCGTGGTTTCAGAATTATACCAATTTTGCTTCAGCAAATATCTCAGGCGGAGGAGTATTTAAAACTGCTGGAACAGTGGAGAAGGCTTATGTGATGCATCATAGCCCTTGCACACCAGATCTGAAAAAACATACACCTGAGCTTCAACCACATTGTCATCCTTGAATCTTCCGAAATGCTCAAATTGATCAATCCAAAGGCTGGAAGAAAAGTTGGGATTTCCGTCCTGGGGGATGTGTGAAGCCAACTTGGATGTGGGTATACTGGGTGTGACAGACTTGCGCAGAGTTTATTGAGGATCTGAAGAGAGCTGCAATATATGAGGCTGTTTGGGTTGGGCAAACATATATTTACAGACATGATAACTTCGTGCCAGATTTACTCAGCCACTGGAGCCCAGCGATGTAACAGCCCGAGATTTTATGAAAAATATTCTTTTTTATTTTATTAATGTCTTGTGTTGTACGCTACACCAAAAGGAGCTTGCACAACACGCATCCTTGTCTTGCCTTGCATTACACGCAATCACGACCTTCCTCGATAGCGTGTGTAATACGCAATACCGAGTTTCACTAAACAACGATGTGCTATTAAAATATTATTAAAACTAGCCGTTATGAATAGTAATAACCACTTTTTAAAATTCTGTAAATCTTATTTTTCAAAATGAACTTCATTCTTGGATTCGGAGTATCGAATTTAGCCTAAGGTGAAATTTTGGTACTTTTCGGATAACTTTCATATTCTGATGAATAGTGAAAATTACTAAATTTTAATTAAAAACAACTTTTTTAATCGAAATAATTAATAGTGATAAATTATTAATTTGAGTGGTTTTAAAGTATATTTAGAATATATTTTTACAATTTAATACAATGTTGGTCATTGGATGTAATTGCACATTTAAACTAGACATAAACAAGTGTCAATCTTTTGATAGATAATGTTTCTTAAAAACACGCTATTTGTTTTAACAGCGGGATTTAATTATAAAATTAATTAATGCAACTTCTATGTTATGAATTTGGTAAAATAGACTTCATTTTTGAATTCGGAATATGAAATATAGCTTAGGATGAAATTTTGGCATTTTTCTGAAAACCTTCATTTTTTGATGAATAGTGAAACTACTAAGTGGTAGTTAAAAAACTGAATTTTTCATAAAACATAATTTTACCGCTTCTGTGAATGGAATTTCAAAAATCCGAGAGACACGGTTGATTTCAGTAAGTAAAATGTGGTTCAATGAGATGAAAATAATTTTTGGTGAATAGTAACTTTTTACTTTTTTTTACCGCGGTTAATAGTAAATAGGGTAACTAAGGGTAAATATGTTATTACTATTACCCTAACACATGTCCTAATTCTATTGGACAAGTGTAATTCGACCAAAAACAAACTTAGGAATAAAATATGACCATTTAGGCCCACTTGGATTAGATTAGGACATTTATTATTAATTTATTTAAAGAAAGGTTAAAATAGTTAAAATCAACGTTTAATAAGTAAATCATTTTTAATATGGGGTTATACATAAGATAAATTCGATTGTAAATATTCATTAGAAAGATAAAAAGATTTCCTACATTATGGTATTTTATTTGTAATTTTTAGACATAAAATAATTTAATTTATTTATGACACAACGATGATGCAGTAATTATCTTATTAATGAAATATTGACATAATTGATGTTATAAACACCAAAATAAATGTAATTTGAGATTTTTTATGAATTCCACTAATTTTATAGGTTACTAGGATATACTAATGTTGATTTAATCCACTTGGTTCGAACATTTAATTCTGTTATGACTTTCACAAAAATCATATATCAAATAGTGTCAAAATTGACACAAAATAGTTTTTAAATCAAATATTATATTATTAATTGTTATTGTATTCCTAAAAATCTAAGGTTCGGCCAAATGACTTAGATAAGGATATATATATTAATAATAAACAATTTGGGGTTCGTTTGGCATGTTATAGTAAGTGTATTAACCATATAGTGAAAGAAAACAAAAAGACACGGTAAAAGTTAAATTAATTAACTTAGAGTTAAATCTAATTGATAAGGTTAAAATAATACCCTAAACTTGTCTAAATATTATTGGTTCATAGGATTTCGACCCATCCCCACCTTATCTTCGAAATAAGACCCTTTGGAACCATTATAAACCGATTTTGACTTTAATATAAAATAATATTTTGAGATATTCCTAAGGTGCCCCTCTCCTCCCCTATAAAAGGACACCTCCTCCCCCTCCTCCTCACACCAATTTGAGCACTCAAGCTCGGCCAACCCCTGCCATTTTCTCCTCTCCACTTCCCTAGAATAATCCTAGAGGTCCTGGTCTTCTCCAAAGACCAATCTTAGTTCCTTAAGTGGTGGATTCAAAGAGGCGTTCCAAAGAAGAGGTAATATCCATTACCGATCTTTTCAATTTCTTTCTTCTTCAACATCTTCTTCTTTAGTTGTTTCATGATAAAGTAATAACATAAGTATTACTTACATACTGATATGTTATTATAAATATGAAACAACCCTAATTCACCTTCTATCCATCCTACGGAAAAATGAAATCACCGTCCGTGCGTACGTACGGAATACCGTCTCCACGCCGTGGTGTAATCTATTTTCCACCATCACCTTACAAGGATGGGTATAATGGTGTAATGAGTAACTATATATGATTATTATGAAGTAATATTGTTACTGAAATAATATATATATACTCCAATACAATTCCACGATCATAGGAACGATATCATCACTCGTGCGTACGTACGGAATACCGTCTCCACGATGTGATGCGACTCGTTCTACATGATCTTCATTTCATAATGATTATATAAATGAATTGAATGAATGAATATGGTATATACTACACTAATACCATTCTGGAAATGAATTATCTATAACCTAAAGATAATAATAAGAATTTATTCGACAAAACACGCATAAGAACAAAAAGTTATAAAGACCCGAGTAACAAGTAACAATGAAATATTACTAACAAGAAGCTAATAATATGACCATATATGATCTCATATCAATATGTATGATTCTGGAATAAGTCAATAACATTATTTAAACCATTATACAGGAGCTTCGGACACGTACAAAGCAAATCGGACCTAAGGTAAGGTAAAATACCACAATCTCATTTTTATCCGAGATTGTTTATTCGTAAGTATTTACTGGGGTGTATTTTATCATCCACATCCATGTTTCATCAATATGTAATATTATTTCCATCCACCTACAATTTTTTAAATCCATTTTTACCCTTCGGTGAGTTTTAGTAATATGTATGAAAGGAATCTTTTGTCGTTTTTCGTACGAGGTACTTTTTGACTTTTCCGACAAAAGTTCGAAGAATGTTTTTTTTTAACTTATACGGCACGAACGGATTTTTACGGTTTTATAAAGCCTTATTTTCATGAACCTTACTCCAAAATATTTCATGACTATTTTCAATAAAATCTCTTTCTTTTAAAATTGCATGATGTTTTGTGAAAAGGAATTGATTTTGAAGAAGAAAGGATATTTTCCTCAAGAATTCATTTCAAGTGTTTTATCAAAATTATTTTCCATCTAAGATAATAAAGGGTTCTGTTTCTATCCATATTTTTACATTGATTTGACTATGTTGTGATGGAATTATGTTTATTAATTCCTTTATCTTATATGAATGGTTTTATGATGTCATGTTGTTTAAGAATCCCATTTTTATTACATGGGTTATGAAATGATGTATGATTTATGATTTTGTGGCACACATAAGAATGGTATCATTAAGAGATGGGTGGGACCTATATCTCCCTCCAATGCATTGGGTAAGGATTTTATATCTCATGAGATAGACATGGCTGGAATGGTAGGTTATACCGGTTCAGTGAAACAGGACTGAAACGAGGATTACTCGATTCAGAAAGGGACTTTGTCCACTAAGATAGTCTTGGCAATGAGTCTTGACTAACAAGAAATGATTCTCTATGATTATGTGTGTATGCCACAATGAGTAATGTTTTAAGTTATGATTTCATTTTCACTTCTATGATTTATCCCACGTTATGATATTATGAGCTCTTTTGCAGGTTAAGATTTCCAAAAGCTATGTTCTTATGTATATGATGTGATTGATATTTCTTTTGTTTACCCTTACTGAGCATTTGAGCTCACCCTTTTATGTTTTCTTTTCCCCAGGATATAAAGAAAGGTTTTAGGTAAAAAAAAGATCTTTATGGGAGATGTTGAAGATCTTTCACCACATTTAGAAGATTACATTCCGAGTTTCCAAAGACACTAAACTATTACGATCCTTGTGTGTGTGTTTTTTTATGTACTAATTATTCCGCAAAAGTAATGTAATGTCCATGTACGATAAGCTTCGGGTCGTTACAGTTGGTATCAGAGGAAAGGTTTAGTCAACCTTTGGAATCTAGGATGCGAAAACGTTAGTGAGATCCCTAGAGATATTTCTAAGGTATGTCTAGGGATGCCCCTAAGGATAAGTATACGTATAGGATATAGTTCTAGAACTATGGTAACGATATTAGATTAAACCAAATATGATAGATATTTAAGTTACTCCCCCTTTATTACGATTTTTTCATCTAACACTATTCTGTTTGGGTTTTAGAAAATGGCTGGAAACAAGATGATTCACAATAATGGAGGATATGATGGACAATGGAATGATATTCTTCATGAGCAACCAAATGAAATGGGATTTGGATGTCCAAACATCATTATTATGCCAAATCAGCAATCTCAAAACATGATCAATAAAGTAAAATTTGGTAAGTTTCCTGACTCGACTAATAAGAGAAAGATGGAGTTCCATGATGATCATAGAGGAAAGAAAGTTCAATTTCCCCTATGTAAATCATGTGGGAAGAGGCATCAAGGAGAATGTTTCAAGGGAACTGGAAGATGCTTTGGGTGTGGAAAAGAAGGACACAAAGAAAGTAAGTGCAAAGGAAAAGGGTCGGTTAACACCATGGATGAGGATAATGGTATTGCTACAACATCAAAAATGGTTAAGTGTTTTAAATGTGGAATGTATGGGCATTATGCAAACAAATGCCCTAAGGGAAAGACTCATGAAGAGAATCAGTATGGTCATATGGGTAGTATTTATGTGTATGATGATGAAGAGACTACAAATGATATGTGAGATGAAAGAATTTTTGAAGCTCGGTCAATGGTTTGAGAATGTAGTGGAATGATTACATGTTTATCATGTGTAATTTTGGAATAAAGAGACATCTATGGATTGTTACACTGTTGTCTTTCCTTGTGTTTTGAAAGTGTATGATTAATGTTACCAGTATCCATGAAAGGTTATCCAGATAATTTTGGAATGTAGATGATATGCGCATAATGAAGGGATAAGGAGAAAATTAAATGTTTGATAGTATTCATGAGCTCATGATTGATATAAGGACTAAGTGATATCATGGTTTGAGTATATAGAATTTTGAGGATTTTGGTATGTGGAAAGTGTTAACTTTTAACTGCACTCATGTTTTCACTAAGGTATTCAAGAGAATACACGATTAAGGACTTTGAATGTTTGGAATGTGACCAACAAGACATATCTTATGATATGTGGGGATCAACGACAGTATTAAATCTCTGGTAATCAATGTCACTATATTATGAGAGTGGACTGCAGTATTATGTATAAGCCTAAAGATTAGACTGGATTATGTTGAACATAAGTTAGTATTGTTTAAGGATAGAAGATTTTCGATATTATTGATGGGATGTTATAGTAACGTAGTTTTAGAAAAAGGGACAACCTACAGGACGGGCGACAGCCCATCGCTTCGGACAAGGCTGTAGGAATCGAACCCACAACCGAAGTACGACTGGCCTTTATCGCCTACCACTGGCCTACAGGAAGTCCCTGTTTAGTAGAAACTAGTTTTATTATATTAAGAAGCATGATATATGAAGTATAAGTCCATTTTAGGAACCATATATGATTAATCTCATTATAGAATGACTTATGTATATTTAATAACTTTTGCTAACCTTTTGTTTGAGACAGATGGAATGAACAGTCATTCTATCACATGATCTTCTAACACTTCACAAATAACAAATTCAACTTAATTTATTTAAGAGATGAAGTAGAAATTGTTCAAGGCACGAACAAAAGTGAGATTGTACCAAAATAAAGTAAGTATTTATTCTAAGCAAATTTTCAACTTTAGGGAAATGATCTTGAAAACCAAAAATGTTGTCCTAGTGATCTTATACCTGATGAATCAGATGGTACCTTATATCATCACAAATCTATGGATTTGTGATTACTGGCTTTTCCATAGCCATGTTCTCTACCACTCTCCATCAGAACATGATGGTTAGATTTGTCTTCCATATCCATATTTTCACTTATGTGGAAACCCAGTGATTAGTTTATTTGGGTAATCGTTACATTTCATACTTTAGTTTTTAAAGCCAAGTTTTGGTATTCCCTTTTATGATGAGGTTTTCTATTAAAGAAACTTTCGAATAGTAAACCATTTATAACCCCGACGAATTTCGAGGGCGAAATTCATTTTAAGGGGGGTAGAATGTAACAGCCCGAGATTTTATGAAAAATATTCTTTTTTATTTTATTAATGTCTTGTGTTGTATGCTACACCAAAAGGAGCTTGCACAACACGCATCCTTGTCTTGCCTTTCATTACACGCAATCACGACCTTCCTCGATAGCGTGTGTAATACGCAATACCGAGTTTCACTAAACAACGATGTGCTATTAAAATATTATTAAAACTAGCCGTTATGAATAGTAATAACCACTTTTTGAAATTCTGTAAATCTTATTTTTCAAAATGAACTTCATTCTTGGATTCGGAGTATCGAATTTAGCCTAAGGTGAAATTTTGGTACTTTTCGGATAACTTTCATATTCTGATGAATAGTGAAAATTACTAAATTTTAATTAAAAACAACTTTTTTAATCGAAATAATTAATAGTGATAAGTTATTAATTTGAGTGGTTTTAAAGTATATTTAGAATATATTTTTACAATTTAATACAATGTTGGTCATTGGATGTAATTGCACATTTAAACCAGATATAAACAAGTGTCAATCTTTTGATAGATAATGTTTCTTAAAAACACGCTATTTGTTTTAACAGCGGGATTTAATTATAAAATTAATTAATGCAACTTCTATGTTATGAATTTGGTAAAATAGACTTCATTTTTGAATTCGGAATATGAAATATAGCTTAGGATGAAATTTTGGCATTTTTCTGAAAACCTTCATTTTTTGATGAATAGTGAAACTACTAAGTGGTAGTTAAAAAACTGAATTTTTCATAAAACATAATTTTACCGCTTCTGTGAATGGAATTTCAAAAATCTGAGAGACATGGTTGATTTCAGTAAGTAAAATGTGGTTCAATGAGATGAAAATAATTTTTGGTGAATAGTAACTGTTTACTTTTTTTTACCGCGGTTAATAGTAAATAGGGTAACTAAGGGTAAATATGATATTACTATTACCCTAACACATGTCCTAATTCTATTGGACAAGTGTAATTCGACCAAAAACAAACTTAGGAATAAAATATGACCATTTATGCCCACTTGGATTAGATTAGGGCATTTATTATTAATTTATTTAAAGAAAGGTTAAAATAGTTAAAATCAAAGTTTAATAAGTAAATCATTTTTAATATGGGGTTATACATAAGATAAATTCGATTGTAAATATTCATTAGAAAGCAAAAAAGATTTCCTACATTATGGTATTTTATTTGTAATTTTTAGACATAAAATAATTTAATTTATTTATGACACAACGATGATGCAGTAATTATCTTATTAATGAAATATTGACATAATTGATGTTATAAACACCAAAATAAATGTAATTTGAGATTTTTTATGAATTCCACTAATTTTCTAGGTTACTAGGATATATTAATGTTGATTTAATCAACTTGGTTCGAACATTTAATTCTGTTATGACTTTCACAAAAATCATATATCAAATAGTGTCAAAATTGACACAAAATAGTTTTTAAATCAAATATTATATTATTAATTGTTATTGTATTCCTAAAAATCTAAGGTTCGGCCAAATGACTTAGATAAGGATATATATATTAATAATAAACAATTTGGGGTTCGTTTGGCATGTTATAGTACGTGTATTAACCATATAGTGAAAGAAAACAAAAAGACACGGTAAAAGTTAAATTAATTAACTTAGAGTTAAATCTAATTGATAAGGTTAAAATAATACCCTAAACTTGTCTAAATCATATTGGTTGATAGGATTTCGACCCATCCCCACCGTATCTTCGAAATAATACCCTTTGGAACCATTATAAACCGGTTTTGACTTTAAGATAAAATAATATTTTGAGATATTCCTAAGGTGCCCCTCTCCTCCCCTATAAAAGGACACCTCCTCCCCCTCCTCCTCACACCAATTTGAGCACTCAAGCTCGGCCAACCCCTGCCATTTTCTCCTCTCCACTTCCCTAGAATAATCCTAGAGGTCCTGGTCTTCTCCAAAGACTAATCTTAGTTCTTTAAGTGGAGGATTCAAAGAGGCGTTCCAAAGAAGAGGTAATATCCATTACCGATCTTTTCAATTTCTTTCTTCTTCAACTTCTTCTTCTTTAGTTGTTTCATGATAAAGTAATAACATAAGTATTACTTACATACTGATATGTTATTATAAATATGAAACAACCCTAATTCACCTTCTATCCATCCTACGGAAAAATGAAATCACCGCGCGTGCGTACATACGGAATACCGTCTCCACGCCGTGGTGTAATCTATTTTCCACCATCACCTTACAAGGATGGGTATAATGGTGTAATGAGTAACTATATATGATTATTATGAAGTAATATTGATACTGGAATAATATATATATACTCCAATACAATTCCACGATCATAGGAACGATATCATCACTCGTGCGTACGTACGGAATACCGTCTCCACGATGTGATGCGACTCGTTCTACATGATCTTCATTTCATAATGATTATATAAATGAATTGAATGAATGAATATGGTATATACTACACTAATACCATTCTGGAAATGAATTATCTATAACCTAAAGATAATAATAAGAATTTATTCGACAAAACACGCATAAGAACAAAAAGTTATAAAGACCCGAGTAACAAGTAACAATGAAATATTACTAACAAGAAGCTAATAATATCACCATATATGATCTCATATCAATATGTATGATTCTGGAATAAGTCAATAACATTATTTAAACCATTATACAGGAGCTTCGGACACGTACAAAGCAAATCGGACCTAAGGTAAGGGAAAATACCACAATCTCATTTTTATCCGAGATTGTTTATTCGTAAGTATTTACTGGGGTGTATTTTATCATCCACATCCATGTTTCATCAATATGTAATATTATTTCCATCCACCTACAATTGTTTAAATCCATTTTTACCATTCGGTGAGTTTTAGTAATATGTATGAAAGGAATCTTTTGTCGTTTTTCGTACGAGGTACTTTTTGACTTTTCCGACAAAAGTTCGAAGAATGTTTTTTTTAACTTATACGGCACGAACGGATTTTTACGGTTTTATAAAGCCTTATTTTCATGAACCTTACTCCAAAATATTTCATGACTATTTTCAATAAAATCTCTTTCATTTAAAATTGCATGATGTTTTGTGAAAAGGAATTGATTTTGAAGAAGAAAGGATATTTTCCTCAAGAATTCATTTCAAGTGTTTTATCAAAATTATTTTCCATCTAAGATAATAAAGGGTTCTGTTTCTATCCATATTTTTACATTGATTTGACTATGTTGTGATGGAATTATGTTTATGAATTCCTTTATCTTATATGAATGGTTTTATGATGTCATGTTGTTTAAGAATCCCATTTTTATTACATGGGTTATGAAATGATGTATGATTTATGATTTTGTGGCACACATAAGAATGGTATCATTAAGAGATGGGTGGGACCTATATCTCCCTCCAATGCATTGGGTAAAGATTTTATATCTCATTAGATAGACATGGCTGGAATGGTAGGTTATACCGGTTCAGTGAAAGAGGACTGAAACGAGGATTACTCGATTCAGAAAGGGACTTTGTCCACTAAGATAGTCTTGGCAATGAGTCTTGACTAACAAGAAATGATTCTCTATGATTATGTGTGTATGCCACAATGAGTAATGTTTTAAGTTATGATTTCATTTTCACTTCTATGATTTATCCCACGTTATGATATTATGAGCTCTTTTGCAGGTTAAGATTTCCAAAAGCTATGTTCTTATGTATATGATGTGATTGATATTTCTTTTGTTTACCCTTACTGAGCATTTGAGCTCACCCTTTTATGTTTTCTTTTCCCCAGGATATAAAGAAAGGTTTTGGGTAAAAAAAAGATCATTATGGGAGATGTTGAAGATCTTTCACCACGTTTAGAAGATTACGTTCCGAGTTTCCAAAGATACTAAACTATTACGATCCTTGTGTGTGTGTTTTTTTTATGTACTAAGTATTCCGCAAAAGTTATGTAATGTCCATGTACGATAAGCTTCGGGTCGTTATAAGCGACTAATTCTTTCCATTTGACTCATGGAGAAGTAGGTATCAGTTTGTGGGATGTCCACAAGATTTCAGGAGCTCCAATCTTGGGCGATATGTATGATGAATTCATTCCTCCCAAGGTGACTTGGAATGATCCAAAGAAGACTCCTGCTTTGGCTCGAGAATTATTTAAAATCTTTCACAGGCTCAAGAGTTCAGAGAACTCATTAACTCATTTTAGAAAAGATATTCATCCGGAAGAATGGATGAATGTGTTTCTTACTGAGAAAAGAGGGATGGAGCCGAAAGAAAAAGGATCCAAGAAAAAGAAATCCAAGGATACCCGACCCAGACATCCTACCACTTGTCCAAAACCTGAGAAGAGAGGAGATCCTGGCACATTCTGGCCAACTCTAGAAGCAGGAGAGTTTGAAAAATGGGTATATGAAGTGAATCAAAGAATTCCAATGAAAACTCGTCTGGCGGGTTTCTTGGCAATGTGGCTCAGTGTTTATCTCTTGCCGGTCAGGGATTCGAAGGGAGGCGTTAGGCCAGGGACCTTCGTCATTGCGGCCAAGTTAGCTGAGGAAAAAATGGTTGGGTTAGCTACCCCCATTTTAGCAAAGATTCACAGGAGTTTACTTCACGTCTTCCAGGGTAAATCTCCTTTAAGAATAGTGGGACCATTCCAGGTTTTGTGGGGATGGATTTCCACTCACTTCAGGACTTACAATGTACAGAATGGATTACAAATTCCTGGAAGCTCTTTCAGACCGTCAGTGCAAGCATTCTCTGGAATTGCTCCATTAGATGTTAATGGTTATGACATGAAAGTAAGACTAAGCATGTATAAGGAATTAAACTTCTTTCCTTATGGAAGTCCGCCATCCGGGCGGTTTGTTGATGATGGGAATGCCCATTTGGATTTGAGGGCATACATGCTAGCTTGCAGGGATGGTGTGTTATTAGCCAGGATTGATGGAGAAATCATATGTGAGGCCTATGCTCCATACAGATTTGCACGCCAATTCAAATGTTTGCAACAGATTGTTGTATCCCCTCCAGTACATGTCAGGTTAGAGCAACATCCGATGGTTGCTCGACAACAATGGTTGCTGACATCAAGAGAGAAGACCGGGGCAGTATTTGATCTACCAGTTGAAAAAGCGGCACATTATCTGACTAAATTTTATGCCAAACACTGGATAGCATCATACCCTAAAGGGATATTGAATCACCCAGTATATCAAGTGGGAAAGAGGAAGAGGACTGTAGAGAAAGAAACTTTTCCTCATGAAGGTGACGCTTCTCCACCTGAAATAGGTTCAACAGACTCCTCTTCTAGAACTGATTCATCGGATTATCACGATGGGGATGATGAGGCACAACCGGCAGAAAAGCGGTTTCGTGCACGATATAATCCTCCGGCCAAAGTTAAAAGACCCACTCCATCAGCTCCTGGTGAGTTATTTGATTGTAATAACTTCAATCACTGCTACTTTATAAAGTAATAAGTCTCACTTTCTTATTCTCTATATGTAGTTACAGGAGTCGGGAAGAAATTAAAATCAAAAATTGTAGGACCTTCCTCACAGCCTTTATATCTAAGACCAGAGGCTTTTCAGCTATGGCAGAGCTTATACTGTGATACTGAGACCGCCTGGCTAGATTTGTGTGAGGGCCTACAACTTCCTGGAATAGGATATCTTCTAGCTTCTAAAGACCTTCAATACGGAGATAACCCCAATTAAGTGCGAGCTTACATCAGAGAGCTGGAAATTCTCATATATGCCACTGATAATTCGGTTCCTATCACCAGGCGGGTGAAGGAAATGATTGATCGTGGCACCACTGAGGGGGCTGGTGGTTCTGGAGATGAGGAATGGAAAGAGTACGTGGCTCCTGAAGATGTAAGTTTTCTTTCCTTATTTTCTTTGCAACTTGATTTTAGTTGAAGCTTTGTTACTTAAGGAAGTTATTTTCTTCACCTTGCAGCTTGCAAAGAAAGGAACCGGGGTTCCTTCGCCACAATATAGCCCTGGTGGTACTGCTATCGGGGCTGCTGCTGATTCTCCTCGCGAACCAGGCGAGATATCTCCAGGCCAGTAGGCCATGAATGAGGCACTGGACATAGCCTTTCATTCTCCAATCCAAGTGCCAATAAGGGAGACTACTGATACTCCGAAAAAACAAAAGAAGCCAAGGCAACGAAGGGGGAAATCCATAGCTAAACGTTTCATTAGCAGTGGTAAGTCCTTCGAACAATCATGAGTTTATACCCATAATCATATGGTTACTCATATTTCCAAGGATTTCAGGGGCTTTTTCAATTTCCCCCTTGAGGGAAGGGACTGATCCTTCTTCAAAGGTCGTGGAGGGTGTTGTAGAACAATCACAGACTCAGGCTGACTTGGTTTCTCCTGGAGAAGAGATACCATCCATTCCCAGTATTCCTCCTATCACTGAAGATGATGTCCAGGGTCAGGGGTTGCAAGACATAAGTCGGCAAGAAGACGTAGCAAATGCTCCCACTGGTGAGACTAACCAAAATTCTGAAGTATCATTGGATGAAATGATGAATCAAGGAATGACTTCTGAAGAATTTTATGATCATGATGAGTTTTCATGTGATTTAGAAGACCTTGGGCGTGAGTGTTACCCTTCGCCCAAATTTTTCTTTAAAAAAAATACTTCTAACCATGATGTAAAATAATATGCAGTTTCTTCCGTAGAAGCCGCTGAACTGCCAATGCCCGAAGAGGGTGTGGACACTGATGTCAACCCTATCATTGCAGAAACATTAGCTCAAGTAGAGCTAAATCCAATAAACTCTGCTGAGACCCATCTTGAAAATCCTGTTGAAACTGGGAAAGATAGGGAGAAGTCTTCTCAGGTTGCTGAACCACCATTGGGTAATGGATAACAATATTTGTGATTGTGCTTTATTCGCAAGACAATCCATCCTTTTGTTATCCTTTGAAGCTGACTAAACCTTTCAATTAATCATGCAGGACCATCAACTGCAATAACTAGATCCGAAGATGAGGCCTCATCCTCTGCCCCAATGGGAATTGAAAGTGAAGAAGCACAAGTCAGGGGGGAAAGAGCAGGACAAGGCACCTCCCTAAGTGCGCTAATTCCAGATTACATACCCCCTTCTGACGATGATATTGAATCAGATCCAGATATGCTTAAAGCATTCAGCTTATCATGACGTAAGGCATGGAATAACATATGGAACATCATATCGGGGGTGCCTTTAGAAGAGCTACCATCAAAAATTTCCCGATTGTCATCCCAATTTGTTATAATGGGACTTGATGGTTTTGGGTATGAAAAGATCCATGCTGCAGTGAAACAGATCATTTTCAGGAGGGAGAAAATGCAGACAAGTCGCGAAGATTTGACCAGAGTGAAATTTTCAGTCAACATAGGCGAATTTGAGGCTGCGATATCCCAGGATGAAGCTGATTATGCTGTCAAGATGAAGGATCTGAAGCAAAAAAACAAATAAAAGGTCGTCCAGCAGGTGCAACTCCAGCAACAGTTAGATGCTGTTACTGGGGAACATGATCAGCTTAATAAATCATTGGATGAAACTCATATGAATGGCATGAAAGCCATTGCAGATGCTAAGAAGGCACTTCAGAAAGCTGAAAAGAGTGAATCTGGTCAAGTGCACGAGCTTCAAGTAACTGTTGATAAAGCACAGGATGCTATACATCAAATGAAGACTTATGTTGACAATCTTCTGTAATTCTTGAAAAAGAGAAGAGATTCCAGTCTGTGGATGTCCTTCAAACTCTTGTGTATCAATGAAAAACACTTTTGTCTTCAATCATTTGTACTTGCATTCTTCCATAACCTGCTTCAAATTTACGTAAGCCAATGGGCCTAGTAAGCATAGTTTGATTTTTACTAGGATTATTACAAATAACCCTACAAACTTTGAACCTTTTAACTGCTCAATATTACCAAAATCATACAAAAAATGTATATTTAGTGAGCTGGAACTTGACTTTTATTCAGAGTTCCTTTGTCTTTTGTGTGGGCAGTTTAAAGTCATGCACGCCGGACATAAAGGGGCTAATGTTTAAGGTCGAAATAGCTTTGACCGAAAAATGGATTAAAAATGGATTAAATTCCTTGACAATTTATCTGAAAACATATTACCATACTCATGTATGAGGGAAAAATGTAAACTATGGCTTAAGAATATTTGAATCTGAGGAATGATATGAAAAAGAGCTAAAAGGCATTAGAAGAAGTAGTTTCCAAGAATGAAGTTACTATTATTTAACAAAACCCGTTAGGGGGTTGAAATATGCAGGGCCACCTATGGGCATTGGCTGCATAGTCAAATAAAATAGCATCTTTTGGCTGACAAGTCTGTTATGTGGACTGTTTATGCAAGGCCACCTATGGGCACGTGCTGCATAGTCAGGCAAAAGAACTCCCAGAAATTTACTTTCCTAGTGCTAAAAGCCAGTGAAAGTTTATGGAGATTCAAATTTTCTAAAGCATAGAGTTTCTTGTATGGAAAGAGGTACTTGAATATGGAGAAGATATTTCCAAACAAGAATATCGAAGAACTGGATGAATATCACTCCTACGAAGGTCTGACCCAAACATAGGGAAGAAGAATAAACCATAGACTTGAATACTTTCAGATCATGAAAAAGGATATGGGACAAATATGTTAAGGATGGCTATTTTTGCGGATCCCTACATACTATCGTTTTAAGACAAATAAGGACAAAAGAGGCATTCTTCCCAAGAATGAAGTTACCATTATTTAACAAACCCGTTAGGGGGTTGAAAACATGCAGGGCCACCTATGGGCATTGGCTGCATGGTCAAATAAAATAGCATCTTTTGGCTGACAAGTCTGTTATGTGGACTGTTTATGCAAGGCCACCTATGGGCACGTGCTGCATAGTCAGGCAAAAGAATTCTCAGAAGTTTGACATTTTTGTGACTAGAAGTCATGAAAAGGGTTATGAAGATCTGAAACTATTTAAGGTTAGGATTATAACACATAATTATGGGTATTGTCCAATGTATATAGAGATACATAGGTCAATGATAACCATAATCATGTTGTGGCTGGGTCCTGAATTGAAATTTTGGACTTCACTACGTATCTCATAAGAATGAGAATCAAGCCATACGTAGTTCTTGAAATGCAGTTTAATGTCATGCAGGATGAAAGTATGAGTGATCTTAGTTTAGGGTCATAGAATTCGGACCATAATAATGAATACACAGTGTGTGTTTTCATGAGGACTTTTCAGCCAAGGGACTGAAAGTGAAGTTTGGGGTTAGGCCCAAAAGACTTGGGACTGGATTCGAGGGACACTCGAATGTTCCTACATATCCCATAAGGATGGGAATCAAGTCCACGTAGTTCTAGAATTACCCTTAGTATAAATTTGGTTCGTACATGTGAAGGGTGAAAGGGGACTTTAGTGCAATGATGGTTTAACCTAAAAAAGTTTAGGCATTACCATGTATGCATGTAGTCTTTTAAAAATGAAAACCATGATTGAAAAATCAATGTCAATAATAGTTCTCTCTCAAATGAGGAAATCAAAGAATACTGTAGTTTATTGTCGTACCGGACAAAAGTGTTGTATAGTTTAACGTCATATAACAAGGACAAAAGTGAATCAATGTAAAGATATTGATTCCAGGGGTGGTTTCAAAAATCAACATCATATGAGATGATGGTGAACCGATGTGAAGAGATTGTTTTTTTGGGCTTGAACCCTAGGAGGTTGCCTACATACCTAGCCTGGAGGGCGAGGATCAAAGTCCGTGTAGTTCAATTAAAGAATGAATTAATGATCAAGTTGTTCTTGGGGACAATGATCTAATAAAAAATGTTGTTGGGACCTACACATGGTTAGTGGCCCAAAGGGAGTGTTATGGTTGATGTTCGCTCTAAGCTCACGTGAGTCATACTCGGTGTGAGAAACAAGAGATAATAACAACCTTAACGATGCACAATTTAATTTCATGTAGGACATAAAAAAGGGACTATGCAGTTTAAAGTCTTGCAGTTAGGACTATTGGTGCTGCACAGTTTAGTGTCATGTAGCAGGGACAAAATAACAGTTTAATGTCATGTAGGACATATCAAGGACTTTCTGTACAGTTTAGCGTCATGTAGTTAGGACGATGGGGACAATATAGTTTAACGTCATATTGGACGAAAAGGGGGACTGTGCAGTTTAATGTCATGCAGTAAGGACAAAAGAGTGTACCATTTTAACGTCATGTCAGACGAAAGTGCGAATAGTTTAAGGTCATATGCATGGACCGTGGATGGTGCAGTTTAATGTCATGTTGGACCTTTGAGATTATATAGTTTAACGTATTTCCGGATGTGAGGGACTTTTATACAGTTTAGCGTCATGTAGTTTAGGACGTCACAGTTTAACGTCTTGCTGGACATAAGGGATTTGCAAATAGTTTATGGTCATATACATGGACCATGGATGATGCAGTTTAAGGTCATGCTAGACGGTTTATGGAAATTTTTCACAGTTTAATGTCGTGTGGGACGAAGTTGCAGTTTAAAGTCATACTGGACCATTACTGTATATTTTAATGTCATATAGCAAGGACGAACTGGTGCTGTACAGTTTAAAGTCATGTAGCTAGGACTAAGGTGAACCAATATGAGGATATCAGTTCTGGGGACATTTTATAGTTTAACGTCATGCTGGACGTTGGAAGTGCCACACAGTTTAATGTCATGCTGCTAGGACACAATAATAGTTTAATGTCATCTCGAACAAAATATAGTTTAATGTCATCTCGGACAAAATAAGGAACTTCTGTACAGTTTAATGTCATGTAGATAGAACATTATATAGTTTAATGTCATGTAGGACATTGAAGGTGACACAGTTTAACGTCATGTTGGACGAAGTTGCAGTTTAAGGTCATACTGGACCATCACTCTATGAACCAAATGTAAGAGTCTTGGTTCTGGGAACAATATTTTGTGTTTATACAAAATACTTCTTCAGAAATCTGGCATTAGTTGGAGTCGTGATGTGTTCTCCATCCATTGAGATCAGAGAATACGATCCATTGGAGTAGACCTTATGTATTGAATAAGGTCCTTCCCATTTTGGTTCAAGCTTGGGAGGCTTCTTTCCTGGATCATTGGTGCTCTGAGAACCAATACCAATTCTCCCTGAATGAATGAACGAAGACGAACTTTTTTGTTAAAATCTCGTGCTATCCGATTCTGATAGATTTCCAAGTGGTGCAAAGTGCACAATCTTTTCTCATCTAACTGTTCCAATTCATTCAACCGCTTTTGGGATTTCTCATCTGTTGACAACTGATCACAAATGGCTATTCTGAGTGAGGGCAATTGAACTTCAATTGGCAAGACTGCTTCTGTTCTATATACCAATCAATATGAAGTAGACCGCGTTGCATTGCGAGTGGTAGTCCGATAAGCCCATAAAGCATGATAGAGTTTATCAGGCCATGACCTCTTATCTTTATCCACCATCTTTTGCAGTATATTTGAAAGAGTCTTGTTGAAGGCCTCTATTTGGCCATTAGCCGCTGCATGATATCGAGATGAATGGTTGGACTTAATGTTGTATTCTTGATACAATTTCTTTATCTCAGAAGAACAGAAGTTGGTGCCGTTGTCCGTCAATATGGTATGAGGGACACCAAATCTAGTAATGATGTTAGACTTGATGAAGCTAACAATGCATTTAGAACTGACTTCTTTGAGAGGTACTGCCTCTGCCCATTTGGAAAAGAAATCAGTAGCAGTAAGAATGTAATTAAATTGCTTGGCCGTAGCTGAAGGGTAAGGTCCCACCACATCCATTCCCCATGTGGAAAATGGCCATGAGTATTTATCTGTATGAAGCAACTCTGGAGGTTGATGAATGAAGTTGGCATATACTTGGCATGAATGACACTTCTTTGTGAAATTAACACAATCTTGTATCATTGAAGGCCAGAAGTACCCAAGCCTTCGAATTTGATCAGACAATCTATGTCCAGACTGGTGGGCACCACAGACTCCTGCATGCACTTCTTTTATGACAGCCATTGTCTCTTCACCATCAATACATCTGAAGAGAACTCTATCAAAACCACGTTTGTAGAGAATTTTCTCGAGGTGGTTTGGACCATCATAAAGAGTAAAATTGACCACACGTCGCCGAATTTGTTCTTTCTCGGCTCTATCAGGTGGAAGTGTTCCATTTTGAAGGTATTCCTTGATAGGTGACATCCATCCTGTAGTATGACCATACGGTTCAGGAATGGGACTAATTTCATTAATTTCCTCTGTTCTGACTTGAACATAAGGTGAAATTGCACGACAGTGGGCAATACCGATGGTTGTCTCATCCCGATTTGGATCTGCTAAAGCTATGGCTATATTAGCCAGTGCATCAGCTTGAGCATTTTGTGATCTTGGGACATAAGAAAATGTCGGTTCTGAATGGAATTCCGACATTAACTCTCTGACGTAATCATACAAAGGGATTAATTCTTCTTTTCTGATGGCATAATCTCCATTGACTTGTTTGATTACCAGGTCTGAATCACCTTTCACCTTTAAGTGATTCACTTGTGCTTGAAGCGCTAACTCCAAGCCTGCAATGAGAGTTTGGTATTCAGCTTCATTATTGGTACCACCTTCCCACAACAAAAAGGAATAAGGTAACACTGCCTTATCTGGAGAAATGAGCACAATTCCTAAACCAACTTTATTGAATTTAGGATTTTCCATTTTCTTCCCTGTTGGACTTCTAGAAGCACCATCAAAATACATTTCCCATGTTTGAGGACTCTCTTGAATAGAGAAAATTTCCTCATCAGGGAGTTCGATATCTGAATACGTGTCTTCCACTGAAGGATGTTCAGCCAGGAAATCAGCCAGAGCTTGGCCCTTAATTGCCTTTTGAGACACATACTGGATGTCGAACTGCTGTAGAATAACCGCCCATCTTGCCAGACGTCCTGTAAGCATTGGACGACTAAGGATGAATTTGAGTGGATTATTACGAGATACCAATTGGACCTCGTGATGTTGCAGGTAGTGTCTCAGTTTCTGAACTGCAAAGATTAATGCTAGGAAGCACTTTTCAATACTCGAATACCGGGTTTCTGCTTCAAGCATAGTTCTACTGAGATAGTAGAGACTATTTTCATTCCCAGCATCATTCTTTTGAGCGAGAAAGGCACCCAGTGATCGCTCTAAAGCTGTCACATAGAGGATAAGAGGCCTACCCTCAACAGGTGGTATGAGTACTGGTGGAATCAAGAGGTATTTCTTGAGAACATCAAATGCTTCTGGACATTCTTCAGTCCACCGGTACTTGACTCCTTTCTTCAATAATTTGGTAAAAGGTAAACTTTTGCCTACCAAATTGGCGATGAAACGCCGAATGTAGGCTAAGTGTCCTTGAAGTCCTCTTAATTCTTTCAAATTCTGAGGAGGTGACATACCAAGTATTGATTTGGTCTTCTCAGGATCGACATCAATACCACGATGGTGTACAACAAAGCCAAGGAATTTTCCTGAGGTTACCCCAAAAGCAAATTTTAAGGGGTTCATCTTCAAATTATGTTGTCGAAGCTTGTGGAATACGACTTCCAAATCAGCCAAGTGATCAAAACGTTGTTTGGATTTAACCACCAGATCATCTACATAGAATTCAACAAATTTCCCTAGAAAAGGGTTGAAGATACGATGCATGGCGCGTTGATATGTTGCACCTAGATTCTTTAAACCAAAGGGCATCACCCGGTAACAAAACACACCTTGAGGAACTCTGAAGGCTGTATATTCCTCATCTTCTGGGGCCATTCGGATCTGATTATATCCAGAATACCCATCCATGAAAGAAAGTACTTCATAGCCAGCCGTCGCATCAATTAAGAGTTCTGTAATCGGAACTGGAAAATCATCTTTGGGACAATACCGATTAAGATCTCTGAAATCGATGCAAAACCTAATTTTTCCATTCTTCTTCTTTACAGGGACAATATTAGCCAACCACTTGGGATATTGAACTTCTTTGACGAAGTTATCTTTGATAAGCTTATCCACTTCAGACTCGATTTTGGAAGCATAGGTTGGGTGTGTTCTTCTCGCGGCTTGCTTGAATCCTCGATGTTCTTTTGGCAAACCCAAATGATGGGTGGCAACATCAGGATCAAGGCCAGGCATCTCTGTATAATTCCAAGAAAAAATATCTTTATTTTGCTTTAGAAAAGAAATATACATCTCTTGTTCTTCAAGGGTCATGGCCGCACTAATTAAAGTGGGGCGTGGATCTTTCTCTGTACCCAGATTTACTTCTCTGAGTTCATCCACAGTGGTAGAGATACCCTCTTCAAATGCTGGAGGAGCATCTCTAAGATCTTCCTCTTCCTCTTCATCATGTGTTATTTCTTCCGTTTCTACTTGCAAAGTAAATGAAAAAACGAAATTCTCATGATCATAAGAGATGTCAAAATTTTCACATTTTGAAGAAGAAGCTTCCATTTCCGACCCTATTGATGATAAAGGGTCTTCTTTGGGAATCAAAGAGGAGATGATGGATTGAGAATCGACATCAATATTCACCTCTGGTGTTGCTATAACTTCTTCTGGCCTGATTAGCGAAGTATAGACTTGTTGGATTTCAGCAGACGAAATGAAAACGTCACCACTTATGCTTTCATCACTGCTTAGTAAGTTACCAATTTCTCCCATGTTGTCTGGCTCAATTGCCGTAATTGACATTATGGATCTTTCCATAAGAGTATTTAGATTTGGGCCTATTTTGTCAATTTGACTGATAGGTAACACATAATCTGTACTGACATGTGAAAATGGATTTATTGGAATTTTTTCCAAACCATATGGAGCATTAACTTTGGTAATTTCCTTCAATGTAGATTTTTCTCTTCCCTTCATGTGATAAAATTCCGCCTCAATGTATTGAGACTCACATGTCTTGAACGGGGCCTTATCACCATAAAATGTTCCAACTTGACCATCGAAACAGTATTTGAGACATTGATGGTATGATGACGGAATAGCTGCATGCTGATGTAGCCAGGGTCTTCCAAGCAAGATATTGAAAGCTGACTCTTGATCAACAATCATGAAATCCGAATTGGAAACAAGATCTCCAAACTGAGTTCTGAGCGTAACTTCTCCCAGTGGTTCTTGTTCATTTTTATCATATCCTTGCAACATCATGGTAGAAGGAGATAAATCAGATTCCATGAGGCCCAATCGACGAAGTGTGCGAATGGGCATGAGGTTGACTCCTGAACCATTGTCAATAAAAGCTCTTCGAACATCTATACCATTGACTTTTCCAGATAAGTACAAAGGTTTTATGTGCCCATGCACAACATCATCTTCATCTTTATCAGTAAAAGATATCACTGCATGGCATTCTGCAGGATTATTCTCTATGTGATAAATTTCAGCTGCAGCAATTTCAGCATCAAACTCCTGAGGACTTGACAATGCTTCGATTAGTGCTTCCCGAAGATCTCTTGATAGATTCAAAGCATCCAAAATTGATAATTTGGCTGGTACTTGGGCCAAATGTTTCAATATATCATACTTTTGATCTAGAGGCCTGCGTTTCCCAATAGGAATATGCAGTTTAGCAGGTACCTTGGAAGCAGATGCTTTGGAAGCTGATGCATCTTGTATTGAAGTTGGCAACATCTTTGGTTTTGGAAAATTAGACTCATTAGATCCATTTACTTGCTGAGATAAAGAAGATGGAACCTTTAATCGATCTTCCAAAATAACTGTGCCGAAGCTGAGTTGGCCATTGGCAGAAGAACTTGCTTGTTCTTTTTGAGCTCGCTGAAGGGCTCTACCACGAGTTTCTGCTGCATATACAGTGCTAGCAGGGGTAGAATTAGAGTAGTGGTTTCGGAAAGATCCACGTCTTCCCCTATATCCTGAACCTCTAGAACTTCCTCAGGTTCCCTTATTTGATACAGGGAATTCAGGCACATCAAGACTGGAATATGAATCTGTTAATTGAATCATATTAACAGAACCAAAGATTAACTCTTCGTCTGATAAAGACTATGCCTGGTTAGCCTGTTTAGGCTGTGCCGTTTGGTGGGACGGTGCCCGTGGCTTTGAAGTAGATGGCATGAAATCTGCCAGAGTCAAAGACAATTTAGGCTTTGATGCATACTCATCTTCTCCTGATTCCTCTTTCTTCTTTGAATTGCGCTGCCCTTTTGAGGATTTGTCTTTTGATGGAGGCTTTACTGCAACTTTTGTAGGGCACACAATTGGCTTCTTCAATTGTGTTCGCAAAATGGAATGGGTCCGATTGATTGTCTTTCTGACCATCCAATCATCATATTTTTTCGCAGTTTTGCTTTTGACTTCCTGCCACTCGCCTCCTTCCTCTGGATCTGTAGCGGTAATACACGCTACATGAGCTGAAGAACCCTTCAATTTGACTTGTCCCAAGTCGACCATCTTTTGCAGGAGGTCTTTAAAGACAAAACACTCCTGGATAGGATGCCCCAACATTTGATGAAAGGGAAAATAATTGGGATGGTCTTCATCTCCTTCCTTGTTTGGCCTCTTCGGCACTGGTAATTGAACCAAATTATTTTCCAGAGCTGAAATGAAGTAACCAGGAACTTGCTCACTTCGGAAAGAGTATGTTTTACTCTTCATATCCTCAAATTGTTTTCGTCGTTGATCTTTTTGATCATTTGGACGAAATAGCCTTTGTTGTTGGCATTCAGGAGGTGGAGCCCTTCGAGAAGATGAAGGTTTTGAAGTAGAAATAGGTACAGGTGCCTGTTTAAGCATAACTGTAGCAGTTTCTGCTTTACCCATTCTTCTTCCTGGAGCTGATGGAATTACATGAGATTTAACCTTAGCCTGTATAAGGGAATCTTCAATCTGTTGAGCGATTGAAGTAAGGTCTCGAAACCCTCCTGTGTATTTCACAGGGATCAATGGCGTGCGTAATTCGTCACGCAAATTTGCCACACAGATTGGCAACAATTCCTCCTGAGGGAGTGATAAACTCAAGGAATACGTTAATCCCTTCCAACGAGCAATGAAATCAGAGACTCTTTCATTCTCCCTTTGCTTGCAGTTTGTAAGATCGAAAACTGTCATTTTTGGCAAAGTTGAGCTAAACTGAAGAAGGAATTTTTGATGAAGATCCTCCCATCCGATGACTGACCGGGATTGCAAGCTTGTATACCAGACAAAAGCTGGTCCTTGCAAGGTTCGCATGAAGCATCTGAGTTTCACTGCTTCTTGCTGCTCTGGAGTTCCCATCATAGGATCACAACAAGATACGTAATGCGTCAAATGTTGTTCAGGGTCACCTGATCTATTGAAAATAGGGAAAATAGGGTTTCCAAAACTGGATGGAGGAGAAATTGAATCTACCCATTCAGGGTAAACTTTATTTTCAGGTTGAACTTGCGCCCGTTTCCCTTCCATAGTTTATAACCGAGCTGTTAATGACTCAATAGTAGTTATTAACTTTTGAGAAACGTCAGGTTGAACTTGGTTTTGGGTAGGTGCAATGAATGGAGCTTGGACAGACGTGGTGGTTGGTGCTGCAACTGATGGTAGTGCTGCCAACCGTTGTTGCGTTTGACCCGTAGGATTAGACCTCTGTGGGTGTACTGACAAAGGAGGATATTCTTGATCCATCTCAGTAGTTACAACAAATTCCTTCGGCTGTCGGACTTCAGCATTCTTAAGAAGAAGACTACTCTGAAGTAGTTCTGCATTCAACCTTCTTAATTCTTTCATTTCTTCCTCCTGTTGTGCAAATCTTTGCTCTAATGAGAGCGATTGACCTCCTTCAGAGGAAGGGTGATAAGTAACCTGATTCTTTCCTTTCCCCTTATTGGATCCTTTTCGGAGAGGGGGAAGTGGGTTACTTGAAAGAATACCCAGATTTTGGGTAAGCCTTTGATTACGTGTGCGCACACCTTCTTCATTTAGGTCTGTGTGCGCAACTTCTTGAGCAGGAACCTCTTCGTCTGATCCCTCTGATTGAGCCTCATCTGGTGAATCAGCAGCAACGGCATTGATGACATTAATGGATGCATATTTCATGGAATCCATTCTATCAACATTTCTGGGATATTGTCTTCTTCCATGTCCATGATGAGACATGGCATTCCGTTGACTTGATCCCTCAGGAATTTCTTGGAGAACCGTCACTTGGAGAGAATCTCCTGACAGCTTGGCTCTTCGTTCCTCTTGAGGCTTATTCCCAAATCGAGAGAATACTGACTTTCTCTGAGGGAGGGATTGAATATTTGAAAAAGTCCCCAGTCCGTTGGACTGGGGGTGTTCCTGCTGCTTCCGCTCAACTCCTCGAATCCCATTCGTTGACTCTGAGGGTTGGGTTAGACAAGTCCCCAGTCTGGCAAGCTGGGGTGTCTCTTGACATGCTATGTCTGAGATCGTCTTGAAATCTCTCTTGATCTTGCGAATCTTAGTTCGGAAATTAGCTAGATGCATTAACCTGTATCCACTTTTATCACCTGGTTCAACAGACCGTTGGATGATTTCCGAAACTTCTGTCATTTGATGACGTCTTTTCTCCAGACGAGAGGCTTGTGCAATATTCTCGCCTGCTTGATGTAGGAGCAATTCAACAACCTGTTCTCTATATACTTGATTTTGAGAGGAACTAGTTGAAGCTTGTTCTCGAGCAAGCTTTTGATTATGAACAAAGCCCATTGACTATTGCCGGCCATGGGCAATAACATTGCATGAGACCATTTTCGACGGGCTTTGCTGACCGGAAAGCACTGTGAAATGTAGTGCTCCGTGAACACCCCATCCTCTGATATGAACATTAGATGGAGCATTGGAAATTAACTGACGCAATCTTCTTAGTGAGCCAAGGCATGAACGTTGAAGGGTTCTCTGTTCCTTTTCAGCCTTCGGATACCGGGAGACTGATAGAGATTCCAAATCAATCTGGCGTTGTAACCCTTCTATTATCTTAAGATGATTTTCATATTCATCGTAAGATAATACCTTCTTCTTTAATTGACAAAGAGTTTTCCATATGTTGAGACGAATATCATGGATTCCATCATCCGTCAACATCTTTGGAATGTCGTACTGGGAATCAGCCAAAGGCCAAAACATGACTGGTACTTCACCTTTTGCCAGTTTTTCCTCATGTTCAGCATTTCCTCTTTATCATTAAATGAAGATTCTTCTACCTGTTTGGACCAGACTTGGTGTTTCCTTGTTGCTTCATCGGATTCAACAAGATTGGTAGAGAAATCACTATTCATGCTGGAAGATGAATGACCCAGGGAAGGTTCGGAGAATAACCTGAACCCCAGGCTATCTTCTGATGGAGAAAGAGTTTCACCTACCGATAGTAAAGCATCAGACATGACTGGTTTTACCTTTGCAAGTGCCTCGAGATAGGAGGGCTTTCTCGTCACTACATTGCCTTCTGAAGAATTTTCGAGAAAACGTGAATCACTACTGCGGAGCGGGCTTTTGCAGCGAAGTTCATCACCATGAGGAGGACCGTCATGATGGGTTATAGCAAAAGATGAAATCTCTTGCTCCTTGGCCTTCTGACCACACAGAGGGTTCCTGTGGCTCTCATCTGAAGAAGAAACTTCAAGATTGACCGAATTTTCATGAAGCAAGTCTTCATGAGGAAGTGTCTGTTGAAGACCTTAAAAAATAATGTTCCTGTTATTGGGAACTGAGGGAGTAGAATCTTGAATTCTGACAGATAAATGTCTGAGGGCTTCAAGAACTCCAGCATCGAGCAAGGCTTGGTTACAGATTGGCCTTTGATCTCCTGACTGTGCTGGGCGGATCTTTTTCTTAGATGCCTTCTTACTCGCTTTAGAAACCACTTGATGACGAAAGTGATTACTCTGAGCAGGTGTATGTGCCTGATCAGGAAAGATGGTCAGGTTAGGCTGACGATCATCTCTCAAATCAGGTATATGTGCCTGACTTGGTTGTCCGTATGATATGGGGGAGTATGCCCCATAACCCTCTTGGATTGGAACAGATATGTGTGTCTGTTCCGGAGTGAATCGTTGATGTGTCACTCCATTGCTAGGGATAGATTTATGTGTCTGTCCCTGAGATGATGCTGAAGCTGTTATGATATCCAGGCAAGCATCCAGAATATGAGCAGGAATTTGCTTTTGCTCTTTCACCATTGACAAAATATGTTTGGTGACTTCAGCCGCCGGAACAGGGATATACGTCCATTCCGGGCTTGGAGTAGGTGTATGTGCCTGCTCCTGTCCTCCTTTTCCTATCAGTGAATCCTGACAGTACTCAAGTGTGGAGGCAGAGAGTTGAGTCTGCCCCCTGTTTGTCGTCGGGACTTTCCGACTAACTTCTCCGGGTGCTACCAAGCGAGATTGTTGGTAGACCTGATTAGTATTAGCAGGTGTATGTTCCTGCTGATTACACTTCGCCAAACGCTGTTGACGAGATCCATCATATGTAGTCAGACGAGCCTGCTGATTAACTGATGATGTATAAGCAGGTGTATGTTCCTGCCTATGGTACTCCGCCGGAATTGCCTGGCGGGATCGGCTTGATGCTGTCAGACGAGTCTGCAGGACAGCTGAATTAAAACGGGAAGATGTGTATGCCTGCTCGTTGTTTGCCACCAAGTTAGGTTGGTGGACTTCTCTGGAGATGGCAGGGATGACAACCTGCCTATTGTTAACCGGATTCCGTCTCTGGCGGTTCATCTTGCCTGCTCGGGTTCGAGGAACCTGAGCTGAATGCCTGGAGTCGGTACCCTCATCATGTTGAGGGCGCACTACCACACGAGTCTGGCGGAGATTGTTGATGGGAGCCCTTGGGAAGGACTCCATTCTTTTTGAATTAAGGCCCCGAGGGACCTACTCATTTACTTCCTCGGAGTATGGGAGTGAATGGAAATTGCATTCCGGGGATAACGACCCGAAACGGTTGGAGACGGTAGTCAACACCGCCTGCTTCTTGATTGCTGGCCGCCGTTGTCCGGATGACCAGGTAGAGTTGTTAACTTGGAGGGCTTGACGAGCGGCCTCCAGAGTTGGGATAGTACCGTTGCGATGGTACTCCTTAACCAGTGCATTAGAAACACAGCGTTGAAGACGCTGAGTTGGTGATGTCATCCTCAGAGCGGATGACGTTCCAGCAGGAGTAGCAGCATTGGTTTTCACAGCAGCAGACCTCACAGTAGAGGTGTTCACAGCAGTAGTATTCACAGGGGTGAATTTAAGGAAAGCCATTTTTGCAGAAGATCTTGAAAAAAGAGTGTCTGTTCCATGTAACAGACATAATCAAGATGAATCCGGCCACTGCATTTTTTGGATGAGCATATGTCAATGATTGCTTTGTTGGCCCAAGGGGCCTAACAAATAAGAAGAATATCACTTTCACTTGGTTAAGGATTCACGTCGGGTTCACCGTTTTTGTTTCGCACAGAATCCGGGGATGACCTCCTGGATGGGAGATTCAAACATTCCGATCGGTTTCTAACGGGTTTTTTCATAGAACCGGAAACATCCAATGATTCCACATCCGTTTGGACCTACTTTCCAAAGGCAGGTGCTCATTAGCTTGTGGGCTAATGTGGTTTAGGAATTTGCATTGGTCGAGAGGATGGGAGGTCGGACTCATCACACCTTTTTGAGGGGAATTATTGTCTACTCCGGGACTCTCTTTATATATTTAAGTTATGATCGTGAATCCTTATTACATTACCAAGTATAAAATGTGCTTTGCTTTAGTTTTAACAATCAATGATTAAATATGCAAAGAAATTAAGAGAATCTTTTATATGTATTCGAGGTTCTTCATCAATAGAGAATCATCTATATTTGTTTAGAGATTCTTGGTCAATGGTATCCGTCAAAACATTTATATAAAAGTATCTTGGTCATTTATGATGACCAGGCTAGTTTTAAAGCCACTCAGTGGGGCACTTGAAGTTTATCGTCATTCAGAAGGACATAGATTATCTCAAAGTTGGGATCGAACCCATAAATGGGCTACCTACGTATCCTTTGTTTTGGAAAAAGGAATCAGAACCCACGTAGTTCGAGTAATGGGGTATGATGTTTATGATTGATGGCTCAAAGATGAATGTCATAATTACTTTTACACTCTAAGCTCACGTGAGTCATGCTCGGTGTGAGAAACAAGAGGTATTGGTAAAATTTAGACTATTGTGCCATGAAAGATGCAATCATAAGAATTTGTTTGGGGCTTATGTATGGATGACTGCCCAGATAGATGAAGGTTTAGGATTTACTTTTATGGAGAAAACCCATGAACAGGGTCCATAAATTTATATGTGCTTCATGGAGATTTGAATACTCTAATCTTGGGGCTTACTCCTAAAGGGGATTCCCAAGTTAGGAGGGGACTTATTATTGGGTTTTACTCCTGAAAAGGAAACCCAAATCAAAGGTAAATTATGACTGGTTAAGAGAAATTTAAGGGAACTTGGGGCTTACTCCTGAAAAGGAAGCCCAAGGTTATGACTGAGTCTTATTCCTGAAAAATGAGACCCAGGTTAGGGATTAAGGTTTGGGGCTTACTCTTGAGGAGGATGCCCATATTTGAGGTTGGGGCTTATTCTTAAGAAAGATGCCCAAGATTTGAGGACTTGATTGGGTCTTATTCCTGAAGAAGATGCCCATATTAAAGGTTTTATAACTGGGGATTATTCCTGAAAAGGAGACCCAAGTTAGGATTTTCTCATCTTAAAGGATGAGGTTGAATGAATGAACTCTCTGTATTTTAGTGACATAAGGATATTTAAATCACTAGACTTTGAGAGAGATTCCACAGAATTCCTTTCAGATAAGAAAGTCAAATCATGAAATCATGCCATAAATGGCTTTGAAGAGTGTCTTGAAGACTGAATCTTAAAAAAAGGAAAGGTGAAATGGCTTAAGAGGGGTAAAATGGGAAATATGGGCACCCAAAAAGATAGGGGCGCGCAAGTATTGAAAGGCGCGCAAGTCCTGCGGCGGCGCGCAAGTATTGGTCGCGCAAGTATACTTGCGTGACACATGGTGTACTTGCGCGATTTTCAATCAGAATTGAAATACTTGAGCGACTCTTGATAAAACCCTTTATAATCCCCTTGAGGTTCTTCCAGAAAAGGGACGTGCAAGTTATATTGAAGGAATTAAGTCAGCACGCAAGTGTTTGATAAGTTTCAACACTTAGGCCTTCCTTCTTCTCTTTAGATCTTCCGTTCTAGGTAAGAAATTACCATAGAAGTGTTCTGGAAGCTTTGAGAAGAGACTTGGGCGTCGGGAGCTTCAATCCGAGTTTCTGGAAAAAAAATCCTCTCGAATGGGGGGCCCACAGGGTCTATTTATAGGCAAAAGAAGACCCAGGGCGGTTACCGGGTGGTTACCAATTAGGTCGCGCAAGTCACCTACGCGACCAATGTAGCCGCGCAAGTATACTTGCACGGCAGTGGTATCACTTGCGCGGTGGATTTGCTGTTGATCCTTTGTTCATGCCTTTGTCGATTTTTGATGTTTTCCTCAAAGGATGAATCACTTTCATCTGAGATATTCCCATTTCCGATCTTTAGATTCTGTGACAAAAGGAGCGTCAACAGCTTGTAAGGAATGCTTTGAAGATTTTATAACGGCAGAAAATAACCGCACCCGCCGTATAAGTTAAAAAAAACATTCTTACCTCAATTCTGTCGAAAAGGTTAAAAAGGACCTTGTTTTGAAAACGACGGAAAGATTCCTCTTATAAAAAGTCAAAAAGGGTATAAATGACTTTAACCCATATTCTTGTAAATAATAAAAATGTTTTGAAATACATTATTAAGAAACATGGATGTGGATGATAAAGAGATCCCAGTAGATTATTACGTATAAACAACCTCGGATAATGAAGAGATTGTGAAATAACCCTTACCAATTTGGTAACTTATGAAACATACAACCCATGAAAGAGGTATCATACAATGAATATATAAGTACACATAAATTAGAGTGTATTACACAAGGAATATAATTATGGGCAGTACATACACCACACAAAAGGTAATGGTGGCAATATGGCATGAATATCACGGGAATAAGGAGTGAGATGAAAACCCCTTACCACGTTAATCAACTGAGTCGTATGGCCAAAAGTTAATAACCACCAAATTATTTATAGAATAACATGAATATAAAGAGAATCATGATAATATATATCAAATGGCAGTACACAATAGACCACTTTCAATAATTTAGTGGCGAACAATGGAAATCTCACGGAATTGAAAGTGAGATAAGAAAATCCATTACCTTTTACTTTTCCTTGGTTTGGGTAGGTTAACCTCCTGTATAATGGTGAAATAATTGTTATTAAATTATTCAAGAATCATATATATTAATATGATATCATATATGATCTTTTAATATTGATTTGATAATAATATCTTAGTATTATCATTATTTCGGGTGTTAACTTACTTGTTTTTTTTATATGTTTTGTTATGTAAGCCATGTTTGTAAAGGATAGGTTGTATATTATTCATATCCATAATGATATCAAGTCCTTAAACATCATTTTTCAAATCATCAAATGATAATTATACTTGAATGGATACGATGGAGAATGAATCTCATCGCGTTCGTGGAGACGGTAGTCCGTACGTACGCACGAGCGACAATATCATTCTTTTTATATTAAAATAATATATAAATGGATGGTATATCATCTATACAGAATCATTAACATGTTATATTTATTATTTACATGAGTTATACATCATTATTATACCCATCCAAATAATAATATATTGAATAATAATTACACCACGACGTGGAGACGGTAAGCCGTACGTACGCACGTATGGTGACATGTTATTCAAAGGGTGGATAGAATACTGAATATGGCTGTACCATATTTATAATAAAATCACAGTATATATATGATACTGGTGTTATTTTTTTAGAATGGTAAGAACAAAGGAAGAATAAGTGGAAGAAGAAATGAACTTGGAGAAGGGTGGTAAAATCATTACCTCTTCTTCGGGTTCTTCCTTTTGATTTGATCAAAAGGGCTCCTTAGGTTGGCTTTCTGATCAAACTAAGGCCTCTAGGTTGTAGTGAGGGATGTTGGGAGAGTATTTGGGCAGAGTTTGGCCGAACCAAAAGGCTTTTAAGGTGTGAAGAAATGAGAAGGAGGAGTGCCCTTTTATAAGAGGGGTGAGGGGCACCTTTGGAAAAGCTAGAGATAGTAGTTTATAATAAATTCATAATCGGTTTCCAATGGCTCCAAAGTTGACTTTTCAAAGTTTAATGTGGGGATGGGTCGAAAACAACTCAACCAATAGAATTTAGACAGGTTTGGGTACTTATATTAACCTTATCTTTAAGTATTAACTCTAAGTTAATTAGTTTCACTTTTACAATGTCTCTTTGTATTTTTATATAATATGGTTAATAAACATACTACATACATCCAAGAGACCCCCAAGTGGTCCATTAATGATGAACTTATCATGATATAAGTCTCTTGGCCGAACCTTAGATTTTTATGAATTTAATATCAATTAATAATATAATATTTGTTTTAAGAACTCTTTTATGTCAATTTTGACACTATTCAATAGTTGATTTTTGTGAAACTCATAACAGATTGATTACTTCGAAAAAAGTCAATTAAATCAATCCTAATATATCATATTATCCTATAAAATTATTTTAATTCATTAAAAGTTTCATATTACATTTATTTGGGTATTTATAATATCAATTATTTTAATTTTTCACTATTATAGTAATTACTGCATCATCATTGTGTCATAAATAAAATAAATTATTTAATGTATAAAAATTATAAATAAAATATCATTATATAGGAAATCGTTTTACCTTTCTAATTAATATTTATAATCTAAAATCCAACATATATAACCCTATGTAACAATTGTTTTTCTAAAAGATATATGCTTGTGTCGTTTTTGTATTCATTTTAACTTAATTAAAATAAAGTGTCATTATCACTTACAAGTGGATCCATGGGGTCCCAAAATAGACCCAAAGATGCCCATGGTCGACCATGTATCAACCAATAGGGTTAAGACACGTTTTAGGGTAATTTAGTATTATTATAATTTTATTTTTTAACCCTTATTTACCGGATTTACCCTTAACCATGGTAAATAAAATATTTACCGCAGTAATTATTCAAAATGTATAAAAATAAAAGTTACCTATTTACACAATTTGAACATCCTGATTCCAAATATGGAATCCATTTTTCTAAATTCAAAACACAGAAGTGGCAGAAATTAATTTAAAATTAATTCCCGCTGTCAAAACAAAAAGCGTGTTTTTAAGAAATAATAACTATCAAAAGATTGACACTTGTTTATGTTCGGTTTAATTGTAAAATTATGTACAATGACCAAAATTATATTAAATGGTAAAAAAATATTCTAAATATACTTTAAAACCACTCAAATTCATAATTTATCACTATTACTTATTTTGAATAAAAAAGTTGTTTTTAATTAAAATTTAGTAATTTTCACTATTCATCAAAATATGAAAGTTATCCGAAAAGTACCAAAATTTCACCTTAGGCTAAATTCGATATTCCGAATCCAGAAATGAAGTCCATTTTAAAATATAAAATATTTATAATTTCGAAAAGTAGGTATTACTATTCATAACGGCTAGTTTGATTGGTTGTGGTGTGTGTTAAAACTCAAGGTTGCGTACAACACACGCTACTGTATTATTCAAAGAAAGCGTACCGTGGAAGCTTGGGATGTTTCATTTTAAATTTTTGATGTCCCCATTTAGTCAAAATGTTTAAAAGATGGTATTTAAAAAGGGTTCACTATTAAAAGTTGATAAAAGTGCAATACTGAAAATGAATTTGTTCTTGCATTATATCTAAGAAACTCATAATATGGATTCTAAAATTATAAGGATTATATAAAGTTTAAAATTTAGATAATACTATTCATAACCTCTTTTGAATGGCTTTTTTTTGTAAATCATGGTGTGATTGAACTCGGTGTTGCGTGTAGTGCAAGTTATTGAATTATTTTGAAGAAATAACACACTATGAAATCTTGGGGTGTTACAACAATAGTGGTTTTGATGGAGTTCTCTTTAGATTCATTTATAGTGAAGAGACGATGGTTGTCATGAAATAAGTGCATACCAGAGTCTATGGTGCCCACCAGTCTAGACATAGACTGTCTGATCAGATTCGAAGGCTTGGATACTTTTGGCCTTTAATGAAACAAGATTGTGTTGATTTCACAAAGAAGTGTCATTCATGCCAAGTACATTCCAAATTCATTAATTAACCTCCAGATTTGCTTCATACAACTAAATACTCGTGGCCATTTTCCACATGGGGAATGGATGTGGTGGACCTTACCCTTCAGCTATGACCAACCAGCTTAAGTATATTCTTATTGCTAGTGATATATTTTCCAAATGGGTAGAGGCAATACCTCTCAAAGAAGTTAGTTCTAAAATCATTGTTATATTCATAAAGTCTAACACCATTACCAGATTTGGTGTCCCTCATACCATATTGACGGACAATGGCACCATGTTTTTCTCATCCGAGGTGAATAATTTGTATCAAGAATACAACATCAAATCCAATCATTCATCTTGGTATCATGCAGCGGCCAATGGCCAGATAGAAGCCTTCAACAAGACTCTATCAAATATACTACAATAGATGGTGGATAAAGATAAGAATTCATGACCTGATAAACTCTTTCATGATTTATGGTCTTATTGAACTACCACCCGCACTGCAACGCGGTCAACTCCATATTCACTGGTATATGGAACGGATGTAGTCTTGCCTATTGAAGTTAAATTACCTTCACTCAAAGTAGCCATTTGTGATCAATCATCTACAGATGAACAATCTCAAAAGCGATTGGATGAATTGGAACAGTTAGATGAGAAAAGATTATGCACCCTGAACCACTTGGAAGTCTATCAGAATCAAATAGCACAGGCTTTCAACAAAAAAGTTCATCTTTGTTCATCGTTTAGGGAGAATTGGTATTAGTTATCAGAACTCTAATGATACAAGGAATGAAACCTCCCAAGCTTGAGACAAAATGGGAAGGACCTTATTTAATACATAATGTTTACTACAATGGAGCATATTCATTAATCTCAATGGATGGAGAACTCGTCACTACTCCAACCAATGCCAGATTTATGAAGAAGTATTTTGTATAAACACAAAATACATTATTGAGGTCCATACATATGACCTTAAACTATTTTTATTACTTTCGTCCCACACGATGTTAAACTGTGACTTCCTAACTACATGACGCTAAACTGTACAGAAGTCTCTTACGTCCAGCATGATGTTAAACTGCACCACCAACAGTCTATGCATATGAACTTAAACTATTTGCAAGTCCCTTATGTCCAGCAAGACGTTAAATTGAATAACCAACAGTCCATGCATATGACTTTAAACTATTTGCATGTCCCTTATGTCCAGCATGATGTCAAACTGCACCATCCACGGTCCATGCATATGACCTCAAACTATTGGCACTTACATCCAAAATGACACTAAACTGTGAAAAAAGTCCATAATACATCCAACATGATGTTAAAATGTGTCCTATTTTGTCCTTACTACATGAAATTAAACTGCACAGTCCTCTTTTTGTCCAACATGAAATTAAACTGTATTGTCCCCATCGTCCTAACTACATGACGGTAAACTGTATAGAAATCCCTTAATATGCCTTACATGATGTTAAACTATATTTTTGTCCCATCTACATGAAACTAAACCGTGTAGCACCAATAGTCCTAACTGCAAGAAATTAAACTGCATATTCCCTTCATATGTCCTACAATACATTAAACTGTGCATCGTTATGGTTGTTGTTACCTCTTGATTCTCACACTGAGAATGACTCACATGAGCTTAGAGAAAATTTTAACCATAACACCCTCTTTGGGCCACTAACCCTGCGTAAGTCTCGACATCATTTTTTTAGGTCATTGTCCCCAAGAACAACTTGATCACCAATTCATTCTTTAATTGGACTATGCAGAATTTGATCCTTGCCTTCTTGGTTGGGTACGTAAGCAACCTCCCAACGTTCAAGCCCAAAACCAATCTCTTCACATCGGTTCACCTCCATCTCATATGATGTTGATTCATGAAACTGCCCCCAGAATCAATATCTTTATATTGGTTCACCTTCATCCTTGTTATATGATGTTAAACTATACAACACTTTTGTCTTGTATGACAATAAACAATAATATTCTTTGATACCCTCACTTGAGAGGGAATCATTATTTACATTTATTTTCAATCATGTTATATTCAAAAAACATTTGTGCATACATGGAAATACCTATACCTTTTATCTTGGGTTAAACCATCATTGCACTGAAGTCCCTTTTCATCCTTCACATGTATGAACGAAATTTGTACAGAAGGTGTTTCTAGAACTACGTGGGCTTGATTCCCATCCTTATGGGATACGTAGGAACGTTAGAGTGTCCCTCGAATCCAGCCCCAAGTCTTTTGGGCCTAACCCCAAATTCCACTTTCAGTCCCTTTGCTGAGAAGTTCCCATGAAAACACACACTGTGTATTTCTTGTAAGGGTCCAAGCTCAATGAACCTAAACTAAGATCTCATATATTTTCGTCCCGCACGACGTTAAACTATAGTTTACAAACTACGTACGGCTTGTTTCCCATCCTTATGGGATATGTAGTGAAGTCCAATCATTTCAATTCAGGACCCAGTCACAACATAATTGTGGTTATCAATGATCTATGCATCCCTACAGACATTGGACAACACCCATCTTTGTGTGTCATAATCCTAACCTTAAATATTTTCAGATCTTCATAACCCTTTTCTTGACTTATAGTCACAAAAATGTCAAATTTCTGAGAGTTCTTTTTCCTGACTATGTAGCACATGCCCTTAGGTGGCCTTGTATAAACAGTCTCCATAACAAACTTCTCAGCCAAAAGATACTATTATTTGACTATATAGCCAATGCCCTTAGGCGGCTCTACATAATTCAACCTCTTAATGGGTTTGTCAGATACTGGTAACTTCATTCTTGGGAAGAAATCCTCTTTTGTCCTTATTGGTCTTGTCAAAAATATGTAAGGATCCGTAAAAAAATATCCATCCTTAACATATTTATTTCATGTTCCTTTTCATTATCAGAAAGTATTAAAGCATGTGGTTTATATTTAACTTTCCTATGCTTGGGTCAGACCTTCGTAGGAGTAACATGCATCCTATTCTTAGACAATATTGATTGAAAATATCTTCTTCATATTCCAGTACCTCTTTTTATACAGCAAACTCTATAATTTGGAAAATTTGAACCCCCATAAACATTCACTAGCTTCTTAGAAGTTGAAAAGTAAATTTCTGAGAGTTCTTTTGCCTCACTATACAGCACGTGCCCTTAGGCGGCCTTGCATAAGTAGTCTACATAACAGACCTGTCAGCCAAAAGATGTTATTATTTGACTATGCAGCCAATGCCATTAGGTGTCCCTACATAGTTCAACCCCCTAACAGGTTTGTTAAATAATGGTATCTTCATTCTTGGAAATTACTTATTCTAATGCCTTTTTAGCACTTTTTCATATCATCCTCAGATTCAAATTTTCTTAAGTCATAGTTTACATATTTTCCCTCATACTTGATTGTGGTAATAGGTTTTCAGATAAATTGTCAAGGAATTGAGTCAGTTTTAATCCATTTCGGTCAAAGCTATTTCCACCTTAATCATTATCCTCTTTATGTTCGATGTGCATGACTTTAAACTGGCCACAAAAGACAATGAATCTCTGAATAAAAGTCAAGTTCCAGCTCACTAAACATACATTTTGTATGATTTAGGTAATATTGAGAAATTAAAAGATTCAATGTTTGTAGTGTTATTTATAATAATCATAGTAAAAATCAAACTATGCTTACTAGGCCCATTAGATTAGGTAAAATCTAAAGCAGGTAGTAGGAAAATACGTGCACATGTGATTGAAGATGAAATCATTATTTCAATTTGATGTACAAGAATTAGAAGGACATCTATATATTGGAGTCTCTTCTCTTTTCTATGAAATTACAAGAGGTTTTAAATAGAAGTCTTCACTTGATGAACAGTATCCCGAGCTTCATCAGCAGCTACTTGAAGCTCATGCACCATACCAACATCACTCTTTTGAGCCTAATGGAGTGCTTTATTGGCATCTACAATGGCTTTCATACCGTTTGTTTGAGCTCCCTCCAGAAAATTATTGAGTTGGTCATGGTCCCCAGTAACAGCATCTAACTGTTGCTGAATGTGCATCTGCTGGACAAATTTAACTTTGATCTTATGCTTTAGATCCTTCATTTTGGCAGCATAGTCAGCCTCAGCTTGGGATACCGTAACCTCAAATTCACTAATGTTGACTGACAGTTTCACCCTGGTCAGATCATCGTGACACTTTTTCTCATGCTCCCTCCTGAAAATGAATTGTTTCACCACGACATGAATCTTTTCATATCCAAAACCGCCAAGTCCAAGCATGAAGAACATGGAAGACAATCGAGATACCTTCAATGATATCTCTTGTAAAGGCACCTCAGATATGATTTTCCATATGTTGTTCAATGCCTTGCATCATGAAAAGCCGAGATCCTTAAGTACCTTCGGGTCTGATTCGACATCATCATCACAGGGGGGGTATGTAATCTGGGATTAATGCACTTAGGGAAGTTCCATGTTCTACTCCTTCCCCCCTGACCTGAGCTTCTTCACTTTCAATTCTTGTTTGGGTGGAGGCTGAGGCCTCACCTCCATATCTATCCACTGCAATTGATGGCCCAACATAATTAATTGAAAGATTTGGTTAATTTCAAAGGATAACAAAAGAATTGGTTGTCTTGAAAATTAAGTACAATCAAAAATATTATTATTCCTTACCCAACGGTAGATCAGTAACCTGAGAAGGCTCCTCCACATATTTCCTAGCTTCTACAGGATTTTCAAGATGAGTTTGAGGAAGCTCTACTAGGTTCAACTCCACTTGTGCTAATGTCTCTGCAATGGTAGGGTTTTTTGTACCCCCTTAAGGCATGGGTAGTTCATCTTCTTGCTCAGAAAAAACTGCACATTTGAACCAATCATGATTAGACATGTAATAAGAAGTTATTCTTAATAGAACTGAGGATAACACTCACATCCATAATCTTCTAAATTACATTGTAATTTAACATGATTTATAAAATCATTAAAAGATGCGCCACGTTCCATCATTTCATCTAATGTCATCTCAGAATCCTGGTTAGTCTCGCCAGTGGGAGCATTTGATGTGTCTTCTTGGTGACCTTCATCTTGCGGTCCCTGACCCAGGACAGCATCTTCAGATAAAATCACGTCATCAGTTGTAATAGCCACCAAAAGCTATAATGCTGGTGTTGAACCTGAAGTATCACAGAATGGAAGTCAGTCGATGTTTCATTCAACGTTTTATGAAGCATTGTTAACTTACCAGCAGCAAGTTCTTCTCTTATTTAAACAATAGCAGGAGGAATACTGGGAATAGATGCTGGCTCTTCTCTAGGAGCAGCCAAGTCAGCCTGAGTTTGAAATTGTTCCACTGCACCCTATGTGGTCATCAAAGGAGGATCAGTCCTTTCCCTCAGAGTGGAAATTGAAGAAGCCCCTGCAATCCCCAGAAATATGAGCAAACATTTCATAGGTATAGATTCATGATTATCTGAAGGACTTACCACTACTAAGGAAGCGTTTAGCTGTGGACTTCTTCCTTCGATGCCTTTGATTCATTGGTTTTTTGGGAGTATCGGCAGTCTACCTTACAGGCACTTGAATTGGAGAATGTAAGCTCATGTCCAACTCTTCATTCATGTCCTTCTTACCTAGATATATCTCACCTGATTCGCGAGAAGATTTATCTGCGGCCCCAATGGTAGTAATACCAGGGCTATACTATGGTGAAGGAACTTCAGTAGTTCTTTTCTTTGCAAGCTATAAGATGAAGAAAATAATTTCCTTAATTAACAAAGCTTTGACTAAAATCAGGTTGCAAGGCAAATAAATAAAGAAAAACTTACAACTACAGGGGCCACAAAATCATGCCAATCCACATCAGTCCCCTCAGCAGCACCACGATCTATCATTTCCTTCACCCACTTAGTGATAGGAATGGAATCGTTAGTGGAATATATGAGCATTTCCAACTCTATGATGTATGCCTGCACTTCATTGGGGTTATCCTCATATTGGATATCTGTAGAAGCCATGAGATTCCCTATTACAAGGAGTTGTATACCCTCGCACAAATCCAGCTAGGCAGTCTCAGTACCACAATATAGACTCTGCCATGTCTAGACAGCCTCTGGTCATAGATATTCAGTGCGTGTACAGAAGGCTGCGAGGAAGGTCCTACAATCTTCGACTTCAATTTCATCCCAACTCTTGCACCTATTGATAGAGAATATGAAAATAAGACTTATTACTAATTAAAGTGATTGTGATTAAATTACCATGGTGAAGTAACTCACTAGGAGTTGATGGAGTAGTTCTTTTGATTCTAACCGAAGGATTATATCGGGCACGAGGCCGCTTTTCCACTTGTTGTGCCTCATCATCCCCATCATTGGAATCTGGTGAATCAGCCCAAGAGGAGGAATCTTGTGAATAAGCTTCAGGTGGGGAAGCATCACCTTCATGAGGAAGGGTTTCTTTCTCTATAGTCCTCTTCCTTTTCCCACCTAATAAACTGGGTGATTCAGCACCCATTTGGGGTATGATTCTATCTAGTGCTCGACATACCATGTAGTCAAGTTATGTGCCACTTTTTCAACTGGTAATCAAACACAGCCCCAGTCTTCTCCCTAGATGTCAGCAACCATAGTTTCCAAGCAACCATCAGATGTTGCTCTAACCTGGAATGTACAGGGGGAGATACAACAATATATTTCAAACACTTGAATTGGTGTGCAAATATATATGGAGCATATGCCTCACATATAATCTCTCTGTCAATCCTGGTGACCAGCACACCATCTCTACAGGCCAGTATGTATGTCCTCAAATCCAAGTGGGTTGTTCCATCATCCAAAAACTGCCTGGTTGGTGGATTTCCATAGGGAAAGAAGTTGAATTCCTTAAACATGTTCAGCCTCACTTTCATGTCAAAGGCATTAAGATCTAATGGGTAAATTCAGGATAATTCTTTCACTGATGTCCTGAAAGAACTTCTTGGAATTTGTACTCAATTATATACATTATAAGTCTTGAAGTGAGTGGCGATACATCCCCATAAAACATGGAATGGTCCCACTATTCTCAAAGGATATTTACCCATGAAGAGATGAAGTAAAATCTTGTGAATCTTGGCTAAAATGGGGGTAGCCAACCCAACCATTTTTCCCTCAGCCGTATTTTCCGCAATAACGAAGGTCCCTGGTATGACGCGTCCCTTCGAGTCCCTAACAGGCAAAAGATAAACGCTGATCCACAAAGCCAAGAAGCCCGCCAGACGAGTCTTCTTTGGGATCCTTTGGTTCACCTCATATCCCCATTTCTCAAACTCTCATGCTTCTATAGTTGGACAAAATCTGCCAGTAGCACCCCTCTTCTCAGTTTTTGGGCAGGTGGTAGGACGAGTGGGCCTCTTATCCTTGGATTTATTTTTCTTGGATCCTTTTTCCTTCGACTCCTCCTTCTCCTTTGGCTCCTTCTCTTTCTTCTCAATAAGAAATATATTCATCCACTCCTCGGGATGAATATCCTTTCCGGAATGAGTTAAGGAGGTCTCTGAACTCTTGAGCCTGTGGAAGATTTTAAATAATTCTCGAGCCAAAGTAGGAGTCTTCTGTGAATCATTCCATGTCACCTTAGGAGGAATGAATTCATCATACATGTCACCCAAAATTGGATCCCCTAAGATCCTGTGTACATCCCACCAACTGATGCCTACTTCTCCATGAGTCAGATGGAAATAATTGGTTTATGGGCTCCAATGGCTGAGTATCTCCGGCATGAAGCTATCATGTCTGTAAACATAAGTTTTCCCAACCCAGACAGCTTCGTATATCACAACTCCTTTCAGATCTTCAACAAAATATGCATAGGTTTGTCGTACCCAGTATGCCCACATCCAAGTTGGATTCACACCTCCCCCAAGATGGAAGTCCCAACTTCTCTTCCAACCTTTGGATTGATCCATCTGAGCATTTCAGAATATTGAAATATGACAATGTGGTTGGAGCTCAGGCTTATGATATTTCATATTTGGCATACAAGGGATATGATGCATGATGTGGGCCTTCTGCACTTTTCCAGCATTTATAAATCCTCCTCCACATGAGATATTTGCTGAAGAAAAGTTGGTGTAATTCTGTAACCATGAAAATGGGAGATAGTTCTTTGCTTCTGGAATAGTGACTTCTCGCAGATGACCATAACCGTACAAAGGCAGATAAGTGGTTTGTGGGAAATAAAAGTGATATTTCATCAGATACTTGGACAAATCAAAAAGAGTTATATCACATAAGGTATAATAATCATGACCAATGATGTTCATCATATCATCAAGACATTTTCTTGCCAGTTCGTCAGCCATTCTGATTCTCTTAGGATCCATTGAATCTGCACAAAAGATGAATAAATTAATTTTTAAATGGGTTTATTTTTCATAAAATTTGTGAAGGAATTCAGAAAAATGGAAAAGGAATTTAGGCGTACAAGTCTAATCATGGCATGCAAGTGCGGATGTGTCATGCAAGTGTTAATATACCACGCATATTTTTGGCACGCAGTTATCACCGTGCAAGTCCAGTTACCTTGACAGCAGCACAACAGCGAAGAAAAGAGAAAAAAAGAGCAACTTGCGTGGTGAAGGTGACCTGGACGGAGAGGGCTTGAAAATCCGAAAGTCGGTGTTATGCATGACAAATGAGCGCATATATATATGCCAGTCCGGCCACCTGCACTCCTACAGCCCACGCATTACAGCCTGCGCGACTTACACCTACGCGACGAGTGTTGCGCGCTAAACACTTGCGCGCCTCTTTCCCTTTGGATTTCTTCTTTTCCTCAGAGTCACATCCTTATTCTTTCGGATCCAACTCTGATGGGGTACTTTTGTTGCACTCATTTTCACCACATTTTCTAAAGGAATGGAAAGGGAAATGACTTAGTACAAATTGATTCATCCTTTGACGAAAACATCAAAAATTGACAAAGGAATGAACAAGGATTCAAATGCTCATGCGTCCCACAAGTTCCCTCACTGTCGCGCAAGTATACTTGCGCTCCACCTAGTGGCCATGCAAGTGACTTGCGCTCCCTCTTTGAAAACCGCTCGGGGTCTTCCCCAGCCTATAAATACCCCCGATGGGGCCCCCTATTTCTGGAGGAATTTTTTTCAGAATTCAGATACAGAGCTCCGAACGACCAAGTCTCTTCTTCAAGTCTTTTGAACACTTCTAAGATAATTAATTACCTAGAATGGAAGGTCTAAACAAGAGGAAAAACGTCTAAGTGTTAGAAATCACTAAAACTTGTGCGCCTAAGTGTTTTTCCATTATGGGAAATGAACACACTTGTGCGCCTTCTTACCTACTCATTGAAACTTGCACGCCAATCTTCTGGAAGTACCTCGGGATAATTCTAAAGTCTTTGGTCATGGATCACCCAAGTATTACCCAACTGGTTAATAATCGTGCAAGTACCCATGTGTCGTGCAGGTATACATGCGTGCCCAGGACTTGCGCACCCATGCAGTACCTGCGTGCCTGCCAGGACTTGCATGCCCTTCTTATTTTTTGGATTCCCTTCCTACTCATTTAACCCCTCTTATGCTATTCCACCTCACCTATTCTAGATTCACTCTTCAATACACTCTTTAATGCCATTTATGGAATGTTTTCTTGATTGAATTACTTATCTGAAAGGAATTCTGTGGAACATCACTCAAAACCTAGTGATTTACACATCTTTATGTCACTAAAGATTGTGATTTCATTCATTCAACCTCATCCTTTAAGATGAGAGAACCCCTTAACCTGTGCCTCCTTTTCAGGAGTAAGCCCCAGTCATAATTCTCATTAATTTTGGGCATCCTCATTAGGAGTAAGCCCCATGTCCTCATTAATTTGGGCATCCTTCTCAGGAGTAAGCCCCAAGTCCCCTAATCTGGGAATCCTCCTTAGGAGTAAGACCCAATCTTAAAGTTCCCAAATATGGGCATCCTCCTCATGAGTAAGCCAGAAACATAATTCTATAAACCTGGGCCTCCTTTTCAGGAGTAAGCCCCAGTCTTAAATATGGGCATCCTCCTTAGGAGTAAGCCCCAAGTCCCTTTAATTTTCAAATCCCTTTAAACTGGACCTCCTTTTCAGGAGTATGCCCCAGTCTTAATTTCTCTTGACCAATCATAATTCATTTTGATTTGGGATTCCTTCTCAGGAGTAAAACCCAATCATAAGTCCCCTCCTAACTTGGGCATTTTCCTTAGGAGTAAGCCCCAATATTATAGTATCCAAATCTCCATGAAGTACATATAACGTTATGGACCATGTTCCTGGATTTCTTACTTGATGTAAATCTTAATCCTCATCTATTTTTGGGAAGTTATACATACATAATCCCCACATCATTGAATATTTCATGGCATAATTTTCTGGTGTTACCAATACCTCTTGTTTCTCACACCAAGCATGACTCACATGAGCTTAGAGTGTAAGAGTAATCATGACATATTTCTTTGAGCCATCAATCTTATATAAAAATCATACTCCCTTACTCGAACTACGTGGGTTCTGATTCCTTCTCTAAACAAGGATACGTAGGTAGACCATCTGCGGGTGCGATCCCAACTCTGAAATAATTAATGTCCTTCTAAATGAAAATAAACTTCAAGTGCCCCACTGAGTCGCTTTAAAACCAGTATGGTCATCATAATGACCAAGAGACTTTTATGTATTAAATGATACCACTGACTAAGAATATCTAACAAATACAGATGAATCTCTATCTATGAGGAACCTCGAATACATATAAAATATTCTCTAAATTTCTTACATATCAATCATTGATTGTTAGATCTAAAGGAAAGATCATTTTATACTTGGTAATGTAATAAGGATTCACGAACATAACTTAAATCTATAAAGAGAGTCCCAGAGTAGAAAATAATTCCCCTCAAAAAGGTGTGATGAGTCCAACCTCCTATCCTCTCAACCAATGCAAATTCCTAAGCCTCATCAGTCCACAACTAATGAGCACCTACCTTTGGAAAGTAGTTGCAAATGGATATGGAATCATTGGGTGATTCTGGTTATACGAACAAACCCATTAGAAACCGATTGGAATGTTTGAACCTTAAATCAACGAGGTCATCACCAATTCTGGAGGAAACAGTCATTTCTACTGAAATCGTTCTAAAAAAAGAATGATATAAAGTACTCTAATTGAAACCATTCTCTTTTATAAAGGAATAAAACTTATATTCCCCAAATCATTTTGATTGTTTCAAACTAGAGAGTTATATTCTATATTTACAAACTAATCACAAATTCAGATTGTCCAAAATAACTGATAGTCTGTTTCATATTATTTTTTTCATTGAATTGTTATGAAGAAAATCCCTATTCACATCCATTTGAAAAATATTTTTTTTAGAAGACACCATTGTTAACACAGTTCAGATGGCTATATTTTTTACTACCATATATATTAACTCAATGTAGTCAATTAGTTCCTCATTCTATAATACCTTCACAACCATCCTTTTTTATATAACATCCGTTCATCACTTTATTCATTCCCCTATAATAGCCACTTATTTTCATGTTCATTCATTAAAAGTGGAAATTCTATTACCTCTTATATGTTATTGAATTAATGTGAATCCAACTCCTTCTGTATTGATACCTCCTACCTTATAAAATCACATATAGTATCATGTTCATTTTGAAAATAAGGTTCAATTTTATACTTTAAACGTAAGAAAACTTGATCAGCTCTATACATCAATAGGATTCATTATTTTTTTCAACTTATTATAGAACTATGAGTTCAAAAAATTACCATTATGGGAATCTTTACTGAGCTCCTCCCAGTTCTTGAGATTTATAATATCTCTTTTATTAGTTTATTATATGAACTTTTTTTCATGTCAATATAAACTTCCTTTTGTAATATGATTCCCTTTTTAGATTCAGATACATATGAACATTTTGAAATTTATGATCCTCTAGAACAAGGATTCAGATAAAGATGAAATGAAGTTGAATCATTATCCTTAATCGTAATTTGATTCAGATGACACTCCTTCTATAAGATCAGTTCATTGGAGAGCACATTACAACTTCTTAAGATAACTCTGAGTTGAGTCACTTCCAACAACTTTATCGAATAATGGTCGTCGGGTAATATCTATATAACTAGTTCCAAATGACTTATGTTGATTAATAAAGTTTCTGTTCCAATTAATTCTACCAAAAATTCCTCTGGCATTACAAAATGTAAAAGCTTACTTCTTGTCCTCTTTAATAATGTATGATTCATTCTCTCAGCAACAAAATTTTTCAGGTTTTCTCGAAAAATCCTTTTATTACCATATTTCTATTTTCTTTAAAAAATTATAGAAAATATCTTAGGTAAAATATACACACTTTGATGATCTAAGAAATTTTTAATTTCTTCTAGTTTCTATTTCCACTATATATTTATATATAACAATTATTACAAATTGTTTAATTTTATGTTTCAAAAGGTAAACCAATAATTTTCTTGTAGAATCCTTAAAAATATTCACAAATTACAATGTATTTATATAATAATGAATTGGTAAGTTCCCAAAAAAATAGGTATAAAACAACTCTAGCCTCCAACATTTGACTATTCTTTTTGGAAATAGTTGAAGGCACCTTAGTTTTCTTCTAGTGTATAAAACTCTTGCATCTTCCAAAGTAAAATTAATCATGATTAAAAAATCATATATCTACATAATTATTAATGAATTTTCTTATTATAGTTCCCTAAATAATTATGATAAAGGTTTAAACTCCATAATATTTTTTTCCAGTGAGTATAGCTCTCACTACTATTCCAGTTAAATATAGTTACACATATTTTACACCACTCTCTATGAAAAGAGCACCGTGAGTTATATTCTATACTCATTCCACATATCTATATATAGAAACCAACTCTATATAGATAATCCATTAAAATAAGGTTCTTTTAATGTCTTAGAGAAGTTCAAACTTCTTTTAGTATAATTAAGATTCTATTATTAAACTAAACAATTACCTCTCCCTTGCCCAAAATTTTAAGAGCTTCATCATCAACAATATGCACTATACCATTTTTTTGGATAAATAATTTGATATATACACTTTTTATCTAATGAAATATAATGAATATATGGAATCCATGATCTATGAATATATTTTTTTAAACCTTTTAAAGTATATTCACACTAATTTCGTCTTCTATACAAAACCCTCTGAAAAAATACCTTCATGATGGTGTCTTCTTGTCATGAAAACATTTCTTTAGGTAATATCTCTTAACCTAGTTCCTAAAAACATGACTATTTTTGGAATACTTTCCTATTATCATCTTCCCTTGATTTAATATATGACTTCATATAATTATTTAGTGTAGTTGAGTGTCCCCTTACATCTATATTAAATAAATTAGCAAAATAGTATTCACTCTCTTCTGTTTGGATCTCCTGATTAAGAATAATGTTCTAAAATATAATGAACACCAAAAAAAATTTCTAATTGTACAAGTCACACATCTATCCATGGACTCCCTATATTCTGGTAGATATGATAATAACTGAATCACCTAAATATAATTTTTAAATATTACCTTCATATACTTGAACTAGCTACATATTAAGTTAATATCATTGAACAAAACTAATATAGATATTCTTTATAATAGCATTACACTTAATAACTTCAACATGAAGAACAATGAATTCATTATTATAAGTTTGATACATATCGTTAAAGGATTACATTAACACTACTATAGTTTTATTCTCCCAAATGGTTAAAGATGTGTTCTAAACTAAAGTCATTTGTATCAAACTGAATGCCTTATGATCTAGCTTTTCCCATTCACCCTTTTTTATCTGTTCTTATTTGGAACCTTTCAATGGATGATCTAGATCATTTTGAATGAGATGCTATTATATAAATATTTTCTAGACACTAAAATATATTCTATCAAGGATTTTGATTTGAATCCAACTTTATTATAACACAATACATCCAATAAATAATGACTTTGACTTAAATTTGGAAATAAACTATAAAAAAAATATGTTACCTGAGTGAAATAATAATCCTCCAAAGAACCAATGCTCACTTGTTTAGAATTACACCCACACTATCCTTTTGATTAATAATATGAAGTATTCATTTTGGAATCACCTGGTACAAATTGATTCTACATTGAATTCTTTGACATAATGTTACAAAACATGGTAGAAATTATGTTCAACCAAATCACTACTACTAATTTGAATCAACTTCATCCACATTAACTATGAAAAACATTCATACAATGAAAGTAACTTTTATAAATTAAAGAGGACATTTGTTTTATATGATTTTAACATAGATTCTATGGTGAACCAAACACAACATACATAAATATTACATTATTTTATATTAATATTAAAAAAATATCATAATAATAAAAACCCTATAAATTTAATGGTTAATTTAATCTTAATAATATATACAAAATAATATTATTTTTTAAAATATATTCAACATATCCAATGAAATTATATTCAGATAGTACAATTCATAGACCTACCCTTCTTCAAACCATTCGTTATAACTTTTGGAAATTAATCAAAAGAAATGGTGAGCTTTGATACCTAGTAAGGGTAAACATGAGATATATCATTCAATGATCATTTGTAACCATATGATGAGCATAATGAAATGATAACCTTGGATTTAAATTTTCAAATCAAACCCAACAACTCATAGTTTGTAATTATTCCATAAGGATTTGGTAGTTCATAAGACATGAATCATAGATAAATTTATGATCATGATCCATGAGATAATATCAAAATCTTGACAACATGTAATAAATAGTAACATAAAAAGTACAGAATAATTATTATTATATATATCTTATAATAATGACACCCAGCACTAATTTATCACATGTAAGTATTGGGATGACTAGATATTTTCTTGATCTAGGATTAGGATAAACCTCCCATGTACCCTCTTACAAGCTTGGGATAACTTTCCTTATACCATATTATATTCTTGGGATAACCTCCCATGTAACGATTAACCTCAAAAATGTAAATCATTATTGAATGAGCTGGAGGGTTATAATGGACCCACCCATTACATAATCATAATACAGTTATCTATATTTCATATAATCAAAGAATCATTATGATTTCATTTTAGCTTACTGCATGGAAAAGAGAAAAGTTTCATAAATATTTAAATAACATAATTATTAACCATCTTGAGAAAAAATAAGTATGGTATCATAGGGTCACATCCTCAATGAAGAATAAGTAATATAAAAGAATGTTATTAAATATATAAAAAAATATTTTAATATATCACTGAAATATTTCATGAGGAAAATACACTTTTTTATTTTGAAATTAATTATTTAAAATCTAAATGTTTTCGGAATATTATGGAAAATTTTCAAGAAAAAGAATAATGTATAATTATAATGTGTGCTTCAAATAAAAATGTAGTTAGGATGGTGGGAAATTGTTTTGTGTGGTATATGTTAAAAGAAATATTTCATTCAAAATTTTGGTAAAAAGAACCTCATTTGGAAGCTATGACATCAGTGATCTCATTTAGGATACTCCCAACCCAAAAACGAAAGCTAGAAGACCTCCCAAAACTGAAAAGCTAAATGTTGGTGCATCCAAAAAGGGGGAATTAACCAAGGAATCAAGTTCAAATGAAGATACTATTCTGGAATTGACATGGGCTTGCCAACTGTGACACTATTAGGTCTCTTAGGAACTTCATTCAGCTTCATAGGCCTCTTATATTTGGTATGTATGAACCTAAAATGGAATTATCCTCAAAAATTGAAAATATGGAAAATATGGGTTTTCATTTGGTTAAGTCTAACAACTATCTTTCATAGGTGAAAATACTATGGTTTATGGCACCTAATTACATTTCAGGTATCTCCCTAGTTGCATGTAGTGAACAACATGTAACCTGTTCTTTTAGGTACTTGAGATCACATTATTTTTGCTCCTTTGTTCATGCCCATAATAATTATTAGGACCATAGAAGTTTATGGTAGGATTTGAAGGATCTAAATTCTTTAATTTCTAGTCCTTCATTATTCCTTGGAGATTTTAATGCCATCGTGAATCCAGATAAAAATATGGTGGCCATTTATAATGCATTTTCATCCAAACATTTCTAAGATTGCATTGATCTTAATGGGTTGATTAAGATTAACTAGGTTGGAGCTATATACTCTAGGAATAGAAAATTATTGAACAAGTTTGTGGCTATTAGAATTGACAGGGCATTTTTAAATGAGGACTACCTGGATTCTTGGGGTTCTATTTCTTGCACAACCTTAGCTAGAATCAGCTTGGATCATCACCCTCTATTGGTTGACTTGGTGAGTATAGATCCTAGGCCTCCCTTAAATTTTAGGTTCAACAAGGAATGGATTTTGCACCTAGAATGTAATCCCATTGTTGAGAAGATTTGGAATTCTATGGATTGTAGGGAGGATGATTTTTCTTATGTCATTAAGATGAAGATTATTAAAAGGGATCTCAAAACATGGATATAGGACCGATTTAGCTCTCTTGATCAGTAAAACTCCTCTCTTGAAGCCTATAACCAGAATTGGTAGGAGAAAATCATCCTGAATAATTTCTCTAATGGTGTTCAAGGGGAATCACAAAGAATTTCTATGTTGAAAAATATTTTGAATCTCAAGGAATCTTTATGAATAGATATTTTCAGAGCCAAATGGTTGAAGGACAGTGATACGAATTCCATGTTCTGTAATTCGATTTATAAAATCAGAGTGGTCTCTAGGCCTTTATTCTTGATAAAAAATGGGGATTAGATTATTTTAAACTAATAGGATCTTTTGAATCAGGTGATTTTGTTATTTCAAGGACTTTTTAAATTTCACTTCTATTCCTATTGATCCTTTAAAGGGTATCATTCCCAGTCTTTTAAATAATGATGACAACACCAATCTCACCTCTATACCCTTGAATCTTGAGATAAAAGAGGCAGTCTTCATCCTTAAATCAGAATGTTCTTTAGGCCGAGATTGATTTGATAATCTCTTTTTGCGAACTTATTGGGATATAATTAAAAATGTTGTTTGTAGTCTTGTCACACATTTTTTCAAGGGAGGTGTTCTTCCTCATTGCCTAAATGCTATGTTATTAGAATTGATTCCTAAAGTGGAAAATGACAATGAAATACACATCTTAAATCCAGTTGCTTGGTCAACACTATTAACAAAATCCTTTATAAAATTGTATCAACAAGGCTATCTTTGATTGCAAGTAGTATTGTTTCTCTCAATCAGTTTGGTTTCATTAAAGGAAGGTCCATCCAAGATTGTCTCATTAGTGATTCAGAATGTGTAAATATTTTAAGGAAATAAACTAGGGGTGGGAATATTTCTATCAAGCTAGATTTCAAAAATTGTTTTGACACAATCAACTGGAGATTAATTTATAAGGTTCTTGATATGTTTTGTTTTAATGGTACCTTTATTACATGGATCAAAACCATTTTTACTCCTGCCAACATTTCCATCCTAATTCATGGTTCTTCAAAGGGGTTATTTGATTGTTCTAGTGGGGTCAGATAATGTAACCCTCTTTCTACCATTATCTTTTCCATTTTAGAGGATTATCTTAGCAGACTTCAATCCATCATGGATGGTAATGTTAAAATGAAGACTATTAGTGCATATAGAGGACTTGTAGCTCTTACTTGGTTGTTTTATGCTGATGATATTATCCTTTTCACCCTAGGTGATAAAAATAATATCATAAATATCAAGAGGGCCCTTTTTTATTATTACTCTATCTCGGGTCAAGAGATAAGTTGGGGTAAATATTTCATTTACTTTGGCAAGAATATTCTTATTCCCAGTAAGAGTGACATTGTTATAGAGTTTGTAATTCAAGAGGGGACCCTTCTAGAACATGAACCTCAGCCTAGTTAGTGAGGACTCTTATGTGCATCTAGGCGACCTGGGATCAAATCCAGGCAGATGCATAATTTCTAGGCACTGTAGTAGTACTATAGTAGTATTGTAGTAGTACATTAGTGGAACTGTAGTGGGTACTATTTGGATCTATAGCAGCTAGAAATTTGCCCCTTTTTGGGCCTTCAGGCAACCGATTTGGTCCTTTAGTCCTTTAAGGCCTTCAGGCTGCCCAAGCCTTCATGTCAGTAAGTCCTTCAGGCCACCTCAAGGAAATTGGGTCACCTTAAGTGCATACAAAAACCAGACAACCTATAAGGGACAATATCTATTGGAGGAAAAGCAAGGAGCATTCACAACAGAAAAAGCTAAAACTATTACATGAATGAGAGGGTATGGCACCTATCATCAGGACAAGCCGATGCATGCACCTGATTGCCTAGCCGAACAACCATGTGAAGGTGGAGAGATGATTTCATGATGAAGATGATAGGGAGGAGTAGTTCCAAGATGTTAGTCCATGTTATATGTAATGTTTTAAGACTACAAGAAATTAATTCCTATAAGGCCTACAATCCATGTAATACTTACACCCATGGGCCTTGTAAGGGTTCCACCTCACCCCTTGAAAGGTGGATTATCAAAAATCAATAACAAATGAAGACCACTGGGCCATTTGGGGAAGAGGGGACCCATCCTTTCAACTACCTGGGGGTGACTTTATTTTGGGGGAGGCCTAAATCATGTTATTTTGTAGAGATCATTAGCAAGGTTAGATGTTAATTGGATACATGGAAGGAGAAAACTCTCTCCATGGCTGGAAGAGTTTGTTTGGTAAACTCTGTAATTTTCTCCATGTTTGTTTTTACTTTAGCGATTATAAGTGGACTATTTCTCTCATTCATAATATCAATGTTTCTATAAATTATTTAATTTAGAAAGGCAACATTCTTGAAAGGAATCTAGATATGGTTCTGTTGAATACCTAATGCAAGCCATATGACACAGGGGTTTTGGGATAAAAAATCTTTATCTCTTTAATGATTCCCTGAAAGTTTCTTTTATGTAGAAACTCTTCAACAGCAATTATGAGGCTCTTTATTTCCTTCAGAGTAAATTTTTGAATAAGATGAATATTGGTGATTTTAATCATATTGATTCCTTGGTGTGGTCTGCATTCAAATAAATATTTGTCTCAATTGATTCTCACTCACAGTTGTTAGTCTCCAAGGACTCTTCTCTTGAATATTGGAAATCCAACTTGATTGTTACTACTCTTGCTAATTTGATTGTAGGTAATAACTCTATATTGGATTTGGATATTTCAATCAAGGATTACCTTGTTATCATGAAGGGCCTTCTGATCCAAATTTTTTACATTTTTAGCAATTACTGCTTCTTTAATAGGGAGGATTTTTTGGCTTGTAATCCTTCTACTAATGGTATGCTTTCCTCCAAGATGTATTATAGGATTTCATTTCATTGTAACTCAGATTCACGCTGGATGGTGGTGTTTCATATCAATTATATTAGACCCCCCATATCCATATTGGATTGGATATTTACTCATCATAAAATCCCTACATAGTGTTATCTTCAATCTTGTGGAATATCTCTTTGCTCCATATCTGTTTTTTTTTTTCACCAAAACAAGGAGGATGCATATCATCTTTTCCCCAGATGTGTTGCTTCTTCTTCAATTTGGAAATCCATTGGAGATTTGTATGAAGTCTCTCTATCACAGATGATCTTCATCCATGACTAAATGCAGAGCTGCGGGTCCCTTTCCCTGTCCATTTAGTTGCGTGAACTCTTTATGATCACCGCTTTAGAGCTGTTTCATTATACCTGGTATGCTCAAAATAAGGCTCTTCATGTTGGTGAGTTTTTCATGGCCCTCACTGCTCTATGTCGGGTTCTCCTTTCTATTTGTGAGGCCTCCACCCCAAAAAAAAGAATTTTTTTCTAATTCAATTCATGATATTACTATTTTATCACTAATTGGAATCATTCGTGTTTTCCGGCCACCATATGGTACACTGAAAGTGTTTTGGTAGAAACCCCTTTTTGGTCGGATTAAAACCAATTATGATGGAAATTCTCATGGTAATCCAGGTCCCTCTAGATATGGCACCATATTTAGAGATCATCAAGGAAATGTTCTTGGATGTTTCTATGTTCCTTGTGGCTTCACCTCCTCTCTCAAGGCTGAGATGCTTGGCATTATTTTTGTGGTGGAGTAGGTAAAGTTACATGTGTGGAATAACATTTGTCTTGAAAGTGATTCTACTACTACTTTTTCTGCTATCATGTTGGGATATTTTCACTTATCTTGGAATCTCACTAATCATTGGGTCAATTTCCTAGACTCCCTTCTTTCTATGAATCATATCATTACTCATACCTATAGAGACTCTAATTTGGTGGTGGATGGCCTTGAAAACAAAGGGGTCAGTGGAGTTGATTTTGTTTGTCATGTCCAGCTTCCTGATTAGTTTTTACCTCTTATTAAGAGGGATTTTGACAAGACTCCCACTTTTAGAAATGTGTAAGTTTATTCTTATTATTCAATAAAAGATCCTTTCTCTTCTGGTAAAGGTTTCATCTCTTTTAAAAAAACACATTCAGAAAATGAAAAGGAGATTCATTTTAAACCTTTTTATAGGGAGTTAAAGATTGGTAAATAGAACATTAAAAATAAATAAATAATGTTAACAAAATTATTGGGAATATTTTAAAGAAAATATTGATATTAAATAAAAATATTCTTGACCAAATAGAAGAACAAAGTCAGTTTTTAATAAATTCATTCTTTCAGAAAAAATTATGTACTTAGAAAGAGAAAAATGAAAAGACAAATTATAATTTATATTAATAAATATAGTATAATAAAATACATATTATTTTTGTGATGTGGACCATATAATTTTATTATCAAAAACCTAAGCATAAAAATCAGTATAAAATGTGATATCATAACATAAGACCCTTACTCCTCTGGTAATTTTTTCAGTCTTAATTCCAATGAAATAAATAAATTCAATTGAAACATTAAATTTCATGAACATATGTATATTCATGATTTAACATATAAAAATGGTATTAGATAAAACTATTAAACAATATTGGTTTATAATATAACATATATCCCAAAGAGAAAATTTTAAAATGATAAACCCTTACCACTTGGGTAATATTCAAATAAAAACCCCTCATATGATATAATATGAAATATAGATTTAAGTACTATGAATTAATAACAAAACATTATATAACATATAAATGGGGTAATACATACACCTCATAAGAAAAATAGGATCATAACATCAAACATATCTCAATGAAACAATTTTGAAATGAAGAAAACATTCCTTACGATTGACTTGATTTATATATAATCTAATATGATTGTATAATAAATTTATATTTATTATAATTATATACCTGAACCATTTATATAACTATAATATAATATATGATCAAATTATAATATTTCAACACCCATTTTTTAATAATTCTATATTAAAATATTCATTTGTTGGTGTTAATTGTTTCATTTTTCAAGAACAAATTATTTCGGAAGATCTGATCCTTAGGTATTGATAATGATTCCATAATATCATAAATATTAATAAATTCATATTTATCATAAATATTAATTATATTTATATATATAATAATCTATAAATGGCATATAAATAAATTTTAGTTAGATCATTCATAGAGACTATAGTCTGTATATACACCTAAGGGATGTTTTAATTTTCTAAAGAAAAGAGGGCAAACAGATATCATTAAAAATGAGAATCATATCATTAAAATAATATATATTCAATAAATAAACCATTATGAATTTCCATATGAGGTGGTGATGGAAAATGAATCACATTGATTTGTGGTAGTGGTACTTCATATATACACATGAACGATAATTTCAATTCCCATTTAATGGAAAGAAGGTGGGAATTGGTTTTAGCATAATCATAATAATGTCTTAATATATTTATCATACTAGATTCATTATTTTAGTATGTATTCAACAAATTTATAGGAATTATAAGAATAAAGGAACTTTGAATGATTCGGGTAATATGATTATCTCTTCTTTGAAAGTCCTCCTTTGGATTACACATTAATCCTTCTTGGGATGGTGTTAGGTTTAAAATGAAAGGTCGATAATGAAGTGATTGAATATGCGAAGGTATTATGGTAGGTATTGAATGATCTATAAAAATTAATATTTGTTAACATGGTAGTATTGGGGTGCCCTTTTATACTTAGGATGGTACACACTTAGAATTACTTAAAAGCTTTAAATATAATTAATGAATATCTCAAGTGCAATGTTTCAAAATTGAAATGGACTCAAATAAAAATTAGATCAATATGAAATATATTCATAGATGAAATTTAAACTGGTTTTTTCATTTTGGGCCTTATATTTTGGTTTAACCCCTTTTAGCACTTTTTAACGTTAACTGTTATAACACAATTTTTTACATATAAGGGTCATAAATTCACTTATAAGGAAAAATGAGGATAAAAGTTATTGATAATGAAAATTTAAACAATTTAATAATCCAAAATTTCTCTTGAAATTTTTTTTATTTTTAAATCATTTAATGAAATATTATACAATATAAGATATCATGAATGTCATTTTTGGGACTATTCATTTAATTTGAATTTAAATTCATCAAGGTAAGAATTAATTTAGATATAAATTCTTTTAACATAAGTTAGAAATTATTAATAACCATAAATTTATTGGAACACCCCAATTAATCCAAAAAATATTTCTTATAATGTTTATAAATCATTAACTAGATTTTTACTAATGTTTGCACAACCATCGAGTTATCATTTCATAAGCATCGTAGCTAATTATACCACAAATAAATATTAAAAATACATTTAAATAATAAAAATAACTTACTTTTCTAAAATAACAACTAAAAATCAATCATAAATGCTTTATATATTTTACAAAATAGATAATACAAATTTAAATCAAGAGAGTGACATTTTATATTTATCCATATTATTAAAATAATTTAGATGTTATAATCATAGGTAAGTGGAAATAAATTACTATATTTTCTATATATAGGGTGTATTTAGTTAATAAATAATCTGAAAATATGATAAATTAGAGTTCTAGAGATATTTTAAAGCCTTATCCTATGTTTTAACCCATTTTTACATGTTTTACCCTCATCAAGGTGGAATATCTTTACTATGGTACTATTAATATTGTCCGAAAATAAAAGTGAACTATTTAAAAAATTTGAACATCATAAGTCTAAATATTAAATACTTTTTCATGATTATTTTATTGATGTGGTAGAAATCATTTTTTGTATATATGAGTAAAACGCAATGAAAAACTATTTTTTAAATTCATTTTAATACAAAAAATGAACTTATATCAAAACTAAGTGTAATACTGATTATGATTTAAAAAATTAGATTAATTATTATTAATAGATAATCATGTAAATTTTTTATAAAATTAAAAACATAATAGTACTTTTAAATTACATGATTTATTGAAAAAATGACAGTTTTACAAAAATATGTATTGTCACTATTCGCATACAAATAAATCATTTCAAACAAAATCCTAAAAGGCCAAACTAAGTTAATTCTATATTCAAAATAGATATTAATTTTATAAAATAATGTTTCTAAATATTTTATAAATTAACTTTAACTACCATTCACAAAATTCAATAAAAACAATTTTAGAAGAAAATATACTTTGGAAGCATAAAATAACTTTACTAAAAATTGATTTCTTATTTATTATGTATTAGTAAATTAAATTGAATTATATAAAAAATTTATACATATTTATAATTTGGTCATTTAAATTAGTAATTCAAATCTAACATCTTTTTTATAATAATCATAATTAAGTAATAATACTTTTATTATACATCACATTTCACATAAATCATGGTTGTGTATGTTTTGTACATTTTCAAGAATAATAAAATAATGAATGAAATTTTTTGGCTGTAACATTATCCAATATAAAATAAATTATTTCCTCACAATTTTTATCTTGGTAATTATTGGATCAATATTATAAAATACCTTTGTTGAAAATCCACCTTTTACAATTGAATAATAAAACATCCTTTGATAAAGGGAAGTGAAAAAAATAATTATTACTTACAATAAAATAAAATATAGTTACCAAATAATGAGAACATTAGTAGAAAGTGAAAATATAGAAATAGAGGGGTTTTCATGAGAAAATTTAGGACCAAAAATTTATAAAACAGTAAGGGGTGAAATGAAAACCAATTCATTAGAAATGAATGTAAGAAGAATAAAATTTTCATTTTCAAGATCCTATTCATATATTTAATTAATTCTTTCACAATAGATTATAATAAAATATAGTAACTTGATTTATTCAAATAAATAAATGTAATTGTTTTCTTTGGTTGTGTTTCAAGCAGTTTTTGACCCTCTCTTCACTTTATATAAATATTCATGATGAAATTTTCATTCCAGAATTACTATAATAATATTTTAATCGGTCTTTAATTCTAAAAAGGGTTATATGTTATCCCACATGTCTATACTTTCTTACTAGAACCAAAATGGATACTAAATTCTAAAATAACTAATATGAAAATACATTCATTTGAAATAGTAATCTCAATGTTCTAAATAATAATACCCAAAGATATAGTTTATTAATTAAAAAAATAGATAAATTTCAAAACTCCTTAAAGCATACTTAACTAGTATTCAAATAAAATATAAAATTTATGTCTTGATATTTATAAAATAAATTTGAAACTAATACCCAAACAACATTAATTTTCATATAATTACACATAGGAAACACATGAATACATTACTCATATATTATCCTAAAACATGGAAATAACCCTAATCACCATAAAAACTGATTACAAATATATGTTTCCAAAAATTAACTATATCAACATTCCTCAAATAAAATCACAGACTATCCAATATATTTCATAAATCCAAAAATTCAACAAATTTCATCATATATATAAAATATCACTTTTTCATCAGAATAGTAGTTAATTTCAAGGTCACCAATACTATCCAATTTACTTTATCAATATAAAACATCACATTATCCCAACTAAACATTATTATCTCATTATCATGAACATATTAATGGTCATTTATCCCTTAATCACATGTTTTCCAAAAAAATATCACCCTACCACTAAATCACTTTTCTAGGTTATTGGTACCATCCAATCATACTTGTAAGTACTTCAAGGAAAACTACCATAGAATAGTCCTTAGACGTTTCATGATTTTTATTACTAGAATATCACTAATAAAACACTTCTAAAACAAAATTCTGAAATCCTAATACAAAAAAACTTCAATCATTCCAAATTAATGATTGACATAACTTAATTGATTCATTAGTCTAGAATTAAACTCTTAGATTTTGGAATTAAATTAGATAATTACCAAGTTCCCCAAAAATAAGATATTAAACTATAAATAGAAACTTAGGATGTACATTATTTCCATTTATTTGATGATTCATTTTTCCTGGAAAATTTGTATATTTAAACCCTTATTTTACAAACATAGAACACATTATAATTCCTTTGAGACATTTCCTTGGAAGCTTCTTCCCACATTCCTAACATATATAAATATAAAACTTATTTCCTATATTATCATCCAAGAAATCAATTTTTATCTAATTTGATTCATTCATAAACTCACCTATGTTTAGTTTGTTAATCATATATCAATATATATGGTTAAGAATAATTAAAATCTTTCACATTCTATTTACCATTACATTTCATTTCACATTATGACTATTATTTCATCATCCATAATACTATACATTAACAAAATTTCTCATAGTTCCAATAATGGAATAAAACCAAAACTCAGAGTGTGGGAAGTTATTATCAAAATGATAAATCATATAATCATGAGAAATAATTAGAATGATGTTTAATCACAACTAATTACGTTCAATCTATGAATCATTAGGTTTAACCTAGGTCTCCCATAGTCATTATATATTCAAATCTTTTATAATGGTTCATCAAGAAAATGTGAATTAACCCAAGAATATCCCCTAAGATTATCTTTAAAGGTGTTTAGTATTAGGCCCACTCATAGTGAATCAATTACTATTGAGTTAACAAATAACCAACCCAATTCATAGTTATTAATCTTATGTGTATCTATGCCAAACCTACCCCCACTTACCAATATCGAGAAAGGTATTCAATTTCTAGGAAAACCACAAAAATTAAAATTTACCAAAACATCATGAAATTTCCTATATATAGACTTATACACAGGGTTATCAATAAATTTACCTAATCCTAATATCTGAATAAAAACACTGTTCTTATGCTGACTGAGGTGACCCAAACACTATATACATAACAATACATCATTTAAGATGAATATTCAATACATCTCATAACAATACATGCCTCATAACCATAAAGTTTTATTCTATTTGAATACTAGATGTATAATCACTTATTTTATTAATGGTCTTCAACATATCCCACAATGTTTTTTTCACATAGTATACTTCTTATACTTTCCCTACTTAATACCGTTATTTATAACATGAGGAATGGAAATTGATGAACGACTGCACTCATTTTCTCAATAATTATAAATATGAGAAATATTAATCAATTTTCATATATAATCATATCATAACCAAATGTTATGATAATAAGAGAGTAATATTTAATAATCACGACAATTAATTTATAGATCAAAATCATGACAACAATCTTTTGAAGTTTGTAATATTAAATCATATAAATATAAAAGATCATGAGTTATGTGATTATATCAGAAGAATGATTACATTTAGTAGTGAGTTCCCTAATAATTGTATCATGATCATAATTATAGAAATTATATATCAAGGCTACCCAGAAAAAAATTCATCACATGTGAGACTTGGGATTACCCACTGTGTACTCAATTTGGTCTTGGGATAACCCCCCATATAGCCATTTTCGAGCTTGGGATAACTTTCAATGTACCCACTTTAATTCTTGGGATTGACTCACATATAAACTATGATCTCATAAATATAAATCATTACTCAATTTATTTAATGGATATAATGGACCCAACCATCACATAATCATATCCCATTGATATTTATGCCAAAAGATTGTGAAAAAAGTTATCATATCATCATAGCTTACCTTATTTAATAGAAAAATCATCACCAATATGTCATAATCCTAATCATAAACAATATAGAGAATTATTAAGGATGAAATCATAATATTATATTCCTAGAGAAACATAAATAATAATGAAGAAAATTATCATCGATAAAAACATAAATTAAAAGATCACTAGAATATTTTTTGAGGAAAATACCCTTTTTATTTTGAAATGAATTATTTTAAATATAAAAATGTATAGAATATTATGAAAACTATTCATTGAAAATAACAATGGAAAATTTCAATACAATATTCAAAAAATATGTGTATAATATATATCCTAGAAAAGATAATTTGATATAATATCTATATGTGATAGTTATAAAAGGTTTAATAAATACTATAATGATATTTCTCACTTAGCATGAAACATATATAATGGGTTTTTTGTTTATAATGGATGTTTAAACTATTTTAAAAGTACTAAAATATTTTTCGGGTTGAAAATTATGTGTGAAAATTTATATATCTTTTTATTGATGAATTTTTATAAATAATGGATTTGTACCCAGTTCAAATTTGGAAATAGATAAGGATTAGTTTTTAAAAAAACGTAGTGTTTAAGAATTTTCAATGGTTTTCATAAAAAAATGGACTAAATTTTTTTTATGAGTGGGTTTACAATGGTTATTTTTAAGTTGTATTTCAATGATATGAATGGGATCTAAATGTTGAGTCATTTTTTAAGAAGGATCATTCTGCATTTTTAAATTATTTTTCATGTGGTTTATTTTTGTAAGAACCTATTAAGACCATTATTATATGTATTGTAACCCCAAGGGGGAGTTTATTATTTCTGTGATATGGATTATATGGATTTTGGTTATGTATTATGAGGGAATTAGAGGTGAAGAGAGATTTAAATTTATTGTTGATTGATTCATTGATCATAGGAATAAATTATTTCCTCACATAATTTTGATTGTGTTATTGGTATACCTAGTTTAAGAGAGGCAACTAGATTAATGATTCCATAATTATTCCACATGCTATGAGTCTTTCTACATTTGTGCAATATGATTAGGAAATAGAGGACTGTTCTTAGATGCTTTATTCTATGAAATTTTGGTGGTTTTCAATATTTTAGGATGCAACAGATTATAGAAGTTGGCACCATGTTATAGAATGTATAGAACTATCTCACTATAGGACCTAGTGCACTTTTTGTGGTACCAAGTGTTGTATATTTCATTACATGGTGTATTCACATTTACTGTAATTTTATACCCTATTTTGATTGGAATTTATGGAATAATTATTTGATCAATGGTTTTTCTATATTCAGGAATCAACATGATAAATTCCTGGGGAGTTTTTATTTTACCATTTTTTATAATTCTAGGATAAATAATATTATTTAAAAGATGATTTGAAAAATGGTTTTTAAATTTTTTTTCCAAGGAATATATTAGTTTTAATACTTTCATAAGAATTTAAATTAAGATTTTATAGTGATATTTAAAATGGATTCTTATACTCTTTTTCTTGGAAATGAAAGAACTATTTTATGACAAAGGAAAATATAATATTATTATTGATTAATTATGATTACACATGAAAAACTATTTTTTATTTTTTATTTAAACTATAATAAATTAAATTTATTTTTAAAAGAATTTCATAAACCCTTTTGTGGGAACCTACGTGGAATGTTCAAATCACGCCTTTCATATACCAATGGGTATATATAGATCTCATCTTTCTTTTATTTGATTTTGGGAATTCTGCTATCTTCATATCATCTCATTTTATTATATTAATGCTATTATATTGGTGGGAGCATGGGTTTCCATGAGTGACCTTGGGTCACATGTAGGTGTGTAGTGGTCATTGGTTTTTTGATTTATTTTATGGGTGCTTATTTATTGTCCATGACTAAGGTTATACAAATAGATAAATGAAACAAATTATTAGAAGAGTATTCATTAAATATCATTATGATCCATGAAAAAATAATAAAATTTTGGTGCATTTGGAATGAAAGATACATAAAGAACTAGTACATAAAATATCTATATCATCTCCCACTAAGTTATTCACAACTATAACCCTTTTTATACATATCATTCATGAATCATATTTGATATCCTGGAAAAAATTAATCTTCATAAGGCTGAATTTAGATGCATATTTATGGAAAACAATAAAGTAATTAAAATTTATTTAATTATAACATCAGAATAAGGGTATGAGAAAATGATCTTAATATTTGAAAACCATACCAAAAAATTATTAGATTATAATAATTAGTCATGAAAACATAAAAAACCATTCATTTGGTGTCTGCTAAAACCAGATTTCTTTCACAGCTTTGGAAAAAAGTACCACAATCAAAAAAATATGACTTTAAACCATTTTATATAAAGTAAAAAATGGTTAAAATTAGTTTCATAATTATTTTTTGAATATTAAAATCATTACCGATTTTTTTTAAATAAAAAATATACATGGAAGAAAAATATCCCCAAATGAAGAGATAAATACTGTTGACTTATTATAAAAACACTATTTTAGTCTCTTGAGTAATTAAAGAGATTAAAATGAAAAGAAAAAATTTATTTTAAATAAATAACCATAATATAAGAAAATAAATGAGAGTTTGGATATATTGATTATATAATATAATCATCAAATTTTTGAGCATAAATAATCTAGGTAAAAATTAGATTTTAATATTAAACCCTTACCTCATGATCGAGTTGCGTTATAATTTCTCTAACCTATTTCATATTAAAATTAGATGTATTATAATTATATAAATGAACCATATAAATAATTATCATACAATATATTTTTATACTAATAACATTTCAACACCCATTTATTTATAATTATTTATCCAAATTGATGTTTCCATGTGATAAATGTTTCATTCTTCATGAAAGATCCAGTTTGGTAGTTTTAGTCCTTATACTATGATAATGGTTCTATAATATACATAATTATCATCAATATTTAAATATCATATATATAATCTATACAAATATTTAGAACCATCCATAAAAGTAGACTTATATGAATGAATTATACTATTCAAGGAGATGACAGTCTGTACGTACGCATGAAAACTATTTTTTTCAAATTAATATTAGAAAATGAATATAAATAATATCTTGCCATTATAGAATATAATAATATCATTTATATCATATATATTTATTAAACCCTTTATTTTATACTTCAATTTTAGGTGTTAATGGAAGATGAATTATATCCCTACGTGGAGGTAGTAGTCCAGACAGACGCACAAGTAGTACATTCATTTACCATTTGATGAATAAGAGGTAAAATGGTTGATAATTAATCATAATAAAATATTAATATATTAATGATATTGGATTCATAATTTTTATTGATACAATAGGTTCAAGGATGTTATAAAAAGATATAAAATTGAAAGAGCTCTATTATGATCTATACATATTCTTCGAGAGACCTCCGTTGGATTACACATAAAGCCTTAAACTATTACTCTTAAGAGAATCCCAAAGGATTTATGATGAAGATAAGGCACATAGTATTGTATTAGTCTAGTAATTGGATGATATATAAGATTTAAAATTATTTCATAAGGGTGGAGAGTGGGTTCCCATATATAAGTGCGGGAGAGTAAAAACATGCAATTACATAAAATATTTAAATAATATAATGACACTATCTTATTTTAACCCTTGTTTGATATAATATATGATAATATATGCTTGAAATATCTTCAATAAATAATTATTATAACAGATTGGGTGTTAAAAGTACCCTTGTTTTTTTAACCCTAATAATCTTTTTTAACCTTGACCACGGTAATGAGTTCTTACTATTTTTACCATTCATTATGAATAAAAGTGAAGTTATAATAATTACCAAGTTTTTACATGATTATAAAATATATGAAATAAATTTTATAAAATTTAATATATATAATTTTTATAATTTAGTTTGAAATAAGTATGATAAAACAAACCAAAATCCCATTTTAAAAAAAATGCAATTTTAAGCATAAAACAAAATTTAATTTCATTCCATGCCTAGTAAAAATAATAATTGAATTTAAAAATATTTGATATAATATATTTTATAAAAATTTAATTATCATATTATTCAATTTTTATTAATTTATTTTTTATTATAAAAACACATTTCCCACATATAAATAGTTTTAGAGAAAATAATTTTTTTAGCTTTAAATGTTTTTATCTTCATACTAACCTTTATAAAAATAATTTATGGATTTTATTAATTTATTATTAATAAATTTAATTAATATTACATTTAAATTTTTATCAAAATAATTTTTAGATAAAAATATAAAACCTAAATAATAATACATTTCAATGAAAAAATGGATCTTTTTATAATTAAATGATTTTATTAAAAATTTAGTGATTATTTGTTAGGAATTAATCAATATATTTTGATTTATGAGAACATTTATATATATTTTTTAAAACTTCGTTAATGATATTTATACCCACCCAGACCAAATACTGGGTTATAGTGATATACTCTATCATGAGTTCATTTAGACATGAGGTTTCAAGTGAATAAAGCTATCGAATACTTGATTTTTATTTCATAAAAATAAAAACAATCATGGGATTTTTGAATTCCAAACTAGATATATCTTCAATTTATTTTGTATATGTTCGATTATTAATTTTTTATCTTTATTTTATATAATGTGATTATTTATGAGTCATTCTTATTTATCCCAACACATTAACAATCCATGGATTTTGCTACTTATTTTTCATGAATGGGTGCATGATATATAGATGAAAAATTCTTATTTTATAGTTGAAAATAGATAAGTGTTTGACTAATTGTTTGGATGAAACTATTCTTAAGAGGTTTTCCATTATTCTATGCACTATCTACTAGAATGTGAGGACCATAGACGGCCTTCAGGCCTTTACACTGACCAAATCAGTCTCCCAATTGAGAAATGACAAAGGTTGATTTGATATATGATAGACAAATTTTACTAATAGTTTACTATTCAATGTATTTACTAGATATTTTTTAAAAAAAAATTGGATTTATCTTCATGGATGATTTGGGTAAGGGATTTAGTGGTTTTTAGATTGGGTGTATCAGAATATTTTTAAAATTAAACTATAGCATTATTTATTTATTTATTAGACATCTTATATAAAGATTTTATTTTTAATTTTTAGGAAGCTACATTCTTGTCACTAGATAATTAAGGGAACACCATGGAGTTGTTTACTTATGTGTTATCAACACCTTTTGGGTTAGTTGAATTTTTCCTATGTTCTTACAACATATTTATTTTAATTTTTTTTAAAATTTTAATTTATGATCTTGGTAATATAATTGGAAGGATTTTATAATTGAATTAATATGCTAAAATAATGATTAATTATAGTGATCGTACCTAAACATGTTTAATTACTCTATTTTATTTGATGGTTTTCTATCCTTACAACATTACCCTATAAATAGTCAAGATTTTTGATAATGTCATGTTCTTTTGATTCTAGTTTTGAATTTAAAATGAAATATTAAATGTATAATTTTGGATTTAAGGGAATATTGACTAAATTTTTTTCTTATTATTTTATTTTAAATATCACTATCTAATTATATTATTCTCTACTTGAGCAGATATAAATTTGTGAACCTTGTTTCATTTTTATAAAATGTTATTATTTTATGTACTCTTTCTGAGTTCCTTGTTATTATTTTTAGAGTAATCTAATCCACTAAATTAATGGCCTAAATTAATTATATTCCAATGAACATCACTTAGATTTTGTTTGATAGATTTCATTCGTATAAATGTAATGGGTGGGTTCAGTGGATCTGAGAGGGATGATTTACCCACTTGGTATTAATAGAATTTATTTAAAACAAATTATTTATAATGATATTTATTAACATGCCAAACAATTTCTATCTAATTATTACTAATTAGGGAAATACATTATATATAGGTAATTAGTTTAAATTTTTACCCTAATTATTACTTAGTATAATCCATTTAGAGAATAATTATGTTAAGGTGAGGTTATTTATCAAGGCTTATTCCTTTTTCGATTTTCATCCTCTTCCTCAATCTTATACTATTAATTTGGTTCATAATTATTAATTATGATTCTCTTGGATCATAGTTTGATGGCAATATTGTGTTAATAGGGGTTCTTATTCTTTTTTATTTTATTATTTTTGGATTTTGGTCATGTAATAAAATTATTGAATCTATTATGGTCCTTAAATACGAGTTATATTGATATGTGTGTATTTATGGATGGATGATTGAGTGATTGAGTAAGAAAATCTTAATTATGCGAAATGTTGTGGTAATAATGAAGTAGATAAAAAATATTGTGTAGATGTAGTAGGTGTAATATAATGTTGATGACATTCAAGGATACTTAAATTAAATTTTATGGGTTATGTATAGAGAGGGGTAGTAGTATTTTTGTGGGTTTAGCCACATGATTATTGTGTGATGTGAATATGAATTTCTTTGTACTAAGTATGGTCTTTGTGGAATGTTTTTCTGACAAGGGTCAATGTGTAGTTTGACATTCGTGATGTTTTGTGAGATATTCTGTGAAATATTAAATAATAATTAGGGTAATTTTCATTCATAATTTTATAACTATTGATAAAATTTATGAACAAGTTGGGTAGATACAAATTTGAAGGATATGAATCCCCCAAAGATTTTGGTATTTTTCTATGGAAGTATAATTACTTAATTGAAGAAGAGAATATAACTTCTATGTTGGTTTTTTTATTAACACATAAAAAGTGTTAAAAATGAAGGGTTATATGATGTATTATTCTATGTAAAAGCAGTTTTAAATATCTAGAGTTTTCAAAGGTGTTTAAAAGAATTTTGGAGTTGTTTTGCATTATTTGGAAGAGTTTTTGTGTTGAGTCGAATTGTTTTTGAAATATATATAAGTCATTATAACGAACTAGAATTTATATATATAAATATCAAATCATTTTAGTTGAATATGAAATACATTTCAAAAATACTTTTGTGAGGACCATAATGGTTTGCAGTCTTTGAAGTACATGTAAAATATCATTTTATTTAATTAATAGTCCTCAACATCTCCAATAAGTTTCATACACTTTTTTACTCTTTATAAACATAACCTACTTGAAACATTTATTCATAATAGAGGAAAATAGAACATAAGAATGGTTAAGCTTAGATGTTCAGCATGGATAAACATGGGAGATATAATTCTATGATCATAATAAAACATAATATAGTTATAAGGGTATAATATCAAGAGTATAAATTACAATTTTTATGCCCAATTTGTAATATATCACAAACATGAGTTAGGCTGGAAAGAATTATTATTAAAAAATAGAAGATTCATAAGAGGTGAAATAATCATAATTTATGAACCATAATTTCATTCCTAAAAAGTATGGAATCCATATAAGTATATAACCCATTACAATTTTTCAAGGTTAACTACCAAGACCATAAAAAATATTTGATTAAGCCTCATCACCTAGGTCACATTTTGGATCAGTCCATTAGGCCTATTTCTCATTATGGATCAAGATCATTGGAATATTTCCCATTGTGGGACAATCATATCAACTTGTTTCCAATTAATATATTATGAGATGTAAAGCTTTACCCAATGCAATGGAGGGAGATATTGGTCCCACCTGTAACATAAATAAATTCATACTTTTGTGTTCCAAAATATCATAAAACATCAATCATATCAAATCAAATGAAAATAAATAGATTTCATAAACATTTTGTCATTTCATCCAAGAATGACCCTTGGAAATGAATGAGTTTCATAAAAATTTCATCATAGAATAACCTTTGGAAAAGGAATGGGTTTCGTAAACATATTTTAATCAATACCATAAACTAGAATGAGAAATAAAAGTGGATGTTATTGGATCATATCCCTAGTAATTATTACATAACGTAAAAAGAGCCCATATTATATGGAAGAGTATTTTGAAATAAATATCATGTGGAACATTTCTTGAGGAAAAAACCATTATTTGAAAATCAACTTTTAACGTTATAAATTCGTAAAATATTTTGGAAATATTTATAGTTTAAAATAAATTTCAAAATTTAAATGTAATCTTGAAATAAAATAATGGTCATGAAACTGGTAAAATCTATTCATTTTATACACATTTAAATAATTTTTTCACATTTTTGGTAAAATCCAAACGATCCTTTTTATAAAAATGACATAACGATTAGTTTTTGAAAAGATATAAAATTTAAAAATTGTGTAATCATGTATTTAATAAATCAATTGGATAATTTTAATATATTTTATAAAAAAATATATAAAACATGGATTTGTTTGAATGATAGGTTTTGACCAAAGAGATAAATAAAGATAGTTTTTTATAAAAACATTATTTTGGTCTATTTAATTATTTAAGAGTTGAAAATGATGGTAAACCATTTATCATAAATAAATAAACCTAGGATAGGAAATTAAATGTGTTTCTTGAGATGTATATCATAATATTTCACTATCAAAATCTTAATTATTAACAATCCCAATAAACAATGAGATTGAAACCTAAAACCTTTACTACATTAGTATCATTTGGATCACAAGACCATTAAATAATAAAATCAAATAAAATATTAAAAATAATGAAAATACGAATATTAATGTTATAAAATTTTATATGGTCTGTATATACACCTCATAAAATAATATAGGTTCATAATAAAACATAAGTCCCCAAGAAGGAAATTTGAGACAAAAATCCCCTACCTTAATTCTCGACATCCTTAATACATATATGAAACTCATTTATAATAAATATATGTTTATTATACATAAATTATTTAACCATAATCATATTTAACATACAATAAATTATTTACTAATGACCTCTTATTTCTAGTTTATTAATAATTTCTTGTTAAAATTACGCTTAGGGTAATAATTGCTTCATTTATCATGTGTCTTTTGGTTTGGTATATTCAATATGTTAATTTTGATCATTGATCCATCATATAAAAAAAATTAAATATGATTTAAATATCATATATATACATTGTACATTTATTTATAGTAATCCATTGAAGTTAGAGATTGAAAATTAATTACATCGTTTATGCAGACAGTTTGTCGTATGTACACATGAATGATGATTCCATTTTCCTGATGGATGAAATAAAATATAGTTATATAATATATTAAATTTAAATAATAATTTTTATTTTAAAAATATTTCACATATTTTAATTATACATATCCTTATTTTATTTCATGTAAAGTGTTAGTGAATCACATCACTTCGTAAAGCAGTTGTCCGCCATACACACAAGCAACATTATCGTATTCCCATAGGAAGAAAAGTAAGAAGTTATATGTGATATTATAATTACATAAGTATAATTATGTCATAAATGAAATATAAATATGTTTAATCCAAAATTTTATCTATACATGAGTGGCGGTGAAGTAAAATGAACTATATCGTTTCGTGGGGCGGTAGTCCACCGTACACACGATCGACCTTTTGGATTCACATTTTATGGAAGATGATATAGATTTAAGTAATTACATTTTAAAAAATTAATTATATGGGAGACAGTGATGTTTTTATATTATAATGGATTAATATTATTTTAAGGGTGTATATGGTGAAATAAAAAACACAATTTTATGAATTTTACCTCTTCTTGATAGAACCACTTTAGGTTTATAACGAAATCCTTTTTAGGTGGGGTTGATAATCAATATAATCCCTATAAAATGTCGGTTGTAAGTGATTAATGGCTTTTGAAAGAAATTTTATGATTCAAGAGGATCTTTTATTGTGGAAATGATAGTATAGGATATGTCCTTTTATAATTTAAGAAAGGAACCCACTTGGAAACTGCTTTGAAATTTCCCAAAGGAATCCAAACATACAATGTAATTAAAAAGAAAAAATACTGAAAATGAATATATATTAGAACTTTTGAAGAAAAATATTTAAATTTGGTAATATTGGAGGATTTATACATGTTTTATTGTAATATAACCCTTTTCTTTTTAGTTTAACCCTCAATAAGCCCGTTTTAACATTAACCGTAATAATTAATTTTCAATTTTTTCACTATTACATATGGTAATAAATTAATTTGAGAATATTATATAATATTAATTATTATTATTACATATATTTGATACATTTTTTGAAATTATATTCACATAAGTAGAAAATTTTAATTTAAAATTTAACCCGTAGACAAGATAAAATAGTTGTTTCCAAAGAGAAAATTTTAAACTTTTAAATTGTTATTATATAAAAATTAAAAATTAAATTTAATACAATGACCTAAATTAGATTAATTATAATACTATTTATCTAATTTTACTTTTTAAACTTTTTTAAACAAGTGGTGTGTTTTAAAATTCCTTAAATAAAATGGCACTTGTTAAATAAAAATCAGCATTTTTCACTATTCACAAAAAATTAATCTTTTCAACAAATTTCCAAAAATTCACTATAAGGTAATTTTACAAGAGGATTTAGAAAATTAATTTCAGTTTTTCAAATAAATTTTTTAAAAGAGGGAAATTTTTTATTTTTCAGAAAATGTGGAAAATGGGACAAAACTATTTTTTTTCGAAAAATAATGTTTTTAAGCCAAATATTGGATTTATGCATATCTCATACCTATAAAACAAATAATGTGAATGTTAAAACACTTTATTTAATATATTATATATAAATTTAATTAAAATAATTAACCTAAGGTGATTTAGATAAACCATTGATATAATATGTGTTTGTGCACAAAAAAATGTTTTTCGGAAAAGATTTAATTTATTTTAAAATTTGTTTTACTTAAATTCATAATTAATTGGTAACCAAATAATACATTATATATATTTTTATAAACCATATATTTTCATAATTTAGTTAATTCTATCTATACTCTCCATTCCAATGGTTTATCATTAACTATCATATTAAATAATATTATTTTGATAATATATCATGTTTTATTAAAACCTAGTATTATGTGATACACATGATATCAAGGAAATTAAATATATTTTAAAAATAATATTTCTTAAAGTCTTAGTGTGTTTCATTCTACCCCAATTTAAATGAACTTCTCCCATTAAATCTGTCACTTTGATATAAGTAAATTATGATACTTATTCCTCATCACATCCTTTTGTTAACGCATAGCTTCATCAAGCTGGTGATTTTTCCACAAAAAAAATAATTGTGTGAGTGGTATTACTTCATATACAATTATTTATATAATCTATAATCCTCACCAGTTTTTTCACATAAGAAAGATCATGCACCATTGGTATGGCCTATGAGTTCAGTAAATGTGATGGATCAGGTATATACTTTCACTATAGAGATACATTGAACACATCATTGACTTGTGAGAGGTTTTGTGGAAGTGCTAATAAATAAAATAAAAGCCCGTTAAAATTAATAATTTCAAAGTGATTGATATAAATAGGTATTAGTTTTACCATCTTTCTAAATATCATTACTCTTTTTTATGGAGATATTATTATAAACACCTTGTTACTAACATCAAATTCTTGATCACATCGATTATTTTTAGTATAACTTTTCTGTCTAATTCATGATAACCTTATGTGTAGTTGAGTTAAATTATACTTCTATTCTATTTCTTTATCCAAATTTTGTATCAATAAAATTATTTCTCTAACTTCTCCCCATTATGTTGGAGTTCTACACATCTTCTCATAGAGGGACTTATAAAGAGCCATCAGAATGCACAAGTGATAGTAATTTTTATTTGAAAACTCAAATATATATAAATGTTTTGATAACAAAAACACCTTAAAATGCATAGAATAATAACATTACATATCCATAAGGGTGGTGTGGGACTTAAGACGAAGCAGTATGAGATAACCTTAAAGGATATGGTCTCTTAGGTGGGTGTTAACCTACTGAAGATGTGGCCAAAAAACATTAGGGTGATCAGTATGATAGGTTTGGACATTAGAGAGGATTCCTACATATCTTAGTTAGTTGGAAATAAAAACCCTCGTAGTTAGGATTGAGCTGGGACATACACTTTATAGGAGTCACATTTAGGGATCATGATTGGGGATTACGCATGGGACCTACCTGATCGAGGGAATTTGTTCAGGTCTTACACCTTATTGGTGGCCCATTAGGATTGAATTTTTGGCTTATATATACAGATAACACTCGTTATTTGGGATCATGTGGATTTCATGATCGCCACCAGCCTCTAAGTCCACATGAGTCACGCTCACTATGAGAAACAAGAGGAGGCAATGGATCTGAACAACACATAGCTCACATCAACTATTGATAGATAGTACTAGAGCCTAAGGAAAGAGGGAAAGGGATTTAGATATGATCTGGTGACTTATCCAGATATGTAGAGATTGAGGGTAGAGAGGAGCACATGTTCTTCCTCCTACCAGAATGTCTAGGTGATTACTTTGGTGGTAGTTTCATGAATATGGTTATGGGGGGAAGGATCCTATTCCTTTTCAAAAAAAATAAAGTTTAAACCCCTCTATTACCACCTGAAATAGAGAGGTACATGTGAGTATCCCAAGAACATACCTCACATTACAATGGGAATGTAAACTTATGGTCATTCGGGTGGTCAACCTTACTATTGGGATATCCAAAATGTCTTTACTTGACATGGGTATGTAAACATAAATGGAAGTGTTTGTGAACCCAATGGTTTTATCATATGGTTTTGGAATATTTGTAAAATTCCTTGGCTTAGTATCGTTGACCATATTTGTAGAGGATTCAACATGGGGGTTGTTGATGCGATGGAATGGAGTGATCAGGGTGGAGAGTGGAATAGAATAGGGTACCCACCACCATGTGGAAGGTTCTCATGTGGGATAAGAGTTTTTTCATGTAGCATATAGCTACACAAGAAAAGAGGTTGTCTTTATACCACTATGGTAGGCAGACCTGGGTGTAGTCCATGAAACATTTGGCTACAAAGGTCCAGGTTCCATCTATGTAGAATATTTCTACACAGATCGAAATTCCTCCCACGTAGTGAATTTTCATGTAGGTAAGGGTTCCATCAACATAGTGTTTTTCAATACAGGGTTCCTAGTTGTGAAGGTGGAATTAGTTCTACACCTCTTGGGAAGTATGACCATGAGGGATATTTAGTCCACAGATTACCAATTTTAATTTATTCTCCTTCTTATCACTATACTAATTTGCTTTTACCTATGAGTAATTGTTGAATGAATCTAGATTTTGTGAAGCTTTTGATTTCTTACATTGATATTATATCACTTTAAAAATGTGGATCCTTTCTTCAGCTCCCCTCGAACTCTATTTATAGGGAATTGGGGAACTAGGTATCTAGTTCTTTGTAATGAGGTTTTGATCCCCCTTTTGCGGCATCCCATGGAAATTTTCCATCTCACAGATGACTTATTCAGTAAAGGCTATATGGTTAGATCTTATGGAAGTGAAAATATCCACCTCAGTCCTGAAAACATATTTGTTTCGGTCATGGGAAGTCATTGTCTTTTACTTTCCATAGACCATTTGATTCCACTAGGTATATAGTGCATGGGGATAATTTATCTACCCTCATTCACAAATGAATACATTTACATATATGGAATTGCTTTTTTCCTCCCAGGAATGATTTTATTAGTGGGTGTCTTTATAAATCGAATTGAAATGTGGTGTGGTGATCCATAAAGGGTTTCCCTCTTCCCGACCCGGCTTTTTTCCCTTTCCAAATTTTATATTTTAAATATTTTATCCTTCAATTATTTTTTTAGTTTAGTTTCCTTCCATTACCAATGTCATGGGATAATTTAAATTCACATGGAAATGTTTTAAAGGCCCAAAAAATACCCCCCATCATAATGGGGTCTGATTGGGATGAAGAGGAGGCTATTATGATGTAGAAGTGGTCTGGATTTGAATGTATGGCCAGATAATGCTCTAATTTTCTCTTGAGATGAGGGACTTAGTGATTGTAATTTTACTATTGTTGGGGTCACTTTGAATACCCTATAGGATTTATTTCTTTTTCAGTTATATCCCTGATTTTTTCCTAATCATATTTTGTGTGGTATTACTGGATATAAATTGGACTTATCTTAGTATTCCCTTTGAATATTTTCAACCTATGAAGATTTGTGTTTTTTTATTTCCCGATATCTGGCCTAAATAATATAATTTGTTACTCTAGCGAGCTGATACTCTAATTTTATGCAGGTTTCATGTAATGACCCACTGATTCTCATTGGCTTAGGAGTACAATGAGTCATTACTAGGCCTTAAGAGACATCCCCAAGATGCCAAAGGCTGGCAATAAATGCTGAAGTGTTTCAAATACAAGTGGGGGATGATTTACCCTTTAGGAAATAAACCAATAAAAATACCAACCATAAACAAACATTCACTATATGATGAGTGAACAAATGAAAGACAACTCAACAACTTCATGCACTCAAAACCACATCAAAGTAAGCAAAAACGGAAGGATAACCGAGTATCAGAGTACACGTCAAATAAAATACACAAGACTCTCCAAAGACCTCAAGACTCCATGATACACATGCTCAAAGCTCCAAAATATCAGAATAACCACACATCCTGAGGTAGTTATAAACACATGTGAAACATTAATTAAGCCCCAATCCCGAAAGATAGCATATGTAAAATCAGAAAAGTTCCAAAGTAGTTTGAGTATAAAACTCAGTAGATTTTCTCCAATGACTTCCCTACTCATTCAACTAGGATAGAATAGATAACAAAAATTAGATAAGATGTTTTATATAAAAAAATTTCTCAAAAGTACTTTCTAACTAAATATAAACAAGTTTCCAAACCAATTCATTACCAAAAACCATACAAGTGCAATTAAAACCAATTTTTCCAGCAAGTTATTTTTCTAAAAAAATAACCACAAAATCTTTAAAACCATTTCCCAATATCTCTATATCAACATACCCAACCATTACTCAAACCCATGAAACTAACCATGCATGCTACGTTATGACAGTTTCATACTCATGAGAGGTTTTTCATTGATCTACCAAGTCGTCACAAGGTAATTGTTTCACATGTTTCATAAATCAATTGGCACTGAGCACAAGGTCATATTTCAACCAAGCCCTATATATGAAATTCTGATGTTCCCTTAAATCTTTGGAACTGAGCATGTGGCCATATTTAAACTATGCCTCATATATGAAATATGAACACACAACACATTTTCCCAACTATCAAGCCAAAATAAACCATTCAATAAAAACACCTTTTTATTGAAAATTATTTCCATTAAAAACATTTCAATGCTAATCCATTTAAACTACAATCCATATCAATAAAACTCTATTTTTATTGAAAGAAAATTCTATTGAAATCTCCTTTTTCATCAACAATTTAGAAATTCTAGAAAATCCATAATTTAGAATCATTATTTTTAATTAAACCCCATTTTACACAACTATTCACGAAGATCACGCAATTTCACCAAAACCATACATAATCACAAATGAATATTTTTCCCTGAATTTCACTATTAATAAACCAATTTTAATCTAATACAATAAATTCTAGCAATATGAGTCGAGGGAGAATCCACCTACCTCGATGGTTTTGATGAAACTTTAATAACAGTCGAAGAACGCACTAGGAAGCGGGTCGATTCTCCAAAAGAGGCCTTATATCTATTATCCTAGAAAGATCACAACTCAACATTGAAATATTTGGCATCCAAAAATGTATATCTAACCACTATAGGTTCAGATATGAGAAATAATAGAGATTGCAGAAGTAGATCTAAGAATGTCTAAGAAAACATGACAATTCCGTAAAGAATGGAGACATACCTCAAGAATCAGACTCGAAATCACCAACAGAAGGCTCCAGAATGGCATCAACTCATTTAGGGAGGGTTCTCCAGCCTTCTAGAGAGCGTAATCTCGAATTACGGGCATTTTGAATCCAAAACAAAATAAATAGAGCAAAAATGATTAATCTTATAGAAAATAGGATCTAGATTTGACCTATGTGCAAGATTTCACCACACGGTTTGTGCCAACTATGAATGTATCATGAAACCTTCCTTTTAGTCCCAAAATTCCATAAAAATCCACAAAATTCATCCATCCTTCAGCTTTACCCCTTTTTATGGAAACATCCCAATTTATGGAAACACCCCACTTTATGGAAAGAACCCACTTTATGGAAATACCCCACTTTATGGAAACACCCCACTTTTTGGAAACACCCCACTTTTTGGAAACTCTATATTTTATGGAAACTCTCTATTTAATGGAAACTCCCTATTTTTGGGAAACTCTCTAATTTATGGAAACTCTCTTTTTTATGGAAACCCAATCAAAGACACACAAATTAAAAAATGTGACGAAAGGGGGTTATGTACCTGAAACCAAAGGTAATACGTTTCTCCTTTATGATATTTCAATCTAGAAAGTTTTACCTCACTTTTCTTGGGAAATTTAATGTCTTGCTAGTCAGGCTATCATTACGGATGTTTTAGGTCAAACATATTTGACCATTAATTTTGGGGGTGAGGGATACAATATGACATATTGGAATATGATACACTATTATTTTCTAGACATGAGTGAGGTATTTTTCTTGACCCTGATTTTGTGATATTTAAGGCATGATATGTGATATTAGGTATAAAATCCATTGGGGAATACAAAGGTAGGAATATCCTCTTCTGGGGAAGAACTTATCATTGCATGATATGAATTTTTATGGGAATCATATATAGGTCCACCAGGGAATATCATATGTATTTATGGATAGGTGTCCTTGGAATAATGACCATCCAATTCTGATCGTCGTGTTGATTTCAGGGGACTTTGGATTTTTCAAAACCATGAGGGGTGGTTTGTTAAAGGAGCGATTTTTAAAAATAATGAAGTTATTCTTGTCAATTTAAAAAATTAATGGGGTAATAATCCTACAAAAATATGGATTATGTAAAGGATATTTAAATTATGGTGCAGTATAACGTTATGCAACCATTATATTTTTGGGTATACCACATTATTTTGACCATATAAGGGTAAATGACTCATCCTTTTCATGGATGTGTAACCAAAAAACTTCTACCATGTTTAGGCATGAAAGGGGGGAGAGGATATAAATCGTATCCCGAGGGTTTCTGAATCCAAGGAATTATATGGGGAATGGGAGTCATTATATCATAGATAGATAGGAAAATACTCTCTTGAGGGAAAATGGTTCTATTGTTTATAGGACCTTTTGTGGGAACTGTATGCAGATCCACCAGGTAATATTATTCATAGTCAAGAAGTGTTTTCTTAAGGACACTGATTGTCCATTTCCTATGGTTTTGTAAGTATATAGAGACTCAAGACTTTTTGAGCATAGTGTTTGGTTTATGGAAGAAAGGTACCTGAATGTGACAGTGGTACTACAATTCACTATTTCATAATAGAAATGATAAAGAAATTTATCCCATGCTATGGAGGATTGACTCCCATTCCCATGTCAAAACCATGTATAATATGGAAAATTTTCTATGTAGTTTAATGTCTTGCAGTTATGACATACCCATATTGTTTCATCCCCCATAGATATAGATCAGATATGGGAGTGGGGAATTATTTGTATCTGATCATACCAGTGGGTACAATATCACATTCTACTCCACCATGAAGATTTATTTCATGCATGGGAGTATGGGAAAAGAAATCTTTATTCTATTAGAAATTTCCTTTTTAGATCTGGAACACACACAGTGATAGTGGAGACATTAATGTCTTATGTCTAGACATGAAATATGATTTTGAGTTGTTACCATGTATCTTGTGAGGATAGGAGTTGAGCCATTCATAGATCTTGAACATATAACTCTTTCCATGAGTCTGACCCAAACATATAGAGGGGGCATTTTTAATTTTGGGGTGGCCAGACCAAAATATTAGAATTAGGGAATCACTGCAAAATTCAACCATCATTGGTTTTTTTATATCATGAAGTTTAATATCATGTGATTATGAATTTTTTAATGCAGTTTAATATATTAGGATTAGGAAGGAGGGAACATAATTTTTTGTCATATAACGAGGATTTATTTTCATGAAAATAATGAATAACCTGATGGAATATCGGTCCAAGAGATTATGGCATGATTCAGATAGGTCGGTAGGGGGGAGGGTGGAGACATAAATTTGAATCCTGATGACTCTTGGATCTGGATGATTGATATGGGGCATGGGAGCCATTGGATCATTCATAGGTATGAAAATACCCTACTGAGGATCTAGTAGAAAATTCTTTTTTGGGGGAAACGTATGAAGAGACACCAAGGAAAACTGTGTCTAATCAAGCCGAGGAGTCCTAAGGATATTTGTAAAGACCCGTAAAATTCAAGGGAAATTTTTTTCTTAATTTTCTTTGGAATTTTACAAGAGCGCGGTTTCTGACGGCACCTGATTCTGAGGCCCAGAGTGCCTGGAATCAATTTCCAAAGTTTGGCTCGGGTACGTTCAGTAAACAAACGAGCGGGAATTTCTAACTTTTGAACCGGTGCCCGGAATCGAATTCCAAGGGCACAGATGAGCTCACAGCGCCGATATTCGCTTATGGAGACCTTTTTTGAGGTTGCGTTTTATGCGGAATGAAAGTTAGTTTTGGGAAAAATTAAAAGAAGTTAAATAAAATGTGGAAACACATTTTATTTTTAACTTGTTGGTTAACTCCTCCCAAAGGGAGTTAGGGGTGGGACCCACATCCACTTAACCACCCTTGAGTGGATTAAGTGGGGTGGGGCCCACACGAACCCTAACACTTCATCTTCTCTTTTTAAACTCCCTATAACTCCTCTTTAATTAACTTGACAACTTGGTTAATTAATTGAGTTAAGTTGTTTTAATTTCAAACATTTGAAATTCAAGTTGATAATTGTGTAAATAAAATAAGCCTTAGCTTATTTTATTTTGGTTGGTCTCCTTAGCCACCTTGAGAGAATTTGGAGCTTTCTTCTTCTTCTTCAAACTCAACGAAGAACGCGAAGAACACCGTTCTTCAACGAAGAACCTCTCCGTCGAAGAACTCAGTCCTTCCGCGATGCCGTATCCACGACGCGATGTACTTTTTCCGCGTTATCTCTTCCGTGACGGTTTCCCGCGAAGAAATCGCCATCAAAGAACATCGAATCCTCACTTCGCGACATCGACATCCTTTTCCCGCGACGTCGACCACCGCGACGCTCGTCTTCCGCGGGTCATTGACGACCATCGTTCTTGAAACCGAGGTAGGGGTTTGTTGTTGTTTTATTTAATTATTCTCATTCTTGGTTCTAGCATGACGATCTTTGAGGATGAATGATTAAGTGTTATCATCTAACGAGAGGGGGGCCGGACCGCACAAACACGGCCGAACCCCCCTCTTTTGTTCTTGAATGTTTCTTGCAGATGAAACGAGATGGCGTGGTGTCGTCGCACCACGCAGGAATCACACGGCAATTATTGCGCGGCGCCGTCGCGCCGCGCCGTGGAAAGAATATCATGAACGCGACGTCGTCGCACTGCGTCGAAGGAAACTGAAGGTGCCGCGGCCGGAGCGGGGCCGCAGCAGAGGGGCGTGGTGCCAGCACACCGCACCGGACGACAAAGGCCGCAGCCGTTTCCGGGCCACGGCGGAACGAGAAGACCAGCGGCCAGCCGGGCCGCCGGTGTCGGAAGCCGGAAGGGGGACCGGCCTTGTCGGTCCCGTTGAGGAAGAACTGGCAGACCAGGTCGGGCCGGCCGAAAGGGAGGAAAAACCGGGGGGAATTAATTCCCCCGGCCAGCCAAATTGGCCCCCCATAATGAGGGCGGTCGGTTTCACAAAGGGGGGCAGGCAGCCCCCCGATTTTCCAGCAAGCTCGGCCTTCGGCCGAGCTGGCAGCGTGCCCAGCACGCTGCCTTGCGCCGAACCGGCGCGCCGGGCCGGTCCGCCAGGCCGCGCCGGGTCGACCCGGTCCGGGGCGGGTCGACCCGGTTCGGCCCATCCGGGGGGTCTCGGGCCGGGACGGCCCGGGGCCGAACCCCCATTACCGAGCGGTTTGGATTCAAATGACCATAACTTGGGCTACGGACTTCCAAATGACGCGCCGTCAGTAGGGATGCGATCCTTGGATTGAGACGGTCGTTTCGGTATATCTCACTCCATGTTTTGGAATACTTTGAGTTCGGCCGGGTTGGTTCGTACACGAAACCAACCGGGCCCTCGGAGCGGAAACACTCATATCTTGAGCTACAGATGTCCGATTGATGAGCCGTCAGCGTTTTTGAGTTCCTATTAGGGAGATGGATCTTTTTGCACTCTCAGCCTGAGGTTTTGGACAAAGGTGGAGTGCAGTCGGGTTGGTTTTGCCTTAAAAATCAACCATGCCCCTGGGACGAAAAAGCCAATAACTCTCAGACCGGGTGTCTGATCGACGCACCGTCTGTTGGGTTGAGTTCCTGTTGACGATACGGAACAATTTGATACATCAACTATGGACTTTGTGACAGTTGATGTATCAGCCTCCCGGCTCGTGGAGCGGACCCTCCCAAACGAGCTTGTTGTGTGCGGGAACCCTAGAGCTGGCTACGACTGCGACTGCGACTGCTACTGGTACTGCTACTGTGACTGCGATGACGACAGTACAGAGATCCTTCATGGATTCAATGATGACGACTAAAGAACTTATCGATCCTACGTGGATCAATGCTACAGGTCCTGTGTGGGCCCGATCCTGTGTGGGTCCGATCCTGTGTGGGTCTGCGCTCAGCAGTTTTGTGTGAACCAATGCCTATAGGTCCTATGTGGGCCCGATCTTGTGTGGGTCATTGCGGGGGTTAGTTACCTATCGATCCTTCGTGGGTCCGAAGACTTAGATGTATCAGTCATCATCTTTATCGTCATCCAAAGAATTATACCTGTGTGAGCTGAATCCTGTTGCTTTCCTGTGTGGATTGTGTTGTGCTATCCTGTGTGGATTTCATTTTGTTTTCCTGTATGGAATACGCATACTTTCCTATGTGGACTGAGTTGTACCTGGGCTCGGAGGTTGGAGCGTTTTGGAATTGATGACTTAGTTATATGTATGGGCATATACCTAAGCAGTTTCGGTTGTTACTTCGTGTTTGTATCTAACCTTTGTGGTTTATCCTTTGTGGATTTTGGGAGACCTTTGGGGGTCTCGGGGTCCCTACTGAGTAGCTTATACGCACCCATGCACGGGCTATGCCCGCACTACGTTGTGTTGGTTGCAGACTATGGACAGCGTTGATCATGGTTGAGGCTTACAGAGCAGGATGGTACCTGGAGGTGGACCACTAGGTGGGACGTGCTCGGAGCGGACGGCGGGACCCGAGGAGTAGTGGAGCTATTTGTACCCACCCTTCAGGTGGAATTTCCAGTGGACAGCTCGGTGTAGCTGCTTTTACTTTACAGTTGTTGTTTTCCTTTTCGAGTTGTACTTTACTTTCAGTTTGGGTTTGTATACTGGCCCATTTATTTTTCCGCACTTTCATTTGTACTCTATTTTTTTTAATTAGTGTTTAGTTTTCCGCTTTCTTACTCTGTGGTGCTTGATTACTTTACAAAGGCAATGCCTTCCCTTTTACCGGAATTTACGCCTTGGTGCTAGTCACCAGCCCCTGGCCTATGGAAGGCGGGCTTGGGGTAGTCACGGCACGGACCCCGAGGGCGGGTTGTGACAAATTGGTATCAAAGGAGTTCGGTTCTACCGCGAACTCCGATCTTTTCTATGTGAAGCAATAATTTTTAGCGTATTGAGTGTGGTTATCAGTCTAGGGAGTCCAGTGTTGGTGCGGCGGCCGACGTATCCGTACACCAGGACCCTGACTTCTGATTTCCGACTTAATGCACGAAAACATTGATTGCGTGTGTGTTTCAAGTTTTCTTTGTGATTACTTTGTATCAGCTCACCAGGTATACTGTTTTGACCATGGCGCACCTATTTCCTTTTCAGGATGGCCCCACGACACCAGCCAGCTTGGGTTCCGAGAGTCGAGCATGATGACAGCCCACCGAGCGACGAGGCCTCGGTGTAGGGCCCTTTGTCAACTATGGCACCGGCGGTAGCACTACCCGCCGAGCCACCGATGCTTCCAGCACTAGTCGTTGATGATGCACGTCGCCTTGGAGCAATGCACAAGTTCTAGCGCCAGCGACCGCCTAGGTTCCATGGGGAGACAGACCCCCAGGCAGCAGAGGACTGGCTGGAGGCAGTGGTGCGATTTTTTAGGCTAGTGAGGACACCTGCAGACCTCATGGTGATCCTCGATGCGAGCCTACTTCACGGAGCAGCAGGACGATGGTGGAGCATGATGCTTCAGGTTCACGATGAGGCATCTCTACTTTGGACGGACTTTGAGAGCCTCTTTCGCTCAGAGTTCGTCCCAGCCACCCTCCGTGCGGTGCGCATCCAGGAGCTTCTTCAGCTGCGGCAGCGCAGCATGACGGTCGCTCAGTACTCGGCGAGATTTACTGATCTCTCGCGCTACTCGACCGACATGGTACGAGACCCATTCTCCTGGGCCCGGACCTTCGAGCAGGGATTGAGACACGAGATCAGGGCATCGCTGATCTCCCTCAGCATTCCGACTCAGACGGGAGTACTAGAGCGGGCCCTTTTGATCGAGAGCTTCCTGATAAGTCTACACTAGCACCGAGACCCACCGTAGGGTGGCACGTAGCAGAGTCATCTGCAGCAGGCAGTCGACGGACGACTCAGGGGTCCAGGTAGACCAGAACTTCAGGCAGATGACCTCAGCACACTGGCACAGCAGTGCGGGGCACACAGCGCGAAGCCAGTCTTTCGAGACGCAGAAAATGTTACTTGTGCGTCGGGCAGGGCCACATGGCTCGTGACTACCTGACCCTCCATGCAAAGGAGCAGCAGACGGTTGAGGAACCACCTAGGAAGAGGCAGAGGTTCGACCGTGGAGGTCCGCAAAGAGCAGACGGATGAGGCAGAGGAGCTGGCCGAGCAGCAGGTGTTGGGCGACACTTTGAGGCTCTACAACCACCACCCCCAGGAGGTCCACCCTGACCTCAGGGGAGAGCACAACTTCAGGCAGTTGAAGATTCCGATCATGGAGCTCCGGAAGCGGGTGGACTAGTGCGGGACTAGCTCCAGGCATAGAGGCCTTTTCCCATAATGCCTCTAGCTTCGTAGTTGGTGTTTCCTTGTGTACTTGTACTTTGAGTTGAAGTAATAAAAGACACTTGCATTGGTGACATTTTCTTTCTTGTCTTTTGTTTGTTTTTACTAAGAGGTGTCGGTTAAAAACTGTTGACTTGACCCTCACTTGTGAGATTCTTACTGGAGGAGACCCAGTGACCACACACTGATGCCAACAGTGTGACTCAACCCTTGGAGGCGAGAGTAACGGTTGGATCTCTTGGTAGCAGCGTTGAGGCCTTACGACGTCATCCATGCCATGAATTAACTAATCATGACGGGATTGACTGTATTAGGCAAGGAAAGTGGTTCATCCAGGGGATGAGACCGGATTTCACTTTTCGGAAAAGGAGAAATCTTTGCAGCTTTGCAGAACGTTAAGGAGGAAGGGGAAACCCTTCGTGTGGTCAGTCAGATGTCAGCAGAGCTTCCAGGAGCTGAGACAGAGATTGACCAGTGCCCCTGTCTTGAGGTTGCCTGAGGAGGGAGTAGGGTACGTAGTCTACTACGATGCATCAGGGACCGGTCTCGAATGTGTCCTGATGCAGGAGCGGGCAATGATCACCTATGGATCACGTCAGACGAGGCTGCATGTGCAGAACTACGCTACCCATGACCTGGAGTTAGCAGCAGTGGTCTTCGCTCAGAAGACATGGCGACACTATCTGATGAGCGAGCGCTTTACAGTCTTTTCTGACCATCAGAGTCTCAGATACATCTTCTCTTAGAAGGATCTGAATCTGAGACAGCGGTGATGGCTTGAGTTCCTCCAGGACTATGACTTTGAAATAGTCTATACTCCTGGAAAGGGGAATGTGGTAGCCGATGACCTCAACAGGAGGACGGGCATTCAGCTACATGAGGAGGCGATAGAGCAGCTAGCCTCTATGTAGATATCCTTCGTGGATAGAGATGGATCAGCCTTCCTTCAGTCTCTCACAGTCACTCCTCCACTACTGCAGCGGGTCAGAGAGGCACAGTGTGGGGACACTAACTGTGAGACGCGGCGTGCACAGATATCCTCAAGACAGGAACCTAATGGTTTCTCCTTTGGAGCAGAGCACGACATCCTTTTCAGAGGACATACCTTGGTACCAGTCACTTTACGAAAGGAGGTGTTGAGAGACTTTCACACTTCTCCTTTGGTGGTACATCCTGGAGTGGCGAAGATGTACCAGGACCTCAGACGACAGCATTGGTGGCCGGGCATGAAGAAGACTATGGCAGAGTTCGTTTCACGATGCCTCACATGCCAGCAGGTGAAGGCTGAGCACCAGGTACCAGCAGGCTTGGTACAACCCTTGGAGGACCCGGAGTGGAAGTGGGACGGGATATCTATGGACTTCGTGACTAGACTTCCATGAACATCCAGAGGTCAGGACTCCATTTGGTTGGTTGTTCACTGACTCACCAAGTCGGCTCACTTCATACCCATCAGAGAGCAGAGCTCAGTGGAGAGCTTGGGATGACTATACGTTCAAGAGATTGTGCGGCTTCATGGTGTTCCATCATCTATCGTCTCC